>OY720682.1:63049123-65449123 GCA_963170755.1 Amphimallon solstitiale | reverse complement strand
CTGTCATGTAACATATACGTCTCTCGGAATCTACATGAAAACCTTAGTTTTGTTACCAAATATACATGTTTTTTTCAGTCATCCTTTAGCCTAATATCAATTATTTTATTAATAGTCTAGATATAGCTCAGCAGCGTTTTGAAATAGCGAGTATATCATTTCCTGAAACCATTCTTACACATATCTTTGGTTGAAGAACCACATATATTTTGAACACGTAACCCTAAATAATAGCTCTGGGAAAGACATAGTACTATCAATACTGCAATTTATGTAAGAAAATTGAATTGAGAAAAAAATGCAAAAGTACTTGGTTGTGATGGTACATCGTCAAATACTGGAGTCTCTAATGGAACAATTTTAAAGGCTTTAAAACGCCCAGTACAAGCAGTGGTTTGTTTGCTTCTTAGTAAAATTGCCTCTTAGGAAAGTTATGGTTGTTCTCGATGGTCCAGCTTTTGGGCCCTAGTCTTTTAGTGGTCCAATAGGAAAATGTTTAATACGTTGTCAAGATAAAAAAATAGTGTTTTTCCAGAGGTTGATTCTAAGGAGTTGAGCACCAACCAGAAATATCTGGTATATATGTCAGGCTGTTTTAGAAGGCCAATGCTCAAATGAGTTGGCTAGCATAAACTCAGAAAACATCTCCAATTGATTGACAATGGCAAACCGAATTTTACGCTTATATATTGCATCAATTGATCCAACCCCACTTGAAAAAAATAGATGAGTTTGTCATGGATGATTATATTGCCTCATGGTTTATAATAAATTGTCACCCAAGGATTATTTATTAATCACAAAAGTTTTTGAACAACTCACTCTTGATACCACACTAGTTAGGGATGTACTCTCGTTTTTGTCCGTTTCGTCTGATGACGCCTCTCTACCAGTACGACTGGGCAAGTTTGATCCTACACTTAAAACTCGTAAGCGTCCTATAAAACTTAAAGTAGCATCCCAGAATTTGGGAGTGCTATTTTATCGACATTTATCCTTCGCCAAACATATTACTGATGTATGCACTTCCGTCTCTGGTACACTTGGTTTTACTCTTAGAGACAGTAGGCATATTGTTAATGCAGCCACTATTGAACTTCTTTACTTTACGCTCTTGCGTAGTAAGATAGAATACGCTGCTATTGTTTGGTATCCAATTTATATCTGCTATGAATTGAAATTGGCGAGCATCTAGAGACGATTTTCAAAGTTCTTGAGTTCTAAGGCCAGTGAAGTTTATCTCTGAAGAAATACTTATAATACAGTTTTGTTGGAGGAGTACAATTTCGTTCTACTGGACATAACTAGTGTCAACTTTTTGCATAGTCTAGTGCATAACAGGATTGATCGTCCCTATCTGTTGAGTTTGATTCATTTCAACGTGCCGCGGCTTTCTGCCAGAAGTCAAGTTACGTTTTTTACTTCCACGTGCAAGACAAATGTCATGCTGAAGTGTCCACTACATCAAATGTGCCGTAATGGAAACAGGTATTTTAATGATATTTTTTGGAACTCAAACTTGAATGAATGATTTATGTGTAATATATTGTATTATATTGTATTATATTGTATTATATTGTATTATATTGTATTATATTGTATTATATTGTATTATATTGTATTATATTGTATTATATTGTATTATATTGTATTATATTGTATTATATTGTATTATATTGTATTATATTGTATTATATTGTATTATATTGTATTATATTGTATTATATTGTATTATATTGTTTGTAATCCGCACATCTATTGTAAATTGTGTTTCCCTTGCTGGGTTTTTACTATTGGGTACACAATAAAGTATTATTATTATCGACTTATACACTCTTCAACCTTGGGGGGGTTGAAAACATTCACCTCTCTGGGGTTGAGTGCCAACAGAGTAGGCTCTAGGTGTTTTATTAACTAAATCATCGGGTTACAGTTCCGCTATGAGATGATCGATTCGAGTATTAGTTTAGAGGTTGCTTGTCACATTCCTTACTATTGCACAGGTTTGTAACACTACGGCCTTCTGCATTAATTTATAGATGCCCTCCTTGATGCGTAGTTTCATTAGAGATTGGTGTAGGGTATTGGGTACTTCCCCTGTTGCTCTAATTATGACGGCGGAAAATGGTGACTACGTCTTGCTTCCACATGGTCTTTAGTTCTATGGATAGTGGTAGGTATTTACTTATTTTCTCTTGATGTTTTTTTTGTTAGATTGGCAGCATCAGGAACAGCCACGTCTGTTATATATGTTGTCTTAGACGTTTTATCGACGAGTACAACATCCGGGATGTTATTTGGTGGTCATGGATATGGTTTTATCGGTGGTAATGGATCTCGTCCAATACAGTTTAAATTCTTCCCTTTCCACAATACTTTCTGGGCCGTATTTATAATATGGTGTTGTGTCATCCATAAGGATTCGCTGTTGAAATGGTTGCTGGTGTAGAATTTTTGCTACCATATTATGCCTTGTCGTATAGTCCGACGACGCCAGTATATGGCACAACAAGGTGGTCTATGGTTTCGCCTTTTTGCCTGCAGAGTCGGCATTTTTCATATATGCCTTCTTTGAGGATATGTTTGCGGTAGTATTTGGTGGCGACAACCTGGTATTGGATCGCGAACATTAAACCCTCCGTTTCAGCGTATATTGTGCCGGTCTTAATCCACTCCACAGAAGGGACCGCATCTATCACCTCCATATGAGTTTGCACTGGGAATCTTCCGTGTAGTGGTTTACCCCTCCATCTTTCTATTATCTACTGTTCAGTTTCAATTTTGTTCTGAATCCCCCTACCACCAGGCTTCCTTATTATTATTATTATTATTATTATTATTATTATTATATTGAAATAGAAAATCCGTTGGATATCAAGCAAAAAAATCAAAGAAATTTTCGAGATCAGAAATTGAGCAATTTCTTAGAGAAGCTCCCAATAAAGATTTGCTGGTTATGAAGGCCATGGTACTTGGCGCTACGACCAGCTCAAACCAAACACCGTCGCTTAATTGTAAGCTACAGGCAAATTTTGATATTTTGTCCAAAAGTTACATAAATTGACGTTGCAGTAAAATTATACTACTCTGTCTTTTACTGTCGTAAATCAGGAAAATTCTCCTTTCCTGATCCAAAAAAATATTCAGTAAAGTAAAATGACGAAACGATTTTTATAATTACATATTGGTTATAGCTTAATATAAAGTTCTTTAATGTCTATCATGCTTATCAAATTGTCCCTGTTTAGAGTTAATACGATTTTAATGCTTTGCCCATGACTGTTTTTATTACTGAGAGTCTCGAATAAGGTGCGATATGTGTTGATGATCGTACATGGATTATGTAATATCTGATAACCTTCAATGCACAATAGATAGATTTATTAAATTGAAAATGTCATAAAATATTGTTATTATTCACAACTAAAGTAATTAGTGCCATTTTGAGCTATACAAATACTTAGCTATTTATATATTTTTTTATGCTACTAAATACTAGGCAAATGTGATCATTCTTTAAATTAAGTTGATACAAAAAAAAATAATTTAGTCCAAGAGAAAAAATACTAAAATATCTTAGGGATAAAATATGTTGTTCATCGGTACATTATAAGTAATAGCTTCTGCAGGAATACGAAAGAACAATCCAACATAATCTTCCAGTATCGGTTTTATTTCATTCTGTAGTGTTCGCCAATTCTTATCGATGAATCCGTTGATATTTCCTAAAAAAATATTTGCAAAATCACGAAAGTACTAACATGCCAGTTAATAAAGCAAACCAGTTTCTGTAGAATGAAGATCTTCGAAATAAAAATAAGTCCGATTTGTTTTAAACGTGGCAGTGGCGTTAATAAATTGCATATGGGGTCCATCATGATCGCTATAAATGGAAAAACTAGCCTTGCAGTTCATTTCGTTTCCGACTAAAATATGATTTTTCTATTTATTTAGATTAATGCAATTGTTAAATTTACCGAAAGTCCAAATAAAAGTACCCTTTCCAAAAACTGGTCGCGATGATATCCTGCCTTTATTGATTGAGTAACCTCCAGTCACAGCGAGGATGTCTAACTTCGTATCGATATCAATTTTTCCATTAACGAGATCAAATCTGAACAGAAAATCGTCAAATTAAAGCACCATGTAATTTCCCATTCTAGCAGTGGCGGCTTTCTTGATAAATCAAGTAAAGCAATGATTCACCTTGAGTTTCTGCTCAATTAGTGAATATTTTATTTGGATAGATGTGGCTTTTACTTGATGAAGATCCATTTAACACAACGTAAAATAAAACAACAAATTTTTGTTTAAATCTTCACTATATTTACAAAAATGTAAAGGCTGTGACGCGTTTCGCTAACACTGTAGCTTTGTCAAACAGCGATGGTATAATAATTACTTTACAAGTGAAATACGTATATGTACTTAAATTTGGTAATTACAAGTATATATGACTCACAGAAACGATTAACTATCAAGTACAAAAAGGGTGGGAAAGACATGTTAGGAATTTCATCACAATAGGCACACGAAAAAATCCTAAACGAATAAGTTTAGTATATAAGGAGAACGATTAATATCTAGTTGGTCATTAAGTAAATTCCCAGAATTTTTGTTAATTTATTTATTTCAAGGGCTTCTAAGAGATTTAATTTATGGGATTTATTTTGTACATGTAAAATTTCAAACTCCGGATCAAACAAATGGTTTTCTGATAATAAGTGATTTGAGTAATTAGAATCTAGTTTTTGAAGTGTAAACTTCTATGAGCGCGTTGATTGTGGGCACTGAATGAGATTGAGCCGTCACGCTCGGCTATGTAACGATCGACCCTTAAATTCGACAAAAATCTCTGGATACGCGAAATTGAAAGCTGTCCTTTGGCATTGGTGTACGGGCGACATTGAATTTCCGGTCGAAGGAGAGATTTTCTTCTTAAATGGAGCGGTTGTAAAGATATGGGCTTTTAAAGAAGAGCGTGCACTCGATGTTTTAACAGCAAAATGGCTTACGTAATGACGATTCACGTGACAATCAAAAAATCCGAGAAACCTCAAACTGACAAGCGAACTGAGTTGCACCACAGATTCAGTTTTAAGCGTGAAATACGAAATTTTGAAGGTTGAGAGGGCTCATCAAGACCCGGGGTCTTAAGGAACCGGCTTTTTGGGACCTTTTGTATGCTTATTTCGAGTCGGTAGTCGCACGCAATCGAAGGTACCGGCAATTTAAAGGTCATTTGCAGAAGGATTTGGTAAGAAAAATGCCGTTTAAATGTGCACTGATATCAATGTATTCCGGACGGGCGAAAAATAAATATCAGATTCTCATGTGCACTGGCGATCAATGTCTTACGGTCCGGCGAATTGCATCTCCACACAATACATAACGGTCTCCCACATGACTTGATATTTTTATCAATACAGGGGTCGATTAATATTTTAATAACGATTTGAATTAAAATACGATAATTCCAGAACGTGTGTATTTCCTTAAAGGGGAAAAGGAGGATTGCTTTCGACATTTATGTGCCTGTACTACGAAATAATTTTATTTTAACGATTACGCAAACGTGCACAGTGAGCGGAGCCGCCTGAAATCAATTTCTCTCTCTTCTGATTAAAATTAGGTTCTTGGGAGTTTTTACGGTCGCCCATCACTAATTCAAATGTCGAAATAGAACAAAATAGCCGAAGGATTTACGGGGGTGTCTTTGGTCGCCGCTACGTTCAAACATTTGGTCGCCGATCACCAATCCAGTCAAAATGTCAAAAAAAAACGAAATGGCGGAAGATTTTTTTGACAATTGACGTATGAATGTGAAATTTTGGATACGGGGGTGTCTTAGGTCGTCGATCACGATTCCAAAGTCAAAATCTCAAAAGAAAACAAAATGGCGGACGAATTTTTTGAAAATTGACGTATGGATGTGAAATTTTAGATACGGGGGTGTCTTAGATCGCCGATCACGAATCCAAAGTCAAAATGTCAAAAAAGCAAAATGGCGGAAGATTTTTTGAAAATTGACGTATGAATGTGAAATTTTAGATACGGGGGTGGTTGAGGTCGCCGATCACGAATCCAAAGTCAAAATGACAAAAAAAATGGCGGAAGAGGTTTTTCAATATTGATGAATGTTTGTGAAATTTTGGATACGGGGGTGATTGTGGTCGCTTATTACGTCTTCAATTTGGCGATTCTTTCGGCGACCGTTACATGGGAGAGCCTTGATGAAGTTTCATTCTGCCGTGTGGTTTTAAGCACACTCATTTGTCTTGTTTGTTATCATAATTTCTGAACGTTCTCCCAATATAAATTTTGTCACAATTACTACCACATTTTAATTTATATACTTCAAATTTATTAGATTTTGACGGTTGGGATTTACTGTTTTTAATGAACCTAGATAAATTTTTATGTATTTTTAAAGCATATATTTAGGTCTAAAGTTTCTAAAAATGTTTTAATTTTAACTGAGGGTTTACCTATGTATGTATGTTAAACATTTATATTGGTTATTTTTATTTCTATCCAAAGGAAATATTTCATCTAAAGTTTGTTTGTGCGTTTTCTTAGCTAAGATATTATCAATTAACTTTGGGTCGTAGTTATTATTAACTGCTATTTGTTTAATAATATTTAATTCTTTGTTATAATTATTAGTAGTTAAGGGAATTGTTAGAAGTCTGATGTCTATGTGGGTGGGCTGAACTGTTATGAATTGTTATACCAGTGTGTGATGGTTTATGAAATATGGAAAATCATGTTTAATATTTATTTTCGAAATATTAAGGTCTAAAAAGTTGATAGAGTTATTTTGTTCTGTTTCTATGGTGAATTTGATATTATTATGGATAGTATTTATACCGCAGTCGTCAAATTTTAATTTCGGTTTGTACTTCTATCCCATGCAGAAGATGACCTTATAATATGCAGCGATGCCTGCTTGCTAACAGTGGTGGGAGAGCAACGCATGTCGGGGGACCCTCATGCCTTACATTTCATAGGAAACATTTGTCGAGTGTACTGTCTTGGCAGCCTCGCTTATGTTTATCTTTAGTTTATTTCGTCGCGCTCTTTTCCGCTTTCTACTTTCGTATCAGAAATTAAAATATGTCGACTACGGTATATGTTACGAAGATATCTAGTTGTCTAGACAACTATAGATAGAAAATACAAGAGCGTAAAACTAAATAAATTATACTTACTTGTAATTTGCGACAAGCGTGTCCGCAAGGCCATGAAACGTGGTGTTGGTGGTACATATTTTTATATTCTTGCTTTCAAAATTAATTTCCGAAAAACGAAAAGGCGACATTAACGGAATTTTAAGCTTTGGATCGCCTATTAAATTATAAAAGAAAGATTAAATTATTAACAAAATTTTCCGAGGTAAGATAGAGAAAATCCTAGTGCCTTGTAATAATATTGAAATATTTAATTTTAAAGGTGATCTTTAACTAAATGTAGTTTTTTCTTGGAAGGTTTAGAGCAGGGCTGTCCAACCCGTGGCCCGCAGGCCGCTTGTGGGCCAAGGCAAATATCAATGCGGCCCGAAAATATGGAAAATTACTGAAGCATGTCCATTTCTTCACGGAATAATTTGTGTGCTCTGTGCGCTTTCGTGCTAAAGGCGAGCACTAATTGACAAATTTGTCGTCAAACGCGGTCGTACTGCAGATTGAAGGCTTCGGCATCTACGTTCAAACATTGCCGTCAAACATAATTTTTGTCTTCAAATTCTTTTCTTCTACTTTGTTTGATTTTCACAATTATTTTACAGATTAAATATATTTGTTAGTTTTACCAACAGTCTTAAGTTAATGAATTGTTTCTGTTTCATTTAAATGCATTCATTGCTAATGCGTTTACGTTTTATCACTATCCTATAGATACATTATAGGAACCACATATATACTTAATACCCACCTCGAACAATACGGGGTATTGCCTTGTTAGCATTTTGCACGGAGCATTTAGAAAATTTCGAATCGAGCAGTGAACATCTAGGGATATATAAAGCTAAAAAAAAAATAAAGTCAGACATTTAATTTCATTCATATCGACATCTAATAGGGACTTACGTAAATCCATACCAAAAACACAGTACAAAATACAACAGATTATAAAAACAAATTGTTTCATTTTTGAAACGTTTTCTATGTCTATTTCCTGCAAATGAAATAAACTAAACTGTACAATTGTAAAAGCCTTAAAATCAAAATTATTATTTTTCATTTTTAACACAGTCTGATATACAATTCTAACTGTAGGCAATAGTCACGATTTAGTGATTTTAAATACGTGCTATAGTCATGCACTGCCCATATTGTGTGTACCATGTTGTTATTTGATTAGATAATAGTAATTTTAAATTCCTAAATTATTTAAGATATCTGCTAAAACATATATGGCTGCAAAAAAAAGGCAAAACAACAAGAAAACAGAAAGATCATAGTATGAATATTATAATGATTATATTTATTAAGAAGAAAACTGATTTTGAAATGTCTAACTTTCAAAAAGGCATTAAAGGAATATAATTACAATTGTATTGGATAGTATAAGTTGCTAATAATGTAAATATATGTAATATTCAGAAGTATTTTAGAATGTAAACACAAACTTGAAGAAGTTCCATCCCCCATATATATATGCGTTGAGGATATATGGGCTAATTGCTTAGAATTGCTGAAGAAAATGAGATAATTCTATTGTGCTTTCTGGGCCATACAACTCATTATTTACTGGATTTACTGGATCCAGCTTTTTTAAATCGTTGAATTCGCATTAGTACCTATGCAGAATGCAATAAATTTATAAGGATGGACAAAATAAGAAACTGCCCTAGTAGCACACAATATGGGGCCAACGTTGGCTGTGGGTCGTTTATTTATTGACCTGACATCGGCGTTTGATATCAATCCGATGTACAAGTGTTAACATTTTACAACGTTGGATAAATATCACTGCATGATATTGGCCCAATATTTTGCACAGACATTTTTCCGATGTGAGCATTTACCTTATATTCGTCGTTCCCCGCAAGAGAGAATGTGATGGCGTTAAATCCGAGGACCTCGCTGGCAGGAGAATGGGTTCTTCTCGGCTTATCCATCTTTCTCCGAATTGTTTCTTGTAGTTTTCCACTCTCGCAATTTGGCCAAAATGCTGGGTGCACCATCCTGTTGGAACCACAATTCATTTCTGATATTGAGGGGTATATCTTCCAATAAAATTCGGAATTCAAATGCTTTCCACTAAACTTCAAGTTTAAGGAAAACTATGACACATTTTTGATTTTAATTTAGATGAATAGATTTCAAAGAATATCATAATACTGAAAAAAAAAGTCGATTCCAAAAATGAAAATTGTTATTAATGTTTTGTTTCTTTGGCTGCCACTAACACATTTTAAATATTTTGCAGAGCTTTTTATTGATTATTATCACGGTGAAGATATTAACGTGCCTCCACTACAATGTCACGGTGGCCTTAACGTTAATGTCACAGATCTAAACTCGTGACGGGGGTTTTGCCCTGGGGGAGCACTCGCTTTATAATTATATAATAAATAGCAAAAGGCACCCACTTTTTCTTCTTCGCAGGCCTGGCTTTCTCTTAAGGAGGCGAGGAGATTGAGTCGTCTCAATAAAACACTAATTGTAACACATTTATTTATTAAACACTAATAACAACTAGATGACCAAAATAAGAAGTACTGCAAAGGATCACAAGTGATCTTTCGATAGGAGGATCACTTGTGATCCTTATGAATTATATCATTCCGTTCGGAATGTGTCTTTTTATTACCTCGGTAACGCCGAGTCCGTCAATACCTTGCAGAATCTGCACATTCTGTCCGTTCGATCAACCTCCGTTGAACTCATCGAACGGACAGACACTATCGACTCAGTGCTAGGTAGATCAGGATTCAGGTTACCGCTGTAATAATTCTAGTACTATACAGAGTGTTGATTCGCGACAGTATATAGGTTGTATTTCAATCTAACTTGACACAAAACTTGATTCTTCTTTTTTTATGAATAAGATCTATTTTCGCGGTGGTGGCAGAACTTAGGTTACCTCGTATATGTGGCACATATAAAATGAATTTTGTATGTGTTATCCTAGTTAAAATCATTTTAAAATGTAAATTATCATTGTCACATGTGTTTCAAAACTTTTTAATGTTTGTCATACCTATTTCTTTTATATCCCCATGTAGCAATTGTGAGATAGTAGTTTGTAATTACCAGTTTCCCCTAATTATTTTTCTTATAGATCTGATGAAGGAAAAATATAATATAAAATGTTCCGACAAGTTTTATAGTCGAAAAGTATATTTTATTTTATTCAAGCAGTAAATATTTATTAGTAATATGCCTAATATAATTACATACATTTATGTATATACTTTTACATCGCAAATCATGGCGCCCAACTATCTTAAAACTGAAAAATCCTTTCTAGCGGAACATATTTAGCAACAGCTATCGATGGGAGGCTGCAGAATTGATTAACGTACTTCATCAGAGACGGTTTTATTTCATCTCTCACTATTCGCCAATTTTGATTAATAAATGTATTCATGTCCTCTGAAAAGCAATTATTAGACCAACATACAATACCAGCATGCCAGCATAAGATTTAACGCAACGAACCTTTCTCTGGTGACTGAAGATTTTCAAAGTGAAAATAAATACGATTTGAAGTAAAATTATCAACAGTAATGTTAGTAAATTTCATATGATGTTCATTTTTCTGTTCGATAACGATAAAATCGAATTTGCAGTCCATATTATTCGTAACTAAAATTTCAGGTTATTAATTTATATAGTTTTCTTTAATTGCAAAATATACCAAATGTCATAATGAATTTGCCGCTTCCGGAGACTTGCTGCGATAATATCTTGCCCTTTTTAATCGTGTAAGTACCTTTAGCGGCAATGACATCCAATGTTGAATATGCTTCACAATGGCCTTTTACGTCATACCTAAACAGAATAATACTTATAATTAGATACACACTAAAATTATGGAATTATTCGAAAATGATAAATGTGCATAATATGGAAAAAATATGTTTATTAGAAGCAATGAAACAAATGGGGAGCGAAACCAGACATATCCATTTTTACAATTTTTTTTTATACAGAGTATCCCAGAAATAAAAAGACGGAGTAGCAGAAATCGGAAGCAATATTCTGTAAAAACGTACCCTCAAAATATCAAGTCTTATTCGTGCGCAGACGTCAGAAAAAAAATTATAAGAATTCAATTGGCCTTACGCCGACCCTGGACTAAATATCCACCTGCTTGACTTTCACAATCGGTCCTTTTCAGGACCACCATTATACTTGTGTTAAAAAAATAGGAGGAAGAATAGATACTTCATAATAAATATCAAACCATTAATTACTTTAATTTTACACCTGCTAGAAAAAAATAATTACATTCTTGATATTTACTACGATTTATTGAATATTCTAAAATAATAATAATCAGCTGTTTCCGAATACAAACACATTAAAGCGCAACAACCTTCCTATTTTAAAAATAAACACAATCTTTTATTGTCTGGAATAAAGTGCGTCGCCCATCTGGGTCAACAATCGACTACATAGCTGCGTTAACTAGACGCACCGGGCAAAAATGTTTTATATGAATGAGTACGATTTAACGTTTTTTTTCCCGCTTCACACAAATAAAAGCGTATTTTTCTATGAATGCGTGTTCGTTTCTATACAAATGAGCATTCTTACGTGTATTTACAAACATACATTCTGTGCCAGGTCTGGAATGTAATTTTTTTATCTAAAAAACAACATAGAAAATTAAATTTTTAATTTCTTAGTTATTGCGGTATATTTGGGCCTGTTTCTGTTCGGTCTTTACATACCTGCTATTCCGTCTTTTTATTTCTGGGACAACCTGTATTTTGAAAAAACTTCTCTTGTATTTATTTACCTTGAAATAACGTTCTCATTTAAGAAATTATTTTTATTTTAATAGTTACAAGCAACTGATTAATGTATATATTTTTGTAAAAAAATAAAGAATTTGGTGTTATTGACAAACAAGTTAGTTGTATATACAGCGTTATAATAAAGTAACGCACAAAATTCATAAAACGTACAATGTTCATTTTTGAAAAAAATGCAAAAACACGTCAAACAGTTTATTTTATTCCGCGTCTTTTAACATAAGTCGAACAAATAAAACGTCAAATTTGTCAAAGTTATGACGTCATCAATATTTTTTTAAAATATGAAGTTTAGTTATTTTTTACTTTATTTGATAAAGCTTGTTTTTCTGCATTATAAAGAAATAATTGAAGTAGTGGTCACTTAAGAAAAAACTGAGAGGATTAATAAAAAACCAAATAAACTAGTTTTTGAATTTATGAAAAGAAACTAAATATTAAAAGAATTAAAACTTAAAGTTACCTAGTAATAAAACAACTGTTTGTTAGTGTCAGTCTTACAATTAGTGTCATACCAATTCTATTATGATGGCTCCTTTAACGGAAAGAAAAAGGATAGAAATTCTAATGATGGTAGGTTACGGCGATAGACTTCGAAGTCATGAAGAAGCATGTCTTTTATTTAACGAAACAAATTTTGAAAGACTTCCAATTGCTAGAAGCACAGTAAGCAGAATTGTTGCAAAATTTAATGAAACAGGAAGCGTAAGTGATGCTCCAAAATCTGGAAGACCGGGAATAAGCGACGATGCAAAGTTAGATATTTTGCTGTCATTAGAAGACAACCCTCACGCAACTACAGCAGAAATTGCCTTACAACAAGATGTTAGTCAGTCGTTTGTAGTAAAGTTTTTAAAAAAAGAAAAACTGCACCCATACAAAGTTCAACTTGTTTACGAACTCTCAGATGATGATCCGGACAGACGTTTGGAATTTTGTGAAGTCTTCATGAGGCATTGTGACGAAAATCCAAATTTGCTTAATAGTGGAGTATTTTCAGACGAGGCAACGTTTTATTTAAGTGGTACAGTAAATCGACACAATTGTCGCTACTGGGCTCGGGAAAATCCCAACTCGATTCAGACAAAACACACCCAGCGCCCCCAAAAAATTAATGTATGGGTAGGATTCGTCAGGGGAATATTTATTGGTCCTTATTTCTTTCGTGGGAATTTAACAGCTGAGCGATATTTGGAACATCTTCGTATGGCAGTGCTTCCGGAATAGGGAAAACTTGGATCCCAGTATTTGGTTCCAACAAGATGGTGCACCACCACATTATGGTCTTCATGTTCGAAGGTTTTTGGATAATCAGTTTGAAGGAAGGTGGATTGGAAGACGTGGACCAATGGAGTGGCCACCTAGGTCACCTGATCTCACCCCCCCCTGATTTCTTTCTGTGGGGACATTTAAAAAGTCGGGTCTACGTTAACCGACCAGACAATTTAGAAGACTTAATGGAACGAATTAGACATGAAATGACTCGTATAACTCCGCAGATGATCGAAGACTCTGTAAGTCAGGTCTACCATCGTCTTGGCCTATGTCAGATAGTGAACGGGACACAGTTTGAACAATTCCTGTAAGAAATGGTTTTGGTTTAATGGACTGTTTAGTTAATTTAAATGTTATTACTATAATAAAGTTTATTTCGTTTTTTATTAATTCTCTCAGTTTTTTCTTATGTGGCCCCTACTTCAATTATTTCTTTATAATGCAGAAAAACAAGCTTCATATTTAAAAAAAATATTGATGACGTCATAACTTTGACAAATTTGACGTTTTATTTTTTTGACTTATGTTAAAAGACGCGGAATAAAATAAACTGTTTGACGTGTTTTTGCATTTTTTTCAAAAATGAACATTGTACGTTTTATGAATTTTGTGCGTTACTTTATCATCATAACCCTGTATATACAATTTTACACCAAAATGAAATAATGTTTTTCAAAAACATACTTTTATTCTTCTCAAAATCAACAAAACAAATTAAACATAAACTAGCAAAACAAAATATTAGACATGTACTGGAGTTTATATATGCAGGCAGTTGCACAGCTCATCTGCAACTTCTTGGGTTTTACTGTTTTACTGGGTTTCATTTTATAGCCACGTAAGAAAGTGATTACATTTTTAATATTTGGTCAAAACCTGTTTATTCTTACTCACATACTTTCAAAAAAGTGGATTAGTAAATCAGACACCATGAAAATAAATTGTATCTACTTACATAGCTTTTGTTATGATAATATTTCTCAAACCATGAAAATAAGTGTCTTTAGCAGATATTAACAAGTTTTTTCCTTCAAGTTTCACCTCAGAAAAATGTAGCGGTGACATTGACTCAAGACAAAGCTCTTTGTCCCCTGTTGACGTAAAATGTCCGTATTAGTAATACCTACTTTCAGAAAAAAATTACTGTTAAAGTAATTTAAATTAAAGTTTCATTATTAGAAGATATTGATCAGGATATCCTTTAATTTTTGATTTTGATATTCAAAAATTCATCTAGTTTCATCACCTGTCAATAATAGCACTAGATGTGTGTGTGTATCCCAACACATGTATATCTCGTATGCTTATACGTTTTGCGTATAAATGTATGTATGTAAATAGTATTTACCTCTTGATGTTAGTTTTAACATCTAAGTATTTAACACTTTTCATTTTCATTTTGATTCCTTCAATTAACTATATAAACATGTATGCACTAATTGGAAAAATACAGGTAAATTTGAATTTTATTACATACCTTGAAGGAGACTCTGTAATACATAGTTTGCCTTGTCTGCAATACATTCACCTAGCCCTTCGTCATTCCAAAGGAAGCACCTAGGCATATAGTTTGCTAAAAGATCATTGCAATGTTTTGTGTTGCTAGTTACATAGACGTATTTAGGAAAACTTACGCAAATTGATAGCCAGAGAAATATTGAAAATGCACACAACTACACAGAAGAATAATTTCATGATTTATGCGTCCTGTACCAATGCTGTCGATCAAATAAGAATAAGTATTCTATTTAAAATTTTCCAGATTTCTAATCTTTCCTTATACTGAAAATGTCACGCATGAAATATGTTTGACTTAAAGTCACGTACTGCCGTTTCGATTTTAGAATTAATCACTTACTTAAGTATAGTAATTTACGATACGTATTTTTTATAGTAAATTACAAATAACAATCAGTGAGCAACGTAAAAACACTTTTAGCGAGGCCATTTTGAATTAAATATATACCAAAAGAAACAAAATTTACACTTCGCAAATTTTTACGGAGACATAGAGGTCCCACACGTATAACGTGAGTTTCTAGTGATTAACTTTAATAAAACCGATTCTTAACTACAAGCCTCTGCTAGTCAGAGATCATTGGTCTAAAGTCGTAAATACCCCTTGATAGCAGGAAGCCCATTTACTTTCTTATACATAGTATGACTAAGGAGGTATTGTGATGAACGTTCTTGATCTTTAGATATTTGCAGATGTCCAAGTTTTGAAGTCCCCTGAACCGAAAAAAAAGGTTTTTGAAAAAAAATTATTTTGTGTCTGTCTGTGTGCGTGTGTGCGTGACCAGGATAACTAATACAGGTACCAGTACCAAACTTTATATTTATGAGTATAACCTTACTCTTCAGATCTGATTAGATTTTCAATAAAGTCGGTAGACCGGAAGTAGTGGTTTTCTTCAGTAAAAAAATCAAACTTTAGTAATATCTCGTCAACTACATTTAGACAAATTTCTAAAGTATACAAATGTATTAAAAAGTTTCAGGAAGATTTTATGAAAAAAAGTTTTTCGAAATACCTAGCGAATTTGACTTATCTAAAAACTCTTTTTTGCAAAGTATGCATTCTATACAGGTTTATTAAGAACCCAAAAGTGTTTAGAGTTGGAGTGGAAACAATTTTTATACATAAAGAATTTGAAAATTCGGACGGGAAGTAACACATTTACTCTTATCGAAGTTTCTTGCAAATATTTTACAAATTATATTTCTATAGAGATTTATTAAGAGAATAAAAGTAGATTGTGTTGGAGTTGGTATAATTTCTTTATAAAGAAAATTTTCTAAATTCGGACCGAAAGTAAGACTTAAAATTTAATTTGAAACAATTTCTGTCTACACATTCTGGAGCGCACATACGCATAATAAAGTCGTGTCGTGTCCACACCTCATTTTTTAAACCAGTTACGACATATGGAAAGCAATATGGGGTACTGCCAACGGCTCTAATATAAATATCGCCATCCTGACGAGGCATAGAATTACTTTCTGCGCACCATTCTCGATGATTCCCCTTTTATCTTCAACGAAACTAATATATTACTTGGGTTGCTATTACACTATATCATGACTAGGGCGCGGACGATCCATGTTTAAACTACGACGGAGTTACAACGGAGCAAAGAAATAATGTAAACAACACACAGTTACTGAATACACAGCTGAATAGCATTATTTATATGGTGAATTGCGACATCTGTTGTTTACTTGAAAAGTTATTGAAAGCGACAACAAAATTGCCCATCAAAAAAGGAATTTATGCGTAAGATCCTTTCTTCATCGGCTTAGGTATAAAAGCGCCAGGGGTTTCTATCATTTATTATATTTACCTTTCCCAAGAGAAATAAAGTTACATATATGTATATACCTATTCATACTTACGTCAGTTTCGTTTTTTCATTGTTTTGACTGTTAATTACCTACTTCGTAATTTTTGTAATAGTTCCTGTTTAATCCCGTTTCATTGCATGGACTTCTCCCAATTACCTAGACGTAAGTGTGCACTGGATTTCGTTTTTTTTAGTCATCATTTATTTAGATCTAGAACATTGTTTAGGTTACTATGATATGGAAGAACGTAGAGAAATACATCGTGAAACAATGGCGAGTTGGATTGAGGGTCTTTCTGAGTTTTATGTCCATTGTCAGTGATTCCGATATTTATTGCAAAGTCTGTAAAATATCGTTACAAAACGCCCAAAAAGTGCACGTACAACATGACTTAGCATCGCTAAAACATAGACAGACATTGGACCCCTTGAAAGCTGACAATTTTAACGAAGAACTCTGTGAACCAAAGTTTGATCCCTGAGGTACACCAGACGCAGCGTCATAACACTGTATTTTCTTCTTTTATCCTATAATTGAAAATAATAATATGCTTAATTTCTGTAAACTCTATATTTTCTCAAGAAGAAGAAATAAAACATTACGTAAGCTTGAACAAGATGAAAATGAGTTAACTTATTTTCCACTTTGGTTGATTCTCCGGTTATCACTTACACAATCCGTTCTAACTGTTACAAATGGTACCATTATATATGTTATTTACTTCATCTAAAAGAAGAAAAAACTGCTAAAAAATTGCTACTTTTTATTATAAATGTATATATGCTTAATACAGTTTTCATTTTAATATCTAATTAATTTAAAAATAATATTTTCTTTCCAGTGGCACATGATCAGAAACGGCTTCTATTGGCATGCGGTAAAATAAATTCATGTATTTCTCCAAAGACGGTTTTATTTCGTCAGTCACTATTCGCCAGTTGCTATTAATGAACGCGTTCATATCTCCTAAAAAGTATTTAAATTGTTATACTACTTCCAGCATCTATGGTAAAAACCACCACCGACGTTTCGGCAACAGATTTGTTGTCGTTTTCAGGGTAGCCCTGATAAAAAATGCTGTATGAAAACCTCATACTAAAATTAATAAAATAATATGGGGAATAGACAGAATGGACTGTCATAAGTTGCCACACAACGTTTACTAAGTAAATAGCACGATATTTACTGATACTAACCATGTCTTGGAGACCTAATATTTTGAAAGTAATAATGAATATAATTCGTCCTAAAATTAGCCACAGTAACGTTTGTAAATTTCATATAATGCTCCTTTTCCTTTTCGTAAATAATAAATTCCGCATTGTGTTCCATACTATTTCCAACTGTAACATTATAATACTTTTATCTTTATTTTTTTTTTAATTATGTTACTTACCCAATGTCATACTGAATTTACCACTTCCGAAAACGGATCGTGATAGTATCGTGCCTCTATTTATTGAGTAAAATCCAGTCACTCTAAGGACGTCCAATGTTGAGTAACATTCAGCGTGTCCTCTTATATCAAACCTATAAGCGGAAGCATATTAATAATTTAAATAATTAAGCAGATACTCGTCTCGAAGTTAATATTTTGTTACTGTAAAAGCCCGTGTATTGGTTAATCTTAGAATTTACCGATATGAGTTGGTAAATGTAAGGATTAATAAAAAAAAAGGACGATTTTTTCGGGCTTATACCATTAAAATTTAGTAGATGCTAGATTTTACCAGTAACGGCTGGTAAATGTTGGTTTTGGGCATTTAGAAAACACAAACAGAAATCAAATTTAACGTGCATGTTCAAACGCGTCAGACAATCGACTCGGGCGAGCGAAGGCGGTGCGGGTAGCAGGAGGGGGGCTGTTTTCAACATTTACCGTGTGTCAGGTTTTACTAGAAACTCTTGGGATTTACCGTAGTTTGGGCTTTTAGAGTAGCAATTTAATCTTTATATACAGGGTGTTTAAAAAAGATGCGGCAATATTAAAGGGGCTGATTGTCCAGGTCATTTTATAAAAGTTTATAATAAACAAGGTCCGCAAACGCTTCGTTACCGATCTACAGCCTGTTGAAGTTTAATTAAAAGAAACAGTAAAAATTAGATTTCTCCAAGACTGCATTAAAGATCATAATGAAATTTTAGGCGTGTTATTTTTCAAGAAAAAAATAGGACGCCGCTGATTTCTCTAAAAATAAAAATATGTTTCTATTCTTTGTTTAATTGTGAAGAAAAAAGCCCTCTTAACTTTCTATCATACGACGTACCGTTTTTTAGTAAAAAAAAAACACATTTTAGTGTATGTACATTTATTACAGAAATTTCTTTTTAAATAACAAGGGTTTTATTTAAGGGCAAAAACAAATATTTTACCATACCAACAATTTTAGCAAGCAAAAATTACAATAACTGTGCAAAGTGACCACCTCGAGCTCGGATGCAAGAATCCAATCTTCTCCTCATCGACTGGCGAACTCTCTCAAAAACAACAGGATCGGTTTCAATTGAGTTGCACCCAGCAATGATTCGACTTCTTAAGTCTTCTACGTTTTCCAATGGAGTAGCGTACACCAATGACTTCAAATGGCCCCACAGGAAAAAATCCAGGGGATTTAAGTCCGGGGATCGTGCAGGCCATAAGTGTGGTCCACCTCGGGCAATCCAGCGATTTCCGTATGCTTGTGTTAAGAAATCACGAGTTACTTGACTAAAGTGGGCTGGTGCGCCATCGTGCATATACCACATTGCATCTCTAATTGCTAATGGTACGTCCTCCAGAAACCCAGGGAGCGTGTTTTCCAAAAAGTTGCGATACACCTCTCCGGTTAGTCTCCTTGGTAAAAATACCGGTCCAATTAGGCAGTCACCCACAATCCCAAGCCAAACGTTCAAAGAAAACTGATGTTGAAAAAGATTTTCAACAATTTCATGTGGATTTTCATCACACCATACATGGTTATTATGGAAATTGCGTATTGCATTTCTTGAAAAATTCGCTTCATCGGTGAACAGAATAAACATCAGGAATTGAGGGATTTGAACCATTTTCTGCAAAAGTCATTGACAGAATGCAATGCGAGGAGGAAAATCAGCAGGAAGTAATGCTTGAACGCGTTGTATATGGAATGGGTACAACAAATTTTCCTTCAGAATGTGCCAAATAGTCCCATTACTTACATCCAAAGCGTCAGCAATTTTTCGAGTAGAAGTACCTCGATCTTCTTCAATCATATCTAGCACATCCTCTTCCAGCTCTACCGTTCTTGCTGTCCTTGGCCTTCCTGCTCCTCCATTTCGTCTTAATGTGCCTGTTTCATAAAGACGCCGATGAATACTTTCGAAATTTTTCTATCAGCAGCAATACGGCCAGGAAATCTTTCAGTATACAACCGCCTAGCTTCTAATGCATTTCCATCAGCAAGTCCATAAATGTAGTGCATGTCGGTCATCTCTGCATTTGTATAGCGATTCATTATAAGGAAATTCAACAAATTCGACACATACAAAATTATTAATCATATGTCATTCAATATGTCAGTGAATAAAACAGGACTTTTTAAAAATATTTTTGTAAGCATGATAAATGTACATGCACTAAAATGTGTTTTTTTTTTACTAAAAAACGTTACGTCGTACGATAAAAAGTTAAGAGAGCTTTCTTCTTCACAATTGAACAAAGAATAGAAACATATTTTTTATTTTTGGAGAAATCAGCGGCGTCCTATTTTTTTCTTGAAAAATAACACGCCTAAAATTTCATTATGATCTTTAATGCCGTCTTGGAGAAATCTAATTTTTACTGTTTCTTTTAATTAAACTTCAGTACGCTGTAGATCGGTAACGAAGCGTTTGCGGACATTGTTTATTATAAACTTTTTTATGTAAAATGACCTGGACAATCCACCCCTTTAATATTGCCGCATCTTTTTTAAACACCCTGTATACGTAATCGTTGCTGCGTTTGTTGTGATCGTGTAACTTCTGAATGACTTGACCGATATGTCAATATGCCCTCAATTGACAAAATATATTTTATTGTCGAGACAATGGTTTATGGTTATGCTAGCATGCGATAGGTGATGCTGTAGTCAAGTTATTAACAAATTTATATTTATGGACCAAAATGACCGATATTCACAATATACGAGTATATGGTTTAGTACCAAAAAAGAAAATCGCAAAATCTAAACCCGATAGGTGGAGCTGTGGTCGAATTGTTAATAAATTGATCATTGACGTGGCCATTTTTTTTCTTCTCTTCAGACTTCAGATGACTAAAATTAAATCAAATTGTTATTCAAACGTTCTGATGATGGTTCAGGATGATCGTGTCCCAGGCTGGTGGCTCTTATTTCGATATATTGGTTGTAATCATGAACTAACTTTTTGTGTTATTTTTCCTTAAATACTTAATAAGAATCACAAAATGATCCAACAATTACGAATTATATTCTTTTTACAGTGTGTGTAAGCAAAATGACACAGATATTCCCACGTTAGTCTGTATTATTTTTGGTTATTGTTTTTAGTTTAACGACCAGCGTCACTACTAAATATTTAAGTTATAATAGGATCGTCTCAGCAATCCACATAGCCAGAGGACGATCTACAGGCGACGACTCAATGCCACTGCAAACTCACTTTGACAGGAACAATTTCAGAGCAGACAAGTGAAACTAATTTATTAATATTAAAACGAATAAAACGCTTGGTTATATTGTTTCACTTAGGGAAACAATATAACCAAGTGTTTTATTCGTTTTAATATTCAGAATATTTCACCAAGAACCAACCGTAGATTCTATTAATTTGACTAATTTATTAATATGGAAGCCAAGTATATATTCACTATTATAAATAAAATTAATAAGTCATACTATTCTATACCAACATTTTATTTAAAACTTGATTCTTCTGTGAAATGGGCATGCATTGTTCACAAATTTGCATTATAACAAAGCTCAAAAGGTATGTCAAAAGATGTATGAGTATTATTAAATATTATAGCCCAGAAATGACGTTTGTGGGCCATGATAATTGACAGGTCAAATTAGGTATAACTAAAAGAAATCTGATATTACTTTTTTAATAATGATTTAGTCCTTTCATTCTGTAAAACTAATAACACTATGAATCTTTTAGTGTCACGTCTTAGTATTACGCTAAATAACATCTAAATTTCAAACTTCAACAACGAAAAGTCAGACTGACGTTAAGATGCTTTAAATTGTCGTTCCACCTGTCACCGTGACAGTAGTTCGTGGACAAAAATATACGTCTATACAAGGTGTGCCAAAAGTTTAGAAAATCAAAAATTATTTTTTTGGCGTTTTACAGGGAACTGTAATAAAACTGTAAGCGGACGCAAAAAGGCGGTTCAAGCTCGAAGAGATTGATGGACAGTTAGTAACACTCATAATACCCGGAGGGAATAATAAAATGCGACCAGGGAATAATGAGACATAACGTTACCATTATTCCCTGCATTCCAGCAATAAGAACATAACGTTCCCAACGTTGCCGTAGTAACGATAGATAAGTCCGGCCGTTTTACTAACTGTCTAAACGTCAAACGTCATACTGACATTTTCGTTTAATTATTTTGATTTTTTTTAGTAATCTTTAGTTAGTCGTATATAGATAAAGTAGTGTATACTAACTCGCAATAATGATCATTATTCCCTGGAGCCTGATATTACTTTTTTAATAATGATTTAGTCCTTTCATTCTGTAAAACTAATAACACTATGAATCTTTTAGTGTCACGTCTTAGTATTACGCTAAATAACATCTAAATTTCAAACTTCAACAACGAAAAGTCAGACTGACGTTAAGATGCTTTAAATTGTCGTTCCACCTGTCACCGTGACAGTAGTTCGTGGACAAAAATATACGTCTATACAAGGTGTGCCAAAAGTTTAGAAAATCAAAAATTATTTTTTTGGCGTTTTACAGGGAACTGTAATAAAACTGTAAGCGGACGCAAAAAGGCGGTTCAAGCTCGAAGAGATTGATGGACAGTTAGTAACACTCATAATACCCGGAGGGAATAATAAAATGCGACCAGGGAATAATGAGACATAACGTTACCATTATTCCCTGCATTCCAGCAATAAGAACATAACGTTCCCAACGTTGCCGTAGTAACGATAGATAAGTCCGGCCGTTTTACTAACTGTCTAAACGTCAAACGTCATACTGACATTTTCGTTTAATTATTTTGATTTTTTTTAGTAATCTTTAGTTAGTCGTATATAGATAAAGTAGTGTATACTAACTCGCAATAATGATCATTATTCCCTCGAGCCGAGTTACTCCCTCATTATTGAGTCGTTGTATAAACTACTATAATTTTCTCAACAGAAATCCCTACTCTAATGAAACCTTGAGACCTCCTAGTATACCGCTTAAATTATATACTGCTGAAAAACAAGAACCAAATAATATATACTTACTTACACAATTTTTCTGATGTTAATGTTCCTCAAGCCATGAAAATAAGTATAGGTAGCCGATATCATTAAATGTTTGCCTTCAAAATCGACTTTGCTTAAATATAACGGTGACATAGAGGGAAGACCAATTTGGGGATCACCTATTTAAAAACAAGTGAAAAGAAATTATTCACAATTACGTGTTATGTATCTGTACAAGATATCGTATAGAACATTCCAAAAATGGGTCAAAAATTGTTTGTTACAAAATTTAAAACGTTTTTAATTAATGTCTTGATAAAGTTTATTAATTTCAATGATCAACTTAACATAATACGATTTCGAAATTGCTGGTTGTTAATGCTATTTCAACATGTTAGCTATGTTATAGTTGCAAACAAGCATGATCGTATGGTTATAAAATGATATTTATATTGTAAAATAATTATTTAAGCACGGCTGTGGGGGTAGAAGAAATGATGGAAGACGATTTCAAGTTGCCAATTTAATAAAATGAAAATTTCTAAATCGCAATGCGTAAGTCAATGAGAGACACCCATATGTGAAACTATTTGGAGCATGTGTATACTAAAATTATGAAAATCTAATATCGTTATACCTGTGACATTGTAATACATAATAAAATATTTATTAATATTAGTAAATGAAAGTACATCTTCATAGGTTGAAATTGCAAATTAAATAAATTAAATTTAAGTAATATTAAAATAAAAATATGTATATGATAGTTAATTGCAAAAGGGAGGAGAAATAAAACACCTGAAGACAATCATTGACAATAATTAAAAATTTTAAGTTTTAAATTATCAAAAAAGTTTTATTTCTTACGTAGAAGTACAAAGGGTTTATCTATGAAAATTAAAACACTACTGTACAAATCTAAAATACCGCATCATTCATCATTTTGGGGTTTCCTTCATCCCACATTTCAAAATAAAGTAGGTACACCAGATTTAAAAATCCAGAACCATGCAATGAAAATAGCATTAAAATGTAAGAGATACAATTCTAATTCATGACGTGTAGTTATTAACGATAGATAGAGTATAGTCTGATATGTTGCTTGTGCTATTTCCATCGTTTGAGTTTTGAAAGAAAACTGACGTTTCGAAGGAAATTCCGTCTGCCGTCTTCAGGGTAGCCCTATAAAGGATCTTTTCTTGCCAAAATACTAAATTAAATTTGTAAACTAATCTTATATGTACACCAAGCTTCGAGATTAAAACGGTCTGTATTCCAATTATAAGTGAGGGCATAAAAACGTTATCTCTAATACTACACTACACATGTCAGATTTACATGAAGTATGACATAAGTGTTTTTCCATAAATTTCACCTCACAAACACAAATGTAATTTAGTTTTTTGGCAAAGAACAGCACTTTATAGGGTTTCCTTTAAAAGAGCTGACGTCGGTTTCCTTTCAAAATCCAAACGATGGAAATAGCACAAGTAACATATCAAACAGATGCAGTTCTATAGAAATGATGTGGTTTAAAGACATATAAGAAGGTACCTTTAGTTATTGGAAATGATGTAATTATAAATTTATTCAAGAGTAGGTTATGTAGTAAAAGATAAATATTAAATTTTGTATTTATATTTATCTGGATGGATGTAAATGTGTGTGTGCATTATATGGATTTGTTTTGGGATGTATTTCGGCAATTCATAATATGATGTCTATATGGCATAATGATAGAAATTTAGGAAGCAGTTTGACTGATGGAAGTTATAGTCAACTTATGAAAGGTAATGTTGAAAAAATGTAATATATAAATAATAATGTTTTAAGCAAAATCATTATCAAATATTAAAAATTAAGTTTCATACTTAAAAAATAGAAAATGCGTCAACAGAAAACCAACTTCTGAGAAAGGAATCATACATTAAACTTAGTCTATTCAGTCCAGTCAAAATGTGAATCAACCTACATAAAATAGCGTAATTTTAGATTTGAGGGGTTCCTTGAATGTCAGTGGCGCAGCTATCGCGAGTATCGCGTTTAATTCTATATCTCGTGAACGGTTCGGTTTACACAAGAAACTATAGAAACCTTTTCTTTTATAATTTAAATTACTTAACTTTTTTATTCGAAATATTTTTTTCTAGTATTGATATTTCCCGAGTTATTGCGTTGCCCAAACTTCCCTACTTTCGTCTTTTTTCGCCTCTATCTCCCTAACCGTTCACTTTTTTTGGAATCTTATCTATTATCAAACTTATATATCATTTGATTATCTACGTTTTTTGTCTGAAACGTTTTTCTCTACTAACAATACTTTGGTAGTTATTGCTTAGTTTATCAGTTGAACTCCGCGCCATCAAGTCAATATGACATCAGTTCTTTATTAGCCTAACCTAACCTAACCCATGCAATGGACGCGTTCGTGAACACGCGTAACGACGATAGCGCGGAGTTTGGTCGATAAACTAAGCAATAACTACCAACGTATTGTCAATAGAAAAACAAGTTTCAGACAATAGATGTAGATAATGAAATGATTCTTAAGTTTGATGATAAACAAAATTCGAAAAAAGTGAACAGTTAGGAAGATAAAAGCGAAGAAAGACGAAAATAGGGATAAGTTTGTACATTTCTAACGAAATAACTCGCAAAATATCGATGCTAGAAAAAATATTTCGAATAAAAAAGTTTAGTAATTCAATTTATAAGAGAAAAGGTGTCTGCTGTTTTTTGTGACAATCAAACCGTTCTCGAGATATAGAATTAAACGCGTTACTCGCGATAGCGGCGCCACTGATACTCGGGGAAGCTCTCAAATCTACAATTATGCTCAGAACACATCCCTTTAACATATTACACTATCGAGAAACTTTTTGTAGATTCTCTTCTTTTGAGCGATATTTTGATTAGACTAATTTTCATCTCAGGCTAAAATATGTTTAATCTATATGTTCAAATAATTAAGAATTTGTTTATTCTTTAGTGTTTTCTAATTTGTCTTATAAATTGCATTCATTTATATACAAAATTAAACTACAATACGCAAATTTTCCATCAGGTTGAGTCACTTTCAAACAATTCGTGTTTATTTTGGCAGTGGGGGGGGGGGGTTAAAACCGCCTCTAGACCAGCTGAGGATTTTCAAAATACATGTGTTAGTCTTGTTTAACAACAGTGTTAATTGTTTTTGAAACGCCATGCCCACAGCATGGCATTATCACTCAACGGTTGCAGGTCACAGACTGTATTGCTATAGTTCGTGCAATTGTGCCTGAAAATGTCAATGAATTTTTAAAAAAAAAATTAGACAAGACGACGAGAAGTTATTTTCAGACATTTATCAGGAGACCAAGACGATTTGTGATGAGTTTGACATTACAATGTTACAACCTCGAACTACTAATCGACAATCTCACAGAAATAATGTTCCTAGTTCATCGCCAGAAGATTATTATCGTAGAGTTATTTATATTCCGTTTCTCCTCCAAACAATACACGCAATAAATGCAAAATTCATTAAGCACAAAACTACTCTTGAACCCTCCAAAAACTTTTATGTAGTAATAATAGTTTAGACTCTTTAGACGTTAAAGAAATTTTTTATTCCACACAACAGCTTTTGGAATTTTATCAATTGGATGATTCTGGTGCTACGGGGGAAGTTACACTTTGGGTCCAGTTTGGAAAGATGCAATAAAAATTTATTTCCCACAATTTATAAACTTTTAGTTATAATGGCAACTTTACTGGTCACCACATGTTCTTGTGAAAGATCCTTTTCATCCCTAAAATATCTAAAAAATGATTTGCTGAATTCTACTAAGGACGACAAATTAAACGGCCTAGCTTTGATGTATATACATTCTGATATTTCTATTCTGAAAGACGAAGTTCTTCATGTCTTATCTTAGCTCTCCAATTTCGCCATCTAGTTGTTTACTATAATTTATAAGTCAAATTTAATAACTTTTCGTTCTTTAATACCCTTCCTATTTTCTTTTTGAAACCCAGAATTTTTTTATTAGGGGGGGGGCTAATAAAAAAATTCTGCCTGCGCCACTGTATTTTGGACATGTTGAAACCTTTTCTTGTTAATACATACCCAAAAGGAGACGTTTAACAGCAATATTAGCCTTCTCTGTCATACATTCGCTTAATTGTGGATCCCAAAAATAACATTTCGGTATATAGGATGCTGTAAGTTTAATTAAAATTCTTGATATATTTACGTATATCCTTAAAATTAAGTAAGAAAACTTACGTAGATCAATAGTACAAGCATTATTTAGAATGCAAACAATTAGACAAAATAATAATTTCATATTCAAAACTTTTCGTTTTAGTAAACAGACAAGAAAAGAACACCCAATGCGAAATGAAATATACAAGAACCTGCTTTCAATCGTGTAATAAGCACGATTCAGAACTGTTTTGTATTTGTATTACCTATGTTAGAAGTATTAATCTTTTACGTGATTAACTACAGTATAGGTTTAATTACATAAATATTTGTTCCAGCGCCTGCTTTTATAATTTTACTCCACATATGGACCTCGTGTACATCTTTCGTAAACAAAATGATAAACACACAATATATTTCTAATCAATATCACAAATACAATTACAATATTTGAAAGACATTTTTAAGACTCAGTCCAATTTTCCTAACTATGAGGCGATAGTGTTACACAGTAATTACTAGGGCGCGGACACGAATGGTTGATGACTCATCGCCCATGGGCGTACTATTGAAATGTTGTATTTTTAAAGAGGTTTTAATTTTGTTTATATAATTGGATAACAAGTGGCTGATGATCTATAAAATACAAAATACCTTATTATTTGTTCATTTTCTCTTCTGTAAGACTTGTTCTCTTTGAATTAAGTACATCCTTGGAGATAGAAAACGTCCTTTCTACATCGCAACTGGTTATAAGTGCGTAGTGGAAATATTCTTTTATTTCAGCATATTTAGCGTACATAATTGCCGCAATGTTACTAAATCTGGATATCTATTAAAAACTGGGTCTAACTTTTGCCGAAGGCCACATCCGAAGTTACTTGGTATACTTTTGAAATTATTAATAGCCCACATCTAATGTGGTTAATCCATCTTTTAATTTGAGATTTCGATTTTCAAAATATGTGATTAGTTTAGGTAAATTTCCAAAGTGTTCCGGAAGGAATAACAACTGTTTTTTAAATTTGGGATTTGTGTTAGTTCCTTGCACTCAGAAATACTTCGAGCATCGTCATTTAAACATGTAACGAAATTTTGTAAACTATCGAAATTCTGTGTATATTTTAGCAAAGCGATATTTTGGCATTCTGTAACGATATTTTACAGACTTTGTAATAAATTTCGGAATCACTGACAATTCATTTTCATATCAGAAAAAGTAACATAAACAATGTTCTAGATCTAAATAAATAATAACTAAAAATGTACGCGTATGTAAGTCGATTCAATGAACCGGTATTAAACAGACTATTACAAAAATTACGAAGTACGTAATTAACAGTCAAAACAATGAAAAAACGAAACTAACGTAAGTATGAATGAAAATTTTATTTCTCTTGCGAAATATAACGTAAATATAATAAATTTTAAAAACCCCTGACGCTCCTATCTACGCCGATGAAAAAAGGATTTTACTCATAAATTCCTTATTTTATGGGCATTTTTTGCTCTCATTCTCGGACACTTCTCGGGCGTAAACAGATGTTGCAGTTCACCATATGAATTAGTGCTATTCAGTAGCGTGTGTTGTTTACATTATTTCTTTGCTCCGTTGTAACTTCGTCGTAGTTTAAACCGGTCATGTCCTACTAGTTACCTATGCAGCTACAGTGAATATGACTTATTCAGTTTATTTTCTAATATTTCTAAATAATCAAATTAACAAATAAACCAAAAATACTTGCGTAATGTGCTATATTATTTCTTTTAATTCACATGCAGTATCTGATTGATAAGAGTACTTTTGTTGGGATATGTATGATTTTCTCGGTCATATCCGAAGTGCTGTTAATCACACCTGTAATTTGTATCATGTTAATTTCATGTACTTAATACACATGTTTTTGTATACTCACTATGATTTGTATATTGCAGTATTCAACTAGCAGTATCTCCAGACACGTTGAACTAGTTTGAAATAACTGATCAATCAAGCGCAAATATCTCTATGGTTCATGCAGGTGGTATTCAAGTTATTCTTGACATTTATCTAATTTAACCTGTAAGCACAACGAAAAGACGCTTAAGATTAAGATAAATGTATTTATACAAAGACAAGAACTAGTAATAGAAAACAGTATACTATTTGGATAGATATTGGTATTAATTTATTAGTATATTGATGTATATTACCTGATATTGTGTATAATTGTAAATAATTATTGTATTTACTTACTGTATTTTGTTTATTTCTAAATTTACTAACCTTCCAGCCATGTTGTTATAGTGCAATGTCATGCCTGGAAATTTATTACGTAGAAGTTGACATCATGAATTATGATATTTGTATACATTTTCCGGTATTGGACGGAAGTCGAATTTTGTTTAAATTTCTATATTAAAAATTATCTATAAAAGCATATGCACGAAAGATTTAGGAATTTCATCATTACAAATGAGAAATTTGAGAGATCTAACACTAGTAGTACTTTATGTATATACGGGGGTTGCCCAAAAAGTTGTTTAGCAACCTTAAATTTATTTTCAAATGTCGAGGATAATAGCTTGTCATTAAGTGCAATTTAGTTTATAATGATTAAGTGTATAATTATGGATACAAGAGAGTTTAATGAAGTGTATTATTACTAAAACGAATTTTTTCCTTGGACTTAGGAAAAAAAACAACAAAAAAGATTTATTGTTTTTTTGTTACCTTTTTACAATTTATTAAATTCAAGACAGGTAATATTAGCATAAAACTTGGTTAAGAAATATTTTTTTTTCGTGAATATTTTTGAAGGACAAATAAATAATTAAATACTTAATAACAACAACTGTTGGATTTTCACTATTTAATATTTCAAACATAAATTTGAAAATTGTTTCGTCTATACAGTGACTTCTTCAGAAATTCTTAAAATATTACAATTACATTTATATTTCTACAACATGGCACAATTATAAACAGAGGTGAGGTAATTATCTTCTCTTATATGATACAAAAACATTTGGTAAAGGGGACTTATTTGTTATATACTAAATGTATTCGTATAATGTAACAAAAGATTACTACTTCCCGCCTCTTTATAACTTGTGCCGTGTTGTAGATGTAATTTTGTACATTTTATGCATTCCTGAAGAAGTTACGATGTTGACGAAACAATTGTCAAATTTGTGTTTTAAATATTAAATAGTAAAAATCCAACAGTTGTTGTTACATAGAAACTAATACATCTTCATCAAGGAAAGACCGAATCAGTCCAATGCGACAAATAAATACATTAGTTTATTGGCAAGAAGTCTATTGCAGCACCTAATGTACTATATATAACAAATACATTTCCTTACAACTTTAACAAACATTAATTAATAACATATGCAGATATTATTAAGTAAATATTCTTAAAGAGCAAGTAAACATGTACTTGCTTATTTAATCGTTTATTGTTCTATTTATTGGCAAATTATCTGTTATAGCATTTAGTGTATTATATACAACAGGCATAATGTAATTTTCTATAGATGGTTCTGTTTCATCTCTAAGTACTTGCCAATTTAAATCAATTAACGAATTAATATTACTTCCAAGTGGCAGTAATAAAGTTTGAAGATTTTCAAAGTAGTAATAACCGCGATTTGTATCCAAATCTATAGTGGAGTTGACGAATTCTTGATGTAATTCCCCATCTTTTGTATAAACACGAATATCGCAGTTATATTTGACGGTATTTTTAACTGAAATAATATCATTATAAGTATATGTTGTAATATACAGGTGTCCTAGAAATAAAAAGACGGAGTAGGAGAAATCGGAAGTTAGATTGTGTAAAAACGTACCCTCAAAATATCAAGTCTTTATTCGTGCGCAGACGGCAGAAAAAAAATAATAAAGAATTCAATTGGCCTTACGCCGACCCTGGACGACTTATTACTTGTGTTAAAAAAAAGGAGGAGGAATAGATACTTCATAATAAATATCAAACCATTAATTACTTAAATTTTACACCTGCTAGAAAAAATTAATTACATTCTTGATATTTACTACGATTTATTGAATATTCTAAAATAATAATAATCAGTTGTTTCCGACTACAAACACATTAAAGAGCAACAACCTTCCTATTTTAAAAATCAAAACAATCTTTTATTGTCTGCAATAAAGTGGGTCGCCCATCTGGGTCAACAACCGACTACATAGCTGCGTTATCTAGACGCATCGGGCAAAAAATATGTTTTATATGAATGAGTACGATTTAACGGTTTTTTCCCGTTTTATACAAATAAAAGCGAATTTTTCTATGAATGCGTGTTGGTTTCTATTTACAAATGAGCATTCTTACGTGTATTCATAAATATACATTCTGTGCCAGGTCCGTAATGTAATTTTTTTATCTAAACAACAACATAGAAAATTAAATTTTTAATTTGCTCGTTATTGCGATATATTTGGGCCGGTTTCTATTCGGACTTTACATACCTGCTACTCCATATTTTTATTTCTGGAACAGCCTGTATACTCTGTTTTGACAATATAAAGCTGTCCCCAAAGTAAACACAGGATTTAATTTTATAGAAAAAACAGTACCAAGCCATAATGTAAACATTATGGATTCGATGAAACAAATATTATTATTCATCAGCATTGATGACTGTTGTACATCGACTAAAACTTTTTAAATAATAATAGAAATCCTAAAAATATATAAATGTTCAAAAGTTAGAACAAACCGAACAATGTCATAATGTATTAAGACAATGTAGTCGGGTATAACAGGCGCCCTTTCTCTACTTCACGAAAATCATTTACCAATTTTGGCATAGTATGGTAGGTGGCGCCATCTAGGTGAATCATATGGTATTCAAAGCCGTGTCGTCCATATGTGGCAACGACAATATCATCTTAGCAGTTTAGGTATGTAAATTAAATCCTGGCTTAGTTTTGGATCATCTTTTAAGTAATTCGTATACATACCCAATGTTATATTAGTTTTTCCATTACCAGAAACAGAATATGTTAATATTCTACCACTACTAATCGAATACTCTCCAGATAGTGTTAAAGCATCTAAGTCTGCGATGAAACCAGCTTTTCTGGCTGTCAAATTATACCTGCACAAACCAAAAGAAATGCTTATTAAGAAAGTTATTTTTCATGTAAATCGGTTAAGTATTTCTAAAATATTGAATTTCTTGTCAGTATTTATTAGAGTAGCTAATGCGACGGGGTTTTCAATCCCTCAATCGCCTCTTACGTCCACTTAGTGTTGAGGTACCGCTCTTGTTCTTCTAAACTTTTTGCGGATTCTGTCTTTATTGCGTTTCAGTTTTTTGAACACTGTATTATTCCGATATATAACGAATAATTAAATATAATTGTGTTTTAGATATGCAATATTGATATTGCTTTACAATAGCTGTTTTTATACAACCCTATATACTATATTTTGCAACTAAGCGAAATGTTATTCAGAACGCTTATCGGATTCTGTTATTACAGAAAATGTCTCACTTTTGTTATTTATATATACAGGGTGGCTGACAAAAAACGCCCCAAGCCGTAGCTCCGTTATTTACTATCCGATTTTAAAAAACAAAATATCAAATAAAATGGTTAAGTAAATACTATCAATTGGCGTAATCGAAATATTATTAGGAACAAAAAGTTTGAACATGCGATAGTCAATTTTTTTTTTAAATGGCAACGTATATTTTTAATTAATGTTTCGGATAAAGAGTGTTTTCCTGATTTTGATGATGTATAACACGTCAATTTTCAACATAAGTTTCAAGTGTGCCGTGGTTAATATCATTTTATTGGAATGGAAATTTTAAAAAAATACAAATAAATACGAAACTTATCTACAAATATTGTTCAAATTGTCCATCTATGAAAAATGGGCCAATTAATCGATCACCCCAAAGACCGCACCATACATTTAAACTGAATCTTTGCTGAAAATTATTCTCAATTATAATTCTTGGGTTTTCTTGGCTCCAACATCGATTGTTCTTTCTGATAAAAATTCCATTATTACTGAAACTGCATTCGTCCGACCAAATAATTTTTCGATAAAAATTACGATCTCGTTGTGTAACATTTAAGAAAAAGTTGCAAAATTGCATTCTTCGACCATGATCATTTTCCAATAGTGCTTGTACTTTTTGAGAGATGTATGGTATGAACTTGTGCTTTTTGAGTATCGCTTGTGTTGTTTGATGCGATACGCCGACCTCATTTGCAATTCTCCGAGTAGAAGTCCATGGACTTTCTTCCACGCATAAAAGAACATCCAATTCTGTATTTTCCTTAAACTGTCGACTCTTACTTTTTGGCATTTTGAAGGCTCCATATTTTCTTAAATTCTGTTCGATTCTTCCGAATTTACGACGGTCTGGAACCTCTCTTGTCGGATAACGATAACTGTAGAGTCTCACAGCTTCAGCACTATTTCGATTACATTCAAAGTATACTTGCAACATGTCGGTCAGTTGATTGCTATCCATGTTAATGATGAATTAAATTCACAGAAAGAATCAGAACGTTGAACTAATGTCACACCGATACACAAATGTCACAATGACAGTATTTATTAACATTTATATTCTAATTGACAGTATTTATTACTTGATGCATTTGATTGCTATTCACGGCACACTTGAAGCTTATGTTGAAAAATTGACGTGTTATACATCATCAAAATCAGGAAAACATTCTTTATCCGAAACATTAATTAAAAATATTCGTTGCCATTTATAAAAAAAAAATTGACTATCGCATGTTCAAACTTTTTGTTCCTAATAATATTTTGATTACGCCAATTGATAGTATTTACTTAACCATTTTATTTTATATTTCGTTTTTTAAAATCGGATAGTAAATAACGGAGCTACGGCTTGGGGCGTTTTTTGTCAGCCACCTGTAGAGTGATTTCTGTTCATGCTGGTATTAACATGATGTAGTCCCAGTAATTAAAGCAAATGTAATTAGTTTTTATTGACAATTTTCAATATTTAATTTACAGAAATAATTTGTTGATTCTCTTTAATTTATCTTCTAAATGTGTGCACTAACATAATTAAGGTATTTCTTAGATATGTCTAAATTTAAAATATTTAATGACTGTCCATGAAATATTATATATTTTATCGTTTTAACTTATATGGAAATTTTTCACATACTTCTCCTGGGTTCTTCGCAATCGGTAGTTTTATATTCTATTTTGAATTTTTTCTACTATTATTGGTTTTTTGTGCCTTCCAATGATTTATTTCACGTTTGTCTAATTTATCTACAACTTGAATTTTGTTTGTGGAGTGTAGAATTGGAATCCACTCTTGGACATTATTTATAATAATTTCAGGTTATTTTGTAAACATTGTGCGATTGAAATATCTTGCAGCATATTTATCAGCGTTATTTTTAATGTTAACGTCAGGTAAAGTAGTATACGGTAGTATATAGCCTCAAAAGCCCTGCTGTAGGTCCATAAACCAAAATATACTTACTGTGCTTCAGACAATATCAGATTCTCTAAACCGTAAAGTTGTACGTTCTTTAGAGACATTTTTAAATTGTTTCCCTCCAATGTAGCATTAGGTAAATATAAAGGCGATAATACAGGTATCCCAAATTCTTCAACACCTGTTGATAAAAAATAATATAAGGTCAATACTTATAATAATAACTTTGACCAGAATCCTACAGATAACATAAAGAAATGTTCTTTCGAAATGCAACTTTGAAAGTAATGGAATACTGAATACTAAAAAGAATGGAAAAATCTGTAGAAATCTAGAGATCATAAAAATATAGGAGGAGAAGATTCCGTATACAGGGTGAAATATAAGAAATAAAAAGACGGAGTAGCAGGTATGTAAAGTCCGAACAGAAACAGGCCCAAATATACCGCAATAAGGAAGAAATTAAAAATTTAATTTTCTATGATGTTTTTTAGATAAAAAAATTACATTACCGACCTGGCACAGAATGTATGTTTATAAATACACGTAAGAATGCTCATTTGTAAATAGAAACGAACACGTATTCATCGGAAAATACTCTTTTATTTGTATAAAACGGGAAAAAAACATTAAATCGTACTCATTCATATAAAACATATTTTTTGCCAGATGGGCGACCCACTATATTGCAGACAATAAAAGATTGTTTTTATTTTTAAAATAGGAAGGTTGTTGCTCTTTAATGTGTTTGTAGTCGGAAACAGTTGATTATTATTATTTTAGAATATTCAATAAATCGTAGTTTTTCTAGATTACAGTAAATATCAAGAATGTAATTATTTTTTTCTAGCACGTGTAAAATTAAAGTAATTAATGGTTTGATATTTATTATGAAGAATCTATTCCTCCTCCTTTTTTTTAACACAAGTAATATGGTGGTCCTGAAAAGGACCGATTGTGAAAGTGAAGCAGGTGGATATTTAGTCCAGAGTCGGCCAATTCTTCATTATTTTTTTTTGCTGTCTGCGCACGAATAAAGACTTGATATTTTGAGGGTACGTTTTTACACAATCTAGCTTCGGATTTCTGCTACTCCGTCTTTTTATTTCTGGGACACCTGTATATAAGGAATTATCTCTCTATAAATTGAACAAATAATCCTAATCATCAACTTTGGCGCATGCTTCTTCATTTGAGTTATTGGAAATAACTTGCCTTTTCTTAAATTTAAAAAATGCATACTTGAACATTGCTGGTTATATTGGTTTACCAAGTACTATATATGGAAATGTTGTTAATATACAATGTTTAATCTTATATTAAAATTTATCTTAGTTCCTAAGTTATAATGTTATTAATTCTTTTAAAATAACTTACCTTTAACAATTTCTGGAATTGCAATATTAGCACTTGTTTTAACACACCCGTTCACGTTTGGATCCTTTAAAGAACATTTGGGAATGTAAGTGGCTGCAAAAATTTAAATAAATATAAATACAGAATTAGTTTTAGACAATACATCGAATTTGAATAAATGAGTGAAAAAAAGGTTTAAATGAATGAAATCGATTTAAAAAATACGTAATGTTAATAGTCTAAGTGTTTCTTAAAACTAAAATCCCATAATAATGTCCTATATTCCCCAGATGATTGTAGAAAGATATTAGTTATTGTTATTAATATTTATATTTTTAGATGGATTTTATTCCGCGTTTTTTATATAATCTTTTTTTTTTTGTATTTATTTTTTTATTTTTTTAGGTATGTGGCATATGTGTTGAAAATTAAAAATAATAATTTTTTTTCACATCTTTACGTTTTGATGCATTTACCCTCTTTTTCAAACGTTACTTAAATTCTGGAATTTTAATTTATACTTATTAATACTTCACAAACAATAAATACTACTTATAACTTACTAAATATATATGGTTTTTCTTTTTGCAAATTCCATAAATATTATTATACAAATAGCTTATATCAAAATTAATAAAGCTACTTTTTACTTATTTTGTTTGACAGTTAGCGTCAACTTCAATTATTTTATTAAATGGTAGTACTAATTGTAAGATGCAAATATGCAGTTATTTTTAATATCAACTAATCATAAATTACAATAATTTTATTTTATACTTTAATATGTATTTCATAAATAATTCAAAACGTTACTGTTAATAATAAGTCAGAGAAAAGAAAAGAACAATTTAAAAAGTAGAATTAAAGCCAGGTAAATTGTGCTATTTAAAATAATACCATTTATAATATGAAAAAAAATATGTTATTAATTTTTTGTAATTTTTCGCCAATATAAAATGTTGAAACTAATTATTGATAAAACATTTGAAAATAATTACTTGTTCGCTTTCAAAAACGATTTATAAAAATAAAACAAAATACACATTAATTAACATTTATTAAAGAAATCAATATAAAGTATATATTGATTTTGTTTCAAAAAGGTACGTCATTATGTGACATATCAAGATATTGTAAATTTTACAAGTGAGAAAATTACAAAAGAATGGACGCAGTACATTTAATAAATATAATAATGACGCTATTTTTCAGACCAAACTGGAAGCAAAGAGCACGGCAATTAAGTGTAAAAACTTGTGCATTTTCTTTTGTCGTAGTTTTAAATATCGAATTCGTTAGATAAACAATAAAATGTTGCAAGCTGTTACTTTATTCCGTAATCACCAGGTAAATAAATTACATAAATAATGTTACATAAAAAATACTTACGCAATTCTAAATTCAGAACACTTCTTAAGGTGCAGGTAATTATAAAAAGCATTAAGAACTTCATCGTTAATGCTGCTTTAATTGTTCGTGACATATTATTATAACTATTCTACTATGCATTCCATATACCAATCTAACATATATATTTTATTTTCCATATCAATGATGTAATTTAAATATCTTAAATTGTAAATATTTGTTATTTTTTTAATGAGTACGATTACATAAAGATAATATTTTATCGCAAATATATAATTACTCAAGAATGCTTTCTGTGTCTTTAAATAAATTTAGGCTTCAGTAATGAATCTTTAATCGAAAGCAGAACATTATATAACGTATTCAAAAACTTTAGATAACTGATTTCAAATAAAACTGGGTTTTAATTGTATCACAATGTTATTAGATTTCTTTAACATATTGCTGTGAGCTGGATTTAAAATGAATACTAAAATTGTACTTATATGCAACACCGAAAGCAGATGTCTCGGTACGTAAATTGTTTCTGCTAAAACACAATATTCCAGAGATCTTTTCTCAAGGGCAGAAACATTTATGCCTTCTCCTTAGTAATCCCATATATTTTTTTTCCTGGCAGATCAAGTATCCTCCTCATTCCCAATTTTGGATTGGCAGTCCTAGAAACTTGACGTGGATTTTTTTAGTTGTTCAGAAGTTATATAACATCGCAAGACCAAAAAAAAAATTTTTTTTTCAAAAACTTTTTCAAAAAGTGAAGTATCAAATATGATACTTTGGAACTCAAACAACCACAAAAAAAAATAATGTTGGATAATTTATTTTATTAAAAAATATTTAAAAACACTTTTATTCTAGCATAAAGGAAAAAAACCCTTAGATTAACAAAATAATACGTAATTTTTTCTTAAAATCTAATATTTTCATAAAATTTAATTTTCGTGGAATTTAGAGAAACAGTTTCTACTTGTTGAAAAACAGAGAAAAACATTGCAGGTTTTACACCTTACAAAAGTTAACATCTTACAGCCAGGGTATCTACATTTTGAACGTGTTTTCTGAGCTTCAGTCATATTTATTGATATATGTTTTGCATATTTTCTTCTGGAGCTACGATCTGGAAGTGACCTTATCCTTCTTCGTTTCCGAGGCCGCACATCATCGTCATTACTCTCAAAATCAGAATCAGAACTGCCACTGCCATTGAACGTACCAGCAGCAAACAAATCCCTCGCTATAGAAAATTTAAAATTAAAATAATCTAATATCTCTTTGCGCTGCATATTTGCGTCAGAAGCATCCTCACGATATTCAAGGCAACTAGCTGCACTGGCAAAATGGAAAAAATGAAAGATAGCCTGAACTGTCCATTTCTTAGTTCTTGTGCGCATCGAATAATTAGCAATAACTTGGTCGAGCAAATCTACGCCACCCATATTGGCGTTGTAACTCTTCACAACTGCCGGTTGTTTCAGTTCAATATATTTACGTTCAGCTTTAGACCACCGAATACAAGAGCCCAAAGGTTCTGCTCCACATACAGAAGATGCAAAATGGACTGGTCTTGAATCAAACCATTTTATAGCACATATATTTTTATCTTCTCTGATTAGGAGATCGAAGGAACCTCTTCCAGCTTTTTTGAGTTCATTATCTCTCTTGAAAACAATTTCCTTCGGGATATGGTTGTTCATTATTGTCCCAGCTAACGAAATAGAACGTAGAAGTAGTGTGTCAATAAGCGAAATTGACGTAAAGTATCTATCTGTGTACACTGATGTTCCATGCGGTAGGGTATCTGTCAATTTTAGGACCATTCGACCACCAATATCAAGTTTTTCCGGTGTGGGAATCAAAGCAGACTCTACGGTATGTCATTTGCCTTCATACAAATAAAAGTCTAGAGGTATTCGTCCTGGAGTGGTCATTACAAAGTTTTTTAGACCAACGGAATTCGGTTTACCACGCACGTACTGTTTCATGTCTACTTTTTCATGGAATGGTACCATTTGCTCGTCAATCGATATCTCTTGTGGCCGGAAGTTTTCCCTGCAAGCCTTTTGAATCATGTCTCTAACATTGGACGTATCTTCCAAAACCTGTCTGCTTCTTTCTGTTCTTTACTAACGATATTGTCATCAACTATCTTTAGACGAGTTCGGAGAGAATAAAAGCGGTTACGGGAAATATCTTTTGCAGTAGTATCTAATGATTTCCCGGTAACAAGAACTTCTCGCATATTTGTAAATGTAGCTAATGCTTCAAAAAAGCTATCGGCGAGGTATCGATTGAAATAGTCAATTGGCTGTTTGAGTTGTCTAACTTCCCGATTGCCGCGAAATTGTCAAGGCGGGGCATGAAAGTTACCACGAAGCCATTTTCTTTTTATAGAATTTACAAAATTTGCAAGAGGCACATCATCATCAGAGGAGTCACTATCTGCACCATCTTCTGGATCTGGAACGTCATTCCTTGGTGCTAAAACTGTCTCATCTTCGTCCTCACTGGAATCAGACAGAAGATGGTCTATAAATTTAAAAAAAAATGCATTCTTATCGCATGTCCCCATCAAGCAGAACCTCTAATTGTTCATAAAATTCTTGGCTTCAAGTAAAAAAATAAAAGAAATTAAACCGTAACCACAACCCTTAAAAGCCCTGAAAAGTATGCCTAGTACAGCCTATGCCACTACGCTACTAAAAAAATGAAAAAAAAAACCGAACAAACATCGTTTTACAAAAGAATTATCTAAATACCATTACGCCCACAGTATCACCTATGATATTCCAGCACAATGACCCCGGCATCGTTACAAAATACAATTTTTGATTACATAAATACATTACACTTGTTCCTAAACCCTGACATCACTAACATCCAATAAAATATAATTTAAAAATTAATCACTTACTGGTTTTTGTAAGCTTTTTTTGCGGAGCACTCATTTTGTACAAAATATACTAAAAACATTTGAACAAAAGTGAGGTTACGATTATTTTTACGACGCCGCTCCAATTTTCTTTGATAGGCAAGTAGTGTATCATATATGATATGCCCGAGAACAAGCTTTAAAACGACGTAGTGCTCGCTGTAGAAAATTTAAAACCGTAGTATGATATATGATACCTGGGAACTGAGGAGGGTATATTAAAACACTAGAAATAGCTTAAATACTGTGACTTACATATACACATTTATACGTAAAACGTATATGCATATATGCATGTGTTTGAGATACACAAATACATTAAGTGCCATTGCCGACAATCAAACGCACAGACACCGGTGTATGTGTGTATCTCAAACACATGCATATATGCATATACGTTTTACGTATAAATGTGTATATGTAAGTCACATTATTTATTTACTGCTTGATGTTAGTTATAACATCCATGTGTTTACACTATTCATTTTTATTTTAAATAGCTTAATATAAAGACATTTATTGCTCTAAATATTTTCTTCACATATATATTTAACAATAATATAATACACCTATACTCAAAATAAAAAGCTATTTTTATTATCTATTTTTAAAACGTACAATAATTATAAGATCTACTACCTGACGGGTTCGGGAGAGCGGTCAAGGAGTTGCTGACGGAGGAGTGCTACAGCGTCGAGGATTTTTTGGCAGTTAAACTCTGCTAATAACGTTTAATTTCAAACAGATTTAATGTAAATACATACAGTGAGCTCAAAAAGGTTGGAATAAATTCATTTAAAATTCAACCTTTAATTTTTTTAAAAAACACTGGGACCCGTCAAATTTTATTTTTAGATGGGCATTCTTTAAATTAATTTTTGTTTATACAGGCTGACTCAAAAAAAAGATTTCATTTGACACTTCAATTTTTTTTAATTGAAACACCCATTTTTTTATTTTATTTTCGGATTCTACGTAAAATTTTGATCACATTTCATGTATTATAATCTAAGTCTAAGTTAAGTTCTTTTCTAAAATAATCAATGTAATTTAAAAAAAAAATTATTTAATTCTAAATAATAAATGTCTTAATGATTCGTAATTAAATTGTGAAATATTAATTTAATAAATGTTGAAATTGGCCACCACCAACATCCTGGCAATATCCGAGGCGATCTTCGAATTCTTGCAAAACATTGTGCACTATTTGAGGTTCTATCAGTCTCATTTCTTGTCTTATTCGGGATTTAAGTTCGTCAATATTGTTCGGTCTGTTGATATACACTTTAGATTTTAGGTAGCCCCACAGATAATAGTCTAACGGGGTCAAATCAGGGGATCTGGCCGACCATTGTATTGGGCCCCGTCGACCAATCCAACTTCCAGAGAAAACACTATCTAAATATTCACGCACCGGGCGAGTAAAATGGGCTGGTGCTCCATCCTGTTGATACCATAAGCTATCATTGGGAATGTCAGGATCTTCTGGATTTGGATACACTACAGCAAGCGCAGGTATCAAATCGAATTCTAGAAATTCTAGATATCTTTCTCCAGTCAAAGTGCCGTCAAAGAAGAAGGGACCCAAAATTCTGTTTCCAATAATCCCAGCCCAAACATTTACTTTTTGAGGGTATTGTGTGTGACACTCCATAATCCAATGCGGGTTTTCTGTAGCCCAATAACGGAAATTTTGCCTATTCACGGTTCCGTTTAGGCAAAACGTTGCATCATCCGAGAACACAATTCTTCGTGAAAATTGAGGATCATCAATACATCTCTCCATCATTATTTCACAAAATTGCATTCTTCTATCTGGATCGTCCTCATTTAGTTCATGAACTAACTGAACTTTATAAGGATGCCATTTATTTTTATGTAAATAGTTTAATACAGATCCTTGACTAATTTTGTTCTCGTCAGCAATAGCGCGACTAACTTTATGGTTGTTCTCTTCAACGGATAATAGCACATTCAACTGCACATCTTCTGAGATAGTGGGCCGGCCTTTTACATAATTATCTCTCACATGCCCCAAATCCCTATATTTTTTTTCAATTTTACTAATAGTTGATTGAGATATAGGCGCTCTGTTGGGGTATTTATTGTTGAACAGTTCGGAAACTTCCAGTTGGGTACGCATCCTATCTCCATAGCCAATCATCATTAGTATTTCTATGCGCTCCCTTTCATTTACTCGTGCCATTTTACAGTTAAAAAAAACTACTTTTATTAGAACTTTTATACAAATGTTTAAATACTTTTGACAGGAAATGAACTTCAACGTCAATGTTAAATAACCTAGGTAACAGATAAAAATGGTATTAATGTTTAAAGGTTTACAGTTTCAGTAAATTTGATTATGTTTAACTCCTAATATGTACAGTTTAAATGAAAAGAAATAAGCTAACTTAACTTAGACTTAGGTTATAATACATGAAATGTAATTGAAATTTTACGTATATTTCGAAAATAAAATAAAAAATGGGTGTTTCAATTAAAAAAAATTGAAGTGTCAAATGAAATCTTTTTTTTTGAGTCACCCTGTATAAACAAAAATTAGTTTAAAAATGCCCATCTAAAAATAAAAATTGACGGGTCCCAGTGTTTTTTAAAAAAATTAAAGGTGAATTTTAAATGAATTTATTCCAACCTTTTTGAGCTCACTGTATAGGACATAAGGAAATTTCCTTTAGCATTTGTACGTGTTGAAATCAATCATTTATTTGCATATAAATAAAAAAAAATACGTTAGTTATGACTACAGATCGGACACGAAAGGTTGATGACTCATCGCCCATGGGCGCACTATCGAAATGTTGTATTTTTAAAGAGGTTTTAATTTTATTTATATAATTGGATAACAAGAAATTGTTCCGATGTTAGTTTCGTACACTGCCCTGAGTCAGGTGTATTTTTACCGCACTCGCTGTTAATTATTTGTATCCCTGAGTGCCAATCCTTAAATCAATACAAAATAAGAACGGGTCTAGGTTGCCAGTAAGAAAATTGTGCTTTGTAGTGAAAAAGCATGATACCCCTTTATATCATTTTTCATACATAGCAAAGGATTTCACTGAATGAAGAATATTTTGAATAAGTATAAAATTGGGAATTTACAGGAGTGTGCTGGGAATTCACAAAAACTGCAAATATTATTCAGATACTATATTGTTTTTATTTTGGTACAAAAATATTTAATATGTATATCTTAAATTAAAGAAACGTATTTAGATCATCAATATTAAAGAAGTTAATTCGATAATATTTAAGTTCATTCCCTACGGATGAGCTATTTCATACAAAGGTATTTGGTCCGTAATTGGGTGTATTAACATGTCATTCACTACAGAAAGCATAAATCTATCTATCGATGGTTTCAGAAGCTCTTTGAATGTAGTGCTCTGTTCATTTATATAAGAATTTATTGTATCACCTAAAAATAAATTAATACTTATTATTATATTCTTAATGCGTACGTACTAACAACCTCTTTGTGTAGATTTCAAATTTTCGAAGGAATAGTGAGCATCCTTCGTAAAAAAGTCCACTGTCGAGTCGAAAAATTGTTCGTGTGTTTTACCATTCTTTTCATATAAACGAAATTTGGATCTATATTCCAAAGTGTTTCCAACTAAAATATACGTAATTGGTGAAAAATGTTGAAGGTCTCAGTGAATGCTTATACCCATAGTTATGTTGAAATTGCCAGATCCTGTTACACTATCGTTGAATATTTTACCATCAGTTACTGAGTACTTTCCTGTTATAGTAAATACATCTAAAACTCCATCAAAACCTGCTAGTCCTGTTTTAACGTAATACCTAAATTATTAAAGCATATTAGACATAAATATATGTACATTACACTAGCCGATAATTTAAAAAAAAAATTAATTACTGTAACAATAATATTGTATTTCGAAAATTTGTTATACAGAGGTTATAAAAAATAGAAAACAAATAGATAAGTACAAAAATCTTGAGATAACAAATTCTTGAATGTTTAATTAATAAATTAATATCAAGAATACAAAAACACAATTGCACACAAAGGAAAATTGCATATACTTGCAGTTCTGCATTTGGTTCTGTATTTGACTGATTGTCGACTCGTGAATCAACTAACACACTAGAAAGATCTTGTACTGACATGATATTTGCGATAGTATTGCTGAGAACTTATAAGTGATCGAAGTATTGAAAATCTTTGCCTTTCTATCAACTACAGCCATAAAAGTTGTTCTTGTTAACCTCCTTATTTGTAAAATTCTCAAAACCGAAAGGTTTTATTCCCCCAGCTGCTGCGGCGGCAGTAGACGGGTGGAATCATGAATCATAAATTATGACGCCGTCGATTTGATTCGATTAGCCCGTATCAAGGCTTTGCGTATATAGAGTTATTTCTGCCTTTTATGTTGCCTGTTGCTTTCAACGAGAGACCAGCAAAAATCTCCCATCATGATGGGATCCCACCTACCTTGATATCGTTTTTCCATTTCTGCAATCTCTTGATGGAACCTCTCCTCCTGTTCATCACTCGTCTTTCCCGAATTGGCAAGAAAGAAATCCAAATGTTAATGCAAAAGATGAATTTCGAACTACATTCGACACCCTAAATGTTTATAGTTTTCTAGCAAGTTAGCCACGATATCTTGGTAGTTTCACTCTTTTGATTTACCAGAAAATATTTGCAAACATTTTTAAAAGAAGTCCAAGCTGCCAGCTCTAAATCATTTATGGTACGGTCAAAATTTTTATCTTTGAACAGATTCCTAACTTGCGGATCAACAAATATTCCTTCGCAAATTTTCGCATCAGGCAACTTTGAAAACTTGTGTGTTGCCTTCCTTTTCTAGTGCCTTGACAAACTGTTTAATCAATCCTAATTCAATGTGTAGAGGGGGTAGAATCGCCAAATTAGAATCCACTAACGGCTCAATTTTTTATTAAATCCTCCAGGAAAAATGCTGGCCTGTCGCTGCCATTCTTTTATTTGGTAATGATGCTGAACTACTCGGCTATCCCACAGACACAAAACACAACAATATTTGATAAACACTCCGTACAGTCCAAATAATAAGGAGATAACTTTAAGGTCACCACAAATTTGCCAAAGACGATTTGAATATTGAATGAAATTTAATATAGTTGACATATTGCCATATGTTTCTTTTGTGTTTGTAGAATAACCCATTGGAATTAATGGTTTTAAGTTACCATTATACAGGGTGTAACAAAATAAGTGTAAAACATTTCAGGGGGTGATTCCTTAGCGAAAAAGAGATAGGGTCTTTCATATAAAAAAACTTCAATGGAGCATCCCTTGTTAAGATACAGCCCCATCAAGGGGGTACATAAAATTTGTTTTATAATTTTGCTCACAAACACTAAAAATGTAATTTATTTCCAATGTAACTTTTTGTCTGATTATTTGTTTACCATTTAAAAATCTATTTCCAATACCTTGTTTCATTCGAAACAAAAAATGTCTCTTGAATTTTTTGCCCAAAAGTAATCAGTTCGCAGCAAAAAATTATTTTACGAACAACTACAGAGATACATCGTCATAAAACGAAAATGTAAAACTAATTTATTTAGTAGGCCGCTAGTAGTGGTATCACGCTGTCAGTTTGTAAATTTTTGAAATTGAATTAATACTTAATTGTTTTGTTCGTAATTTGCTAGTTTAATAATTCACTTGTTATTATTAAAATTGCATACACAAATGAGGAAATGGCTGATATGCATTACGTTTACGGTCTATCGCAGGGGAATGGGTTAGAAGCTTCTAGAAGATATGCTGAAATGTATCCTCAACGGCAGCTTCCTTCGCATAGAATATTTGCCCGACTTCATCAACGATTACGAGAATATGGTTCATTCGACAAAAGAACGCAGGATGTGGTCGCCATCGAGAAGTTAGAACAGCACATCTTGAAAAAGCAGTACTTAATTTGGTTGAAGAACAACCTACTAGCAGTACTAGAAAGATTGCTTTCGAGTTAAATGTTGATCATATGACGGTATTTCGAATTTTAAAGGAACAACTTTTATACCCTTACCATCTGCAACGAGTACAGGCACTGTTACAGCGAGATTTTCCGAACCGTCTTGAATTTTCCAATTGGATGCTGGAAATGATTAGAAGAAATCCTGACTTTCTGAAGACGATCGAATTCACAGACGAATATACTTTTTCTCGGGACAAGATAATTAATTTTCATAATAACCACATATGGGCTGATGAAAACCCTCACGCTATTGTACAAGCTAACCATCAAGAACACTTTTCTCTTAACGTGTGGCTCGGAGTTATTGGGGATTATTTAATTGACCCTCATTTTCTACCTCCTCGATTAAATGATGAGGCATACACTCAATTTTTAAGAGAAGTGCATCCAGTACTGCTGGAGGAAGTTCCTTAGGGCGTCAGAAGGGATATGTTTTTTATGCATGATGGGGCTCCCGCCCATTTTAGTCAAGCAGCACGTCAGCATTTAACCCAAACATATCCAAATCATTGGATAGGTCGAGGAGGACCACAGAATTGGCCCGCTCGATCCCCGGATCTCAATCCTCTCGATTTCTCTACTTGGGGCCATTTACAGACGTTGGTTTATCCTACTCCTGTTCGCGATGTAGAGGACTTAAGAAACCAATTAACAACAATTAAGTATTAATTCAATTTCAAAAATTTACAAACTGACAGCGTGATACCACTACTAGCGGCCTACTAAATAAATTAGTTTTACATTTTCGTTTTATGACGATGTATCTCTGTAGTTGTTCGTAAAATAATTTTTTGCTGCGAACTGATTACTTTTGGGCAAAAAATTCAAGAGACATTTTTTGTTTCGAATGAAACAAGGTATTGGAAATAGATTTTTAAATGGTAAACAAATAATCAGACAAAAAGTTACATTGGAAATAAATTACATTTTTAGTGTTTGTGAGAAAAATTGTAAAACAAATTTTATGTACCCCCTTTATGGGGCTGTATCTTAACAAGGGATGCTCCATTGAAGTTTTTTTATATGAAAGACCCTATCTCTTTTTTGCTAAGGAATCACCCCCTGAAATGTTTTACACTTATTTTGTTACACCCTGTATAGTAAAACGGACATGTTTTCAACGAGTCGATAAACAATCGCTATTCTGCAGGGTTATATTCAATAATCATTTCATACAAAAGTTGATGTAGACCAGTACAGTAACAGAAATTTCTTTCCTTTGTAAAATGAACTGAATTTTTCGTGACGTTTCTTCAATGCAGAGATTCTCATAATGGAATGTAAAAGATTCATTCTTTTAATCCAGATCTCAAAATTTTTGATTTTTCTTTGGTTAAACCCAAATCTCGTATCAAATCATTCAGATCTGATTCAGTAATGAGATGCGGTTCGTCAGAAGGAGCATACGTCAGATCACTTGAAAATGACACATTCAAAACATTGTTAATATCTTCCTCATTCGTAGAACTTGCAGAAGAATTTGAATGCGTTGGAATTGGAAGCTCACAATAAATTCTTTTCAACGGTTTGCTTACAGATGGAATGACTTTATGTTTATTTTTCTTGAAAACCCCTTCAATTTTACAAGACAGAAGTAACAGCCCGTGAAGTGATCTGATGGTTCAAGTCAAATCATTGATCTTTCTGACAGCACTTCAGAAGAATTCTTATTTTTGTTCCACTGACTTAATTTGACATAACAAGAAATACAGCATATATGTCGTCCCCATGTTTTTTTCTTGATTTTTAATTTTGAAGCCAAAATATTGTTCATAAAATTTTTGAATTAATTCACTTAAATGCTTCGTTTGCAATGTTGTAACATATAATCCACAAACATAAAAAAAAATGTCCGGAGAATTTTTGCCGCCTCTTACACGGTTTTCAATTTTTTAGAATCACCGCAGCACAAACAACTTTTGGAACACTGCTTCACATTTTCTTAATTAAGTGACAATTCAATGCTCTTGGCAGACCCCATCAATAACTGAACAATAAATGAATCACTACGCCGGCTGTAACCTTCATATATGCACGTATCTATTTCAGAAATTTCCATTTTTTGCCGCTGCCCTTGATGGTATAGCTCCACTACATACGTTACCAGAACTACAAGATGCTATTACAAATGCTGTTTATAGTGTTACAGAAGAAATGATTCAAAATGTTTTCAATCCACTACAAAGATGTATAATTGTGTGCCTATAAAATGAAGAATCTCATTTTGAACACACGTCATAATATTTCTAAATATGTAATGTTATATGCAATATCGATCTTTATATTAAATTATTTTTAATAAAGATATTTTCAATTATTGAATGTATTTCTTAAGTTATTAAAATAATTAAATTTCAGAAAAATCATTGAAAGTAGTTCATACGTAAAATAATAGATGTCGCACGGTCGAAATACAGTTCAGAATATGATATATGCGGCAAATACACCATGACTATCAAGCGGAACGGTCAACCTTTTTTAATCTCTCTGTATATGTCTACTTACCAAGCCTTTTCAAGTTTTACATTTTTTAAATTATCCAACTCAACGTCCTTTAACAATATTTTACAATCCTTTTCTTCCAATATAATTGTAGGCATATGTAATAATGATGGTATTCCTAATGTCTCATCACCTGTAAATTTACAGACATATTTAATTAATATATTCATTATTGATATAGTTGTTAGTTTTTCATTGATAACGTAGGTACCCCATAAGCTCAGTTTAAAGGATTTCTAGCAGTAATTTTGAAAATAATAATAACAAGTTGCCTTTATTAAGAAAGTAAACAATTACGTTGATGAAGCGTGGTGAAGTCTTGTCATAGCTACTCATACTCAACCCCACAGTCCATCAACAAAAACAAGAACTAAAAACAGTAGTAAAAACTAATGAAAGGAAGGCACAAATACCACATTTACATAGTCTGTTCATCAAAACGTATAAACTGTGCTACAACAATGACAACAAGCAAGACTTGAGGGCACTACTGAACTCCGCGCAGCCACTGAGGCTCTTAATATTTTCCACTGTTATAAATTGTAACGGCCGAAAACCTAAAAGATCTTTCGAAAAAAGATGTGTAATAGCGTGGAACAATAAGTAAATACTTGTAGCGCTTGTTGAGAACATGGATGAAATGCCGTGGAATCAAGAAGCCTCCCCATCCATGAAGGGATGTCGACCGAATTTACGATGGTTTTCCATATTTAACCACCCAATAGATTTAATACCAACTGAAACAGGTAAGATAAGACCAAAGATTCACAAAGTCGTAGCCTCAAAGACGAATTTAAAATATGCCTATTACCATACAACACTCTCAAAGTTCCGTAGGATTTCTTCAGTAAATTGGAAACATGCTCACTGAAGCGAAGTCGGGTATCAACAAGTAGTCCAAGGTCTTTCACAACATCGACAAAAGCTAAGCGATTATTTGAAATATGCAAGTGTAAGTTAGGTTTTAAAAAATCAGCACGATATCTAGATCCAAAAATCAACACATTACTGTTCTGCCAATTAAGAACTAGGTTATGTTCAATAGACAACTTATTCACTCTAAACAAGTCCTCATTTATATTATCAGCCGCCCTTTGGTATTCATGAAAAGCAAATGAATGAACTGTGTGTCATCAGCATAAGCTTGGACGTGACATTTATTAACAGATGATAAAATGGCGTTAGTATAACTTATAAAAAGTAGCGGACCGAGGATCGAACCTTGTGGAACACCAGATAAAATAACGGAACTACTTGAAATATCACCACGAAATACGTGATTCGCAGTTTTCTTCCAGATAAGTATGACTGAAGCAAATCCAACGAACCGTCGCAAAACCGTAATATTTGAACTTAGAAATAAGAAGCTGATGACAAATCGTGTCAAACACCTTCGTAAGCACACAATTCAATCCATCCTCAATAGACGCCATTATGTCATTCAACACATAAGCCAATGCAGTAACTGTACTGAAGCCCTTCCGAAAACCAATTTGATAATGACAAAGGCAATTATTGTCAGTAAAAAAAAATTGTAAATCTGATAATAAAGAATTCTCTCTAATATTTATTTACGTTTTTCTAGGCAAGGGGATGCCCATGGCATACCTCCAGATAGTAGGGATAGTAGACCGTTCAATACAATTCACAAGATGAAAAAATAATCGATATAAACTAATCATACAGGTTATTAGCACTATTTTATGATATTGGCAATGTTATAGTTGCACTTGAGCATAATCTATAATCATAAAATAATGCGTATTTTATAAATTAAATTTTGTGGTACCTACGCTGACGGTAGAACATATGTCGATTTAATAACATGAAAATTTCTAAATCGCGATGCTTACAGTCAATTACAGACACCTGTTATTTACATAAATATTTTAACCACAAATAAATAAATTTCAACCTTACAAAGATTACTAAAATTTACGTTAAAAACTTTAAAAAATGTTCTGTGAATGTCCTAAGTTTAACAAAAATAAGATTGCCTACATTTTAATGAATCTTACCTTCAACCAGTCTTGGAATTACTTTGTTTCCATTTTCTCGGATACACTCATTCAATTTTGGATCTGATATTGTACACTTGGAAAAATAAGACGCTGTAAAAATAAATATATTAGTAGTTATATCTTTCCATGAAAAATATCGAAGAGGGCAAGCAGTCATAGCGTTTTCAAGAACATTTTTCCCAGACTTTCTCTTTGCGAAAATTTATTGGAAATACGGGAACGTCCACAGCAAAACAAACATAAACATATCATAACTAGGGCGCGGACACGAACAGTTGATGACTCATCGCCCATGGGCGCACTATTGAAATGTGGTATTTTTAAAGAGGTTTTAATTTTATTTATATAATTGGATAACAAGTGGCTGGTGATCTATAAAATACAAAATACCTTATTATTTGTTCATTTTCTCTTCTGTAAGACTTGTTCTCTTTGAATTAAGTACATCCTTGTAGATGGAAAATGTCCTTTCTACATCGCAACTGGTTATAGGTGCGTACTGGAAATATTCTTTTATTTCAGCGTATTTAGCAGTTAGATTTGGTGTCATTGTCCTCATACACAATTGCCGCAATGTTATTAAACCTGGATTTTTGATAAAAACTGCATCTAACTTTTGTCGAAGGCCAGATCGGAAGTCACTTCGAATACTTTTGAAATTATTCCTAGCCACATCTAATGGTTAATCTAGTGGTTAATCCGTCTTTCAATTTGAGATTTCGATTTTCAAAGTATGTGATTAGTTTAGGCAAATTTCCAAAGTGTTCCTGAAGGAATAACAACTGATTTTACTTTCTTATACGTAGTATAAGGATGCTAAGTGACGTTGTACGTGCACTTTTTGGGCATTTTGTAACGATATTTTACAGACTTTGCAATAAATATCGGAATCACTGACAATGAACATACAATCAGTATGACCCTCAATCCAACTCGCCATTGTTTCACGATGTATTTCTCTACGTTCTTCCATATCATAGTAACATAAACAATGTTCTAGATCTAAATAAATGATAACTAAAAATGTATGCGTATGTTATTGAAACTAAACGAAATCCAGTGCACACAAACGGTATTAAACAGAAACTATTACATAAATTACAAAGTACGTAATTAACAGTCAAAACAATGAAAAAACGAAAGTAACGTAAGTATGAATAGGTATATACATATATGCAACTTTATTTCTCTTGGGAAAGATAAGGTAAATATAATAAATGTTACAAATCCCTCGCGCTTCTACCTATACCGATGAAGAAAGGATTTTACTCATAAATTCCTTTTTTGATGGGCATTTTTTGTTGTCGTTTTCAATGACTTTTCAAGTAAACAACAGATATTGCAGTTCACCATATGAATAATGCTATTCAGCTGTGTATTCAGTAACTGTGTGTTGTTTACATTATTTCTTTGCTCCGTTGTAAGAAACTCCGCCGTAGTTTAAACCTGGGGCGTCCGCGCCCTAATCATAACCACGTTTTCAAATTCAGTAATTGTTAGCTTAGATGATTGTAAACGATACAGATTATATCGAGTCTCCATAAAAAATGTAAATGAATTTAGCGCGCTAACATAATAGTAATTTTTTAAGAAGAATACCTGAATATAGAAATAAAAATTTTTAAATATAAGAATATATCTTATTGATTAATAATATAAAAATATACTTACGCAAACTTACAGCAAATGCATCACCAATTACAAAAGCAATTAAGAAAACCGTCAATAACTTCATGTTTCAGATTAAAAGACAATCAAACAACTATTTCGGCTTCTTAAACACACTTTGTTTTTACAATGAGTATTAGAGACGAATTCCGAGTTTTTATAAAGGTACATGTAATCTACTTCCACTAACAATTGACATTGAAAATTATTCCCCTGCTCTATGAAAATTTCCAAATTGAAGCATACATTTCCGACAGTGTAAATGAACTTTAAGTAGACGTGTTTTGTGATAATTCTATCATAATTACAAACTCTAATTTTGTCCAACAGCTGTGTATAATTTACTTACTCCTAATTGCTACATGTCATTCCATACTAATATAGACAAGATATAAAACGTAAAACATATATTTAGAATAAATTTGTCCATTTTTGTGCATTTAACTTATACTTTTTAGAAACTTGGTAAGCATTTTTTTCTGTGGAAACTGTACATGATTTGAAAATTATTTTAGTTTAGATAACTGACTTTTATATTAGTAGTGGTGCTGACGCCAAAAAGTAAATCATTTCTCCTTTGCATACTTAGTAAAAAATAATTCAAATCTTAAATTTTTAGAATAAATTATATTATCAGTACATCATTTCAGAAATACTTATTTTACTTTTCTATTCCATGATTATAATTGAAAATTTTTATAGTAACTTTTCTGTTTCTGACACAACATCTATTTCCGCTTTTCTCATCTGAATTTGCTGGGTATCATCTCTTTTTAATATTCACCAGTAGTCGACAAGCATGCTGGTAATCAATCTTTTTTGATTTCCTTATGGCTTATTGAAATTTTCACCTTGCTTCTCACCATCGCACCCACATTTTTAGGAAAATAGTCCAGATGTTAATGCAGAAAATGTACTTTTACTCATATTAGACCTTCATTGAATGTAACTGACATATACATATACCGGGTGTCCCAGCGTTGCGGTAAAGTCCATTATTGGTATCTAATACTGTAGATATCTAACAATTTTTAAACGGGTTTATTCAGATATAATATCCTATAACTTTTGCAATATTGCCCACAGGTCGAAGAATGTATATATTTTTAATTAATAAATTTTAAGTACTTTTCAATGACATATAAATATACAGGGTGTTCCATTTAATTTTTTTTTTGAATTTTGAGCTTTAGCGAATGGTATGTAATTCTAAAGAACATGTGTAGATATGTCGAAATAAACATTAATTTCTTGTACTGAAAAGATATCTCTACTAATTGTGCCCATAATAGGTATTTCATCATCAATCGTTATTCCATATCAACTTTTCAAATGCTGTACAGTTTTTAACGAAAAATGGCCATATCGCAGAAACAATTGAAAATCGATAAATACAAGTCCATGTCAATTTAATCAGTCCTTCAAGGGCTATCATAAAATGTAAAAAAATGCATAGCATTCCGTTTAAAAAAATATAATTTTGTGTTGGTACGTCGTTGTCGAACACTCTGTATAAATGAAAATAATTTTAAATTGTGGAGCTTACGATTATCTACAATGTTTGTATTAAAAATTATTCAATGTCTACATTATTAGATAATGTAAAATATCCTTTCTCTGTCCTTTGCATGTACGTAATATTAGTTCATTTCTCTTGAGGTGTTCGTAATAAAACGAAAATGGATAAAATTGAATTGAATTTATTACAAAATCAATATATACTTTCGATTCTTTCAAAAAGGTACGTCGTTATGTGACATATCAAGATATTGATTCAAATCTTGATTTTATGGAATTTTGGACTTATTACTATTCTTTCTGGGAGAGATTTGTATTTATTTTAGATGTTGAAGCGTTTTAATTGTAATAACAACGTTTAACTGAAAACTAAAATAAGACTAAAACAATTTGGTACAACAATCCTTGTTTTTTTTATAAAATGTAATATTTTTTATATTCTCTAATAAGTGTTTAGAATTATTAAAAATTATATTTTGCTCGATCAATACTGATATATTAAATATTTTACTTCACAAAAAAAAATCAAAATTTACTAATACGTCGTCAACTACTAAGTTTAGACAAATTTCTATAGAATACAAAAGTACTAAAATCTTTTTTCCAAATTTCGACCGGAGGTGGTCTTTCTATCTTAGCGAAAAACGGTTTTAAGCAAATATCTTACAAATTATTCAAACTGTACGGATTTATCTAGAATACAAAAATATTTAGAGCCAGAATTAGAACAATTTTTGTATAAAAGAAATTTCAAAATTCGGACCGGAAGTAATGCTTCTACTCATCAAATAGCGGTTTTTTGGAAAATCTCACAAATTTTGGATTCTAATCAGATTTATTAATAACACAAAATTGCTTAAAGCCGGATTTGGAATAACTTTTGCTTTTTACTTTTTTTTTCTTTTTACTTTCTTATACGTAGTAGTTATTGTGATGATGAAAATTTTCCTCCTCGAGATTTTTGCAGATGTCCACGTTTTGAGGTCCCCTGATACCAAAAAAGTGGGTTTTAAAAAATGTCTCTCTCTCTCTCTCTCTCTCTCTCTCTCTCTCTCTCTCTCTCTCTCTCTCTCTCTCTCTCTCTCTCTCTCTCTCTCTCTCTCTCTCTCTGTGTGTGTGTGTGTGTGTGTCTATGTGACCACGATAGCGGTCAAACCGCTGTAGATATCAATTCCAAATTTTGTATTTACGTGTATAATCTGCCTCTTGAGAACTGATTAGATTTTGAGCAAAATCGGCAGACCGGAAGTAGTAATTTGCAAATATTTCGTCAATTACTAAGTTTAAACAAATTTATAAAGAATTCATATGTACTTAGAATTAAGTTTGAAACAAATTGTCTTAAAAAAGTTTTTCGAAATTCCAACCGGAAGTAAGTCTTTTACTCTTATCGAAAATCAGTTTTTTGCGAATATCTCGCAAGTCATGCTTTTAAGACAAATACGTTACGAATATAAAAGTATTTAAAACATCATTTTCAATATCTTTTATGTAAAAAAAATTTCAAAATTCAGACCGGAAGTACCACTTTTACTCTATACGTATAACAAAGTAAAAACCCAAATATTGTTTTAATTAATAAACCACAGGACAAGGTATTAAACTGAATTATTATTTTCTTTATTTGAATTAACTTAAAAATAAGGTATATGTTATAATAATAACACTAAGGATATTTTTCAAAGTATTTGTGTATATTATCTGTTCTACTAAGCAAATAAAAATAAATTTGGTATATCATGGTCACCATGTTATTTACATTATTTTAGTAAGCCAAACTAGTTCGTTTTACATATACATCCATAATATATTTTAAGAAATAATATGGAAGTAGAGGAAACGAATTTAAATAAGAAATTATACAATGAACAGCATTCAAACCATAAATATAAATATTCTGTGGAGATATTATTTTGTATATTTAGTGTGTTCTCACACCAGGCATCAAGACAATTAGAATGTGACTATCGACAGATACGCGCAGCGTTTTTAAATGCACGCCGGTAATTTCAAAAGATGGCAATTGTACATATAATATAATACGCTTTTACTAAGATTAAATATACGCGAAATATACGCGTATACATATTATTAAAATGACCGGAAACTTGAACATAAATTCTCTCTTTACTATTCATATACAGCTTGAGCGCGCGGGGTATGATCACCCGATGCCAGTCGATATTCTTCGGACGTATATTCCGAAAAATGATCTCCGCCAGCTGTGTTCGGCAGATATAGATATTTACATCAGTTGCGTGCTGGCTGCAAAGAGGAATGTACGTAGGTTGTAGGTTTATACTTGGCACTGTTTGCGTATAATATTTCATAATATTATTTTTCTTAGTGGTTGCTCATTTTATAAATTTAAGTATGGACATTTTATCCATCGAAGAACGAAAGTTTGTTGTAAAATGTTATCATCGTGGTCAATCTATTCGACAAAACATGCTTTCTTTTCAAACGCAGTTTGAAAACACTATTGCTTACGGGACAGTGCGTCATATAATTAACAATTTTGAAACGCACGGTTGTTTATACCCTATAAAGCATAGAAAAGAACCACACAAAATGAAGAACGAGATGTTTTAATTTGCGCTGCAGTGGAGAGGGAACCACAGTTGTCGAGTAGAACACTTGCTCACCAACTTAATATAGCACATACCACTGTTCGTAAAGTTTTTAGAAAAAACAAATATCGTTCGTATAAATTAAAAAAATCTAACGAAATATTTCCAAACGATAAATACGAAAGGTTTGATTTTTGTGAGGTCCTCCTAGAACTTTGCAATAATAATGAACATTTTGTTAATCATGTATTATTTACTGACGAATCCTCTTTCCCCATACATGGGAAACACAACCCGTCTGTTACCCGATATTGGTCGAAGAACAATAAACATATGATTTACGACGCTCGAACGCAATATCCACAAAAGTTAAATGTTTGGGCAGGCCTTTTAGGGGACGATATAATTGGGTCCTTTTTTATTGATGGGAATTTAAACTCTCAAAAGTATTTAGCTCTTTTGCAAAATAGTGTTATACCTTGTGTGCAAAGCATACAAGGCATTAACCTAAATGATATTTGGTTTCAGCAGGATGGGTGTCCTGCGCATAACGCTGATTTTCCATTTATTGCACAGTTCCAACTACACCAGACTTTAATTTTTATAAAACAAATTTTGTCTAAGGTATTCTTACTTTCAATAAAATTTTCGATAAAAGATGTACGGTTATTAATTTCACTATACAATATTTACGATTGCAGCGATTTCTTTAATGAATTCTGCATAATTTGCGAAATTTTGCAAAAAACTGCTATTACTTCCGGTCCGAATTTTGAAATTTTTTTTATACATATAAAAATTATTCCAAATGCGGCTCTAAACAATTTTGTGTTCTTATGCAAAATTTGTGAGATTTTCCTAAAAACCGCTATTTGATGAGTAGAGGCATTACTTCCGGTCCAAATTTTAAAATTTCTTTTATACAAAAATTGTTCCAATTCGGGCTCTAAATATTTTCGTATTCTAAATAACTATAGGAATAATAATTTGTAAAGAAATTTGCTAAAAACCGTTTTTCGCTAAGATAGAAAGACCTACTTTCGGTAGAAATTTCGAAAAAAGTCTTTCTAAAATTCACGTTTTAGTATTTTTGTATTCTTTAGCAATTTGTCTAAACTTAGTAGCTGACGACGTATTATTAAATTTTGATTTTTTTAGTGAAGTAAACTACTACTTCCAATCTACCAATTTTACTCAAAATCTGATCAGATCTCAAGAGGAAGATTATAGTCGTAAATACAGCTTTCGTGTTGATAGCTGTAGCCGTTTGGGCGCTATCGTGGTCAGAGAGATATGGACACATACACAGGCCGAGAGAAAGAGAGAGAGAGAGAGATGTTTGCAAAGACAATTTTTTTGGTATCAGGCGACTTTAAAATGTGGACCTCTACAAAAATCTCGAGGTGGAAAATATTCATCATCACCATAGTTCGTTTTACTACATATAAGAAAGTGAAAAGCCAAATATTGTTTTAATTAATAAATTAATTTAAAAATAAGGTATATGTTATAATAATAAAACTAAGGATATTTTTCAAAAGTATTTGTGTATTTTATCTGTTCTACTAAGTAAATAAAAATAAATTTGGTATATATCACCATGTTATTTAAATTATTTTGTAAGCCAAACTAGTTCGTTTTACATATACATCCATAATATATTTTAAGAAATAATATGGAAGTAGAGGAAAGGAATTTAAATAAGAAATTATGCAATGAACAGCATTCAAACCAATATAAATATAAATATTCTGTGGAGATATTATTTTGTATATTTAGTGTGTTCTCACACCAGACATCCAGACAATTAGAATGTGACTATCGGCAGATACGCGCAGCGTTTTTAATGGCACGCTGGTCATTTCAAAAGATGGAAATTCTACATATAATATAATACGCTTTTTCTCAGATTAAATATACGCGAAATAATCGTATACATATTATTGAAATGACGGGAAACTTGAACATAAATTCGCTCTTAACTATTCATATACCGTAGTTGACATATTTTAATTTCTGATACGAAAGTAGAAAGAAGAAAGAGTGCGACGAAATAAACTAAAGATAAACATAAGCGAGGCTGCCAAGACAGTACACTCGACAAACGTTTCCTATGAAATGTAAGGCGTGAGGGTCCCCCGACCATGCGTTGCTCTCCCACCACTGTTAGCAAGCAGGCATCGGTGCATATTATAAGGTCATCTTCTGCATGGTATAGAAGATAGAAGTACAAACCGAAATTAAAATTTGACGACTACGGTATATGTATATGTATATGTGGATACGTAACGTATTTATTCTAAATAGGAGTGTAACATTTATTTCAAAGAATTGTGTATCAAGTACATAGAGTGTATTTATGTCCGTCTAAAAAATATTAAAAATTGGTCGTTTTGTGTTTACGAATAAGCAGATATGCAACACGCTTTCTTGGCTTTCGCATTTGTAAATTTGTGAACAGATATTTATGGACATTAAATTTTATTGTATTTTCCTTCGCAGACGTAAGGATATAACAACTTTAATTTAATAGGACTTGATTTCTGAAATTGAAAATTCAGGTTTTTTCGACTAATAAACTACTTGATATCTGGCTTATTAATATTACAATATTAAAATTTGTATATCACGAATTTAATTTGCCATTAATTAATGTCATTATTTTACCGACAATTTATTATTTCTTTATTATTTTTTCACTGTCTTATTTATTTTATTTCATTAGTTTAGATAGAAAATGTACCTATACATTGATCGTAATATACACATTCATGGTAGATAACCACATAATTTCTGTTTCAATATTAAATTTCTGTCTTACATATTTTTCAATAATCAATATAATAAATAAGTTGAGAAAGGCTGAAGTCTTACATTTTAATTACTAAATATATTAAGTTATAGTTATTATATTGTGAATAAATATTTTCTTTGGCTATATCAAATATCACTAACAGAAATAAAAATAGATCCGACAACATAAACAAGTCATGGATCTAGTATGACGTACAATTGAATGTAACGCCTTTCCTCTATATGTTATTGCAATATTTTTTGGTTATAATTTATAGTTTCCAAAATTATAAGTGTGATCATAGAAGTAGTTATAATTACGTTATTACATACGCCTAAGGTGTGAATTTTCTATTTCAGTAATGGTTTTATTCCAAATGAACCGACTGTGCCATGGAAGCATATTTTTTCTACTGATAATATACCGAAGAAGGCGATTCCCCGGTATAAACAAATAAAATTTTAAAAAATGCATGACATAAGTCCTATCCCACATACACTTAAATATAATATTAATTATCCACTTCTAAAAGTATAAGCAAACCTCATTTATTTTATTTTTTTAGTTAAAAGAGAATGATAATAGATGAATGTAATCATTACAAATCTGTTTTTTTAATTTTTAAGATCAATCAACTTTTTTTTTGTTTTACGTTTATTTTATAGTTTACAAAAAATGGATGATCAGGAATCGCTCTCTTCATCCGTTTCTACGATTACGCTATCCTCTTTGCAGAGCGATCTCGGATATCAGTCTAATTCGTCAAGTACGCACAGTATAGATGTGTACGAAAGGGGTTATGGACGGTTTCAATTAAGAGATCAAAGACATTGGAGAATGTGCATAATAACGCCGGGCTTCCAAATTATGCTAAATCCATCGATAATGCTATGCACCTTGTGCTATTATAAGTGGACCGGACGATACGATTTTATACACATCCCATTCTTTTCACACTTTATGTACTATCATTTTAATATGGGTGAGTTTTTATAAAGAGATGGGGGAGAGCGGGAAAACCATTTATTTAATTATTTTACAGATTGATTGTTTACAACGAATCAGCATCGTATTTCCCTGTCGAGGCGACTGTAAAAATTGAAAAAACACTGGCACTTTGGGACATTAAAATACTACTTCCCTCGACTATTCTTCACTAAAAGTTGGGGAAATAGGAGTAATAATTAAAAATTCTTCCAATAAATTTGTGGCGCCATCTATTTGACGACAGCTTAAGCGACATTCAAGATTGTATTTAAACCAAAAAATGCAATAAATGTACTATAAATTTATAAATATAAGAATAAATACCTAATGTTTGCCATGTGTAAGAATTTAATAACTTCATTTTAGGGAAAGGTGAGTAATAGTTACGTACATGAATGTATTATACTATATGGATAGAGTCTATCAAATCAAGCAAGTGTACAGTATCGACTCCAACATTAGAGAGAGATACCGTGCGAGTGAGATAGAGCTAGTCAGGGCAAAACATTGATGTACTCCCATAAGATTTACATTGTTATTTTGGTTTTGTTTACGAATTATCCGTTTATCTCGTTTAAAATTGATCAAATATCAACTTGAATATTTGGAACACATGGCGAAATAAGAGTACTAAGTTGTAGAGTACTATTTATTATAAATACCCATAAGCAAGTACTATTAAATAATATAATGAAAAACAAGTTTATCAATACGTTCGAGTATAGGTGTGAAATACTATATGTTAAATCACAGTTAAGCGCACCGCTCAAATAATATACTCACATTTTCATGTTTGCTCAACGTTGGGTGATTCGCAATAGTTTTGCGTTCGGAGAATACGAATATTGACTTTTTAATTGTTTAAATAATAATTGTGACGAAAAAGTGCACATTATAATAAATAAATAAAAAAAATTTAATATGACAATAAAAAACATCTCTTATTTTTATAAAATCTCTACGTCAAATGAGTGTTAAGGCAAAATAAGAAAATAAATCAAAAATCGAAAATGTATTTATCGTAATAGGGATAAAAAAATTAACTGTTTCATGTAAGAACCTTAAATAAATAATTTTATTATGTACATCCAAAAATGCTAACTATATACTTACAAATATTAAAATAATAATAACAGAAACAGTATTGCCATACTCTAGGCAAACGTTAAAGTGATATAAAAAAAATTTCTTTTAATATCGTTTCAGTTTTTTGGGATGTTATCCAATATCTTCTTTACTTTGATGGATTTTCAAAATTATACTTTTCAAAATTTCCAAAGTAATGTGACTCTGTCCTCTTTCTACAATGTAAGCAAAATATACTCATTTAATTTGTATTAGTAGTAAAATAAATATTTGCCTCTTCCTCTCACTAATATTCGTTCTTTGACTATTTGCTGACGTAGATGCTCTACTGAGCACTTCTTCTACAAGTAATTCAAACATTGGAAATTGTTTGACAGTTTCAACATTGACATATATTGGTACATCACAAGTAGTTGAAGTAGAGCTACGTTCAATTACACGTCTAGGATTTGACAATGGTTTACCACATTGTTTTGCAAAATCTCGTAATCACCATCAGTAAAATGATTACTGCAAAGTACAGTTGTTCTTGATGGTTCAAAGTTCTTCAACTTTAATGCAATAATTCACTTTCTTTTGCAATGTATATCAGTAGGAAACCTATAAAACAAACGTTATCTCCTTTGTCAATCAATTAAATAAAGTCAGCTTACCTAAAGTATTTTATATCACCACCTTTAACATAACGATTCTTACCTCCAAACGCGAAACATGAACTTACCATTTTTTACTATATTATTTAATACTACTTGGGGATTTTTGAGATAAATAACACACTACAAGTTATTGTCCGCGTCTTTCGCAACGTGTTCTAAATATTTAAGTCGGAATCTGATCAATACTACACGATATAAACGGATAATTCGTAAACAAAATCAAAATAATAATGTGAACCTTATGGGAGTACATGAGTGTTTTGCCCTGACTAGCTCTATCTCAGTCGCACAATCTCTCACTCTAATGTTGGAGTCAATCCGTGAACAGTATGCGCAATCCATATAGTATTAATACATCCATCTTCCACGCATTCGCGCAGTTAAAAGCACCCGCTTACTGCGGTCGCTCGTGCATTCAAAGTGCGCTCATGCGGGAAAATTGTCTTACCGCACATGGTTCGTAAATAACTATAATATGTTTCACCAAGAAGCTACTGCAGGAACAATTAGTAATATTAAATAAGTATTTATTTTCATTATCATACGATATTTATTTAATAAGAAAGACAAAACAACTTAAATTTACAAACGTATACAAGTCATCCTAATGCGCAAATATTTTAAATAATGGAACCTTATTCGAAAGAGGTACGATAACACTCTGCATTAAAGAAAGAAGATGTTTTTCCAGGGAAGGTTTAGTTTCATGGTGTATCGCCCGCCAATTTTCACGAATATATTCGTCAATATCTTGGTCTATGGAATAAACAAGCTACAATTAATACTAAAAACAAATATTACAAGGTTCAACCGTTCTCAGCAGAGTGAAGACCAGAAAATTCATAGTAAGCACGATCCGTTGTCGAATTGAGAGTCGCGTTCAAAGCTTCAGCATATATTTCACCATCTTTCTCGTAAGGACGAAGAATAATTTCGTAGCGAATGGTATTCCCAACTTAAAAATAAATTGTTTGTATTTTTACTGTGCTAAAAGAATATATAGCATGCATACCTGCTGTCATAGCCAATTTCCCATGTCCAGAGACAGAACGAGACAATACCTTACCGTTGCTAATAGAATAATCTGCGAACGCCCTGATAATGTCAATTGTTCCATCGAAAAAAGCCTTTTTCTTGTCCAAGTCGAATCTGATTTAGAAATATACTGCTATAAAAATGTTAGTCGCATACTTAGATGAAAATTAAGTAGAGGCAGTTACCAAATAACTGCCTCTACCTCGATAAGTGCACATGTGCACGTGCACTCTCAAATTTAATGTGTATTCTTATCAAAAAAAAAAAAAACATATTTAAATTTTATCATTCTTTAAATAATTTTATAATAACAGTATAATATGCCTAATAATTCCAAAAACAATTCGTCAAAGACGCAAAGATCAGAAATTAAAACACGAGATGTAAATTGTTCCAACAAATATCCAAGCGAGCCCTAATCCACCGCGTCGCTTAATCGCTTCGTTCACTGCACATGTGAATATTAAATCTAGTTGGTGGAATTTTTGCCGTCCGCACTCTTTGTTCCCCGCGACAGTCCGGCGACATTCGTTATTCTGTGTGCACAGGTAATCTGTGCACTGGAACGTTGTTTCTCCACATTAAGAGTCTTTACATTTCTCAAAATTTTAACATGAGATGATTTTTAAAATAACTAGATTTCCACATGTACAAGGGTAGGATAAATAATTTAAAAGTAAACTAAAATGAGATTTCTAATAAAAGTGCTTCTGTATAGGTTGAAACATTGGGGAAAAAAATAATTATCACGTAACACACTGTTCTATTTTGATAGAGAGTAATAATAATAATAATAAAACTTTTTTCCCTCTTGATTTCATATTAATCTTTGTTTTAAGTATAGTTATACTTTTTTAGAGTTTATAATAAGTTAATATATACGAGGGTAGTCTGAAAAGTTTCCGACCTAACAAAGATATAAGACATTTTTCCTACAAAATTATTTTTATTTCTCTACATAGTCTCCTTGTTCCCATCTCTCTAGCCCGTCCAAATAGTACTTGTCGTCTTTCTCTGCAAAATAGTTGTTTACAAAGGTGATGGCCTCCTCATTTGATGAAAATCTCTTTCCACCAAGTGCAACTTTTAATTTGGGAAACAAAAAGAAGTCGCTGGGAGCTAAATCTGGTGAGTAAGGTGGGTGATCAAGCAGTTCAAACAGTAATTCGTGGATTTTTGCCATGGCAACCGTTGAGGTGTGAGACGGCGCGTTGTCTTGGTGGAACAAGATTTTTTCTTTCTGCAAATGTGGCCGTTTTTTCGCAATTTTTGCCTTCAGTTTGTTAAGTAATGATGCGTAGTATTCTCCTGTAATGGTTTTCTCTTTTTGTAAAAATAATCAATAAAAATAACACCATGACTGTCCCAGAAAACAGTCGCCATCACTTTCCCAGCCGAAGGAACAGTCTTTGCCTTTTTTGGCGCCGATTCCCCCTTGGCAGTCCACTGTTTTGACTGTATTTTTGATTCGGGGTTGTAGTGGTGTATCCATGTTTCATCAACAGGAATTAGCCGGCGCCAAAACTCTGATTTAATGCGCCTAAATTGCGCCCAAAAGAGCGATCGAAATGTTCATTCGAACACGTTTCTGATCCAACGTGAGCAACCGCGGCACCCAACGCGCAGACAGCTTTCTCATGTCTAAATCTTTATTTAATATGTGACAAACACGTTCTTTGGATATTTTCATGGCTTCTTTTATCTCTCTAACTTTAATTCGGCGGTTGTCCAGCACCATTTGGTGAACTTTAGCAATGTTCTCGTCAGTGGTTGCAGTTATCGGACGTCTCGAACGTTCATCGTCAGCCAAGCTGGTACGGCCACGTTTAAATTCAGCTGCCTAAAATTTCACGGTGGTAAATGATGGTGCAGAATCCCCGTACACAGCGTCCAACTGTTCCTTGATTTGTGTATGCGTATTTACTTTCAAAAATAAATATTTAATCACAGCTTGATACTCAAGTTTTTCCATTTTCACAAAAACACTCACAGCAACTTACTCAAACGATTGTTAAACAAGAACTGAGCGTCCGAGGTGGCTGAAGTTTTGGTGCGTACATGTCAAAACATGAATAAACACGCTCCACTACTTTTGTCAACGAAGCTGCCATCTTCATGTTGAGGTCGGAAACTTGTCAGACTACCCTCATATATATAAGAAAACGCAGACAAATATACAGACAATGTCGCAGATAAAAATAATCACTCTCGTGTTTGTCAATTATTTTATTGGGTACTATTGTTTGATTTTTAACGTTGTTTCTTCTTTCCCACACAATGCACTGCGTTTTTTACTTCTGAGCCACCGTAGTGAGTAAGGAAAATCTTAATCCTAGTGGCACAGAAAACAGCCTGATGAGCAATGACCATTTAGTCCTATGACGAGGATAAAAATAAAAACAAATAAATGACATATTGTAACGAAATGTGTTTACATTAAATAAAAGAATCAGATCTCTCGGCGCGATAAAAACGAAATTGTCACACGCAAAAAAAGGGGCAGACCGAGCAACGTATAAAAACGCTCTTATTTACACACCGCCATAAATCATCTCTCTCTCTGCTGGTAAATATCGTAAATGCAGGGAGTCATCTCACAGATGTGCGACGTAAGCAAGAAAAAGTCTAGATTTCCACTGGTATATTGCCGAATTTACTGGTACTGTTCGAGAACATTTCATGCATGTGTACATAAGGCGAGTGGGTCACCGGGATTCATTCATTACGGGATTCATTCATCGCGGAGTATTTCGGGATAAAGAAGTGGTCTCGTGGGAACAGTGGAAATAAATAGTGGTAGCCAAATAAATAAATATAGTAGTGCCGTGTGATATAAATAGAACTGTTACATAAATACGGACAGAGATATTAGTAATAGACATAAATAAATACCTGTGATAATTAAATTGTAGTAGTTTAAGTGTGTTACGTTAGTGTTTATATTTTATATTGTTATACAATTTTAAGTATATAAATATACAGACTGTTTTAAATAAATAATTGCACGAGTTGTTTATTGGAACCCGAAAACGTTACAATATCATAAATAATGCGGGGATTAGTTAAAATACACCAAAATCCCGGTATCACAAACTAGATATCATATTTTTGATTCTGTTTAGGTACCCGACTGACCAAGTAGAGTAAAAAATGTATTGAAAAAGTCTAACTAATTTAACAACATAATTATTTTTATGAACACATTTAGCTCAACCAAAAAAAAAAGTATTACATTTTGGTAATTATACCTCCTAACGAAAAAATATATTGTAAATATAAAACATGTTTGGTATTATCAAATACGGGACCAATTACACGTAACAAGCAAGCAAACTTATATTTTTGGTGTATGGACAGGAGACGAATTCCCTATGAAGACACATTACTAAAGATGACGTTTTTTGGAGAGAAAATATGGCAGAAAAGTGCGATTTTTACTATCATTGTTTGTTCTTGAATTGATAGATCCAAGATGTACGAGAATTATGGTAATCCTAGAACCGCAATGTATTCTTGACGTTCAGCAACAACTTAAAGAAAAAAAATTAGGTGTGGCCACCACACGACTTTCTTATACGTATGAAAGTGTTACTTCCGGTCCGAATTTTGAAATTTCATTTATACAAAAAATATTCCAAATCTTTTGTACTCTTCATAAATATACAGGGTTATTCACGCTATACGGCACGGAATATTGTGGCCAAAATACGTGACTTTCAAAAAGTTTCACTTTTGGGATATATGGGGGGTCTATTATAGTTACTTTTTAAAATTATTTTCATATTATACAGGGTGTTCCAAGAGCCCTAAAAGTATCAAAGTTGTGTTTTTTTAAATGGAACCCCCTGTATATTATTGTATTTTCGGATTCTCCGATCAAAATAAGTGTCTGTTTTAATAAGGTTTACAATACCTAAACCTTAAGGTTTTTTAAATAATTTGAATTTTGCCAAAATCTAACCTAATTTTCATGTTTCAAATACTTAAGAAGTATTTAAGTTATGTAAGCGAAATTTACAGCGAAGTGTAACAATATATCATATTTTATATCCCAATCATAATAAACTTGCCATCTTATACAGGGTGTCCAAAAATTAAAATTAATCAAATAAGAACTTTAAGTGGCTATAACTTGATTAATTTAAATAGAACGCCATATTTTTTAACTTACCAGGAAATGTACTTTTTAATTACCTATCGAATGGTATTAGGGTGTTCTATAGCTAAGTCTTCGCGTTTTTACAGAATACGCCAAAAAATCGTTTTTTGCACCATTTGGTGTTTTTTAAATAAAAGTTCTAATGTATCTAGTTGCCTATGGTATTTAGAAATGTCACATAAATTCATTTAGTCTGTCAGTTTAGTCTGCAAAGTCTGTTTTTGCTATAGTGGTATTATTTTTTGTAATTGTGGAAGTTTAGATCCTTATTATTTGAATATTGTTGTGGTGTTGCTTAGTCAAAATGAAGATTTACCCAAAAGAAGAGCGTATTGATATGATTTTTATCCTAGGAGAATGTCATCAAAATTGTTTATTGGCTTCTCGAGTTTATGCTCAAAGTTTTCCGGAAAGAAATCATCCTAAGCCAGCCGTTTTTGAGAGATTATTAAACCAGTTTCAGGAAAGTGGAAGTGTCAGTTATAAAAAACCCATTACAAGAAAACCTGTCACTGAAGATGAAGAAAATGTTTTTACGGTAGTTGGTTCAGTTATCGAAAATCCCAATGTTAGTCAAAATCAGATATCCGAAAATACTAACATTAGTCAAGCAAGTATTTCAAGAATTCTTAAAAAACACAGATTTCATCCTTATAAAATCCAGCTCTGCCAAGAACTTTATGGAAATGATTTTGACAACCGAACTGAATTTTGCATGTGGGTGTTAGATAAAGTGGCAGAAAATAAAAACTTTTTTGAAAATGTGTTATTTAGTGATGAATGTATTTTTCATAACAATGGTCTCGTGAATAGACACAACTTCCATTATTATTCTGATTCGAATCCGCATGAATACAGAGTCATGAGAAATCAGAATAGGTGGTCCGTTAATGTGTGGGGTGGAATACTGGGCCAATATTTAATTGGACCCTATTTTTTTGAAGGACCTTTAAATGGTATGATGTTTCTCGATTTTCTTTTACACCAACTTCCAGTATTATTAGAAGAAGTCCCTTTAAACATCAGAACAACCATGTGGCTTCAACTGGATGGAGCTCCGCCTCATTATCATCGCGAGGTTCGGCAATTTTTAAATGCCAACTTTCAAAACAGGTGGATTGGAAGAAATGGATTTCAAAATTGGCCCCCCAGATCCCCGGACTTAACTCCACCAGATTTCTTTTTATGGGGATACATAAAAGGAATTGTCTACAATACGCCTCCGACAACACCACACGATATAAAAATACGCATAAGAGACGCTTTTGAAACTGTAACCCCGCAAATGTTGTCCAGAGTTAGCAGTGGTTTTGAAAAAAGAATATGTAAGTGTCTGGAAATGGACGGTCGACATTTCGAACATCTGTTATAAATATTTTGCTTCTGTTTTATGTTATCGTTGATATGTTATTACCATTATTGCTGTTATAGCCTGTTAGATTATAAATAACGTTCCAAGTTTCTGAACATTTGTAACGATATTCGTCATTATTATTCTTATAATTGTAAATTATCTGACATTTCTAAATACCATAGGCAACTAGATACATTAGAACTTTTATTTAAAAAACACCAAATGGTACAAAAAACGATTATTTGGCGTATTCTGTAAAAACGCGAAGACTTAGCTATAGAACACCCTAATACCATTCGATAGGTAATTAAAAAGTACATTTCCTGGTAAGTTAAAAAATATGGCGTTCTATTTAAATTAATCAAGTTATAGCCACTTAAAGTTCTTATTTGATTAGTTTTAATTTTTGGACACCCTGTATAAGATGGCAAGTTTATTATGATTGGGATATAAAATATGATATATTGTTACACTTCGCTGTAAATTTCGCTTACATAACTTAAATACTTCTTAAGTATTTGAAACATGAAAATTAGGTTAGATTTTGGCAAAATTCAAATTATTTAAAAAACCTTAAGGTTTAGGTATTGTAAACCTTATTAAAACAGACACTTATTTTGATCGGAGAATCCGAAAATACAATAATATACAGGGGGTTCCATTTAAAAAAACACAACTTTGATACTTTTAGGGCTTATGGGACACCCTGTATAATATAAAAATAATTTTAAAAAGTAACCATACTAGACCCCCATATATCCCAAAAGTGAAACTTTTTGAAAGTCACGTATTTTGGCCACAATATTCCGTGCCGTATAGCGTGAATAACCCTGTATATAAAATGCATAATTTACGATATATTTGCAAAAAATCGTTATTCGGTAAGAGTAAAAGTGTTACTTCCGGTTCGAATTTTGAAATTTTTTTTATACAAGAGATATTTAGAAGTACGTTCTAAATACTTTTATACTGGTAATGTACCTGCCTAGAAAGCATGACTTGCGAGATATTCGCAAAAAACTGATTTTCGATAAGAGTAAAAGACCTACTTCCGGTCGGAATTTCGAAAAACTTTATTAATACAATTTTTCTCAAATTTAATTTTAAGTACATTTGAATTCTTTATAAATTTGTTTAAACTTAGTAATTGACAAAATAATTGCAAAATTAGATTTTTTCACTGAAATAAACTACTACTTCCGGTCTGCCGATTTTGCTCAAAATCTAGTCAGCTCTCAAGAGGGTGATTATATTCGTAAATACAAAATTTGGAATTGATGTCTGTAGCGGTTTGGCCGCTATCGTGGTCACAGACAGACACACAGACATTTTTTAAAAACCACTTTTTTGGTATAAGGGGACCTCAAAACGTGGACATCTGCAAAAATCTAGAGGTCGAAAATTTTCATCATCACAATACTTCCTTATTCTACGTATAAGAAAGTATTATCAGTCATAAATTTTCATATATTTTGTAGACGAAAAGCTAATCAGCGAATAGTTTGCGTTCTCCATTCTCGCTTTAATAGTCCATCTCTGTATATCCAAATTCAATCGCTCACAATACAGAATTTTAAGTTGTCATGTTTTAGTGCCGTGAAGTAAATAAGCGTGGAAGTGTTGCCATTTATACAAGAAAAAATTAGTTGTGTTACGCTAAATGACTTATCACGTTTTCACTTGGCTGTGTTAGTAGTGCTTTACCGACCCCACAAATGGATTTTGATGTGTTTTTGGAAAACTTTCCTGGTATGTTAGACACATTGGACATAAGTAGTCAACCAGGTATTACCGCCGGTAATTATGGAAATCACTCATGTCTCCCTTTTCATGTATAGGTCGTTGGTTCTCCACATTAAACCGAATAAAAACTTTCCATAGAAGTACAATGTGCGAGAATAGACTAACTGCCCTCGCAATGTTATCTATTGAAAAGCAAATGATCCAAGAAATTCTTAATTTTAATTAATTGATCATTGAAGAATTTATCTCAAAAAGGGAAAGACGAATTGATTTTCAATACCAATGTGTTTATGAAATATAAAAACCATTATACATTCATCTATAGAAACAATTGTTTGGCGAGGCCAAGGTACTCAGCGAGATAAGTTATTGAATTTCTAATTTCTTAATAAATTCCTTTAATTTCTACGATTTGATAGCCCAAAAAAGAATATTTGGGCGTGGCCACCAAAAAATTTTTCAATTTTCCAACAACACTCTTTTATTCTAAGGCTGTGCACCCCCAAAGTATTGAACCACGCGCCGCCACTGCAAATGAGAGATAAATGTGAACAGTTACTAAAAAAATAATTTTGTTGAAAAACTGATTAATTGAAGTGATACTTTTTGAAAATACTTTAAATAATTAATTATTTAATAACACAAGGTTTAGCTTTAAAGAATGTTTCATGTAGACATTACATATGTTTCATCACTGTGGCTTCATCAGGTGATGAAAGAAACAAATTCAATTTCTATATCAATGAATATTATTGTTACCATCGGTTCCCTCTGGTTTGATTTACAACGCCGTAGTTTAAGAGTAACAATGTTCCCACTACTGCCGCCGCTCCAGGAATGATTACAAAATTCGACCCCTACTTATATTTATAACTTCTGGAATACTTCTACCCGACTCCGCCCTCTGATTGGGGTGCGTTCAGAAATGTTGGATAGGATCTGGCATGGTCAGGTTATACTTTATGACGTCATCCACTTGGTAAGCTTGGATTGCTTTACAATTCTGAACGCCGTAGAGTGAGTCGAGTTAGTTTGTGGCAAAAGTCAAGGGTCAAAGCTAAGCATTGCAGAATTAGAGGTTATGTATGAAAAAATAAAATCATCAAAGAAATAAGTCGAAAATTAAAACTAATTAGAACAATGGATCATAATCGAAAAAAAATTTTTGGATCAAATTAAAATTGTCCAAAAACAAACTCTTCAAACTCCAAGAAACACAAATATGACCATATGATATGAAATGACATGAAATTATAATTATTGTTACCCTTCCCATGTTGTTAATTTGGAACGACGCTGTTCGACATGATCTTCAGGTCATGTGTTTGACGGGAGTAAAACGTCAAAAAAAATAATTAATTAACGGCTTGTCAAATGAGGCTTCTGTAAGTTGCTTACATAATAAATTAAACATAATTTTATATTGTTATTCTACATTAATAAATGTTATTAATAAAACGTTTGGTAACATTATAACCTTAAAAAAACACTCAGAACCGCGCTTTAAATCTCCCGCTATTAACCATCACAAATAGGTGAGTGATGGAAGGAAGACTCCGAGCGTCGCACCAATCATTTCTGAACGGCAATGACGTCATAATTTTGGGGTATCTTTTTGTTTCTCAACGGCAAGTGTAAAATTGGAATGACACTTGGATAACATTCTTTCCTTTTCTGAACGCACCCCTGCACACGCCGTCTGAGGCAATCCCATACGAGCCCACTCTCATTTATTGTGTGCCAACCGGCATAAAAATATTGTACAAACCACTTGCTTGAAGACATCTTCCACGCATTCGCGCAGTTAAAAGCACTCGCTGTCCGCGGTCGGTCATGCTTTCAAAGTGCGCTCATGCGGGAAAATAGTCTTCCCGCTCTTGATTCGTAAATAACTATAAAATGTTTCACCAATAAGCTACTGCAGAAACAATTAGTAATATTAAATAAGTATTTATTTTCAATTATCATACGATATTTATTTAGTAAGAAAGTCAAAACAACTTACATTTACACATGTATACAAGTCATTCTAATGCACAAATATTTTAAATAGTGGAACCTTATTCGTAAGAGGAACAAGCACACTCTGTATTAAATAAAGAAGATGTTTTTCCAGGGAAGGTTTAATTTCAAGGTGTATCGCCCGCCAATTTTCACGAATATATTCGTCAATATCTTGACCTATGGAATAAACAAGCTACAATTAATACGAAAAACAAATATTACAAGGTTCAACCGTTCTCAGCAGAGTGAAGACCAGTAAATTCATAATAAGCACGATCCGTTGTCGAATTGAGAGTCGCATTCAAAGATTTAACATATATTTCACCATCTTTCTCGTAAGGACGAACATCAACATCGTAACGAATGGTACTCCCAACTTAAAAATAAATTGTTTGTGTTTGTAATGTACTTAAAGGATATAGCATGCATACCTCCTGTCATTGCCAATTTTCCATGTCCAGAGACGGAGCGTGACAACACCTTACCGTTGCTAATAGAATAATCTGCGAACGTACTGATAATGTCTATTGTTCCATAGAAAGAAGCCTTTTTCTTGTCCAAGTCGAATCTGATTTAGAATTACACTGCTATAAAAGTGTTTGTCGCATACTTAAATGAAAATTAAGTAGAGGCAGTTACCAAATAACTGCCTCTACCTCAATAAGTGCACATGTGCACGTGACTCACAAATTTATGTGTATTCTTATCAAAAATAAAAAAAACATATTTAAATTTTATCATTCTTTAAATCATTTTATAATAACAGTATAACATGTCTAATAATTCCAAAAACAATTCGTCAAAGACGCAAAGATCAGAAATTAAAACACGAGATGTAAATCGCGTCGCTTAATCGCTTCGTTCACTGCACATGTGAATATTAAATCTAATTGGTGGAACCTTCGTTCGTTATTCTGTGTGCACAGGTAATCTGTGCACTGGAGCGTTGTTTCTCCACATTAAGAGTCTTCACATTTCTCATAATTTTAACATGAGATAATTTTAAAAATAATTAGATTTCCACATGTACAAGGATAAATAATTTAGAAGTAAACTAAAACGAGATTTCCAATAAAAGTGCTTCTGTGTAGTTGAAATATTGGGAAAAAAATTAATTATCTCATAACACACTGTTCTATTTTGATAGAGAGTAATAATAATAAAGCTTTTTTCCCTCTTGATTTCATATTAATCTTTGTTTTAAGTATAGTTATACTTTTTTAGAGTTTATAATAAGCTAATACATATGAGAAAACGCAGACAAATATACAAACAATGTCGCAGGTAAAAATAATCACTCTCGTGTTTGTCAATTATTTCATTGGGTATGTAATTATTACTTCACATATTTTTTTTCTTTTTCTTATTTTTTACGTCATACCATGTTCTATTAAAATTTATTTCAAAATGTACCTTGTCATGAGCATTTTGATTACGTAACGTATTTCTTTTAGTTTTTATCTGCTGGCAGACATCTTGCTTCTTCCGTATTGGATTCACCAGCTTTGGTAACATACTGTATATATGATTTTAATATTTACTTATATTTATTTTAAATCAGTCAATATATTTCTTTTTAAGATTTATTATGTCATAGGGCTCCACGTTGTATTCAAATATCGCGTTTCAGCTTACTTGGGCTTACTTAGTTTATTACGACATTTGGTCAAAAAGCCTGTTTCTGATAGTAGTTATAATGTATCCGCCATCTAGCTTTTGTAAATCATTACTTTTTAAATTTTCTGTTAATTTCTTTATAAATTTGGAACAGCCTGTATGTTTATTTATTTTTAAATTTACGCATTTCCGCAAGCGCTCCTGACAGAACTCGGTGGATGCGTTTGGAACTAAAAATAGGAAGGCGTAAATTCTCGCATCTTAGACCCTGTGCTCTGCAAAAGGGGTTTTGCATACTGTGTTTTTTTTTCTTTGCAAAAATATAAAGAAACAATACGTAAAAATATATGTATATATAAAGTTCAATTACAATCTAATATGAATTTTAACTTTTATAATCATGATTATTTTACATTATTTAACATTTATAACAATTTTCCCCATTTTAAATAATTCAAATAACTAACCTTGCTGTGTATTAATTTTGTGTACTTTCTATGTGAAATTCATATTTATCCATCCTTCTTCAACTGTATGTGAAATTCTTATTCGTCTATCCTTCTTCAATTGCTGATGTGATTTTCTTTCATAAAACTGTTAATTCATCTGTACTCCTTTGATACTTCTTTGATATAATGTTTAGTATTATCTTTTTAATTCATTGTATTTACTTCCACATTATACATTTTATGTTCACATTTTTTTCTAATCAATAATATTCTGTGTCCGTTTCCAACGCGATCGAACAAAAATCATATCTGTCATATGTAGTTGGCTTTCTTATTACAATTCCAATGCGCAATGTATTATGTAAATTTTCAATTCTCCTTTACAACCAAATAGATTGCACGCATATACCGATAGGTCCAGCTCGCGACGGGCCATACATAGGCAACAATATACGTATGGAACGTGCTATGTGGCAACGTGTGTACGATACCACTCCGCGTGCTCCTATTTTGTGTGACTTTCTTAAAATTTGAATTTATTTTGTAGAATTATTGATTTTTTTACTTTTATCTTTTAGAAAACGTTATTGTTTTTTTATTACTTAAAATTACTTTTCCGTAGCAGCTAAGAATACAATAATAATAATAAATTGGACCTTATTATGTCTGAAACAAATGGGCAAATTACGTATACAGAACGAATATGCAAACGACTATATCCTTGCATATATCGAGCATGTGTTTAAATTGACATCTTAAATAAACTTTAATAATTATTACAGAGCGGACGTCCCAGGTTTAAACTACGACGGAGCAAAGAAATAATGTAAACAGCACGCAGTTACTGAATAGCACTATTCATATGGTGAACTACAACCAGGCCCGCCGTCAGGGGGCGGGGGGCAAATTCCCCGGGGGGCCCGATTAAAATAAGCGTTGATCAAAAAATGTATAATGTAAAAAAGTTTGTTAAACAAATACATGCAAATAAAAAATCATTTCAATCTATAATAAATAATATCACGTACTTTTATCATACTCTGACAGTGTAGAGAAATTTATAAGTATGAATGTTGTTATGAGTTTAAAGAGAAAAGAAAGTGCTTAGACGGAATCTAACCAACCCAGGTTTGACCCCGAAGAACGATTTAGAATCAAAGTATTCTACAAATTAATTGATATCCTAGTGGCCAATTTGACATCCAGATTCACAGCACTAAAAGAAATACAGAAAAAATTCTCATTTTTGTGAAAATATCAAGAAATGAATGACGAAGAAATTGAAGAAGTATGTGGTGGATTCTCAAATGAATACGAAGTGGATGTTGGCCCCGAATTAAAGGAGAAGGTTAAATATTTAAAATCAAATGCAAAGAGCAACATCTCGGACACTCCATTGCCACCTCTGAAGTAGCAGAACAAATTATCAGCGCTAAAAATTACTAGTTTATTTCCTAATTTGTGTATAGCACTCCGTATATTTTGCACTCTTCCCGTTTCGGTAGCACAGGCAGAACGCTCGTTTAGTGTGCTTAGTAGAGTCAAAAATTGTTTGAGATCGACTATGGGACAGCAAATATTGTCAAATTTGGGAGTGTTGTCTATTGAGTCTAGGTTACCAAGAACATTGAATTTTGACTCAATTATTCAAACTTTCGCAGAAACGAAGGCAAGAAGGTGTAGTTGTAAATAAAAAATAGTTCAAAATCTGTTAGTGTTATTATGAACATTACTTAAGTGTTAAGTAATTATTATTAAATAAATTTATAAGTTAGTTTGTTTTATTTTATGGAAAATAATAAACTCTTGTTATTATAATGCAGTAGTTAGTTTTGTTTTCATAAAACCTTAATCCACATATTAATACTATTGACAAAAATAAAACACATCAAATATTGAGTGGGAGTGGGGCCGCTGTACAATTATTTTGCCCCGGGCCCTGGCTGTGCTGACGGCGGCCCTGACTACAACATCTGTTTACGCCCGAGAATGAGAGCATAAGTCATGAGGGGTTTTTAAAATTTATTATATTTCGTAAGATAACTAAAGTACGGAAAGTTTACTCGATTTGAACTACAAAATAAATAATAACGTATTTTGTATACCCACTTGTTATCCAACTATATAAATAAAATTAAACACTTTTTAAAAATACAAAATTTCAATAGTACAGTACTCAGCATATCTTGCCTAGTCAATAGACTTCAGTTTGTACGTATCAATAAAAGAATTTTTGCAGAATTACTAAGTACTATCGGCGTTCTACAAGGACCGATTCTGAGACCTCTTTCATCTGTGATCTACTTCTTCTAATACATGAAATCGTAAAAGACAAATAACATCATCATATCATTGCAAGCAGTGCCTATAAATAGACTTCGAAAAATGTATAAAAAAAAAATTAATATTGTAATATATGCGAAGCACAGTGGCGTAGCGTAGTGGGGGCGGCACTTTTAGGGGGCGGCAAAATTTCACAATAAATAATAGTACCTTGTGAAAATTTGAACCAATTCATTTCATATTTTTTCCTTGGCATTTCCATGGAACCTCAGCGGCGCATAACGAGAAGGCACATTTTTGATGACAAAACCAGAGATGCCAACTTGCCTTGTGAAAATGAGTTGAGGCGGAAGCTGTTTTCTTCGTTAGATAGAATAATTGTAGAAATTCGTGAGCGTTTTCAGAAGTTACAGAATTTGGTGGATAAATTTGCTTATCTAACGCTGGCTATGTTACTAGATTCGGACTATACTAAATATAATCTAGACTACATATTTACCGAAATTGACGAGCAGGACTTCAAGTTGGAACGGCATCGACTGCGGACACTTATTGCTGCCACAAGCAATGAAAATAAATTAATTAATGCGGTCCCACTTGAACTATTAAAATTTATTGTGTACTCAAACCTGGAAGATTATCTGCCCAATATTATAATAATTCTCCGAATATTTCTCACAATTGCCATAAGCAATGCCAGCTGTGAGAGGAGTTTTTCAAAATTGAAATGGATCAAAAGTTATTTAAGATCAACAATGAGTACTTTCAGGCTAACCAATCTGGCTATCTTGTCTATTGAGCAAGAGGTATGTGATGCTATAGACATTGATAGTGCAATAAAAGACTTTGCTCTTAAAAAAAAGTAGACGAATAAAACTTTAGTTAAAAACAGATGCGTTGTTTTTAATTCTAACCATTATATTATTTTTCAATAAAAATATAAATATCTAGTAATAGTATCATTCTAGTTCTATTTGAAAGTCGATTTGTGTTTTATATTCATTTCGCTAATAACTTAACCTTAACGATGGTCAAGGTATAATCATAAGTGTTCTATACCTGTTATATAAATGTAAGTGGCATACGTGTAAACATTTGTATAATAAGTTTGATTATTATATTGTAAAACGTATATACATCACTGTTTTATTTCTAACCTGTACAATACACAATAATGATAATTATTTTTGCCGAAAAGTTCTTCATAGTTACTGTTGTCCCGTATTTTAGTCCTTTAAAATGAAATAACTAAATAAGGGGGCGGCGAAATTTTCCTCCGCCCCGGGCGACTGACACCCACGCTACTCCATTGGCGAAGCAAGATGTCATTTCGGAACAAACACTCGGGAGAAATGTAATGTTTCTGGGGATTAACATTCTCATAGAGGAAAAGAATATTAGAGATGCTTGTCCATGAATCCTAAATTTAAGAGCTCGTTTCGTTAACGGTGTCCCAACCCATTAATCTTACAGCAATTGCCAAAATCTGACGTAAATTGCGACAGTTCCAAAAATTACCTCATATAGAGCTGTTGGTTTAATATGCGGTGTGTATTACCCATTATTACAACCCTAGTTCACAGTATCTGTTATTTTAAAATGTCTTATCCAGAGATATGTGCTAGATTCTCTTCAAACAATCCAACATAAGAATACGAAAGCGCACACTTTGACTAATCTAAATTGGAAAATGATGCTTACTTACAAAACAATGATTTCAACAGACATATTCGAATTCAATGGCTTATTATAACAATTTTCTTCTTCATATATACATACTTACGAAGCATTTGTTAGCCTAATATTCTTCAAATCAAAAGTGTATGCATCAGTCAAAGTTATATTCAAATTCTTTCCGCCTATTGTGGTCTTTGGAATATAAGCAGGATCCAGCACAGGTATTCCAAGTTCTTTATCACCTATTGACAGAAAATAAATAAATATTGAAATGGATTATTGTAAATATTATTTGGAATAGAAGAATAAGCAAGGTTTATAACATTTGTTCCGCAAAAGCATTCTCAAGCTTACATTATAACAATAGTTTCAGACCAGATTATTTTATTACTGGTAGATATGTATTTCACCTGTAAAAATAAAAGTTTTATAGAATAATTACAATAAACTGACTGGGGGGTAATATTGGCTTTGTAATTAAATATTAATAAAAAAAATATTAAAATTTAACATTAACAAAATTAGGAAGGCTCTTTTATTTTTTTATTATATTATTATTATTTTTTATAAATAAAAAGTAACAAAAAGCAGTGCAAATTTTAACCATAATATTTTGTAAATTCCCAAGAAACGGTAAGCAAGGTCCATTTACATTCACGCACCCCCCCCCCCATACTGGTTAGTACATATATATTTAATTATTTTATTCAATAATTTCATTTATATCTTTACGTAAAAGCATAAACCACCAACTATATATGAAACCGATGATTTTGCAGGGGGAATAACAAAAACATATTATAACAGTCACATTGAAAAATATGGTAGAAAAGTGGACGAATGCATAAAACTGTGGAAAGAGGCATTAACACAAGTAACCCCAGACATTTGGGCAAATAGCGTTAACCACTGTGAAATTGAAATTCAAAAATGGTGGGATAGAGAAGTAGGTTTTGAAAAACTAGATGTATAGTTCGTTTCAAGAAATATGAGCGACTTGTATAAGGTGATAATCCGGATTAAAGACAAACCCTTTCCTCGAGCTGCAGCGGGTAATTAAGAAGCACTTGAAAAATATCAGGTACGGTCTACAGATAATTAGAAAGCAGCTCGAGGAAAGGGTTACTCTTTAATCCGGATTATCACCTTATACAAGTCGCTCATATTTCTTTTATAATTAATGTAAATGATTCCGATTCAGAAAACAGTGTAAAGGATGAACAAAACTAGCATTTCAACTTAATATTGTAACGAAATATGCAAATCGGGCGACGCTGAAAAAACAGGGTCGTAAATCACACACATCATCTCGCCGCGACGTATAAAAAACGAAATGTAAATAGCCATGAATCATCGCCACGCCGTACGGCTTGCATAGCGAAAAAGGACTAGAACGTTTCTCGTACATGTGGAGAAAAAGCGGGACTGTGCTCGTATGTTCTAGTAATCTTCGCATGTGTATATAAGGCGACTGGGTCACCGATGGAGGAATTAATTGCGGAGTAATTCCGGAATAAGAACTTCCTTAAGAAGTAGCCGACGCGCGTAGAAATAAATATATAGTGGTGGCCGAAGAAATAAATAAATAGTGCCGTGTTATATAAATAGAAGTGTTATATAATTATACGGACGGACATATTAGTAATAGAAATAAATAAATACAAGTGTTAAATTAAATTGTAGTAGTTTAAGTGTGATACGTTAGTTTTTATATTTTATATTGTTATATAATTTTAAGTGTATAAATATACAGACTGTTTTAAATAAATAAATTGCACGAGTTGTTTATTGCGAACCCGAAAACGTTACAATATTATAATAATATAATAATATGCTTATCGCAATGTTATGAGTTTTTTAACTCACATGTATTTAGAATTTGTTTATATTTTTTGTAGACATAGTCGAATAATTTAAAACATATTAATAGTATTTGCTAATATTTTAAAATGTCAACCTAATCCTAACCACAGATTATCTTCAAAGACAACTTGCTCAAAGCAACGTTATTTGTCAACACTGTTATGACATCACAGTGACGTTTCTTATGACGTGTATCGTCTGTTTGGGTAATCGACCTATACCAGAATTATCGAATTTTAAATCGATAAGTAAATTAGCTTTTCTTGTTGACAACTTACCTCAATAAATTAAATATAACATTGCATGACAGAGGAAAGTTAATCCATAATTTATTTACAGAAATTAAAAGTTTTCAAACCAAAATAAAATTATTTATTTCTCAACTTTAAAAGAATAATTATTCTCATTTCCCTACTTTACAAACGTTTTCAACAAATAATGACAAAAATTTGCTTCAAATAACATTTACATTGATTCACTAAAATTATTAGACGAAAATATTCGTTATCGCTTTCAAAATTTTTATGCAAAAGAAATTGATATATTATTATATAATATATGACAATCCTATTAAATTTGATATATTAATAGCACCAGACAATTTACAACTAGAGTTAATTGATTTACACTCAAAAATTGTATATACAAGCAATGTTGATGAAAATAATTTAATTTCTTTCTATCAGAAAATAAATGTCCTAATTTAAGAAATTTTGCAAAATTAATGATTTGCATTTTTACGAGCAGTTATTTATATGAACAGGAATGAATTTCATAAAATCAAAATACAGAACGACACTGATCGATGAAAATTTGCAAAATATTTTGAGGATTTCAGTTTCTCAAACCCAATACAACACAAGGGAATTATCGAGAAACATTCAAGAATAAAAATAGCATTAAATTTTAATGTTATTTTTAGTTGAATAAAATAAATTATTTTCTATTTTAAGAATTGTCACTTTTTTGTTCTCCGATGTTATTAAAGCATGTAAATAAAATTGTTACTGATTTTTGTTTTATTTTTTATTTTTTTATATAATATTTATATTTAATCAAAAACCTATTTAAGCTACATACTACATTACAAAACATTTTTTGTTTTTGAAAATGACCCGCGGTAATTGATTACATATTATAACTAAATTTATACTTATTAAAATGAGGTATAATAAAAGCAGTGTTTTAATTTGGGTTGGTGAGATTTTTACTAAAGCACACGGGGTATACAAAGAAAAAAAATTTTCACTTTTGTTTAATATCACGGAAAAGCGGATATTATTAAATCATTATGTCTATATTTTTTAATACCTAATATGATGAAATCCTATGTTTTAAAATTAAAAAAAACAAAATATCAACATACCTTGCACTATATACGGTATAACAACGTTGGCAACTTCGACAATGCAATAACTCAAATGTTTATCCGACAAAGAACATCGTGGAATATAAGATGCTGTAAAATAAATCACAATAATTTTCATGGATGTAAAGACGATAATCCCAGTCAGTATTTCTAAAAAAAAAATAAAAACTTACGCAAATCTGTTGCCGCTGCAATGACAAAAACGTAACATATTGTCGAAATTAAAACTCTCATTTTGAAAAGGTTGCCGATTCAATAACTACGAAAAAATTACCCGTCGATTTTTCTTTATATATCGTTACTCTGCACGCATGTTATTCTGATGTGATGTATTAATTCTCAAAAAAAATATTGATTTGGATTTATTTCGCAGCGATATATTGCTTAATAATATGGAAATATCGCGCTCAAAATCCTGTTAATAAAAACAAGGTTATTAATTCTAAAAATCACGTAAATGTACATTAATATATATGATATGCAAAACTTGCGAACAGTCGTGGTCAATCTATAATTAATTCGATTTCTGTCACTTTACGTCCTTCAAAATCATTTCCTTAATATATATACAGAGTGTCTACTGTATAAGTTATAAAGAAAATATAGCGAAAAGAAAACATCAGTATTCTGAACATAAAAAGTATCTTGAAAAAATACTTGAATGAAATTTATGAGAATTAATTTTTACTTTTGTACTTCTGTTAGATTTTTAACACAGCAATATGGCTAGTAATAAATAAAGACTAGCTTAGGTGCCTATATAAAAAACTATGAAAAAGATTTTTTTCGGAAAAAAAAAGAAATGCAAATTTATGATTATTTATAGATTTAGTAATATCTATCCGCTATATATTTCGATGTAGGAGAGAGTAGCACATCAATAGATTTTAACAACAACGAAATTAGGACATTCATTCGTTAGGCTCAGATTTATAAACCATGCACAAGCCGCTGCAGATGCTCAAGTTTAGTCTGTTTCAAGATATTGCGATGTCATAAATAAAATCATTAAGGATCATCTATTGTGCTAATGTACTCTATTGCTCTTACTCTAATGCACTTACTTTGTTGAAAGTGGAGGTGTCAATAACTCACTATTTATCACACTTATGTACTGATATTTCTTTAAATTTTGTGTATTGAATTGACATAAACACGTCAATATTTAAGATGCATTTATTTATTTACATTTTCAAGTTAGTGATGTATAGATTAGTCGCTAGGGGCGGTATTGATGATACGCATCTTTAAGAGAGGGAATAATAGTCAGTTTAGAACATGATCGAGTTTTTTGTAGAAAATAATTGTTATAAAAGGCGAGATAGGACGATTTTGAAGGAGATTGACGGCAGGTGAAAACCGCTTTAAATAAAAAATAAACATTAGGTGTCTGTATTAAATAATAATTTTGAACTTGTAAAATTTTTAAAAATATATTTAAAGGGACATAGAAGAACTTTAATAATTTTGAACTTTTAAAATTTTAAATAAATATTTAAAGGGACTTAGAAAAATTTCGATAATTTTAAACTTATTTTTAAGAAATATTAAAAGGCACTATGAAAATGTTTAACAATATTGAACTTTTAAGACTGTAAGTGCTTCCATGCATTTATTTGAATTTGATTTAATAAGTTTCAAATCAAATAAATATATTTCACATACGTATAATTAGGAGTTAGACAAATAATACTGAGGAACCAGAATGTTTTTATTTTAAAACACGATGGTCATACGGTATGTGTTATAGTAAAACATTTTGGAATCTGTAATAGTTTTTGTTTAGGATAGGATAAAGAATTTATTTTATTTTGTATATAAAATACAGACACGGGATGTTTGGTCTTATGTAGAATAGTCAGAATTACATTTTTATTTATGCGCATCTTCTTTGTAGAATTAATATTGTGAAAATAGTTAAAATTGATTGTGAGATGGAAGAAATTAATGAACTATATGAAGAACTGAGGTAGTTTACATGTTTTTTTTTTATTTATTTTGTGTATAAAGTTTGGTACACTTTTGTTTAAAGTTAATGAATTATATATTTTTCTTGTGCTTGTGCATTGAGGTCTGAAGTGTTACGGACGTTGAGTTGCGGATGTGTACAGCGAGTTATAATATATTTAATTAACTCGTAGTATGGAGTTCTGATTGATCATATGACACGAATTTGTGCTGAGAATCTCATTTAGAAACGAGAAGAGGCATTTGAGTGAAATTAACATCAGCGCAGAGTCAGTATTTTGAAGCACAATTGAGCACTTAAGTTTGAGTTTTTTTTATATAACATTAGAGGCTGGATGCGTTATTGTGTACGTTGGGAGTGTGTTCAATGAGTTAAAAGACGAACTCATAGAATGGAACCCTGATTGACCAATTGACGTGAATTTGTTTTGGGAATACTGTTTGGGAGCGAGAAAAGGCGCTGGGCAGTATTATAGTCAAAATAGTATGATCATAACCGTTGGGATTAATTTTATTTTATTTAACACATCTGGTATAAGTCACTACATTTAATAAAATTTGATCTGTAAGATATTTTTTTTGATTGTTCATTGCACTATCCTTATAAATAGAATAAATACAAGTGCGTTAGATTGGATGTTTTGATTTCTTTATTATTATTATAATTACATTATTAGAGTTTAAGTTTTTTTTTTATCATAACCTGAAGTAGTTTATTGAAATGGTTTTATTCTGAATATATATATTTATTTCTCGTTATTTGTATATATTTAATTTAGTATGCTTAATAAATTGTATTATAAGATATTTCTGTATTTTATTTAATATATCTGACTTGTAGAGAACTTAAAAGTATCAACTTTGGAGAAAGAATATTTTCTGCCCCCGAGAGAAAAGGATAATTAGAATAACTATTAACTGAGCTAGTGAAGTGCGAAATTGCCTAACCCACATTTCTGCAGAAATAATAATATCCCAGAGTAGCATAAGGCTCAGTTTCTGGGGTATATGCTTGAACCCTCTTGATTTTGAGAATAGAGAGTTTTTAATGATTTCACAACCTTATTAATTTACAAGGGTCACAGCAATATGTATGTATGTATTTTATTTTGGCCATTTTTAGTTTCTGTTGATGTTGTAGGAGTACTGTGCTTGAGTATTTTTGTGTTTACAATAAAAATGAAGCGGAAAGTGCTAGGTGTGAACTTTTTAAAATGTGAAATTTTAAAAAGTCTGGACAATGGAGGCAGTGTAACATATTTGTCTAAAATGTACGGAATTGCCAAATCCACAGTACGTGCTATCAAAAATAAAAACGAGACATTTTAAAAGTCACATCAAAGCGCAATGAAATGCAGCATGCTTGTGTACACAAAGACTTATAAATGTACCGGTTTCGATTGAAATTTTAAAAACAAAAGCAAAAGCTGTCAATGAAACTATCACTGAAAACCCTAATTTTAATGCTAGTGACAGGAGCTACAAATAACACATGATCAATTATACAATGCCGACAAAACAGGACCGCTATTCTGGAACTCATGCGGATGGAGCCGTATACGATTGAATCCGAGTGGTTCATATACGTATGCGGAAGATATTTTGTATTCTCGAAACCCTTCGAAGCGGAAATTTTAAATTCGCATGACGAAGCGTATCATCGTCACTTGTTCCACACTACAACCCGCTGTGAACCAATGAAACAAAAGGGAGCGAAATGTAAAACGTTCACATTTGGCATGTTGCCTTTTAAGATTTTACTTGTTATTTATGGTTTAACTTTGCGCGTGGAAACATCGAAATGGATTTAATATTACAATATTTGTAACAGACATTTAGTAAAATAAAGAAGACATTTTTAAATATAATTACTGTATAATATATGTTATTTATGTAAAATAATTCCTTTTAATTCTATCTTTAAGATTTCTCCTTTCCACCAAGTATGTATCCACCCGGCTATTATTTCTAAAACATCAACGTAGTCATTAACAATCCCTCCATAATCCACACCATTTTCTATATCCTCATTAAGTGGAATATTAACACATATTATGTAATGTAACACATGCATTAACAATCTGAGCATGTTGCTGGATCATAATGAAGTACACTGTGCTTTAATGAGCACCTGAACGTCATTTTTAATACACCATTGTATCTCTCAATGAACCCTCTACATCTTTTGTGAGTTTCATTATATCATGCTACTGGTGTGCCAGGTTGTGGCTCATCAGCTACTGGTGTCAGTAACCAACGTCTTAGTGTATATCAAGAATCACCTACAGAACTTGTTTTAGTTTTATATATTATGCAAGTATTTTATAAAAAACAAACCCAACAAATAAAATGTATTAAGTCATTAGCCATGTAAATTCCCCAAAAGTTGTATGCCAGAATTTATCCATATAAATGCAATCATTTGTGGTGCTTCCTGCGTATCTACCATTAACATTTAATGTTCTCATATTGGAATCGCCTATCTTTTAAAAACAAAATGTTACTTACAAATTTGGATAAACAAGTTTTCAACTTACTGATTGTACATCTATGGAATGATATATTTTCCTGACGACATATACAGTCTCCAGAAATTGAGGACCATTTACTTTTGGTGAAAATATAGCAACATGCATACAATCAATGCACCCAATAACTCCAGGAAATTCGAAATGTTGGAAAATTCTAGACAATATGTTCAGTAATAAATGTTTTTTAATCTATATGCTAACTTATACCGACTCCCAACTTGTTCCAGCTCACCAATATTTCTTGGAAACTTGACCTGTACTTTAAAAATGTCGGGCATATTTAATACATCAATCACTTGATGTATTGGCATGTGACACTGATTGACTTACAGCTTAAAAGAAATTGCATGCCGTATGCATTTGATAGCTACCACTAGCAAAAAATCTGAATGCAATTAAAACCTGACTTTATTAGTAAGTGAATGAACTACATTTTTCAATAGTCTAAAGAATCTAGTAAAGGCTTCATTATTTAATTCTGTAAAGGACTCCAACTTTTTATAAAATTTATTTCTTCTAGTCTTCATTTTGTCGGTTATTGTATTCTAGCAACTGCAACATTATCACTTGTCCAGCTGCATTAAAATTTGCCATTTTCTGTTTTTGCAATTACTGAGTGTATTCCTTCTGTCAATCGGATTCAAATTCGATTACCTCAAACCACTCGATGTAATTCCAATCGTATACGACCACTGAAATTCGATTCGAGCGAGTCGAGAATACCAACTATATGTTCGTATACGAAAAATCTGTCAATTCGTATACGGAACAACTCCAGAATAGGGTTCCAGGTTTGTTTTCGGAAATTACTCCCAGAAAGGTCCTTGGTTACGTCTGAAGAGAGATCGGCCCCTGGTCGAAAAACGGATAAAAGTAGAGTTACTTTTTTTTGCATACACCAATACAACCGGTGAACATAAAATCAAACCGTAAATGATTGAACGTGCCAAAAATCTAAGATGCTTTAAGAACTTTTCACTTCTAGTAGAATACGCAAGTACGAAAAATGCATCGATGACGTCGGGGTTATTTGAAAATTGGTTTCATCATTCAATTGTCCCGCAGGTTCGAAGATTTTAGAAACAATTTACTACGAAAAGCTCTTTTACTTTTGGATAACGATCCAAGTCATCCGCCAGCAGAAAACTTGGTTTCTGATTATGGAGAAAATCTTACTGCCTACATGCCCCCGAATGTAACAGCTCTTATCCAGCCCATGGACCAGAATGTCATTAGGTTAACAAAATTGTTTTATAGAAGAAGCCTTTTATCCACAATAGTTGTTTCTGATAGCAATGGTATTTCAGCTGTCATTAAAAATTTGAGTCTAGAAGATGCTGTTACACATCTTGCATTAGCATGGAATAATATGAAAGAATAAATAATTGCGAAGTGTTGGAAGAATATTTTATCAGATTCTTTCAATAGCAACAAGAAGATGTTCCACTGGCTATTCTAGAGGGTGATTCTTTTAGAGATACTTTTTCCAAAAGCAAAGAACAAATGAAAAAGGCCAATTTATTTAAGAAACTTGATTATCATACAATAGAACCATTCTTTACAATTATTTTTTAAAGATTATTTCTCTCAAATGTTGGCCGCGACTGCGGTTAGCGTAGTCTATTCTGCGTTCCAATTTTCAATGATGTTCTAGCATTTCGAGTGGTATTTGTCCAATGACCCGAGTAATATTGGCCTCCAATGCCTCAATTGTAGCCGGTTTATCCATGTAGACTTTAGACTTCACGTAGCCCCACAGAAAAAAGTCTAATGGTGTGATGTCACAAGATCTAGGCGGCCAATTTACTGGTCCGAAGCGTGAAATTAAATGTTCACCGAATCGTTCTCGCAGTAAAGCCATAGTTTCACGAGCTGTATGGCTAGTGGCGCCATCTTGTTGGAAGTAAATGTCTTGCAGACCACGGGTGTCAAGTTCAGGCAGCAAATAGTCCGTTATCAAGGCGCGATAACGGTCGCCATTCATAGTCACATTCCGGCCGGCTTCTGTTTTGAAGAAATATCGACCAATTATTCCACCGGCCCATAAACCGCACCAAACAGTAGTATTGTCTGGATGTAATGGTAGCACTTCAATCTCTTCAGGTTGCTCATCACCTCAAATACGGGCATTTTGCGTATTAACGTACCCATTAAGCCAGAAATGGGCCTCATCGGAGAACAAAATTTTTGTCGAAAACAGTGGATCTTCTGCAAGTTTATCAAGAGTCCAACGGCTGAAACGGAAACGATTCGGAAAGTCGGTCGCCTTTAGTTGTTGCACTAGTTGATTTTTGTATGCTTTTAAACCAAGATCCTTTCGTAAAATATGCCAAGTTGTTGCATACGACAAAACAAGTTGTTGAGAACGGCGACGAATTGATTCTTCTCGGTCTTCGCATACACTCGCTGCTATATTTCCTTCACTACGTGCTGGATGAGGTCTATGTGGTCGCGTATTATCCATTATTGTAAATTGAGTTTCAAACTTATTGATGGTATAGCGAATTGTGCGTTCGGTAGGCCGTTTATGTGGCCCATATGTTGCTCTAAGCGCACGATACACATTCCTTGTAGAACGCCCATTTTCGTAATAAAGCTGTACTATTTGTGGACGCTGTGCCGGGCTAAGTCATTACATAATGTCAAATAGTACTGAACCAGAATGCGCAGTCAGCTGACGCGTCGCATGCGCGCTCAGCCATTAAATCCCCACCTAAAAAAGTACCTCCAAATGAATCACCCTACAAGAACAGCGTCGAGGCAGTGACAATTAAAGAAACTGTAGCATTACTACAGGAAGTGAACGGAAACATAACATACACCCGTGAGACATAGAAAACTGGAATAAGGATGTCATAGAGCACTCATGTCAAAGATAAGGCCCGCGGGCCGCATCCGGCCCCCGGACCGTATCAGTACGGCCCGCGATCGCAATGTGTCACAAAAAGAAGAATCATGTTTTTTAGAGCTTTTAGACATCACTCGATTCCTCTACGGAAGTTTTAAAATGCGTACACTACATTTATAAGTAATTACAGGGGCAGCCCCTGCCTAGACAAGCGAGAGAGATACTCAGTAACGCCATCTCTTTGCAACAAGCGGAAATACCCTATTATTTTTGTTGAGAACAATAGAATCTTCCACGCGCTTCGAGTCTACACTAGAACCTTCCTTATCGATATAAAAGGAGTGCGTCGGCGCGACGTGAGTCAGTTGCGAAGTAGTGATTGTGAAGGTATTGTGCATTTGTTTATGTCGTGCGCGTGCGATATCCATAATTGTTGTGTCGAGTGCCATAATTGTTACGATTTTGGCATAATGTCACAAAAACGTAAAGTTGATAGTGAGTGCAGAGTTTTTCAGTCTAAATGGGAAATTGCATATTTTTTCATAGAATGGAAAGGTAAACTACTGTGTTTGATTAGCAATCAAACAGTTGCTGTTTTTAAGGAGTTTAACTTGAAGAGACACTAAGATGCGAATCATAAATCAAAATTCGATTGTTACACTGAAAAAATAAGAATGGACAGATTGTCATCTTTAAAATCTAAACTTCAAGGTCAACAATCGATGTTTACTAAAGCTAATACTGAGAGCGAACATGCCCTGAAATCAAGTTTTATTATTGCGTTAGAAATCGCGAAGAGATCAAAACCTTTCACTGATAGTGATTTTATTAAAGACTGTATGTTGAAAGTTGCCGATGTTTCATTTCCATTTCAAAAGTCAATATTTCAAAATATTTCACTATCAAGAAACACTGTTGCTTCAAGAATAAATGATTTATCTCAAAATTTAGATCTTCAACTGAAGGAGAAAATTAAGTAATTTACAAACTTTTCACTGGCTGTTGACGAGAGCACTGATACTGTTGATGCAGCTCAACTTGCTGTTTTTATACGAGGTATTAACAGTAACTTTGAAATAACTGAAGAACTATTAAAGTGCGTTCCATTGACAGGTAGTACAACAGCAAATGATATTTATTCTGCAATGGAGCATTTGATAGCAGAATATGAACTCGACTGGAATATACTTAGCAGCGCAACTACGGATGGCGCTCCTGCCATGGCTGGCAAACATTCGGGCGTTGTAACTAAATTAAAACAGAAAACATCAGGGAATTTTGTGGGATTTCACTGTATAATTCTTCAGGCATCATTGGCATCCAAACATTTAAAAATGGACCATGTCATGCAACCTATAATTAAAATAGTAAATTTTATAAGAAGCAGAGGACTAAATCACCGGCAGTTCAGGCAGTTTTTATAAGATTTGGACGAAAAATTTTCGGATGTCCCCTATTTTACCGAAGTTCGTTGGCTCAGTCGAGGAGTAGTTTTAGAAAGATTTTTTGCATTACGTGACCCTATTCAAGCTTTCATGTTAGAAAAAGGCAACCCAATTGATTATGACAATGACTGGTGGGTTGATTGTGCCTTTTTGGTAGATATAAATAAACACTTGACTGATCTGAATGTAAAGTTACAGGGTAAAAATCGAATTGTCACTCAAATGTATTCATGTATTCAAGCCTTTGAAACAAAGTTGAGGCTGTGGGAAAATCAGGTAAAAAATCAAACTTTGGATCATTTCCCTCATTTAAAATCATTTGGCACAGTGAACCAAAAAAAATTGGATCAATATTCTCAACTTGTGCAAAATCTGATCACGGAATTCAACAATCGTTTTGAAGACTTCCACAAAATGAATGAAATGGAATTCCCATTTTGCAACAATCCATTCAATTTTGAAGCTTCACAGGCACCAGTTCATTTGCAAATAGAGTTGATAGATCTTCAATCGGACAGTATTTTGAAAGAAAAATTTAAAGAGGTTAACGCTCTTACATTTTATACACAATATTTCAAGACTTTGGATAACTACCCGGAATTAAAAAAGCATGCAGCACGCATTCTGTGCATGTTTGGTAGCACCTATATATGTGAGCAGATGTTTTCCGTCATGAAAATAAATAAGAACAAACATCGCACAAGACGCACGAATGAACATCTCCAATCAACTCTTAAAATAAATACAACGAATAAGATACCTGACATCAATGAGCTTGTCAAAAACAAGAGAAGTCAGGTATCTGGATCCTCGAGCTCAAAATAATTACCCTCTTTTATAACTTTGATATGATTTTTAACAACCGTATTATTATAAACTATATAATTAAATAAATAAAATGTTATAATAATTCAGTAAATTTTTTTTTTAATTGAATCTGGCCCGCCTGCGCATTCTAAATTTAATATATGGCCCTCTGCAAAATTGAGTTTGACACCCCTGTCATAGAGGAACTTGAAAAGAATGTAATTGAAACTAAATATGTGGAAGAAATAATGGATGATGAGCCAATGCCAACTAACATCCCCACCAACGAACCTTCACAAGGACTTAATACAGTGATTTCTTGGGGAGAACAAAACATGCTAAATTCTGAAGATCTACTAACTTTGCGATGAATAAAAGAAATCGCAGTTCAAAGATGTTTAAGTCAAAAGAGGGTTCGAACAAAATTAACCGTTTTTTTTTAACAAACACAAACTGACTTTCGCGTATGTGAACAGGTAAGGTTATAATTAGTTCACATAATCGAGCGGCTACTGTAATCCTCGTAATTCCACATGTTTCTAGCTTTTTCAACAAAATGTTAGGGTTGGTAAGTCACAAAAATGTACAATGCATTCATTTCTTCTTCAATAGCAACTGTTTCATATTGAACTGGCGTTGAATAAAGAACGCCTGGCTAGTTTTCCCGGATGTGAAGAATTATCTGACAGGGATCACCAGGCTAACGGTCGCCTTTTGCAGATGATGGCCGAGCGTTTTGACAAAAAGATGGCTCTTACACTTCTCACCCCGTATAATGATTGCCATGTCGCAATCCCACTCATAAAGGTATTGTTTTAATCATTGTTACTACTTTCTTTCTCTTAGAAATATCTTACTGGCTAATTGTGTAATTTCTACAAATGACAATGTAATTTTGTTAGACACCAGAGTAACTTGAAACGATGTTGATGGCAAATATTATATTTATTTTTTCAACATTTGAGGTTATCTCTTCCGCACAAAAACTACATGTCCATTTTCTAGTAGCACCATGCTCCCGTATCTTTGATAACTCTTCTATGAACATAGATCACTCTATACGAAAAGTAGATGCATAATTGCATTACAAACTAGATAGTCATTATAACGATCGATTTTTCCAGCAAAACACTTACATCTTATCGCCATTTGAATAAGATAGGTAAGTATCCTCGAGAGGCACCTAGTGCATTTTTACTTTCTTATACCGTAGTCGACATATTTTAATTTCTGATACGGAAGTCGAAAGAGGAAAAGAGCGCGACGAAATAAACTAAAGATAAACATAAGCGAGGCTGACAAGACAGTACACTCGTGTGAGAGTCCCCTGACATCGACACTGCGTTGCTCTCCTACCACTGTTAGCAAGCAGGCATCGCTGCATATTCTAAGGTCATCATCTGCATGCGATAGAAGTGTAAACCGAAATTAAAATTTCGATTATTGCAGATGTCCAGGTTTTTAAGATCCCTGATACCGAAAAGATGTTTTTTAAAAAATCTCGCTCCCTCTCTCTCCCTCTCTATCTCTCTCTCTTTCTCTTTGTGTGTGTGTCAGTGTGTGTGACCACGATAGCGGAAAAACCGCTATAGCTATCACATCCAAATTTTGGATTTACGAGTATAATCTCCCTCTTAAAATCTGATGAGATTTTCAGTAAAATCGAGAAACCAGAAATGGTAGTTTACTTCAGTGAAAAAATCGAATGTTGTCAATATTCCTCATAATTTAATTGATAATAAATTACTTAAAGAACTTAACTAATTCAAACCTTTCTATTCAATGGATATCGGGTTTGGGAAATTTTCCCTATCACTTAATCATATCACAAGCTGTCAATAAAGGTACTTTTCAGACAATGCATTTATTAAAAATGAAAGAGCATATATTTATAATTATTATATCATATTTATCTATTAAAGAAAAGCTTAAACAACTTTAATTTCTTCATGTCGTCCTAAGGTGCAAATATTTTAAGTACTGGAAGGTTTGTTGTAAGAGGTACCAATACACTCTGTATTATATAAGCAAAGTGTCTTTCTACTAAAGGATTAGTTAAGTCGTATATAGCTCGCCAATTTTCACGAACATATTCATCAATATCTTTATCTATGGAATAAACAAAGTACAATTAATATGAAATAAAAATATATTACACACTTCAACCGTTCTCAGCAGAGTGAAGACCTGTAAATTCATAGTAGCCACGTTCCGACGTCAACTTAACAGTGGCATTCGTTAATTGAACATACATTTCACCATCTTTCTCGTAAGGAAGAAGATCAACATCATAACGAATTTTACTTTCCACTTAAAAACAAGTACTTTATAATTGTGAATTACCTAAATAATACAGCATGCTTACCTAATGTTAGGGTAAATTTTCCTTGACCATAGACAGAGCGGGACAACAGCTTACCGTTGCTAATAGAATAATCCGCAAACCCACTAAAAATGTCTAATACGCCGTCCAGAGAAGCCTTTTTCTTGTTCACGTCGAATCTGATTTAGAATTATACGTCTATATAAACAAATGATCGTCACATACTTAGGTGCTATCGAATGCCTGCGTATTACACTTATCAATTTCTTGACCAAGTTAATGACCAAGAACTCGATCAAGTTAAAATTGAGGACAAGTCGTGTATTACACTTGCCAAATCGACTTGATCAATTTTTTGACCAAGAACTTGTTGAATTAAAACATGTTCTATTTTTCTTCTCAACTTGATCAAGTTTTAGTGATTTCTAGTAATGTTTATGTGATAAAGTTTTTTGCCTACTGTGTAAAAAGTAAACACAAATTCCAAGTTAGAATATCGTTAAAAATGACATGTTAATTTGATACTTCTTGAACGAATTGTGTGCGTAAATTATTTATTTTCTTTTGTATCTTTTGTGCAGTTATTTTTACATTCAATATCAAACACAAATCTTCGGTAAATTTATTAATTTTTTATTTCGTACTTTTGCACTATTGGTACTGCTATTTCACCTAAAAACTTGGTGAAGAAATTAATAAGTGTAATACAGCCTAAAGTTAAGCAGTTTGTGATTAATAAGTATATACATAAATTTCCACTTTTCGTAAAACAACTGACGAATTTATGTAGTAAAACCGCTGCATCTTCATAAGCAAGTAGGGGTAACAAATATATTCAAATTTAAAAAACGCAATGTAAACAATCTTGTTACCTAATAACAAACCATTAAAAATAGTAAATAGAATATTCTAATAATATTAATAAATTAAGGAAGGTATATACATTTTATTCGAAGTTTATAATTTACCGTTGCAAACTAATTATGAAAACTATCAAATTGGTTAAATTAGCAAAGTCGTGGAATTTTTAATTTAATTGAGATGGTGAAAACAGAAAAACAATTAGTTTTACTTCTGAGATATTCACAAGGAAAACATCTTTTTTAATGTCTCTTTTTATACAGGCTGGGTCAGAAAGATGTACGAGTTGATTTATCGTTTCGGAAGCATGTTCAGAAACTTTTAAAAGTGAATTTGAACACTTTTAATTTTTACCTATTTTAATGTTCATATTTATTTTTATTTTATAACTTTTGTTCCACTAATTACTCATCCATTTGTCTAACATTTCCTGTTTCTACACCTACTAAAATAAAATTACTACTTTTTTGTTTGGCTTTATAATTTGTTTATTGTGGCATATTCGACATTGAATTATATTGCTGTATTGTAAATAAGATATTGCATATTATATATTATTCTTTTTTGTCAATATCCCAATACACACAAAAATCATATCTCTAAGCTTATTTTTAGAAAAATTTATTATAAAATCAGGCTTGACAAATAAAAAGCAACTTATTAAGTGTCATTCATTCAATTGTCAATTTCGTAGCAAATATGCATGACTCACTGCTATACGCTATGTAGTCAACTAAAAAACATAAAATTGACAAAATTGTATTAGAAAACTACAATAGCTCACTTTTAAAGTAATAACATCTTACATGTTTTTGGTGTGGAATTTAGTAAGTAATTCAAAAATGAACCAATACAGACTTTAAGACAAAGATATGTCATGTAACTTCAAGCCAGTTTTCTGCAAAACTGGCTTAAAGTTTTAAGTTTTTATTGTAAAAAAATAAAATATGTTTGTATTAGGACATTTTATTGTGAACAAGTCTACCAAAAATTGTGTCCATCTAATACGACAGTTTAGAAAAATATAATTTTATAGAAACATTGAATTTTTCCGAAAAATAGTAATAAGTCGAAAACCTTAAATTTTAAGGCTGCACTATCTTATAACTTTTTGACTATGAATTATACGGGGAATACAAAAATGTAATAATATATAGAGTATTCCATTTAAAAAACTATATCTATGATCAGCCACCAAGTTATGGAACACTCTGTATAATACAAGGTAATTAATAATTTTAAAATGTACCCCTAATAAGTGGCTATCATTGAAAGAAACTCGCTTCGAAATATCTTTTCTCATAAAGTCACAATCTGCCTTCCCCACGGAAATGACTCACCTTGTATATATATATATATATATATATATATATATATATATATATATTTAATATGCTATTTTATAACAATAAATAATTTAGAATATGTCTTCTAAAATAATCTCAATATGGGGGGGGGGTTCAATTTCGATTAATAGGCATTCTCTGAGTGATAGTATAGATCCATCTTAGGCATTATATTAGCTCTGCTATAATTATTATCACAATCTTATTTATTAAAAATTAAACTTCAAACTTATAAATGCAAAATATTACAGGTTATTTATTTTCGAAATGAATGTCAGATATAAAAACAACTTGGGAATACAAAAATCACTATGTTCATAATTTACATAGGGAACATTCTTATCTTCAAGCTTCAATACTTTAATTATTACATATTGGTATCATATTGAAATACAATTTTATTTCTTAATACGTTAAAGAATTATTACTTATTGTTGCATGTTATATTTGATAATTATATTAATAACGATAGACATATTTACTTAACTTTCTTAAGGTCAGTAAGTAATACAGTTCAACGTTTTAAGAAATACTATTCTACATAATTACATAATTAAATTATTCAAAGTGATATTTTAAAACAAACATGGCTTCATAAGCCCTATAACGGTCAACATTCTACTAAATTAAATTTGAAATATTATTTGAAAGGAGATATTTCTGTTTCCTGGCATTTCTACGGGTGTAAGTATGCCTTAAGTTAGTTATCAATATGTAGAATTATCTTTCTCATAAGCTTATGTTATATCGGTTTAATATTTTATACATACATGTATATTTTTATTTTACCTTGCAGCTTTGTTCGGGAAATTATCTCTAAATTCCAATGAATATTTATAGATGTAGCTTCTGAATATTCATTAACCTTTAATTGGCACAAGAATACAAGTTTTCCATCCAAATCTTAAGAAGTACGATGAGGTCGCTGATGATTCCAAAAATGGAACTCCTTGTATATTTCTCACAAAGAGGATACCTTTTATTTCACTTCCAGAATATGACACTGATACTTCTGGTTTATTATTCACTAAGGTACTTATATATTTATTTATTTATTTATGATAAAATATAAATTTCTTATGTATCAAAATTCTGCTTCCTTCTATATTTTTGGTAGCATCTTTCTACGTTCCTTTGTTTCTCTTTTTCCAAGGCATACTTGAAATATCTCTCCAATTTTTATATAATATGAAAATAATGTTATTTAATTACATTTTTTTAACTAATTTTACTTACATATCTCATAAACACACGATTATCATATTCCCAAAGCCTTGTAATTTCTTGTATCTAACTCTATTAAGTAACAGCATTTAAATCACTGTAATATACATAAATTAAACGATTTTAATAACGTGTTTTAACTTTAAAATGAATGATATGATTTAAGATTAAGAATTAATGTTATTGACCTTTCTATATTTGTATTAAAACAGAATCCTATCATATACAATGTAGGATACCATACCTGTTGGTTCAGACCACAGCTAAAATATTTTTATTCATTATAAAATGTATATTTTAATTATATCTAGGGATGTTAAATTTACAACTACATAAGTCACAGACCTTATACGTATTGCTTTATAAACAAAGCTCCCAAACCCGCTTAATTTCTTTTACAATTATTGTTCTATGATACTATAGGTCTATTTCTATCAAGATGACATCTATACGTATATGTTGACCTTCCTATCAGCTTCAACCCCCTATACACAGATGCTATGATGATCAGACAACTACCTTATCTGGTATGAATTCTGTTACAAACTATCCAACATGAGATGACACTCATATACATATCTAAAGATGAGTTATCATTTATTTTTTTGACATAAACATATAAATACTATTCTATTTGTTTTTATTTTTAGAATTCCAGTACCTTAATACAAAGATGAATATTGAAATCCAAAACATATAAAGACACACAACAGGATTTTATATCCACATACCAAACAAGTTAAACTGATTATCCAATTAAGCTACGCATTTATATGGAATACCAGCATAACCTGTATACTTACTAAAGGAAGTGTTCTTTTTAATGTGTGCAAACTTAATTTAAAACCTTCCCCTTTATTTGTTTCAGACAACAACAATGTACTTGAATTAAATATTCTATTTATTTACTACAATATATACTTACGATGCATTTGTTAGCCTAATATTCTTAAAATCATAAGTGTAAGCATCAGACAAAGAGATATTCAAATCTTTTCCGCCTATTGAGGTCTTTACAAAATAAGTAGGATCCAGCACAGGAATTCCAATTTCTTTATTACCTATTGACAGAAAAAATAAATATTGAAATTTATCCATCAATATATTAACTGTAGGAAACAAGAAAATGGGTGTGCTTAAAACCACACAGCAGAAGTGTAAACTTCATCAAGGCGAGGTTAATAATACGAAATACACGCGTATAATATTCAGTAACGTATTATACTACTGATGCGTCATGCTCTCCCATGTAACGGTCGGTTGGACGTATGTATATATATATATATATATATATATATATATATATATATATTGTTATAGGGGTATGGGGGTGCGTGTATAGGGGGGTAGGTACCCTTACAAAGCCCCAAGTTGCGGTGCCAAAATGTAATAGGGGTGCTGTATAAGCTTATACGACCCTAAGAAATGATAATGAATGGAGAGCTAATGAGACTTAGAGCGCTTAATTTACTTTATTCTAAAACAAATACTGCTAGACACAATAATGTACTGAACTATTAACCTTTCAATTATAATTTGGCCGGCTAGCTAAAGGGGGTTGCATTCTATGACAACGGAGAGAAAATATATATTTAGTTTATGTATCATTTAGTATTTCAAAAATTATCCTAATAGATAAATACAAAGTTATTTGTAATTCAAAAATTTCGCGGCATTCAACGTATGACTGCGCAAGATCGGGATAGACGTTTATCCAAGAGGTGGAACAAACACTGAAATTCGCGCGAAATCGCTATAACTATTGTGTATGTGTGTCTATTAAAGTAATCAAAAAAACAAGATTTAAAAGTTATGTGACTAACTAAGTGGGTGATATCTAAGTGACTAATTGTGTTATCTACAGGGCGTTACGGAGGTTCGAAATTTGATTTACCTTAGTCCGGGATACCATACCTTCCAGTTGTCGGGTGACGATCTTGAAGAAACTAACCTATAAAGTCAATTTGGAGAAACAGCTCTAATGCTGGGGCTCCAACAGAATATGTGTACCTCTTATGATTGAAGAATGAGTTTTGACAGTGATGAAAACAAACACTTTATACTTGAAAACAACAGATATGAATTTATTTAAAACATAACAATGAAATTCTACGACAATACAACAATATAAAAAATTTTTATATTAAACAATACACTTTTGTTGTGTACAAGAACAGCAGTTAATTAGGCAGAAGTTCTACAGATTTGATATATTGAAATCAAGGCAAAATATACGAGTTTGGCCCTTAGGTACCAACTATTTAACTGGACTGCATGACAATAAGATAGGATTAAATTTAACTGTAAGTATATTCTGATATTTTTTTAAATAAGCATTTTATTGTTTGAAATTTTAAATTGATTTTCCTAGTGTTTATATAAGCTATGTAACAAGATTTGAATTTAATTAATTTATAGAAAAGATCGAATTAAAAGACGTTACATAAATGTGACATAGATTTAGATTTGACCCACATTTGTGTCAAGAAACAGGTGCATTTACTAATAACAGACTTGGTACCTTCTGTGTACTAATTCCTTGTCTTGTTTAAGGGCAGGTACTTGTTCTACTGGGATGTGATTCTCTGTAGAGGCAGCTCGTGTCCTAGTGTCTACGGTCGTCCCAGCTGTCATACATCGGCGTACGGTGTGTGTATCCTTGACCTAGTTCGGCACGGTTTAAGGTCGACTTCTTCAATGGATGACCTTCTGACTCGTAAGTGGAAATGATTCAGCAGACACTTTATGGCTTGTTTGGATGTATCAACTTTGGCAGCGACTGGATATCAATATGGATCAATAATGAAAATTGACGCGTCTATCAACTCAATGGATGATCACAAATAAAATAAATCGCCTAACACTTAATCGACGGACGATTGCATGATCGCAAAAAAATGAATCGAAGTGAATGGCCCGTTAATGACTGTTCACAAAAAAAATCAATCGATGAATAATCAATGAATAATCCCTGCTTCTCGTCGGATGTGCCTTTTTATATGAATCTCTGTTGTGGACGTCGTAACCATGGCAATTTTATACGGTAGAATTTTACAAAGTCTTTTTACGGGCAAGTTTATTTTTGAATATTTGTGGAATCATGTTTTATCTTAGTTAAATTAATTCGTCTTTCAATCGGTACAATAAAATTACTTTAATTCGTTTTCTTTTGGAAAAACACATTTTTTAAAAAATTAAAGGGCAAATTTAGCATTTCGACTGTCATTTTTTCGATGACGTCATTGACGCTAATAAAATAAATTTAAATATCAGAATTTTGGCTTAAAATGCCTTTTTAGTAGAACTTTACCTTTACAAATTAAACTTATAAATACATACAATGTTTTTTCATCTTTTAATCCTTTTTAAAATCTTTCTTTATACAAAAAATTAGTGTGGTTAGTTTTTGAAGTGTAATAACTAAATGGTCTTTTAATTTATTTACGAATTACTGTTATAACATGAAACTATGACCTTTTCTTAATCTAAACCACCTTTTTAAAATTATCTAAATAGCTTGTAATTAATAATATAAAACTTTTCTTTTACCTATGTTGACAACTGTCAAATAATTCAAAATGCTTATCCAAATATCTGGACTCAACTATTAAATATGACATTGAAAAATATTCCAACATAAAAGCGTCTTGCTAGACTTTGTAACTGCTAGAGTGAATTTATAATTACTTTGATTACTTATAGGAAATATTTGAAATTAATTATGCCTTTGTCAAAATGGCGCGTCGAAATTTGAAAATTAAAATGATGCTTAACTTAAATGTGCGCATCTAAGAGTTTTATTGTTTGTTACCATGCTTGTAACTTGTAAACTAGTTTATGGTTTAAATGTTTTTTATGTTCACCATTAGTTTATTTTAGTTTTAAGCTATGCCTTTTTAGATAACAATTTGTCATGTATGTCCTATACATTTGCCAAAGTTCGGGATGATGCTTTCGATACTATCAACCTTGCTTTAACTTTGAACCTGTAACTTTTTGTGACATTTTACTCTTGAGAAATCACACTATAAAATGGTACTCATTTATATGCTCATAGTGTGGTAATAAATGTTGAAATTTGTAATTTAAAATTGTCCATTTGTAATGGCTGTCAGATTCATTTTATATAATTACTTTGCCTATATAACACTTAACTAATTATTGTTGTATTGTGGAAATTTGCTAAATATAAGTATAAAAATAAGACTAATGTGTATTTTAAACTAATCAGTTATTTACTTCTAATAATTAGTATTTAATGCGGGGGTTTCAGTTGGGGTTCCTGAAAAGAGTAGTCATTGGTTTGGTTTTCTAAATTTGGGGGTGAATTTCTTTCTAATATTTAAAATTTGATGGGTTTCTCAGAATTTACTAGATTTGTTAGTAAAATCTGTATTAATTTTTAGGAATTTTAACCTGTACTCTTATACAAAGGTCCAAACATAATGCATCGCCGATGTATATATGGTTGCCTGTATTAAAGGGGTTTTAAAGGGTGACTGTATGTGTTTGTGGGTATTTGACTGGTGTTGTCACATAATCGACACCAGTTCAATATATATATATAAAATATATTACAATTCTTTGCCAAATATACAAATGTATTGAAAAATTGAAAATCTTCTTGGTAGTAGTGGCATACAATGAAATAAAAGTAATAACAATATGACAACTGCTTGTCAAATAGAAAACAATGACAAATATAAAATGTAAATCAAAATGTATAAATGAAAATGTAATCAATAAGCATAGGACAGTCGGGATTACTTATATAGTCACATCAAAAGGCTTGGGGTCTACCACAAACTGTTCAGTCAAGGCAATTATACAAATAACAACGACGCAACTATGTAAAGAAAAATTAAGAGTAGAATTGTTGATATTATAACAAAATATAGAATGTAAATTAGTCATGTATAAATGTAAATGAAAGTAAATAAGCATAGGACAATCGGTATTACCCATGTAATCCTATCAAAATGGCCTAGGTTCACCTAAACATGATACAATTTGATTGAAATACATAAACAATCAACGATGCAACTATGTATGTATGTGTTAAGATGTATTTGTAGCTACAGACATATATGTTTCTACCTAGTTTGGTTTCGTCAGTGCAGCATAACAAAGAAGGTGTATGTAAAAGCATTAATATGTGTTGAATAAAAAAATATAGTATTACCTTAAAATGTCAATCCAAAATGTCCAAGTGTAAAACAACTGTGCATTTACTTAATACTGTGTAATGCCTTATTTCAACCAGGCAGGTAATAAAATATATTACAATTCTTTGCCAAATACACAAATGTATTGAAAAATTGAAAATCTTCTTGGTAGAAACATATATGGCTGTAGCTACAAATACATCTTAACACATACATACATAGTTGCATCGTTGATTGTTTATGTATTTCAATCAAATTGTACATGTTTAGGTGAACCTAAGCCATTTTGATAGGATTACATGGGTAATACCGATTGTCCTATGCTTATTTGCTTTCATTTACATTTATACATGACTGATTTTACATTCTATATTGTTATAATATCAATAGTTCTACTCTTAATTTTTCATTACATAGTTGCGTCGTTGTTATTTGTATAATTGCATTGACTGAACAGTTTGTGGTAGATCCCAAGCCTTTTGATGTGACTATATAAGTAATCCCGACTGTCCTATGCTTATTTGAGTACATTTTCATTTATACATTTTGATTACATTTTATATTTGTCATTGTTTTCTAATTGACAACCAGTTGTCATATTGTTATTACTTTTATTTCGTTGTATGCCACTAGTACCAAGAAGATTTTCAATTTTTTAATACATTTGTATATTTGGCAAAGAATTGTAATATATATTATAATATATATATAATATATATTACAATTAATATATATATATACCGGGTGTCCGTTTAAGCTCGGCCACCGGCCATATCTCGGCAACCGTTTATCATACAACCTCGCGGAAAAAATCTTGATAGTAAAATGGACGACGAAAATTACAACTAAAATATTTTTAAGTTTCCAAAATGATCACAAGGGGGCGCAATTCTCAAGATAAATTAAAAATTCGATAATTTTTCATTAAATTCTAGATTAAGATAGATTAAAAATTTTTCTAGCAAAATTCAAGTAAAAGCGAACTATACACTGTCTAGTGACACTTAAAATTAAAATAAAGTTATTACTCACAATAAATAAATAAAATTATATTAAAAATTGTTTAGTTTTTTTTGGATTGTCTTCGTATGACTATATCTTCGTCAACAAAAAAGGAAGCAACTTCCGGTTTTCATCATTCTCTTCAGTTTTTTATGTGCTTCAATATTACGATATTAAAAATATACCGTTCCATTTGAAATTTTAAAGAAAAAACAAGAAATATACATACATTGAGAACAGCGCCCCCTGTTATTTTCTTTGACAACCACGTAATTTCGTGCTACATATCCTTCAATTTTTTGTAAAATTCTCTATCTAATGAGCCCAGAAACATTAAAATCCGTTGGGGCAAACCAAAGTTATACCTACTTTTGTGCGCAGACGTACCCCCCTCCACTCTCCCCTTCGTATGGGAGTTAGATCAAAAAGTTTCAAATGAAAGTTGTATAAAAACGTCTAAAAATTTTGCTAGTAAATTTTTTAATCTATCTTAATCTAGAATTTAACGAAAAATTATCGAATTTTTAATTTATCTTGAGAATTGCGCCCCTTGCGATCATTTCGGAAACTTAAAAATATTTAGTTTGTTGCTCTAAGGGTTAAGTGCCGGCCTCTCACCCAGGCTGCTCCAGTTCACATCTGCTCTGGGACATGAATTTATTTATTCATTTAAATTTCAATTTAATTGAAATTAAATACCTCTATATGATATATTTATCATCTTGTTCCCCTAGTCGACTCGAGCCGTCATTACCCGAACGAGCGTTACATATCCGAGCGTGACGGGTCAGTCTTGTTCAGTGCCTACAATCAGCGCAACGCGCCCAAAGAAGTTTACACTTCAAAAACCCGTATTGTAAACAAATGTTATAATTGTTTCCAACGGCTCCAATAATGTACAAAGAAGCTTACTAAACACAGTTGATAATTTTTGAATTATAAAACTTTAAAGAATTTCTGAAGGCCAGCAATTTTTTCATAATATACAAGGCATATCACAACGAGATTTCGTTCGAAGAATATAGAAAACTAATAAGAGTTAAGTTTTGAAATTTCGCAAATATTCGTTTCGCGTTGCGTTCTTTCGATTTAAAATAGTTTTGAATTTTCGCTTCTTCCGATTATACCGGAAATGGATATCGACTTCCTTATTTTAAATGGAATACCCCATTTTTTATGATTGAATCGTATTTCCTACTTAATTTTATGGCTGGTTTGTCTAATAAACTTTGCCTCTGAAGTTAGCCACTTTCGAAATTTTTCAATTTTTGTAGTTATGAGTAATAGCTGCAAGCTATTACTCATAACAACATTCCCAAAAATTGAATACTTGCACAGATTTAAAATTCTAAGTAATTATTTTGAAAAGTATACTGCTTCAAATGCGGTATTATAAACTTTTCAATATAATACAGGGTAATCAGAAAACAATGTTAAACATTTCATCCAGAAAATATCACTATTTTGTTATTTTTAAATAGCAACCTACATTTTTTTCAACTTCATAGGATTTCACGTTCAGAATTAGGAGCAGTATGTGTTTACCTCCCTATAACCAAATGCTTTAGTTCCATAGTTATTTTGGATAATGTATCAATTTCTTTAAAGTTTTACTTTGTATAATCAATTCATGTAAATAAATAAAAACAAATTGCAATCATATTACCTGGCATTTTCTGATGTTATACAGCGTTTTCTTTATTTTCTGTTACTGAATACTTGAAAATGTCCGATATGGATTTAATAACGAACATTTAATAATTTTAATAATAATAATAATATAATTTATTTCAGTGACATAATCGGCCTTGGTCATGTGTACATACAAAGAAAACATACATGTGTGAAAACGTCAAAATGGAAACTACAAAATATAAGTCACAAACCATTAATTCAAGAAGTCGTCACAGGAGTAACAATTCAATGTTAATAGTAATTCCTTAACTTTGAGTTTAAATTTTTGTTTATAGCTTCTTTTCGCATCAAGAATACCCTTTAGGCATCTCTGCAATGACCCCAATGGTATCATATACAGGGTGAGTCATCACCGTTGGTAAGGCCGATTATGCGTTTATGATTAAAGATATTTCAAAGCGATTTTTCTCTTGTGATAGCTGCTCATTAGAAGCACATTTTAAAAATATTTTGTATTATACAGAGTGTTCCATAATTTGTTGGCTAACCATAGTTATAGTTTTTTAAATGGAACACCCCATATATTATTGCATTTTTGTATTCCCCGTATAATTTTTAGTCAAAAGAGTAATAAGATAGTATAGTCCTAAAGTCTAAATTTTTTGGTTTATTCCCATCTTTCTGAAAAATTCAATGTTTATATAAAATTATATTTCTCGAAAACGACGTATTAGATTGGAATAATTTTTTGTAGTATTAATAATAATAAGAGATATTAATAGGAGCATGTTTTATTTTTTTACAGTTGCTGACTGCATGTGCAGAAAATTGGATTAAAATTACATGACACGCTTTTGTATAAAAATCTTTTTTTTTAAACGGGACACCCTATATATCAGTTCATTTTTGAATTGTTTTTAACTTTCATGTCAGAAACATGTAAGACGTTAATACTTTAAAAGTGACTATTACTGAGCTACTGTCGTTTTTTGATATAATGTTGTTAGTTTTTGCATAAAAGTCAATATTTTCAAATGGAACACCCTATATATCAGTTCATTTTTGAATTTCTTATTAAATTTCACATCAAAAACATGTAAAACAATAATATTTTAAAAGTGACTATTACTGAGCTACTGTCGTTTTTTGATATAAATTATATCGTCACACGTACGAACATTTTAAAAAATGAGGTGTGGCCACCACACGACTTTCTTATACGTATGAAAGTGTTCCGGTCCGAATTTTGATGTTTCATTTATACAAAAATATTCCAAATCCAACTTTAAATACTTTTGTACTTCATAAATGTATATAGAATGCTTAATTTACGAAATATTGGCAAAAAAATCGTTATTCGGTAAGAGGTGGTTTATTTGAAAACTTAATTTAAGATTATTAGAACCTATTATTAAGACTACTTCTTCTTGATATTGTCTAGTTTTCATTTAAATGTTCTAGGACATTATTAAACAATTACTTATAATGTTTTTATTTATTAACATGAATTTCCATAGCCTAACTGATTATACAAAATAAAACTTTAAAGGAATTGATACATTTTCCAAAATAACTCTGAAACTAAGATGTTTAGTTATAGAGAAATACATACTGTCCTTAATTTTGAACCTGGAATCCGATGAAGTTGAAATAAATGTTGCTATTTAAAAATAACAAGATATAATATTAATTTATAACACCCCGTATATATATAGTATCAAGGCAAGGTATAATTGTTTTTTTGCAAAACTTGATAAATTTTGACAAGTTGAATATCTTTAAGGCACACAAGGGAATTAAATATAACATATTCACTATATATTATAACTGGCCTTATATTTATTATAACATACTGAATAAAAGCTGTAGTTTAAATTGCAGGGTATTAAATTTACTCAAACGCATGTAGTACAATGGACGACACTTTTCACCTATCTTTCACTTTTTTTTTTAGTAATCGCCGAAAGGCAGAAATTATGAAAAAAATATCAACTTACCTTGCGCTACATACGGTATAACAAAATTACCAACTTCGACAATGCAGTAGCTCAAATGTTTATCCGATAAAGAACATCGAGGAATATCAGATGCTGCAAAATCAATCATTGTAGTTATTATTTTAAAAGAAAAATGTTAAACTTACGCAAATCTGTTGCCAATGCAATGACAAGCAAGTAACAAATGATCGAAATTATAACTCTCATTTTGAAGTCGTTGCCAATCTCATGACTATAAAAATTTTACTCATCGATGTTTCTTTATATATCGTTACAAAGCCAGGATGTTCAATCTGATGTAATGTCAAATTAATTCTAAAAAATATTGAATTTAGATTTCTTTCATAGCACTAGAATGCTTAATAGTATGAAAATACAGCGGTCTATATCCTATCAATAAAAACAGGCTATTAATTCAGAGCAGCACGTAAAGGTTATATTAATATATATGCGAAACGACCAAAGAGATAGTTATAATTATTTCATATTCTTCAAAATCATTCCTTGAATAAATATACAGGTTCAGTGAAAATTTCACGTCAACACACGCTTCAATATCTATCTTCAGTTCATAAAATAGACGCATACTTTAAGACAATAATAAAACAAACAGCAAACAAACGTGGCTTATGTGGACAATTGTCAAAAAGAATTTTTGTTTTGAAAAGTGTAGCAGTACAGGTGACCTTAGATACCTACTATTTATGTTTGTACTTGGATTTTAAGGAAATATTTTGAATATATTCCAATACAAGTCAATGATATCTAAAGTGACTGTAAAACGACAATTTAGAAAAAAAATTGGTTTGGTCTCGTCAACATAATTACCACATGTTAAGCAAATAACAAACAAGCAGTGGACATCTGTAAAAATCTCGATGTCGAAAATGTTCGACAACACAATTCTACTTCCTTATACTACGTATATGAAAGTAAAAATAATACACTACATTAGTACGATACAATCACTGAAAGTATAAATGTGTGTATATTTATAAGTTATTACAACAATATTGCAAAGTTAATTCTTTACTTTATCATCCAATATTTCGCATCAGGATTCTATGCTTCATCAGGGCAAAGGATGTGCGAAACATGCCAATACTATTAGTAAGTTCATAATTACCCAAAGCAATTATGAAATGGTATTTTTTACCAATAAAAGCGAAAATACTAGATATTGTATTCTATCCTAACGTTATGAACATCTTCCTTGTACTTACATTCCTTTAACATATTAAAAAATGAGGTGTGGCCACTACACAACTTTCTTCTACGTTTACGCGTTTCAAATTATACAAAAGTTGTTCTAAACTAAGATTTAAATACTTTTATCTTCTGAAAAAATAAACAAAATCCTACTGCACTACTTCTATTCTTTTACTAAATCTCTCTATAGGATGCATACATAGCGAGATATTCGAAAGAAGGTGCTACTCGCTAAGAGTAAAAGTGTTACTTCCTTTTCTTTTATACAAAAATTATTCCAAATGTAGCTTTAAGTACATTTGTACTCTTGATAAATATATACATAATGCATAATTTACGACATATTTGCAAAATATCGCTATGCGATAAGAGTAAAAGTGTTACTTCCGGTCCGAATTTTGTAATTCTTTTTATACAAAAGGTATTGGAAATTAAGTTGTAAATACTTTTATACTTGTAACGTACCAGTCTAAAAAGCATGGCTTGCGAAATATTCGCAAAAAACTGATTTTCGATAAGAGTAAAAGACCTACTTCCGGTAGGAATTTCGAAATACTGTTCTAATAAAATTCTTCTCTAATTTAATTTAGAGTACATTTGAACTTAGTAGTTGACGAAACATTGGCAAAATTCAATTCTTTCACTGAAGTAAAGTACTACTTCCGGTATACCGATTTTACTGAAAATCTAATCAGATCTCAAGAGGGAGATTGTACACGTAAATACAAAATTTGGAATTGAAATCTACAGCGGTTTGACCGGTATCGTGGTCACACGCAGACACACAGAGAGAGAAAGACAGAGAGAGACACAGACATTTTTTTAAAACCACTTTTTTGGTATCAGGGGGCTTTAATATGTGGACATCTGTAAAAATCTCGATGTCGAAAATGTTCGACAACACAATTCTACTTCCTTATACTACGTATATGAAAGTAAAAATAATACACTACATTAGTACGATATAATCACTGAAAGTATAAATGTGTGTATATTTATAAGTTATTACAACAATATTGCAAAGTTAATTCTTTACTTTATCATCCAATATTTCGCATCAGGATTCTATGCTTCATCAGGGCAAAGGATGTGCGAAACATGCCAATACTATTAGTAAGTTCATAATTACCCAAAGCAGTTCAACATATGTGTGTACAAGAATTCATAGGTGAACCATTTAAAATTCTAATTATAGTCATTGACTAAAATGCTGAACACATCACATTTAAAATATTCACAAAAATACATTAAATATTAAATATGTAAGTGTTTTGCGTTATTCCAGATGACAGTTTCGCACGATTCACCTGTTATATATAAAGCATTTATACAATTAAAATATATTTACATATATTAAAATTTAAATTCTATTCGTTCTCTGACTACGATATTTTATGACTGTTTTTATATTATTTGTAAGTGTAGCAAAAGAACCACAAATATAAGAAAATTAGCATTATTTGTGAATTTTAATATATCAACAGCTTCGTATTAGAAAGCTGGCAGAGTATAGAAAGACGGGCAGTGCAAAAAGTCTTTCCTATGTCCTCAGACGAGTACTGCTTTCATTTGTGGCTCAGAAAATCATGATCTGTATTTCTTTTATTTTCTTTCGTATCTCATTTCGTATTAATGTTACATTTCGTGATTTTCTTTTTGTTTTCATAAATCCTGACAAACCAATCTACAGGCACAATGTCCGTCAAGGTAAACATAACCTCTCATCTAAATAACAAATCTATCGAGAAATATTTTATTACATAATTTTAATCTTCTATTCAAACAGGTATTTACTTATAAATAAAATTTAAAAACAAATATTCAACCTTTATTTATTTGATAAATATGCTTCTATAATACATTGAATTTGGCCTGTAAATTCGAAAGAATATGACATATATAACTTCAAGAACATTAAGACTTTCCATTGCATGTTTCATGCTAAGAACACATCTGCTAAAGGAAATTGAATGTACGCCTCTAATGTACGTTTAATCACAAGACCCAAAAAGTTTTCTAATGATGGTTTCATTTCCTCAAACACTGTTTGCCAGTTGTCGTTGATGAAAGCATCAATATCACCACCTAGTAACAAAAAAACATATACGTAAATCCAATGTATGCTGAATATTTACACAGCACAACCTTCTGCGGAAGATTGAAGATTTTCAAAATCATATCGCCCAAGTTTAGTAGTCAAACCAACCTTGAGTTCGGTTATCTCAAAGTAACTTTTACCATCTTTTTCGATTATACGCACATGGTCATAGTAAGTTATTACAACATCAGCTAAAATAAAATTTAATACTCAACCATTTTTGAAATTACCCATAGTCTTACATACAAAGTGTCATGTTAAATTTACCACTTCCGGAAATTGAACGGGATAATACCTGTCCGTTGCTGATAGAATATTTTCCAGTTATGTAGAAGACATCAAGTGATAGGGTGGTATTGCCCCTACCCTTTGGTATGTCGAATCTATAAATTTTAAAATAATTCAATAGGTACTGTCCAGTAATAGTGAAATAAAGTAATACACAATTGGGAAATGTAAAAAAGATATACAACTATATAGTAATAAGTAAAGGGCGATATATATGCAAAGTGCATATATTTGCATATTTTGCATATTTTAACAAATTTCACAAAAAATTGCATATTTCAGCAAAAATAAAATTTGTGTGCATATTTTTATGTTTTTCGTTTTATGAAAAGATTAAGTGCGACCCTGTTTAGGAATTTCCAAGTAATCAGCTTGCCTAATGGAGAGCAGATGTGGTCTATTCTTTTATATTTATATTGTATAGTTTAGTTTGTCGATAGATTCCAGTGTGAAAAGAGTGATTTCGAAAATATTTTATTTCAAACGCCTAAAATGCCGAAAGCCGCTTCGTGGATTAAAAATTTTCCTGAGTTGGAGTTTAGTGGGGATAAAGTGTTTTGCAAAGTTTGTGCCAAAATCATTGTTTGTGAAAAGAAGTTCCAAATTGATCAACACTTGAAAACAGCTATGCATAAAGCTAAGTTGCAGAAAAATAAATCAGTGCCTGTTCAGCAGTGTGTGCAAACCGCATTTCAAAATGTCAAACCAAAGAGTGAAAAGGAGGTGTTTCATCAAGACTTATGCAAAGCTTTAGTCGCAGCAAATATACCTTTGAAGAAACTGCAAAATACACAATTCAGAGATTTTTTGCAAAAATATTTTAATCAAAACATCCCTGACGAATCCACACTTAGAAAGAAGAATGTGCAAACAGTATACGAAACCGTAATGGGAGAAATTAAAGTTACACTGGGCGATGAACATTTTTATATTATTGTTGATGAAAGCACAGACTTATGTGGTCGATATATCGCACATCTTATGATTGGAGGGCTTCAAGAAAATGAGCCAGGGAAATCATATTTAATATCTTCTAAACAGTTAGACAAAACAAATAATGAGACCGTAACTCGATTTATTCAGCAGTCTCTATCAATTTTTTTTTTACCAAATCCAGTTCCAGTAGAGAAGTTTTTAGTGTTTTTGTCTGACGCAGCGCCGTATATGGTTAAAGTAGGCCAAAACTTAAAAATATTTTATCCCAATATGGTACATGTCACTTGTCTTTTACACGGGATAAACAGAGTTGCAGAAATTATTAGAACAGCATATCCCTTGGTGAACAAATTAATTTCAAATGTAAAGAAAGTGTTTTTGAAAGCACCTCTAAGAGTGCAGATCTATAGAGAGAAATTGCCAGGAGTTTGTTTACCTCCAGAGCCCGTAATTACTCGATGGGGAACATGGATTAAGGCCGCGATATTCTACGCAGACCATTTTGAAGCCATTAAAGACATAGTTTTAGATTTAGAAGACAATTCGCAGTGTGTAGTGCAAAGTCAAGCATTATTCAAAAATGTAAATTTAGCTAAGGAACTTGTTTTTATTAAGGTTAATTTTAGTTTTGTACCAGATATAATAACTTCGTTATAAAGTAGGAATATAAGTTTAAGAGAATCAATTAATATTGTTGAAACTTTTTCCGACAAATGCAAAAAAGTTCCCGGTGATGTAGGAAATCAAGTAAGAAGGAAACTCGAAGTTATTGTGGGAAAGAATGAAGGCTTTAAGTAGTTAATGGAAGTCAAAAATATTTTTGATAGTAAACCATCCAACGAAGTAATACCTTGGCCTTATAACTTACTACCCAAATTAAAATATTGCCAGATCACATCGGTAGATGTTGAAAGAACTTTTTCTTTGTACAAACATATTTTTACAGACAGAAGGCAAACATTTTTATTGGAAAATTTTGAAAAATATATCGTTATAAATGCATTTTATACTATTTCAGGTTGAAAATTGTACCTATTATGTTTTTCTTTTAATTTTACTTAAAATAAATAATTTTTGTAAGAGTCGGCGTTTCTTTATTTCCATTTTTCCATGTTATATTCAAGGCATATAATTGCATATTTTGACAAATAAATGCATATTGTTGCATATTTCAGAGAAAACCGATGTATATATATGCGCATATTTTAACTGAATTGACGTGCATATATTCCGCCCTTTAGAATAAGTATATGATTAATAATAATGTACACTATTATAATAATATATCTACATTTAAACATTAAAAAAACATTATATTTAAAAAATGTGCAGGTTCGGTTAAATTAGATGATTTATTCCTAAGAATTAGTGAAATTATACTATATTCCCTAATTTTCAAATTTCCGTGTATTTCAGGACTTATAGCAAGAAAAAGAAAAATGTCAAATTTCTTGTCCATGTAATCAGGGCCGCCGCGTGGGTGTGGCAAAATTGTTCACCGCACAAATGGGGGCGCCAAAATTTATGGTACTTATAGTTTTTTAATTTAATGTTAGTTAAATAAAAGTTGTTAATTATACGCTTGCAATTTTGCATGTTTTATATTTTTAAGCAATAAAATGGGATTTTACTTTTATTTTTATTTTATATTTTAATTTTCTTTTACTTTTGTTTTCGTTTCTGCGGGTTGTTTTCGTTTGTGTGAAAAACAAAATTTGATTGCCGATACGAACAATAAAAACACGTTCCGTGTGGAGTTCGCGCTACCACACGGAATGTATTAAAAATCTAAGAATTTGTAACATGTAACAAGAGGAATTGGGAGTGGCATAAGAGAAGTTGAGAAGCTGTTGCGTCGTTATTTAGTTTGCCTTTTTTTTTTGCAATGATAATACATACATTTTTTAAATGTGGCAACCAAAAGTCGCCATTCAAAATGTAATAATGTAATAATGTGGCGGCCATCAACATCAACATCTGGTTTGGATTTTCATAATGAAAATTTATCTCAAAATGTAAATTCGTCAGAATATGATCAAGAAGAAGCCACGATTGTACTAATAGAAAACTTAGATGTTGACCTAGAAAATTCGCCTGGTAATAACGTAATATCTCAAAATGAAGATTTTGACTTTGAATTAAACGATCCAGCTACCTGGCCTGTTACAATTTCTATAAAAATTAGAGATTATTTAATTTAAAATGGCCGTCCCCGCTTGATAACCAAACATTTTCCGAGAGATAATTATGGAAGAAAGTTTCAGGATCGTCCTAGTATAGAACGTTACCGAATGGAGAAAAAGTATTTAGAAATTATTTAGTATATTCAAATTCCCGAAACGCAGTTTTTTGCTTCCCATGTAAACTATTCAATGAGAAGCATTCACAGCTTATTAAGGATGGATGTAATGATTGGGCACATTTAACCCACATCTTGAAAACAGATGAAAGCAGTGCATCTAACCTTAAACATAGTTCAAAATGCAGTGAACTCAAAATGTCTTTCCGTAAGTTATGTACCATTGATGCAGCTCAACAAAGAGTTTATGATGCAGAAAAACAGTTGGAAAGCAAAATTTGGCAGCCTGGAATTAACAGAATTTCGGATTTCACTAAAAGAGGGATATTCATCTTTCTAAGTGATCAGGCTCTGCGGATTTTAATTCCAAGAGAAAATGAGAGTGCCCGTGTCCAGTTTAATTCCACGATTAGAGAAGATGTGCAGTGATTTGCAGGCGCATCCATCACATTAATTATGAGTTTAATATTAATAAAGTAAAAAAATCTTAAACAATAAAGATACACGAGTTTTATTTTTTGAAGTGAAAACTTCTATGGGCGCGTTGATGCATTGATTGTTGGGCACTGAACGAGACTGAGCCGTCACGCTCGGAATGAAACGCTCGTTCGGGTAAAGTCGGCTCGAGTCGCGCTCGGCTTTGTATTATAATACTAACTAGCGGTATTTAATTTCAATTAAATTGAAATTTAGAATAAATACGCGAAATATTGTATTTTTATTTTCTGAAAAATCCTTGTCCGCGTGCAGATTCGATCCCGAGCCGTCCGGGTATAAGGCCGGCACGTTACCATTAGACCAGCGCGGGTACTCGTATGAGAATAATGTATACACAATAATAATAAATATATATTTTTTAAATGTAATATAGAACGAAAATGGAAAATGTAAATGTAAATGAAAATGAATATAGAACGAAAAAAAAGTTGTATTTCGTATTATTAACCTCGCCTTGATGAAGTTTTCACTTCTGCCGTGTGGTCTAAAGCACACCCAATTTTTTTTTTTATTTACGATCAATCATACTTTAGTTATGGAAGCTATGGAAAATTTATAATTGAAAAAGGGCGCTGCGACTCGGAAAAGTTTGGGAACCATCGGTTTAATTAAATTAGCACATGGGCACTAATTAATACTGCGTAATTGGTAATGCGAAAGAAATAGGCGGCGTGCAGAGACATAAGAATCGCTGTTTTTGTAAAATTGCTTTATGCAGAACGCGTGTTTTTCCTGCGTTGTGAAGCGATCCATTGTGACTAAATTTCCAAGACGCGAGACGCCACGCGTGCGTAGCCCCGCGCTTCTCCCCTGTTTGGTATCATCGCTATATAGAAAAGTGCAAAAATTTATGGCCCACCCGGTATCACATTTACTTACCTTGCGTCCTTCATCTTCGTGTTTTTAAAATCACCAGTATAAGTGTCAGTCAGGTTTATCACTAAATTTTTTCCTTCAAAGTTGATCTTTGAAGTATGAAGCGGGGACATTACAGGTAATCCAATTTCTTCAACACCTATCATAAAAGATATTTGTATTAAATACTGCTCTTTTACGTATAGGTTTTAAATAATCATTCAAAACTCCTACTCTGTGATCCGTACGATATTTAATCTAGTGTGATCTCTTATCTCTTAAGGCTGTATTACACTTATCAATTTCTTGACCAAGTTATTGACCAAGAACTTGATCAAGTTAAAATTGACGGCAAGTCGTGTATTACACTTGTCAAGTCAACTTGATCAATTTCATGACCAAGAACTTGTTGAAGTAGTAAATGTTCCATTTTTCTTCTCAACTTGATCAAGCTTTTAGTGATTCCTAGTAAAGTTCATGTTTTTTGCCAATTGTGTAAAATGTAAACATAAATTCCATTTTAGAATATCGTTAAAAATGACATGTTAATTTGATATTTCTTGAAAGAATTGTGTGCGTAAATTATTTATTTTCTTTTGCATCTCTTGTGCAGTTACTTTTACATTCAATATCAAACACAAATCTTCGGTAAATTTATTAATTTCTTATTTCGTACTTTTGCACTATTGGTACTACTATACTAATTCACCTGAAAACTTGGTGAAGAAATTGATAAGTGTAAAAAAGGCAATGTCATCAATAACTTGACCAAGAACTTGACGACAATTTCTTGATCAATAACTTGGTCAAGAAATCGATAAGTGTAATACAGCCTTTAGAATATAAGCTAAACTAATTAGGTGTGACCACCACACGACTTTCTTATACGTATGAGCGTTTCAAATTATACAAAATTGTTCTAAATTGTTTTAAATACCCTTTACCTTCTTACAAAAATAAGCCCTTAAGAATTTTCTTATATAAACATTATTCAAAATCCCATACACTTCTATTCTCTTAATATATAGAATGAATACTTGGCGAGATAGATAGATAGATAGATAGATAGATAGATAGCTTTATTTCATCCTAACATCACATAAAATGAACATAGGATAAGTCATAATGTTAAATGTCATCCATAAAATAATAACAATAGTAATAATATACACAAATGTAGGTAAAAATTCAAATCCACATTCTACACAATTGACTAAAAATTACTACACAATCAACATTAATATATGAATGTAAGAAAAAAGAAACATCCAATATCAAAAATGATTTGTAAATTTCAGTTCACTGGGAAGAAGATTATATAGCTTAACACCCCAATAGCTAGCACTATTTTGCGTGGTTTTCAGTCTATGATAAGCAACCCTCAAGTCACTATGCCGTCGAGTATTGTAATCGTGAATATTACAGTTTTTATTATAACTTGACTTATTTGCATGCACATGTTTAATTATGGTAAGTATGTATGCCGACGCCATAGTGAGTATTCTCTCATTCTTAAAATACGGCCTACACGAATCACTCTGTTTCAACCCACACAGTGCTCTAATCGCTCTTTTTTGGAGCAAGAATATCCTGTCCGCTGGTGGACTATTCCCCCAAAACTGCAGTCCATACATCATCAGAGAGTGAAAGTTCGCGAAATAACACATCCTGGCAGCCTCGTGAGTTGATATGTTCTTGATATATCGAATACTATAGACAGCTGATGATAATCTATCGGCTAACGTCGTTATATGTGAAGACCAATTAAGTTTATTGTCTATGGTAAGCCCCAGTAACTTCAGATTTTCAGTTTCATCCTTTCTCGAAGTTGTGAACAGTAAATGTTGGGTTTTATTTTGGTTTAATAATAGACCATTGGACTCGAACCAATCCTCTACACGTTCCACGGCTAAGAGTACCTACCTTTCCGTTTAATTTTTCCTGCGACATGGCCCTATTTAATATGGATGTGTCACCTGCATATAGACAAACCTTATTTTCATTTAGGTAAAATGGCATTCATATATATGAGAAACAGGAGTGGCCCCAAAATAGATCCCTGTGGGACTCCCCGGTTCACTATCACAGCATCTGACACTGTTTCCCCAAACTCAACATATTGTACCCTATCTCTCAGGTAAGACCTAATTAGCTGACCAGCCATGCCACGAACGCCATAAAAGTGAAGCTTGTCCAACAACAGTTCATGATCTACAGAATCAAAGGCACGGCTAAGGTCACTACACGAAAGCTGCACACTCTCACCAGCATCCAATGCCTCCATCACTGATTCTAAGATGTCCTCTATAGCTGTACTTGTGGATTTGCCCACACGATATCCATGATTGGAGGAACTTATATAATCAAAGTTGTCCATGTACTTTATAAGAGTTTCTGCAATTACTTGTTCCAGTATTTTTGAAACAGGTGGTATAATCGATATATATATATATAATTGTATATTGGAATGACTTTGATCACTTTAAATGCATGCGGAAAGACCCCCTGCGACAGACAAGTGTTTACCATATCAGCCACCGGATCTGCAATCTCACATATAATACTTTGTAAAAGCTTGGTTGAAACACCATACAAATCTTCAATACTTTTGCCTCTCATCTTGCGGACAATTTGCACAATTCTTTCCGCTGTGACTGGGCCAAAATAGCATGAGTCTGAATTGTTTATTTTCACACATTTCATATACCTATCAACATTTTTTCTTATGTCTGGATGTAAGTAATCATGAGCTATAAAATGTTTATTAAGCTGTTCCGCAGTCAGAGCAGAAGATATTTGTTTGCTGTTCATTTTCGTTGTCGTTCTTATAATATTCCATATTTCTTTTTGTTTATTGCTAGCAGTGTCTATCCTTTTTAAATAATATTGTCTAACTTCTTCATCTATCAATTTTTTATATTCATCTCTGTATTTTTTATAAATATCAAATGCTTGTGACTCTTTGGTAACCATAGCAATAGTTGACAAAGCATCAACCTTGTTTTTCATTTCTCTAATATACTTAGACGTTTTCATTCCGTTATCTGTTTTACAGACTTTTATTTTTTTTATGGGTACCAAGCGCAGAAAGCCCTGGATTATATCCACCAGTATTTTCGCATATTCGAAAGAAAGTGCTACTCGCTAAGAGTAAAAGTGTTACTTCCGGCCGAAATTTTGAAATTTCATTTAAACAAAAAATATTCCAAATCCAACTCTAAACACTACTCTTGATAAATATATGTAGACTGCATACCTCTTGTGAACTAACGTAGTAATAAGTTTAGTTTTGTTCCTGTTGGTATTTCATTTAAGGAGTCAAAAGATGACAGTAGTGCGCGTGCGCGTGATGTCGACAAACGACGGTGAGAACGCGAGCGAGCGGGACACATTAGTAGTAGTGACCAAGTAGTGACAACATATACTACACTTTAGTCGTACCTATAGATACAGTCCTATATCAATTATATTATAACATACATAACATGTACAATTGGTTTCTTTTCAAATGGCCGGTGTAAATTGAAAATAGATCCCCAAATTCTACGATAGTAACATTCTAATGTTCGAGTTAAGAACGGGACAAGCAAAAAACATGCATCGTAAATCTTATATGTATAGCATGAATAAGCCATTGTACTTAATATGAGTAGGGTTTATATTTTCTGAAGTCTTTAAATACTTTATTTTCCACAATCTGCACGAAATATACATGTCATATATATAGTAACGAATGAAACACATATTTTGAATGCCTTGCTTTTAAAATTATATATAATTAAATATTAAATACAATTAAAAGAAAAAGATTGTATTACGTTATGAATTAAATTGCTTTGTAAAAGAAACTACATCGGCCATATACTATAAGCCAATATATTTGAAATATTTGTGTTTATTCATAATAATTTATTGTCTGATAGGGATAACGTTCATGCTAGGTACTTTATTAGAAAAAATCATTTTTATCTTCCTCAATATCTTTCTGGCTTTTATTTTATTCTATAGTCTTTTATTTTGATTTCTACAGGGAGATCCACTATTTTTCATTAAATCTTGGTTTTATGGAATTTTGGACTTGTTACTATTCTTTCTGGAAGTGATTTGTATTTATTTTAGATGTTGAAGCTTTTTATTTAAAATAACAATGTTTAACTGAAAATTAAAATAATACTTAAACAATTTAGTATTATAACAACCCATGTTTTTCTTATAAAAAGTAAAAATTGTTATATTCTCTAATAAGGGAATGTTTAAAATTATTAAAAATTATATTTTTCCCGATCAACACTGATATTTTGAATTAGTTTACTTCACTAAAAAAATCGAAATTTACTAATACGTCGTCAACTACTAAGTTTAGAGAAATTTCTAAAGAATACAAAAGCATTAAAATGTGAATTTTAGAAAGACTTTTTTTGAAATTTCTACCGGAAGGAGGCCTTCATATCTTACCAAAAACCGGTTTTTAGCAAATATCTTACAAATTATTGATTCTTTACAGATTTATCTAGAATACAATAATATTTAGAGCCCGAATTGGAACAACTTTTGTATAAAAGAAATTTAAAAATTCGGACCAGACGTAAGACTTTACTCTTATCGAATAGCAGTTTTTTTTATACAATCTATATACATGTATTATAAGTGCAAAAGTAATTAGAACTACATTTGGAACAATTTTTCTATAAAAGAAAGTTTAAAATTTGGACCGGAAGTAATGCTTCTACTCATCAAATATCTGTTTTTTTTGGAAAATCTCACAAATTTTGCATTCTAGTCAGATTTATTAAGAACACAAAATTGTTTGAGCCACATTTGGAATAATCTTTATATATAAAAAAAAATCAAAATTCGGACCAGAAGTAACACTCTTACTTTCTTTTATTTTTTTTTATTTATTTAACGAAAATAACGTAGAAGTATTTGATTGGGCGGCAAAATCTCCATATCCGAATCCCATTGAAAATATGTGGAGTGCTATGGTGCCGAATAGGAATGCTAATAATGATAGAGTTCAACTTAATATAGAAAATATTACTCAATATGCACAATCTGTATGGGAGCATTTTAGAGGAAGAAACTTATGTGTAACTTTAATAAATTCTATGCAATCAAGAATGCAAGAGTATATGGACGATAATGGATTTTATATGTCGTACTAAGGTTTTTATTATTGCGAAAAGGAAACAAACTATAAGACCAAAATCACATAACCATTTTCTTTAATTTCTTTATTAATTAATTACTATTATACAGGGTGAGTCATTAGTAGCCGCTTCTTCGATTGCTCTTTTGTGTTTTAAATAAAAGAAAAAACAATTAGTGGAAGATCCATGGTTGCTTGTGGCGCATATTGTAACAATACTTTAAGCTCTGGCGCACTTCCCGTTTCGACGGAAATGTACGGAACTTAATTTTTTTAAATGATTCACACTATATATTTTTGGATTTTCTTGTACTGCTTTAAATTGTCTGTTTGACTGTTTTTTCTTTTTCAAAACTGGGCCAATAGTTTTTGAGTTATTAATTTTTTTGAAAATATTTGACCAAAACACGTGTTCAGAAAAAAATCATTTTCACATTGTTGTTAAAAGTAAAAACATTAACTTTGGTGGTGCTTGTAGCCAAGAAAATTCTACATCATTTGGTAAAGTTGCACTCGACAATACCTCAAAATTGGCAGCAGATAAATTATCCTGGCTTTCTCAACTTTTTGTTGTCTATCAACGAAGCCACCCTCTATTAAAGTGAATACGTTCATCGTCACAATTTCCATTATTATAACACTTAAAATCCCCCATTTTATCACACCTGTAAACTTTCAAAATCGTTGGTCATTAAAACTGTGGGGAGGAATAGTGGGTAGTTACATAATTGGACCTTATTTCTTTGATGAAAATGTTAATGGTGAAGAGTATCTTCGCTATCTACGGACGGATTTTCAAAACTTTTTGAAGACCTCTTCAAATATGTTAGTAAACATAACCTTTATTTTATTTCGATGTTAACCAACAGTGTCAAAAATGCAACTGGACATTGCCGGAATTAAAAAAATTAAATGCGATGCTCTTCATTCTATAAAATTATTACTTTTGGGATAGTTGGATATAACATTTATATTGTTTGACAGTTGACTAAGGATGTCGGGCGCCATCCCTGCCCTCCATTGGTTGAACGAATATTTTGGTGCATAGAACAACAGCGCTCGTAGTTCTTTAATTGATCGCTAATAGCTCCTATAGTGATTATCTCAGAAATTACAAAAGATAAGTATAGGACATTGTTAACAAAAATGAAAGAGAATAAAAAAAGGAACAAAATGACTCAATAAAATACTGGGTGTTCCATTTAAAAAATATAAGTTTTTGGTATGTGAAAATTTCTGGAAGTAGGCTTTGAAAAAACAAAGTTCAGTGAGGTATTGTCGAGTGCAACTTTACCAAATGATGCAGAATTTTCTTGGCTACAAGCAACAACAAAGTTAATGTTTTTACTTTTAAAAACAATGTGCAAATGATTTTTTTCTGAACACGTGTTTTGGTCAAATATTTTCAAAAAAAATTAATAATTCAAGAACTATTGGCTCAATTTTGAAAAAGAAAAAGCAATCTAACAGACAATTTAAAGCAGTACAAGAAAATACAAAAATATATAGGGTGAGTCATTAAAAAAAATTAAGCCCCGTGCACTCCCTGTAAAACCGGAAATGCGCCAGAGCTTAAAGTATTTTTACAATATGCGCCACAAGCAACCATGGATCTTCCACTAATTGTTTTTCTCTTATTTAAAACACAAAAGAGCAATCGAAGAAGCGGCTACTAATGACTCACCCTGTATATTAATTACTAAAAACTTGATATCTGCTACAATTTTTGTTTTAATTTATTCTGGTAAAGGTTAGAGAAATTAATTTTACAATCCTAATTAAATTTTATTACATGATTACCCATTAATTGCACAGAAGTTCAAATATGGGACCTTGTATGTATATATGTATTATTTTTTGTTATAAACTTGTAAGAATAAGTTTATAATATCACTACATACAATTAAATTATGTTATAATGTAAAAATTAATACGAAATGCAAAATTTTGCTGTTTTAGAATATGTTTTAATTTTTTTAGAGAGCTATATCTAAAAATGAGGTGTAGTCACCATACGACTTTTTTATACGTATGTGACATCCGAAATGTGTATACAAAATTTGTTCCAAATCAAATTTTAAGTTGCCTCTTTATAAAATAAACCTCTGATTAAAAGTGTATCTTCCGGTCCGAATTTTGGACAATTTTTTTATACAGAAATTATTGCAAATCCAACTCAAAATATTTTTATTCTCTTAATAAATCTCTATAGAATGCATAATTGCGAAATATTTGCAAAATACTGCTATTCGATAAAAGCAAGAGTGTTACTTCCGGTCCGAATTTTGAAATTTCTTTTATACAAAAATTGTTCCAATTCGGGTTCTGAATATTTTTGTATTCTAAATAAGTCTGTACAAAATGAATAATTTGTAAGAAATTTGCTAAAAACCGCTTTTCGCGGTAGGTAGAAAGACCTACTTCCACTAGAAATGCCCAAAAAAGTCTTTCTAAAATTCACATCTTAGTACTTTTGTATTCTTTAGAAATTAGTTTAAACGTGACGACGTATTAGTAAATTTTGATTTTTTTAGTGAAGTAAACTACTGCTTCCGGTCTACCGATTTTACTCAAAATCTAATCTGATCTCAAGAGGAAGATTATTAAAGTTTGGTATTGATAGCTGTAGCCGTTTGGACACTGAGACACAGACAGACAGACAGACAGACAGACAGACAGAGAGAGGGAGAGAGGGGGGAGAGGGAGAGAGAGTGAGAGAGGGCGAGAGAGAGAGCGAGGGAAGGAGGGCGAGAGAGAGACGTTTGCCAAAAGCCACTTTTTCGGTATCAGGCGACCTTAAAACGTGGACATCTGCATCATAATTCCTTACTACGTATAAGAAAGTATAAAGGCAAATATTGCTTTAATTAATAAACCACAAGACAAGGTGTTAAATCGTTGATTGAAGGAATATAAAAGATGCGCAACGCTATAGTAAAGTTAAGTCGTCCCACAAACCCCTTGCCGAGAAACATCATCGCTGTCTCGGGCTGTTTCGAATCTCGGATGCAAACGACTGATGCAGTCGTATAGATCTCGGTTCCAGTTTTGGCTACGCTCAGTGCTATAGTGGCGCATCTTTATGTATTCCTTCAATCAACGGTTAAACTCATTATTTTTATTTTCTTATACGTAGGATAAGGAAGTATTGTGATGATGAAAATTTCAATATTATCTCCCTCTTGAGATCTGATTAGATTTTCAGTAAAATCGGCAGACCGGAAGTAGTAGTTTACTTCAGTGAAAAAATCCACTCTTACCAATATTTTGTAAATTACTAAGTTTAAACAAATTTATAAATAATTCATATATACTCAAAATTAAATTTGAGAAGAATTTTATTAAAAAAGTTTTTCGAAATTCCTACCGGAAGTAGGTCTTTTACTCTTATCGAAAATCAGTTTTTTGCGAATATTTCGCAAGTCATGCTTTTTAGACAGGTACGTTACTAGTATAAAAGTATTTAGAACTTAATTTTCAATACCTTTTGTATAAAAAAAAAATTTAAATTCGGACCGGAAGTAACACTTTTACTCTTATCGAATAGCGATTATTGCAAATATTTCGTAAATTATGCATTCTATATATATTTATCAAGAGCATAAAAGTATTTAGAGTTGGATTTGGAATATTTTTTGTATAAAAGAAAATTCAAAATTCCGACCGGAAATAATACGTTTACTCTTGGCGAGTAGCATTTTTTTGCAAATATCTCACAAAGTATGTATCCTGTAGAGATTTACTAAGAGACTGGAAGTTCTTAGAATAGGATTTTGAATAATTTTTGTATAAAATAATTTTTAAAATTGTATGATTTGAAACGCTCATACGTATAAGAAAGTCGTGTGGTGGCCACACCTCATTTTTTTTATTTGAATTAATTTAAAAATAAGGTATGAGTTATAATAACAAAACTAAAGATATTTTTCAAATGCATTTGGGTATATTATCTGTTGAACTAAGCAAATAGAAATAAATTTAGTAAATCAGGGTCACCTGTTATTTAAATTATTTTAGGAAGCTAAACCGGTTCGTTTTATAATCCAGAATATATTATTATGGAAGTAGAGGAAAGGAATGTAAATAAGAAATTATACAATGAGCAGCATTCAACAAATATAAATACTCTTTGGAGATATTTATTTAGTGTGTTTTCAAGACCAGACATCCATACAATTAGAATGTGACTATCGACAGATACGCGCAGCGTTTTTAAACTCACTCCGGCCATTCCTAAAGAAACCAATTGTACATCGAGCAGGTTATTGAGATGTAAGTTAGTGAATAAAGTTTTAGAAATACGAACGGCAGTTTGTACACATAAAAAGAATTCATAATCCACCAAGGGATAACATTTTGGTCCAAAACGAGCCGGATAGTCGTAGAAACATCAAATCAACACATTGAGGAAGGACGGTCCACCATTAACCGTAAGTCGTTCCTTTCAAATACATATTCCTTATTATTATTATTTTGTATTGTATTACCAACAAGCAGTAATGACAGAAAACGAGCAATTAATAGAATTGATTCGCAAACGTGGTAATGTTAAGGCAATTTTAACTCGATTTGAAACATTTATGAAAACATATACGTGTGAAAAGGAATCTGAATTGAGATTAAGATTAGAAAGAGTTACACCTGTTTTAGATGAATACAATTTGTTACAAAATGAAATCGAAGCCATCGATAACAGTCAATTTAAGGATAGAGAAGAGTTTGAAAATAGATATTTCAGTACCGTTTCAAGCGCTAACAAAATTATTACCGAGTTGCAAGTCAAAACAGTATTCGATGACATAAATGTCAATACCGCAAGTAATGATATGGTCAATAACCCAATGAATTTGAATGTGAGATTGCCTAAAATTGTTTTACCGGAATTCAACGGTGCTTATGATACATGGTTAATGTTTTCGGACGCTTTCAAGTCATTAATTCACGAAAATCAACAATTGAATGCGACACAGAAATTTTATTATCTAAGGTCGTGTTTGAAGGGCGAAGCGGCACAAGTTATAAGTGCACTCGAAGCATCGGATGCGAATTACTCCGTCGCCTGGGATTTAATTAAAAATCGTTATGAGAATAAACGTATTATCATACATACGCATATAAAAGAATTATTTGATTATACTGTATTACATCAAGAATCGCATACACATTTAAGAAAACTTGTCGATCACTTCCAAAAGCATGTACGGTCGCTAACAACTCTAGGCGAACCAACCGATAGCTGGGATACGTTGTTAATACATTTAATTACCTCAAAACTTGACGCAAAAACTAAAAGAGCATGGGAAGGTTCCGTGGCAACCAATTCGATGCCAAATTTGAAAAAACTTTGGGATTTTTTAGTAAATCAGTGCGTATTTTTAGAAACGCTAGATAAGGGAAAAACATAACAAAATCGAGCGTACAATCTTATGTCGCAATAAATAAATTAGAATGCCAATTATGTAAGGGAAATCATCTCATTTTTCGCTGCCAAAAATTCTTGGATTTTAATGTGAAAGAAAGATTTAATACTATTAAAAGATTAAAATTATGCATTAATTGTTTGAAACATAATGATTTTAATAGAGATTGTAAAGCCAGTAATTGTAAAAGATGCAATCAACCCCACAATACTTTATTACATTTTGATAATAAAAAGCTAAGGCCACATGACGACAATGATAGACCAAATAATTCAAGGGAAGAATCACAACAATCCAGTGATAGCAATTCAGTCATTACAGCGCATACATCGACCAGACAGTCGGAATATGTTCTTTTATCAACGGCAGTAGTACTGATCAAGGATATTCATAATAATTTAGTTCAGTGTCGTGCGTTGATTGATTCAGGATCGCAATCAAATTTTATGACAAAAGAATTGCTAGAAAGATTAAAGTTGAAGCAGTTTGATATATCAATACCTGTAAGCGGAATAAATCAGTCGTTATTAAGTATTTCTCATATAACGCATGCAGAATTATTCTCGACTAGCAAAAAATATCACAAAAAATTGTCATTTCTAATTATGAACAAAATAACAGATAAATTGCCTCAGCAAAGTTTTGATATTTCGAATTTAAATATACCACAGGATATTACGCTAGCAGATCCAAACTTTTATAAGGCACAGAAAATTGACATATTATTGGGTGCTACAATTTTCTTTGATTTGTTGTCTGTAGGACAAATTAAACTGGGAGAAAATAAACCAATATTACAAAGGACAAAATTAGGTTGGCTAATATCTGGTGATTTACCTAACGATAATTTTAGCAATAAGATTTCGTGTAATTTAAGCATAAATACCGAAGTTTTAAACAAATTAGAAAAATTCTGGAAAATCGAGGAATTACCCGATTCTAAATATTATTCGAGCGAAGAGTTGTCTTGTGAAAATCATTTTCAAAACACATTTAAACGTGAAGAGGATGGTCGTTTTACAGTATCGTTACCATTGAAGGAGGAGCATGTTAATTTAGGTGAATCATTGGAGAACGCCGAAAAAAGATTGAATTCAATAGAAAAGAAATTTGCTAGGGATGATTCTTTAAGATTAGAATATACGCGATTCATGATGGAATATGAAAAGTTGGAACACATGACAGAAATTACAAACTTCAATGACAATATTAACGAGAATGTTAATTATTTGCCACACCATTGTGTTTTTAAACAGGCTAGTACCACAACAAGGTTACGGGTTGTCTTTGATGCAAGCTGCAAAACAACAAACGATATATCGTTGAATGACATTTTGAAAACCGGACCGGTGGTACAAGATGATCTCTTTTCAATTTTGTTAAGATTTCGTAAACATAGTTATGTTTTGACTGGAGATATAACAAAAATGTATCGTCAAATAAATATAGTAGAATCGCAACGGGATTTACAACGTATTGTATGGAGATCTGATCCAAAATTGCCATTAAAACACTATAAGCTTAATACGCTTACCTATGGCACAGCTCCAGCATCATTTTTAAGCACAAGATGTTTGAAACAATTAGCTATGGAAAACGAGGAGGCTTACCCGGAAGCGGCCTATGCGATAAGAAAGGATTTTTATATGGACGATCTATTGACAGGAGCGAACTCAATAGAAGATTTACTAGGATTGAAGCAAGATATTACTAGTATTTTAAGCAGTGCCAAGTTTGAGTTAAGAAAATTTAATTCAAATCATGCAAGTATTGTTAAAAGCGAGAGGCCAACTGAGGTGAACCTGATTGAAACAAAAACATTAGGTGTTATATGGCAGGCCGAGCTAGATAGATTTACTTTTACTACGAACTTTAACATGAAAAGAATACGAATTACTAAAAGAGTTATTCTATCTACCGTGTCACAAATCTTCGATCCTTTAGGATTAATTGGTCCAATAGTAATTAGGGCAAAATTATTGTTACAAAAATTATGGGAACTCAAAAGTGAATGGGATGAAACCGTGCCAGCAGACATTTATACGACTGCGAGGAAATTATTCGACGAATGGGAGAATATTCATGAAATCGCAATACCCCGACATGTATTATTATTTGATCCTGTTAGTATCCAGATACATGGGTTCTGCGATGCATCAGAACGTGCGTATGGTGCCACCATATACATTAGATCACAAAATTCAAACAATCAGATTTGTTCAATATTACTTGCAGCGAAATCACGTGTTGCTCCTATTAAAACTATTTCAATTCCACGATTAGAGCTTTGCGCAGCACATTTATTGACCAAACTAATGAAGGAAGTCATTAAAGCATTGGATATAAATACGAGCGATATATGGTATTGGAGTGATTCAACAATAGTCATATCATGGTTACAAATATCCCCAAATAACTTGAAAACTTTTGTAGCAAATCGAGTCTCTGATATTCAAGACATCACGGATATACGACAGTGGCGTCATGTTCCTTCCGAGGATAACCCCGCAGATATTATCTCCAGGGGATTGGATGTCAATGGACTTAAGAATTCTACATTGTGGTGGTCAGGACCTGCTTGGTTGGGTTTGGATGGTGAACAGTGGCCAGTGTTGAATTATGGGCATAAGATATCAGTACCGGAGATTAAATCGTTTAATTGTCTTAACACAAATATCGATTATACGATATTTGCAAGGTATTCCAATTTACGAACACTACAGAGAGTAGTAGCACATTGTTTGCGTTTTATGGGAAATTGTCGTACAAAAAATAAGCATCAAGGAGATTTGTCTTTAGCAGAACTGAGAGCTAGTCTGATGTTATTGATAAAATTAGCCCAGAGGCAGATTTTCGAAAAGGAGATAAACGCATTAAAAAATAAACGCGATGTTCGAAACAAACTGAAATCACTAGATCCATTCTTGGACGAAGATGGAATTCTAAGAGTGGGAGGAAAATTAAAAAATGCAAATATTGATTTTTCGCAAAAGCATCCAATCATTTTACCACAACATGAGCTTACTAACTTAGTAATAAAACAGAAGCACTTGGAGAATTTACATGCAGGAGTTCAAACGTTATTAGGTATAGTAAGACAGGAATTTTGGCCATTAAACGCAAGGAATACTATAAAAAGGATATTAAGACAATGCACAGTATGTTTCCGTGTCAATCCAGTTACTCACATTCCAAAAATGGGTTGCTTACCAAGGGATCGTACAGTTCCTGTTCGACCGTTCTACACAACAGGATTAGATTATGCGGGACCTTTTCTAATCAAGGACGGTAAACTAAGAAATCGACAGTACATAAAGGCATATGTGTGCGTGTTTGTATGTTTTATTACGAAGTCAGTTCATATGGAATTGGTTACAGATTTGTCGACTGACATGTTTTTGAATGGTTTCAAGAGATTTATTAGTAGACGGGGGTTATGTAAAACATTATGGTCTGACAATGCAACGAATTTCAGGGGCGCTCATAATGAGATTTTGAAAACAATGACTGAAATAAAAAACTCAAGCAAGGTTAAGAATTATCTCGAAACAAGGGAGATAGTATGGAATTTTATTCCTGCGCGTACTCCGCATTTTGGGGGGATTTGGGAAGCTACTATAAAATCAACAAAGACTTATTTAAAAAAGATCATTGGTAATACAAGACTAACCTATGAATCCTTTTATACTGTTCTAATACAAATAGAAGCTATCCTTAATTCTAGACCCTTATACCCACTTTCCAATGACCCAAACGACTTACAGGCTTTAACACCAGGGCATTTCTTGATTGGAGAGTCACTTGTGGCTATACCACAGCGAGATGTAACTACAGCTCCAATCAACAGATTGAATAATTATCATCATCTACAGCAACTCTATCAACAGTTTTGGAAAAGATGGTCCTCGGAGTATTTGCACACCATGCAGCAGAGGAATAAATGGATGTTGGATAGTCCAGGAGGTGTTCAAATCGGTGATCTCGTGCTATTAAAGGAAGATAACGTGCCTCCATTGAAATGGAGTATGGGTAGGATCATCAAGATACACCCGGGCCAGGACGGAAGAACGCGAGTCGTTACTATCAAAACCGCTCAAGGAACCGTAGACAGAGGGGTGCAGAAAATGTGTTGTTTTCCTAAAGACTACCACTAAACTCATTTATTTTATTATTATTATTTTTTTTTATTTTTGAAAGCCAGGTCTTTCAAGGCCGCCGGTATGTTGGTATTTCATTTAAGGAGTCAAAAGATGACAGTAGTGCGCGTGCGCGTGATGTCGACAAACGACGGTGAGAACGCGAGCGAGCGGGACACATTAGTAGTAGTGACCAAGTAGTGACAACATATACTACACTTTAGTCGTACCTATAGATACAGTCCTATATCAATTATATTATAACATACATAACATGTACATCGAGCAGGTTATTGAGATGTAAGTTAGTGAATAAAGTTTTAGAAATACGAACGGCAGTTTGTACACATAAAAAGAATTCATAATCCACCAAGGGATAACAGTTCCTTTTATTGGAAAGCAAGTTTTCCTGATGAACAGTAAGTAATTCTTGTTGAAGTCAATATCCACTGATGTTTCACTTGATACTCTCCGATGTTGTTCGACTCTTTTCGTGGAGTTCGTGTCTTCATTACCATCAAAAACCACAAATGAACTGCCGTCATGGTTGATTATGTACGGCACATATGACAAGGCTCGTCTAGAAACAGTATTCCAATTCAAGAAGACTTTGAACAACTTAATAGTGAAGAGCTTCACATGTTCGAAACTTTTTCCGAAGTATCAGATTGATGGCTTTTAATATATGGGAAAGCAGTTGATGACATGAATTGTTTATAATATATTCAATGTAAGTGCTTGTCGTTTGAACCTACTTTTAATAACCATTTTTTGATTATATGAACAACTTTTTCACATTTTGGTTGGTTTTAGTACTTCCTCCTCTCTACTACAAGTGTTCTTCTGTATATTATGAGATATAGGTACATTATACCTACTTATAGGTATGCATAATTTATTACTTAATACTATGCGTATCTAATTAAACAACATACAACGTGATTAAGAGAGTTAAACACTTTGGACACAAAACTTGAGTGACGAGCATTTTAATAGCAAAATGTTGAAACGCTCTAACTATTTTATCGGGTGAAAATAACTTTGCATTAATATAAACATTTTTGAAAGAAATTTTTCGCTTTACAACTATCTTTGCGACGACTTTTCTATAAAATGGAAGGGGATAGAGTTAGAAGAGGAAGGTTGACGAGTGTCGTTTTATTTCTTTCACAGAATATAAAAGAACAATATTCAAATAATAATTTATATGTAGATATATATATAAAGTTTATTTTAATTTACTTTAAAATTTAGTTTCATATTCATGACTATTTTACATTCCGAAGTTTTACATTCATAATATATTTTTCCCCAATTTATTATATAATTTAATGAACTAACTTTAATGTGTAAATTTTGGTGTGATGTGTATGCGAATTTATTATTCTTATATCCTCTTATTTCCCTTCAATGAGTAATGTGCCTTCCCTTCTTAAAATTGTTTCATCAACGATCCTCTGCTTACTGTATTTAATTTAACATGTTTTACATTCCAAATACTAATGCTTCTACCTTTTTTCAAACTACCGTGATTTGTCTTTTATGAAACTGTTAATACATCGTTGTTCTTCAACCTGTGACTGCTATTAGTGCTATTCTTCTTTCGCCCTGTTTATATGATATTCATAACTATTACTATAATTTTTCACGTTTTTAAAATTTTCTTGACATGTATTTCTTCTTTCAAAATCAATAATCTCTGTTTTCGTTTCCAAAGCGATTGATCCAACATAATTGACATATTATTTTCTTTGTAGTTGGCTTATCTTATTACAGTTTAAATATGCATTATATTATGTAAAATTTCATCCATATAAAGACTTACATTTATATATTGAGTATGTGTTTAAATTGACATCTTAAATAAGCATTAATAATCATGAATATATTTTACTGTTGTTAGTTCTTTTTATTATTACACCACTAATGACGAACATCAAATGACTAAACTTTATATATACGAGTATATATACTTAACAAATATAACATTACACGAGTTGCCTGAACCGCTACCACTTTCTTTGACAAATTCTCGAAAACGGTAACACTTAGGTATAAATATGTAAATGATTTGAAAGGGAATTTAATCAGCATTAATTTTGGAAGGTATAAAATTTTTTCTGGGCGATGCACCATTTTCGAGATAAACGCCGAAAGCGGAAAAAAGTGACCTTTGGGACTTTCTTCCATTTCCCACGTCTCCTGAAATCGATGGGACTTTATTAGGCGTTGTTTCGAGGACCATACTCTGGAGAAATTGAAATCCCATGGTTTAATGCACGATTTGCCGCCATTATGATTTAATTTTACTGGGCTATTAGTACACAGACTATAGGTACGTAGTCACAATAACAACAAAGCACTCAAAATTATTAATCCATAATAACTAGTTTTGGTATGGCCTTCGATAATAACATCGAACATTAGGTTTACAATTAAATATTAATTCAAACAATCTCAGTCAAACAAACAAATGTCATTCATATTTTACATTAGGTAGATAAATTATTGTATTGTAACAGGTTCTATAAACCAAACAATTCAGAATATATGGCAAATATTAATTAATCTGATTCTTCACTGAACATTTGCATTTAGAATGTAAACAGTCAACAACTGTTCGTGGTTTCATTAGAAATAAAAGCATTGACCTTCCTCCAACATCGAAAACGATATTTTATCTTTTTTTTTTCTGTAAGCAATATTTTATTCAAATTACCAAACTACTAGAAGTGACATAATATTTAATGTTTATTCTTCGCTCAGTAAATGGAAATTTATTAAATTTATTATATACATGTTTCTTATATAGATCATATAATGTTCTCGAAATAGTAAATTTGTATAAAATCTTTATTCACATTATAATAATATGCTTTATTTTAGTTCTCGTTACAATGCATAATATCATAAACATAAAATATTACTGTAGAACTAAAAATCACAGGGTGATAGTTCAAGGTTAGATATTTATCTTCCACTATTTAAATTGTATTTAAAACATACAATAGAATTAGATAACATACATTGTATTGCCCGTTTTAGGATATTCTGCTGTTATGTTATACAGAATACCGGTTCAAAGTTACTCTATTATAACGGGAGATTCAATAGCAATGGTTGTCTTTGTCTTGTTAATATGTGGCACACTTTAAGGCCGTATCACATTGTTTGAATAATATTTTAAGTATTTATTTTTGGTTGAAAATTATTTTTGTGTCAAATTGGTCATAACATGAACGTAGATTATATCATGGATATTCTTGTACTCTTTTATAAGGCATAATAAAATTAATTTATACTCTCGCGACATGACTGTGGGCTAGATTTGGAAAAAAGGAGACAAAAATGCAATTACATACTTTTTTTGTATATTTGAAATTATTAGTAAAGAGTTTTCATATCGCTAATCACGAATCTGACATTAAAATGACCAAAAACAAAATGGCGAATCTAATATGGCGGTCGATTTTTCGGCAAACTCATCCGAATATTATAAAATGGCGATATTTTGGGTTTATTATGTTGATAACTATAAATCTGTTACAAAATAAAGAGTGGACACAATGTGACAGAAAACATTTCAGAAAATTCCTTCGAATTTGATGAAATTCAGTGGGGAATATGAGGTTTTTTATGTCGCTGAATGGTATTAATTAGAAAAAACTGGTAAAAGAACACAGTGATGTTTTATTTCATATTATCCATTTTTATATTAAGATTCCAAAATGTTTTTCGGATCGTAATCACACAACTTCAAAGTCTCGACAGACAAATTTTTACTCGTTTTTAGGTATTTTCGACCCATGCTTGAAATGTAAAAGTCGGAAGTGACAAGTAGCGATTAAATACGTCTTGTGCTAATCTTAAGATACGTTAGATTCAACAACCCTACTCTGAGTTTTTTAGGTGTTATTTATGGAGGAGATTTCAGCAAGTTAAAATTAAAAGTAAAGTGTCGGCATTTGGCTTATATTAGTACACGTGTATCGTGCTATTTTTTGGGATTAAAGTTATTATGTTATCTAATTTTTTTCTTTTTTTTTTGATAATAGAAAGGGGAAAGGATATATTTGGAATGCACGATTCTAAAAGATCGTTTAAAATGTATTGTGAGATAATAGGTAAAATCATACCTCTCATGGGGGCGCCTCAGATTTGTTGGTAGCATTTACCCTCGACTACAAAGGCTGTAGATTAAAAAATGAGGTGTGGCCACCACACGACTTTCTTATACGTATGAAAGTGTTACTTCCGGTCCGAATTTTGAAATTTCATTTATACAAAAAATATTCCAAATCCAACTCTAAATACTTTTGTACTCTTCATAAATATACATAGAATGCATAAGTTACGACATATTTGCAAAAAATCGCTATTCGATAAGAGTAAAAGTGGTACTTCCGGTCTGAATTTTGAAATTTTTTTTATATAAAAGATATTGAAAATTACGTTTTAAATACTTTTATACTCGTAACGTACTTGTCTTAAAAGCATGACTTGCGAGATATTCGCAAAAAACTGATTTTCGATAAGAGTAAAAGATCTACTTCCGGTTGGAATTTCAAAAAACTTTTTTAAGAAAACTTGTTTCAAACTTAATTCTAAGTACATATGAATTCTTTATAAATTTGTTTAAACTTAGTAATTGACGAAATATTTGCAAATTTCGATTTTTTCACTGAAGTAAACTACTACTTTCGGTCTGCCGATTTTGCTCAAAATCTAATCAGTTCTCAAGAGGCAGATTATACACGTAAATACAAAATTTGGAATTGATATCTACAGCGGTTTGACCGCTATCGTGGTCACACACACACAGACACACACACACACACACACACAGACACACAGACACACAGACACACAGACATTTTTTAAAAACCACTTTTTTGGTATCAGGGGACCTCGAAACGTGGACATCTGCAAAAATCTCGAGGTCGAAAATTTTCATCATCACAATACTTCCTTATACTACGTATAAGAAAGTAAAAACGAATGTGAGAAGTTCTATAAATGCACCTAAAGTCATGAAAGTGTTTTGGAATATAACATGCCAATGTTTGGTAACCCTTTTCCGATAGTTTATTTTGTTTTGATTGGCTAATTGGTTTGTTTGCTTTTTGTTTTAAAGTACAGTAGTATATTTTCGTACACTTTAGTTATACTCAAAAATAATATTTTACCTTGGATTGGTAGGTATAGAAAGTCATCCATTTCCATTCGTTACATAAACTTTTTTCAGTGCCACCCTTTCAAAATTAAAGTTAAGTTCATATTAGAACTTAAACGTCCAACTTATTTATTAAAGATCATAGTTATAACTATAGCAATCATATTCAAATTTGTCTAGTAGAAACTTTCAATTCTTGCTAGTATTTAATATTAAACGAAATAACCAATGAAAGCAAAGAATTTGGCAGGTTATTTAGTTACATACCTTTGACCATGTCAGGTATAACAATGTTGGCTTTTTCGACGACGCAATCATTGAATTTCGGATCTGTTAGAGAACACTTTTGTGAAGAAGCTGAAACGGAAGAAAAAGCAATCAGAAAGTTTTATCCTAAGCAGTCATCATTGCAAATACTTTTAAGCTAAAAGACGTTAAACTTACGAATATTATATGCTTGAGTAAATCGAAGGATGCCACAGATAACGAAAATTAATGTCTTCATTTTATAAACGTTTTCTGCCCCTGAAATGCTGTTAATGCAGTGTCACAATATGTATGATAACTCTTTGTAAAAAGCAGTTGGTTAAATAAATTAATGTATGTGATCAAACCAATATATACGATTGTCACAAAATGTTTCTTTGCCTATTTTTTAAAAATATATTATAATGTCCTTCAGATCTTTCTGTACCGAAGCCAATACATAAATTGTATAAAAATAAAATTTTGACACTAATAAATGGAGGCTATATTAATCATATTTTCATGGAAAGTGTTCAAATATGTAATATTAAATAAAGATTAAACATTTACGAATATTACTGTGCCCCATAATTTATATTATACATTACGCCTCGACTATATATACAGGGTGAGACATCTCCGCGGGTAAGGCCGATTGTGCCTTTACGAGTAAAGATATTTCGAAGAGGTTTTTATGTGATAGCTGCTTATTGGGAGCATATTTCAAAAATATTTTGTATTATACAGAGTGTTCCATAACTTGTTGGCTGGCCATAGCTATAGTTTTTTAGATGGAACACCCTATATATTATTACATTGTTGTATTCCCCATATAATTTTTAGTAAAAAAGTTATAAGATAGTATATGCCAAAATTCAAAAGTTTTCGACTTATTGACACTGATAAATTAGGCGCCTAGCCACTGGACTCTTTTGAGAATTCAGTAAGCACAAACCTAATTCGTACAATCAATGCTATTTATATGTTATGGTATCGATCTCATAACAATGTGTGCTCACGCTTGTCCCTAAAGATAATCTACAATACAATATTAATATGGCCTAGAGGTTACGTATTTATATTCAAAATAAAATCTAATTTTATGAACTAGAAGGGACGTTCATCAATTATAGTCCCTAACATAGAAGCAAACAACTGAGAAGAACAAAACACTTTTATTTTTCAAAATAATCCCCAAAAAGGTTAATACATTTTGTGTAACGATTTTTAAGTGCCAAGATTACGTTATAAAAAAATTGTCTATCTTGTGTCATTATCCACTCATTTACAGGCGTCATCATTTCTTCATTGTCTGAAAAATAATTTCCCGGAAAATGTTTTTTTTTAATTTTGGGAATAGATGGTAGACTCTAAGAGGCAGATCGGGAGAAGAGGGGGGTTGCCCAAAAATTTTAAACGCAGCATTATGAATGGTGTCCAATGAAAACAGCGTTTGTGGGTTGGATCATTATCATGGTGAAACAGTGTTTCACGTCTTAATGTTCCTCTTTGATGGGTGTTAAGGGGGCTTACGCAAAGCTGTCGACTTACTGCGGTGAGGTAGGACGTGCGGGGGGATAGTTTGCAAATAAAATAAAATAATGAGAGTAGGGATGTCTTTTCGCAGGCCAGGTTCGTATTGAGTACGTTTCGTTCCAACCAGTGTCTTGTAATAAGTCCCGGCGCAGAGATTTGTGCATTATTACTCTCTAGCTTGAAATTAGCGGCGCATTAAAAATTCCAGTTCTTGGAAACTATAAAGATTTAGCAAGCTGATTGTTGCGATTCATATATATTTCTTGGTTTAGCGGCCTGTTTTAATTAACACATGAATTAACAATTAGTTAAGATATGATAATAATAATAATAAAAATGATTGTGTAAAACGTTTCGACAATATATTCTAATAATTGTCTTCCACAGTTTGTGTAAATATATAAATATATATAAAAAAGACTATATTGTCAATGCAACTAAAAAAATAACATATTTTCAAAATAATACGAAGAAATATAGTAAAACGCTCCTGAAAGCCGTACCTAAAAACATTACTATGACTTTGACACTGTCAATATACGACAAACGTCAGTTTCATGTTATTTTTTTGTTATTATGAGATGTACTCCGGCACAAATAGGATGGTCAGAGACACAGGGTGTGTCATTGCGGATTATTTAAAACTGGAAAGTAGATTTTTGACCAGCTATTTCGTTTCTCTCGTTTACAGCATTGTTTCTCTTTGCATTAACAGAACATTAAGAGAATATGAAGGAATTACTGAGCGATGAACACATATACTCCAAATTTAGCAACGACCCAACACTTAAATTTCAAAGAACTAATAATGACTTGAATAAAAAATGGGCAACCAAACATTTAATTTCGCCCAAGACAGCAGCTTCACTAAAAATAAATAACGCACAACCGCCAAAAAATACAGCTTACCCAAATTGCATAAAGAAAATACACCTCTTAGGCCTATTGTATCATATTCCAAGTCCGTTTTACAAGGTATCAACATTTTTGGCAAACATAATTTCTAATGTAACGAAAAAGAAACAATTCTACATAAAATAGTATATTATCCAATGAGCATTTAATGATATCTCTTAAGACACGAGTAAGAAAATTACATTGTAATGAATACGAGTGTCTTAATAGCCATTAAATGCGAGTTGCATACACTATTTTTTCTACGACCCCATAATAAAACACTATTTTTTTGAACATTCCATTTCATAAATTGAGCGTAAAATTTTCCTTACATCTTTGCGAATTTAGCTGGTAATAAATTGTTCGTGGCTACTAAGGCTTGTTCCATAATTTCTGGTGGAGTCATATTTTACATTTCACTGTCATTATCCCTCATTTTTTCCGTTTATATTTTCAAAAAAGCACAAATTCTAGAGTGTGAGATTTGGCATAGTTAAAGTTCATATGAAGAAGGAGTGCGAAAATTTTGTTTCATACAAAAGTTGTAGAGAATTTGATTATCCATAACTTTCTAGTTTGACTGTAAAATGTAGCGGAAACAAGATATTTTGAAAAAACACAATTTTAGCACCCGTTTTCCAAGATGGCGGCGCCGGCGGCGACTTTTCGTGTTTACAAATTTCAGGATTTCATTAGGGCCTCAAAATGAACAAAATTGTCAAGTATAAACTTTACCCGACCTTCTGCAAGGTAAAGCCTTTTTTGTGTCTCTATTGACTGGACTATATGTTCTTTTAAAATATACAAAATTAAGCATTTAAATTTATCCAAATTTATTATTTTATTTGGTAAAATTTTTGACAAAATTTTCGTCTTAGACAATCCTCTCTTATCTCATCCTTTCCTTTGTTTTATCAATTTACTTACCGTGACCTTCTTGTCTGTGTCTATTTTTCAGTCAATACGGTGGGCCCCGTATTGTGAAGAACTTCTTCTTCCTAATTGATACAAAACTACTGTATTACAACTTCCCCATTATCAATTATTAAAAGTATGAGTTCATCTTGCTCTACATATAGAGACCTTACCCCGGGTAGGGAGATAGTATGCGATTTATGTCGGTTGCGTTTTCATGCTACCTGCGTTGGCGTTTCCAGATCTGAAGCTCAATGTTTACGAAATAAAGATCACAAAATAACATTCTATTGCCCCAATTGCTCGGACTTCAAACTGCAACTGAAGAACCTCCATGAGTTAACCGCAACAGTAGATACGCTACAAAGGGAAATACGACAGATTAGAATGGATAACTAAGCAAAGACCCACTAAGGAAGGTTCTGAAGTGTTCGAGACTAAGAAAGTAATACTTGAGGTTGCGGAGAGAGAGAGAGAAGGAAAAATAATCTTATATTTTTAATGTTCCGGAAGATAATTCTGGTACTAAAGCCGATCAGCTTGCAGCAGCGGTTGCGATTGTTGGTGAGATTTTTCAAACCTTAAATATTTCCCTAACTTATGAAGGCGAGGTGAAGGATGCTCTCAAGAACTCTAAGAACCTAAGAATCGTTGACGCACTTAAATCAAGCAAGCTTTCAAAAGATAAAACCCTTCTACAAATGAACCTATAATTTTTACCACAAGAAATGGAAATCCTCAGGATCATTAATCTACCAGGGTGAATTTGTTAGAGTAGGTAGACGTATCAAAACATACAAAAAGGGCACACTCATCACATTACGTCTGATTTTGACCAAAAATAGGCGCGTGCAATCTTAACTTATCAAGGCCATTACTACCGCGCGAGCAGACTTAAAAAACACACTTAGTTTACACAAAGTTTCAAGGCCATTTTGAGACAACCTGTTCATTAACTTAATTTCAAATTGGCGTGCCGACCTCAGCGTCATCTCTAAAACCTCAGTGGCCACGTTCGGAACTACAAAAGTGGAGGGGGTAATTTCTCGCGATTTTGGAGCCGTGACCTCGGGTGGATCTAGAGGCGGCTAATATTCACTACTCATTAGTACATATAAATTTAGCAAAAACTGCATAAAAAAATTAGAATAACGTTCCAACTTTACAGAAAAGTTCTTTTCCTTGGTGTTAGGAATAAATATTGTACACTATGTAGCAGGGCTCAAACCAAAAATGTTATTGCAGAAGAACACACTTGCTACAGGAACTGGTCAGGGTCGTCAAGCAGTATGGAGGCTGATAATATTGTTGAAGGTTTTTCGAGAAGCATCGAAATGTATGGCTTAATTTATGAAAAAATGATTGCTGATGGAGATAGCAGTTGCTATAAAAAGATTTTGGAGGACAATAAGTATTCGATTTACAATATAGTAGTAAAGAAAATCGAATGACGCAGCCATCTACTTCGTAATTATTCAAGGAAGATAGATGAGATGTATACAAAGATCCAAAAAATTGACCTACTGTCAACAGAGAGAAAATTCAGGCAAGTTAGACCTACCCACGTATTGAAATTTATATAATAGTTGTCGATACTTGTAGGAAAATGGACATCGATTAAGATGGGCTGTTGTGAAGGCCATATAATATAGAAAAAATGAAGATGTTTCCCTAACAAAAAATTTCGAGCTTGCATAGAGATATTAGAAATATTATTAGTCATGTACTTGATGAATATCAGAACTGTGTTTCTTTACAATACTTCTGCAATGAATTTTTTTGGACAACCTTCATAATACTCAGTTTTAGAATTATATGAACAATTACGTTTAGCTATAGAGCATCTTGTAAGACACGCAAATAGTTTTACAATAGATATATAATGTTAATAACAACACAGTGGAATGTTTTAACTCTGTAGTTGCTAAGTTTATTGGAGGGAAAAGAATTAATTATACGCAAAGACGTTCCTATCAGTCCAGATGTTCGGCAGTGGTAGTTTCCTACAACACCAAGAGACCCATATACTCAGTTAAAAAGTATATAAAGGGTGGAAGCCCAGGAACTTTTACCAAACGCTTAGAAATGCGAAATAAGTTTAGGCAAGAAAAAAATCAGCTAAGAAAAGAGTCAAAAGCGAAAGCAGTAAGAAATTATTCGGCGAAGACAAAAACTATGGCGCTCAGTGTCAAAGACCCGATATGACAGAAACAGACTTTGACACTGCTAAGGAATCCTTTCTTGCAGCATTACATTTGCCAGAAGAAGAAAAAATTATTTTAGAGGCAGAAACAATGGACCAAACAGACTCCGAATTATGATATGTTGAACGAAGAAAACGCTTAACTGCCTCTAAATTCAGGGAAGTATGCAAACGGCGTCCTTATACAAATTGTAAGAGATTGGTAGAGAGTTTGCTATATCCAAAAAATATAATTGCCCAAAGTTTGGATTACGGGAAGAAAAACGAAAATATAGCCCAGAGCGGAAGCTGCCGGTAAGATTGTAAAAGAAATTGATGTATGTGGAATGTTTATCGATTCTAAATATTATTTCCTATCGGCAACACCGGACGGCTTAATTGGGCAAGAAGGAATTTTAGAAATCAAATGTCAGCTCGAAATATGTCACCAGAAGATGCTAACCAATCAAAGATGATCACGCTTTGGAAAACAAAGGGGGATGTTAACATAACTCACAACTGGCACTACCAAATTCAAGGACAGCTGCACATAACCAATCGAAAATAATGTGTTTTGGCCATATGGACTCCAAAGGACATTAAGATTCAAACCCTATTTAAAGATGACATTTTTTGGTCAAAAGCCATGGTTAAATTTTATAATGACTGTATATTATCAGAGTTAATAGACAGTCATAAACAAAGATATGGATGTAAGAGAACCTGAGTTCATATTGGCTGCCCAAAAGGAGAAGAGAATAAGAGTGTAAAATAAGTGAGGATGATATATAGGCTCGTTGCATAATAAACTATTATCTATGATCGTCCAAAAAGCTGTTACTTTTTTTGATTGATGTCACTGAAAAAATTAACTTTCATCGAAACATAACTCATTAAGTGGGATATAACCAAATATATAAATTGTACACGTAATATACCTAACTTCCATCTGTCATATTTAACCCCAATATTTTCAATTTATTCATGTTTTTCATTACAAATTGTTAGCAAATACGTAACATGTTCGGTGCACGCGAGTTGTAACATTCTCGGTCTCTTTGCCTCAGTTCGCGCCGTGTATTGCAAACTGCGGCCTTAAACCCCAAAAATGATTTGACATCTCACTTATATGAAAAACAATTATTTTGAAGAACTGGTTTTCGTGTAAAAAGTTAACCTTTATGGCACTAGTGCAATAGATTCATCAAAATAAATAAATTTTAAGAAACTTGAAGTAAAAAAGCGTACGATCGTAGATACAATTTTGAAAGATACACCTGTACAAAGTCTCGTTCCTTGCTGATGTTTTAAACTGGTCCGTGAAATAAAGAATGGACTTTGCTTTCTTATGCGAAGTATGAGAAAGTATTCTGATGACGAAAATTAGCAATGCACTTAGGTATAAGATAGTCGTGTGGTGCCCACACCTTTTTTTTATTCTTAGTTACTACTTAAATAAATATTATTATTAAGAAAGTATTCCGATGGCAGAAATTCGCAATGCACTTAGGTATAAGATAGTCGTGTGGTGCCCATACCTTATTTTTATTCTTAGTTACTACTTAAATAAATATTATTTTGTAATAAAAAAATCAATAATTATATAAACATGCACGCTAAAAAGTATTATTTTGAGTCGAGTAAATCTGTTTGAAATCAAGACTTCTCTGTTTTGTATATAGGGAAGTAAATTTAATTTTACTTTGAGAAAAAGTGCATTCACGTCAGCCAAGACTATACTTAACGTAAGGATAATATAATCGTTTGAAGCAATTTATATTTCGTACGAATATAATTTTTTGAGAATTTTTTTTCCTTAATTTAAAAATATACTTTTTAGCGTGTGGGAATAACAAACCGATAACATAAAATGTAGTAAAATACATGGGCTTAAAATATCCTGAATACAGAAAACAACTACTTACGCTTGCGGCCGCACAAATCGTTAGAGGCGCCACGTCCCTAGCGCAAATTCGGCCGCTGTAAGGCATTCGTTAAAATAAAGTATCTAGCAGAAATTTTTGTTTTGCTTATAATTTTTTTGCATTAAATTGAATACAAAGAATTAATGAAGGCTTCGCTGGGAGTATTTTTTTATAATTAAAATTATTTAGACCTATGTTTTACCCCTGAAGTTGGCCAAATTTACAACATCATAACACACTTTCAGAAACTTTGTTTTAAAAACTAATTCCAGTCAAGCCTGCATTAAACCTTTATTTATTTGTGTTTTGAATTTCATTTTGATATTTCATAACTGAAAGCTGTACGATTATTTTAACGAAACCTTTTTAAGTCGTTAGTTTTGTGTTTGAAAGTACCGTAAAATAAAACTCAAATATCAATTCAAATACACATTTATTTATTTCGGTGTGCGCCGAGAATTTCGGGGCCGCTCTTGCATCGAACATAAGATTACAGCATATATAATGTGCATCGCTCGTGGAGCTAATGGTCCCTACATATGCGCACATGCCAGACACTGCCGTCTGTACGTACACATAGGAGGCCTTGCATCGCCTTCGGTGTACAGTCGTGTAACTCTGCCGGCAGACAATAAATTCGGCTGGTGAGACTGCATGCGCCCGAAGCCGGCTCCGCATCAGTATGCATAATATTTATATGTAAAAAATACATTAAGTGACAATATATTTTAAAAGTTGATAAATAAAACATACATTACCAAAATATAGTAATACATAGAAGATAGAGAAAAACATATATATATATATATATATATATATATATAACGCAAGAAATAATTATATAAAATAAAATAAAAGATGTTGAGTTCTTAACAGGCCTCCCAAACTTTTGGAATTAAGTTTGCGTCATATTCATCTGCTACAGTATGCCCACGTGGTAAAAAATTGCCAAAAGTTGTGGCCATTTTTTTCCAGCAGTTGAACTGACACAAAATTTTTGGAGGGGCGGGGAGTCCTTATACCGCCATTCCATACTTCGCCTTTTAGACTATAGGTCAAACTAATGAACCCAAGTGTCATCTACTTAACAAATTTTTGCAGTAAATCATTTGGTAATTGGATACTTTTTGCCTCATTGACAGTAAGTTTATTGGGTGTAAACCAAGTGGCCGCCCCGGACAATTTCGTTTCAGCTTTGGTTTTAAGTTGTTTCTCATCTGTACCTCTATAAAAAAAAGTAGTGTCATCTGCGTCCAATACCACATGGCTTGAAATATTGTATGGCAAGTCATTTGTATAAATACAGAACAGAAGAAGACCAATGAGCGACCCCTGAGGTACTACGTGTTCAACATGTCGCCATTCACTCATTTCATTGTTTGCACTTTTCTTCTGTTCTCGAAGTACGATTTTAAAAGCCTCAATGCTAAACCACGGACGCCGTAGTGGTCTAGTTTTTATAAAAGAATATCATGGCTTACGCGGTCGAAGGCCTTAGACAATAAACATCACCACTAAACCATCGCCCCCACCCTCCATTGCATCCCAAACAAAGTTCAGAACCGATAGCACAAAATCACTGTCGACTTTCCCGGACAGAATCCAAATTGTTACCCGGTTAGAATGGAATGTTTCTCCTGGAATGATGTGAGGGGCAATAGGAAGGCGGCTTCTAGGAGTTTTCACAGTCATAGGTCTAAAGTTCTTTGGATTATTGAGGACACCGGATTTGTAAATGGATTAAACTAAACTGAACTATAAATAACCATTACACTTAGCGATAAACAATTTTATTATTTTCTTAATATTTCAAAGAAAAAAAACAACAAAACATCAGTTTAGACAAACATTATTCTTTACTTCAAATATATCACGCTTACTGGGTAATTTTCTAGAATGGGACCCAGTATTCCTTGCATTACTACACCAAAATACTTTTCTAAAGAAGGCTTCGTTTCAGCGTGCAGTACCTCCCAATGTTCGTCAATAAAAGCATTAATATCATCACCTAAAATAAAAGATAACCAAAAAATAATATGAACAACAATCAAATATACAAGCGCTACAACCTTCCTTGAGATTTTCAAAGACGTAATGGCCGCGATCTACACTAAGCTCAACAGTAGGATTTACTACTTTTTGGTACATTTCACCATCTTTTTCAGAAATACCAATGTCTATCTTCCATCGAAATTTGGCTCCATCTAAAAATATACTTTTGAAATATTGAATAATTTAAATTTTTGAGTATTTATACCCAAAGTCAGGTTACATTTGCCGCTCCCAGAGACTGGACGAGATAGTATCATTCCATCAGCAATAGAATACTCTCCAAGGACATTCAAAACATTAAGGGCAATGGTCAAGTCAGCCTTTTTATTGCCAAAATCGAATCTAATTCAACATAGTATTATAGACATATTCAATGTATTCTTCAATATATTAGAAAAGAAACAGGACATTTAAGCTGATCACAATTTATCAAACAGAAAAAAATGGTGGAAAACATGGCCTATTAGATATTAAGTCTTAAATGCATACTTTTTTAGAAGTTTCAAATATGATAGATATTTTTTTTTATGAGTAATTAAAATTAAGACAAATTTTCGCAATAATATGCCCAGAAAGTGGTTTATAGCCTTTAAAAAGAGACTCAGAAGAAAAGCATACGACCCATTTACAATATACGTCTATTTTGTAGTTGACACTGGAAGCTTTGAAACTGACTGGTAGCCTCAGCAGATTTACAATTGGGATGAGAGAAGCTTCTAAATTTATCCAACTATAACAAACGTAATTGGTTTTCCCTGTACTAGAACAACAAGTACGTGTGAACGTAAAAATATGCCGGTTCTGTCAGCAGCAAGTGCAAGTGGTTACAAGGCCCCACCCTTGATAATCTTCAAAGAAAAATACATATGGGATTCATGAATAGCTGAGGTTAGGTGATGACTGCTTTCCATAGAGTAATTATGCAGCTGCTACAAGTGGATGGATGGAGTCTAACGATGTTTTTCAATTATCTAAGAAACACATACCTAGAAGCTGTTGGCAATTAATTTATGAAGGACATAAAATGTACGTTAATTGCAACGTTATTGAATTTGCGAAGGCTAATCAAATATCCATTTTAAAAATGCCCCCACACAGTACACATTTACTACAACCGCTGGATCTCGCAGTTTTCAAATCCTTTAAAGATAAACGGGAAGAGCAGCTGATTGACTGGCAACGTCTTAATGTGGAACGTAAGATTCTAAAGAAGATGTTTTCACAACTTGTAGGAATTACCTGGCCACAAATAATGCCAGAAGTATTACAACATGGCTTCCGTAAGGCAGGAATATAGCTTTCGAGCAAGGATGTATTTTCCAGAAACAAATACGATAGAAACGCTTTAAAGAGGTGGGATGAAAAGAAGCAAATGGGCAATATGTTTGATCAAGAAGAAACTAACAACGCAGGAGATGAAGGTGAAGCCGAAGAGCAAGAACTAAATTGGGAAAAGAATTAAAATGCAACTTAAGAACTGATCAATGCAGGAGCCGATGAGAATGAAGAGATAGAAGGAGAACATGAAGGAACAACATTGTTATGTACAGCTAGACAAATGAAAGTGGAGAGTACCCAAAAGCGTGATCGGGTAGCCGAAGGGGCAACAGAAGATAGACAGAGAAGAAAAAGAAAGAAACACAAGCAAAATAAACAGAAGCCGAAAGGTGGATTAAAACCGAAAAAAGTCCAACATCAGTACAACGGGAAGTAGCAACCACATCCCGATGCACTGACAGGAGTACTGACAACCCAGCTTGAATTAAAAGTGATATGCAATAGCAAAAACATTGGAAAAAAGAATCATTAAGGAAACTTGTGAAAGAATCGTATAAAGTTTAAAATATACTTTAAATTTAACTACGAAATATTAAAGTAAACGAATTTATATTGAATTAATGTATACTTACATAACGTTCGTAAGTTTAGCATCCTTAAGGTCATCAGTGGTAGCACCTTTGAGAGAAATCACCAGATTTTTACCTTCTAGTTTGCTGGTTGGAAAAACTAATGGAGACATTACAGGAATACCAAGCTTTTCGTCACCTGTCATTACAAGAAATAATAATATATATAAACAAGTAAAGAATTTCATGGGGTAACTCCGCTGAAAATGCAACTGCAGACACGTATTTCGAACTCATTGGTTCTCGTCAGTGCAGTGACCGGTGTTTGCAAATTAATGGCCGCTTTTTGTTTTATCGAAAAAGAGTTTTTTTTGCAAATATCTCGTAAATTATGCATTCTCTACAGATTTATCTCGAATACAAAGTATTTAAAGCTCGAGTTGTAACAATTTTTGTATAAAAAAACCTTTCAACCAGGAGTATCATTTTACTCGTATCGAGAGGTAGTGTTTTGGTAATATTTCTTGAATTATACATTCTATAGAGATTTATTTTTATTAAGAAAAGAAAACTACTTTGAACTGGAATAATTTCTGTAGAACAAAGTGGTCAAAATTTGGACAGGAACACTTTTATCCAGAGCTTTATTTTGTTAAGAAGATACAGAGTTAAACACTTACTTTGGAACACAGTTCATATACACATTTTAGAACGTTTATGCATATAAAAACGTCATTTTTTTTTATTAATGTTGCAGTCCTTTCGTTGTATAAACTTGTAATACTATAAATCTTTCTGTGTCAAGTTTTCCGATAAATAGCTGTCAAACTTCAATAACGAAATGTTAGATTGATATTTAGTATTTTTTCAACATAACAATTTTTTAGTTACCAATATGGTAATAGTTATTTATGTACCAAGTCAATAAAGTGAGTCTGATTTACGAGCCAAGCGAGTGAAGCGAGCGCGGCGATTAAAAGATGAGTTCGATAAAGGTACTTTACTGACGTGGTGCATACAAAATTTTATCGTCAACCGTAAAAATTGTTGATTTTAAAAATAAAGATGTAATAACTTATGACAGTTTATGACAGTGACAAACGATCTATGTTTAAAGTCATCAGTCATGGCTAAGTTGACAGATATTAGCGGCAGGTAAAGTACTTTATTGTACAGTTCTGTGCAATAAAATAGCGTACACGTCTTATTGCTAATTTTGACATTATTTTTCCATTGTGAAAATGGCTTAAGTTAAGTATGACAAATTGAATTATAGCGTCAATTCAATTTGTCATACATGACAGATATTCAAACAAAAGTCATATTTACATAATCGTATAATAAGTGTACGCCAATTTATTGCACAGAACTGTACAGTACGCTAAAGTGTTTGTTTGCCTCCGTAAAACGCTATGGTAACGCTTCGCTTTACTGACGGTTGACGATAAAATTTATTATTTTTTTCAATATAAATATATAAATAAAATATTTATATATACCGGGTGTCCCAGCGTAGCGGTAAGGTCCATTATTGGTATCTAATAATGTAGATAGCGAACAATTTTTAATACAAAATTAGTAGATAATTATAAGCTCTACAATTCAAAAATATTTTCATTAATACAGAGTGTTCGACAACAACGAACCAACACAAACTTATGTTTTTTTAAATGGAATGCTACGCATTTTTTTACATTTTATGATAGCCCTTAAGGCGAAAGGTGGTGTCCAAGTGTGCAAGAGAGATAAAAGTATCGGAAAATTATTCTCGTTTATATAAACAAATTACAAAACTTATTTCCTTTTTTAAAGTAGTCTATGACTTAAAATGCTCTTCTAAAGAGATGCAACATCTAACTTTTTTATTTTTTTTTCATAATAGTTGAGATATTTTGTTTAATTTCGGTATTTAATGTTTTTTTTTTAAATATTTTTAAATATTATCCAAAAAAGAAAAAAGAAATCTCATGAAAATTACCACCCGAAACGCAAATAGTAATTTTCCCTCCTGCTTTTTCTTCATGTAGTTTTTTTACAGCGAACGGTCGGTTGTGGTTCTATTCTATTATGCGTGATTATGAAACAGGGAGGTGTGAAAATGTCTACGTAAATGTTTATAGTGGATGGATCGTTTCATAATATTTAAAACTATACTATAGTAAAAGAAGCAAATGTGGGACAACTGGTTTGAGTTACTAAAATAGAACAGTATGACTTGACACTAATGGAATTAATTTAAATTAATTAATTAAATAAATAGTGAAAAAAATAGGTTATATGATAGAAGTCTAAAAAGGCTATAGTCAGACCAATTACTTACCGGCTTTGACAATCCCTCGTTCGTTTCGCACTCGGGTTTTCAAAACTAGTAACTATGGTATGTTTTATAAGAGTTTATTTTCAAAGCGTGTTGTATATACTACATTTTTTAGATAGGTGCGTAATTTTTGAATTAAATGACAAAAACACTGTGCGTATCAGAAATCTGACTTATTGTCATGACGTTATCTTCGAAGCAGCAAGTACTATTTGTTTTCATGTTTGAGTATTTATGTACGTGTGTTAATTACACAGCTTTACAAATTTTTAATTTGGAAAAATACCAAGAACGCCACATGCCTAGATAAGTTAATTGGGACCTCCTGAACACGAAAAACGCTGTAATTTTTTTTCTAAGTACCGTTTTTTAGATAACGGTACTTTTGTGTTTTTCGGTGTATGGTCCCACTCAAACCCTTGTGGAGCCCAACCGAAAAGTCCGATCGAGATAAATGGCATATCGTTGGAAAGGTAATTGAATGCCTTTCTCGTCGATATGCTGCAAGTTTCTATCTGACAAAAAATGGCTGAGTTATGGCACCTCAAAGTTCAAAATTTGCCTATTTTTTACGTTTGTTTCAAAATTTTTCATTTTTATTTCGTTTTTTTTCTACGTTATAGTAAAGATCTGGAATGTTTTATTTTTTTACCAAATAGTTTATTTAATTACCAACATTTTAAGCGTAATTTGAAAAAAAACGGATGAAAAATAAAGTTTTTATTAAGGATTTTGTGGCACGACAATATTTTCATTTTCATTGCTCATACACTATATTCGGCGTCCATCAGTTTTAACGTATTAAAAAAAACGGAATTTGAATCTCTGTATACAGCAAGAGCGCGCGAGGTATGATCACCCGATGGTATACGTAAACTCGCATCTAAACGTGGTCCGATAATACATATTAGAGTAACGGCACAACATACTAGCATTGCCTGCTCATATTCGAACTCATAGTGATCTGATTATTTTTTTGCAGATTGACAAAAAGAACAAATTAAATTTTCTCTTTAAGTGATGACGATTGCTTAGATAACTAAGTCGATAATAACGCGAAGATTGTAATACTTATAACGTAATTATGATTATCCTTATGAAATTAAATAATAATGTAGTTGTGTACAAAGTTATAGCAGTACAACTGGGTTTTAGAATGAAATAAAAACAATCCGCCTGAAACATCTGCAGAATAAACTAAGATGTCTAGAGAAAAATAAATAAATAGAAATTTCATGGTAAAAAAAAACTATAAATAAGTATAACAGGAATACCATAAAATAACATAAAAACGACCCTTGAAATAGAAATTAAAATTAGAGATTCTCTCCAGTAAATATAACGAAATAACAACTCTGGAAAAATAAATCTATATATCTATATCTGGCGAACACAGCTAGCGGAGATCATTTGCCGAATATACGTCCGAAGAATATCGACTGATATCGGGTGATCATACCCCGCGCGCTCAAGCTGTATGTTGGTAGCCCTGATTGACGAAATATGACATTTTGCTCTCTCTCTCTCTGTCAGAGTAAACACATGTCAGTTTGGCTTTGTACGTGCAAAAAATAAAATGTGTTCAATCGATCCCAACGAATTTTGTTATGTTTGTGGTGTTCTTGTGAAAAAGAAATCACAACATTTGATGCGAAAAATGAATACGAAAAATTTATCTGAAGCGTATAAGAAGTATTTCGGATTTCGACCTGCGTCTCTCGACAAACCGAATAATGCATGTAACAACTGCCGAACAATATTAAATAAAATTGGTAAGGGTCAAGAGTGTTTCTTCACATTTGGAAAGCCAATGCAATGGAGAAACCAGATCAACCATACAACAGATTGTTATTTCTGTTTAACGGAAAAGGCTATCGGACGTAGAATTGAACCAGTTTATCCAGTTGTTAGCTCGGTGACGCTGCCAGTGCCGCACTCAGTATCGTGCCCCAAACCGCAGCTGATTGTAGCGGGGCCCACAGAAATACGAAAAAGAACAATAAAAAATGATTCATCAGATGAGTGCAGTGAATCAGAATTTACTTACATTTACTTACTCAGGCCGAGCTTAATGATTTGTGCCGAGATTTGTATTTACCGAAATCGAAATCTGAATTACTTGCATCACGATTGCAACAGTGGGGATATTGTGCTCCTGAGACACGTGTTACATATTACCGTGATCGCAGCAAACAACTTGCACTTTTGTTCGCAAAAACGGCAAACTTTTGTTTTTGTGCCAACATATGTGGTCTTTTCTATGCTATCCAACAAAATTATGACCCAGAGGAATGGCGTCTTTTTCTGGATGGAGGCAAGGATAGTTTGAAGACAGTCTTGCTTCATAAAGGGAATACGAAACCATCAATTCCAATAGGATATGGAAAATTCATAAAGGAAACATATGAAGCAATGAAAGAACTTCTCGATCTCATACATTATGACCAACATCAATGGAAAGTTTGCTCTGATTTTAAATTAGTTGCCATACTATCTGGATTGCAAGGAGGCAATACGAAGTTTCCCTGTTTTCTATGTCTATGGGACAGCCGTGACCGTCAGAATCACTACACCCGAAAAGTTTTGCCCGAGCGAAGTGGACGTACGGACGGAGAGTACAATATCAAAAATGACCCACTCATTCCTCAGGAGAAGATAATACTTACTCCATTACATATTAAGCTTGGGTTATTTACAAATATTGTGAAAAAGTTGCCAAAAGACAGTCTTGCCATGAATTACCTTAAACAAAAATTTCCGAGAGCCACAGCGAGCAAAATTGAAGTTGGTATATTTGATGGACCTCAAATTCGGGCTCTGTACGGTGACCAAGCATTTAATGAGTGTTTAGGTCCAGCTCATTTGCAGGCATGGGAAGCATTCCAGGACATCGTTCACAACTTTTTGGGAAACTACAGAAGTCCTGATTACGCTGAGAAGATCGATACATTACTGCAAAAATTCAATGCCATTGGTAAGCGTTGAGTGAAAGCATGTATATCAAAAAGGCCGTTATCATTTGAAAATTTATTCTTTTTAACTTTTAGGTTCAAATATGACACCTAAATTACACTTCTTATTCAGTCATTTGGATATTTTCCCCACGAACTTGGGCTCCGAAAGTGATGAACAAGGTGAAAGATTTCACCAGGAAATGGAAGAAATCGAGAGACGTTACAAAGGCTGGTGGGATGAACAAATGATGGCGGTCTATTGTTGGTTCCTCATTCGCGAAGATCCATCCGAAAAAAACGCAAAAGTTCAAGTCGCTCGTCATTTTAATTTAAATTTTTTGAATTTACGCCGAATATAGTGTGTGAGCAATGAAAATGAAAATATTGTCGTTCCACAAAATCCTTAATAAAAACTTTATTTTTCATGCGTTTTTTTTTCAAATTACGCTTAAAATGTTGGTAATTAAATAAACTATTTGGTAAATAAATAAAACATTCCAGATCTTTACTATAACGTAGAAAAAAAACGAGATAAAAATGAAAAATTTTGAAACAAACGTAAAAAATAGGCAAATTTTGAACTTTGAGGTGCCATAACTCAGCCATTTCTTGTCAGATAGAAATTTGCAGCATATCGACGGAAAAGTCATTCAATTACCTTTCCAACGATATGCCATTTATCTTGATCGGCCTTTCGGTTGGGCTCCACAAGGATTTGAGTGGGACCATACACCGAAAAACACAAAAGTACCGTTATCTAAAAAACGGTACTTAGAAAAAAAAATTACAGCGTTTTTCGTGTTCAGGAGGTCCCAATTAACTTATCTAGGCATGTGGCGTTCTTGGTATTTTTGGCTGTAAACCAGTGTTATAGGTGTGTTTGTAGTGGTAATTTATCAGTTATTGCGATCGACTCTTATTAGTTATTTTCATCTAAGAATGCGATGTTATGCAATTTTTGGGTGCTCAAATTAAAACCGGAAAATTAAGGAAACTAGTATACAATATTTTAGTTTCCTGAAAGATGTGGCATTGGAAAATAAATGGATAAGAGCCTGTCAGTCAAAAAATAAGTTCAATTTAGAATATAGGAGTGTTCAGTGCTGTCAAATAATTTTAATCCAAATTTGTTGTATTACAATTCGACATGAAGATTCCTTTCACATTCTTACAGTGGCTGTAATTTTAATTCTTTTTTTATTTTAGCATGCATTTGTCCTATACAATACTAGTTTTGAATTTCGTCTGAAGCAGCATCTATTAAATTATGAACCAGAAATTATTCGCAAAGTAAAAAACAATGCCGGTCGACACTTTGTTTACCATCTGCTACCGGATCTACGTCGCAATAAGATAACGGCTGATTAAGATATGAAACGGGGAGTCGCAATAGGGGGTTGTTAAACAGGATAACGCAGGGCCGAGCTAACTCTGTCGCAGACGGCGTGACGGTTCAGGTAAAAGAGAACACCTATAAGTAGAGCGTCGGTCGGCAACGACGCTTGCGACGATTGTCCGGGCACCAGGACACTATGCTATCTACAGATAACCTACCTGCGCCTCCTACGATCTACCACTGGCTGTGTCCCTCCAGCGGGTTACCTACTGAACACCCTGTATATATGAAGCACCCACACTCATGTGCGTACTTGTCACAATAATAAATACATATGCAGAGGTAAAAGAAATAAAAGATAAGGTATTCGTAATATAACAAAATTTAATTGAACTTGACGTGTGATGCGGTTATCAGTATAATATAAAAAAAAAAAAAAAAAAAATTGTGAAATCTGAAGTTAAGCAATGCGTTGATTGAAAGCTACATCGTAGTTAAGTTAGACAGATGGTAAATAATAAAAAACGTAGGTGACATTTGCAAAAATTAGTAAGAATATAAGTAATAAAAAAACTTAAGGATTAGACAAAAACTCTGCGCATCAGCAGGAGTTGGTCGGTTGCCGAAACGTTTCTTTCACCTCACAATTAGGTGTACAAAAGTTTTCAATTACATGCCATTTGGCATTGTCAATACAAAGGTGAAATAATATTTATAAAATTTAATAAGCGCAAGAAAGATTAATGTATTAAAATAAAGTCTTAGCCTAAAGTGTGTAAAATTCGCTAACTTATAAAACAAAACAAAACGTCAGGTTTGCTTACATGAACTACGTTAAATGAATTTGAAGGTTAACTATTGGCAAAGACAAGAGTTAAAGGCAAAATCTCACAAGATTACAGCAAAATATAAACGTACTAAATTATAACCAAATTATATATTCCAAAATTGCAATACTTCATGTAACCTACAGTTATTGTAACGGAAGAGAAAACACTAGGTATATTACCGATCGTCTAACATCTACCCAAAAGAAAATAATGAGATAAAATTTATGAATTTTCTAGATTAAGTTTAAATTAAATAATTGCCTCAGAATAAGGCTACAATAATTACGGTAGTGACAAATTCAAAAATTCAGATCAATCTGATCATTACAAAAATTAATAAAATTATAACGGAAATCTAATCAGGATTATTTTGTGATCTCGCAGTTGACTAAGAGGTGCGACAGGTAATAAACCACTCAAAATTCTTGGTTCAAAAACTAGGCGAAATAAGTCTTGCACTCAAACGTTACGTCGTCGAAAATCGGTCGAAAATATATATAAGGTAAAAATTACAACCTTATTTGGCAAGATGGCTGACGGAAAGGACGCTGCAGTTGTTCAAGATGGCGACGTCTCCCTTGTGGAGAAATTCCACTCAACAGGTGGGCTGGATGTTGGATGAGACCCCTGTTGTGGGCGATAACCCCAAAAATAAGTCTTCGGAGGGCTCAAATGGTCGCCAAAGGAATCCTAACAGCCTTCGAGGGCTTTAGTGCCCGTCAAAAGAATCCTAGCGGGTTCTGAGGGCTTTTGTGCCCGTCAAAAGAATCCTATTAAAATTAAAAAAAAACCCAAAGATAAAATCCCGAAAATTTAACACAGAGCTCTGAAAACTTACCCCAATTATGAAGAAATAATATGGAGATTCCACGATAAGGACTCAGAAGTCACACATAGCACGAAGATAAATCAAAAATCCACCTCGTGGCATTCGTAAATTAGATAACGGTATTGCGATAAAAATTAATTCACGATAAATCACCTAATAAAGGTATCGATAACTCACACTTATTTCGTTAAAGCCGCCTAAGCGTTAGTCTAACATTTTAGACAAAGTGATAAAATTCACCAAAAGACAATAAGCATATCGTGCCCATGCACTTATAACAAGTTCGACTTCTAAAGTGACCTAAACCGTGACCTTTACGGTAGATACGTTACAACCCAAGATCACGCACACTCAATGCGTCACTAGAAAGGATTCAACCTAAAGGCGGGAGTTTTCAAATAAACATAATAAGCACTCAACTAATCTGACAATAAAGGGGAGACGACATCGTGACTTAAACACAATTAAACGTAACCCTACACATATCTTAGAAGGAAGAACATAAGCGAATTACTCAACAATTGTAAATAGGAGATATAAAGTCGACCGCACGAGAGGGTATTTCATGCCGGACGTTGGCAATCCGTGAGCAGATAGAACTGTACTACTTAGCCGATAGGTATGACAGAAAATAAACAAGCGATCTTCCACACGTAGTTTCTGTTTTCATTAGGCGAAAGGACAGAATTTCTGCAGGTAAATAACGAAATACTAAAGCTTAATATCAAAACGCTGCTAAAGACGGTAGAAAAACCGATCAAAACTTATGTTACAGCGAAATTACAATCCTAACCCATACGATGGTTCTGGGGACAGAATAACAGAAGTTCCTAATACTAGAAAATCGAAGATAGAGCAACAAGTGATCGACAGCAATTAATAGTATGCCTTACACTCCAAACATTTCTTTAATTAATACTCCTTACCTTTTTTCCTTTTAGAGAGACGACTGCGAAGGAAAAGGAAAATAACAATAATACTCGGGGGGGCCTGCTCGAGATTCTGTGTTTGGCAAAACGCAAAATATATGACACAGTTAGCACAATATCTTGATTATCGTTTCAAAACGTTTACAACCTACAATAAATGCATTAGGTAGGGATCGGTCGTAATATATATAAGAAGATATTTTATATACTTAAGCAAGGCGTAGAGATAATTGCAAATGCGTAAAATATGAAACTACAGGTAGGTTAGATTAAGCTAGAGCTAAGATAAATAAAGTTAGTTATTCAGATAAAGAGGCTTTCACAAAAACAGAGTGTAAATGCCCGATCTTACACAAAATGTATCTGTCATGTTCGCGGTATGTGATTTAGAGCGGTGAGGGCTCAATAGTAGGTTTAGTACCCACGGAAGCATACTGCAGGCAGTCTTAGTGACCGGTGAAATAGACAATATACAGGGTACGCTCAAAAAGTCATGAACTTTATACGAAATTCCACGTATTTAGACAAAAGGTACACAATCTTTCGCGAACTATAGACAAAGTAAATTTACAACGTAACAAATTCCCCCCTTTCCAGCGAAAAGAAATTGATCGCAGAGCAATTTCTTGCACCGAGAACATAGGCTGACGGGATAAAGATAGTGAAAAGGGTAAGCGAGAGCTCTAAAACGGACGTTGTCTACTACACAAACGCATACATATCCACACTCCACACTCAGTCCCAGCAACACCAGACAGCTTGGCCATAACCACCACGTGGCCCTTCGGCATTCGGCCGGTACGGGGAAAGTAACGAAAAATAAAAGAACAAGGGGTGTCGAGATTCTGCACAGACGCGCCCCGAGACCTGTCCAACCGACAGCCCAGCACTACTGGTAGCATCACGGGGGGGAAGAGGGTGTAGACGGGTTAGATATCGGTGTGCCCGGCCGGCGGTGATCCTTACGACGGTCGAAGGCACAGGAATGAGGAGTGGGCACTACCAATAGGCCAAGATGCGGGCAAGGCAACCCCCGAGACGACACTCTGCAGACACGCGACGGTAAAAGAGACCCTTGGGAGAGAAACCGAGAGCCTCAAAACAGACAAAAATAATAAAAGGTCAACTAAAAACGGGTTTATCACTACAGATACGGGATACAAAGCGGAATAGGGAAGAGGTAAATAAAGGTAGGGTAGAGCTCAGAATGGTGCAACTGCTCAGAGGTACGGATATGCTGTTTCGACATCCAAAACATCCGGTAACAACAAAACGAGAAAAGATCGCCAAACAAAAATAGAAATTAGAGAGCAAAAGTTTAAAGTCTGGACCGGCGTTGTCCCGACTAAAATGCTGAAGGCAACGATAAACCATAAAGGCTGAAGTCATTTCCGATTCCTGGTAGTAACATTTTGAACGTAAGAAAAGCAAGAAGGTCGCCAGGACACGACCTTTAGAAGGCTGAGGATTATCACACAGAAGGGACCATCACTCTTTATACCTTCACAAATAAGAAAGTCAAATCCGGTAGTTAAGCAACATTAGTTAGCTTAAAAGGTAGTCATGTCAGAGAGGGTAAACGAAATATAGTGTGGACTCCCCTAGCAAGGCTGCCACTCCATACATGCAAAGACACGGGAGATCCGAAACATACGGAAGCGATAAAGGCACGGGAGATAAATGCATAGTCGGAGTCACAGATACGAGCTGTGCAATGGGGCCGGTAAACACACTAACAGAAGTTGATATAAGGAAAATGTTTGCCCTGAAGCGATAGCTCCTTGATGTATCAAAGCTATTTAATTAGTAATTGCGGGTTATGAAATAAATTTTCCAAGATGGAACAGCAACCGCGCGGAAAAGGTCGTGCACTCAGCCGCGGGAGGAGACAAGATCCCACACGGAAAACTCGACACACGAGAGGGAAGGAAATTGATTGCTCCGGGGTGTTAGGGAACAAAGAGGTCCGAGTCCCTTTAGAAGCCTTTTACTTCACGCAGGATCACGGTAGGAGAATTCTTTCAGCCCTCACTACAGGCCGTGATGGAAGGAGTTAGCGATAAGGTAAGGCACGAAGCAACACATAACGAAAACGTAAGCGAGATAAAAGACAAACTAATTTATTCAACAGACGAGTGTCGATGATTATCGTCTGAAGTCTGTTTCGCAAATCGTCAGGTAGCATTGAACAAATGGCGGAAGAAGGTATATCAACAAGGTACCACTGCAAAACGTAACCCACAAACAAGACCATAGCCGGGCTAAGATAAACAGACGGAGTCCGAGAAATTTTTATTTTAGAGGAACGCTCTCGATAGATGTTCAGAGAATTATCGTCAACAACCTTAAGAGATCCCATGCCCAACGAAATGAATGGATCCGCTTCACTCGCCGGAACAGAGAAATCCAAAGCTGAAGAAGCAACAGCGTTTTTATCATAAGCCAAATCAGATATATACAGATTCAAAGATACGCATGGAGTTGTGACATCTGTAGGTTCGAAAAGCTCCAAGTTCAGAGAGACATCGAAATCTGCGTTATTTGCGCATACAAGAAGCTTAGAATCGAAAGAAGCTTCAGAAGCGGTATCATTGGCGCATACAAGAACCTCTAAATCGGTAAGAGTGACAGAATCGGAGTTATTAGGACGTACAAAAAGCTCCAAGTCAGATGAGGAAACAGAATCTGTATTATAGCTGAGTACGAAGTCGGAAGAGACATCAGAAATTGAAATATGAGTAAGCCCTAAGTCGGGAGGTACGTCAGAAATCGTACTATAGGTAAACTTTACGTCAGAAGGTACATCAAGATCTGAGTCATAGGAACGCTCTACGACAGGAGATATATCAGAGATCGAAACAGGTGTAAGCTTTACAACAGGAGGTATATCAGAAATTGTATTAACAGTGAGCTCGGGAGTTTCTAACACGGGAGAGACAACTGACACCGAACTGATTTGGTCCTCGGAAGAATTCGGTTCATTGAAGGCGACTGAGTCTATCGGAGGTGGGGAGGTAGCAGTTGGAGAAAGAGTCGGATCCGGCATGACACTAGCTGACGGAGAAGGTTGGCCAATATCTTCATCGTCACCCATGTCAACCTCGTCGTCACTCCTATAATCCTCGTAGTCACTCACATACTCTCCGGCCTTCCATGCCTTATATTTCTCCATTATGGCACGAGAAGGGGTATCGGTAAGGTCACGAGGCGAGACGTTTCCGATAGTTCGCATTTTTGAGATAAACTTAGCTGCCAATTCACAACTACGTACCGAAAACCAGATACGTTCGTCCTTCTCTTCGGCAGTTTGCGGCTGCGCATTCTGAATGCGGTCCGCGACAAAAGCCAGATCGGAAGTTATTCCCCGATATTCAGAAACTGTAGTCCTACTATCAAGTTCAGCGATAAAATATTCTAAGAGAGAGAACTTTGACCAAATTGCCTCAGCGTCCTCCGCATAAGGAAAAGGGTAGTCAGAAGGAGGGCAGACGGCTTCCTTAAAGCCTGGGTGCTCTTCCTCGAATCTTAGAAGGTCATAGTAATACACCTGCGCATCGTCCAGCTCCATACCTGGTGACCGTTTGGCACCAAAAGTAGCGAGTAAATAATCCAAATCCTCATAAGAAAGATGTTCCATAAGAATGTCAAAACGCATAGTCTCCATCGTATAGAAAAAAATGATTCGAGAAGATTACAGAGATAAACTAGGTCTGGAAATGGTCACAAGACACAAATGTGTACCTGTCGATTACTTAAATGGTTCGTACCAGGTAACAAAAGAAGAAATCTTGATTGATTGCAAAACTATGTAAAGTCAAAACGCACGCTAAGACTTGCCTAGGAGGTAATCGGAAAAAAAATATATAGATATAGGCAAGACCAAAGAAAACAGTGCGATAAGAGTGCTCCACTCGGCAGCCACTCACACAAGTCGAGAAAAAGCCTAAATCGAGAAAATTCAAAATTTATTCCGGAAGATGGTCAGGACCGAAACGTTGATGCGAAACAAGTAGCTTCTCCGAAGTATAACACCACTGTGCGGTACGACGAAATGTTAGTGGCAGAAATACTCAAAGATAAGGAAAATATTCCGGAAGATGGAGAAAACTTGTCCGAAACGTCGATTGTCAAATTTGATCCGGAAGGTAGCGAGAACTAGGTCAAAACGTTAGATGTCAACTCGTTAGTTGAAAGATGACGCACAAGAGAAAAGAAAATTTGAGGGCGGCGAAAACTTAGCCGAAACGTAGGATGCGAAATGTTGTTCGTTAGGCCCACAACGAAGGCATGAAATTGTTGTGAAGGTAGCGGAAACTTCGTTGGAGCGTTGGGTAGCGAAAGGAAAAAAGAATTTTGTTCCGGAAGGTGGAGAAAAGATGGCGGAAACGTTGGTGTGTCAATTCGTACGGGGGGGGGAGAAACTTGTCTGAAAGTTAAGGGGCAGGAAAAGAAATTCTGAAAATGGCGGAAAATTGGCCGAAACTTGATTGACACACACGAATAATAATAAAGAAAAATTGAAGATGGCGGAAAGTTGGTCGAAACGTTGGTGCCAAATTTTTCCCTATCACCAAAAGAAAAATCCAGACGCTAGGGCACCAAATTTTTCCTTATTACTGAAAGAAAGGCCCAGAAAAAGATTATCGAAACGTTGGCTGTTAAAGACAGGGAGATAATTTGCAAAATTCAAGAAAATGTTCCGGAAGATGGTCAAAATTTTTCCGAAACGTGGTCCACCAAGGACAAGGCGATAAATTTGTAAATTTAAAAAAAAATTCCGGAAGATGGTCAAAAATCGGCCCCACGTTGGGCGCCAAATTTTTGCTACCGGATCTACGTCGCAATAAGATAACGGCTGATTAAGATATGAAACGGGGAGTCGCAATAGGGGGTTGTTAAACAGGATAACGCAGGGCCGAGCTAACTCTGTCGCAGACGGCGTGACGGTTCAGGTAAAAGAGAACACCTATAAGTAGAGCGTCGGTCGGCAACGACGCTTGCGACGATTGTCCGGGCACCAGGACACTATGCTATCTACAGATAACCTACCTGCGCCTCCTACGATCTACCACTGGCTGTGTCCCTCCAGCGGGTTACCTACTGAACACCCTGTATATATGAAGCACCCACACTCATGTGCGTACTTGTCACAATAATAAATACATATGCAGAGGTAAAAGAAATAAAAGATAAGGTATTCGTAATATAACAAAATTTAATTGAACTTGACGTGTGATGCGGTTATCAGTATAATATAAAAAAAAAAAAAAAAAAAATTGTGAAATCTGAAGTTAAGCAATGCGTTGATTGAAAGCTACATCGTAGTTAAGTTAGACAGATGGTAAATAATAAAAAAACGTAGGTGACATTTGCAAAAATTAGTAAGAATATAAGTAATAAAAAAACTTAAGGATTAGACAAAAACTCTGCGCATCAGCAGGAGTTGGTCGGTTGCCGAAACGTTTCTTTCACCTCACAATTAGGTGTACAAAAGTTTTCAATTACATGCCATTTGGCATTGTCAATACAAAGGTGAAATAATATTTATAAAATTTAATAAGCGCAAGAAAGATTAATGTATTAAAATAAAGTCTTAGCCTAAAGTGTGTAAAATTCGCTAACTTATAAAACAAAACAAAACGTCAGGTTTGCTTACATGAACTACGTTAAATGAATTTGAAGGTTAACTATTGGCAAAGACAAGAGTTAAAGGCAAAATCTCACAAGATTACAGCAAAATATAAACGTACTAAATTATAACCAAATTATATATTCCAAAATTGCAATACTTCATGTAACCTACAGTTATTGTAACGGAAGAGAAAACACTAGGTATATTACCGATCGTCTAACATCTACCCAAAAGAAAATAATGAGATAAAATTTATGAATTTTCTAGATTAAGTTTAAATTAAATAATTGCCTCAGAATAAGGCTACAATAATTACGGTAGTGACAAATTCAAAAATTCAGATCAATCTGATCATTACAAAAATTAATAAAATTATAACGGAAATCTAATCAGGATTATTTTGTGACCTCGCAGTTGACTAAGAGGTGCGACAGGTAATAAACCACTCAAAATTCTTGGTTCAAAAACTAGGCGAAATAAGTCTTGCACTCAAACGTTACGTCGTCGAAAATCGGTCGAAAATATATATAAGGTAAAAATTACAACCTTATTTGGCAAGATGGCTGACGGAAAGGACGCTGCAGTTGTTCAAGATGGCGACGTCTCCCTTGTGGAGAAATTCCACTCAACAGGTGGGCTGGATGTTGGATGAGACCCCTGTTGTGGGCGATAACCCCAAAAATAAGTCTTCGGAGGGCTCAAATGGTCGCCAAAGGAATCCTAACAGCCTTCGAGGGCTTTAGTGCCCGTCAAAAGAATCCTAGCGGGTTCTGAGGGCTTTTGTGCCCGTCAAAAGAATCCTATTAAAATTAAAAAAAAACCCAAAGATAAAATCCCGAAAATTTAACACAGAGCTCTGAAAACTTACCCCAATTATGAAGAAATAATATGGAGATTCCACGATAAGGACTCAGAAGTCACACATAGCACGAAGATAAATCAAAAATCCACCTCGTGGCATTCGTAAATTAGATAACGGTATTGCGATAAAAATTAATTCACGATAAATCACCTAATAAAGGTATCGATAACTCACACTTATTTCGTTAAAGCCGCCTAAGCGTTAGTCTAACATTTTAGACAAAGTGATAAAATTCACCAAAAGACAATAAGCATATCGTGCCCATGCACTTATAACAAGTTCGACTTCTAAAGTGACCTAAACCGTGACCTTTACGGTAGATACGTTACAACCCAAGATCACGCACACTCAATGCGTCACTAGAAAGGATTCAACCTAAAGGCGGGAGTTTTCAAATAAACATAATAAGCACTCAACTAATCTGACAATAAAGGGGAGACGACATCGTGACTTAAACACAATTAAACGTAACCCTACACATATCTTAGAAGGAAGAACATAAGCGAATTACTCAACAATTGTAAATAGGAGATATAAAGTCGACCGCACGAGAGGGTATTTCATGCCGGACGTTGGCAATCCGTGAGCAGATAGAACTGTACTACTTAGCCGATAGGTATGACAGAAAATAAACAAGCGATCTTCCACACGTAGTTTCTGTTTTCATTAGGCGAAAGGACAGAATTTCTGCAGGTAAATAACGAAATACTAAAGCTTAATATCAAAACGCTGCTAAAGACGGTAGAAAAACCGATCAAAACTTATGTTACAGCGAAATTACAATCCTAACCCATACGATGGTTCTGGGGACAGAATAACAGAAGTTCCTAATACTAGAAAATCGAAGATAGAGCAACAAGTGATCGACAGCAATTAATAGTATGCCTTACACTCCAAACATTTCTTTAATTAATACTCCTTACCTTTTTTCCTTTTAGAGAGACGACTGCGAAGGAAAAGGAAAATAACAATAATACTCGGGGGGGGCCTGCTCGAGATTCTGTGTTTGGCAAAACGCAAAATATATGACACAGTTAGCACAATATCTTGATTATCGTTTCAAAACGTTTACAACCTACAATAAATGCATTAGGTAGGGATCGGTCGTAATATATATAAGAAGATATTTTATATACTTAAGCAAGGCGTAGAGATAATTGCAAATGCGTAAAATATGAAACTACAGGTAGGTTAGATTAAGCTAGAGCTAAGATAAATAAAGTTAGTTATTCAGATAAAGAGGCTTTCACAAAAACAGAGTGTAAATGCCCGATCTTACACAAAATGTATCTGTCATGTTCGCGGTATGTGATTTAGAGCGGTGAGGGCTCAATAGTAGGTTTAGTACCCACGGAAGCATACTGCAGGCAGTCTTAGTGACCGGTGAAATAGACAATATACAGGGTACGCTCAAAAAGTCATGAACTTTATACGAAATTCCACGTATTTAGACAAAAGGTACACAATCTTTCGCGAACTATAGACAAAGTAAATTTACAACGTAACACATCCTTATCGGCAAAGACGTTGACGAAAACTACTTATCGAATAAACAACATTGACAAAAGATATCAACAGAAATTAGGGCCCCACAGAACCTGTTAAACTTTGATGGCAAGGGTGTTGGTGGATAATTGGAGGCAATCAATTGTGTGGTTCCCTTATATTCATGCTCCTGCATTTTCTGGGGTTTAAAATTTCGGGCAAGAGAGCCTTTTCAAAATAAAAATATTTTGGAAACATCTTGTTTTCCCATAGTTCCTGGTCTGGAAAAGTTCTTTCAAGATGTACGTCTTTCGGGGTCCACACAACAAATTCACAGAATTCTTTTTTTGTTACATGGAGTTGCCCCTGTAACTGGTGGTAATAATCGTGCTTTTTAAACAGGTACGTTACGAGTATAAAAGTATTTAGAACTGAATTTTAAATACCTTTTGTATAAAAGAACTTCAAAATTCGGACCGGAAGTAACACATTTACTCTTATCGAATAGCGATTTTTTGCAAATATGTCGTAAATTATGCATTCTATATATATTTATCAAGAGTACAAAAGCATTTAGAGCTGACTTTGGAATATTTTTTGTATAAATGAAATTTCAAAATTCGGACCGGAAGTAACACTTTTACTCTAAAAAGGTTTGTTAAGAGAATAGAAGTACTTATAATAGGATTTTGAATAATTTATATATAAAAAAATTCTTAAAATTCGGCTTATTTTTCTAAGATAAAACTATTTAAAACAATTTAGAACAATCTTGTATAATATGGAACGCTCATACGTATAAGAAGAAGGTGGCCACACCTCATTATTACGTTTGGCACTAAGTCGAAGATGGTTTCTTGCCTTAGTCGAGTATCTTTTATCCGTGTTATTCCTGTCTGTTTTATGACCACAGAACTGAACTCACAAATGTGAAAACTTTAAATTGATAACTTGTACTGCATCAGGTGCGTGACAGTTTTGAATCAAGACATGTGGTCACGACCGATCATCGTGATCTCGCGTGTTCGGGATGGGTAGACGTGAGGGGTATAAAGGGACGGAAAATTATGATAATATGCGTTTCGTACGTTAATATTCATCGTAGAAAAACAGTAAAAACACTAAACTATATAAAAATTAACTCTACAGCGTCGCCCTTTCTCGATTTTTCTTTTTGTCTGTTTTTTTGGAAGTTATTAAATATATTTTTTTTATAGAATAAAATATAAGAAAAGTAAAACGTTGTATCATTTCTAAATACACTTAACTATATATACAATCAATTAAATTCATAATATATTGTATAGTTTTTGAAAAAAACGGGAACTAAAATCAGCGCCATGTCTCGTTTCCGAAACACATTAAATGTATTTCACCTTTCGCCTTAAAGGGCTGATTAAACTGACATCAACAACTAACTAAAGTTGAAATTTCTAAAAAAAATTAAATGAAACACCCTGTATGTCATTGAAAAGTACTTAAAATTTACCAATTAAAAATATATACTTTTTTCGACCTATGGATAATATTGCAAATGTTATAGAATATTATATCTGAATAAACCTGTTTACGACTTAAAAATATGAGTTGCCATGACTTAAATACACATGGCATAAATAAAATTAATCGAAAAGAGTTACTTTCAATCTAATATTATATATTTATTTCTTTTTACAAACAAGTACTTTTTATTGAAATTTTAAAACTCATAAAATGAAAAGTTTGGATGTTCAGAAGTTGAATTAATAATAGTTAAAATATCGCAGTCGCTCTGTGTCATAAAATTGTTTATCGTCATACTTAGACTAACTTTTAAATTACTTTAAAAGTAAAGAAGTCATACTTACATTTATAACTTCAATTGAAAAGCAAACCGTCAATACAAGTGTTTAAATGTACGTTATTGAAAACTTCTATAACTTTCGCAATATCATGAAAATGTATAAGTTACTATTTTCAAGTATTACAGTAATTATAAGTTATCATATAACAAATTAAAAAATCTTTTTTAAGGTTCTCTTAAGTTTTTGCTAACATCAAGACTCTAGAAAGTTTATATTATTTTTTATATTATTGCTAATTCAAGAACTTCCAAACTTCTGATGAGTTTTAAAATTTTAATAAAAATTGCTTATTTGTAAAAGGAAAATAGAAGTAACTCTTTTCGAAACACATTAAATGTATTTCACCTTTCGCCTTAAAGGGCAGATTAAACTGACATCAACAACTAACTAAAGTTGTAAATTCTAAAAAAAATTAAATGAAACACCCTGTATGTCATTGAAAAGTACTTAAAATTTACCAATTAAAAATATATACTTTTTTCGACCTATGGACAATATTGCAAATGTTATAGAATATTATATCTGAATAAACCTGTTTACGACTTAAAAATATGAGTTGCCATGACTTAAATACACATGGCATAAATAAAATTAATTGAAAAGAGTTACTTTCAATCTAATATTATATATTTATTTCTTTTTACAAACAAGTACTTTTTATTGAAATTTTAAAACTCATAAAATGAAAAGTTTGGATGTTCAGAAGTTGAATTAATAATAGTTAAAATATCGCAGTCGCTCTGTGTCATAAAATTGTTTATCGTCATACTTAGACTAACTTTTAAATTACTTTAAAAGTAAAGAAGTCATACTTACATTTATAACTTCAATTGAAAAGCAAACCGTCAATACAAGTGTTTAAATGTACGTTATTGAAAACTTCTATAACTTTCGCAATATCATGAAAATGTATAAGTTACTATTTTCAAGTATTACAGTAATTATAAGTTATCATATAACAAATTAAAAAATCTTTTTTAAGGTTCTCTTAAGTTTTTGCTAACATCAAGACTCTAGAAAGTTTATATTATTTTTTATATTATTGCTAATTCAAGAACTTCCAAACTTCTGATGAGTTTTAAAATTTTAATAAAAATTGCTTATTTGTAAAAGGAAAATAGAATTAACTCTTTTCGAAACACATTAAATGTATTTCACCTTTCGCCTTAAAGGGCAGATTAAACTGACATCAACAACTAACTAAAGTTGTAAATTCTAAAAAAAATTAAATGAAACACCCTGTATGTCATTGAAAAGTACTTAAAATTTACCAATTAAAAATATATACTTTTTTCGACCTATGGACAATATTGCAAATGTTATAGAATATTATATCTGAATAAACCTGTTTACGACTTAAAAATATGAGTTGCCATGACTTAAATACACATGGCATAAATAAAATTAATTGAAAAGAGTTACTTTCAATCTAATATTATATATTTATTTCTTTTTACAAACAAGTACTTTTTATTGAAATTTTAAAACTCATAAAATGAAAAGTTTGGATGTTCAGAAGTTGAATTAATAATAGTTAAAATATCGCAGTCGCTCTGTGTCATAAAATTGTTTATCGTCATACTTAGACTAACTTTTAAATTACTTTAAAAGTAAAGAAGTCATACTTACATTTATAACTTCAATTGAAAAGCAAACCGTCAATACAAGTGTTTAAATGTACGTTATTGAAAACTTCTATAACTTTCGCAATATCATGAAAATGTATAAGTTACTATTTTCAAGTATTACAGTAATTATAAGTTATCATATAACAAATTAAAAAATCTTTTTTAAGGTTCTCTTAAGTTTTTGCTAACATCAAGACTCTAGAAAGTTTATATTATTTTTTATATTATTGCTAATTCAAGAACTTCCAAACTTCTGATGAGTTTTAAAATTTTAATAAAAATTGCTTATTTGTAAAAGGAAAATAGAAGTAACTCTTTTCGAAACACATTAAATGTATTTCACCTTTCGCCTTAAAGGGCAGATTAAACTGACATCAACAACTAACTAAAGTTGTAAATTCTAAAAAAAATTAAATGAAACACCCTGTATGTCATTGAAAAGTACTTAAAATTTACCAATTAAAAATATATACTTTTTTCGACCTATGGACAATATTGCAAATGTTATAGAATATTATATCTGAATAAACCTGTTTACGACTTAAAAATATGAGTTGCCATGACTTAAATACACATGGCATAAATAAAATTAATTGAAAAGAGTTACTTTCAATCTAATATTATATATTTATTTCTTTTTACAAACAAGTACTTTTTATTGAAATTTTAAAACTCATAAAATGAAAAGTTTGGATGTTCAGAAGTTGAATTAATAATAGTTAAAATATCGCAGTCGCTCTGTGTCATAAAATTGTTTATCGTCATACTTAGACTAACTTTTAAATTACTTTAAAAGTAAAGAAGTCATACTTACATTTATAACTTCAATTGAAAAGCAAACCGTCAATACAAGTGTTTAAATGTACGTTATTGAAAACTTCTATAACTTTCGCAATATCATGAAAATGTATAAGTTACTATTTTCAAGTATTACAGTAATTATAGTTATCATATAACAAATTAAAAAATCTTTTTTAAGGTTCTCTTAAGTTTTTGCTAACATCAAGACTCTAGAAAGTTTATATTATTTTTTATATTATTGCTAATTCAAGAACTTCCAAACTTCTGATGAGTTTTAAAATTTTAATAAAAATTGCTTATTTGTAAAAGGAAAATAGAAGTAACTCTTTTCGATATATATACACATAAATAAAAACTAATTATGCATTACTACAAAACATCGGTAGTTAGACAAACTTTTAAGCTTTAGATTCTAGTCTTATTTAATGGAGGTTATGGAGCATCAATGTACTCTGAAATATATGTAACATACTTACCTTTCACAAGAGCTGGTATAGCTAAATTCCCATTCTTTTTGACACAGTCATTCAATTTAGGATCGGATAAAGAACAACGATTAATATAGGATGCTATAAATAAATACAGACACTGACATTTCTATTATAACAATTTACTTTATTCGAAATTGTCCCTGTTACAACTATTTCTAAAGGAAGGCGTTATACTTACGAAAATCTAAAGCACGAGTAAGGCAAATAACACATAAAATTATAAAGATGGACACTTTCATTTTGAAAACGTTGCTGATCAAATCAATATCAAACAATAATCTATACATTGCAAGTTATGCACTTATATACGGAAATATGTTCATTTTAATACAATGATGCATTAATTTTAAATGTTACACACGAAAAAAACTGCAATTTAAACTGGATGTATTCTATGGTAGGCAATAATTACTTAATAACGCCAGGATTTTTTTGACAATACATTGTACTAATGAAGACAAGCTATTAATTTAAGTAGACAGATATATCTATTTATATAAATTCTAATTATAGTTATTTTAATATTTAGCACGTCCTTCAGGATTGGTTTTAATATAACCAATATGCAGAATATTCAAATAAAAAACTATGAAATGTGCGTCATTGTTATATGAATTATACTTTTATTATTGCATGAAAATATACCTTATTAAGACAGGTGACTATTTGTTGCTAGCGATTTCTATATAAAATAGAAAATTAGCTAATTTTTTTGCGGCACCTGTCAGTATTATGAAATGCACAGTTCTGGACATTAACGAAATATAAACGACCACAATTATGTTACAAATATACATTTAAATCTAACTCTAACTATGTAACTAATGAATTAAATACCATACTATGTGAGAAAATCTAATCACCTAATAAAAGTACATATATAATATTCATGAACCAAGTTTTGTACAAATGTGTAATGTGTTGAGAATAATAATTGATAATCTTTGTATTGTTTTTTGAGGAAAAATTCCCGTTTTCTTGTCTGTATTTTGGATCAGTTTAGTTAGTTTCTTCGATGATAAAAGTGTATGGTTGTGAATTCATTTAAGTATCGGAAAATTCGAAGTCAATCGGGTGTTGAACAAACAATAGTACGTTCTAACTTAGGGTGGGATTCTGTGCGCTTATCGCAAGGTTTACGCTTATTTTTTCATTGGTTGACTTCGCAGATATTTCTTGGTGAAACATTTTGTAATAACTTAATTAATTATTCGAAAATAAACACTTGGCTCAGTTTCACAACTTCTTTATTAGATACACTAGCAATTGTTTCGGCTATGAGGCCATTATCAAAGAGTTATCTAGAACTCTTTATTAGATACACTAACAATTGTTTCGGCTATGAGGCCATTATCAAAGACTTATCTTGAACTGAGTTCTAGATAAGTCTTTGATAATGGCCTCATAGCCGAAACAATTGTTAGTGTATCTAATAAAGAAGTTGTGAAACTGAGCCAAGCGTTTATTTTCGAATAATTAATTAAGCTTACGCTTATCTAAGCTACGAGAAATACGTCAGCAATGCAACCTAGCAGCTAAGATAACAATTTACGATTTTTGTACATCATCTTTATATTTAACATGCAACCTGACCTATCTCTTAAACACCTATATACCAAAATATTTTAATTTAAAATTTTAACTAATAAGAAAATTGTTTGAAATATAATTAAGCGATTGCTAACAAATTTTTTTAAAGAAATATACGGAAAATTTTTGGTAGTGCTAAGAAAGCAGGAAGCAAAATTTCAGCAAGAACTGCTACCCTTAAGAGAGTTTAATAAGTTGTAGTATTAAAGTAGTGTATAGTAAATTTGCAGATAAATGTCTTTTTAGACATACCTATGGATGATGAAATGTGATGTTTCTATGACCACAACAAGGACAGTTATTCCTATAAAGTGGGCATTGTTTTTCTTACAAGAGTACCTAATCACATTGCAGCAGACCATATTCATACAATATATGGCATGTGAAATTTACACAAACTAAATGTTCGAAAAAGTCTATCATGGTATCGTGTTTACAATTTCGTTGAATTTTCATCAAATTTTCTAAAGATAAAACTACATCATATTAAAAGGATGTGTTGAAGAAAATAAGAGGAAATTTACCTATTTATTTGTAAGTCAAACCGCATAGATTTTTTTCAATATGTAACATATTGAACAATTAATGTTTTAGGCCCCAAAAGCCTAACGTCATGTTCTAATAGCATTGGGCAAAGTACATGAATGGTTGAAGTATATAATTACTTTGCATTTAGAAAATCGACCAATCCTGTGATACAAGCTTGAACTTGGTTTCAATATTTTTGTTTGTTACAATCAATTTTATTTTACTAGCCGTTGGAATGTATTATTAGAACAGAAGAAGGCTTACACAATAAAATATTTGATATTGAGTACACCAAATCATTCATGAGAGAACGATAAGGATGTGAAAATTTATTGTTTAATGGTTTAATACCAATAGTATCAGTATGTATTATAAGATAATAAAAGCATTGGACTACTGCCAAATAATAGAAAATATCCATAAACATAATGTTGGTAAGACCTGTAACAAATATATTATGAACACTGCATTTCAAGTAACATTCAAATATAACTATTATATTATTTTGATGAATACATTTATCCAGTAACTGGATAAGGCTCTGAACACCTAAACTTTTCCTTAAAAGAAGAGATATCACACTCTATACATATATTTTACATAGACGCATCTCTACCTGTTGTGATCTACATTTAACAATAATGCTATGAAGTCATATCCATGTTTGTAAACAGGAACAATATTAAATATGAAATATAACCTTCAAAATCTTTATTTACGCTCTTAATGACACTTCTAAAGTCATTAACCGTAAAAGTTCCCAAAATCGTCATCTAAATGTCATCTCGTTGCTAGATACCGTAAGCTTCCGGGATTCCTAGCTTACGAGAGCCCATTGAGGAAAAATACTATGGAGACGCTGAAAATCATCTTTGCTGTATGCTCAAAACGGGGGCATTGGGCGGGGCTAAGTGTGGGACCAATATGGCTGCCTCACCTGGTCTGGACTACTCAAAATTATAATCTGTCATCCCACACCTGTCAGGCCCAAGTTTAACATAATTATTAAGTGTAAGTTGTGGATTTGGATTTTTTGGGGAATTCCAACAAATGTTTTATGTTATACAAAAATGTTGTCCTGGGTACGCTAATAACTGAAGATTGCAAAAGAAGATATGTAGTTTAAGAAATATTTATTTGACTTAAGTGTAGTATCAATATGGCGGACCTGTACCCGGTTTGATCACGTGACGTCGTCTCCCTACCTATTCTTTCTCAATGCGAGAGCCACTCAGAATCGCATCCATAAATCTATGATTTGTGTTAAACGTTAAATGTCAATTGTTGTCTATCAATAATTGTCAGAATTTAATATAAAAAATAGTAATTTATATTTTTCAATTTTGAAAATGGTATTTTTAATGATAAATTCTTAGACAGAACTTTGTTTTCGGACGAAGCATGGTTTCATGTTAGTGGATACGTTAACTCACAAAACTTGAGAATGTGGAATAATTTTTAAATTGAAGCTCCTACACATCTTCAGAAAGTTTATTTTTGGTCCGCTATGAGTAAATGAAGGATTATTTGACCAATTTTTTTAATGGTACCTTAACTGCCCAAAGATACCGGTAGGAAATACTCTTGCATTTCCTTAATCAGCTTCGTGTAGATGAAATAGTTTTGGGTTACTTTCAACAAGATGGTGCTAGAGCTCACAAAACGGGTAAAGAAATGAATGTGATAAGAGAAGTATTTTGAAATCGTTTAATTAGTTTGAACAGCGAACATGAATTTCTTCCAAGGTCTTGTTATCTTACACAATGTGATTCCTTTTTATGGCCTTTTATAAAAAAAATCAATTCATTAAGTACCTGTGCAAGATTATATAGATCTGCAAGACCAAACTATAATTAAAAATAACGAAATTAAAAATAGTTAAGTACTGCAAAACGTATTTGGTAGCATTAAGCAGAGGTGCGTAAAATGATTGGAAGAATGTAGAGGACAATTTCAACATATTTGATAGTTTATTATGGTCATTATTGTTGATAATTTATGATATTTATTTTAAGGTTACAATCTAAATACTATACGAACAATTAATCTGTTTCAAAATTATTTTAAGCCATTTTTTGCAATAATTGTTGAATGTTAATATTAAACTAGTACCATGACTAACAGCCGACTTCTATCACAATAAGATGAATAAAATCTTTGCTTGTACAATTATTTCCCTTAATTCGTTTTTTTTTTTATGTATTACCACACATTAGACAAGCTTTATTACCAAAAAATGAACAGCGTATGAATCGAATTATGTAATTTCTTCCAAAGTAAAGTATTGCATGAAGAGGTGTTATTGTTCAGCTCAGATCATTAGATTCAATTTTTGCAAATAAGACAACTCTTTCCTGTCCAGAGATTCGAATATCTCCTAACGAAGAGCAAACCCTTTGCGCGGGCATTCGTTGATTCAAGAAACTGAAATAGCTTCTTCTTTATTAAACCATTGGAAATGAATTGTTAATTATCCTGGAATTCATAGATTTTACGCTACCTTTTCTTTTTCTCCCAAAAACATTTGGCACTTTACCTCTTGTAGACAGCATGCAGGTCTTACTTGTGCAACATCCAATAGTAATTCGCAATCATATTGCCATTCTACCTGCCATGGTATCTACGCTCCATCGTCTTGATATCTTGGCGAAATCTTTCTCCCTATTCTACACTAACACCATCAAGGTTTTCTGGAAGGTAGTACAAATGAAACTATAAGTAATGAACATTCAGCCCCATCGAACAATCCAAGTCTTTGAATTTCTTTAACATGTTTTACACGATACATTCATAGTTTGGGTCATTAAAGTCTCTAAGGAATTTTTTGACAATTCGTCTTGAAAAAGTTTTCGAATATCTGGCACTACGAAAACACCTTCTTTTACTTTTGCTCCAACAGTCCTGGAAACTTGTGACCAATGCACTCTCTTTCTTTTAATAAAGCCTTAACAAATTCTTTCATCAAACGAAGCTTGGCGTAAAGTGGAGGTAAAAGGAATTTCTTTCAATACATTTTCCCAGGTTTTAATGCTTTTCTAGGCGGCCACTCATTTTTGATCCAATCATTGCCCTTATCCCGACTATCCCATTTACACAAAAAGTAAGGGTACTTGCTGTATCCTGATTGTTGTCTAAGAAGCATGGAGAGCACATTCAGATCACCGCCTATCAACCATCCAATATTTAATTAATATTTCTATTATTATTATTACTATTATTTTTAAACATCTCCATCTATCCAGAGACATTACTACAGTAAACTCGGCCACTGTCTTGAGAAAAGTATGGAATGAAATCTATTTCTCTGGTTCTGAACCATGAGATAGAAGTACCAGAAGCCAAGAAATTCTTTTCCTTTAACCCAAATCCTAAGAGTTCTTCAAATATTTAGAAAAGCTCAAATATAACTAGATCATTCAATTCCAATTGGGGAGAAGGTTGGGACTCTCTGATATCTGAAACACCGAGAAAATCCTGGTTATAAGTCAGATCTTCGTCTTCTTAATGTGCAGAAAGTGTCTTCTAATTTCTTAGTGGGTTTAGGTACAAGTATTGCTGGGCTATAAAGAACACCACGTATTGCTAACCTTTCACGTTATATGAACATAAGTAGTAGTCATCACTATGATTTTTAGGTTCAAAACAGAAAGACTTTTTCATACTTTTTGACCACATTTGCAATTCTATTCTGAAGGAAATAAATAACCTCTAGAGCAGGGGTCTCCAAACTATGGCCCGAGGGCCACATCCGGCCCGCGGACAGATTTTGTCCGGCCCGCGGAGAGCTAGCATACTTGAAAACTCCTTTTAGAGAACATATTTTTTATAGCAAATTAAATTTAGTTTACTGAAGTATTCTAATTTTATGTTGAATAATTATTAATATGACATCTACATTGATATGGTCATGGGCTAACTACTCATAACATTGTTGTAGGCTTATTGTTATTGTTTTTGTGATAAGTTGGATAAAGAAACACAGAATTGTAATGAGTAAAGACATGTATAATATGCAGAAAATTTTACTTCAGTATATAATAACTAACAAATTATTGAAATGAATCCAACTAACATTTTATACATTTTAAATAAAAACATAACTTATAACAAGCATAATGACATATGAAATACTAATGAGATTTGTGTAATTGAGATTTTCCACTGACAATAGTTTGTAGTTGTGGACTAATTTTACTTGTACCAATTATTAAAAGAGATTTAAGATGCTCGTCAGTTAATTTAGATCTGTAAACATTTTTTGTGTACTTCATTTTGGAGAAGGTCTTCTCACACAAATAAGTAGCACCAAAAACAGAAAACAGCCCACGAGCAAATTTATGCAAATTATCAAATTGTGTCAGTGGAAGACTCTTATAAAATTCCAACAAAGATGAGTTTTGATATTTGTTCTTAATTATATCACTGCACTGTAGATCAATTATTTCCATTTGAAGTTCCGGGGCTAGGGTTTCAATGTCAGTATCAAAAGGATTCTGAAAAATCTTAATTTGATTCGCAATGGCATCAAAGTCCGAGAAACGAGTATCAAAATTTAATTTCAAAGCACTCAAAGTTTCGATTGCAAAATCGATAGGAAACTCAGTCTCAGTAGTGTGGCTGAATATTTCACATGTTTTAAAATGTTAAAAACATTTACTTCGTAGTTGTGATTGAAACAGTATCAATTTCTTCCGGAATGATTTGATATTAGTGTATAAATCAGGAAGATGCTGGTTTTCTCCTTGTAATCTCAAATTCAGTTCGTTCACATGTTTTGTCAAATCAACATGCTAACTTCCACAGCCATGCGTTGTTTTGTAATTCAGTACGAGGGCGATGCTTTTCATTCAAAAAAATTTCGATCACTGCTCGAAGTTCAAAAAAGCGCTGAAGGACTTTCCCACAACTAAGCCAACGTACGACAGTATGATAAGGTAAGTCATTTTCTCCAATCTCTTCAATAAATTGTCGGAATTGTCGGTGATTCAGCCCAAAAGATCTGATAAAATTAACAGTTGATATGACTGGTTTCAGAACTTCAGACATATCCAAACATTTTCCGCACAAAGACTGTTGATGAATGATACAATGTAAGACTAATGGTTTTAAACCACCGTCATTTTCTACAGCCTTTGACACAAGAGCGACCACTCCTTTATCTTTCCCACTCATGTTTTTGCCTCCATCAGTTGTAATACATTTCAAGTTTTTCCATCGAAGGTTCTTTTGATTAATGGCCATTTCAACTCCTTTAAAAATATCTGTACTAGTAGTTGTGCCATGAATACTATTCATATCAAGAAGTTCTTCATGCACTTCATAGCTTTTATCTACTCCTCGAATATAAATCAACACCTGAGCAGTATCTGACACATCCGTTGACTCATCCAAGGCCAAAGAAAACCACTCAACATGTCCATTTTTGTCGAACAGTTGAGAGGATATATTTTCAGCGATGTTTTATAGCCTTCGAGCCACAGTGTTTGCTGACATACTGACACTTTTTAATAAATTTACCTTTTCAGGGCACATTTCTTCGGCTACTGCAATTATGCATTCTTTGATCATTTCTCCATCGGTGAATGGTTTTCCACGTTTTGCAATTTCAAGAGCCACACGAAAGCTAGCACGCGTTGCAGCCTCTTGTTCAGTTTTGAGTTTTGTAAATGAAGATTGCTGCGATTTCAATCCGCGCTTCATAGCTTCGAATTTTTCTGTCCGCAAACTTCCTGTATATTTTGAGTAATTTTGAAAATGTTTTGTTTCATAATGACGTTTAATGTTATATTCTTTGAGAACGGCTATGCTTTCATTGCAAATCAAACATAGCGCCTTCTTACTGGACTCAATTACGAAATACTGAATGTTCCACTGATCTTTGAATTTTCTGCATTCACTATCAATTTTTCGCTTCTTTTCCATACTACTAAATCACACACAAAAGCAACAATTCAAATCAAAATACTGTTACAAAGATGTCTTAAACTTAAACACGCACAAACACGTTTTAAGGAGGTACGCACTATTTTATTTCACAACAGTGTCATAGGAACTGACTTGTGGTTGCGCCACTAGCCTTCTTATATATTCCAATTACTGCCATCTAGAAGTGAGTGGAAGACACCAGAACTTTCTCGAACCAACGAGATTATTCTGTACGTGCTATTAGCGCCATCTGTTAGCGATAGAAGGTACTACCTATTTCCGCTTGTGTCCACCAGATGTCGTGTCACGTTACTCCTCATGGCTCGTACTCTACGACTAATCTAGAAATTACAGATAATGACAGGAAAATTAATAATATGCAGTGTTGCCGTTTTGCAGCCTGTTTTAAACGTTGCGTACTTTTTCGGACTTTTTTTCATCAGTGGACTATTTCACTTTTTACCACCGGCAACAATGATAATATGGTTTTGGCCCTCGGAACTTACTGGAGTAATCAGTATGGCCCTAAGGCTGGAAAGTTTGGAGACCCCTGCTCTAGAGCAATAACACTTTGACTACTCCTCATAACAACCACTGGTGAACCATCGCGATTTTTAAGATAGGTTGTTGACGAATAAGAGCCATTTTGAAGCAAAATTTATCCAAACAAAAGTTTTGACACACTCTTACTTAAAAATTCTTTTTTTATTTGCAACACAGACTGCCCTGAAAATCTGCGCTTTTCACCAGAAATGACAAGTTATGATACTAAATGCTCGTCCCCTTCTTGGATTGTATAATAAAATGGATTGTTGGCTACGAAAAGAAATTTTTCAATTTGTGAAAAAATGGTACGTGACAAAATTTTTTGACTATTATTCCTGAAATCAGCATCCAAAATTCTATCAGAATCTTTCTTTTAAGAACTAATTTTGTATCATCATATTATAGTTCTGCATTAAAATGCCGAAAGCTTTATCTAAGCAAAGCAAGATGCTAGTCGCATCATTGACGAACTATTTTACAAAAGAATGAAATAATGGAGGACCATTACTACCAATCAATGCTATGTTAATAATGTTCTTTATAGAGAGTTAGTGATTAGTATGGTGACTGTAAGTCAAATTGAGAAGTGTATCGAGAATGAGCAGTTAATACTTAGCCCTAAAAAAAAGAGGCCACGAAGAAAATCGGTTACCGAAATTGCTAGAACTAGTAACGTAGATATGAGGAATACAATATATGAAATGTATCAAAATAATGAGGTGTGGCCACCACACGGCTTTCTTATACGTATAAGAGTGTTTTAAATTATACAATTTTATGAATTTTTTTAAACAAAAATTATTCAAAATCCTATTCTAAGTACTCCTATTCTCTTAATAAATCTCTATAGAATGCATACTTTGCGAGATATTCGAAAAAAAAGTGCTACTCACTAAAAGTAAAAGTGTTACTTCCGTCCGAATTTTGAAATTTTTTTTATATAAAAGTTATTGAAAATCAATTTCTAAATACTTATATACTCGTAACGTACCTGTCTAAAATGCATGACTTCCGAAATATTTGCAAGAAGCTGATTTTCGATAAGAGTAAAAGAAATTTCGAAAAATGTTTGTAATAAAATTCTTCTCAAATTTAATTTTGAGTACATATGAGTTCTTTATAAATTTGTTTAAACTTAGTAGTTGACTAAATATTAGCAAAATTCTACTTTTTCACTGAAGTAAACTACTACTTCCAGTCTGCCGATTTTACTGAAAATCTAATCAGATCTCAAGAGGACGATTATACTCTGTTATTCTGTTAAATAAGCCCAAATTGTTCCGTGTTTTTCCGGTACATCAATTAAAACGTGCCCGAAAGGATATTTTTAACCGTGTACTAAGACGTTTATAAGAGGAGGGAAAATCAAATTAATGTGGGTAAACAAACAACGCGCTAACCAAAAATATTGTATTCAAAAGATAAATTCATGCCCATCTATTCGGACAATAACCAAAATCCACAAATCTCTTGGAAAATGTTAAGCAGTGTAATTTCATCCTTGAATTTCAAGCATAACTTCAAACACAATTTAATTCTAGCTCAACTCACTGTTACTATATGGAAAGAGAAAGAGGAAAATGTATACCCCACGCTAAGAATGATGATTTCTCCGACCACAAAAGATGACGTTGCAAAAATTAAAATAAGTGAAATAAAGGAATGTCAAGTTACAGAATACTAAAGTAAAAATATCATGTAGACGACGAAACAAGGATAATAAAAAAGATACTAATTAAAACCAGTGTTAATTCGAAAAAGTCACTATCAAAGGGAATAAAAAGGAATTTTTAACAACATTATAATATAAAAAGTCATCCTTTTCTTTTCTCCGCAATTCATAACGATCAACATAATTACTATAGACATATATACCTTTCTTCTAGCTTTAAATTTTAACTTCCAGTTTGATATTTGAAACATATATGAAATAATCTGCATTATATAACAATTCAAATTACAGCGACCTACAATTGACAACATTGCATAAAATAACGTCATATTTTAGGTATGACGTGCAATAACTGAAACCCCGGTTTCAGTATATCAGTGTTCACTGTAATTTCTAGCTCCTTAGGTTTATTACAAATTTCCATCAATTTTTGATTAATTAGCGATTAGAATTTGGAATTTGTATTTTTATAAAATATTATTAAAGTTTTAATTCTTGAATAAAATTGCAAATATTAATTGCTTTAATAAAATTTTAATAGATTAATTATGTATTTCTTCGTATACTCTTAGTATTTACAAGTTGGGTGTTTCTACAACAAAAGTATGGTTTATATAGGGAACATATGGAAGAGGGTATAGTAATATATATAAAGTAAAACAAATTATTAACTAATATCATTAAAGATAAATCAATTATGCTAGTTAGAACGAATCCTTTTTTGTGACACGAATAGCTCTATATCGTATTTCATTTTTATTTTACAAACTATAAAACCACAAAAATATATTCCATTATTTTAATTTTAACGTAACACAACAATATGAATAAACAATAATACACTTGATTGAAAAACATTTTATTAAAAAACATCTATTTATTTGTTATACAGCTAACTTGTACAAACACTTTGATTATGGTAAAAATATTGTAGTCACCGGAAATGCATTCGCAATTGGATTTAATGCACCCATTATTATTAAATTAAAATAGAATTCAAGTGACGGCGTCGTTTCAGCGTTCAATACTTCCCAATTTTCATCGATAACTGCATTAATATCTACTCCTGAAAAAGAGGAAAAACAGAAATAATTAAAATTAAAACATGAAAGTATCACAACCATTCTCAGAGGATTGTAGATCGCCAAATACATAATGACCACGCTTTATAAGCATCTTAATACTGGGATTTAGGAATTCCATGTAATTTTCACCATCCTTCTCGTTAAGTCCGATATCTGATTGAAATTTTAACGTAACACCAACTTAAAATAAAATTTTATTGTAGTGGTTAACTTAAACATTTGGGTATTCATACTTAAAGTCATGTTAATTTTGCCACTTCCAGATACTGTATGAGACAGAATTTTTCCATCAGTAATAGAATATTCTCCAAGTACATTGAAAGTATCCATGCCTAGCGTGAATTCAGATCTTCTTCCTTCCAGATTGAATCTAAATTTAAAGTAATACGTATTTCAATTATGTTTGCATCTAACCAAAACAGAGTAATGTTTTTATTATTAATATAATTAATTTAAAGAATTTATTCCGTATTAACTCTTTCAGAAGGATATCGTGAATTTGGAAACATGTCTATTTGTAATGTTATATTTATAAATTACTCCGTCAATATGACACCAAATCATTTTGGACTAAACCTTTCTTATATGAGTAAGTTTTCTCTGAAAACCACCATCTTTGAAATCTATAACCTATAGTATAGGTTATAGATTTCATCTATATGGTATAGGTCCTATACCATAGACTAGAACCAAATCAGAAACAGCATCTTTTTAAATGGAGCTTTACTTGTCGGGAAAAAAATTTGTTCTGATGACCACCAAGAATATCACCTAAAATTTATTTAAAAAAAATCTGTAAATATAACACCAAAAAGGCATATTTTTGAATAAAGCTTTTCTTGTCTGAAAGAACATTTGCTCTGCTAATCATCATTTCTAAAATATGTAAAATAATCCGTAGAAATAGTACCACATCAAGATCGTTAGCTTTGTTATTTGAAAGAAAGTTTGTCCTGAAGACCGCCATCTCTGAAACCTTTAACTTATACGGGAAATATGGAACGAAGTCAAGAACATTACCTTATGGACCTCAGACATTATTATCGAAAAGAAAATTTATTCTAAAGACCACCATTACTGAAATCTATAAACTATTAAGTAAACATCCTACCAAAACAGTAGAAGTATCTTTTTCTTTGAAATCTATTAGCTTGATATCTTTTACGGAAAACACTATCAAAGACATGAGCATTTTAAGAGTCTTATTAGAAAAAGCTCTTGTTCTAAAGACCACCATGTCTAAAATCCATGAACTATGCTTTAGATATGGAACAAAATCAAGAACACCCCCTTATTTGAAAGAACTTTTTCTATCGAAAAGCATTTTTGTTCTAAGGACCACCATTTCTTCCGGATCACGATTCAGCAAAAACATACTATGGTGATATAAATAAGATAGTATTTAACATGTCGTAGCTAACAGCGCCGTGAACTGTTGATAGACGCTATAATCATGCTATGGGTTCCAACAATCTTGAGAAACTAACTTAATTTTAAGACTTATTAGTGAATTGCGCAACAGAAATATATCTATCAATAAAGTATTTATGTAACATACACGCGAGATTTCAAGGTGATATAGTTTAAGATAACCAATGATGAAAAGAAATTTTTTCATGATAGCACATCATGATTTAATTCTTATTATCGCTTTGCAACTATCCCATACAAATAAAATTCCTTAATTGAGGATGTACAGTTTACATTTGTATTTGTCAATTTTCAACTGTTTTTGATATATGGCGAGTTTTCGTTAAAAATTGTACAACAAGTTGCTATGAAATAACGATTGATGCTATTCCTATTATGGGCTCAATTACTAGAGATATCTTTTCAGTAGGTACGTGAAATTAATGTTAATTCCGACATATCTACGCATGTTCTTTAGAATTACATACCATTCGCTAAAGTTAAAAATTCTAAAAAAAATTAAATGGAACACCCTGTATATTTATATGTCATTGAAAAGTACTTAAAATTTACTAATTAAAAACACTTACTTTGTTCCGCCTGTAGGCAAATAAACCCGATTACGACTTAATAATATGAGTTGCCATGACTCGCACTACGAGTATAACTAAAATTAATCGAAAAAGAGTTACTTCTAATATTTTCCCTTTACGATTAAGTAATTTTTATGAATTATCAATAGTATAAAAAATACTGCAGTGGCTGGGTTTTAAAAAATTTTTAAACGTCTAACTTAGATTTATAGCTTCAGTTTAAAGAGAAGTAAGTACATGAATTGACGTTAAGTTAAGTTAAATGAAATATTTAAAATTGGAATTAATAGATATGGTCTGTTTTGGGGGAAAGTGATTGTTTGCTGGCACAAAGATATACAACCAAAAATATCCAAATGCGACTGCCATCAATGAGTGCTTTTCAAAATTTGTTAACAAGAAGAAATTGGCAGTATTCGGTACAAGAAAAATGAGGTGTGGCCACCACACGACTTTTTTATACGTATGAGCGTTTCAAACTATACAATTTTAAGAACTTTTTTATACAAAACTTATTCAAAATCCTATTCTATGTACTTTCATTCTCTTAATAAATCGCTATAGAATGCATACTTCGCGATTAATTTCACGTACTGAAAATATATCTCTAGTAATTGAGCCCATAATAGGTATTTCATCATCAATCGTTATTAGGGTGGTCCTTAGGTGATACAAAAAATTAATTTTTTGAATTCTTACAGTCTCACCCGTCAAAAGTTTTCTAAACATGAATATAATAAGCTATGCAAAATTTGAACCCAATCAATCAACTCTAAGGCGTGCCTCAAGGCCCTTGTTTTAGAGAAGGATATGTGTTATTGATATACTAAACCAATAACCAATACATACCATATTTATAAAGTTATTGAACTATACAGTTAAAATACCAAATATGGTAACACAAAACAAGAAATTATAAAGAAAAAACGCATATAAACAAACAAATTTTATCTAAGCTGTTGATAAAAGCGCTTCTTTGTTGCTGTTTGGTAAATTTTTACGGTAGTCTTTTACAACTTTTAAAAGAAACTGTTTCTGATCTTCATTTTTTGTTAAAATACTGTTAAATTCTTCCATAAGTTTGACACCTCTTTCAGCCGTATCATGGTATGTAATTCTAAAGAACATCACGTACTGAAAAAATATCTCTAGTAATTGAGCCCATAATAGGTATTTCATCATCAATCGTTAAATCGTTATTCCATATCAACTTTTCAAATGCTGTACAGTTTTTACCGAAAAATCGCCATATCTCAGAAAGATTTGAAAATCGACAAATACGAGTTGATGTCAATTTAATCAGCCCTTCAAGGGCTATCATAAAATATAAAAGGATGCATAGCATTACATTAAAAAAAACATAAGATCGTCGTTGTGGAACACTCTGTATAAATGGAAATATTTTTAAATTGTAGAGCTTACAAGCTACAATTTTTGTATTAAAAATTATTCGCCATCTACATTATTATATACCAATAATTGACTTGACCGCTCCGGGGACACCTGTATATATACAGGGTGTATCACTTAAAACTGCCAGGTCAAATATGTCGGAAATGGAAAAAGATATTTGAATTTTGTAAAAAGCAGTTACTAAATAATGTGATTGACTCTAGTCTGCTCTCACAATTGTGTTTTATTATGTAAATATATAGATGACGCTGCGATGAAAAGATTTTTTTTGATCGCCATAATCTTCATTTGTTTTTTATTTGAAAGAGTATTAAAATTAATGTAAATTTTATTATTTGTTTTAGTTTCCAAAATTTACAAAATTTAGATATCTTTATCCGTTTCCGAGATATTTGACCTGGTGACCCTTTAAGTGGTACACCCTGTATATGTCTAATATGATTTTTCTGCTTTGCACTGAGTAGTTAATTAATTTTTCTAATTAAAATTACCTAATTAATTACTCAGTTGCAAAGCAGAAAAATCATATTAGACATTTTTACGCTGAGAAAGACGACTTTAAAAATATTTAAAATTTCAAATATATACTTACAATACATCTGTCAATCTGGCATCCTTAAAATCATTACTGACAGTATCTTTCACATTAATCACTAAATTTTCGCCTACTAATTGGCCCTCAGGAATATGAACAGGATCCATTACGGGAATACCAAGCGCTTCATCACCTGTTAATAAAAAAAAAAAAAATAAACAAACCACACGAATTATTACAAAGACTTCTAAAGGCATTTGCTTGTTTATTAGAACTGCTTTGCGATGTATTAATGCAGTAAAAGAAAAGTCACAGAAACGGAGAATTCCTCAATTATGAGTTATGTTAAGAGTTGACTCTATGATGAGAAAGTTGGACAAAGATCAGTGGTTCTATTTTATTAGAGAACATAAACTCATCTCGGACACCTTCGTAATTGGTATAGAATTAATCGTACTATATCTAACGGTGTGAATGCAAGAGTGAATAGGAGCACTGGTTATTGCAGAAGACGTTTAAACTTGCCTCGAATTTTCGGCAGATAATAAAAATCTGTTTGCATGGAGATCGGTACCTCTCCCGCTCTTCATAGGTGCTGGGAATACAATTGAACAGATTTTCTTGTATAGCAATGCAAATGTGAAGTAACAGAAACACTGCACGTAACATCTACACTGGATGGTTCTAACATGTCTAAACAAGCGCAAAGCTTCAATATTTAGAGCCATAATATTTAATAACGTAAATAATAAATATAAAAATAAAGCATAAAGTACATAACACGAAGGACTCTTTACCTGTTCTTAAGGTAAGAGCCTTGTAACAGTATAATTATGTTATAAATAAAAAATACAACACGATAAAAAACTCAAACATTGACAGATTTTATATGATAATATTTTTCATCAAAAAAATTATATATGTGATCCATTTTTAGATTTTATATAAAGAACTATTAATAATAATAATCGCAATATTTATGTATCGGAGACTATTGAGTCTCAAAACGGATATAATGTTCGATGGACATAACTAAACCTATTTTAATTGGTTGGTTGCATCTGCAAATAAGCATTTTATTCTAATATTCAAGGTACGTGTACAGCTGCGATAATAAAATGATTTAGTAATCAGAACAGCTAATTGATTTTTGATGCTTCATATACGTAAAAGATAACGACTTGGGCGGTAGATTGATCTAAAAGAGAAATAATTAAATCTAATCTACAAATTTATACTTAAAATCTAGTATTTACAATATAGTTCCAAATTGAGAAGATTTAGATTACTTATCATAAAGGGGTTTACAGTGTTATTATTTCACTTTCATGAGTCTCTTTCTCAAAAAAATTATGAGAGATGCAATAATATCAGTAAGTTTTATATATGGCAATAAAGTAACTCAAAGTAATAAATCAATTTTCTTAAATTAAAAATAAAATTGCTCCTAATATTCACTAAGGGTTATTCCTTACCATTATTTATACCTTAAGTTTAACGGTAGATTTTTTGGACCCATTTTGTTAAGATTTTTTTGTTGTAGTAAATTGGCGTCTTAAGATAGTGTCAAGAAAGTTAATTGTTAAGTTAATTTCTTTTTCAATGGTAAATTGGATTTTCCTATGGAAGCTATTAAATTGAGTAAGGACATGTTCAATGTTTTGTTCTAGAATTGCTGTTATACAATCATGCACGTATCCTAAAAAAAAACTTGGTTCACCAAAGATACCTGATCGTGTAGATGCCAAAATTTCAATACAGTTACACCGTTGATATTTAAGAAACTGAAATATTTTCCTCCTAATCTATCATCTACTTTGGAACCAATATAACAGGGGGGAAAATCAAAATGAGAAAAAAAAATCGTTTTATAGATTTTGGTCCATCTGGAAGCGCCAACTCCTCATAAAAATGTGTCTTTACTTGACCCAATAGAAGATCTAAAGAAGCAGTCTTTGCTAAAGACAAATTGCTGCAAGGTTCTAATGATCCCAGTCATCTATCTGCCGAAAAAATGAGCTGTATTTGAAAAGTATATTAATGTTGTCGATGATATGCACAGAATGGGTTCGCAGCCGATGAAGACATCATAGAATATCTTTGACCTAACGATACAAGGTAAGTTTATTGTTTCAGAGTCAGAGTCAGATGAGCACGAAGGTAATAATGAAAGTGATTGTGAAATGAGTATCGTGCTTACATTCGATAAAGCGTTTTTTGCTATTGCAGACTTAAAAAAAATTGCTTCGGTCAGAGAAAATGTTTCACATTCAAAACAGTGTTCTGTTAATTTAGTGGATTGTATAGCTAAATAAAAATGGTCCAAATTAAAAAATTATTAATAATTTTAATGAATTTCATGTATACAGATGTCAGTACTAAAACACACAATAAAACTTACCTTTTGCAATCAACGGTATAGCAATATTTCCGTTTTCTTTAATGCATCCATTTAAATCATCTGCTGTTAAGGAACATCGCGGAAGATAAGATGCTACAAAATACGATCAGTTTCATTTTTATTATAAACTGACATTAATTTAATAAACACTTGCGAAAAATGTTATACTTACGAAAATCCATCGCATAAGTGACGCCGAAAACAAAATAAATTGTAAAAATTAATATCTTCATTTTGAACACTTAAATCGATATGGAAAGCTTATCTGAAAGTTCGTCTTTATGTATAGGTACCTCATATAAATATGTTCGTTTGACATGACGATGCATTAATTTTAAATGTTGTTCATATGAAAATAATCTTTGTATTCGTTTTATACCAATAAATAATTACATAATAACTCCAATATGCGTCTATTAATGTAGAAAAACTATTAATTTATGGAGATGTTTATTGTATAAGGATAAGGCATAAATAAAATAAATTACAAATAGAACAATAATTATTTAAATAATTCGTATGTCCTTCAGATGATATCTAAACGCTAACAAGTAGATAAGCCAAAAAGATATTGATTCATATATGAAACATGGTACAGATAATTGGAGAGTTTATTGTCAGGAGAACATTGCAAAACTAGAATTAAATAAATAATAATAATGAGCCCAATTTTGAATTATTGGGCACACTATTACTGTGAAGAAATATGAAAGAACTACAAGAAATAACAAAAAAAAGATGTAAGAAATAATGAGAGTAGGAGAACATGGACCAAACACGACTACAAAAGTAACTACTAGGCAGAGAGAAATGGTATTTGAAGAAGTTAGCGAATTTTTATATTTGGATGTCAGAATGTGAGGAGGACCAAAAAATTGAGGCAAGATTAATAAAAGCAAATAAAAGCGGAAGATCTCTGAATCACCACTTGTTGAAATCAAAGTCCCTGTCAAGAAACGCAAAAATTTCTCTGCTACAAACTGCAAAATATGCCTGCGAACATAAGCACTCTACAAAATATCACAAGAAAGTTTGAGGAGATGCGAACGAAAAATATTAAGAAAAGGGGGGAAGCACGACACTTGCCCCCCCCCTAAAATATTGAATTTTTTTGTTTCTACCTATCTAGCACTCGTAAACTATCAGAATTTTCATTTTGGTAAAAATCGTACTGTTCAGATTCAACCTTTAGATCAGGCATGTCAAACCCGCGGCCTGCCTACAAGTTATCTGCGGCCCGGCAAGGTTGGTATCAAATATTTAAAAAAAATTATTTCCGTACAAGGTAAAAATAAATTGTTTTTCATTTAATCTACAAACGATTTTTCCCAAGACATCATATTTTGTTATAAGTGTCATAAAGTGATAAATTTCATATATAAATTTATCACGGTGTTCATTTTCTGTAAATTTCATATATAAATTTATCACTTTATGACACTTATAACAAAATATGATGTCTTGGGAATATATTGATATTATAAAAATTACAATAGGTACTATTTTTGAATATCGCGTGTAAAAGCGGCAATAGCGCACCTTTTGGGTGGGCCATGAACTATCGTCGTCGAACTTCGTCGAATGTGCACGAAAACTGCCGATATCTAACGTAACCCACAGCAGTTTACTGTGCAGTTTAGTTGAAACGAATACAGCGTTCTAAAAGTGTGTACGCAACAATTTTCAAGACATCAGAAAGTGTAGTATTTTCTTTATACATAATTAAATGAATTTTTAAAATAATATCAAAGCCCTCTACCAGTATGAGTAAGAAACGATTAATTGAAGATGAACATCGCAATTTTCATAAAAAATTGGAACTACATACAATATTAAAAGGCACTAGGATACAAATCATAAAGTAATCTACGACAAATATACCGCATGTGTCAATTTTCATTAGTCATAGGCGAACAATGCATGCAATACGTGGCAACGTGGTACCCCTACTTTCCTTTCCAATGCCAGCACGACCGATGCATGCTCGCAAATACAAGTTAGCAGTAACTATTGGACCACCGACTTGGGTGTTTGTAATGCGTTCAGAAATAATATTTACGAGTTGCAAGGATTTGTTTTTCTTTTTCCTTTCAGTAAATGCAGAGAATTCTTCAGCTGCGTTCACGCTGCATGACACAAACAAAAGCGTAATTCTAAATAATAAACTATACAAGGGGCTCAAAAATTTCTCTCTGCAGAGCAAGACATTGCCCTAGGCGGTCGTAGAAATTTACTCTTACGTTTTCTAACATGTGAGCAGTTACTGAATTAGCAGCCTCAATTATTTTTTCTCTCAAGGCAACTATGCTTTCTGCTCTACCAACTTCATGGGTATAAACAATATTTTTTAAATATCCCCACAACAAAAAATCATTTGGAGAGAGATCAGTAGATCGCGGAGGCCATTTGATGTTTCCCGTTCCAGTAATAAGACGGCGAGTGAAAGTATTCCCTAGAAATTCCTTTACCCTGGCTGCATTATGTGTTGGACAGCCATCATGTTGAAACCAAACGATTTACTGATTTATTCCAGTGTTTTGAATGGCGGGAATTATTTGATTTTGCAATAATTCGAGGTACTTGTCGGCGTTTAATATACTATCAATAAAAAAAAACGGTCCTATCAAATGATCACCTAAAATATACCTGCCCAAACGTTTACTTTTTAAGGATATTGGGTGCGGTTTGCAAAATGCCGGTGTTCATTTTCTGTAGCCCAATATCGAAGAACAGAGGAATTGTGCTTTCAGTGCAATGGAAAAGTTGACTCATCGGTGAAGCAAATACTTCTAACGAAATTGTTGTCTCGATGTACTTTATCCATAACGGATTGATAAAACTCCATTCTTCGAAAATGCTCGGTGTCTATCACATTATTAGTCAAAAATTAAAAATGAAAAACATATTAAGACGTTTCGACAATATTTATTGTTTTCTTCAGTATTTTCGTTATAACACTACATCACATTATTTTTTTTTAATTACAATACATGCATAAGTAATTTGTCATAAAAGAAGATTGCAAATTTAGATTTTTTTTTAATTAAATAACTCGGCATGAGCAACTGCATTAATTCCTTTTCTTTCTTTTTTTCCTCCTACCTTTGTATATTTTTTAATTATTTTAAACGTCGGTTTCATTGAAATAACAAGTAATATCCGCTACAAAGATAGGATGGAATTAATGAAAATATTTAGATGAGACGACCTTTAGGCAATACACTACTTTAAGAAACACTGAAAAAGCTTAAGATTTATGACCGGGTTGCACCACGATAAAACACACAATCGAAAATACTAAGCAAACAACTCAGGCAATGTCTCTATTAATTATTATTCAACCAGGTGTACCTGGTGTCCACACGAAAACTTTATATTGAATTATTTCTGGTGTTTTTGAAGACAAAAACTTGAAATTTTGGGTGGTTGTTCAGGATATAGGGGGACAATGAATAGTGTATTTCATACCGCCCCATCGGGTCACCCGCCGCCGCCGGCCACCCCCACTCCAATATTTTAAATGACACCCTGTATTTTTTTTGGTGGTTTTGAAAGAACACAATTTTCTTGATATTCCTATGTGAAAAAACTAGTAACACACATTATGACATTTATGAGATATTTAAATTTAAAAGTTTCAGATATCAGAAATTATTAACTCCGAAAAATCATAAGTTAGTCATGGAAATACTTAAAACAAGATTTATTCACAACATTTTAGTTAAATTAAATGCTCAAATTGTTCACCGTTTACATTTAAACATAAATAAAGTCTATTTTCAAAAGCATTTCTAACATTTTCGAACACTTGTGGCGTTAAATTTCGACATTCCTCTGTTATTCTATTACGTAAATCAGCTATTGATTGTGGCGGTGTCTTATAAACAACAGACTTCAAATGTCCCCACAAAAAGAAATCTAGGGGAGTTAAATCGGGGGAGCGAGCTGGCCATTCAATAGAGCCCCTACGTCCAATCCAATGTCCTGGGAAAATATTATCCAAATAATTCCTAACGTCTAAACAGTAATGTGGCCCAGCTCCATCTTGTTGAAAATATAATTGCTCCTCCTCTATTTCATTCAAGTTTTCTTCTAGACACTGTATGATAAGAGGATGTATTAGCTCTTCCAAAAATTGTAAGTACTTAGGTCCATTTAAATTTTCCTGGCAGAATATCGGGCCAATTACTTGGTTATTAAGAATTCCAGCCCATACATTAACTTTTTGGGGATATTGTGTGTTGCCTTCTAGGAAAAAATGGGGTTTTACATCGCTCCAATATCGACAGTTGTGTCTATTCACAAGACCATTTAAGTAAAAGCAACTTTCATCACTAAAGCAAATACTTCGCAAAACATTTCCATTTTGCCGAATCATATCTGTCATTATTTCACAAAATTCGACTCTTCTGTCGAAATCACCGTCACCCAACTCTTGGTGAAGTTGAATTTTATAAGGGTGCATTTTGTTTAATTTTAATATCTTATGGCAGGTTGATGTTGGCACTCCCGAAACTTCGGATAATTTTCTCAACGAAAGCTCTGGGTCTAAATTAATATGCCCAAGAACTGCTAGTTGCATAGCTTCATTTAGTACACCACAATTATTCGTATTCCGTTTTTTATTATTTACAGATCCAGTTTGCAAAAATTTTTCTATTAGCGTTCTGACATAAGCAACAGATACGTTTCTGTTTGGATGGTTTTCATTGAATAACGTCGCCGCTTGGGAATAATTTTTGTTTGCAATCCCATACAAAATCACTATTTTAGCTCTCTTCAAGAGTATAAACCATTTCAGCGAAAAAGCCGAAACTTTAAGAACAATTTTACAAGTATTAATATTAATGAAACACAAAAGTCACAATTTTGACAATTCTAATTTAAAGCAAACTATTTCCATGACTAACTTATGATTTTTCGAAGTTAATAATTTCTGATATCTGAAACTTTTAAATTTAAATATCTCATAAATGTCATAATGTGTGTTACTAGTTTTTTCACATAGGAATATCAAGAAAATTGTGTTCTTTCAAAACCACCAAAAAAAAAATACAGGGTGTCATTTAAAATATTGGAGTGGGGGTGGCCCCCTATATCCTGAACAACCACCCAAAATTTCAAGTTTTTGTCTTCAAAAACACCAGAAATAATTCAATATAAAGTTTTCGTGTGGACACCCGGTATAGTTAAAACAAAAATAACGTTGACCTATATACAGCAAAGATAAAAATCTATGTGACACAGATCCGTACGTCAAATGTAACTATCACATTCATTGAGAATCCTGAAAAAAAGTTAATTAACTAATTGACCATGACTTTTGGTAGAAATTCTTCGGAACGAAAGATACATAGGTATATACATACATAGCCATTTCTATAGCGAAAAAGCCAAGCACAAAAACTAAAAAATATAGATTAATTTTAAACAGTATCACTTATTCATCACACAACATTATGGACTTAATAAATTATATTTATCACCATTAGAAATTCATAAATATATCAACATTACCATTTCTTATTTACATATGTATCATTATTTAAAACACTAAAAAGTATGTATATTGTTAATATTAATGTCGTAAGTACATGAGCTTTAATTAAATAATATAATATGAATTAATCAAATGTAAATTGGTACTTTTAAAATTTTAATCATTGTCGGTGTAGTAAGCAGCAGCTTATTAATAGGGCGCGGACACGAACGGTTGATGACTCATCGCCCATGGGCGCACTATTGAAATGTTGTATTTTTAAAGAGGTTTTAATTTTATTTATATAATTGGATAACAAGTGGCTGGTGATCTATAAAATACAAAATACCTTATTATTTGTTCCTTTTCTCTTCTGTAAGACTTGTTTTCTTTGAATTAAGTACATCCTTGTAGATAGAAAACGTCCTTTCTACATCGCAACTGGTTATAGGTGCGTACTGGAAATATTCTTTTATTTCAGCGTATTTAGCAGATTTTGTGTCATTGTCCCCATACACAATTGCCGCAGTTATTAAATCTAGATTTCTATTAAAAACTCCTTCTAACTTTTGCCGACGGCCACATCCGAAGTCACTTGGAATACTTTTGAAATTATTACTAGCCACATCTAATATAGTTAATACATCTTTCAATTTGAGATATCGATTTTCAAAGTATGTGATTAGTTTAGGCAAATTTCCAAAATGTTCCTGAATAACAACTGTTTTTTTTTAATTTGGGATTTGTGTTAGTTCCTTGCACTCAGAAATACTTCGAGCATCGTCATTTAAACATGTAACGAAATTCTCTGCATAAAACGTAGTAGCTTCCAACCATGTTCCCCATCTAGCTATTACTGGCTAGGGGGGCAGTGAAAAAGATGGACGTTTTTCCTTGTAAAGAGCTACTCTCAGTGGTGCTTTTCTGAAAACTTCTTTTAAAGTGGATGAAAACTTCTTTTAAAGCGGATACAAGTCTATCAACTTCCGGATAGGTGTCTCTAATATATTCACAGAATCTGTGCAGAGTATGTGCTACACAAGAATATGCGGCATACAAGGATATGTTTCCTTTAAAAGTCTGCCTGTTTTTAACATATATGCGTCACTGTCACTAACAAAAGTATTTTTTCCTTGTACCTGTCGTCTGAACGAAGCATTTTGTGCAAATTCTCGTCAATGGTTTTAGCAACTGTTTCCGCATCAACTGTTATATGGAATAGTTGAATGTAGTACACCAGCTACAACATTACCACACAGCTTCCTAATATATCGACAGTTTCGTAGGCACTTATCCATAGGTACTGATTTGAAAGATGTCTTCTAATGCATTCTACTGTTTTCGTGAAGCACTTAGACACATGATATTTGCGTAAAATAGATTCATCGGGAATATTTCGACCAGTATATTTTTGAAGAAATGTTTTGAAAGTGGTCATGTTTCTTTAGTGGGATACTAGCCACCATTAAAGCTACACAGAGTTCTTCGTTAAAATTGTCAGCTTTCAACGGGTCCAATGTCTGTCTATGTTTTAGCGATGCTAAGTGACGTTGTACGTGCACTTTTTGGGCATTTTGTAACGATAATTTACAGACTTTGCAATAAATATCGGAATCACTGATAATGGACATACAATCAGTATTACCCTCAATCCAACTCGCCATTGTTTCATGATGTATTTCTCGATGTTCTTCCATATCATAGTAACATAAACAGTGTTCTAGATCTAAATAAATGATAACTAAAAATGTATGCGTATGTTATTGAAACTAAACGAAATCCAGTGCACACTTACGTCTAGATAATTAGGAGAAGTCGATTCAATGAAACGAGTTTAAACAGGAACTATTACATAAATTACGAAGTACATATTAACAGTCAAAACAAAGAAAAAACGAAACTAACGTAAGTATGAGTAGGTATATACATATAGGTAACTTTATTTCTCTTGGGAAAGATAAGGTAAATATAATAAATGTTAGAAACCCCTCGTGCTTCTACCTACGCCGATGAAGAAAGGATTTTACTCATAAATTCCTTTTTTTTGATGGGCATTTTTTGTTGTCGTTTTCAATAAATTTTCAAGTAAACAACAGATGTTGCAGTTCACCATATGAATAATGGTATTCAGCTGTGTATTCAGTAATTGTGTGTTGTTTACATTATTTCTTTGGTCCGTTGTAACTCCGTCCTAGTTTAAACCTGAGACGTTCACGCCCTACTTATAACTGGAATATATTTAATATGATTAAGAAACTGTTACATTTTTTAATACTATAAATAACACTTACAAATACATGACACATACTGAATTTCTGGATTCTGGTCATTCACTGGGACTTGCTTGTGACGTGGACGGTAATGCCTGTACATCCATATTTTCTAAAGTAGTATCATCGGTTAATGTTACGAAATGCACTTGTGGAGAAGAACTAACGTATTTAACAATGACCGTTACTCACAATACTTGCTGTTCAATGTAATAAAGACTGTAATAGTGTTTGATGTAAAACAGGCTTATGTATTAGGTTGTCAGTCTGTAGATTCATAATAAACATGTTATACCAGTATGATGTACCTATGTGTTATTATTTCTTAAGTATAAAAGAATAAAACAAGTGTAAAATATAAATATAAATATAAAACATGGCGCAGTCATTAAAGTGATAAATTATCGAAAGGAAATACCTATGTACAACTGAAAGTTAATATACCGTAAATATAACAAGTATATATATAAAAAAAAAAAAAAAAAAAAAAAAAATGGCTAACCCAAGCTCAGGCACAGTAAAATTACCGCCAGATTTTAATTTACAAGGAAGTAACGCATCGAAAGAATGGAAATTTTGGAAAATAACCTTTGAAGATTACCTTATAGCGACAGGGCAAAATGAATCTGCTGATAGGATTAAACTTTCGATTTTGAGGAACATCATAGGAACAGAATCTGCAAAATTGATGTCAACATTGGTTATTCCGCAAGAAGAAGAAGACAAATATGATAGTGTTATCAAAGCAATTGACAAATATGTTAACCCACGGGTAAATGAATGTTTTGAACGATACAAGTTCATGAAACGTATGCAGCAGGAAGGCGAATCGTTTGAACAATTTTTAACAGAATGCAGACACTTAATAAAGACTTGTAACTATGATGAAGTAGATGATAAGGAAACTGCAGAAAATAAATCACTAAGGGATAAGATTGTAACGGGAATTAGGGACTCGAATACAAGAGAAGCTTTATTGAGAATCGACCAATTAACATTAGAGAAGGCGATACAATTATGCAGGACCAGTGAACAAAGTCGGAGTCAAAACGAACAATTCCAGCAGGGAACAAGTGGTGAGATCAATATGGTAAGAAGACAACAGAGAAAGTATAATGTAAGTAATAGTGATAAGTTTAAATCACATCATAAAAGAGACAAAAGTGACACTCGAGTTAAAAGGACTGATACATTCAAGTGTAGACGATGTAGTAAAACACATGGACAACGAGAATGTCCAGCATACAATAAAAAATGTAGAAAATGTGGTTTATTGAATCATTTTGCTATATCGTGTAGAGTTAAAAATGTAAAATATGTAGACCAAGAATGTAACAGTGATTGTTCTAGTGAAATATACATAGGTAATGTAAACATTAAGAAAAATAATTGTAACCGTAATGTAAATATTCATCATGTAAATAACATTTGGGATGAAATTATTGATATTGAAGGTAAAAAAGTTAGAATCAAAATCGACACAGGTGCAGATATAAATATCATGCCATTAAATATATTTGAAAATGTTAATAAACAATTTAGGGTTAGACCGACAAATTATGTATTAAAAGCTTTTGAAGGTACACAGACCAAACCAAAAGGTATTGTTAATTTAAACTGTAAATATAGAAGTTCAGACATATATGAAGATTTTGTAATTGTTGATAAAGCTAAATATGTACTTTTAAGTGGACGAACATGTGTAAATTTGAACTTGATAAAAAGAATTAATAATGCTAGGTTGGAGGGTAATAATGTTAAAAAAGAAAGATTTATAAAGCAAAATATAAAAATATTTGAAGGTTCGGGAAAATTTTCAGAAAAATATAAAATTACTACTATTGATAAATTTGAAACAGTGAGTCATCCACCAACAAGAATTCCTCTCGCGATACGTCCAGCACTAAAAAACGAATTAGACAGATTAGTAAAAAGAAATGCGATTGTTAAAGTTAATGAAATTGATGCACGCGCAAATATAAATAGAGTTGTAATTGTTGAGAAACCCAATGGAAAATTGAGACTCTGTTTAGACCCATCGGATTTAAATAAACAAATAGTTCGAAAACCAGGATTAATTCACAATATCGAGGAAATATGTTCAAATTTAAGAAACAAGAGTTTTTTTTCAGTTTTTGATTTATCGGAGGGCTATCACCATCTGGAATTGGTTGAAGAATCCTCTTGGAAGTGTTGTTTTGCGACACCATTTGGGATATATAGATATGTGGTATTGCCATATGGTTTGTCAAATTCACAAGATTTATTTCAAGAAGCAGTTGCTTCAAAATTCAGTGATATTGAGAATGTTCTAATTTGCCACGATGACATGATAATAGCAGGTAAGACTGAAGAAGAGCATGACGAAATAATAAGACAAGTAGTCGACCGTGCCAACAAAGTAAATGCGAAATTTAATAAAGAAAAATTTCAATACAAACAACAACAAGTTAAGTTTATGGGTCAGATATTTTCAAGGGATGGAATGCAAATAGATCCTGATAGAATAGAAGCATTGAACAAGTTAGAAAGCCCAAAAGGCAAAGTAGAGTTACAAAGAATTATAGGCTCTTTTAATTATATTAGACGATATATACCAAATATGGCAGATTATTTGCATCCTCTGTGTGAATTATTAAAATCTAGTATAGAATGGAAATGGATGCCAAAACACAAGGAAGCCTTCGAGAATTTAAAGAAAATAATATGTAATACACCAGCTTTGGTACCGTTTGATCCTGATAGAAAGACAATTTTACAATGTGATGCATCCAAAAATGGACTGGGATGTTGCATGTTTCAGGAATACGAAAATAAAACACTCAAATTAGTAGCTTGTTCATCACGTAGTATGAATGACCATGAAATAAACTATAGTCAAACAGAAAAAGAATTATTAGGGATTTATTTCGGTACACAAAAATTTCACCAATTTATTTATCATTGTGTTGTTGATGTGCAAACGGATCATAAACCTATCATTGCCATTATGAAAAAGCCTATCTGTAAAATAGGATCTGTTAGATTACAGCGACTAAGATTAAAACTTATGAAATATTCTCTTAATGTATATTATGTGCCAGGTAAGGAAATACACTTTGCAGACATGTTATCAAGATCATTTTTACCACACGTAACATACGACGCAGAAATGATAGAGATGATACATTCTGTATCCAGGCACTTACCCATGAGTGATGAGAAGAAATCCGAATTTAGAACAGTAACATCAAATGATCAGGTATTAGTAAAAATAATTGATTATTATTTTAATGGATGGCCCAAATCAAACAAGGTTGAATCAAAATTGAGACCATACTACAATATCAAAGAAGATATATATGTTGAAGCAGGTATTGTATTTGTAAACGACAAAATTGTGGTTCCTAAAAAACTTAGAACGTCAATCATAAAAGTATTGCATAAAGGTCATATTGGTATGAGCAAAACAATAAACAAAGCGAGGAGTTTGTTCTTCTGGCCAAGTTTAACTGAGGATGTTAAATTATATATTAAACAATGTAGAACTTGCGAAATGTTTATGCCGCATGATTTCAAAGAACCTCTATTGCCTCACGAAGCTCCTAAACTAAGATTCAATAAAATAGGTGTTGATATATTGGAATTTGGAGGAAAAGCGTACTTAACGTTAATTGATCATTTTTCACATTGGATTGAAATACGAGCAATGCCAGACAAGACAGCAGAATCTACTATAAATATTATGCAAGATGTTTTTACAAGATTTGGATATCCGGAGTACATAGTAGCAGATAATATACCATTTCTGTCAAATAAATGTAAAGAGTATTACAGAAATAAAGACATCACCATAGTAACGTGTTCTCCGCACCACCATCAAAGTAATGGTAGCACAGAAAAGGCTGTTAGTATAGGCAAACAAATATTACGCAAAAGTTTTCATGAAAATACCGACTACAGAGAAGCATTAATGGAATATAACAACTCGCCAATAATATATTTAAAGGCATCTCCAAGTCAAATTCTCCAAAGTAGACGACTGAAGACACAATTACCAATAACTAGTAAAATGTTAGAACCTAAAATTCAAAACCAAATTTATCCACAGCTTTGCAAACAGAAAGAACATACAAAGTTACACTACGATAAAAGAAGCCGTAAACGAATTCAAGAGTATAAGAACGGAGATAAAATAGTAATTAAAAGTTCCAAAGACAAGATTTGGTATAAAGCAGTTGTCATTGAAAAGGCAAAAGAACCAAGATCATACTGGGTACGGAAAGAGTGCAACAATAAAATTGTGAGACGCAACTCAAGTCAAATAAAAATATCAATAACAAAACCCCAGCCAGGTGACTTGAAATTATTACCAGAAATACAAATAGACCAACACCCGGAAAAAGAACATGTAAATGAAAAAATAAAATCACAAGGTACACATAGTGATAGTAATAACCATGAAAACCAAGAGATAGACGAACCAACTTTGGTCCCAAATCATAATGTTGAAATACCTTCACAACTTGCATGTAAAACAAATGTTATTAGTAATAAGATCACTCGACATGGACGCCAAGTGTTACCACCCCAACGACTAGATCTTTGAGGGGAAGGTGTTCAATGTAATAAAGACTGTAATAGTGTTTGATGTAAAACAGGCTTATGTATTAGGTTGTCAGTCTGTAGATTCATAATAAACATGTTATACCAGTATGATGTATGTGTTATTATTTCTTAAGTATAAAAGAATAAAACAAGTGTAAAATATAAATATAAATATAAAACACTTGCAAATGGCGGAGAAAAATCACATGACAACAACAACTCTAACAAAATTCACCAACGCGGCCAACTATATTGAGAGTTATGCTTTCGATCCTGTATAAAGTGCTGCCCTCTAAGATACCCTCATTTAACCAAAACACTGATAAGGTGTAGTAAGTAAAATGCACTACCCCTGATAACAACTACTAATAGAAATGGGGAAAACTCATAGTGAAACAGAATTGACAAAAGAGGAACAGCATATGAAAAGCACTGTATTAATACTATATTTTTTAATAGCCCTAGCCTAAATTCATAGGTGACATATCAAAAATAAACCTCTTCGCTTTTTCCTCCTAAAATCACTTTATATCTACATTATAATTTGAAGCTATGTTTCTGAAATAATCTTTATTGATTACAACTATCTCTTTTATAAATTTTCTTATTTATATACTGCCAAGCGAAAGTCTTACCCCTTACTGTATATAATCAAATGTAAATATAAGCAAGCAATATACATACGTTTATATGCAAAACAATTAGTATATACTGCACTAGGTATATACTAATAATACATATAAATGTAAAAATTATACACTTTATATACATTTTTAGAAAACGAACAAACATCAATTCAGTAAAAAGAGCGTTCAAAAGTGAGAGGTACTCCAAGTTAATTAATACATAATTGCCTGCTAATTTTAAGATATACCTAATCGGTAGCAATAAGTTATTTTTAACCTTTTGTCAATGTACTTTGAAACACAAACGCACAATACAGGTACTCAACATTAATTAATTTTTTCTAAACCCTATTCATCTAGAAATTAACAGAGGTAATGGCTCCGAATAAAATAAGTATTTTTATAAGTATAATCACTATTATATATCACAATGAGCGTACATGTTCATAACTACAATATTGTTAATTATATACCAAGGTGAATTTTATCGAATTCATACAAATGAAGAAATATCATTGTGGCATCATATGCAAATCATAGACAAACAAATAGAAGAAAAACTTTTATTTTGTCAGAAGTTGTACGAATTGTGGTTATGTTATAGTAAATATTGTAAATTAATTAAGTAGAACCCACGGTTAGTTCGACTGCATTGCAACTGTGTTTCTTTGAAGTTACATGGTAGGATATCGTGAACAGAAAGAAAAGCATCTCTATAGGTCATTGACAATAATTTCTGATATAATAACGACATCAAAATGTATCAGCTCAACATTCAATAATAATAATAATGAATTAAATAATGGTATTCGTGTATTCTAGAATTACTTTCATCTACACCGAAGAAATGTACAGAAATAACACAGTAAATTTTTCATGAATTAGGTAATTGTATTACTATGTTACATATTAAAATATTTGAATTGCTCATTATAAAGAGGCATCTATTAAACCTCCTAGAAAAGACGCATACCAATCATTTTACCATAACCTCCTAATTTTTTTGATATATGTCTAATAGAACGTATATATAATCTGTTTCAAGATATATAAATTTTCAACATTCAAATCTGCGTCGCATATATTATTCCGTTTTAAAATATTCGATTTAAAATATTTAGTTTATGAAGGACTCTTCAAATTTAAGATTGGCGACGTATGCATTTTTTGTCCGTCTTAAGTTATCTAAATAGTTTCATAGTTTCTTGTTGCATGAAATTGCGTAGGTATTTCGCATTTTCTGGTGGCGTGATGCAACAGCATCTTTCCGACGCCTAATTTCTCTCGAACATTCTTCCCCCACCTCCGAGTCTTTAAAAGGGCGAAGCTCGTCTAAAATCATTCACTATTACAGCACAATAGCATCACTATTACATCATTAGTATATTCATTATTACAGTTAGTAAGTACAATTAAACAGTGAGTGGTCGTTGAAATAATCTTAACTCCGGTCCCGGCGTCGGCCAGAGCCCGCTAGTCCTGCGGTGAATATGTCTATGGGAAGGAGATGTTAATGTTCACGGTATGGATACACCTGTAGGGTGATTTAAATCTCGATTTCCAAATAGCAAATTGTTAGAGTATCTATCGTCCTTCAATTTACGGCGTTAGTCCGAATTTAGAGGACATTTCACCGACAACATCAACTCAGGGTCCGTTAACAACATCGAACGGTAGCGCTGCAGAAATAGGCGTCCGGGACAATCTTCGTTGGTGTACTGGAACACTAAATTTCAGGTATTTGAGTTTTTATTTCTTGGACGTCGTGTGGCCAGAGAACTGTACAACTACCAAGCTGTCAGAAATTTTAAAAGTTAGATATTTGTTTAATAAAGTTAAATATTATTGTGCGCAAGGCACGATCATCATCAAGGCTAAATTTGTATATGTTCTTTTAAATCTGTGTGTTGTAATAGTCACTATTATCTTCTTTTTTGAAGTGTAAACTTCTTTAGGCGCGTTGCACTGATTGTAGGCACTGAACAAGACTGACCGTCACGCTCGGATATGTAACGCTCGTTCGGGTAATGTCGGCTCGAGTCGACTAAGGGAACAAGATAAATATTTCATATAGAGGTATTTAATTTCAATTAAATTGAAATTTAAATGAATTGCAGATTCGATCCCGAGCCGCACGGGTATGACGCCGGCACGTTAGCATCAGACCAAGCGCGGGACTCGTAATCGAGTATTCATAACCTCTATTTATATATATACATACGTCCGAACCGACCTAACGAAACGGCCGCTCGCGTCACTGCTATACTTGTTCGGCGACCGTTACATGGGAGAGCATGACGTATCAGTCGTATAATACGTTACTGAATATTATACGCGTGTGTATATGTGTAAATGAATAAATGTGCGAATACGTTTTATTTAATACGTTACTGAATTTTATGCGCGTGTATTTCGTATTATTAACCTTGCCTTGATGAAGTTTACACTTCTGCTGTGTGGTTTTAAGCACACCCATTTTCTTGTTTTGTTATACATATGGTCAAATCATTTTGAATGTATTAAATATTAGTAAAGTTTTGATATTTGTAATATTGAGTTCATAGAAATTTTAAGATAAATCGTGCACCATATTTGATCAATTAGTTTTACTGAATTTGACCAATCAATTTTTATTAGATTGTTTATTTGTCGTACCTGTTCTTATTGTTTCGCTTTTCTGAATGTACCGTCTCTCTAAAGTTTAGTTTTCTTTATAACCAAGTTGTAATTAAACTCAAGTGAATTTAGTGTACATTGCGTAATTTTTGACAATAACCAAAAGTTAAAGTCATACTTATTAAGTATTTTAATTTTAGCTTCAATAGTTTTGTGTAATTCATATTTCAATTATTATTATTACTGATGTACTAAATTTTATATTTCAAATTTCTCTTGTTTTTATTTAATAAATTATTATTGTTTTTATTAATTTGTTTCCTTTGAGGTAAGCCTAGTATTAGTTAGTGCAATTTCCCATTTTAATTGTGCAATACTTTAACAACAGTGACCCCACCTTTATTACTTTAAAACGGACATTAGTTAACATCTTTTTGATTGATCTCACGCTCTTACTAATAATCTGAGCTAGATATACAGGGTGGGTCACAGATATAATAACATCGTCGGTTCTACTTCGAAGTCAACATCTGGAAATATTATTAATCATAAGCGATTAATAATAATTATTAACGGTAAGTGCATGCTCTGTTTCACACAATTATCTTGCACCCTGGTTTTGTGGATCTCATTAATTGGTGACGCCGCGACGAGCATTATAGTCTCTGATCAATTAATTTATTTCAATTAGGGTTTTCTCCAAGTAAAAAATAATAGATATATGGATTTTTCACTGCCTTTGTGTATAATGAACATAATTATAATTGAGGAACCAAACGGATGGTGTACATATTATCAGACAGTCGTGGATAAAATATTATTGCTAACTATGCATTCCTAAAATCTTTTAACACTTTCTACAATCCTTTTTGACAAATTCGTAAAAAATACCAGCTTCAGGATTAATTTGCATAAAAACTATAATATACATGATTACTGCTGCTAACATCTGCAAGAAGAAAGAACATCTATAAATATTATATGAATTTATTTTATACAAAGAAATGCATATTATTTGAAACGTGAAACAAGTGATGTTAAAATAAGTAAAAAATATACTAATTTTTTTCTTACCGCCAAAAAAAGTTTATAGTCTATAGCAAAAAATCCAGCGGCCGAAATTTCATGTTCTTCATGCAACAATTGTAGCGACAGAGCAGAGATCTACAACAAAATACAAATTGATTTTTATATATAAGAATTTACATTAACTACTTTCTTATAATAGTGCAAAACAAATGTAGGGGAGATTTGGGTAAAACGGGATACTTCACATTTAAAGCAGTTTGACAAAATAAAGAAATTAGCAACATTTGCGTCTTATTTGGAAAAACTGTTTATTTACGTTGGAAGTCAAATAGTATTAGGTCTTCATTATCAACAAATATCGCAGATGAAGTAGTCACAATCTTCATTAGAGTCTACAACAGCGCTGGCTTCGTGGTACCATTGATGGCATCTCGAACATTTGATCCATCCTTCTTCGATTTTTGAGTAGAATTCTTCACAATATCCACATGGTGGATAACTCTCATTAGATGAAGATTCTGATGAATCTATTTTTGAACTTGGTGTCCTGTTTCGTTGTCCACAAAATATTTGTTGTTTCTTTTCATGTGCACTACTTGTGCACTACTTTTTTCCCCTACATATTCTTCTTTTAACAGCACCTTCTTGAATTTTTCTTCTTGGAGTACTCTGCGAAACTAATTTATTTTTATATTGGGTGTCTGTCAAAATTGCAGTTTTATCTTTGCGCAAGTTTCGTTTTCGTTCAACGCTTTTTACATCTTGTGGCAGTTTCATTATTTCGCTTGGAGTTACATCAAAACTTGTTGAAGGCTTAACAACATTCTGTTCTGTGAGAAGCGCAGATTCTGGTTGGTACGGAACTGACTTCTCTATAGTCGATGTTACTTCAGCTGTTCCTAGATTTTCATTTCTTGAAGATGTCCCAGGTGTTGGTTTGTCGAAATATTCCGTAGAGTCACCAGTAACATGAAGTTGCATTTTGGTTGTTTCGGCTGACTTATACATTCAATCTTCAAAAACATTGGGTCTAATGGGTAGATTCCAGTTTTCGAAAGACATTGGTGTCTGTTTCAACAGAAGCGATCTTCAATAGAGCTGCATCAAACCCATATATATGCTATATATGTTATTATATTTTAAGAATCGTATGATTGCTTGTATCTCCTATGGTGTCAAGCAAAATTGCAGAATATGAAGTGAGGAAAATCCAAATGAAATAATGGAGAAACGACTGTATCTGAAAAAAGTTAATGTGTACTGTAGTTTTTTGGTCCTTAATTTTAATCAAGCTGATGACGCCGTTACTGTGGATAAAACTAGATACATGACAATGATAACAGATTATTTTTGGAAGGAATTGAAAAGTATGGATGTCCGGAATTCGTGGTTTCAACAGTATGGTGCGAATTGCCATAGTGTGGATGAAGCACTGAATCCTTTAAAGGAGGGATTTGGCGATCGAATAATTTCTCGAAAAGCTACCGCTAACTGGCCCTCTAGGTCGTGCGACGTCACACCACTGGATTATTTCCTAAGGATCAATTTATGCTAACAATCGTCAAACAACTTCTTTTCGAGTAAAAATTACTCAGACAATTGAAAAAATTGTGAAGAATATCTCCAATGTGGACAAGAATGTTAGAATGGCAAAGAAGGGATCACTTGCAGGATAGCATTGTTCTTATCAACCGCAAATTTGTACTTGAAAATAATAACATTTAAACCGTTTTGAAACGTAAATAAAACAAAACAAACCTGTTGAACTACACTTAAAACCCTCGTAAAACTATGTGTATTGTACTACTAAACGAATAAATTAAGTAAAGGAGAATTATTTACATCCAATAGATCATTTAAAAGAAAATTAGAGTTTTTGTGTTTATTAATGTTTAGAGCTTCCAAGAAATTCAATTTTATACTCTTATTTTGTACCCCTAGCACAAAAAAATCTTCGCTAACATTATGTCCTTCATCCATTAAATGGTTCGCATATGTGGAATCTGTTTTTTGGTTCTTGTAACATGACAGATGTTCTTTCATGTTAGTTTCAAAAGATCTTCCTGTTTGTCCGATATAGAACTTCGGGCAAGACCCAGAAGTTAATTTATAGACCCCTGATTTATATTTTTTTTCTGACTATCTTTATTATTTTTGACTGGTTTTGAACGCCGTGTTAATACGAGGGCGTATTTTTATGTTATCTACTTAGCCAGGAAACAAAAGAGTGAAGATGTCAAACAAATTATTGCAAAATTGCTGTCACTCTTAGAAGTACATGTGCTAAGTTGTGTTTAGTTTATGTTGTGTATAGAGATTTGAGACGGTCCATTTCTCGATAAAATGAGTGAAACTAAAGTTGAACATCGCAGCGTAATAAAGTTCCTGACAAAGGAAGGCAGTGGTCCAAAAGCAATTCATAAAAGAATGGTTGCTGTATATGGGGAAGATACACCATCTTATTTCCAAGTAAAATATTGGTCTAAACTCTTTCGATGGAGCCGAGAGTCAATCAATGATGACCCAAAGTCCGGACGAACTGAAAACATTGTGCGAAAAGTCGAAAATTTGCTACTGAAAGATCGGCGTGTAAAGATCTCTGTCATTGCCAATGAAGTCTGTATATCCGAAACAAGTGTTCTCAAAATTTTGCATGACGTTTTGGATATGAAGAAGGTGTCTGCACGGTGGATACCCAGATTGCTTACACCTAAACAAAAACTATGCAGAAATGAAGTTTCTCAAGAAAATTTGGTCAAGTTGGAGAGGGACAAAACATTTTTATCTCGAATTATTACCGGGGATGAGACTTGGGTATATTACTGGGACCCTCCTACTAAACAAGAATCCATGCAATGGGTTAATAAGGGTTCTCCACCACCAAAAAAGGCCAGTACACATTTTCTGGTAAAAAAACTGATGGCAACTGTTTTCTGGGATGCTGAAGGAGTTTTGTTTATTGAATATATGCCGAGAGGGTCTACCATAAATGGAGAGGCCTACGGAAACACAAGTAAAAATTTAAAAACTGCTCTGGAGGAAAAACGCCCGCATTCTTATCCACAAAAAAACTTGTTGCTGCACGACAATTGCCGGGTTCATAAGGCAAACAAAGTTCAGCAGATAATCAGTGACTGTGGGTTTATAGAGTTAAGGCATCCACCTTATAGCCCCGACCTAGCTCCTTCAGACTTCTTCTTATTCAAAAATTTAAAAAAGCGTCTCAGAGGAAAGCGTTTTGCTTCTGATGAAGAACTCAAAGAAGCTGTTGAAGAATATTTTGCGGGGTTACCGAAGCATTTTTTTTCTGAGAGTATGGGGCAACTGGAAAAAAGATGGAATAAATGTATTAGTGTTGAAGGGAGTTATGTAGAAAAATATTTTTTTTCCTCTTATGTGCTTTTTTTCATGACTAGGTAGATAACATAAAAATACGCCCTCGTATTATGTGTTTTTAGTAGTTTAGATAAGTTCGCGCTTAATGTACCCATGTATGTTAACGATCTATAGACTTTATCATGTTTTTGGTCTGTCATTAGGTATGTTAAGGAAACTGGTTTTAATAACAATTTTCTCGATTGTCCAGTTTCAGTCATTAAAGTGTAGTTCAACAAGTTTGTTTTGTTTTATTTACGTTTGTAATATGGAACTACATCAGGTAAAAGCCGAGTCTATTTGATTTTTAAACTGTTTTGTGTGTTTTATTATTAAATTAAATCAGAAAGTCAAATATGGAACTTATGGTTACTTAAAAACTTCTAAAGGAGTTTTTAAGTAACGATAAGTTCTCGCACTTAGTGATCACTCGTTATACTGTCTATTTCCCAAATTACGGGGTAACATACTTACTACATGTTTTAATATTAACTTAAAGCGACTATACCGTTAGGACGTTCAACCCGGAAAGTTACTTGAACATCCAAATGGGATTTGCTAGCTACTGACTTCATGATTATGTGTATAAAACATATTTTTTGTTTTGCTTAACATAAAAACCTAGCTATTACGAAAATTAAGCTAAAAAACATTCTAAGTAAGTACTAGGATTATTTCACAATAAATTAATTATATTTAACAAGCGACTAAAATTAGTTGCTTATTGGAGAACTAACATAGGGATATATCAATATTTCAACTGAACTAGTACCGCCTTGATTTGTCATAAAGATAAACTCATTTGAATTACGTACCTCTTTCCTCAAATAAAAGTCGTTCATTTGGTTTAAAGCGTTGAATAAAATATTCTTGAGTGTAACTATCTATAAGAAGAAATTGGAGAATTAGTCATTAAGTTAGTAGACTATATAAAGGTTTATACTAACTAAGAACATATTTACGAATAGTTGAGCAATTGTTTACCCTGACGTTTGTGGTAAATACCGTTTTAACATAATAACGGTTATTCAGAATTAAGAATCCGGAGTCAAATAGGTTATGTACAAGGAAACATTCATCCTAATTCAAATAATTTGCATTCGATTTTATATGTTAAATATTTTCTGTCAATCACAGTCTTATCTCCAGCGTGACTTCAAATTTTCATGGTTTACTTTGATTCGGTTTTTTTCAGAACACCCGTTTAAAATCTGTTACGAGCCTCAATGAAAAACTCCTTGGTTTATGTCAAAAGATTGGACACATCGCAAAAGATTACTAATACCACAAAAAAACGTCAATAAAGTAACCAAAGTTGATGTTCTTAAGGCTCCATATCACAAGAGGATAACGATAAATGACGTAGAGATAATCGCGTTTTTAGATTTGGGCAGTGAAGTAGCCGCTCTAAGGAAAACCCAAGTAGCAAGCTCACGTTATATTCACGTCTTTTTTTGGTGATTAATGGTCATTAAACGTCATATGACCAATAGACGACGTCATTATTATGACTAATGCAATACGTCAAAGTTATGACGCCATGTAAACGTTTTATAAACGTCTTTAAAATCAGAGTTTACATTTTCGCAAACCATGCATAAGTTTAACTGGTGGTATTACATATCGTGGTTGTACAACTGTGTATTTGTTTAAAATTAATAATAAAAAAAGAAATACTTGAACTTCAGAATTTATGCTCTTTAATTTGTACTAATATATACCTAATCTTGTTATTATTTTGTCAGACATTTGGACCCTAAAATTACAATAATTACTGTTGTTTACATTTTGTATTGCACATACGTACAAAGAAGTCACCTCATTTTTTGTCTTTCATCGCCTGACTGTGCGCCTGCGTTACCGCCTTTTTAGTTTTTACTGCCAGAATAACGAGAATAACGGCGTCTCAAAACAGTTTGCTTTTAAGTACAATTTTAAGATGGTTATATTTACAAAAATGTGCACGTGAACCAAGAGACTTGTTTCTGTTATTTCGCTTCCAGGTCGTTGTGCTTCAGACAATAAGTTGTATTTTCAATTGAGTTCTACTTTGAGGTTAACCGGTAACTCTGTTTAACCCTGTGCTTCCATTATTCGGTAAGCATGATAATTATTTCACCTGTAAGTATAACTGAGGCATTTACTTACTCTTACAGACATAATTATGGTCTTCATAGGTGTTGAGTTTCACGAAAACGATGGCGGTGGTATCGCTATCGTTAATCAGGCATGGATAACACCTCGGAAGTCAGAAGTATTTTGGCCTCCACACAAGAACAAGGAGAAATATTATAAAGCGCTAAAAAACGGAGACATTCCGGATGAAAATATATGGCCATTGTATAAAATAACACGAACTTTTTTTTCTGTTGGTGAGTTATATTTTTTTATTTGTCACATACAGTAGTTAATATTATATACATACATGATTAATGATTATATATCTGCTGTACAGTGCAAGGTTAACTTGAACTGTTGTCACGCTTGTTAGAGGAATATCAAACAATGTATGTCACTGCAGAAAAAAATCATATTAGGCTGCGTGCATACTAATTATACAAAAAAATTTATTTGTCAAACAAAATGTTTGAAGTACTGCAGTGCCCATTAAAATATATGGGAATGTTTGACCAAAATGTACACCAATCAAACTAAATGTTTGACAAACGTTTTAAACACATTTCTGGCAAATTCATAGTTAATAAATTTAATTGACATTAATTATAACTGCCAAATTATTGTATAATTTAGTTTTTAGTTTTTTTGTACATATATTTTGATCAATTTGTGTACAACCTAATAATTTGTCAAATTTGTGTGCATGGTGGCTTCAAATAAATTTTGTCAAACATTTTGTATAATTGGTGTGCCTTAGATAAAAATCTGCATTATACAAACAAAAATTAAAAAGATAAAAACTAGTAAGCTGCACATAGTAGTTATTTATTTAACATGTTTATATGTGATCCCAGTATAATATAAAGATTAATGCTCCTTACAAACTTTTATTTTCACCCTCATTAATTTACTTTATATTTTTTATATCCATTATGTCAGTAAGACTGGTAAGACTGAAAACTGTTATATGCAATGATCTAATACTATTATACTACTAGATGGAGTGTACGCTATGTCTTGCTGATTAGGAAGTGACCCACACCATAAGAGAAAGAAGGAAAATATACGAGCGTCGAAAGTTTGACAAGGATGAACGCAATTGACCGTTTTATGTGGGCTAGATTCAAATATGTTGCAATAGCTTGTAATGGCTTATAATGTTTAAAAGTATTATTTTGTTAAAAATATGCTATATTAAGAGGAAAGTAAAGGTATTGCAACTTTAATAATCATAAAGATATATAATTAAATATATATTATTAATATGGAATTAAATATATTCTGTTTAATAACATTTTAAAGGTAGCTTTGCTAGTTGCTATTCTTCAATAATTAAAAAGGAAAGAAAGTTAAATAAATATGATTTTTAATGACTGTGAGATAACTATATGATTTTGTTCTTCTAATTATACCTATTTTAGCATGTTTGATGATCATTCAGTTTTTATTTAAAACAGTAGTATTAGAAAAAATCACTACAGATATCAGATGGAAATTTTGAATTGACCACTAGAATTTTTCAAAATATTACGTTCTGAAAAAAGAAATATAGAAACTGACAGCTTTTCTTAGGTGTTCCTTACAACTTCTGATGTACTCATAATAAAAGACAATTAATGATTAATTTTTTATTAAAATATACATGCATGTATGTAATTAATATGGATTAACAAATACGTGAATGGTAAATATGTGATTAAAGAAAAATGGAGAAAGGAAATACATATTTATGGAAAATTATATTTTTCCTGGTATAGGTAGCAATAACATCCAAAATTACGTTCTGAAAAAAGAAATATAGAAACCGACAGCTTTTCTTAGGTGTTCCTTACAACTTCTGATGTACTCATAATAAAAGACAATTAATGATTAATTTTTTATTAAAATATACGTGTATGTAATTAATATGGATTAACAAATACGTGAATGGTAAATATGTGATTAAAGAAAAATGGAGAAAGGAAATACATATTTATGGAAAATTATATTTTTCCTGGTATAGGTAGCAATAACATCCAAAATTAAAGCTGTCATAGATTAATAGCAGATTACTGGCGATTTGATAAAATGCTATAAAGCTTTAGGGTGTAACATTTCAAAAACGTACCTCTAGAACTCCAACACACATTTAAAATTTTATTATCGTCATCGTAAAAATAATAGCTAAGACGTGACAAAGCCCAAGTTTTAATGCTTTAGCTTTACACTTCTGTAAAGTGGCTGTTTTTCAGAACTACAAAATTAATAAAATATTAAAAATACATAAAGCTAGAATAAAAACTTGTATTATTTCGTGAGGTGTTTTTTCTGTGACTAATTCTAATACTTCAACATTACTTACATTTGGAGATTCTGAGCTATAAGGTAAATAGAACATTAAAAATATCTAAGTAGAATAATAACTACAAATACAAATCTTACTTTAACAGTTCTTTGCTTGGTGCATCAGTAATTTTTAACCGTTGAGATCTGCTATTACAGGGAACTTTTCTCAAATGAGCAGGAAAATTGAAAATACTTGGAATTGCATTTTGGGCCAAATATTTTCTTCCATAATTTATAACAAAATCTTCAGGAGCAAAATGCTCTGAACACAATCTGGAATATTTTGAGGGCTTAAACTCCTTCCTTTTAGAAGAAATTATCCACTGCTTACATAATACTGGATTAGATGGAAAACTAAAATTTTTTATATCAAATCTACAAATCATGTATTTTATTAAGAATAGTTAACCTGTGAAATGATACGTTCATTCCCTTTTCTGCCTTGTTATTACAACCATACGCTGCACATGACATCACCATTGTGTCAAATGTATAACATCTAAGCACTGCCAAGCTGGTAAATATAATATTCAACAATTTAAAATATTTATTTCTAATTTTATTACTGATAGTAGCACTTTTAACCAAATATATTACAGTAAATCCAAGAAAACAACACTGTTAAATTATAAGCTAAAGATAACATTTGTCAATATTCTTGATGATTCTCAATTTATATATATTACCTACATCAAATAAAAATGCAATTCTTAAAATATGTCTAATTACAATCACAATTTTATAAATAAAAATAGTTGATTGAATCATCATGAATCCACAGTTGTCTTTATACTCGTATTTCTTTAAATAAAAATAAAGTCCGTGGTGTATGAAATAAAATCAATACTAGAAGAAATCTACTAATAAAATATATAATCCAAGTTACCAAAAACACAAATAAATATGTATAAATCAACAAAATTCCGAAAGTTTATATACACAACCATACGTTTGCCGCCTTGTTTTGCCCACAACTAACGGTTTTGTATATCTGTCTCCTTTGTATGTAGAGGTCAATTCTTCTCTCTCTACAGTCCATCTAGTAGTTCTATATTATTAGATCATTGGTTATATGTTGTCATGGTATTGAAATAAGAACCGCAGTGTTATAATACATAGAAAGTGGAAATAAAAGATTATTACGAGTTTTACCTGTAACACTGGGCTATTGAAAACACATTTGCTAAAAGGAAGAACATGTTTAATTCTTTTGCACAATAATAATGTACTTTTCAGATGATTATAAGGCTCTTAAAAAGATAAAGGAAGCCGAAGTAACATCTGATTTACAATCAGAGGTGGAAGACACATATAGAAGGTCCAAAAGGAAGCATGTTGCTAGAAAAGTTTATGATACCACTAGTGATGAAGATGATAATGTAGGAATATTTGAACGTCCACCACCAATAAAAACAGCAAAGCATTTGCATGGTAATATAATTTCTGCATTTTTTTTTGTATTAAGTGATGTTTTATAGATCAAGCGTTTGCTTCAGATCATTTTGTAAATACACCAGAAACAACATCTCTTAGAAACAACACACCATTATCGAGCAGCAATACTTCAGTTATTGATGGACAAGTGTTGTTGGAAAAAGAAGGTGAGCAAAATATTTTAACGTTAAAAGATACCTGACAATGTTGGTTTTTTAGGCTTGGGTTTGGCACACAAGAGTATTATTAATTTGTTGCAGCAGATTAAGGAACAAAATAAACAAATTTTGCAACGCTTGAGTCAACAAGACATCATAACAAATTCTATAATAAGTTTTCCTGATCTTCCAGTGGAACTGCCAATTAAAAATGAAGAAGAATTAAATACCCTGGAAAATGTCCTTTCAGATAAGGAAAAGTCATTTGCTTTGGTAAATAACTGTGTAACGCTATAAACACTTATTGTAATGAAATAATTTTAAATATTTGCAGGGTTTTTATTTGTCATCAATTGGAGGAAGGGACGCAACTTCTCTAACAAATAATATTTTAAAACGATGCCTCACTAATCAGCTGGCTTGTAACTACAGTTTTCGTGGAAAGGGAGTGAAGAAGGCATTTGCCAATTTATGCCTAAACAGGGTTGTTATCGGTAAGTGCAGTTCAGCATAAAATTTCATATTTTATTAATTTATTTGCTTTAATTACACGTAGAAGCTGTAAAATGTAAGTATCCCCCAAGTTTTGAAAGAGACATTGAAGACCACATCAAAGTTTGGTTAAAACATTCGCCACAACGCCACAAACTTGAATGCGCCAAGGAAAGAAAATGAAGCGTCGTAGAAAAGAGGTTGTTGGCCCTCGGCAGATTTATAGGAGGATTGCAGAAGCTGTGGAAAGTATCAATGTGGAAAGTGAATCAAGTCGGATAGAAAGACGTACGTGCATTTCAGAAAATCTTGTTGGTAATGAAAATCAAATGTTTTCTTCCTCTAATGTTGCAAATTTCCAATCTCATATTAGTGAGGAACCTAGCGATAATGAAATGGATGTAACGTCTAACAGGATACAGTTAAATTCTGCAGCTGATCACATTATTGACTCAAATATGAAGTCTGAAAATCTTTTACCTCAGCCTTCTAATCAGAATTCTGCTATTTGTCAGCAGTTACGGCATTGGGCTATAACTGGAAACGTGACTCATTCAAATATTACAAGTCTTTTGCATATTTTACAACCACATCACTCAGAATTACCATTAGATAGTCGAACCTTATTAAAAACTCCTTCTCATATAGAATCTATACAATTAAACTCAGGTGAATTCATTTATTTCGGATTGCATTACTGCTTAAAACAGTTTCTCCAAAAAAATGCAACATATTCAAGTGATGCCCTAAATATAAGCTTTAATATTGATGGTCTTCCACTTTTTCATAGTAAAAATCTTCAACTCTGGCCGATCTTAGGAAAAATTTCAGATCAATTGACGAGGGAACCATTTGTCGTTGGAGTATTTTGTGGCACTGCTAAACCTACACCTTTGAATCTTTATTTGCAAGATTTTGTTCGGGAATTATCTGATTTATTAGAACACGGATTTGAATATTCAAAAAAAAAGTATTTTGTAATCATTCATAGTTTTGTGTGCGACGCTCCGGCAAGAGCATATATAAGGCAAATCAAAACGCATTGTGGATATTCCTCCTGCGAAAGATGTTGTGAACCTGGTGAATCTGTCAATGGTAGAATGGTTTTTACAGGAATTTTGGCACCGAAACGAACAAATAATACATTTCGTTTACAGATAGATGAAGACCATCATATTGGTGTTTCGCCTTTGGTTGAACTTCCGATAGATCTTGTTAGTAAATTCCCTATTGATTACATGCATAACGCGTGCTTAGGGGTCATGCGAAAATTGATAAACCTCTGGGTAAGTGGTCCATTAAAAACTAGATTGCAGGGCTGTAAAGTAAGACAAATTTCGGAACGTTTAGAAACAATAAAACATCACATACCTGTGGAATTTAATAGAAAAACACGAACACTGTCAGAGTTGAATCGATGGAAGGCAACTGAATTTCGAACATTTCTTCTTTATGTCGGGCCAGTTGTGCTAAAAGATGTTGTAGATTTGGCAGTTTATGAACATTTTTTGTTGTTGCATTGTAGTTTTGTAATTCTTTTATCTAAAAAGCATCTTCATAATTTAGGTTCTCAGTTGGCAAAGAAAATGTTGGATGTGTTTATCAAACATTCTAAACGCATTTATGGTTATGAATTTTTGATATATAATGTTCATATGCTGACACATATTGCTGATGATGCCGACGTTTTTGGTCCACTTGACCACATTTCATGCTTTCCTTTTGAAAATTATTTGGGTCATTTAAAAAAATTGATTAAAGGCCCTACTAAACCCTTACAACAATTATGTCGTCGTTTGAAAGAAATCAATTTTTCATTTGCTGAAAGTAATTGTAATACGTCTTTTAAAGGGCCTAAATTAATGCATAACTCTGGACCTTCATCACATTTGTTAAGATATTTTAATTACACCAAATTTAAAAAACTGTATTTGGATGATTATATCCTTTCAATACACTCTTACTCGGATTGCGATTCATATTGTCTTGTAACTGGACCAATTGTAGTCCAAATTCACAATGTTATTTCTGAAAGATCAGATATTTTAATTATTGGTAAACAGTTTTTAAATCAGAATTCTTTGTTTGTGTATCCATTCGATTCGGTAAATTTGGATATTTTTCAAGTGTCCAATTTGTCTGAAGAGTGTCAGACATGGCATATGAAAGATATTGTTGCAAAATGTCTGGTTATTCCTTTTAAAAACGCACATGCGTCCTTTTCCGTAATTCATTCAAATCTGTCTTCAGCTTAATATTGTAGTTTTGTTTTACATATATTTTTGTATTTTTTATATTTGAATTGATGTTCCGCAATAAAAATTATTTGGGTATATTTAAAAAAATTGATCAAAGGCCCTACATATTTAAAACAATTAGGTTGTGGTTTAAAATGAATTAATTTTTCATTTGCTCTAAGTAATTGCAATTCGTCTTTTAAAGTACCTAAAATAATTTATCAATTTTCGCATAACTTTGGACCTTCATCACATTTGTTAAGATATTCTAATTACACCCAATTTAAAAAACTGTATTTGGATGATTTTATCCTTTCAATACACTCTTACTAGGATTGCGATTCATATTGTCTTGTAGCTGCCTGGATCAGTTGTAGAACAAATTCACAGTGTTATTTCTAAAAGGTCAGAAATTTTAATTATTGGTAAACAGTTTTTAAGTCATAATTCTTTGTTTCTGTATGCATTTGACTTGGTAAATTTGGATATTTTTCAAGTTTCCAACTTGCCTGAACTGTATCAGACATGGCATATAAAAAATATTGTTACAAAATGTCTGATTATTATTCCTTTCAAAAATGCACATACATATTTTTCAGTAATTTATTCAAATCTTTCCACAATTTCAATGTAATTTTGTTTTAAGTGTTATTATCTTTTTATTTTTTATATTAGAATTGATGTTTTATTCCACAATAAATATTTTAAATGGTGACATTTGTATTATTTTGTACGTTCATATCACGACATTGTATAACGTTCATTTAACGTTAAAGAATGACGTCTTTTTACGTTATTATTAAACGTTCATTTCACGTACAAACATGACGTCAAAGAACGTCATTATGAAACGATTATTTAACGTTAAAAAATGACGTCGCTAGACTGTGACATTAGGCCGTCATTTTTACGTCATACGGACGTCTGAAATCACGTTAGTTTGGGTCATTGACTGACCAAAAAAAGACGTGAATTTAACGTGAGCTTGCTACCTGGGAAACGATGCCGATAACTTGAAATGCAAATACAGACCGTGTAATACGAAATTAAAGAGATATGGAGGTGCTAAATATGAAATTCTAGGAAAGGTTAGGTACATATGTGACTGACGCAGACGGAATTGAATTTGAAACAGAGATACACAATATGCCTGACCAAAGCCATGATGACGCCATGATCATTGGTAAAAAAATACTCGACGTCCAGGGCTAGATTAACCTCCTGGGCACCTTGAAGCCCATCTAAAATTGGTGCCCTTTGATATTTCATTAGAGGAATAAAAGTCATAAGCCAATGTCAAAATAACCTCTATTATAATTTTTATTTTACAGATTTATTAAATATATAAAATTGACTATAAATTAACAAACATTTTTGAGCTTGTCACTTGCAACATAAAATTTATAATATATAACTTAATTTATGCTATCATTTTTTACGTGATTTTAATTTTGCAAATTTATCTATACAATTTTCAAAATCTATAGAATTAGTTATTTCTGATTCAATGCACATAAGAAACAATGCATTTAATTTCTCTTTGTGAGGACCTAAGATAATTTTTTACCCTTTTGAGTACTGAAAATGAACGCTCTCCGGAGCAGTTTGTTGTAGCCATACATAAATATATTCTAAAAGCAATTTCAATGTTCGGAAATACTTCGTCACAAACATGGTCTTCTAAAAGCTTTTTTAAAACTTGTGCCGGGGTATTTACTTCATTCAAGTTGGAAATATATTCTTTTAGATAAACACATTCTTCAATAAATGCTTCTTCCAGGTCATCCTTATATATTTCTTGTTACTTTTTTGCTTTAGTTCTTATGTCATAAGTTGTTAAATCTTTTATATTTGACAGAAATTCAAATTTTTCCTTAATCGAAATATATGCGGATTTTCTTCTAGACAGTTCTGCACTTAATTTGCCAATTATTACAAAGAATATGTTTATTTTAAAATTTGTAGCTCCGTTCATATTTATGGATTCATCCACACTTGGATCTTGGTCAAATTTTGTATTCACTTTAGGTTTTCTTCGCAAGTCATATTCATCATGTTCATTAATTTTTGTATTAAATTTTGCTGTTTCCTCATAATTATCATATTCTTCTCTTAAAGTCATTAACAAAGCTTCTAATGATTCGTAAAGTTGGATGACTGTTTGGAGATTTAAGTCAACTTTTTGTAATGCCTTACTAACTTTATTAAAAGAAACATGATTTTATTCCAAACAGTAGTCATAATCCCGATTTCGAGTGTTTCCAGTTTTTTCCTTAAAATCGATGCTTCATGTCTAGTTGACGGCTTTTCAGTCTTATCAGTTACCAGATCTGATAATGCCAAGATAATTTCTGCATACGATCTGTTCAGAGAGTCACAAGCTTCGGCAACGTGTTTGTGATACATTTTTTACAACTTTAAAATTAACTTTTTCTCGCAAACGTTGCAACAACACATCCCACCGTTTTGTAGAAGAACTAAAAAAATTGTATACACTTTGAAGAAGACCAAAATAAGACGTTTCTTCAACACAACATTCAGCTGCAGAAGTTCCTACTAAATTTAATGCATGTCCAGAACAAGGTATAAAATCTGCTAGTGGATTTATATCTTTTATCCTTTTCTGAATATTGTCCAAGCCATATTGCTTGCATTGTCATAGCTTTGTCCACGGCAGTCCTAAATTTTAATGTCGTATTTTTCTAAGGTGGGTAAAATAACAATTTCTAATTTTTGGGCAGTATGACCAGTATTTTCAATGAATGTTAAATCGTTCTACTGGAACACCATCTTTTTGCACATACATTGCATAATATGTAATATATTTACCTAACAATAAATGTTAGCTGATCAACATGTGAAATATCAGGGGTGGAATCGACACCTATAGAATAATATTTGGCTTCATGCAATTCTTCTAGGATATATTTTTGAACATGATTTGAAAGTATATTAATGAATTCTTCACAGGTTGTAGATGATAAATATGATGTATTTCCTCTTCCAGGGTTTCCATATCTGCTGATATGATCTTTTAGAAAAGAATCAAATTTAGCTCTTAATTCTAAATAGGCTAAGAAATTTCCATTATTGTGAGATCCAAATATTTCATTAGAGCCGCTAAACGGTAATCCACGAACAGCCAGCACCTTAACGGTTTTAACAACTCTTCGCAACACATTACGCCAGTATTCCATTTCTTGTTGGATTTGAACACATAGGGCATTATCAATTCGTTTTTTTGAATTTGATCTTGTATAAAACGTACTGCAAGCTGTCCGATGATCAAATGAATTCTCTGCTGAATGCATTAGCAGTTGATCCAAATAATTTACAAGGACCACAAAACACGTTTCCGGTGCTTTGAGAATATATCAACCAAATTCGTATTTTATTCTCACCATTACGCAGTTTTTTAATATGCACTGATTTGGTTAAGAATCGATTTTTTTTTACCATAAACTTTTAATGTTTTTTCAAAATTTAAATCCTTATTTTCTCGACTGAATCCATGAAAGCAAAAATATTCTATAGTGTCTTCGTTTATTTCCCACTTTGCAGGATCACTATAATCACAAGCAACTGACGAAGCCGATGTTGAGGGTGATTTAGGCAAAGATAATCATATATCCTTATTCGTCAATGACTTTTTATTTTCAGAATTTGTGATCATATTTTTACCTAACAAAATCGTAACACTGTATTAATGTTTAAAATAAAACATTTTGTTAATTTACCATCACTAGTCGAAGTGTCGCTATTTGTAGTTGGTAGTAAAACATTGTTACTTAAATCTACGCTTCCTGAACCTGGACTTGCACTAGTGGAGTTAAAAAAGCTTTCAATTCTGGGAATTTTTTTTAAAACAGCGTCTTCACTTTGCTGCTACTCCTAGCACGTTTTTTGTAAGCGGCACCAATTAATTTCAGTAATTAACAAAACACCAACACCGTTTCACAGCACCGATAATTGTCTAAACCAGGGGTCTCCAAACTACGGCCCGAGGGCCACATCCGGCCCGCGGACAGATTTTGTCCGGCCCGCGGAGAGCTAGCATACTTGAAAACTCCTTTTAGAGAACATATGTTTTATAGCAAATTAAATTTAGTTTACTGAAGTATTCTAATTTTATGTTGAATAATTATTAATATGACATCTACATTGATATGGTCATGGGCTAACTACTCATGACATTGTTGTAGGCTTATTGTTATTGTTTTTGTGATAAGTTGGATAAAGAAACACAGAATTGTAATGAGTAAAGACATGTATAATATGCAGAAAATTTTACTTCAGTATATAATAACTAACAAATTATTGAAATGAATCCAACTAACATTTTATACATTTTAAATAAAAACATAACTTATAACAAGCATAATGACATATGAAATACTAATGAGATTTGTGTAATTGAGATTTTCCACTGACAATAGTTTGTAGTTGTGGACTAATTTTACTTGTACCAATTATTAAAAGAGATTTAAGATGCTCATCAGTTAATTTAGATCTGTAAAAATTTTTTGTGTACTTGATTTTGGAGAAGGTCTTCTCACACAAATAAGTAGCACCAAAAACAGAAAACAGCCCACGAGCAAATTTATGCAAATTATCAAATTGTGTCAGTGGAAGACTCTTATAAAATTCCAACAAAGATGAGTTTTGATATTTGTTCTTAATTATATCACTGCACTGTAGATCAATTATTTCCATTTGAAGTTCCGGGGCTAGGGTTTCAATGTCAGTATCAAAAGGATTCTGAAAAATCTTAATTTGATTCGCAATGGCATCAAAGTCCGAGAAACGAGTATCAAAATTTATTTTCAAAGCACTCAAAGTTTCGATTGCAAAATCGATAGGAAACTCAGTCTCAGTAGTGTGGTGAAAAACATTTACTTCGTAGTTGTGATTGAAACAGTATCAATTTCTTCCGTAATGATTTGATATTAGTGTATAAATCAGGAAGATGCTGGTTTTCTCCTTGCAATCTCAAATTCAGTTCGTTCACATGTTTTGTCAAATCAACATAGAATGCTAACTTCCACAGCCATGCGTTGTTTTGTAATTCAGTAAGAGGGCGATGCTTTTCATTCAAAAAAATTTCGATCACTGCTCGAAGTTCAAAAAAGCGCTGAAGGACTTTCCCACAACTAAGCCAACGTACGGCAGTATGATAAGGTAAGTCATTTTCTCCAATCTCTTCAATAAATTGTCGGAATTGTCGGTGATTCAGCCCAAAAGATCTGATAAAATTAACAGTTGATATGACTGGTTTCAGAACTTCAGACATATCCAAACATTTTCCGCACAAAGACTGTTGACGAATGATACAATGTAAGACTAATGGTTTTAAACCACCGTCATTTTCTACAGCCTTTGACACAAGAGCGCCCACTCCTTTATCTTTCCCACTCATGTTTTTGCCTCCATCAGTTGTAATACATTTCAAGTTTTTCCATCGAAGGTTCTTTTGATTAATGGCCATTTCAACTCCTTTAAAAATATCTGTACCAGTAGTTGTGCCATGAATACTATTCATATCAAGAAGTTCTTCATGCACTTCATAGCTTTTATCTACTCCTCGAATATAAATCAACACCTGAGCAGTATCTGACACATCCGTTGACTCATCCAAGGCCAAAGAAAACCACTCAACATGTCCATTTTTGTCGAACAGTTGAGAGGATATATTTTCAGCGATGTTTTCTACCCTTCGAGCCACAGTGTTTGCTGACATACTGACACCTTTTAATAAATTTACCTTTTCAGGGCACATTTCTTCGGCTACTGCAATTATGCATTCTTTGATCATTTCTCCATCGGTGAATGGTTTTCCACGTTTTGCAATTTCAAGAGCCACACGAAAGCTGGCACGCGTTGCAGCCTCTTGTTCAGTTTTGAGTTTTGTAAATGAAGATTGCTGCGATTTCAATCCGCGCTTCATAGCTTCGAATTTTTCTGTCCGCAAACTTCCTGTATATTTTGAGTAATTTTGAAAATGTTTTGTTTCATAATGACGTTTAATGTTATATTCTTTGAGAACGGCTATGCTTTCATTACAAATCAAACATAGCGCCTTCTTACTGGACTCAATTACGAAATACTGAATGTTCCACTGATCTTTGAATTTTCTGCATTCACTATCAATTTTTCGCTTCTTTTCCATACTACTAAATCACACACAAAAGCAACAATTCAAATCAAATTACTGTTACAAAGATGTCTTAAACTTAAACACGCACAAACACGTTTTAAGGAGGTACGCACTATTTTATTTCACAACAGTGTTATAGGAACTGACTTGTGGTTGCGCCACTAGCCTTCTTATATATTCCAATTACTGCCATCTAGAAGTGAGTGGAAGACACCAGAACTTTCTCGAACCAACGAGATTATTCTGTACGTGCTATTAGCGCCATCTGTTAGCGATAGAAGGTACTACCTATTTCCGCTTGTGTCCACCAGATGTCGTGTCACGTTACTCCTCATGGCTCGTACTCTACGACTAATCTAGAAATTACAGATAATGACAGGAAAATTAATAATATGCAGTGTTGCCGTTTTGCAGCCTTTTTTAAACGTTGCGTACTTTTTCGGACTTTTTTTCATCAGTGGACTATTTCACTTTTTACCACCGGCAACTATGATAATATGGTTTTGGCCCTCGGAACTTACTGGAGTAATCAGTATGCCCTAAGGCTGGAAAGTTTGGAGACCCCTGGTCTAAACCAACCAACAGATCTGCATTAACTGACTGACAGGGTAACATTTAACACAACTAAAGTTAAGAAAAACATTTCGAGTTAGTTTATATTGTTAGGAAATCATAAAAATAGGAATTTCAGGCAAAAAATACGTTCAATTTAATTATTATTTCCGGTGGTGCAGTCCACCCGACCCCAGACCTTCTTGGGAAATTGCACACGGCACATCACTGTTCGGCCTAAACGACCGCTTATCGCCCTTTCCAGTCGAGTATTATTTCATATAGAATATTTTTTTAAATTATTATTGAATATTTATGATTTATGCGATTGGTGTCTCTTAAATTTTGGCGCCCCCAAAAATGTGACACCTGAAGCCCGGGCTTCGTAGGCTTCAATATTAATCGGGGCCTGTCGACGACCCTGATATTCGAATCATCAAACACATTGAAAGCTGAGAAGGTTAAATCATAAGTCATGAGGACGCTGATGATGAGAAAATTGCAGAAAAGAATCAAAACCAATGCAGTGAGAAACAAGAGTATGTCTTCATTTAGGATTTCAATGTGAAGATGGAATGAGATAGATGATCCCGAGAGACATACGGTGGAAAGTGATGAAAGAATACCATGACGATATGGTGGGAGGGGCACTTTAGTTTCAACAACATGCTGCAAACGCTCAGGCAACATTAGGGGAAGGTTGCCTAATTTGAACCACGCAAATAAATTTTTTTTGGGAGGCAACTTCTACCATCTGATGGCCAACTATTGAAGTTTGTGATCGAAAACTTATAGTCGTTCCATTACAGTGCCGTTCAGTGTTGCGATATCTAGGGAAATATCCCTAGATCTACGGAATTTTATGGTCATTTAGGGAAGAGGGAATTTTAATAGAAATCTAGGGAAATCTACGTTTTTATTTTAAAATTATTAATCACCAGAAAATTTATTACAATCGTCTGGTATTTAAGCTACCTATAATGTCACAATTCATTTTAAAACGTTTTAAACTTAAACCACTGATTACTTGATTTTTTCTAAGAGTAGTATGCCATCTTATGACAAGTAGAAAATTTAAGGGTTAACAACATCTGCACACATTCCGAATCGGTGCTCTGCTCTATCGCTTTTTGCAAATCGATCAAATGACTACAGTATAATAAAATAAGGTAAATCCCTTGGAAAAAGTTCCTGCTCTGATGTTAAAACAGCTTTTTTATAATATTTTTCACATTTGAAAACAAGCTTTCGTGGAGTGAATCGTTGTGAACGTATTATGTAGGACGTAAATATTTGAATTTTATAATTCATTAATAGTTTAGATTTATCGGTTCGTTTAATAAGTTGCGCCTTTCTAACTACAGCTTAATTATATTTATTTAATGTAAGCATATATAGATACAAAATTACTTTTTTTATTGCCGAGGTTTAGCTTATCTGATTCTTCCTTTCAGGTTTCGGCTGTTTCTTATTTATTATGGATTTTTTTAATGAAAAATAGATGACGAGATTTGAAATGAATTTCGTAATCGTTCAATACTAAAAAAAATATCATCTATATTTTGTATTTTGCTCAATATGTTAGGTGTCTTTGAAACAAAGATGGAAAATATTAAAAATAGACTATATAATTCAATAAATACAAATCTAAAATATAGTGCACCCAAGTTCATGCAGAACAGAGAAAAGATAACCCATAATTCGTGCCTTTCAGTTTCTGTATTTTTATTTTTGAGTTAATAATTAATGTTTTTGAATAAAAAAATAGATTAGGAGAATCGAATTAAGTTTTCTAATAGTTTAATACTAAAGAATACCAACTTCAATTTATATATTTTTAAAATTTTGCAAGGCAGTTCAAGGTAATTTAGGGAAATCTAGGGAAATTTTAACAAGAAGTCTAGGGAAATAAAAAAAAATCATCTCGCAACCCTGGTGCCGTTTATAGTTTGCATTGGTTACTGGCAGCTTAGTTTGTATTGTAGTGGTGTTTACTGTAATATTTTACTTCGCGTACTTAAGGCATTAACGAAAGGTTTATTCTGGTAAGTACTTTATGATATCACAGTTATATTTGTTATAGTGTTTTTGATATATCTTACAAATTTCAAATAAAAACAACCGTAAATATAATTTTTAGGTTAAGTTAAACTTAAACTCGTGTTGTTCCCTTAATTGAACCTGGTATTGAGTTCTAAAATTGAACCGGTTCAATCTAGGAAACGTGTGAGGGAGTTAGTTTAGTTTATTGAAAATTTCTATATTAGTATATTAAAAAATGTCTATATTATTTTTTCTTGAAGTAAATACTAGAGAATAAAATATTTTCAGGATTATGTCATCGAAAAAGAGGGGCAATTATGGTAAATGGTCCGAAAAGGATATGGAAATGGCCATTGAGGCTTACAAAGATGGAGTTGGATTAAATGAATGCCAGCGAAGATTTAACATTAATAAATCAACTCTATTAAGACATGTTCGACAAACAAATAAAATCGCAAATATGTAATTGCATAAAAGAAAATGGGTACAAAAATTGTTTTTAATGTTGAAATGGAGGCATTATTAGTCAAACATATTCTAAAGTTTGAAGAAGTGCTTTTTGGTTTAACAATAAAAGATGTCCGAAAAATTGCATTTCAACTAGCAGAAAAGGACAAACTACCTCATAGATTTAATAAAACAAAATGCATTGCTGGAAGAAAATGGTTTTATGGATTTATGAGACGTCATATCCTTATGACGTCTCATAAATCCATAAAACCATTTTCTTTATCACTGAGACAACCAGAATCTACTTCGCTTGCGCAAGCAAGAGGTTTTAGCAAGGAAAGAGTAACAGAGTTTTACGATCTTTTGGAAAAGTTAGTTGACAAATACAAAATTGATGCGACTACAATATTTAATGTTGATGAATCCGGGTATTCCACAGTTCAAAAAAGAATGCAGAAAGTTATAGCTAAAAAAGGCAAAAGACAGGTGGGTGGAATTACCAGTAGTGAACGTGGAGTTAACACAACAGTTGTGTGCTCTACTAATGCTGCTGGCCTTTATATCCCCCCTATGCTAATTTTTAAGAGAAAAAGATATTCTCCTGAATTAGCAAAAGGTGCTCCCAGTGGAAGTATTTGTGACATCTCTGACTCTGGTTACATCAACTCCGACTTATTCCTAGTTTGGCTAAAACATTTTCACAAAATTGTACAGGTGTTCTTTTGCTATTAGATGGTCATACAACTCATAGTAATAATTTAGAAGCTTTAGAATTCTGTCGCGAAAATTATATTTATCTTCTTCAGCTACCTGCACATACAACACACAGGCTCCAGCCTTTAGATGTAGCATTTTTTAAACCTCTACAAAGTTATTACGTGCAGGCACAAGATTCTTGGTTGAGAGCTCATGTTGGACAAGCAATTTCAGTTTACGATATTGCAAAACTTGTAAATGAAGCATATGGAAAGGCAGCAACTGTAGGAACAGCCGAAAATGCTTTTAAAGCACCAGGCATTTGGCCTGTCAATAGGAATCTTTTTTCCAGAACACTTTTTTGCACCTTCCCTTGCAGTCGAGCCACAAATGGAAAAAGACAATAAGCAGGATGGTCAATCTTCATCTACTATTTTGTCCGAAATCAGTCCTAACACATTCAATGAAAGTTAAGAAGCGATATGTACCCTTCCAAAGAATTCCCAAGTCAGCGGTACTGCATAAAGACGCCAACACACCACATCATCAGCTGTAGAACTGACTGGCACACCATACAAAGACGAATTGGTGACAAAAAAAGAAATAAGGAAGAGTCAGAAGCAGCAAAAATAAGTAGGAAGTGCAAGAAAACTCAAAAAGTTATTGAAAAAGAAAAATTTGATTTGTTCAGTAAAACAGATGGATTCATTAAAAACAAAAAACCGAAACAAAAACCGAAATTACAACACAGAAAAAAATAAAAAACCAAGTTTAGATGAATAAACTGATTCAAGCGAAGAAGATAAAGATGCACTGTGTTTGTATAGCCACGATTCTTATTCCAACTCTGTAGCGGAAGAAGGGTGGATTAAATGTCAAGTGTGCTCGGAATGGGCACACGAGGAGTGTGCAGGAGTCGAAGAGGACGAGATTTTGATCTGTGACATGTGTAAAGAATAGCTTTTAATATGGGTTCAAATTAGGTTACCAGTGGTTCATTTTAAGCAACTGGTAGCCTAATTTTAACCATTTTCCATAAAATGGTTTTTTATATTATACACAAAAATGTTTTCGTCTTTGTTATTTTCTTTCTGCAAAAAAAAATGTTTGTAAATTTGTCTATCGTTTGAGTTTAAAATGTCCGCTTAAGGTTGATTATTGTCGGAATAATGGTCATTTCTTTCAAAGTGCTTCAAATTAGACAACCTTCCCCTATTTGTTGCAGAAAGTGAGAAAGAAGATAAAAAAGTTACGTGAATCCCCAACAGAAAAAAGAATTCCACAAACGCCGAAAACTCGTTCGTACAAAATTGATCCAGGAGCTGTAAAAAGTTAATTTACTTGTATTTACTATTCTCACCTCTACACTATACAGCTCAGATACAATTGCATATCCTACTAACATCATCAAAAAGCATGTTACTCCACCTAATATGAACACCAATATGATTTCCATATCACCGCTTCCAAGATTATTCATAACTCTACTTAGTATAGTTAACAGTGAAGACAAATTATACAACAAAACCACTAAAAATGCAAAAATACTGCCTATTTGCATCAAAATAAGCGACGAAACAATGGCATTAAATTTGGAAACGCACTTAAAAATTGCTTGATAAATTCGGTTGAAATTCTGAATTTTATTTCTTATTATATTCGACGTGTATTGTTCCGATTTATTCATCAACATATTTAAATTCAAATTCATCAGATTCAGCATATACTTCATACTAGACATCAATGAGATGAATTGCATAAAAATTATCACTTTCGAAACTAACATGTATGTCATTGCAATATGTGGTAATATCTTCATTTCGTTGTGTATAACATTCCTCATAGATATGCCAAGAAAGTATGTCAATATTACCATAGAGGAACTAAATGAGAAAAATATAATTTTTCTTAATTTTTTGTCGTCGAGAAATATGAGTGAGTCGTTCATCATTTCTTCAATACCAATCAATCCGTTTACTAATTTTATAAATTTCTTCCCATTCAGTTTCATTTTTAAACACAAACAAACGTGAAGCAAATCTAACGTATGATTTGCAATATAACCCAAATTCTCCATTAACGAAGGTGCTGCCGAATTTATCATCCTGTGCCCCAACAGAATAATAATTGTAAATTCAAACAGACCAGATATCATAAGATGACAGAGCCATATTTCCATGTATTCTCCATTTGAATGTTTTCCCTTGATATATCTGTAGGACAGGAAGCCTAAATATTTAGAAACTACACAGATAGGTTTTAGAACTTCAAATAATATGCCCATTTTAGTTTTTTCCGGTATTATATTTTGTGTTGTTGACGACTATATTCATCAAAAGCTTATAGGCCTAGAAAACGTCTTTCCATCCAAATATAATTGAATGTATAGTTATATTAATAATTTAATTTAGTTTCTTAGTATTTTTCCGCATTTTTGAAATTGAAACACATAAGTTATATTAATATACAATAATAACATTTATATTAATGTTTCGGTAGTATTGAAATCATTAATCAAACGAAATCGATAAGTAATTCAACGTACAAAACATTTTACACCGCATAACGTTCGACCTACGCGTGTCGTCTGAAATTGGACAAAAAACGCGAAGCTCTTTAATAGGGTCCTTAATTACTCCAAAAATGTACAAAAATGTATGAAACATATTATTTTGTTCACGTTTTTCTTTTGTAACGAAACTAGAAATAGGTAAGTAATATATGCTTAAAATTAAGAAAAAAGTAATTAAGTGAATTTATAAAACATTTAATAAAAAATAATGATTTTTTAAGTAGTTACATAATACGAAAATAACTGTAACAAGGTTAGAATGGAAAAATTAGAATTTTCATTCTGACCAAGTAACAGACTATATTTTCTCCACAACCTATAGGCGTAACTAGACCTCAACATGGGGGAGGTCACCTCAACCATGGGGGGGGGGGGTCATTTCAAAGATATGATATGCCACGATCGTTCATTTTTCGAACCCGTTTTTCTTTCGCATTTGTCAGTACTGATAGTGTTACTATTTTTTTCCATCAGAGTGTGGTAAAATAATACATTTGTCTAGACTTTTAAAATTAACAAGTACTTAATGAACCAATTTTCTTTTCTTTTTTTATGATAGAGGGGTTCTAAACCCCCCCCCCCCTGGTTACGCCACTGCAACCAGAAAGTAGGTATGAATTAATAAGACGTCTTTTTCTGTTGAAATGTGTTCAAACTGGTTCAAACTGTTTTAAACGAGGCCATTTTCGTGTTGCAACGGTGACGTCATACACGACACCGGTTCAACCAGTTTCGAAACGATTTTCCAACGTGTTTCAATCATTCTATCTCTGTTTGTTGGCGTTTTGGTGTTTTCAAAACACAAATAACATAACCTTACAAATAGATCTCACGTGAACGTTTTAAAACTGGTGCATTTTTGTGATAATATTGATGACGTTGCGATCGCAACAATTTCAAAACGTTTTCGAAACTGTTTCATGATCAAAAAGACGTCTATAGTATATTAAAATATAAGTACCTAACAGAAGGCCCTACATTCCAGCATGATTTCCAAACTTCCGAAGAAAAGAATGCTAGAATGGCCTTCTGTTACGAGTATTTTACACTATTTTCTCTGTTTCGGATTGTATTCATATTATTTATTTATAGAAAAATTGTTAAAAGTATTCATTAAGGGAAATTTCGATAACGTGACGTAGTCGATTGGTAGCATTGATTTACATTTATATTTGACAGTTGACTTTTGTGAGGCTATATTCAGCCGGACACATCGCTGGCAGCGCTGACCCAGAGAAATAGAGTAGGGGAGAACGCGCTTAAAGATGCGCCAACTAAGTTAAATTGAATTCCCCCATTTTGAAGGTTGCTCACATATACCTAGCTCAACAATTCGCATGTAAAGTTCATTGACTTAGAAAAATGTAAACAAACTTACGTGTGAAAAGAAATGCCTTCCTGCAAAATGGCGACCACAATAGCGTTTGCTTAAAACTGGATGCGCACTCGTCGAAGCGCGTTCTCCCCTACTCTATTTCTCTGCGCTGACCTAGCAATTGCATTCAGTACGCCGCTAGAACTCAGCGCTGCAGCAAGCGGACGCCATTTTTTCCAGCGGAAAGAAAAAGCGCTGAGAAAGTAAGCGAAAAGGGAGGGGAGCTTCAAAATTTGAAATTTGAAAATATGTATTACAGAACATAAGCTTAACAATGGAAAACTAACTTGAATTAAAATAATAAATGTTTATCATATCTCGCGTTGCAATATATTAGTTCTGTAAGTAAATGTTTTGAATTCATGAACCTATAATATAAATTTGTTTCAGGATTTATGTATTTCATGGTACTTCCCCGCGCAATATTTTGTGGCATAATAAGTAATAGAACAAACGTATTAATATGCTGACAGTAAATTTGGCGGAGAAGTATTAGACTGTGGTATTAGTATTAAATATAAAAACGTAAAACTGCATATCGTTCACATGCAAGTCTTTTTATTTCAACAAACATAAAAGCAAATACATAATGGATTATTGAATATGTTAGATTACAATTCAATATAAACGGTGAAGCAATTACAGCAAATGTATTCTACCAGTGGAATTAGTCCAAAATATATATGAACGTAATATAATTACTGGCATTATTTATTTTGATACTAATTTTATTCATATGTTAGATGAACAGTTTAGAACTTAATTCCTCAACAATTTAATTTTGTTTTAATAGATAAAATCCACTAATCTCTACCAAATCTAATTGGCTTCAATTGCAATTTAATATCACCACAGAGGACATTTTATTGGGGTTATGTGCGATAAATTTCAAACAGTCAAACTACACTACGCGTGCGTTAGCGGGAATATTATTTATACACCATTCAGTACGACCTAGCGCTGAGTTCCAGCGATGGAACTCGCAGCGCTTAGTGATTAGTCCGGCTGAATATATTTGAATTGAAAAGTTTGCTTAAATTAGAAAAAAATCTTATACCTATTATCTGTGGGCGGAATGTCAGAAGAAGAGCATCAATCTGCGGCACTAGAATTGCAGGACGGGGCCTCCAACGCCATAAATAATTTACTACCAGGTAAATCGAAAAGCAAGTATGAAAAAGATTATGAAAAATTTATGCCACCAACCTATTTCTACTAAAATAAAAAGTTACCAAAAATCGGTGTTAGAAATAGTTAGAAATTTAGAATGGAGTCCATTCTAACACCAAAATGGCTGCTAGAATAACGTTGTTCTAACACCAAAACAGAGAAACAATTATATTAAATCTGAACAAAACAAGTTATTTTATTGAGACATTTGTATTACATTGTATTAATATTTAAATTTAGTGTTGGTACATTAAATGAAATTAAAAACTGTTGCATTGGAAATATTTTCAACAGTAATTACATAAGTGGTGATAATTTTTTGATAATTTTAACTAGATGCACGAACCTTTGTTGCTATAGAAATCTCACGAGTGGACGAAGTCCACGAGTGGGATTTCTTAATAGCAATAAAGGTGAGTGCTAATCTAGTTAAAATTATCAACAAAAAATTATTACCACGAATGTAATTCGGCGTGATTATTTTTTAAACTATGTCGGAAAATGTTAAATAAGTATGTAAGTATCTTTATTAAACAATTCGTAAAATTATATTTATCGCTTATGTCATCATAAAATGTCATACATCATTGTCATCGGAATAGACAATGCTTTCATTCAGCAGGCGGATCGGAAACCGATCCCGCTCCAACCGTTCACTTCACAACAGTTGAGTGTTCGCTGGACAGGACCGCTCACCTTTATGTCATCGTCTGTCATCAGGTACTTTTCATTGCTGCCATATGTTAAAATTATAGATATTAAACCGAATAAACAATAATAATAAATTGTTTTTCTGCATTATGGTTTGACGTAGTTTTTAGTGGAAGGACTGGTTTTTCCAACCCCGAATAAAATACTGAGTGAACTCCAATATTATAATACATTTAATACTGCACAATAACTTTAATTTGCTGTATCTTACTTTTCTAGTAACTTTCTTCAGAAGTATGTATGAGGTTGGTCTTGGAATGAATCAATGGCGCATGCGTACAGAATACGCTCGCTAAGTGAGCATAGAATTTTTCCGCTCACAAAAATGGCGACCGCTCCTGAACATGTTCACAGTGAGCGCTCGTCTACTTGACATGATCACTGAACAGTTGCGCAACTGTTGTGTCTGCTGAATGAAAGCAATGATGTATGACATTTCATGATGACATAAGCGTTAGTTAAATGATGGTTTCATTGGTTAATTTGACACACATGATTAGAAATAGACCAATTTGATTGGATTTCTTTTTAATCAAAAAATTATCGCTGTAATTTGCTTCTAGCAAATAGTCGGTGTAATTGTGATGTTATTGGTCGATTTCAAACTTTTTCTCATTACGATTGGCTGACATAACAGTTTAAAAAATAATCAACAGTAATTACATAAGTGGTGATAATTTTTTGATAATTTTAACTAGATGCACGAACCTTTGTTGCTATAGAAATCTCACGAGTGGACGAAGTCCACGAGTGGGATTTCTTAATAGCAATAAAGGTGAGTGCTAATCTAGTTAAAATTATCAACAAAAAATTATTACCACGAATGTAATTCGGCGTGATTATTTTTTAAACTATGTCGGAAAATGTTAAATAAGTATGTAAGTATCTTTATTAAACAATTCGTAAAATTATATTTATCGCTTATGTCATCATAAAATGTCATACATCATTGTCATCGGAATAGACAATGATGTATGACATTTCATAATGACATAAGCGTTAGTTAAATGATGGTTTCATTGGTTAATTTGACACACATGATTAGAAATAGACCAATTTGATTGGATTTCTTTTTAATCAAAAAATTATCGCTGTAATTTGCTACTAGCAAATAGTCGGTGTAATTGTGATGTTATTGGTCGATTTCAAACTTTTTCTCATCACGATTGGCTGACATAACAGTTTAAAAAATAATCACTTATAATACCATGAGTAGTCAAAGTTATGTCGATTATTTTTGTGGTGGTTACACGAATGTCTTTCATGATTGCATTTAAATACTACGAGTGCGGAGCACGAGTAGTATTCGCAATTATGAAAGACATGAGTGTAAAGCACCACAAAAATAGTAGACTCAACTTTGACTACGAATCGTATTCGAGAGACTATTCAATGAACCAAATCAATTTTTCATATTAAAATGACTCAAAATTTAGTTACACATGATTACGTTTCCATGTCAACAAAAAAAACATTTATGTTTGTCATTAAAATTTTTGGAATCGTGTTCCTATTTAGTTCGTTTCGTTGAATAAAAACTGGTGTTTCTAAATAATGGGAACTGAGAAAAGATTTGGCACGAAATCTGAAGACGAAATCGATGCTGAAATTTGCGAAAATATCCCTTGGAACACGAAGAAATCCAAAGATTCAGTACTCTCAGTGATAGCTCTGTTCCAGAATGTCTGCTGCAGCACTGCAGTAATGTTAGTTTTTCTAATTGTACCTTCAATTATGTTAGTAAATGAGTTACATTAATAAAAACTTTCACTTGTTTAAAATATCCACTTGAATACCTTCTAGGAAGATATAATCGCTGAAATTTCCTGTTGCTATGATACGAAAGTAAATATTTGCTATTTTATTGGTTCATATTTGAACAATGACAGGTGAATTGAATAGTCAGTAATATTTTTCAAAACAGATTGATTTGTGGAAGCAGGAAGACTTGGTGGTTTAGGGGACAGTTACTAACGAATTAGATTTAGTAATTGAAAAAACTAATTGACTTGCTGTATTTGTTCGATTTTGTAGAAAAATTTCTATGTATCAGACACAAACGTATAATTTTGATAGTTTGGTTATGTCATGTAGGCGCCTATAGAATTTATGTATGACCAATATAACACACTATGACAACTGTCAGAATTTGAGGTTAGCATATATATACCCCAATATTAAATCGATTACTTTTACTTAAAAAACAACCTGCTTTAATTAGATAGGATGTTGAAGGCACGGTATATTACATTGGTGGGCAATATTTCAGCGACAGATTTTTTCAAATGCTCTAATAAATTTAAACTCTTCCTATATTGGGGCATGACTTTGTATTTTTGTGCATGTTGATTAACATATCAATAAAATTTTATACTTTTTCTACTTATTTTTTTGTATAAAATTTTCTATACTTTATTTCAATACATGAATTTTATATCGTTACACACGGGCTTTATCGAAAAACTGGTTCTTGCAAATATCTAGAAATTATGCATTTAAGCGAGTATTTAAAATTTAGTTTGAAGCAACGTTTTCATTACAAAAATGAAAGTTTCAAAACTAGGAGTGGTGAATAATTTTTTGAAAAAATTTTCTTATCATTCAAGCATCTATAAAGACTACAACGGCGACTATTTCTATACATGGGCGAGATAGGGGAATAAGGTTCAGTTTCATTCAGACTAGACCGACTCGTGTTTTGTCGGCTCTCGGGCACTGTATTACCTACCGCTTTCCCCATTGCGGACAAATACTACGGAGACGCTGTAAAGCATCTTTGCTGTACTCTCAAAACGGGAGCATTGGGCGGGGCTAAGTGTGGGACCAATATGGCTGCCTCGCCTAGTCCGGAATACTGAAAATTATAATCTGTCATCCCACACCTGTCAGGCCTACACTAACGTATGAAATGTTATTCCAGACGAATTCTTCTTATCAACGCCGTCTCTGCTGTTGCAGCTACGTAGAACACAAGAAACCATAATGTCTTTTAATATTTAACTTATTATATAACTCTAATACACGATGCACTTAACAAACACTCGACTTTTTACCAACAGTACCTGTTTGACGTAAGTGTAGTATCAATATGGCGGACCTGTACCCGGTTTGATGATCACGTGACGTCGTCTCTATTCTTCCTCAATGGGTTTCCCCGAGAGCCGACAAAGCACGAGTCGGTCTAGTCTGAGTGAAACTGAACCGTGTTCCCCTATCTCGCCCATGTATACCTATTTCGTCTAATAAAATAATAGAAGCTGGCATGCTTGTAGTTATAAATAATAAACCTTAAAAAAATAAGCAAACTAAAAGGATAATGAAAATTTTTATTTGAAAAAATATAAAACAATTATAAATATTTAATTTAAGAATTCATTAACATACTGATCCTTTCTTGGGTTAGAATTCCAACATCTACAATTGCTTCGGGAATAAGTAATTCTTTTACATCATATTTTAAAGATTCTTCATAAGCATATAATATACTGGTATCATATAACATCATTTTACATTGTCCTAAAGCCTGTATACAATTCCTTAATCTAGCAATTGTCTCCCGTTCATGCTTAGATATAACTTCGTCTAAATTCTGTGTGAATCCTCCCACTGATGTCTCATCTAAATTAACTATCGGACTTATCCATATATAACCATTGTTACTCAAAATAACACTTGCACCAACCGGTAGATTATGGAATCTTGTTTTACTTCTCTTAATTAATGTTGGTGACACTTTCACAAGCACACCTTGCGACAGCTTTAAATAAAGTTTAATAGAATATTACAGAATAACGCAAATAAAATTCTTACTTTTCCATATTTTAAACTTCTTGTGTGCAATGACAAAGAGCCATCTGAAAATACACTTTGAACTTCTGCACTTATTAGATCTCCTTCTTGTAAATATTTCCTCATCAAGTGTTCATCTTCAGCAGACCTTCGTCTCTAACATAAAACTTAATTAAAAATTCTTGAAGATAATTGATAATGTTTAAGCTACACTAACCAATTCTCCCCCAGGTAAATTGACTGATGATAGTAATAAAACAGAATCTAAACGCGAATTGGTATCAACTTTCCATCGTTTCTGTTGTACTTCAGTAATTCGACCAATAACTACATCCCCTGTTTCGCCATTATATCGACACTTTAAAGGACGTATTGATATTAATTTATTTATTTCTTCCTTAACACCAGCTACTGACGCTTTTAGATCCCCATCCTCTTCATAAGTTCCATGTCCTCTAAAATCAAACTTTCCTGTAGACTGTCCACCCGAACCTTATTTACGCAAAACTTAACCTCATAAATTCATTTTGTTTTGTTATAATTTGTCCTGGAGTGTATATTTTCGGAATTCTTTGATTTACCGCTACTGCATAATTAACACGGTCAGAAGCTAACCGAATTTGTATCTTAGATGGCATTATATATATTTAAATAAATTAAATAATAATATGTACATAATCCGTTTTAATTTATTAAGAATTCACCAAATCATAGATCTAAACATTCTAGATGAGGCGATGGAGAAATCGAGAAATGAATGAAACTCTAAAACGTATTGAGATCGGATTAGGTTATTATCGCCATCTGTTGCTTGAAACAACTATCGGATAGACATTTTTATCCTTTATTGGCAAATTGATTTTTAACAATCTCTTTAGTTTGCATTCACTAATAAAGCAAAAATGTCCAAAGTACAATGTAGTAAACAAACCCAGTAAAATATAACAGATTTTTTTTAATTCGTAAACTCTGTAATTAAGGTTCTGTTCGAAAGCTAAGGAGATATTTTTGTCAGCCCACTTATCTTACAATTTCCTATTAAAAATTTTATAAAAAGAATTTGTGTAAATTAAACCCCTATACCATACGTAGGAGGATATTATGACTTATTACATACAATAAAATAAACAACTAATGATTTTATAACTGACATTTGCATAATTATAAAATTATGTTGTTTTCTATAATTCAAACGCCTCCTTAGGTCAAAAGAAAACATCGTGTCTTACTCCCACCATCTACACTTTCGTTCTCTAGTTTGCCTATATTACTTTAGTGATTCTAGGCTATTCTATAATGTCACAAAATCGTATTTATTAACTTAACCTATTGTAAACTAATTTTTTGCAACATGAGTATTAACACATCCCAAACTATTGTCTTGGATAATGTAACTAATACAAGTCCCTTTTAATTAATACAACTAATATTATATCTTTTAGGGTTCAGGAATATTAAAAGCAGGTCTAGCAAAGGAAAAAATCCCACAATGTATTTTACAAAATAGGTATGTATTTATATCTAGCAATGTGTTTATGTCGACGAGACTAATACTGTTACATTAACAGAGTAGCAAGACCAAAAATAAGTGATTCTAAAAAGGAGTTGTTTATTGGTCCAGTTGATGACTTAAGCAAATTATCAATTAACTACCCTATGCAACATGGCATTGTCACTGATTGGGATGACATGGAAAGAGTATGGCAGCATATGTATAATAAACAGCTAAAAGTGTTTTCTGAAGAACATCCAGTATTATTTACCGAAGCTCCTTTAAATCCTAGAACAAATAGAGAAAGGGTCATAGAAATTTTTTTTGAAACTTTTAATATTCCCGCTATGTATATTTCAATACAGGCAGTTCTTACATTGTAAGTATATGTTTTATTAAATATTCCAATTATCTTTTTATAGATATTCCACAGGGCGTACTACAGGTGTTGTTCTAGATTCAGGAGATGGGATTACAAGTGCTGTACCTATTTATCAAGGTTATGCAATGCCTGAAAGTATTAAGAGAATTGATTTTGCTGGACAAGAAGTAACTCAATATTTACAGTAATATTTTTTTTCATAAAAAAACTATATTTTTAAAATAAGTCGAACTGTTTTACAGAATGCTTTTGAAAAAGGAAGGAATAAACTTTCACACAACTGCTGATTTTGAAATTGTCAGAAAAATTAAGGAAGATATATGTTATATAGGAGAAAATCCTATAAGAGAAGAAAACAATGCAAGAGAAACTTCAAATTATAAATTACCAGATGGTAAAACCATAGAGATTGGGCCATCTAGGTTTAGAGCACCTGAAGTTTTATTTCGACCAGACTTTCTTGGAAGAGAATGTAATGGCCTACATGAAATAGTTTGCCATTCAATTGAAGAATCTGATTTAGATATGCGAAGTACTTTATTTAAAAATATAGTTCTTTCAGGAGGATCAACTTTATTTAAAGTATAAGGTTCCTTATCACATTGCACTTGAAAATTCATGCTAATTTTATGTTGCAGGGATTTGGCTGTCGATTATTATCTGAATTAAAATCTATTTGTCCAAAACAGGCACAGCTAAAGGTAATTATAATTATTTATGTGTACATTACATGGTGTGCCTTCAAATACTTGTCATACTTAAATTCATCTTAAATTCAAATTATAGACGCCTATTATTTTATTATTTGCATGACATAACCAAACTATCAAAATGATGGACTGGCACCAACCATTAAAAGAAAAAGCATGGCTAACTCTAATGAGGAAAGTATTTGAAGGCACGGTATATAATTACCATAAAATAGTATTGAATATGAATCTGTTTATGCTTTTATTTTATTGCATTTACAGATAGCAGCACCAAAGGAAAGAATGTATTCAGCATGGATTGGAGGATCAATTTTAGCTTCTTTAAGTATCTTTCAAGACAAACTTGTGTCTAAACAACTTTATGAAGAAAAGGGAACAAATGCATTTCATACATCAAATGTCTTATTGGATCATTATTCTTCTAATTTAAATCAGTAGAAAGATCTGCATATATAATTTAATTGTATTTATTACAAGTAAATATACAGCTTTAACTAATTCTATTTATAAAATAATTTATTTTGCAATAATACTTTTATCTAATTTTTTTTGTAATTAGTAATTATAACATTTGAATAAAAACACTTTATTTTGTAACTTTATTGAATCTAATTTTAGATATATAAAACCAAGTAGGTACATCCAACTTTATGCTATAGGTACAATTTATAAATAACAAAAGTTAAATACAGGTAGGCATTGACTAATATGCAGGGCAAAATTTAGTTTATCATTAATACCTTTACAAACATTATCAATTGTAAATGATACTACTCATTCTCAAAAGCTTTTATAGTTGAGTCGCTCTCGCAACCGACATGCGTAACTAAATTAAAATGGCGTCAAATTTGAGATGTTGCAAAATTTTACCTGTCAAGTAATATAACCTACAAAAGCCATTTCAGTATTATCATTAATAATTATATTCATACACCTTTTGACATTTGTCATAATTATCATTGACGTTTGTTATAATTGTCATCTAAACATTTTAAATTTGTCAACAATGCTTGCCTCCTAAACACTATAGCCAAATGTTGTATAAAATATAGGTGCAGAAAAAATAACTTTTAATAGCTTTATTTATAACATTTAATTTGTAACGGGCACAATACAAAAAAAAACAAATACATGTATTAAAATCAATAAAATGCCCAAATTTATATACAAAACCATGTAATTGCGACTTGTTTTACATATAGACAGCTAACTGATTACACCTATCTTAATTTTTATCTGCATATTTCATGAATTTTTTTTGTGAAAGAAAATGTTTAACTTTAATAATGTTTAATGCATTGGAAAATTTTAGGCAACAAATTTTTGGGTTATGTTTTATTTTCATCTTGTCAAGTGAATTCATAGCGGATATCATGTTCCGCGCGATCATTTAAATTCTAAATTAGAGCAGGCTGTGAAATTTAAATTAAGTTGGTATATAAGTACTAATTTACAATTTGAATTGTCAAAGTGACGTTCAAAATGCTTTCATTCAGCAGGCGGATCGGGAACCGTTCCCGCTCCAACCGTTCACTTCACAACAGTTGGAACACGTTCACAAAAACAGTGTATGGTAGGGTGACGGGTAAGGTGAGGGTGATATCACGTGAGCTCTGGGGACTCTCTGTTTAGGAACACTTGTGGGTGTCAATCGAGTGAAAAGTGAAAACTGTCATTATATAGTGAGGTTAGAAACCAACATGGAGAGAAACACGAGAAAAGCACTTGTTCTACTAAGTGTCCATTGTGCGAGGGAACTCTTCAGTGGTTTGGAGTTAATGCCGCCTTTTACTGTCGAAGATAATGATGATGATAATGAAGAAAACCAAATAGTAAGGAGGAGGCAGATAATGAGAATTACAGGTTACATAGAACGACTTATACCTGGTTTAACGGACAAACAATTTCAAATGCACTTTCGCATAAACCGAACAACATTTGAAATGTTGTTACCCATCATTGATAATATTGTTAAAAAACCGGACGATAAAGGCAGGCCCAGGATTGAAACGAAAAGACAACTTCTAGCTGTTATATGGCTCCTAGCAACACCTGATTCGTATCGGTAAAATAATAACTATCTAAATATATGTTTTTAGCTATTTATTTGTATTGCAGATCAGTTGGGGAACGATTTAATTTAGGAAAATCTTCTCTGTCCAAAGCATTTTTTCGAATTATAACAGCTCTTAATAAAATTGCTCCCCGATTAATTGCATGGCCTCAGGATTTAAGAAGAATTAAACAATCTTTTTATAATAAAGCTGGGATTGATGATATAATTGGGGCAGTTGACGGAACATTTATTCCAATCAAGGCACCTAAGGCTGATCCTGAAAGTTATATTACTAGAAAATGCCATCATGCGATGACGTTACAGGCCATTTGTGATACGTCATTACAATACATAGACATTTTTGTTGGCTATCCTGGGTCAGTAAGTGATAATAGAATCTTCAGGAACTCGGATATTTATAATAGAGTTAACAACAACCCACATGAGTACTTCCCTAATCAAGAATTTATTATTGGCGATAAGGCCTATCCTGTGCTATCTTGGTGTGTGCCTCCTTATATAGATAGAGGTAATCTTACTCCAGCACAAAGAAATTTCAATCTACGGATTGCCCAGACGCGTCAGGTTTTAACAGTTTTTTTGAAAGGTTTTCATTTTAATTTGTTTATATTGTAGGTAATAGAACGGTCATTTGCCTTACTATTTGGTCGTTTCCGTCGACTGCGATATTTGGACATGAATCGTCTTGATTTCATTCCGGCAACTGTATTAGCTGCATGTGTGTTACATAATATTTGTCTTCAAAATGGTGATTTAGACATAGACCAGTACATAGAAGAAGGAAGAGTACATGTCCATGGAAATGACGAAAATATTGAAATAATTAACCATTTTATAGAACACTCACGACGAGATGGGCCAACAAAGCGTGATAATATTTGTAGACGGTTATTTTCAGTAGAAGAATAATTTTTAATTTATACAAATAACATTTTTTAAATTGACATTTTTTGTACTCACAAAAATAACAAAATAATACTTATTCTGAATAAAGTATAGAATAATAACACAAGATTATTAATAAACACAAAATATTAAACTAAAGTAAGTTGTTACAATTTTTCTAATAATTTTTCCATGACTGCTTCAAAACTTTTTATGGCTGCTTTCTGCACTTCTAATTTTTCATTATGTCTTCTTTCCACTGCTTCTGTTTTTGATTCTACTTTTCTTTTTTTATTCTGTTGTGTAACTGATGTGACAGAATCTTCTAGAATATCAACTACATTTTCATCTAAAAAAAAAACACAATCAAAATCAGCATTCAACAATTTAGCCTCATTTTGTAACATTTACCAGTGTCAGTATCCTGCCGCGGCATTCTTAAGGACGACGCAATAGACACAGGTTCTGCATTAGGTTTTTTACCGAGTAATTGATCCATTTCTTCAAAAAATTCGAAATGTATAGGTGCTTCTCCTGTACGTTTCATGTTATCTTTTCTCTTAAAATATCTCATTTTTAAATATTTATATTTATCCTTACATTGCACTGCGGTATAAATGAATCCTTGGGTTGCCAGGTCTTTCTGAATTTGCTGATAAATTTTATCGTTTTTTATTGTTGATGACTGAAATTGGTTTTTGTATTTTTCGCTGAGAGAAATTAATGCCAGAGTCGCATTTCTTGACCATTTACTCATAGAAGCCGACATTTGTTGTGTTTCATTTCGTCTTGTGGCTTGTGTTAATTCTTCATACACATGAAAACCAAATACGGTTCTGATTTCTTTACATATTGGCGTTCTTACTATACTGCCATCTAAAATTTCAAGTTGTCGGTAATTCATAATTTCATCAATAATCTAAAAGTTACCGGTAATATTCCTTAGATACAAATCATTTCCCTCTACAATCACTTTTCCTTCCTCGTTTCTAATTATTTCGTGGGTGCAAGCTGTAATTTCCTCCATTGCGTTGCAGTCTCTTAAACAAGTCCGAGAAACACACAGTTATATGCCACAGACCGCTTTTTTATTCTTACTTAAGATTTAAGACGTTCCAATTGCAAACAGGTGGAACGCGTTAGGTTATGTTAGCAGTGAGCATGCGCGGGTAATTATTCCCGCACACATTTACCGCGGTAACTTGGGTACACTCCAGATGTTCCACCGGGGAATTGTGAACGTCAGAAAGAGCTAGCGTGTCCTCCCAAGACATTTATGAACAGTTTGGAGTAACTCCTACCTTCCCCTAAGCGTTTAGGAACGCAGCCTTGAGTGTTCGCTGGACAGTACCGCTCATGCCCGGTAAACTTCCTATCTACCAATAGAAACTTAGCTCGGTTACAAACCGTTAATAAAAGTTTTTGTCGCCTGCGGCAGGTCTGTAGCACTTTAGTAATTTATCTAGGAATTTTAGTATTTTACAGTTTCTAAAAACGAATTATGGTGTTTTTGCCGGAGCACGCGGAAGTGTTTTCATAGAGCCATCTTGATTCATTTTGCTTTCAATCGTGTTTATAGTTGTTTTGAGGTTTATGTCACTTTATGTTAATATTTTCAGTTAATAATTACTTGTGATTCGGTATTATATTAATTTCCTTTCTTATTACTAGTTACGTGTTTCTCCATTGTATTATAATCATTTATATTCGTTTTTAAAGTTAGTTTAGTTTTTTTTGTTTATGTTTTGTGTTTGAAATATCTTAGGTTATTTGAACTGTTTTTAATTTGGGAAAATGGTGAAATGCATTATAACTAGGTGTAAAAGTTACCAGGAAAATGCAATTCTGCATATTTTTCCTAGGAAACCCGAGGTAAGCATATTATTTTGATTTTTAACTAAATTATCTTTTTAGCTTTTCAATACATAAAAAATAGTCACGCAATGAAATTTCGACCATATTCGATAAAATATGTGCTAACTATATTTTTATTCTTAGCTTTTTGAACAGTGGAAGATAGCTGTGGGACGAGACGACCTTAAAATTGAAAAGCGAAGAAATTATCGGGTGTGTGACTATCATTAGATAGTGGGGATGATGATACACGCATGTTAAATAAATTAACGGATGCACACATACAAGGACAAAGTGAAGAAAATGAAAGTAAAACTTCCTGCACAGGTTTTTTCACATCGTCTATCGTCAACAATGCGTGGACTGGTACAATATGGTATATTTTTATTTATTTGCCTTTTATTGTAATACTCATACTTATTGTTGTAGGGAAATGTCTTTCAAAGGAAGCTCTGGATAAAGCAGACTTTTTGCTGTTGTTCGACAAAATGTTTGACAGTGTCAATGCTCTGGCCAAGATTAACAAACATGAAAAGACACTATGTAGTGCAGTATCTAATGACACAAATCATGTCACAATTTGGTATGAATGCATTCAGATATTGGATACAGTGCGATTCATATCAAGTACCAATCGCGAGTTTGTCCCTCCAACTATAAAAAATTGGTAGTTGACACTTCGTGGCTTCATATATATTTGGCAGAAATTAAAAACTAAAGGCTTTAAATATCATGCAGTCGCAACCTTAATCAAGACCCCGTTGAAAATTTCTTTGGCTGTATTAGAAGCCACGGAGTGCGAAACATAAATCCATCTCGATCCTCATTTATAACATCTTTTAAAAGCCTTCTGATAAATAATTTTTCCGCCTCACATTCTCTGGGTGCAAATTGTGAAGAAGATCAGCATGATGGTGCTCTTGATACACTAAAAAACTTTGTAACGACAAACATCACAACAGAAATAACACAAGATGAAAGCAATGATGTAGAAGATAATGAATTGTTTACCTTTAAAAATGAGAGTCACGACATAATTTTACAAAAGCATGTCGGGTTTATCGCAAAAAGAATTTTAAAACGGATTGGCATGTGTTAAACTTGTCGGTCTGATTTAGTATCTCATGGCTCAGAATCTATACACCATTTAATTGATGTACGAGCCTATAGTGTACAAAAATGAGTCAGGCCAAAAACAAACTTTATTCGTACATTTTCGAAATGTTTAGACGTTACAAATTTCTATTTGCCTAAATTATGCGTTAAAAATAAAGTACATGCGAAATTGGTAAATAAAATTTTAAATTTGGTTGAATTTTCTTTTACAGATTATTTCACGTTAATGTTAATTTTTCAGTGGACTAACAATATAAACAAAATTTTAAAAGGTAATTTATCGAAAGGTATAACTGACCCGATAAAAGTACATGCACTTGACTATTTTAGATAAAATAAGCAAAGATTAGTGCATTTACGTAGTCAGAAAGGTTTAGTTTAAGAAATACTTTTAGTTGTCATATTTCTTTTAAACACACCTCAGTACCACATAAATAAATTTAAATTATAATCAAAATTTTTCCATTTAATAGTAATATATATTTTCTGCCAGAAAAGTAGCAAATGCTTTGATAGAACTAGCAGTAACTAAAAATGTTTTTGTTAAAATGTTGATGTTCATCAAAATTGTAAATGAACTTAATGAAGCACACACTATATAACACATTTTATTTCATTTAAATACTGATCTCTCTTGTATACTAAATATGTCTGCAATCATACGCATATATTCTATTATTAATTATACTTAGATAATAAATGTACTTTAAATGCAAAATAAATTATTACGAGAAAATATATTAGAGTATTATTAACCTGCGGTCTCCTTTGTTTTATCAATTTTAAAACTTAAAAATTAAAGGTATATATTTCAAAATTGCCGCTCGTGCACATAACGCTGTTGGCGACAAAAACAATTACTAATTGCAAGTCTCGTATTATTAGTGAAGTTAGCCATCTTTATAAGAGTATAAATATTTTATCTATGGTACCGCTCACCTTTAAGCCTAGTACACAATAGTAATACGTAAAACGGAAGACGTAAGATATAAAACGTAAATACAATACGTAAGAATATTGTTTTACACAATCTAATTTTACGGTTTACGGTTAACCAATAGAAAATCGACTTTGTTGACATTTTACATAATTGGAAAGGCTATAACCATGAACGATTTGACGTTAGTTATTTTTCATTATTTGATCTTTGAAATTTTCGTTTTTTTTATTATACAAATGCAGATATTATTTCACCAAATCAATTAATTCATCACCCTCCTTTTGGGTTAGATCATCAACAGTATTTTCTGATGCGTCAAACTCATTAATTACTTCATAATTGCTGCAATACTCCTGATGATCTATTGTTTGAGGTGACATTTTACTTATTATCAAATACTAAACTCAGTATCACGACGTGGTATCATAATAATATACAAACTAAACAGATGTAGATAGGTTATGTTTGTTTTGTTTTCATATATTCACATGCGAAATGGTAGGGATGTATCAAGCAAAGGATTTCTATTGGTTGATCATTACGGGTTTTACGTAAAATTCCATCCTTACGGAATTTCCGTAAGAACTTACGGCTTACGTTATTCACTACGGACTATTCTGTAAAACTACATTAGAAATCATACTATGAATATCTTTATGACCTTACGTCTTGCGTCTTACGTATTGCTATTGTGTACTATAGGCTTTATGTGATCGTCTGTCATCTGGTACTTTTCATTGCTGCCATATGTTAAAATTTTACAAATGAAGCCGAATAAGCAATAATAATAAATTGTTTTTCTGCATTAAGTTTTGGCGTAGTTTTTAGTGTAAGGGCTGGTTTTTCCAACCCCGAATAAAATACTGGGTGAACTGCAATATTATAATACATTTATTTCTGCACAATACCTTCAATTTGTTGTATCTTATTTTTCTAGTAACTTTCTTCAAAATTATGTATTAGGTTGGTCTTGGAATGCATCTATGGCGCATGCGTACAAAATACGCTCAGTATGTGAGCGTAGAGTTTTTCCGCTCACAAAAATGGCGGCCGCTACTGAACATGTTCAGAGCAGAGAAATAGAGTAGGGGAGAACGCGCTTCGACGAGTGCGCATCCAGTTTTAAGCAAACGCTATTGTGGTCGCCATTTTGCAGGAAGGCATTTCTTTTCACACGTAAGTTTGTTTACATTTTTCTAAGTCAATGAACTTTACATGCGAATTGTTGAGCTAGGTATATGTGAGCAACCTTCAAAATGGGGGAATTCAATTTAACTTAGTTGGCGCATCTTTAAGCGCGTTCTCCCCTACTCTATTTCTCTGGTTCAGAGTGAGCGGTCGTCTACTCGACATGATCACTGAACAGTTGCGCAACTGTTGTGTCTGCTGAATGAAAGCATGTTAATTAATCATTAATTGACATTCTGGACAACCTAATAAAAAAAATCCCGCCTGCTATAATTTAGAATTTAAATGATCGCGCGGTACATACGTGAATAAAAAATTTTCTTCAACCGAAATAAATAGATTTTTTTGGTTTATCCTCAAAAAAATTATTAGCAAGTGTGGTAAATCAATAATAACTGTATGAAAACTGATTTCAGCTATTTGTTAATTTTGAAATTAAAGCGCCCAATAAATTCACCGAACTCCGCCATCTACTCCTGATAAAACAAACTTAGTTGTCAATAACTATGAGTCAAATTTTTTACACTAAGCTAACCCTACTTGTTCATTAGTAATTTAGTTTATGATAGAAATTAGGTGTGTAAGATAAATTTTAAATCATGGAAGCATATGATGTTATTGTAAATCAGCCGGTTGTGATAGATAATGTAAGTAAATGTAATATTTATGTAATTAATAACATTATAGATAGACTTAAAAAATGTGTCATAATGCTATGTATTTTAATGTCTTTAGGGATCTGGTGTAATTAAAGCAGGTTTTGCCGGTGATCAAATCCCTAAATGTCGGTTTCCCAATTAGTATGTAAAACATTTGCTTAATTAATATATTTTACCTCAGAGCTTTCTAGTATTGGTGTACCAAAACATGTTCGTGTTATGGCTGGTGGTTTGGAAGGTGACGTTTTCATAGGACCTACTGCAGAAGAGCATAGAGGCTTGCTAACGATAAAATATCCAATGGAACATGGAATAGTGACTGATTGGAACGATATGGAAAAAATTTGGACGTATATTTACAGCAAAGAACAACTTTGTACTTTTGCTGAAGAACATCCAGTTTTATTAACAGAAGCTCCACTAAATCCAAGACCAAATAGGGAAAGATCAGCAGAAATTCTGTTTGAATCCTTTAATGTCCCAGCACTTTTTATTTCAATGCAGGCTGTGTTAAGTTTGTATGTTTTATAATTTTGCAATAATATGAAGATTAATTTTAAAAAAATACTAGATATTCTACTGGTCGCACTACTGGTGTAGTCTTAGATTCAGGAGATGGTGTTACACATGCGGTGCCTATTTATGAAGGATTTGCTATGCCACATAGTATAATGAGAATTGACATTGCAGGAAGAGATGTTTCTAGATATTTAAAGTATGTCAATAATTAATACTTCATACTGAAAAAGGTAAAAATATGTCCTGTTGTAGATTTTTATTACGTAAGGAAGGAATTAACTTCAAAACTACTGCTGAATTTGAAACTGTGAAGACGATTAAAGAAAAGGCTTGTTACTTAGCAAATAATCCTATTAAAGAGGAATCAGTAGAAACAGAGCATATAAATTATTTACTTCCAGATGGTAATACGATTAAGATTGGACCAGCTAGATATCGAGCTCCAGAAGTTTTATTTAGGCCGTACTTAATAGGTGAAGAATGTGAAGGTTTACATGAAGTATTGATGTTTTCGATTCAAAAGTCAGATTTAGATTTACGTAAGGTGCTTTTTAAAAATATTGTTTTATCTGGTGGTTCGACATTATTCAAGGTAAAACTTGGAAAATGCATTTGAAAATAAGTCTACTAATTTTATCTTGCAGGGCTTTGGTGATAGGTTACTGTCTGAAATAAAGAAAATTTCTCCAAAGGATGTACAGATTAAGGTAGAGCTTAAAAACGCACTTAAATATTTTTAATGGACGACAATAACAATTTTAGTTCATTATTTTCAGGAAATATTTTCATTTATTAATTTCCGTACAATGCTGTATTTATTTATCTGAATTATTTTTCTTTTATATATTTCTAATTTTTAAGATATCTGCTCCACAAGAAAGGTTGTATTCGACATGGATTGGTGGTTCAATTTTGGCTGCTTTGGATACATTTAAGAAAATGTGGGTAACCAAACGAGAATACGATGAAGAAGGGCAACGTGCAGTACATAGAAAAACATTTTAATGTTTTCTAAGATTCTCAGCTTAATGTGTGATTCTACAACTTATAATAGCGGAAGTTAAATCGATAATTATAATATAAAGTTCATATTAACATTTTTAAAATATTAACGTATTATTTCTAATTAATTTCTAATTTAGTAGAATGTAACTTGCAGATTCACATATTTTGTTGGTTATTTAGGTCATCTTTTGTATGTTGTTAATGTTTATCAACAATTATTTATAAATTAATTTATATACGAATTTTTATTTTTTCATTTCGGATTAAGCACAATTATACTTTCCTTGCAGCTTTAAAAGAATTTGTATACAAAAAAATATATGATATATTACTATTAGTTTTGATTTTTTTCTGTGCAAAATTAAATAGATTACATTGAAAGTACAATTGATAATTTTATGTTATAAAAAAACTTTTTTATTAAAAACCTCAGTATATTTAATATGTAGATTGCAACCAAAACAAATAAAAAATAAGGACAATAAAACATCAATTGATCATGAATATCTAGGAAAATATTAGGTGCAAATGAAACAAAAGATACAAGCCAGAATAAAGGAAATTTATTGAGTAGAACAGTTTGAAAAAAATCAAAAACGAAATTGATTCAACATGAAGTGAATATCAAGTTATATAAATATTTTCTTTAAATGAAATTGAAATATACAATGAACATAAAATAAAACTGTGGGCGAATTAATCAGAAAAGATTCGATTCGACAGGAAATAACCGTCTACTAGAGCACTAAATAGATTTACGCCGCCGCCATTAGCCTTTTAGGGATTTTTACGTTTTACAATTTTCACCCCTGCGCAGACACAACAGCTGCGCAACTGTTCAGTGATCATGTCCAGTAGACGAGCGCTCACTCTGAACATGTTCAGGAGCGGCCGCCATTTTTGTGAGCGGAAAAATTCTACGCTCACTTAGTGAGCGTATTCTGTACGCATGCGCCATTGATGCATATCAAAACCAACCTAATACATAATTTTGAAGATCAGCAAATTAAAGGTATTGTGCAGAAATAAATGTATTATAATATTGGAGTTCACCCAGTATTTTATTCGGGGTTGGAAAACTACGCTAAAACTGAATTCAGAAAAACAACTTATTATTATTATTTATTGGGTTTAATTTGTATCAATTTAACATATGGCAGCAATGAAAATTGCCAGATGACAGACGATCACATAAAGGTGAGCGGTTCTGTCCAGCGAACACGTAACTGTTGTCAGGTGCACTTGGAGCGGGAACGGTTTGCGATCCGTCTGCTAATGTAAGCATTGTTGACAGCTTTATATTATTTATATTGGCATGACAATTATAACAAACGTCAAAAGGTAATTATGACAAATGTCAAAGCGTGTATGATTACTGTTATTTATGACAGTCCTAAAATGGCTTTTTAGATATACATGGGCGAGATAGGGGAATACGGTTCAGTTTCAGTCAGACTAGACCGACTCGTGTTTTGTCGGCTCTCGGGCATCGTATTACCTATCGGTTTCCCCGAGCGCCGACAAAACACGAGTCGGTCTAGTCTGACTGAAACTGAACCGTATTCCCCTATCTCGCCCATGTATATTTGTAGGTTATATTCATTTGAGAAATAGAATTTGCAACATCTCAAATTTGACGCTATTTATAATTATTGGCGCATGTCAGTTGCTAAAGTAAAGCGCCTCAACCATAGTATTTAGATAATGTGAATAACTACAGTAATAAATCAGATACACATTGTTATCAGTTTGTCAAATAGTTGTACAATCGGTAATTATATACACTTATTACAAAGTAGTATTCAGAAAATACATAAACCTGAGAACGCCATTTTGTTCCATATGCCGCTATCACAGTTTGTGTGTTGTCCGCAAGTACGTATACGCTAGCAAAAATTTACTTCTGTAATTGATTCAGTGATACGACGACGGTAGCCACGAGGTACAAGTATTCGCTTTTAGTGTCGTAACTCCCTGAAATCACGTAATCTTTCGGATACAGCCGCTCACTTTTTAAATTTGACAAAAACATACTCTTTTGCATTGTGGTACACACTTGTTGCATTATACATACTTTGTTGTAGAAGACTGTATTGTTAATAGATACGTGATTACACCAATATATTTTAACCAACGCTGCATTTTACACATTTATTCTAATTATAATTTTCTGCTCTTGCACTTATTTAATCAAGTATATTTACTTTTCAAAATTTTCCCACGGGCGAGATTCGACGTCATGATTTCCTCTTGTCAATTAAGTTCTTTTCATTTATAAAATTACGTTTGCCTTTTAGGGTGCGGTTATTTCGTTTTTCCGGAAGTTTAGAACATTTTCCTTGTTTATGGTCATACTAAATTGAAAAAGAAAGAAATTAATATTATATATTGTAATCAAATATATGCTTATAAAATTATACATACTAGATATAAAAATCTTAATTAGGCACATCTATTCACTCCTGGCAGTAGAGCCTTGTATGCGGAATATCAGGTCTGACTGTACTGTAGAGAGCACATAAGTCTGCAATGAACCTGGAAATGTAATATTTCAAGTTTTCGGACCAATCCTCTGTAACTTTCTGAGCAGTAATTTTTACCGCAAGTAAATCGACGTTATGTTGATATCTATTCACATTTAATATACAGCGTGTCCCAAAAACATACCAACAAACTTAAAGGGGCCGTAGGGGACATCAACAGAAACATATTTTCTTTAATAAACATATGTCCGCAAATGAGCCGTTTGTCAGAGCAATAAAATGCTTTAAAGCACATCTAATAAATAACTAAAGTAATTCTTGATTTAGGTGGACGCCACTGTCTTTCGTTAAAGATTTTGTTGAGCAGCAGAAATATTTTTTTATCACAATAAAAATTCCACAGATGCTGATTTTGAGATCGTAGTAGTTATTTGTGACATTTAGCAGTCAACATAACATTTACTTTGTTGATTGTTAATTTAAAATTTAATTAAAACCCAACCAAACCCCCTGGATTTTTTCCCTAGGAGTTATCTGAAATCACGAACTACCTAGTCGTAATGAGGAAGATCTCCTAGCAAGAATAATGGCGAGTTGTACACATGTAGAGGCTATTCCCGGATGGTCCGCAAGTTAATAAACCGACGGTGCAATCTTTGTATTGAAGCTAATGGCAGACATTTTCAACAATTTTTGTAAACCATCATTTACATGTCAATAAAACAAAGGCTAACATGAACAAAAACTGATTTAAATTTTTTTTTTTTGTAAAATAATACCAAAACAATTTTTCCTATTTTATGTTAATATGGCTAATTCGTGGACGTATGTTTATTAAACAAAAAATGTATGTTTTGATATCCCCAACCGCCCCTTAAAGTTTGTCGGTATGTTTTTGGAACAGCCTGTATAAACACTCAGGCTATCTCTAGTAATATATTTACAGCCATCGCACTGATCGATACAATGGCTGCGTTCATCACACACCCAACACAGGCAACAGTTGGCAAGCCGCTAGCAAGCGGTTTGAAGAACGTCTATCCATGATGCAAACGCGTTTGCAAAGCGGTCGCCATCTTAGCAAGCATAACCATTTTACGCTGTAAGTACGCTGCAAACGTGTTCGAGTGCCTGCGATTGGTTAACATTTTCACCTCATAAAATGGAAACGAAAACTTATTTGTGGCAAAATATATGTTATTCGATAACAGATAACAGCGAAATACATCGCATTCTAGAATGTTCTGGAAACTGATGATCGGTATAATTAGGAATAGTTAATTCGAAATAATTTGTATTTCTAACAACATTCCTATCAAGTACTTCATCTTCATTATGGTCTTCATTCTCATGATTGTTGATTTGATTAATAGGCTCAGCTAAATGTAATGCTGCATTTACAAGACCATTAATATTTAAATCTACATCAAATAAGAGATCTCTTATATCCATGATGTATAAAGTATTGAATTTTCTTATAAATAATAGAATAATCTTTTTATTATATATACACCTTACTATACAAAAAACAAACAGTAAATGAACTAATGAACAATGAACACTTCTCTACCAACTAGCCGTCAATTCTCAAATTAAATTAAATTTCAATCAGAAAAGAATTGTGGAAGGGGTTGCCTGAATCATGGATGACAATTGTCGTTCATCACATGGACATATAAAATCACTACAAATCGCAAACGGTTTGCGCTTGGTATCATGGCTGCCTTGTGTGATGAACGCAGCCAATGGAACTTCTCAACAGAGAGAAAGAAGCAGAGAGCCCATAAGATAGGCTTTATTGTAGCCCTTCAGTTTTAGTTCATTTAAGGAAAATAGAGGACACTACGATTTAGAATTTACCATTATTTTATATTTGAACCACATGTTTGCTGGAAAAATGAAATTAAGATTTGTTATAAGTTACCTTTTAAGTTTAACTAACCGACACCAGATGACGATATTGGGGAACTATTTTTAATATTTAACAAGAATACAATCTTCTTATTCATCTCATCCCAAACATATTTATCCTTGAGTTGACGACAAAAAACCAATTCACTTTTGTTAGTGAACGACAAAAAACATATACATATGTAAACACACCATAGTTATCAATATAAATTACGAATTCTTGAATTTCAGATGAAAGAAATTCAAACATTATTTTCGGTTTTCCGAGTGAGATTTTATATTAGAAAATAAACCAAATAGAGTATATCTGTGTACCCATCAATCATCATGATCCTAGTTACAAACACTTTCCAATAAGAAAAGCTTAGAAAAGTAGTTGACATAAATCCGATAACAATTTTAATTGCATGGGTACATTTGTTTTGGCACGCTGTAAAATTTTATGTTCACCTCCGGCACGGATTAAATCATTTTTTTTGTTAAAATATGTTTAATTAATTTACACTCTATACGATTGGAGTAATGACTTGTTAATTTAGCACTCTTTAAATCAATTTTGCCCTATGTACAAAAAAGCAGTATGCGTATGTTTTTTCTTAGTTATGAGGATCGTCATTTTACTTTTAACGCTGAGTCACTTTACAATAAAACATTTACATGCCATAAGAAAATTGAATATAAAATAAATTCCAGTATTAGAATATTAAGAATCATTTTCATACGTTGCCCTATAAATTGCTTAATGGTATCACCATCTACAATCTCGCTTTGAATGAAGCATAAAAAGAGCCCGGAATGATTTCACTGAAGTCCGTCGATCATAATCACAATTTCTTAGATTATTCTGAATCTGTAATTATTGTCCTTTCACTGAAACATAATAATGTTATTCGGTTACCTATTTAGCAGATTATAACAAAAAATGTTTACATCAACTTAGTAGCTTTATTAGACATTCATATCACAGAATTTTTGTTATATGAAAATGAGGCAATATCCCTATTACTGATGATCGAGTCGAGGTTTTACATCAAGTGTCCAAATGACTGCCGTCAAAGAGTGTGTCGAAGTGCCGGTGAAAGATTTGCACCTCATTTATTTAAGAGTTTTCGAAATAATTTATTAAATGGCGGTTATGTATAGGTAATAAAATTATTTCTTTCAGTGACATAAAGGAGTAGTAGTATAGTATTGATCAGAAAAACAAGAAGAGCAGAGCACTAACAAAAGTAACAAATGCGCATATACCACCCAGTTCCTTTCAAAAAGTGAGTGTAAAATTCTCTGTTCAAGTTTTTAGTCAGATGATGGTCGCAGCTATAAGAGTTTTCAGTTCTTTAGTAATTTAGGATTATCAATTTCAAACACTAATTCCTTGCAGTTTATTTCTCAAAAGTAGGCGGAATTATTATTACTTCAGCCAGATAAATTATTTGACAGTTACAGAACATATTAGTTAAGCGAAAAGGTGGATATGATTTTAGTAATTGGAGAGTTTGACGAAAATTACTTGCTAGCATCAAGAGTTTATGCTTAAAAATATCCTAACACGCGTCATCGCCCTGACAGGCGGTCATTAGAAAGTTCATTGCAAGTGTTATCAGAAACCAGAAAGGCAAAGACCAATTATGGGAAATGAAGAAAATGATTTTGTTGTTATCGAATCTCTTGTAGAAAAGCTGCATACAAGTCAGCGAAAAATAAGTGAAGCCAGTGGAATAATTAAGCAGGCGGAGCGTCGGAAAAATTATAAAAAGGCACAGCTTTTTCCCGTATTGTATTCAATTACACCAAGCACTTTTGGAAGTAGATTACGATCGTCAACTCGTATTTTGTTTATGGGTTCTAGAGAAGTTTAATAAAGATGAATTTCTTTTGGATTTTGTACTTTTTACGGACGAGTCATCATTCCACAATAACGGATTAGTTAATAAACATAATTTTCACCACTACAGTGACGAAAATTCCCATTTTTTTAGAACTCTCGAAGGCAACACAGATGTTGTGTCAATGTGTAGGGTGGAATAATTGGAACGCTAGTGATACGTTCTTTTTCGATGGTAACTAACAAAGAATGTGATTACAACTAGACGGTGCACCAGCGTATTTTCAAGTAAATGTTAGAAATGAATTGGATAGGCAATATCCCAATAGGTGGACAGGACGCGGCGGTCCACTCAATTGGCCAGCAAATTCTCCAGACCTAACGACTTCTGTTTTTTTTTATGGAAATATTTCAAAAATATTGTCTATGATACACCACCAACTACACCAGACGATATGAGAGACAGAATAAGAATAGCGTTTCGTTCTTTAACACCAAGTATTTTAACAAGAGTTAAACAGTCCTTTCAAGAGAAAATTCGTTTATGTATTGAAAAATAAGGACATCATTTTGAGCACTTGTTAAAACATTAGTTTTCTTTTACTACTTAAGTTTGTTATTTGTTTAATAAAGTATGTATTTGTTGTTTACCTAGTTATGACGCTTTTTAATTATTGTGAAACAAAACCAATCAAACCGTTAGGTTAATAAATATTAGCCAATTAAAAAATGAATTGCACGAAACTAAAGGCTGTATTACACTTACCAAGTTCTTGATCAAGTTACTGTTGACCTTGACTGTTTTACACCTATCAATTTCTTGGCCAAGTTTTTAGATGAATTAGCAGTACCAATAGTGCAAAAGTACGAAACAAAATAATTAATAAAGTTACCGAAGATTTGCGTTTGATATTGAATGTAAAAATAACTGCACAAGAGATGCAAAAGAAAATAAATAATTTACGCATACAATTCTTTCAAGAAGTATCAAGTTAACATGTCATTTTTAACAATTTTCTAAAATGGAATTTGTATTTACATTTTAGGCAGTTGGCAAAAAAGTTTATAACATGAATATTACTAGAAATCACTAAAAACTTGATCAAGTTGAGAAGAAAAATAGAACATGTTCTAAGCCACCAAGTTCTTGGCCAAGAAATTGACCAAGTCGACTTGACAAGTGTAATACACGACTTGTCGTCAATTTTAACTTGATCAAGTTCTTGGCCAATAACTTGGTAAGTGTAATACAGCCTTAAAGTTTGAAATTGAAAATCCTAAATTACTAATATAGTTTTTAGTAATAATAGTAAATAATGTATCTGTTTGAAGTAATAATAATAATATTGTTTTTAAACACTCTGTATAATTTTTAGATTTCAACTTTAACTTATCTTAGAGTCTGATGCTTTGAGTAAACAATAAATACAATTTAAAATAATTCGCTCAAATATATAAGACAGAAATAGTTAAATGTCTCTGTTAAGTTATGTATAGGGAGTATAACAGTAAGTAGCCTTCATTTAGCCTATATTATCAAAATATGCCAGAATATACAAGTGTTCCATTTAAATTTTCATAACTTTGGTACGCAACTTTTATTGAATCACTCTGTATATTTCAAAACAATTTTAAAACGTGCCCGTAATGTGGCAAAGTGTTAAAACATTTTGTCACTTCGTATATATAAATCGACGGAAATGTGGTGCGCCAGCCTGTATATTATCTGTGCTACACCTATATAAGTGTTTACATTAGGATATTTTCCAGTTTGTTCACTAAAATCAATCCTCTTCCTAGATTGTATTTTTATAATAATATTCCCCCAAACATTAATCTTACTCAAAGAAGGAGCTCTTGGAATTTATAGTCAATAAATCATATAAATAGAAAAAAAAGTACGCCCAAGGTAACTTTGTGTGCATAGTTGATGTAACAGTTTTTTGTGCAGAAATGATTGCAAGCAACTATAGACCTTAAGTCTTATTATCATATGGGTAGAAATTAAATGAAATTTTGAATCCTATATTTAGTAAAAATGGTTTTGTCAATTATTAGACAAAAATAATTATAATACTTTCAAATAACAGAAAAAAATATATGTAAAGTAACTTATTCAGTACCGAAATAAATTACCTAAAATAATAATTTTTTTAGGTGCGTCATCTGTCGTTAACTAGAATACCAATTGTAGGTTTCAATCTCTTAAATTACAACTAAACTGCAGATTATATAAATTTATCAAATATTCAGCGCCTCTGGTGGTAGTAACCCGGCGACGGTGGCGTAGCCTGGTGTTCGTAACCATTTTAGGGCTACAAAAATTTGTTAATCATGGGCCATCTGGATATTTATCTGTGTCAACAGTCAAGTGTTATATATAATAGTAGGTGGGGATATCATGTAAGGAAAAGGAATGTTATACCGACTCCTTTTTCTAAATTTGTATATTTATTCAAACTTCTTGATCATATTTAAAACAAGCAACATTCGGATATAATAATTATATTTTATTAAATACCTGCTTATCAGATACAGTAAAATATATACATATATCAAATCTAGGATGTTTCTATTAGATTAAAATAAAATTTAAACCATTTCAATAGTTTATAACTGCATTCTGTTGCCTAGGAACATATATATTTCTATTTAGCTGTAATTCACGTTTTAAAATACAGACATAATTGGTAATGCGTATATATTGTCATTAATTCCATATAAATACTTCAAGCGTTTTCTAAATTAATTACATACATTAATTAAGGTAATGATTAAGCACTCGATTACAAGCTGCAAATAAGGATTTCACACTCTATTTCGCCAACAGATGGCATTTTAATGCAAATGCCATGCATTTACTGTCTCCTGCATTGGCAAATTACTACACATGAATAATTAGATAGTATATACTAGCAACTATTAATATCAATTAATATATTTGCAACAAAAGAATAGAATTTTTTCTTCCAATATTAAAATAAAATTTGAACAATGTAATGCTAGATCACTACTGTAAAATCAATATAATAGTATCTGCACCATTTCTTTTTATAGAACAAGCTGTGTAAACAAATGATTTAAGCAAATCAACTGTTCAAATTTATAATTTCTGTATGCTTACTGACCAGACATTACTTTTATAAAAAAATAAAGAAAAATACAGATTTTTGTTATTGTAGTTTTCAATAATTAGAGCTATCTGCTATTAACATATTCACCAAACCCACAGAAAATAAAAGCTCTCTACTATTTTTCTGAAAAGAATTCTTTGATACACTAGGTATATAATTTTACTGTATTCAAATTCATCTTTAATTGCTACTTTTTTCCACATTTTCAATTTCTGTGACGTGATTATGTTTTTCTTTTTTATCCTGCTTAATAATTTTTCTTTTCTTATTTTTACAGTATATATCATACAAACTTTGCACTTCATCTATATATGATTTCCTTATAGTCCATTCTAGTAATCTTCGTTTTTCATCTGATTTATCCAATTTGGTGGGATCTACATCCGGTGTATAATCAGGTATTTCTACTCCCAGTTTTTTCATAACTTTCACAATAACATCGTCCACATACGTGTTAATAATTAAATCAGCTTTTTTATCCTAAAGAAGGGAACAATTTAATAATCATTCTATATTACATGTATATAATACTTACATGCTTCGTAGGTTGTAAATTAACTATGACAACTTTGCCTCCGTGTTTTTTACAACTAAGAGGTAGATTACCACTTGGAACTATTTGCAATGTTGTACCTAAACAAATATTTAAATCTGCAACACTAAATGAAATTATGCAGATTTTATTAGAATTCTTGGCTATCAGTTCTACCTGGAATGCAGTTCTGCCATTTTGAGGTCTAAATCAGGAAGATTATCTTCCCAATCTAAAATAGTATCACATAATTTTCCACGACAAGCTCTGCCTGATATTTGTTGCCGTGGACAAGTTATATCTAAACTTTTCTGGCCAACTGTAGTTGTCGCAGAAGTTCTGACAAATTGTCTAAAAAATTATATGTTAATATCTATTTATTGCAAATGTACAATACCACATTAATATACCTATCACATGTGTTACATTGTTCAATAAACATGTTCCCATGTAATTCAGCTATGTGTTCCCTACAAATACCTGTTTTTATATGTAATCCATCTATATTTTGACTAACTATATATCGTACATAACCATCATCAATGAGTTTTTTTAGAGCCATATGTGTTTTAGTTGGAATAGCATCATCGAATGATATATTGATATTTGGTTTCATACCTTTCTTTTCCAATGTCCACACCCCATTTGGCCCCCTGTGTTATGCCATTTTAAAAGAAAATTAATAATACTAACAAAATATAAATACCTAAAGTCAGGAATGCCAGCGGTAGTACTTATACCAGCCCCAGTATGCACTACAACATGTCTTGCATTTCTGATCCATTCTGCTAATTGTGAACATTTTGACTCAACTTCTTCATCAGAATTGAATTTCTAAAAATATATTTTTTAAATATATATTTTACTATTGCAAATTTCTAAATTTTACCTCTGGTATTCCAAGAACACCCTTATCTTCATATGGTGATAAGCCATCAGCATAATTGCAAGACATGTTTGAATTAAACACAAATATTTAAGTTAATTATTATATAGCTATTCAACATAGTTATTACTTGTTTACAGTGATAATTATTATTTCTGCAGTATCACTCTGCTTATTTGGACGATTTTGTATATTTTATTTATAAAAAAATAATTTAACGAAAATCCTTTAAAACACGACAACTGTAAAGAAACGTTATTACAAGAAAATAAAATGATAATTTGAATTTAGTATAATCCTTGAAATTTTATTCAACCAACACCACACTATATTTTATTTTTACATACCTTCTCCTACTAAATTGAAGATAGTGTAATACCGTCATACCGTGGTGTGATAGCACGATAGTGTTCTCTGGCATGAACTCTTAGAACACGATTGCAAACTTTGCTAAAAGTTGGTGAAATTCCTTACCAGGTGGCGCAATTAATAATAAAATTAATAAAGTAGTGTCTGACCAAAATAAGTAGCAGACACTACTTTATTATTTTAATTTTAATTATTAATAACCTTAACATGTGAATGTGAATCCGAAATTGCTGGTTATTAATGTTCTTACCCTGTGTTAATGTTATTTTAACATGACAATGTTATATATGCATGATCAAATGATTGAAAATAATATTTATATTGTAAATTCAATTTTTACAGAACTGGCAGCAGATGTTCCAAGTTGGAGACTTAATACGAAATTGTCTAAATCTGCAGATGTAAGTCAATTACAGACACCTATTATATTTGCAAAAATACCGTTAAAAACTGGTTAATCACAGGTTTCATATGACTCAAAGTAAAATCAAATGTTTTCGGTTTCTTCTCTGTATTTAAAAGAATGTTCAGTACAAGAGAAAATAATATAATAATATGTACTTAGAATAACAAAATTATATTATAATATTTCGCTGTCTATTTATTGCAAAAGGAGGCACTGGACTAAACATATTAGAAACTTTGTTTTTTAAGGAACGTAAACAGTACGGTAGATTTTGTGATTCCATAATCATCTTTTCTACAAGCGGTCTTTTATAAAGTCTTTGTGCTTCTTCCCTTTGATCAGGTGTAACTGTTCTGTCATCTAAATGAATCAAATTTGAAAACAGTGATATCATGAAATACCTAAAAAATATATATTAATGTGGAACTGTTGAACTTGTGATACAACTTACCGATATTGTAAATAGTCATAGAAATTTCCACCATTTAGATATGATGGAGCTGCAGGATTTCCCATAAGAGATAAATATTTTAAACCAGGACATGATTGTTGGAGATTATTTGCCCAAGGATATAAATCTTTAATCTAAAATATTTTCAAATGTAGTGTATGGAATCTTTCCTTCATTTCATACACACATATTTTATAGTATTAGCATTACATATAAATACTTTATAGTAAACATAATTACTTGCAAATTAGAAATAAATTGAACAAATTAATATTTAACTTGTTATGATATAATTATTATATTATATAATAGAAATTTCATTAATCAAATAATATGTGCAATAAAATAGTCTCTATTTAAATCACATAAAAAAAGATTTTTCAAGCAGTTCATTTTACCTTACAGTAATTCATCCATAACAGTTCCAGCTTTGGTAAATAAGGTATTTCCGCAAAAGAACTTATATTATTATGATCACAGATGAGTGTTGTAAGCTGCTGGAATTCTGTTAAAAAGCTCAAATCTCTACAATTAAAATTTATTAGGGTCAATCTAGTTGTTGTTCTTCTTTCTATAATAGCTGCTGAATGTATTAAACTGAAAAAACCTACTCAAATTCATTGTGACTTATATCAAGAATCTGTATATGAGGTGACAATTCTTCTAATAAAATTTTGGGCATAGTATGTAACCGTTCATAAGCTAAGGACAATCGGTGTGTTATAATGGCATCTTCTGTATTTATATCTGTTTTATATCCAGCTTCATCTATAAAAAATATTTTAAAAAATAATAATCAATATATTATTTAAACAATACTGAGTAACATAAGCGCACTTAATGAAGTCATATTCATTACATCTGTTTCTTTTTGTAGTTCTTCATCTAAATATAATCTAGAAGATACATCTTTAATAGTAAAAACAGTGCATATATCTTCACTGTCTTCTTCACTGCAATAAAGACAAATATTAAATATTAAGTATAATCATTAAAGTGCTATTAAAAGCAACATTAGAAAAAACTACTCACAATTGTTCAAAGCAGTCCATTTGCATTAATATTATTAAATAACTTGGTATATTATACAAAAGTTTATCTAAACTCTACTAGCTATTTAAGCACTCTTAGTATTTTGTTTATTTACCATAATAAAATGTAATTATTTATTTAGTTCTCTTAGGAAATATTAGATAAACTCTGTAATTTTAAGAATTGCATATATTTACTTTATCATGCTCGGAATTGCATATTTGTTTATACGTACGTTTGTATCAAACTATACTTTTGAGTCCTGCATGCATGACAAGAAATTATGCACAAAAAATGTCTTTGCAATTGAAAGGTTATCAGATAGTTATCAACAAAAATGTTGTTTGCTTTGTCTGTTTATCACGTCAAATAGTCGAAGATAAACGTCATTAATGGATAATCGTTGCCAACACAATTGTAAAATATTTTGTTTAATTCAGCCCGTCACCATTTAAGATTCAAATCAATACTTCCTAAACATGATAAATACTGTAAACTCACTGTAAACTGTAAAACGAAAATGAAAGTTATAATGATAAAAAATATGACAATATTCGATTTTAGGTTAGATTGACAAAATTCCTAGATTGGGCTATTTTCTTGTTAGATAGATACCTATCCTGAATTTTCCTATTTATTTCAAAAATTTGCGTTCTTTAGTGATCTAATGATCATTTTTTTTCTTAAAAAAAATATTTGCACATTTTCTTTACTAATATTAATATAACATGAAACATTTGTTAAATCAAATCTTGCCTTTTTCTTCATTTTCAAATCTGCAGTCTTGCCTTTATTAAACAAACAGATTACATTTACATGGGCGAGATAGGGGAATACGATTCAGTTTCATTCAGACCAGGATCGACTAGTGTTTTGTCGGCTCTCGGAGAAACCGGTTGGTAACATATATGGTTGGTAATACGGTGCCCGAGAGCCGACAAAACACGAGTCGGTTTAGTGTGAGTGAAACTACCGTATTCCCCTATCTTATATAATGCCTCTATCCGTTACTTTATTTCCACACTGTATAAATAATGTAATTGTAAGTCACACATTGTCGAAATATAGCCCAATTCTGGTCATTAGAGTTAGCTTAAGTGTGAAAAGAGTTCTCCTTAAATTTAAAGTACCTACCATTTTTAAAAATTTTAATTGTTCCTCTCCTCTCAGGGACACCCAATCAGCTAATTGAATGCCATATATCAAAAGTAATCTCGACAGAGTCAATATAATTAACAACAATCAATTATGTGCAAGTTATATAGAAAGTAATAAAAAGCAAGTTCTATTAAGTTTAGTTTTATGAAGTAGATTTATTTCTCAGTAGCACTGTAGTTTTAAACGAAATAATTTTACGTTGTAATAAAATTCTCATTTCACTATCTGATATCATTAACATTAAGTATAATATAACCCATAAAATTAAGTTAAATAATGTAAGAAACTACCTCATCTAATAGCTGTTGTATAGGATGCGTGAAGTCTCTACATTTATTTTCAACAATGGGCTGTTACGGAATCTTTTATAGGTACTCAGGAAGACGGTGATATTTTGTTTTGTATATAGGAATATTCGATGAATATTAAAAAATATGATAGAAACCTTCAAATCTACATATCGCGCGTGTGTCTTCTTTTTCTAGAGTCTGACTTCACTTTTGTGTACATGCAGTGATGCCAGACGACCATAGTCAAAAAGCTCCAGTTCTCCTTCAAAAATTCCCTAGAATTCCGTAAATATATACTATAGTATATAATCTGTGAATTTATAATAATAAAAAAAAAACTTTCCAGCAAGGAAAGTACCGTGCCTTCAAATACTTTCCTCATTAGAGACGGCCATGCTTTTTTTTAATGGTTGATGACAGTGCGTTATTTTGATAGTTTGGTTATGTCATGTAAATAATAATAGGCGTCTATAATTTGAATTTAAGTATGACAACTGTCAGAATTTGAAGTTTTCAAAAGCATAGTATGTACACCAACATTGTTTACTTAAAAAAAACTTAAAAACAGCCTACTCTGATGAGGAAAGTATTTGAAGACACGGTATATTGAAATAGTAGGTATTACATATTGCTGTGGTAGCTCAGTTCAGCATATTTATTATTAAAATAATGACCATAGACACACGTTGGGCACTATATTATTTAAGCTGTAGGTTCAATGATTTTTACTGAATGCTTATAGTTAATATAATTTTATATTCGATGTATGAACTTATTTCTCAACAGCACGTACTTTGTAAGTACTTGTGAGGTCTAGCAGTGTATTCAGCCCCTTTGTCTCCTGGTAAATCTCTTGCTTAGTATTATTTTGGGATAAGGTTATAATTTTTTTTTTAAAGACAGGTCTAAGTTTATATAAAAATTATATTTGTATATTTTTATTAGAATATCAATTATAGATTGCATCCCTATACTATATCCACATTAAAATTTATAATACCCGTAATTGAAAGAAAACATTTCTACCATCTTTTAGCTATAATGTTTTGTAAAATATATATTTTTATAATGAAAGTCATGAGATATTTATCCTGTTTTAAACATCGAAAAACTCGATCCCCAATAGGTACTCTGTTAATATTGAGCTAATTCTATTTTACCAGAAACATTATATTTGCACGTAATGCCCTGATAATCTAGAAGTTCGCAATGGTTAATGTTCGAAGATTAGCCTGAATTGATCACTAGCCGCAACCATTCGCACGTATTGTTGCTCGCGTTTCAATTTCTGTCACACAGAAACTTTCCCCTTTAAAAATATATTATTATATTTTGAAATTTTAAATCAATGATAAAATGCGAGAATTAATGATGCCTGATAATGTAATTGAGAATAAACATTCGCACGTTGTATTCTCCGAAACACCCAACACCATTAATGATCCTTTCTGTGTTATAAAAAAACTAATGAATTATTATTTAACAGGATAATATCTATTTAACTCTTACTGCTCAACGTTAAACTAGAATACACATTTTCACGTTGTATTCTTAGAAACTCATTGCAGCATTAATAATCCTTTACAATTGAACAACTTACTTTGTTTCATCAAATATTTCTTCAAACTCTGCCTTAGGCATCTCCATATTCAAATATAAAAATTATCAAAAGAAAATTACTCTAAATAAAATGAAAATAAAAATTGAAATTTTTATACTAATACAAACTAAATAATTATGCGTCTAATCGTTGTGTATTCAACCCTACGTCCAAATTCTTTGTTAGCTTTTCAAAAATTATCTTTATCCTTCGAAGTCGAAATAAGAATTAATTCATGTTCATTCCGGCTTTTGAAATTTATACCAGAAACAAAAGAACAACGGCTATCGATCGCGCCCTCCTTCTAACTAAACTTTAGGTTTGGTATTGAAGCATCTTCGGTGAAATCGCTGCTGTTCATTTTCTGCAAGTTGTCGTTGTCACACTAACACACACGCACATATTGTCGTTGGCAGTTCATCCACCAAATGTCAACACTTCGAACCGTTTGCTTATTTAAAAGTCTTTCACTAAATTGTTCTGTATCTCCAACGGTAGGTGTACTTTTCTTAATACAGACCCTCCTTGTATTTGTTTATAAACTTATTGCCTTCCTCAATATTTGTTACATATTTTCTTCTCCCGTTGGCTAACATAATCCGAAATTTTCTTTTAGAAATGTCTGGACTAGGGAAAATCAGAAACACATTGTAGATGACAGGAATTCTTCTTCCCATATCACTCACATTACAACGATTAGTCGGGCCTGCTACGTTGTCTCTAATTTCTATCCAGGACTTTTCCCATGGAAACACATTTATCTGCAAGAAACTGTAAACAATGTTTATACTATATTTCTCTTTGTAGGTTTCAAAACCACACAAGATTTCCACAGTCTATGAAACTTCTGTGCTTCATTCAGCTGTTGTTTATATAAAACATTATTGCTGACCATTTCGTGTTAGAATATTTAACTTATATCCTTTTTTATTTATAGTCATACGTTTGAGGTAACTTTTATATTCTTTAAGCATGATTTACTAAAATCTCTCTTATAAAATTTGTCACATTGTGACACATTTATTTTACATTATTTATTCTGCCATATTTTTGTCTCGTGCAAAACGAATTTGACCTTGTTCATAGTTTGATGGCGTTTAAATGACTCACTCTCTTTACCGTTCCATCCCTCAACATGACTCTTTCCTATTGTTTGCTTTAAGTACCTTTTTGTTTTTAAACAAAGGTCTATTATTTAAAATATTCAATGCTATTTTCACGCCTTGTGAAAAGTTAGGTTGCTTTTCAGTGTACACAAACCATACTCCTGTTTATCTTTTCTACAAAATAAATATATATTGCTTAGATTTATTTTGTCTTTATTTTGTACCTATATAATACTTAATTTTAATGCTTATATAACCTATAATGTAATAATAAAATCATTTGATATTTGAATTCTCCATATTTAAATATATGCAACCCACCATACCCTTGTGCTATTTGTATTGTATGGTGTTAAAATTTTAATATAAACAAGTTTGATATTACGATTTCTATTCTTTTTAACACTTAAACTAATTCTTAATGTTATTCTTATTTTTAAATATGCAAGGACCACGGCAATATGTACATACATTTTTTAAATTATAAGTGTTACATACATCAAAAATAAATAACTATAATATACATTTTTATGCAGTACCCCATTTCCTAATTTATTCCTCTTTTTAGATTTAACATCAGTGAACTGAATTGAAAATACTCTCTCTGCATTGCTATGCGATAAAGACATATATAGATAGCTAGATATGCAATATTTAAAAATTCATATTGGTCTTGAAAATTATTATATGTTTTAATGGCATACCAAAATTCTTCAACAGGAGTTTTCAAAAAATACTCTTTTTGATCTTTATGTTCACTAAATTTGATTTTTTTCCAACTAAAACCATCTGTGCTTCGACGTCTATACTGAACGGTGTGCTTACCCCACAGCTTCCACCTTGCTTTTATTCAAAAAATCGTTAATATTTTCTTCTTTCTTATAAAACCACCAACCAAATGAAACAAATCTGTTTCCCCTATTACCACGTTTATATACATATTTTTGATAATTTTGCTTCAAAAATTAAAAAAAAATTATTAGGATTTTTTTGGTGTGCCCTCTTTTAAACAAAAGATTCGCGATTTTTTAACTCCTTGTCACGCTTTGTTTATATATTATAGTCTATCTAAGAAAAACGCATCACGCTAAAACTCTGGTATTAATAATCCAATCTCAGTAATTCAAAAATCACAATAAATACTACAAAATAGTATAATTTTTATTTTTTTTAATATGTAATTTTTACAAGCGATAGTCATTTTTTTTTAAAGAGCAACACTATTGTTTTTACAGTTTGGATATTTTTTCTGAATACAATGATGTGATCAACTTAAATTTGTTAAATATTTTTTAAAAAAAGTTTAAGTGTGCCGTGGAATACAAAACAATGGAAAATTTTATGAACGTCAAAAATAAAACATCGCAACAAATCATAGTTTGAGTAATCATAACAAAAACTATCAATATGAACAAAATATGTATTTAAAATTAGTTACTAATTCTGGTTTGCTTTATTGTGTTATTTATGTAGGTAGAAATAAAAACAACTACGTTCCAGCCCAATTTTTTTATTATTAACATTATTACATCGAAAAATAAATTACAATTGACACAATCTATTGCAAGGTTTCAACGTAACTTACAGTTATAAATTTATATATAGTCAGCCTATAGGTATATTATATTATTTTGAATAATTATTAGTAACGATGAAATTTTTTTTAAATTTTATTTCACTTTTTTGTTTCTTAGATGAGAGGACAGAGTGTTTCTTCTTTGTGGAATATTATGTAACTTATTCATTCTCTATTGATATTGCTGTGAAGTTCTTGAGCGTTTCTGATTGATCTCAGCTAAAACAAAAGAAAAACAGTTATATTTAGATACATACACATCTCAGTCCTGGCATTTACTAGGTATATAAAAAACATTTTTGCTTTATCCGTTGACAATTTTAAGTGTGTCTTCTTCATATTTAAACCAATGAGGTGTTGCCACCACACAACTTTCTGTGCTTTTTAAATTATATAATAGTTGTTCTAAATTAATACTTTTATCTTCTTAAAAAAATAAACCTGTGAGTCAATATGTTACTTGCGGACCGAATTTTAAAATTCTTTTTTTTATAAGCGTAGCGCAGCGAGTGATTAATAAAACGAATGACTAACGAGTTTATAAAACGAGTTTCATACTATACTTTTTCTACGACCATAAATAATTATTATAATAATACAAAATTACTTGTGTATTGTCGCACCATGTCGAATATTTTGACAGATTGATCATCTTGATTGAAAATTTCACTTGATTTTTGCATTTAAGAAACCTAGAGCTAACTTCAGCCCGTGACTAAAGTGCCCGTTGCTAACTTCAGCCCGTGGCTAAAGTGCACGAAGCCACAGCTTGTCAAGGTGTGTTTAAAAGGTCACTTAGCGCCATAGAAATCAATGCAATAAATGGCATTTTAAACACGGGAGTAGATAATAGTTATTTACGAACCAAGTGCGGGAAAACATATTTCGCGAATGAGTGGATATTTTATGGACACGAATTCACGAAATGTTTCACGCACGAAGTTTGTACAATATTTTTTGTACGAATACTTAAATAATACTTACTGTTAAATACGTTATCATTTATGACACACTACAAATTTGTTCATATTAATTCAAAAATTTAGAGTTGGCAGTACTTATTAATTGAATTGACATTTAATTTTTACTTCCCACACCCATATGAATGCGTAAAACTGTATGATATGTAATATGAGTACAAAAAAAGTATTTAAAACACTTTAATACAACTTTTGTATAATTTGATACGCTCATATGTATAAGAAAGTTGTGTGATTCATTTGTCGTAATTATGTTTTGACGTTTGTTATTTTTGTCATCCAAACAATGCAAATTTGTCAACAATGGTTGCCCACTAAACAGAATAGCCAAGTATTAAATAAAATAATGTCTAGAAAAGTAATATTTAATAATTTTGTTCATAATATTCCTTTTATGAAATGGTTGCTCAAACGATTCTACTATATAGGTACTAAAGTCAGTTATTTGACACATATAACAATACTTTCATTAAATTAATATTGATATTCTTATAGTTCAACTGAAACAATATAAAAATGAAATGTTATACCCATTGTCTTATGTACGGAGATAAGTTGTATATATCTTGTGCAGTAAGTTGTCTCTGTTCGCTTCTGTACTCGCTGCGTGGTCCCGTGAATACGATTTCTGGATTATCCTCTTGTTGTATGTCTTCTAAAAGATCATTTTCATTGGCGCTGATTACTTCTCCCGCCCTTTTCCCCATTCCACCGTAACACGAATGACCAAACGCTGCACAGCCTCCTATAATCAAATTAAATTTCATTATTACTTTATTGTAAGACATGAGATATTTGCTTTGAGTTTCTACCAATGAATTTTCATATTCATCTACCTCTCTATAATAATACAGTCAAGTTTATACTAATATATGTAAAAGATATTCTTCACATTCGAGTATATAGGAATTGTAATTCACCTAATCTGTCATCATGACGTAGTGGCTATATTGATTAAACAGCAAATTAATAACAACAATTAATTTAGTTGCTTTCCTAATTAATTTTGTTATTATTTGTTATATTTAATCACTATTGTCTACATTGATATTTTTGGATGATAGGTTGCTTTCTTATTGTCATTTTTGTTATTAATTTGCTGTTTTTAGTTTAATTATATTTTTCTACTCCCATACTTTAATTGTATTATTAGAAATGCCGAACCTGTACTTTAATGCTATCCATTACGATACAGATTTTCATTATGATACAAGTTTATATCCAATAGGAATACAGATTTTTCCTCACGATACAAGTTTATATCCAATAGGTATGCGACATTCCAATATTCAAACAATATTCAATATGGCGACTGCATATCTGACAGATATACAAATTAAATAAATGTGACAGTTCTCTGCAATTTACAAATAAGTACTTAAAATGTGTGCTGTTTTGAAAATATAAACGATAAAAATGAGGGATAATGACAGTGAAATGTAAAATTTGAGTCCCCCAGAAATTATAGAACAAGCCTTAGTAACCACGAACAATTTATTACCAGCTAAATTCGCAAAGGTGCATGGAAAATTTTAACCTCAATTTATGCAATGAAATGTTCAAAAAATGTTGTTTTATTATGGGGTCGTAGAAAAAATGTATGCAACTCGCATTTAATGGCTATTATAAGACACTCGCATTCATTACAGTACTCGGCTTCGCCTCGTATTGTAATTTTCTTACTCGTGTCTTAATAGCTATCATTAAATGCTCATTGCATAATATACTATTAAGCAAGAATGCTCATTTGAAAATAAAGTCAATTTTAAATTTTATTTCCTAGTGGCCCAGTTTCAATTAGTTGCTATAAAAATCATATCAACACATTGTATTTTTCTTTTTAGTTAAAAATGTAATCTCCTCAGTGACCGAATATACGTTGCCATTTGACTTAAATGCACCCTGGGTGAACCAGAGTTTGCGATTTGAATATTTTTCTTCTTCAAACAATAGAGTCAATAGAGTTTTGTTATATTCTGTAGATAAGAAGCATAAAGCATATTTATCTACTAATTTGATATGTTCACGGTTTTCTACAGTTTATAACTAGTTAATTTGAGGTATTATAAAGTAAATAGTATTAGTGATTTACTACCACCCACTCGCAATCTTTTTTTTACAGTTTACAGTGAAATAAGGTATTGCAGTTGTGCTTGATATATGTTACTGTTCATGTCATCCACTTTTAAATGATATTAGCGGTGAGGTATATCAAGTTCTGTGTTCCTTCTTATCTTGATGATAAAACAGTGTGCATCATCGATTCTCAAAGCTCAGGATAGTTACAGGAAATTGATAAAGATAATATATAATGATGGTTTGTACGATTTTTGCGCTTTAAAAATGTATAAACTAAAAGGAGTTTGTTACATACACTTAGAGAATATATTGCTGTTATTGTTAGTAATTAGTATAGCTTTAATTCTATTGTATTATTGTTAATACACAGTTCACTTATTTTACTTGAAAATGTCCAATTTCGAATTAAATTATTCATTTAAGTCCAGTCCTGCAAATATACCACAGACTGTCGATCCTTGTTAATAAGTGTGTTCATTATTTGAATTACAAGAACCCTCGTAATATCTTATAGTTACCTATACTTTGTGTAAGTGCGTGTGTGCGATGTTCAGACGAATCTATCGTACTTACAGCCGTGAAATTTGGCACACACTAGTCGTAATGGTGACACAATGTACCTCCAAGTCCGAATTTTAATATTTAATCTAGAGTTTTTTTTATTTAATGTTTTGTATTATTTTGGGGAGTCCTCAGTAAATTTCATTTCGCGATGACACTTGCTGGGAAACGTCACAATTGACGGACAGAATAGCGTGTAAAGTCTAGTCGAAATGCCGGCATTCAATATGGAGATCGTTCGGCACGACTGAGAATGACATCTCAAGGTTCACTTCAGGTTGACTTTAATGTTACAGGAAACGTCAGAATTTATGGATGGAAGAACTATCTAACGTTTGATTAACGTTGGCAGCCGCACGAAAATTCATTTGCATGTTATGAACTATCAAAACCAACCATGGTTTTAAGTCCGAGAACAGACATAATAGTAAACATGTCACCCGTGACATGTTGCCCGCAACGCCACCGTGCAGGTATTGCTAGTTTTATAATAAAGCGGAAACAGCTATAAGTACAAGATAATAATTACTTGGTTTAAGCTAGAATGCTATTTCACGATATCAAAATCACGGTTTCTTTCTTAAACTAAAGAAAATACATAATTATTACGGTACAGTATTTTCTGTAACCATAATAGCGTGAATTTACACTATTATTCAACTAGAAATATTGTATACTCTAAGATTAGTTAAATAAATAATTTTGTGTGACTAATAGGTCGGCACTAATGAACAAATTCAACAATCGCTCGGTCTTTAATTTTCTCGGCAATCTAATCCCCTATATTAGCTTCCGCCGAATATAATGCACGTTTACTTAATAATTCATGTATATTTAAGGGATTAGGTTGGCAAAAGATAAATGTCTTTCAAATGAGATACTGCCACAACTAGTAACTACTTAACGAACTTCAATATTAGATGTTTACGCACATATTAATTATACGTTTCTAACGTAAAATAAAGTCGGCAAATTTTTGAATTTTTAAAGAACTATAAGAGAGGCAATCTCTTATTTACGGGAATTAATGATAATAAGTATAAGAATTGCTAGTTAATGTTTTTTGTTTATGTATAAGCCCGCAGATGCATTTGTTGTTTACATTTTACTCTAAATTAGATGAAAAGATGATATTTATTGATGTATTACTACGGTTGAATCAGTCAAAATAATACTCTTTCTACCACCTCGTTGGGCGACAAAAATAATATGAGTCTATTACTCGTTTATAAGTTATCACTGGTTGCTTATTTACTTATGTCGGACATTAAACTTTCTTTCATTCAATAAACACCAAATAAAATTATATTTTTTTGTTTAATCTTATATACGATTATTCTTAATAACCTCTGAACAGAATTTATCAAAAAACGATGAACTAAATTGTATATTAAATTAATTCCGAATAATATTGCACTTGTTATATTTTGAAATAACGGACATTCTGCAAGATAAATATAAACTGTTTGATTTATTTCATTTGTAATTAAATGTAATCTTTGCATTTTCCATCACCTTAATTAGATTCTTAAATAACTCAAAACACGTAGAACATACGTTTATTTTCATCGAATATCGATTACTTACATAGCACCTGTTATAACATAATGGAATTGTTATTTAACGAATATTACCCCTGGTTGTGGATGAGTTTTTTTAAATTTAATTTTAAATGATTTTGGCGTCAATCGCGTTGGGATTCGTAGATGTTTCCTTCTTTTACCGACAGAAACTCAGTAGAAATGGGTAGTTCGCGAACGACCGATTCAAAAAACCTATTCTTCTCATAGAACTAAATGAACTAGTTCGCAATTTTCAAGCGAACTAGTTCTTGGCGAACTACTTTTCGGTCAGACAAATTTAGTGCGCGAGGTTCTAAATTCATTCCTTATAGATCTGTATGGAAAATATTACTAAAATTGAAAATATGTTTTATAAATAATAATTTTTATTTATATGACAAATACATATTGCTGTGGCAGCATAACTATATGAATAAAATAAATGTAGTATTGCCATACGTTGGGCATTGCCAAATAGATTATGCTGTGTACTGTACCAGCAACATAATTTATAAAAATAATGATAATTTTTATTATATTTAATATATTCACTTATTTTCTTAACAGCGCGTACTTTGTAAGTACACGTGAGTTCTAGCAGTGTATTCAACTTTCCTTTCTCCTGGTAAATCTCTTGCTTATTTTTGTGTAGGGATAAGGTTCTAATTTGTATTAAAGAAAAATCTGAGTCTATATAAAAACATACTTGTATATTTTATTCAAATATTAATAATAGATAGAAAACATTTATACCGTATTCTCGGTTGTAATGCTTTGTAGAATAAGTATAGCGATAATGCTTAATCAAAAATAAAAATATTATCCTGTTTTAAAACAAAGAAAACTCAATTAAATGTCGGTAATCTGCTAATCTTGTGCTTATTCTATTATATCAGAAACATTATATTTTCACGTAATGCCCTAATAATCCTAGAACTTCGCAATGGTCAATGTTCGGAGAAAAAGCTCGATTTGATCACTGGCAACAACCATTTTTTAAATGTGTAATTTATTTTAAGTTTGAAGTCAAAAATTAATTGTGAGAATTAATGATGCCTGATAAAGGTATTTGAAAATAAACATTCGCACGTTGCATTCTCTTAATACCCAACACCATTAATAATCCTTTCTGTGTTATATAATATAAAAAACTAACGAATTATTATTATACAGGACAATATCTATTTTATCCCTACTGCCCAACGTTATACTGAATAAACATTTTCACGTTGTATTCCAATATTCGCATAGCAGCATTGATAAATCTTTGTATTCAAAACTTAGTTTGTATCATTAAACATCTCTTCAAATTGTGCCATAGGCATCTCCATTTTGAAATACAAAAAATATTAACAAAAGAAAATTTATTATAATGAATGAAATTGAAATAAAATAAAATTAATATGCTAATACAAAAATGAACGAATGTACATCTAATCGTGGTATATCTGACCCTACGATTAATTCTTTTCAAAGTATCTTTATCTTTCGAAGTCGCAGTCAGTATCTAATCTTGTTCATTCCTGTTTTTGAATTTATACCCGGGAAAAAAATATGTAACGCCTGTTACGCCATCCATTGAACTAAAATTTAGGTTGTCACCCTGCGTCATCTGTGAAATCTCTGCCCCCAAGTTGCCGTCGTGACACTAACACACGCGCACTTATTGTCTTTGACAGTTCATTCACGTAAACGTCAACACTTTAAAATTTGTTTGCTTATTTAAAAGTCTTTTTCCCTAAACTATTCGGTATCTTCAAAAGTAGGTATATTTTTAATACAATTCTTCCTTGTATTTGTTTATGAACTTGTTGCCTTCTTCATTATTCGTCACATATTTTCTTTTTCCATTAATTAATACAATCCTTATTTTTCTTTTAGGTATTTCAGTATTCGGTAAAATTGGAAATATATTTTACAAATAATAAGAATTCTTCCTCCATTCGCTCGTACTACGACGATCCGTCTGGCCTGCTATTTCGTCGCTAATTTCTTACTCAGGATCCTTCTCCATAGTAATACATTTATCTGTAAAAACTGCAAACGAAGTTTATACCATATTTTCTTTTTGAAGGTCTTCAAACCATACAAATCTGTTCACGATCTATGAAACATTGTGCTATACACACAAATTCATGAATGTATATTTTATTTGCTCAGCTGTCTTTTACATAAAAACATTATTGCTGATCATTCCGTGTCAAGATATACTTATGTCCTTTTCTATCTATAGTTATAAGTTAAGGTAAATTTTATCCTTTAAACATGATTTATTTAAAATCTCTTTTATTAAATTTATCACATGGTGCACGTTTTTAAATTTATAATATTCATTTGACTATACTTACATCTCGTGCATGACAAATTTGATCTCTTCTATATTTTGTACCTATCTAATATGTAATTTCTAAATACTTATTTAATCTATAATTAGAACAATAAATTCATCTTATATCAGAATTTTCTATACTTAAATACATGCAACCTATTATACACTTGTGTTGTTTGTATTGCAGACATAAACGAACTTGATGTTGAAAATTTTTAAAATATAATGAAGTCTGATTTTTACTATTTCTTTTATTTTTTTTTTTACTTAAATTGATTCTTAATGTTATTCTTATTTTTAAATACGCAAGGTTCACGGCAATATGTGTATAAAATAACATAAAAATAAAATTTACATTTGCAGAATAAAATAAATGTTCTGTGCATTTCTAAAAACATCATTATTTAAAGTGATAATAATTTATTATTTCAACAAAACACACACTTCATATTACCGCAACATAATAATGAAAACAACGTCAATGGATGAAATTAAGAAGTGAATTATAAATTATGATAAGAAACATAATTTCTTTAAATTTTTTGCTTGTGAGTCTACTACATAATTCTTTTGCTGTAGACAGACGTAGCAGGAACACACAATCTTTTCTTTTTACCAATTCAAAAACTCCTACATAAACTTTTCACGTTCTCTCCCTAGAACAACGGGTCCTTTACTAAAATAAAAAAATCTTAAACTATGAGGGAATTAAAGGGAAATTGTAGATTTTCTAATTATAAAGAATCATTTTGTATTATCAAGCTTTACGTATGCAGTAATATACAGGGTATATCACGACGAGATTTCGTTAAAACAATATAGAAAACTAATAAGAGTTGAGTGTTGAAATTTCGCAAATATTAGTTTCGCCTTAAGCTCTTTCGATTCAAAATAGTTTTGAATTTTGGCTTCTTCCGGTTACACCGGAAATGGATATCAACTTCGTTATTTTAAATGGAATACCCCATTTTTTATGATTGATTCGTATTTCCAACTTAAGTTTCAGGATAGTTTTTCTGATAAACTTTGCCTCTTAAGTTAGCCATTTTTGAAGTATTTCAATTTTTGTAAAAAAATTGACAGCTGCAGACTATTACTCATAACAACATTCCCAATAATTCAATGCATGCACATATTTAAAATTTTAGGTAATCATATTGGAAAGTATACTGCTTCAAATGCGGTATTATAAACTTTTCAAAATAATACAGGGTGATCAGAAAACTGTGTTGAACATTTCATCCAGAAAATATCAATATCTTGTTATTTTTAAATAGCAACCTACATTTTTCAACTTCATTGTATTGCACGTTCAAAATTAGGGGCAGTATGTATTTACTCCCCTACAACTAAACTTCTTAGTTTCAGAGTTATTTTGGAAAATGTATCAATTCCTTTAAAGTTTTATTTTGTATGATCAGTTAGGCTATGGAAACTCATGTAAATAAATAAAAGCAAAAGAAGTCATCGTTTAATAATGTTCTAAAACATTTAAATAAAAACTACACAATATCGAGAAGAAGTAGCCTTAATAATAGTTTCTAATAATCTTAAATAAAGTTTTCAAACACATCACCACCTCTTTCTAAACACTTTCTTACTCTTTTTAAAATGTTCGTACGCGTGGCACGCTGAATCATGGTACCGTCTAGATCAGTGGTTCTCAACGTGGGCGGTAGCGCCCACCAGTGGGCGCTGGAGGATTTTGGGTGGGCGCTGTACGGTGTAAAGGTAAAGCTACACTACACAGTAAAAAATTAGTAAAATTATACAAAAATGCAAAATGTTTAATATCCGCGCTCACCTATGTTCCTATTATGCATTGTAAACCCCATCGTTGCTATGGTTACGTACAACGTGCTGTTTCTATTTCTGTGCTTAACTATGTTATTGTATGTATGACGCAACGCGCGGACTCTGTGAGTCAACGTGAGTATAGTGGACCGCATCTCGAATGTTCCAAGGTCGAAAGAGTTCGACTTCCAGAGAATTCCATGCAGTGCGGTATATATAGCGAAGTCATTATTCGCATGATTCATTCTATTTACGATAGTCAGCGATAACGTTCGAACAGAGACAAATATTCAGTGTGCGATAGTTGTGTGATTAATTAACAGAGTGTTAATCAAAAATATTGTACATTTAGCACACACGGTTCTGTTATAAAATAAACAATATATATTTGAGCTGAATTAAAACTAGGTAGAGCAATTTTTATAATCGAAAACAGTTTATTACAGGTAATAATCATTTATTGATGTTGGTAATGTTTTTAATAACTCAAATTATTTTAGAAATCTAACTTATACAAAATACTTTAATTATATTGCTCCAACCAAAATTGTTTAACATTGTTTAACATCGGTCTTTTTTACACGACAGCAATGGCCCCTCCAGGCAAAAAGCAGAAGGTGGTACGCCAGTATTCGGTCGACTATATAGCCTTCGGTTTCGTACCAAGCCCAGCGGATCGCACAAGACCGATGTGCCTCATTTGTTCCAATGTCTTCTCAAATGAAGGTATGAAACCCTCTCGTTATGCGTGATCATCTAGAAAAGATGCATTCGGACAAAAAGGACAAGCCCGCAGAATACTTCAAGAAACTGCGTGATGACAGGGAGAAAACTACCCCGTCCATTTCGTCTGCTTTTGCCAAGATGACAGAGATTCAGCGTGATGGCCTGCTGGCATCGTATAACATTGCATATTGCAATTTTTATAATCGAAAACCGTTTATTACAGGTAATAATCATTTATTGATGTTGGTAATGTTTTTAATAACTCAAATTATTTTAGAAATCTAACTTATACAAAATACTTTAATTATATTGCTCCAACCAAAATTGTTTAACATTGTTTAACATCGGTCTTTTTTACACGACAGCAATGGCCCCTCCAGGCAAAAAGCAGAAGGTGGTATGCCAGTATTCGGTCGACTATATAGCCTTCGGTTTCGTACCAAGCCCAGCGGATCGCACAAGACCGATGTGCCTCATTTGTTCCAATGTCTTCTCAAATGAAGGTATGAAACCCTCTCGTATGCGTGACCATCTAGAAAAGATGCATTCGGACAAAAAGGACAAGCCCGCAGAATACTTCAAGAAACTGCGTGATGACAGGGAGAAAACTACCCCGTCCATTTCGTCTGCTTTTGCCAAGATGACAGAGATTCAGCGTGATGGCCTGCTGGCATCGTATAACATTGCATATATGATTGCAAAGGCTGGCAAGCCGCACACTGTGGGGGAAACACTGATTCTGCCTGCCGTGAAAGAGGTGATTTCGACTGTCTTACATAGGAATGCGACAGAAATAGTGAAGGCTATCCCCCTTAGCAACGACACGGTCTCCAGATGAATAGATGAGATGGCAAGTGATGTCGAAATCCAGTTGGTGGACATTCTCAAGAAGACCAACTTTTCCATCCAGCTTGATGAATCGACTTTGAGTGATAACACTGCCCTTCTCATGTCTTACGTGAGGTACTTCAACGAAACTGGGGAAACAAAAGAGGACATGTTGTTTGCAGAGTCCTTACCCCTTGACACAACTGGTACATCCATCTTTGCTGCTGTCAAGAAGTACTTTGAAGAAAAGGAAATCCCGCTAATCAACATTCACTCCTGCGCAACAGATGGAGCACCAGCAATGGTTGCGTAGCGCACAGAGAGCATCTTGCAGCGAAACGCTGACCCCCAGTCTTCATGACTCTCTCAATCTCGTGATCACGGACGTGAACGTAATAAAAACAAATGCAAAAAGCGATCGACTATTCCGCAACCTCTGCCAGGAAAATGACGAGATCTACAATCGGCTGCTGCTTCACACCGAGGTGAGATGGCTCTCTAAAGGCAATTGCTTGGCTCGATTCTGTGAAATGTTCGATTCAGTTGTCACTTTCCTGCAAGTCAAACATGAGAAGTTGGCCGGTGAGCTGAAGAAACACAAATTCGACATTTTCTACTTGGCTACAATCTTCAGGAAACTCAACGAGTTGTCTCTCCAGATTCAAGGTAAACTGGTGACACTCATCGACTGCAAGAGCGCAGTGACCACCTTTATCGACAAGCTGGCCCTTCTCCGCAGTAATATCGTTAGGAAAGAACTTTACCAATTTAGTGAAATTAATCAAATGACAGAGACACCCACAGATGAAGATCTTCTTCGATATGGGGCTCATCTTCAGCAACTAAAAGAGGACCTTACATCGCGCTTCCAAGACCTCATCGAACTGGATGTACCTGCCTGGATCACTGACCCGTTTGGAGTCGTGCTGGAAGACGTTGACGTTAAATTGCAGGAGGAGTTGGTGAAACTTCGCAAAGTCCGAATCAAAACAGGCTTCAAGAAACTCTGGCAGAACCACAGCATGGCAGGACTATTCCCTACAATGTGGGGAATTGTTCACAAGCTTCTTCTCACGTTTCCGACTTCATATTTAGTGGAAACCGGATTTAGTGCGGCTACATTTCTGCACTCAGACAAGAGGAAAAGGCTGGACATGGTCAACAGAGGGGACTTGCGGCTTTATTTGTCTCTGCTGACTCCTCGCGTGAAAGAGCTGGTGTGCAAGCACCAACCTCAAGGATCGCATTAGTGAAGACTGCATAGGTTGGGCTCACAAATTTATTAATTTAATTTTGTTAAATAAAATTCAATATTTCAATAATAATTTTTGTTTGTATTAATTAATATTTTTAAATAAATTTAGAGGTAGAATTTATTACTTCTTGTTTTAATTACTGTGCCCAGGTTAACTAGTCCATAATCCATAGTCGTAGTCCATTACGTGTCCCTTCGCGATTTTCTGCAGTGGGCGCTGGGATCTATACAAAAGCCAGTAAGTGGGCGCTAGGCGAAAAAAGGTTGAGAACCACTGGTCTAGATTATTGAAAGCGTCTCGCACTATGGTCAACATATCTTCTTTGGTGGTAGCAGGTATACTGTATACTTTATCTTATAGCCCCAAATAAAATAATCTAGGGGCGTTAAATCGAGTGATCGCGGTGGAAACCTATAAGGTCCTTTATTTCCGATCCACCTATCATAAAATATGTTGTCTAATACTTCTCCAACAGCTCTGGTATTATGTACTGGTGCACCATCCATCTGAAACCATACACTACGAGCTTCTTCTGCGGACAGTGTATTTAAATTTAAATTTATGACGTTTCTTAAGATGTCTTTATAGACATATTCACTATTTAAATTTCCTTCATAAAAATGCAAAGCAAATATTTTGTAATAAACGCGTTGGCAATGTAATATTATTCTATTACTATCTGTTTTACAAATATTTTTTGCATGATATAAAAAAAATAAAATTTTCACTTGTCTCACTCACTCAGGTCTGATTCATGTTCGTTTCTCAACTCTTGCATTTATTCTGGGAATAGCTGTATCTGTTCTTCTACGAGGTAATGAAGGAGTTAAGAGATATAAATGTAATGTGCTAATAAAAAGATGAAGGAAGCCTCATTTAAAGGTACACTGCTCTTAATCACTTTCAATTAACATTCACGAATGCATATAAATATTTCAATTTGCCTTTATCTTCATCTAAATGAAACTTTTTTCGAGGACAGCAATTAAATCGAGAGGGTTCTTTTTTATTTCAGAATATTTTAGCCGGACGTAAGATTTAAATTAATTGAACCAAGAGCCGATACAGATATTTCAAGTGAAAACCGATTTCCTTTTTGAATTGTCTGACAAATTACGTAACAGGAGAAATGGCATAAGCAACATGTTAACAGATTATTCTTAATTATATATGTTTACTTTATTACCACAAACATAAAAGAACAATATGTGATACTGCTATTTATAGATAATATACTTATAATAATAATAATAATACGAACCTAGGCGTTACACAAACCAAATAAATTTGCAACTAAATTATATACAAACATGAATTTAGAGTCAATAAACGTCTCCGCTTTTGTTACTTTCTTATACGTAGTATAAGGAAGTATTGTGATGATGAAAATTTTCGACCTCGAGATTTATGCAGATGTCTACGTTTTGAGGTCCCCTGATACCGAAAAAGTGGTTTTTAAAAAATGTCTGTGTGTCTGTCTCTCTCTCTGTGTGTGTGTCTGTCTGTGTGTGTGTGTGACCACGATAGCGGTCAAACCGCTACAGATATCAATTCCAAATTTTGTATTTATGAATATAACCTCCCTCTTGAGAACTGATTAGATTTTGAGCAAAATCGGCAGACCGGAAATAGTAGTTTACTTCAGTGAAAAAATCGAAATTTGCAAATATTTCGTCAATTACTAAGTTTAAACTAATTTATAAAGAATTCAAATATACTCAAAATTAAATTTGAGAAAAATTGTGTTAAAAAAGTTTTTCGAAATTTCTACCGGAAGTAGGTCTTTTACTCTTATCGAAAATCAGTTTTTTGCGAATATCTCGCAAGTCATGCTTTCTAGGCAGGTACATTACGAGTATAAAAGTATTTAGAACGTACTTTTAAATATCTTTTGTATAAAAAAAATTCAAAATTCGGACCGGAAGTAACACTTTTACTCTTACCGAATAACGATTTTTTGAAAATATGTCGTAAATTATGCATTCTATATATATTTATGAAGAGTACAAAAGTATTAAGAGTTGGATATGGAATATTTTTTGTATAAATGAAATTTCAAAATTCGGACCGGAAGTAACACTTTCATACGTTTAAGAAAGTCGTGTGGTGGCCACACCTCATTTTTTGTGTCTTAGGACACTGTATGGAGGACACACTATTAATACTTCTATGAAGTTTTTGTTTAGGGATTACTCAACGTTCGTATATTGGAAGCAAAGGGATATCGAACTCTCCGTGAACCTATAATTTTATAATTTTCTACAGGGGACGCCTAGTGATACCGCAAATATAAATATATGACAAATATTGTTTTTTCGTCCGTACTATTAAATATTGGCTAGTGGATTCTCAGGATAATCGGATTGTTTTTGTTTATTAAAAACTCATTTATTCAAACTCTATATATTTCGCCACTGCGTTGTTGCTTCCTCAGGAGTGAATTTGAGTAATTTGAAGAACAAATATACCTTTTGCATAGCAGTAAAAGTTTTAAAAACATTAGACAGTGAAACAACACGTTAAAAAAGACATCGACTAATAACTAACTAAAAAATGAGGTGTGGCCACCACACGACTTTCTTATACGTATGAACGTTTCAAAGTATACAATTTCAAGAATTGTTTTATACAAAAATTATTCAAAATCTTATTCTAAGTACTTTCATTCTCCTAATAAATCGCTATAGAATGCATACTTTGCAAGATATTCGAAAAAAAGTGCTACTCGCTAAGGGCAAAAGTGCTATTTCCGGTCCGAATTTTGAAATTTCATGTATACAAAAAATATTGCAAATCCAACTTTAAATACTTTTGTACTCTTAATAAATATATATAGAATGCATAATTTACGACATATTTGCAAAAAATCGCTATTCGGTAAGAGTAGAAGTGGTACTTCCGGTCCGAATTTTGAAATTTTTTTTATACAAAAGATATTCAAAATTATCATTTGAACACTTTTCTACACGTAATGTACCTGCCTAGAAAGCATGACTTGCGAGATATTCGCAAAAAACTGATTTTCGATAAGAGTAAAAGACCTACTTCCGGTAGGAATTTCAAAAAACTTTTTTAAGACAATTTGTCTCAAATTTAATTTTGAGTACATTTGAATTCTTTATAAATTTGTTTAAACTTAGTAATTGACAAAATATTTGCAAAATTCGATTTTTTAACTGAAGTAAACTACTACTTCCTGTCTACCGATTTTACTGAAAAACTAATCAGATCTCAAGAGGGAGATTATATACGTAAATACAAGATTTGGAATAGATATCTACAGCAGTTTGACCGCTATCGTGGTCACACACAGACAGACAGACACAGACACATACAGACATTTTTTAAAAACCACTTTTTTGGTATCAGGGGACTTCAAAACGTGGACATCTGTAAAAATCTCGAGGTCGAAAATATTCGTCATCACAATACTTCCTTATACTACGTATAAGAAAGTAAAACAACTTCACAGTTTTTTAAAAACTAAAATATCAAAGTATTACAACACAAAATACATTTTTAATTTGTTTAAGAGTTGTGTATTACGGAGTGTGTGTCGGTCATGAAAGTGAACAGTATAGAACACTACATCACCATTATGGAATTGAAAAATAGAGTAAGTAGGTTAAGCCATAAAAGATTTCACAGAAAAAACTATAATTTGATTACAGATATTCACCAAAAGAATGGCTATCCTAAGAATTTTATAAATAATATATTATACAGGAATAATGATGGATTATCAAAAGCTCTTACTATTATGGGCGGGGAAGTGAATGATAATGACAAGCTTCAGTGTGTAAAAAATGTAAATAAGAGAAATTTTAGTTTTCCATACATAAGCGGTTTGACCACTAGATTGAAAGAAATCAAACAAAAATTTCTCGAAGAAAAACTAAAAGGACATTAGTATTGTAAAAATTCAACAGCTCTTAAAAAACACCAAACAAAATATAATCACAAATTTAAATTTAAAAATACAAAAGTTCTAACTAAACAAAATAACACCAAAGCGCGAGAAATATTAGAAATAATAAACATAGTAAAAACTAAGAACACAATAAATGACAGAAATGAAATTGACGGTTTATCAAAAATTTATCATCCAATCATTTTAAGTTTGTATTAGTTTTCTATAAATGTTTGTACATTATACATGTTTTGGCTGCCGCTATATATATACGTATACATTCAGTACTGTATCACTATAACAAGAACGTTGTGGATTTGTTGATGTTTGATGTTTTTTAAAAAAAAGTATAAAGTACACAGGTGTGTCTAACACATGAGACACATCGTAGTTGACGCACACACGTGTGAATAGTATAATTGTTTGCCGATGCCATGTAATTATTAGGGAGCGGAATCGAGCGAGCCGTGACTCATCGCTCATGGGCGCACTATTGAAATGTTGTATTTTTAAAGAGGTTTTAATTTTATTTATATAATTGAATAACAACTCATAAAATACAAAATACATTATTATTTGTTGATTTTGTTGTTCAAGTCGAGTAAAGGAGTATTAATATTCACCAGCAATACTTTCTCAAGATTCTCTTCTGTAAAATTTGTTCTTTTTGAATGAAGTACATCCTTGTAGATAGAAAACGTCCTTTCTACATCGCAACTGGTTATAGGTGCGTACTGGAAATATTCTTTTATTTCAGCGTATTTAGTAGTTTGATTTTGTGTCATTGTCCCCATACACAATTGCCACAATGTTATTAAATCTGGATTTCTATTAAAAACTGCGTCTAACTTTTGCCGAAGGCCACACCCGAAGTCACTTGGAATACTTTTGAAATTATTAATAGCCGCATATAATGTGGTTAATCCATCTTTTAGTTTGAGATTTCGATTTTCAAAATATGTGATTAGTTTAGGCAAATTTCCAAAGTGTTCCTGAAGGAATAACAGCTGATTTTTTAAATTTGGGATTTGTGTTAGTTCCTTGCACTCAGAAATACTTCGAGCATCGTCATTTAAACATGTAACGAAATTTTGTAAACTATCGAAATTCTCTGCATAAAAACTAGTAGCTTCCAGCCATGTTCCCCATCTAGTTATTACTGGCGCGGGTGGCAGTGACAAAGATGGAAGTTTTTCCCTGTAAAGGGCCACTCTCGATGGCGCTTTTCTGAAAACTTTTTTAATAGCCGATACAAGTCTATCAACTTCCGGATAGTTGTCTCTGATATATTCACAGATTCTGTGGAGAGCATGTGCTACACAAGTAATATGCACCATATAAGGATATGTTTCCTTTAATAGTCTGCCTGTTTTTAACATATATGCGGTACTGTCACTAACAAATAAAAGTATTTTTTCCCTGTACCTGTCGTCCGAATGAAGCATTTTGTGCAAATTCTCGTCAATGGTTTTAGCAACTGTTTCCGCATCAACTGTATTTATAACTTTAGATGCTATTACATATGCGTTATATGGAATAGTTGGATGTAGTACACCAGCTACAATATTTACCACACAGCGTCCTAATATATCGACAGTTTCGTCGGCACTTATCCATAGGTACTGATTTGAAAGATGTCTTCTAATGCATTCTACTCTTTTCGGGAAGCACTTAGAAACATACCATTTGCGTAAGGTGGATTCATCAGGAACATGTCGACCAGTATATTTTTGGAGAAATGTTTTGAAAGTGGGATTGTCAAGTTTCTTTAATGGGATATTAGCCGCCATTAAAGCTTCACAGAGTTCTTCATTAAAATTGTCAGCTTTCAACGGGTCCAATTTCTGTGTATGTTTTAGCGATGCTAAGTGACGTTGTACGTTCGATTTTTTGGCATTCTGTAACGATATTTTACAGACTTTGCAATAAATATCGGAATCACTGACAATGGACATACAATCAGTATGACCCTCAATCCAACTCGCCATTGTTTCACGATGTATTTCTCGACGTTCTTCCATATCATATCTGAAAAAGTAACATAAACAATGTTCTAGATCTAAATAAACGATAACTAAAAATTTTAATCTTAATCTTAACAAAATCCAATTAACACTTACGTCGATATAAATGGAAGAAGTAGATTTAATGAACCGACAGGAACTATTACAAAAATTACGAAGTAGTAATTAACAGTTAAAACAATGAAACAAGGAAACTAACGTAAGGTATAAATGAAAATTTTATTTCTCTTGGAAATATAACGTAAATATAATAAATTTTAAACACTCCTGATGCCGTTATCTACGCTCGTGTATAAAGAATTTTACCTCATAAATTCCTTATTTTATTGCCCTTTTTTCTCTGATTCTCGGTCTCTTGTCGAGCGTAAACAGATGTTGCAGTTCGCCCTATGAATTAGTGCTATTCAAATATAATGTAAACAACACGCAGTTGTTTACATTATTTCTTTTCACGGTTGTGGCTCCGTGGTAGTTTAGCTCGCTCGATTCCGCTCCCTAGTAATTATTAATTATTGATAGAATTATGTATTTAGCAAAAAGGAAAAATTACAGAAGTAAATGATAACTTAGGAGAATTTGTCGACTGAATGTATTTCTATTTATGTTTTAGCTATGAGGAACTTTGTTAATTGAATAAACGAAACGTTGCACATGTAATTGTCAGTTTTTATTTTGTTACAATTATCCTAAGACCGACGACAGCGTACTATTAATATATATTAATTTTATATTAATTTTTCAATACATTTGTATAATTGGCAAAGAATTGTAATATATTTTATTAATATATATATATATGTATATATATAAATGTTTTACGTCAATATGATGTATCAATTTCGTCATTATAATTTTGATTGGTTCATATATGCAACAATTTCAATTGGGGCTGCAATGTGGAATCACTTATATTATCAATTACAAAGATATTATTTTAACATTTCGTTTGCAATCACACATGAAAATGAAGGGTATGCATGTATTTAGTTCCTTAATTTGATCACGTGATTGCTGAATCGATTATTCAGTCATTCATTATGAAGTACTAATTTCGTCACACACACAGTGCTTAATTTAAATCAAAACCTGTATTGCACGTTGCACAATGCTATTTACAGTGACGATTATGTGGGAGATACATGACAAATTGGATCTTTGTCCTAAAACCACTATCAAGTGCAAACTACTCATTAGAGTCATTAGCCTATGTGATACAACAAACCTTTTGTTAAATGAGTCCTCCTATTTTTTATCTTATGCGCTGAGTCCTTCACATATATTAGATTAGGCGTAGATTAATGTAGAACGTCCAATACAGGTGATGGAGGTTTTTAGGTCTGTTTCAACCAAAGAGATTGGAATATACTAGAGGAAGTATGACTGCAGTTTGTAGACGAGGTAAGTGGTCGCAACGTCATGTATAGGTCAGGAGAGCGGGGACGTATCGAGCAGACAACGCAGCAGTGGCGGGTGGAAAAAAGGGGCTTAAATAAAATACACTCGTGCCATTCATAACAATTTATTTTTGATCATTATTTTTATACGCAATTAAGAAAAAATAAAACCGAAAAAAATAATGTATATAGAATAAAAAATAACGTAAAACATCTATTGATTTTTAAATAAAACTGTTTTTGTGAGCCTTAACAGAACATCTGTTTGGAAACGTTTAACTTCATGATGCATTCTAATTTTAAAATATGTTTTTAAAGTTTATATAGTCTATGCCATGATTATTTAATGGGTCATCATTGACAATATGTTCACCAAACGCGGAGAGAACATTTTCAGGTTGACTTGGAATGTTCTATGATTTAACAGTGTCACAGGACTTCTTGTTTGTACAATTTTTCTCTCAACATTGGAAAAACCGAAGGCATTTTTCAGCAACGTTGCAAATATTGTTAATAAAAGGAGAAGCTATCAGTAACAGTGCCTGTTTTTTTATACAATGCAAAAATATTTATATTCTATAATAAGCGGATGTTTTGAATTATTGAATATTATATTCTTCCCATACGACATTGATAGTGTTGATTAGCTAAATTAAAATTATAAAAATTTCACTGTATGTAAGATACGAACTTAGAGGTTTGCCGCACTCTTCGAACTTACCAATTAGTTCACAGCGGAGACAATAGTACGAATCAGTTTTAACGTCTGAAATTGTATTTAGGTCGCGTTTCAGTATTAGCACATCCATTTCGGTTCGTATCTAAGATTTTTGTTTTTCCAAGTTTTTATAAACACATTTTTTGTAAAATGGGATACTATGAAAAATACTCTTTACATTCTACCTCTAAGATGGCCCGGAAATGTGTGCTTTTGACGTTTTGTCTGCCACATACTTAACCGTTATTTATAATAAGTTCATAGGAGCTTTTCTGGAAAAAAATAAAAAAAGTAAAATGTTAATAAAAAAGTGATAATATCAATAACAATCTATATTATTAAAAGAAGTCTACATGAAAAGTAAATACAAATGATAATTAATAATAATAATATGTACTTATTCCAGAAGTAAACTTAATATTTAATTAAATCTGGCAAATATATTAAAATAATTACTAATTTTATATAGGCGGAATATTAATCCCATTGAATTGGAAGAAGAATCACGAAGTTTTCTGGGTGTTTTGCTTGGGTATTACTATAATTGAACGTTTGAAAATTACATTATATACAATGACGTTTAACAGCATTACGCCTCTCAACTGAATTCAAATAATTTTAATTTGAATAATTTAAAACTTCAATAAATGGTTGCTGTAAATATTAAACTTTCAAATTTGTACCCAATATTTAAAGTAGGATGTTTTGCATTAAATTAATAGAATATTTGCAACGTGAACTAAATTTAATAAATCAATATTCGCAACTGACAAAAGTTGCGTATTCTACGCCTCTGGATTACGGACAACTCGATCACATCCAATCAGCACTCTATATTTAAACCATGTTAAACGGGTAATGTTGAATTCTTGAACAAATTAGCTATGATATGATAGAGTGGATGCCTTTTCGTATCGACGTTTACACAAATAACACAATCGCACCATTTTTACTATTTATTTCGCGTTAAAAGTGCTTAATTCGCATTACGTATCACCAAGCACAAACACTTAAAATAAATGCGTGCAGAATTTAACGAAATTATACGAACCAAGTACGAACACGATAGGTCGGATCACCTTAAGAACTATAATCGCTTGGCCTTGTACCAATTCCCCTTTCTCCACCTGCAGTTGTCGCGGCCAAACATTACAGCTTGGTACCTCTATTATATTCCAATCTCTATGGTTTCAACGTACACTAGAAGAAAAAAGAATGCGTCCAGCTCGAGAGATATTGGTGGGATGGACGTTTGCCGAGTCAGACCGAACGTTAGGGTTAGGCGTCTCACCCCGCCCCCCGCACACGCAGTACCTGATCGTAGCTCGTGCACGTTACTTGGCATAAATATTTCTCTCATAGATGTATTTTTCACTTAGCATTTATATGCATAGATGTAGATTCATAGATTGATTTGTGTTGCGCTTTTTAGTACAGGAGCTGCAAAGAGATTATTTAATTTGATTTACATAATTATAAATTTCAAATATGAGTAGGTATATATTTGTAATGTTCTAAATATTGAAATTAACAATAAATCTCGATCAATATTAGAACTTACCCAAATTAAGAAAAATGAATCAGTTTGTGTAAATGACCGAAGTGAAATTAATGCTCTTTCAAAAATTTATTTTCATTACTTATATAAACAAATATTTTCCCTTCTATATTTTCAAAAATCAGTTCGTTTAATATTTATTTGATACTTACATTGTAAAAATTTTGTAATGGCATTAATATTTATTATTTGAGTATGTTAATAATTTTAAATTGTTAATCTAGAAATCATATGCTGACATTTATAATTATATTTGATATATGACAATTCTTTTTTTGACATTTTAAAAGAAGTACTTTATTTATACAATTTTAGTTGTTATACCTATTTTTAACGTAAGTAATTTTATATTGTATTAATTTTGGAGCATGATTTGTAATTTATACTTATAATTTCAGTATTCTGATGAAGACATTGTATTAAATATGTCGAAATGTTAACTTAGCATTTTATTGTGTCTTTTTCCATAACGGCCTAAATATATATACACGTATACAGAGTGATTTATAATAAATAAATTATTCATTATTCATCTCAAAATTAGACAGCAGACATTTGTTTTTTTTTAAAGCACATGCAGTTGCATTTTTTTTATTTATAACTACATATGTGAATGCATACCTAATGTATTAATGTAGTAATTAAATTATTGTCATTTGATGTGTATTTTCGTATACAGATAGAATGATGAATAGAATTTTGGAAGAAGAGAACTGAGTGAAGGTTGTTTTTTCGAGTGTTTGAAATACTTGGGATAAATGTGAAACAAATGTCAACCTATGACAATCCCCACAGAATTACGATCTTTGAAAAAACGGCCCGAATGAACTTCTTTCTTATTTATCTTATTTATATGATTTGGGATAGGATCAGCAAATCAAAGGGAAGATTTCAGCTAGACTATATAACTATAGACACAAAAACTGTATTATTATTATTAATAAGTAAACTCCGAACCAAATAAAACTGGAAACATGTGCAATATCATGAAACCAAATAAAAAAATATTATAAAAAACAACGAATGCATTGCATGCAGAACACACATGGTAATTTTATATGTTTGTATTAAATATTGAAAGAAAGCAGCATTAAAACATGCCCTAACAAATATTTTTTGGAAAAATATAGTATTGTTAAGGACGTTTATTATTATGTTTCTCTTTTATTGTTTTTTATAAAGTAATATTCTCTATTCTATATAAAACGTATATATGTTTAGTTTTACTTTCAATATGCTTTATTTTACATAAGTACAATTAATTAGAACATGTATATATTCTCTATATAAGTGCTTATAATTCATAACCGTAAAATAATTATATACTTATAATTATATCTGGAAAGACCGAGAGGGACATTAGTCCCCTAATTAAATCTCTTTCTTATAAACTATTCTGTTGTCCGCATATTTGTGGTCTCGGGATTTAGGGATAAGCACGTTCTAAAAAATGAGGTGTAACCACCACACGACTTTCTTATACGTATGAGCGTTTCAAATTATAGAATTTTAAGAATTTTTTTATACAAAAATTATTCAAAATCCTATTCTAAGTACTTCTATTCTCTTAATAAATCACTATAGAATGCATACTTTGCAAGATATTATCAAAAAAGTGTTACTCGCTAAGAATAAAAGTGCTACTTCCGGTCCGAATTTTGAAATTTCATATATACAAAAAATATTGCAAATCTAGTTCTAAATATTTTTGTACTCTTGATAAATATTTATAGAATGCATAACTTACGACATATTTGCAAAAAATCGCTATTCGATAAGAGTAAAAGTGGTACTTCCGGTCTGAATTCAAAAATTTTTTTTTATACAAAAGATATTGAAAATTATGTTTTAAATACCTTTATACCCGTAACGTACTTGTCTAAAAAGCATGACTTGCAAAATATTCGCAAAAAACTGATTTTTGATTAGAGTAAAAGATCTACTTCCGGAAGAATTTTGAAAAACTTTTTAAATAAAATTATTCTCAATTTTTATTTTAAGTACATATGAATTCTTTATAAATTTGTTTAAACTTAGTAGTTGACGAAATATTGGCAAAATTCGATTTTTGCGCTGAAGTAAACTGCTACTTCGGGTCTACCGATTTTATTGAAAAACTAATCAGATCTCAAGAGGGAGATTATACACGCAAATACAAAATTTGAAATTGATATCTACAGCGGTTTGACCACTATCGTGGTCACACACACACATACAGACACACAGACACACACACAGACACACAAACATTTTTTAAAAACCACTTTTTCGGTATCAGGGGACCTCAAAACGTGGACATCTGCAAAAATCTCGAGGTCGAAAATTTTCATCATCACAATACTTCCTTATACTACGTATAAGAAAGTAAAAATCGGCAAAATGCTTTGTCTTAATTATCATTTATTGGCTTTCTGTAATTAGCATTATACAGTTCTTATACTTAAAAATACATAGGTAAACATTAGTCAGATTTCAGAATTATAGATACTCTGTAATTGACGAAATTCCAAAACGCACCCGGGTTCATATATTTATGTTAGAGAATTTTGTTGTTATTTGCTCCTTTCAAGAACATTAAATGAAAATATTACAACCCCTTAATGTTGGGTTTTTTCAAACAGCAATAGAGGAGGTTAAATACTTAATTTGGTGTAATAGAAAATTGAAATAATCAGTTCATCATCGAAACTCAACTTGTTAGCAGTTCTTCGATAATCTATCACATTGTTATTTTATTTAATGTAAATAAAATTGTAAATACAACAGTGTAGTGATAAACGAAAAGCAGTGATAACTACTTACATTATTTGAAGGGTAAAGATGCCTCCCATGTCAAGTATAGAAACCAGAGCAAAAGCTGTTACACTGTGGGAGCAGGGATTCTCCTCACGGCAAATTGCTGAAGAAGCTAATTTATCGGTAAATGTAAAACTTATATTTTTATTAATTCTTTTTAATAAACAATTTCAAGATCAAAGTAAATATTTATAAAAGATTTTTATATTGAATAATTAAAAATAAACTTCAAAATTTAAAATAAATAAACAAAAAAATAAATGACAAAAATATTTATCATTTATTATTTTTTGTTTTATTTATTTCAAATTTTGAAGTTTACTTTTAATAATTAAATATGGAAGTAAATATTTACTTTGATCCTTGATACTATCGTTGCTACCTTGGAGGCGCCAAAGCCACCTGAAGATATACCAAGTTATGTTGTTATTGGCGTTTTGTATTATGTACAAGCTCAGAAACGATTAATGTACTGTTTTTGCATTCACATAGCAAAACCTTTATTTTAATTTTAATGTATTTGACTATTTTTATTGTTTCAGAGTTAGTTAAAAATAATTTTTTTGACAAAACATAGTATATTTGAAACTAGATTAAGTCAGGAGATATAACATAGTTCTTGTAGAAACTACGTATTTCGTTCAGCACTTTTTGTAGTATTAAATATTTTCTCCGTTTCCTTAGAAAACACAAGTTCAGTATTGGATTAGACGATGGTTAACCGAAAATGAAGATGTGGCCCTAAAATCTAGGGCTAGAACTGGCCGTCCTAAAAAAATTAATGAAGGCGACGGAAATAGGATTTTAAATTTTGTAGAGAACACTCCCATTGTAACGTCGCGTCGGTAAATATTACAGAAAACTTGCAGTTGGACTGTGTACCGAGAACAGTAAGGAATTATTTACATAAAAGCGGAGTGCATTGCAGACAACCTGCTAAGAAAGTAGAATTTTTGCCACGGCACTCCCAACAACGATTACGTTTTGCTACTGAAAATGTACAACGTGATTGGGCTACTGTAATATTTACCGACGAAAAAGTGTTTTCCACGTCACATGACACCAAAAAATTAGTGTGGAGGCCTAATGGGACAAGGCTAGAAAGAAAAAACGTTATACCTGTTAGGCGTAGCAGTCGTATTAGCTTGGCCTATTGGGGGTGGATGTCGGCTGCAGGACCTGGAGAAATCACCCGAATTGAGACTGAAATGAATTCCGAACAATATCGGATCTAAATCCAATTGAAAATCTTTGGGCCCACATGGGTGAGATGTGGGACAACCAAGGTGTACCAGTTCCACGAACACGACAAGCCCTCCACGACCACGTGATTAATATTTGGGAGTCCTTCAGAGGCAGGGAAACATGCGGGTATCTAGTAGAATCTATGCCTCGACGATTGGAGGAAGTAATTCAACGAGATGGCTACTGAACGAACTATTAGTGCTGCTTTCTTTCAATATTTAATACTAACATATAAAATTACTGTGTGTGTTCTGCATGCAATGCATTAGTTGTTTTTTATAATATATTTTTATTTGGTTTCATGATATTGCACATGTTTCCAGAGTTTTATTTGGTTCGGAGTTTACTTATTAATAATAATAATACAGTTTTTGTGTCTATAATTATATAGTCTAGCTGAAATCTTGACTTTGATTTGCTAATCCTATCCCAGATCATATAAATAAGATAAATAAGAAGGAAGTTCTTTCGGGCCGACAAAGATCGTAATTCTGTGGGGGTTGTCATAGGTTGACATTTGTTTCACATTTATCCCAAGTATTTCAAACACTCGAGAAAACAACCTTCACTCAGTTCTCTTCTTCCAAAATTCTATTTATGATTCTATCTGTATACGAAAATACACATCAAATGACAACAATTTAATTACTACATTAATACATTAGGTATTCACATATGTAGTTATAAATAAAAAAAAAATGCAACTGCATGTGTTTTAAAAAAAACAAATGTCTGCTGTCTAATTTTGATATGAATAATGAACATATTTATTTATTATAAATCACTCTGTATACGTGTACAATAAAATGTTAACGTTTCGACATATTTAATGCAATGTCTTCATCAGAATACTGAAATTATAAATATAAATTACAAATGATGCTCCAAAATTAATACAATATAAAATTACTTATGTTAAAAATAGGTATAACAACTAAAATTGTATAAATAAAGCACTCCTTTTAAAATGTCAAAAAAAAAAGAATTGACATATATCAAATATAATTATAAATGTCAGCATATGATTTCTAGATTAACAATTTAAAATTATTAACATACTCAAATAATAAATATTAATGTCATTACAAAACTTTTACAATGTAAGTATCAAATAAATATTAAACGAACTGATTTTTGAAAATATAGAAGGGAAAATATTTGTTTATGTAAGCAATGAAAAATAAATTTTTGAAAGAGCATTAATTTCACTTCGGTCATTTACACAAACTGATTCATTTTTCTTAATTTGGATGAGTTCTAATATTGATCGAGATTTATTGTTAATTTCAATATTTAGAATTTTAGTGTTATCAAAATTAAAATTATGTTTAAATTGTTGACAATGTTTTTTAAAGCAGTTGAATTTTTACAATATTTATGACCTTTAATTCTTTCTTCTAAATATTGCATTGATTGTACAATGTATATTTTGTTAGAAATGTAATAATGAAATACTATGAATAGTGTTTTTTTTTTAAAAAAAGAGTTTTAGATTAAATAATAGTATTGATAAACTGTAAATTATTATAATTTGTATGTGCTACTTTAATATTAAATTTACTAAACATTTTAGTTAATTGTTCTGATAATTTTGGTACATATGGAATAAATAAATATTTAATTTGTTTATTATTTAAATTTTGATTGTTTTGTTGTTGGTTGTGAAATTTATAAGTTCTTTTTTTAATGATATTTTTAATTAAATTTATTGGATAATTTTTATTCGTTAAAGTTATGGTAATGTTTTCTAAAACTTCTTTTCTAACATTTGGGCTTGTTAACTTGATTGCCCTATCAGAAAGATTTAGGCGGCAGTCCCACTGATAAAGCGATGTCCACCGACGGTCATCGATTAAAATTAGGTTATGAGTAAAGTATCCGCAGCAGTCCGACTGCATCGATTAACGGCGATCGTTCAACAACAACCGGCATGCATCGGTTTATAATTTTCGACAGGTTCTAATTTTAGTTGATGATCGACGACTGGGCACATGCGCAGAAAGGGTGTTGATTGTGTTTTGGTTTGTTTTTTTAAAATATAAACAGAAATATGAAACAATGGTTCTACTTTTGAAATTAAGATGCGATAACATTGAATATATATATAATAATAATATATAATAATATATAATATAATATAAAAATTGTAGAATTTTTCTGTATCATTTAAAAGTTGAGGGATTAAACAGTGAAATTCTCCTAATCCTCTCTATTTGCAAATATTTGACGTACCCACACTTTTCTATGCTTTTTACAGTTTTTCTTATACCAGTGGTAAGCTGTTATGCTTTCAGTATCAGAAGAAGAAGAATTAGTTGACGTTTTTAATTAAAGAAGTGGGACAAAGATCCCAGTTATGACGTCTGAGGTTATGTTTGTGTTTATAGTTTATGTCCTGCCAGTTTTGTTGAATGAAATTTTTGCGCGCGAAACTTAAATTTTGTTTGAATACTTTTCCCAGTGAGACCGTACCACAAAATTTTAGTCGATGTATGTCGATGTCAGTTACTGGCGCTCAATGGTTGTGTATGCAGTGGGACTGCCGCCTTATGGTATCACTTTTTTAAAAGATAATGATTGACATGATTTAAAATTCATTAATCTACTTTTATTGTCTTTTCTTATTAAACTCATATCTAAAAAGTTGATTTTATTATCAATTTCTATTTCCTTTGTAAATTGAATTTTTTTATAACTATTACAAAATGTATCTATTAGATCTATTTTGTTTTCAGGTATTGCAAGAATACAGTCATCGACATATCTTTTATAAAATGGAATTTCAAAATTAATTTTTGATATAATTGTTCCTTCAAGATCTTCCATTACTAATTGTGCTATAACACTTGATATTGGTGCACCCATAGCACATCCATATATTTGTTTATAGTACTTATCTTTATATTGGAAAAACGTTGAAGTTAATGAAATATCTAAACCTTCTAAGAAAGAATTAAGATCTAAATAAGTGAATTCCTTTAATTTACACCAATGTTTCTTAATAATGTTTATATCTAAATCAATAGGAATATTTGTGTAAATTGATGTAACATCTATATCAACTACAGTGCCCGAATTTTTTTTATTACATTAAATATCAAAGAGTAAATTTACATTTGACAGATCCTTGATTCACCTTGTATATTATTATGCAGCAGTTATAAATACAAAATTCTAATGTTAAGTGCTATCACAAAAATAATCAGTATCTACTCTTTAGTTCCCAGACAGAGAATTGCTAGATTTAATTATAAAACTCTATTGAATTATCGTCATTTCTAATAATATAAAATAAAATAGTCCAAACAATGCTTTTTGCAGCGTTTGCATTGAAAAGCACGAATATTAAGCAGTCTGTCTGATTTATAAGTGTGCAATATTATTTTTTATTGCGTATTTATTATACTCTATGAAAAATGCATGTTCTGTTGGTTATAATCACCAACATTTCAAATATATACCTACTCATATTTGAAATATATAATTATGTAAATCAAATTAAATAATCTCTTTGCAGCTCCTGTATTAAAAAGCGCAACACAAATCAATCTATGAATCTACATCTATGCATATAAATGCTAAGTGAAAAATACATCTATGAGAGAAATATTTATGCCAAGTAATGTGCACGAGCTACGATCAGGTACTGCGTGTGCGGGGCGGCGGGGTGAGACGCCTAACCCTAACGTTCGGTCTGACTCGGTAAACGTCCATCCCACCAATATCTCTCGAGCTGGACGCATTCTTTTTTCTTCTAGTGTACATATTGCTATAGCCTTGTTTTCAAATTAAATATAATAATTTTGCACCGGCATAATTTAATCAAACTACGGTAATACAAAGCTGCATAATTTATTACGAATGTAGAGATAACGTTGTTATAAAAAAAAATTCTTTATTAAATTTATAAGTTCAATCTATCAATTCTAGCAGTGATATTCCTTCTGTTTTTCCCACAACATTTCTTATTTAAAATTAATAGGATAAGGTTACTAATAAAAAAACTAAATCTCATAAAATATTTATATTCAATTTTAATATCTTATAATAACATCATCGAAGAAATAATTCTCTTGCCACATGTGGCCGTAAAAAGAAATTGTCCTTTTTACTTTCCCATTACAAGTAAAAAAAACAAACGTGTATTTTATAAAGATACGGAAAACACATTACATTACAAATATAACATATAGATTTAGAATAGATATCACTCTTTGCTATATTCAAATTTTAACATTATATAGTTTCAAAGAAATAATAATTTTATTATACGACGCTAAATTTCTGCCTTACCAAAGACATTCATTTTCACGAAGTATCTTTGAAAATACAAAAACTCGCAAAACAGAAAACACCTTGATAAGACCGTCACCAATCACCATATGCAAACATTCACACGTTGTACATATCATAAATTGGCTATTGTCTATCAAAATGCTCCCATCCTTACGTATATCAATATATTTGATATCCCCATAAAATTTTGTATCTATAACTTGTTAACAATGCATAGATAACATCACTAACAAACATTCACACGTTGTGTCATCGATGCCTCCCTACATTGTTAACAATAATCCCATTATTTATTACTTTAGTCTATTTATAACAAAGAAGATAATAATCGCATCCAAAATATTAAATAAATTTTTCTTCGCTAAAGATGAATATTTCCACATAGCATCTTTAGCATAATTTATTTTAAGTGAAACTTACTCATGATATTTATATATTTCATCAAATTCTTCCTTATATTGATCCATCATAGTGATAATTAAAAAAATAAATGAAATTAAACTAATGGCAAAAATTAATTATGAAATAAAAATTACTTATTGAAAATAAAATAATCTAATACATTTTGCTGAGGATGATTTTTATGCAGTGTATAACACGCCTGAAATCATCGAACGAAATGAAAAATCAAACGCTACTTTTACTAGAGCTCGGCAACTTGTTCACTTCTAGATATCGACAGCTTCTTCCGTACTACTCTCGTACTTGCCTTCTTATCATTTTCGGTCATCAGAAAAAACCATACATCGTTCGCAGCGCCACAAACTCCGCACTAACGTTTATGTTGGCATTGTCCTGCTCAGATTTATTTTCTTGACGTTTTCCCTAAACTGACCTGCACCAATATTGTTTGACATCTCGAAATTACACAAATTATGCACGCACTTAAATTGTTTGTTATTGTTAATCTTAATGCACATTTGCGATATTCTTATCTTGGTAGCTACATTCCTTTTCATTAACGCCATCCTTCATTATGTTTATAGATGAATTCGTTGCTTCTTTCATCATTATTTAAATATATTCTTCTACCACTATTTAACACTATTCGTATTTTTCTTTTGCAGTCGTTTCCTTTGAAAATAACAGGAAAAACATTGCATACGACTGGAATGCTCCTTTTATTAATTATGTTATCATGAACCTGGACCCTGACAACTTCATCCATATCTTCGAACCATCTTTCCTCGTCTTCTTGTAGGTTGATTTGTATGCAGCTGTTAACAATATTGAACATTGTTTTTCTTTGTAGATTTTAATGAGATTAAACCAATTTTTAATGTGTTATTTCCGGAATTTTTCCTGGATAAAACTGGATTTAAACCTGCCACTGAAGCTTTTCCACATTATATTGTGTCGAATGAAAATAATATACCTTTTTACATATTCCTTTTAAAATTATACTTAGATATAAGTGTCAGGTATACCATGCGCTTGCAGGCGACCTGCGTATAGGGCTTACTGTAAGATAAAACGACGACACCGAGAGTTTGTATGAGTTAGTACGAGAAAGCAATATACAAACTGCAGTACAGCTGCTATCTATCCTTGTTGCCCTGCTTAAACGGAGAGTCAGTCTAGCCCGTTCTAACCTCAGCGTAAATGTACTCGAATCCCCACTTTTCCAACACTACACTCGACCAAAGAGCGGTTTGTATATTGCTTTCTCGTACTAACTCATACAAACTCTCGGTGTCGTCGTTTTATCTCACAGTAAGCCCTATACGCAGGTCGCCGGCAAGCACACTGTATATCATGTTATTAAATGTGACCATAAAATGTCGAACAAATAACAATCTCTTACAAATTTACGTCTATTCATTTTGAATAGTGATTTATTGCTCAAAATATTTAATGCGACTCTCACACAATGCATAAAATTTGGTTCTGTGTATATTGAAATTGCATCTTGTGCTCCTCGTTTCTACAAATATAGAATACATGAACTTTATTTTTGTATTTATTTTTATACCTTTAAAATAAATTTTGTTGCAATTTTTAATCGTCATCTACCTAACATTATAATGTTACGCCGTTGCGGTTATGCAACTCATGATACATTTTTCCATAATTACACTTACTACTAATAAATTATTTACTTATTCTATTACATAATTATTTATTTATCTTACAATGCCTGACCAATGTAGGGATCACGGCAATATGTATGCACAATTGTAATACAAGAATAATTCTTGAGACTGAAGTTCATTATATTTATTTCAACCACTCTCGTAGAACTTTAACCCACGTTATAGATTAATTATAGATAGTTTTTCTATACTTATCGCTGTGTATCTAAAAACATATTTATATATAAAAATAAAACGTATCGGCAAAAATAATATATTCGGGATTTATTGTCCTTTCATACAAATTTGATTCTAGGCGAATAAATCTATATAAATACTTGTTTATAAAATATTTTTACGCAAATAGAGACATACTGCACACGTATTTCTGAATAACATATAAAAATGAGACCCTTATAGGTGGATCTAATAAATATTACGCTTCGATGAATCGATATATTCCATTGTTATGTAGATACGGTAGAAAATCTGATATATGATCTCAAATAAAATTATATCTCGCTACCGTTAATATACTTGACACCCTCTTTTAACATTAGAGGGGGTGTCTACCCATATGTTTATCAGGAACTACTGGGCCGATTTATTCGAACTTTTTTTTTTAAATGACCGCTGGGGCGAGTCTAAGATGTGGGTCAAATTAGTGTTCATGAAACAAAGCGGGGCTTGGCAAAGTGCCAAAAACTGCAAAATTTGCATAAAATGAAGGCGACCCTCTTGAATAAATTTTTACGGTGGAAGATTGGAATTTTGCAGTTATATTACAAGATGTCCAACAAATTACAGTTTTTGCGTTTTGAAAAATCGTCATTAGAAGCGATTTTATTCAAATTTTTACGTACGTGTATTATACAATTGCCTTTGATGCAATAACGCATCATCAATTTTTGAAATGGAAAGTTGAAGTCATGATACTAAATTATTCTACCACTCAAGTTCTATCAAGAAAATTTTTCCGTTTTTAAAAGTCTTTTCTAGGCCAGACTTTATTTAAGCTTTAAGGTTCAGAAAATTTTCAAAAATTTGAACTTTTTTCAAACCTCATACACTTTATGGCAGGTAGTTCAAATCTGACTGACAACATTGAATAACTCTTCAAAATTTTTACTGGTATTGTTAGAAATGCCTCTGGGGCATTTCCTATACAAAAATAAAAATCACAAATATATGTGTGGTCTGTGGTGTTTACCCGCTCGAGTTGTGTGTATATGTTATACTCATTAAAATGTCAACACTCTATTATGTATCAGTATATTTCTTTATATAAGATGCACTGGAGAAATACGATATATGTGCGATATTATTTCTCTTGAGTTAGTTCTACAGACACGTCAATATCGAATACACACATATTCAAGTACACTGCGTTTTATTTTAATACCTATTCCCACTATGTTATGGGCCCAGTAACAAAGATTGAAATTTTTAGATTCTTCTTAGCTTTTGATAATCAATCTAAATTGTTAGTTCATCATATGGATGTAAAAATTGCATTTTTAAACGGTATATTAAATGAGGAAATTTATATGAAAGTACCTGAAAGAATAGAAGCCAAACAAATGACGAAGTATGTAAATTACATAAATCATTATATGGTTTAAAACAATCTTCAAGGTGCTGGTTGACCGTTTTGACAAAATGCTAAAAGAAGTAAATTAAAAAAAAACGCAAGTAGATCATTGTTTATACTATTTGGATAAGGGAAATATAAAAAATATTACATATATTATATTATATGTAGATGATGTGTTGATAGCAACACAAAATGTAAATACTATGAAAAGCTTTAAACGTTATCTTAAACAACACTTTTCAGTGGTAGATTCAGAAGAAGTAAATATATTCTTAGGAATAAAAATTAGGAGAACTGAAACAAAAATAAGCTTAGATCAACGTATATATTTAAAAAGGATTCTAAATAAATTTAATATGTTAGAGTGTAATCTAGTAGATACACCTCTTGCAACTAAATTAAATTATGATGCATTAAACTCAGATATTCATTTTGATGCACTCTGTAAAAATTTAATTGGATGTTTGATGTTATGCACACGTCCAGATCTTTATGCTGCTATTAATATATTAAGCCGTTACCAAAAGAAAAATAATGTGGAATTTTGGAAATAATTTAAAAGGGTATTAAGATATATAAAGGGCACAATTAATCTCAAGTTAATATATGAAAGAGATAAATATAATGATATCATTATTGGCTATACAGATGCAGATTGGGGAACTGATGAAAATGATAGAAAGAGTACAACGGGTAGTTTTTAATTAGTGTAATATTATCTGCAATACACGAAATCAAAATACCGTAAGTAGCATCGTCCACTGAAGCTGAATATATGGCTATTTTTGAAAGCGTGGGAAAAGCTATGTAGTTAAAATCTCTTTTAAATAGGATAAATAATAACAAATGCTTTAGTATAGCTAATGATCCAGTCCATCATAAAAGAACAAAGCACATTGATATAACATTTCATTTTATTAGAGAACAAATTGAACGCAATGTAATAATTCTGACATAATTCTTAAATATATTCCATCAGCAGAGCAAATTGCAGACGCGTTCACAAAAGGACTGCCAACAACAAGGTTCAAGGAACTGCAATTACAATGAATTATACTATCTATATAGATATATATAAATGTCAGAAAAGAGTGTTGGGGAGTCTGACATTAATACATAACGGCAAAGACTACTTCAAACCATATGATATATATAAATATATCAATAATGTTTATGTATCTATTTTATTAAAAAAAGGAACGAACACCATAGGCCATTGTTTATTTTTTTGGGTGGTGGTCTTAGAAATGCATCTTGGGCATTTCCTATACAAAAATATAAATCACAAATATATGTGTGGTCTGTGGTGTTTACCCGCTCGAGTTGTGTGTATATGTTATACTCATTAAAATGTCAACACCCTATTATGTATCAGTATATTTCTTTATATAAGATGCACCGGAGAAATGCGATATATGTACGATATTATTTCTCTTGAGTTATTTCTACAGACACGTTAATATCGAATACACACATATTTAAGTACACTGCGTTTTATTTTAATACCTATTCCCAAAAGCTATAATACATCTATTACATTGCATTCTTTTGATCTACGCACAATTATCTATTATCGTTTTTCTTTGTCTTGCCATTCATGCATCATTTGACACAGTCATTTGAGTGGTGAAGTTAGATGTCATCCATGATAAATCTTGATTTTCTAACAAATCTAGATGAAAAGCTGCTCTACAACTAAATTTTTACATTTTCACTTTTAATCACTCAGTTCGCGTCAATATTGTTTGTGTGGTGAAATTAGATGACGTCCATGATAAATCATGATCTACTGATAAAACTGCATAGATAATGGCGGTTGTTCTATAGCTAAGTGTTAACATTTACACATTTAATTATACAATTCGCGTTTGCATCCTTCTATGCTTTGTAACTGTTTGTCATTAAACACATAGGTTGGTATTGTAACGAATCTAAATATCATTTTTGATTAATCAAAGATCTACCAATGATTCTACTTAAATGACTTGCTTTCCTAATTGACATTTTTGATATAAATTGACTATTTTTAAACAATATAGTCTCTATGTCATAATGGCTGATAAGTTTAATTACAGTTATATACCCAACGGCTTGCCAGTAAGAGTAAAAGACATGTCTCTGGTACAAATTTTGAAACACTGTTTGAAAAAATTGAATTTGTGACTGAAATAAACTACTACTTCCGGTTCGTCGATTTAATTGAAAATATAATCAGCTATCGCAAGGAAGATTATACTCCTAAATAAAAGGTTTGGTATTAATAGCTGAAAGAATTGGGCCTCCATTTTCGTCACAGACACACACAACCATTGTTTGCAAAAACCACTTTATCGTTATAATTGAATTTAAAAACGTGGAAACTGTACTACATCTAACCGGTTTTCAATTTGAACAAACCGTTTCAAAGAGGTGGAAAATTCTGGCGTCAATTTTAAATTCCACTCAAAAGTGGACAGTAAGAATAATAGATTGGTAAATATTGTAGATTCATTATTTCAATTTATATACTTTATATATATATATATATATATATATATATATATATATATATATATATATATATATAATGTGCAATGTGTTTCATACAAATATTTTATTTTAAATAGAATTTTACAAGCTTTTCTGCTTAAAAAAAATATATCAAAATACATGAAAGTACATATCAATATTCCATTTGGTTGCTTTTTCAAATGTAACTGAGAGGAAAGGGTGGCATTTTACGTTTCGTATGAAATCCTTTTACGAAAAGTTGAAATTCTACGATGTAAGAGGCAATGTGTTGAAGCTATTAATTTGAATGGTAGGTATATATCTGATAGTGTTACCACCCCTTCCACCCTTCCCATATGTTACCTTTCATGATGTTAATATGGAACGACGCTGTTCGACATGATCTCCAGGTCATGTGTTTGACGGAAGTAAAAACGTCAGAGGGAAATTATTGAGTCAGTTGTCAAATTTTATGTCAGTTTGTTACATAATCAATACATAATTATTTATTGTGATATTTACTCTTTTAAATGTTATTAAATAAAACGTTTGGTAACATTTTGGCGCTCAACTAAGTGGCATTGAACATAGTGTAGTGTTCGCGAACCTTCTGCCAGAACCATCGCAGTGAGGATCTAAGCTGCCACACCCTCCCTGGAAGGGCTGTTAGCAAAGGTCTACGGCCATCGCCAACCATAATGGCGTTCCTCGGACGAGGAGTCGCCCCCAGGAAAATTGTTAACCACTGCTATAGTCATGGCTACTATGAACCACCGCATCCCTTCAGTGGGCACCCAGCCGAGGACCCACGCGAATTCATAGACCAATTAGAGGACTACCTTCAACAGTATGACCTGGACTCGCCAAAGGACATAGATGACGCAGTACGCCCATATCCCTCCACATGCCAAAAGGGCACCTTTTGGCATGTGGAGGGATTCGGTGGGAGATTCCGGATGGAATTCTTTAACGACGAACAATATGCGGACTTCCTGAAGAACTCACCTCAAGGTGATTGCGAACGGACTCCATTGGCTGATACTGGTACTCCGGACGATGCGCCATCCGAGTATGTGTGTGCAGTGGAAGTTAATCAGGAAACAGCACAATATATAAAAGATTCCTCCAGTGTAAGAACTATCCCACCGCCGCCGCCCTACGGTGGATACTTTGACGAAGACCCACTAGTCTTCATAGAATTACTGGAGGATTATCTGCTACAATTCCCTCAGGATGTATTGAGAAATGTTGACCTGGCAGTCAGCCCTCATCTGACAGGTGTAGCAAAGAAGTGGCATCAATACTTTTGGGGAACCTTCCAGACATTGGAAGAATTTGGTAGGCGGTTTCGGACCGAGTTTTTCAATGATCAAGACTACTCGACATATCTGAGAGAAACTCATATTCCGTCTGCCAGTATCGAGACTACCAAACACATGGGTTACGTGTACACAACAGACCACAAGCCACCATCACAGCCCACAGCAAATGGATCTACTATGGACACGGATGTGCCAGTTCAGGACGGTGTCGTGGTTCCAACAGCATACACCGAGGGTCCTTCTGCCAAACCTATGAATTGTGTGAAGATCACGCGGAATGAAGAGACGGCGTCACAGTCCTCAACAAAAGGACCTCCAACGGCAACGCGCTTGCCCATCCAAGACAATGTCTCAAGCTCAGTGATCAACACCAATCACCCAACCGGTGGGAATAACGAGGGTGTGGACCACAAGACACCATCACGGTCCTCAGTAGATGGACTTATTATGGACACGGACGTGCCAGTCCGGGGCGGGGTCATGGTCCCAACAGCCTGCACCAATCTTCCAACTGCCAAACCTATCGATTGTGTGGAGACCACAATGACTAAGAAGATATCGTTACATTCTTCAGCAAATAAACTTAGCACACCAACGGACGTGCTAACCCAACACAATATACCTACCTTAGGAACTACCACCGACACGCGGAAGAAACTAGTACCCACCACGAAAGTTGACGGATTATGGTGCCGAAATTCACGCAAACCATTTCACAGCAAGCAGCCCACACTCAAATTGACAAGTCGTCAAAACCGAAGCATAGTTACTCGACCCAAGGAGTTGCTTAGAAGAACCTTAAAGTCTACCTGGAAAAGAACCATGCAAAATGGCCAACAACGCCAAAACTACAATAAGATGGGTCAAACATATTGGATCCTAGCGAATCATAAACCATTTGATCCGGGCATCCGCCGGACCAGAATCTCATCATCCAGGTCCACCGGTCGAACGCAAGAAGCTCAAGAACCAGGTTCGCTACCGCCACCACCTACAGAAGAGCCACGACCGGGGACCAGTCGCCGGATTCCTAAACATGGCTTGGACACAATAAGTTTTAAACGGACCTGGAGCATCAATCGAACTAGCGTCTTTCAGAGGGGGGAGCGTATGTTACCACCCCTTCCACCCTTCCCATATGTTACCTTTCATGATGTTAATATGGAACGACGCTGTTCGACATGATCTCCAGGTCATGTGTTTGACGGGAGTAAAAACGTCAGAGGGAAATTATTGAGTCAGTTGTCAAATGACAATTTTTCTGTCAGTTTGTTACATAATCAATACATAATTATTTATTGTGATATTTACTCTTTTAAATGTTATTAAATAAAACGTTTGGTAACAATAGGTCCAGAAGATGAAAATAAATTTTATGATACCATTTTTTACTGCGGATTCTTGTCCGATATAACGCAACTAGGGAATCTACCAACTCGACTCCCCCCATAAACTGATTGTAAATAGCAACTGCATTAGGACAATCTACATCAATTTTACTTTTAGTTTTAGTATCCCAGCGTTTGACTTGTGCTGTAGGATAAACTCCGACAAAGGAACTCAGTAGATGTACCGGTTTATTATCATACCATTTTGTAGTTATTAGTTCAACACCTTCTATCAGTGTTTTTATTTCTTCTACAGACCCTCTCCCTCTCCTAGTCATTTCTTTGTCACATATAAATTCACATCCATCTAAACGATTAGGACGTGTAGTTCCTACAACAGCCCGTTGGTTATGTATTAGTCAGCAGCACATGTAGTGGTAAAGCTTTAGAGGAGACTGTAGATAATACAATTCTAAAGATATTTGCAGTTGGACTTTCTGTCCGAGCACTAGTATCTGATGTCGGATCAAATTTTTGTAAATATTCAAAAGAAAAAGGAGTTACTCCAGAATCACCTTACTTTTACATAGAACATAAAATATTTTATTTTTTTGATGTACCACATCTTGTTAAAGCAACTAGGAACACATTTCTTAAATATACAATACAATTTGACAAAACATTTCTAAATGAATTTTATAATAAAGGTAAACTCATGAACACCAAACTTCAATTAATTAGTTATTAATCATTTTGCTAATCGTAAGGAACGGCGAATGGATTTTATTTTCAAACAAATTAATTAAATAACATATTGAGTTTATTTTTTTGTCTGTACTTAATTTTTGATATTAAACACTCGGACCCCCCGCCCCCCGGTGCCCTTCCGTCCCAAAAAATCACGGGCCGCCACTGGTTTCTAGCTACTATTTTTGACGAACGTAAAACCACATTACCACTAACACCTATATCTTGGAAGATCAGGATCTTGATCAATAGCTCCAGTGTAGAGCTCCCAGTTGTTAATTATGCCATCAGAGCCACATAGAACAAATGATTTGTATCCCCATTTTTTTGGTTTTGCTTTCATGTATTGTTTTATGGAATGATGACCTTTATATGGTATCATTTGTTTATCTACACATATCTTTCCCCCATATGAAATTTATTGAAATTTTTGACTATCGAATCAATAAATGGGCGAATTTTGTGCAGTTTATCTTTGCCTCCAGCCAAAAGATTATTATCGTTGAAGTGAAGTTTTGATTTGACCTGTTCCCATCTATTCCTAGACATTGTTTCAGCTATTTTTGCGACCCGGGTTTCTTTTTGCCAACACATTCTGGTTCGAGGCAAACCATAAATGGACATATAGAATGTTATTCCTATAAATCTTTCCAGTTCCTCAATGAATATAGGTTACTCTGTTTTACAATGTATTGTAATATCTCCTTATCAACAAGCTGTCTAAAGTACGACAAGGGTGTGCCAATTGTTTTCGCACTGAGTGGTAATTGACCTTTCCAGGGATATATTGGTTGAATTTGTCTCGCCTTCGTGGATGTCCACTATACTCTTCTTTTTTGTTTTTTCGTTTTTTTCTTTGGTTTGTCGGAGAAATTTGCCAATGGAAGTTCATCCTCTGTATTCCAATCAGATTGGTTATTGTTTTCCTCTAAGTCCGATTCAGGTATTGGAGAGGAAGCAATTTTTAGTTCTTCATCGTCTTCTTCAAGAAAAGAATCTGTTTCTTCCGCCAGTATAACACCCTCTTCATTCGAGTCTGCATCGCTTTCACTCAAGTCTGGATCATCAGAATCTTCTGGGTTATTTGGTGGTAATTTAGTAAACATGTGAACGTTTTTTTTATATTTGAAGATTTTCCATAGAAGATTGATGGATCCATATTTATGCTATAAAGAATAAAATTTTTGTTGGTCCGTTGTGGCTCGTTGTAACTTTGAAGTAATATACCTATGTTTTTCTACTCCCATACTTTAATTGTATTATTAGATATGCCGAACCTGTACTTTAACGATGTCCATTACGATACAGATTTTCATTATGTTACAAGTTTATATCCAATAGGAATACAGATTTTTCATTACGATACAAGTTTGTATCCAATAAATATGCGACATTCGAATATTCAAACAATATTCAATATGGCGACTGCATATCTGACAGATATACAAATTAAATAAATGTGACAGTTCTCTGCAATTTACAAGTAAGTACTTAAAATTTGTGCTTTTTTGAAAATATAAACGGTAAAAATGAGGGATAATGACAGTGAAATGTAAAATTTGAGTCCACCAGAAATTATGGAGCAAGCCTTAGTAACCACCAACAATTTATTACCAGCTAAACTCGCAAAGGTGCATGTAAAATTTTAACCTCAATTAATGATATAGAATGTTCAAAAAATAATGTTTTATTATGGGGTCGTAGAAAAAATAGTGTATGCAACTCGCATTTAATGGCTATTAAGACACTCGTATTCATTACAATACTCGGCTTCGCCTCGTATTGTAATTTTCTTACTCGTGTCTTAATAGCTATCATTAAATGCTCATTGCATAATATACTATTCTCTGTCAGAACGAAAATAAACAAGTTCTTGGTTTCACAAGTATTCACACACAATAATGACACAATGTAGAAATCACCAAATATTTTTAGTTTATTATTTCTCACTTTATTTTACGATCAATTTTCATTCAGTTTGCAAGTACATGCAACTTAGGCGCCATTAGTGGTGGGTAATGCTACGTTTCAATTTACTTTTTGAAATGTTTGTTAGATGGCGCTATATGTGTACATTTCTGAATCCATGATGTTACCTTAAAATTACGATAGCCCGTAAAGGATGGATAACTACTATTTCAGTAGAAATTTTTTTTCTTCTGGTATATTCCTTTGAAGTCACATGGGGCCATAGAGGGTTAAGAGCTTAAGAAAGCTTAATATCTGGAAATAGACAATTGCGTTGTCATGGAAAGTACATGTTCGTATTCTTGGAATTGAGAACTACCATTTCATAAATCAAAGAAATGCCAATGATTCTAGTTAAATGACTTGCTTTCCTAATTGACATTCCAGCTGGTTGCTTTTTCAAATGTGACTGAGAGGATTATATTTGTTTAATCAATTAATGAAAGGGTGGCATTTTACGTTTCGTATGAAATCCTTTAACGAAAAGTTGGAATTCTACGATGTAAGAAGCAATGTGTTGAAGTTATTAATTTGAATGGTAGGTATATATCTGATAGATTTCAACGTGTTTATTATAATTGCTTGTTTAGCTCTATATAATTGCTCTTGAGAACAGCGTCTTATAGTGTGGTACATTGAGCAATTCCTTTATATACGGTCTCAGCAAAACGACTGAGTCCATTTATAGAGAGCGAATAATTTTTAGTACAAAAATTGCAAATAATATGTAAAAACCAAAATTATTTTCCTTTATATAGAGTATTCGAGAATGACGAACCAACACAGACTTATGTTTTTTTAATTGAATACTATGCATTCATTTTATAATAGCTCTTTAATTAAATTAATATAAATTTGTATTAGCCGATTTTCAATTGTTTCATGAGATTTGGCTATTTTTTGTTAGAAACTATACAATTTTTGAAAAACTATTATTGGCTCAATTGTTAGTGATATTTGAATTAATATTTATTTTGACATTTAAATTCATGTTTTTTAGAATTACACTAATTAAAGTTTAAAATTCTAAAATAAATTAAATGGAACACCTGTATATTTAGATGCTTATGAAAAGTACTAAAAATTTACTATTTAAAAAAACTGTCGATTAGCCTTTGGATCTATGGGCAATGTTGTAGAAGTTGTAGAAGTTGTAGAATATTATTTATAAATAAAACCGATTACGAATTAAAATGAAAAGAGCTTCTTATAATATTTTCTATTTACATTTAAGTAATTTTTGTTAAAATTTTAAAACTAATGAAATAGTAAATTTGGAAATTCATGCACTAGCAATAATTTAATAATATTGATGTGTATCATAAAATTGTTAAATGGTAAAGCTTAGATATATAATTTTAGTTGAAAAGGCATATCGTCATTATAAGAACACAAAATTGGAATTAATAAAAATGGTTTATGTTTTCGGAGAAAGTTATTGGACACAATTAAAAAGAGCGCATAATATGAAATTAAAAGCTAGCAACTGTTGTACTATCTATTTTTTGCTAAACTTGTTTGCGAGTCGTTATTTTCCGAAATAAGGTAATTACAGAAATAAGATGAATCCAGCGCGGCATGTGCATTGCTTAAAGTTACTACTTATGAATATTATTTGACATGGCATGGCCAATTTGTAGTTTTTTCCAATAATGCGTATCAATCATGGTAGGGTTATAATGATTGTTTATAATAATTATATTTTAGGTTCTATTTATTTATTGTGATCTGGTAATGAAATCCAACCAAATCACCACTGAGTGTTATCCCACTGGTGATTTGCCTTTAGCCAAAAACACTACGTTTAACATTCTTTTTTGTTTTTCAACAGATTTCTACCGATTACGTATATACATTTTTTATATCTTTTTACTTTCATATACGTAGTATAAGGAAGTATTGTGATGACGAAAATTTTCGACCTCGAGATTTCTGCAGATGTCCACGTTTTGAAGTCCCCTGATACCGAAAAAGTGGTTTTTAAAAAATGTCTGTGTGTCTGTCTGGCTGTCTGTCTGTCTGTCTGTGTGTCTGTCTGTGACCACGATAGCGGTCAAACCGCTTGAGATATCAATTCCAAATTTTGTATTTACGTGTATAATCTCCGTCTTGAGATCTGATTAGTTTTTCAGTAAAATCGGTAGACCGGAAGTAGCAGTTTTCTTCAGTGAAAAAATCGAATTTTGCCAATATTTCGTCAACTACTAAGTTTAAACAAATTTATAAAGAATTCATATGTACTTAAAATTAAAATTGAGAACAATTTTATTTAAAAAGTTTTTCGAAATTCCTACCGGAAGTAGGTCTTTTACTCTTATCAAAAATCGTTTTTTTGCGAATATTTCGCAAGTCAAGCTTTTTAGACAGGTACGTTACGGGTATAAAAGTATTTAAAACATATTTTTCAATATCTTTCGTATAAAAAAAATTTCAAAATTCGGATCGGAAGTACCACTTTTACTCTTACCGAATAGCGATTTTTTGCAAATATGTCGTAAATTATGCATTCTATATATATTTATGAAGAGTACAAAAGTATTTAGAGTTGGATTTGGAATATTTTTTGTATAAATGAAATTTCAGAATTCGGACCGGAAGTAGCACTTTTACTCTTAGCGAGTAGCACTTTTTTTCGAATATATTGCAAAGTATGCATTCTATAGCGATTTATTAAGGGAATGAAAGTACTTAGAATGGGATTTTGAATAAGTTTTGTTAAAAAAAAAATCTGAAAATTCTATACTTCGAAACGCTAATACGTATAAGAAAGTAGTGTGGTGGCCACACCTCATTTTATAATTTTTGTGGTAAGGAATTTTTCCTTTTGCATTTTGTTTAATTAGAATTGTACTCTTTCTAATGCTAATTCGAATGGTTGTGTTTTATGTAGCGTTGATATTTTTTTGAACGGACAACATTACACAAACTCTGCAATGCTGCAGGCAGAATATTTTAAATTAAGAAAAAGGTAATCACAATTTCAGAAAGGATTATATAAATTTGTTTCTTTGTCTCCACCATTTCATAAGTAATTATTATAATTATAATAGGCAATCAATATTGTATTCAACCGTGCACTAATCGACTAAAGGGTTCGTCCATAGTTTATTGTGTTTATAATTGTTTTGTTTTGCTTGTATTAGTTGGTGATTGGTTTTCGTCTATGCGTGGTTACCAACATGATTTAATTCAATTTTTAAAACAATTTTATAGTAAATTAACGCCAGAGAAATTCTAAATATTTATGGCTGCTATGTTTACTACATTTTAGTAAAATTGATATACATATATAGTCGAAATATTGACACAACCTAATGTTTAGATATTCCCAGAGCAGAAATATATATACACAAAAATTTTCCAATAGGGAATAACAAATAAATAAAAACATATATAACAGATATAGAGGCTAAATCAAATTTATCGCTTTTATATTGAATCTCGTACAATTTTCGTGACCAGAAGCAGCTGTATTTTTAATTGTTTCTAATTTAAAACTCTATGAAGAATAAGTATTTAGTTATTCCATTGGCAAACTCAGATATAGTTAACAACTTTTAAGTATTTCTGTTTCTTAAGACATACTATTCGACGTACAGTAAGTAAATTTTTGAATAAACAATTTATTTACATGCATTACATCTTGTCGAATTCGTAGTTTTTTCACTGCTCATTTCTTTGATTTCGAACGATATATACAGGCTGATCAATGTAAAACCTAGTTCTGATATTTGTTTAATTAGTACAAAATCCTCTTTTACTTTCTTATACGTATTATAAAGAACTATCGTGATGATGAAAATTTTCGACCTCGAGAGTTTTGTATGTCCACGTACTGAAGTCCCCTGATAGCGAAAAAGTGGTTCTTGAAAAACATATCTCTCTGTGTCTCTGACAGTCTCTTTGTGTGACCACGGGCTAAACAGGTACAGGTACCAATACCAAACTTTATATTTACGAGTATAATGCCCTTCTTGAGATTTGATTAGATTTTCAGTAAAATCGGTAGACCGGAAGTAGTAGTCTACTTCAGTGAAAATATTTATTTGAACTACTAAGTGTAAACAAATTTATAAGTAATTCAAATGTACTCAAAACTGAAGTTATGAAAATTTTTATTATAAAAGTTTTTCGAAATTCCTACCGGAAGTAGGCATTTTACTCTTATCGAAAATCTATCTCTTGCGAATAACTCGCAAATGACACTTTCTAAGAAAATACATTATGAGTATAAGAGCATTATTTTAAATACTTTTTGTATAACAAGTTTTTCATGTTTCCGACCGGACCACTTTTACTCTTATCGAAGAACGATTTTTTGCAATATCTCTATATATAAAAAAAAAAATCAAAATTCTGAAAGTTTATTCTGTTAAGAGAATAAAAGTATTTTAAACTTAATTTCGAATAATTTTTATTTAATCTGAAAGGCAGATATGTATAAGAAAGTTGTGTCGTGCCCACACCTCATTATTTTAATTTAATATTTAAAATGCACATAAAATGTCAAACATAGATGATTACTAATACGAAATCTCAAAATTATTGTTGGAATAATTTCCTGAAAGTTGGCTAGCTGTATTTGAATTGTTTTTTCAAATTTTATGTTTTTTATTTTTTTCAATTTTTAGGTTTTTTTTTCAAGGAAAATGTGATTAAGATAAATAATAACGTAAAAAGAATTTGGAATAATTTTTAATGTTTTATGTTTTTCACCAAGCTTTGGCTTCATCAGGCGACGATGGCATAATGTTTACAGAATGATTTCAGCCTTTTATATTTTTACATAAGTGTAGTGATTCAAAGAAGGGTCGCTATCGTCATCAAACACACACATGACACATACGGCGCACGAGAGAGAAAGAGATTGGGGAGGGGGGGAGGAGAGAGAGATATCTGAAAAGTCAATTAGGGGACTCCAAAACGTGACATCATAAAAAATTTCAAAATACAGCACTACTACTTTAGCCCTATGCACCGCATGGTCTGTGCTCGGAATAGTATGAGCGTGAGTGTACAAGTAAGTATCTACGTATACGGAACACATTTTTTGATAAAACATAAAAATATGTGTTTTTCAAGTAGTCTTGGATGCACATATTTTATGTAGTAAGTAAAGTGATACATACATAGACAAGTACAAACATACATACGCACGGTTACCTGGATCTTAGTAAAATATCTTATCGATCATGGAAACGTGACCAGTATTTTGTCGTCCGTTACAAATTTGTATGTATCATACATATAGACATACATACATCTACCAGACATATATTAAAGTATATAGGTACCTAACATCTTGACTTTTACGTATGCTCTGCCAATCACTCCAGAAGGGCAAGAAATTTTATGCTTGAGATAGGGATTATAAGAGTGTTGTGTAGTTAGGAGTAGTAATTGTTTATTCCAATCTATACTGTAATAAAAATGTATACTTATATAAAATTAATATTTACTTCAATTCGAGGGTACAACAAATACAATGTAGAATATCAATAAGACTCTCTCACCTGATTAATATACGATAAAGTAAGAGTTTAAAAGCAATAATAACAACCGACACGACTTTCATAACTGACTTAACAGTCAAAAATTTTAGCATTTTGCATTGTTTTAAACATAAAAACCTTATTATAACATAGGGTATCAAGTTTATCTGTTTTCACTAAGATTAACGTAAAATTTAAACCTAAAAAGGTATTGTAACAAGCTCGAGCATATTTGCGGCTATACCGTGAAGGGCAGCGGCAACTACAAACGATACGACGTCAAGCATTCCAGAGAAGTAGAGAATTCTAATATATGTCATCGCAGAGTATATACTAAAATGGAAACTTCTGGATTCGATACGTGTATATATGAATTGTCACTTAGTTAAGAAAGTTTGAAGGAGTGTTCCACTAGTCGTGTAGCGTGTGATTTTCAAGAATGAAAAACCATGTAGTGGCTGTAAAAATTCCCCGGATAGCTTTTGTTATGTTTGTGGATTGTATGTTACAAAATCGCAAAAGAAGCCTTTAAGTAAATTAATTCAAAGATGTTATGAACAATATTTTGGCTTCAAAATTTAAAATCAAGACAAAACATGGGTACTAGATATATGCTGTATTTCGTGTTATGTCAAATTAACTCAGTGGAATAAAAACAAGAATTTTCCGAATGGAATATTTTACATTCCACTACAACGATCTCCGGATAGTTTTTGTTGTGTTTGTGGATTATATGTTACAAAATCGCAAAAAAGCCATTAATTAAATTAATTCAAAGATGTTATGAACGATATTTTGGTTTCAAAATTAAGAATCAAGGCAAAACATGGGTGTAGATCGGTTAAGACCTGATGCCACTTGCGTGGATGACAATTTTAATACAAAAAAGGAGAAAGCAGCATGAAACGAGTGAGATAGACATAGATTTCGCTACATATGAAGGGTTAAGGACCGACTTAAAAACATTAGTCCTTATTTAATTTACTTGCGTTTTGTCTACCGTAGTGTATGTAGTTTGGTGTCGTTCTGCTATTTATAAGAAAATCGCTTTATCAGTTTTTTTCAAAACTTTATATTTGCATTTATTGATTTGAACGTAAGTAATAACAAAACAAACTAGTAGGAAAGTAGAAATATGTAATAATAATATTATTTGTTTGAAGGTTAAAATAAAACTTCGATAATGGCGGATTCCTCTGAACCTGTATGGAAAAAGCACAAAATTATACATCTTCAAGTTCGAGAAATCGTGTGGAATGTATATAATTACTTCAAGATGCAGAACCATAAAGGTAATTAGTATAAGACTGTGATTGTTTAATTACTAGTTAATTTAGAAGATTTCTAAATCACAAACAGAGAAATACAATGAGATAAATAAATTATTCGATTAGAATAAATAAATTAAGGTTAAAGTACAGTTACAACTATTATCTTACATCAATATTGTTATTATGATAATCGTTTTGTTGTAAACAGGTGATATCTTAACCATTGTCACCCCAACCGACTGGAATTTTATGTGTACCATCGGCTGCATAGAAAACTGGTACAGTTGGTTTTAAGTTGATTGATTTTAACTGTTGCATGTCAAAATTGTATTTAATGTCATTTATATCTGTCATATATTGTCAGGATAATAATATGCCATAAATGAACAAGAATCAAAAAGCTATAATTAGAACTAGTCTGCATGATAATTTATTTACATTTCATTTGAATTCCCTTTTGTTCCGTCTATTAATGAAAAAGTGTTTAGTTTGCTGTAAAGTTTTATATAGAACCTAGGACTCCAAGCTACCCAGTTTCCATATTCCTTGACAGACTTCTTACACAACTAAAAATTTCAAATATTCATATATAATACAACGAGTAGTATGCTCGATTATTTTTGTGGTGGTTCACGAATGTTTCCTTGCGCTTGAATATTAATAGGACGAGTGCGTCAGCACGAGTCCTATTTACAAGCGCAAGGAAACAAGAGTGATAGCACCGCAAAAATGATCTACCATACTTTGATTACGAATTGTATTCGAAGGACTATTCATCGAATGATTCATTCATAAATGACGAACTGAGTTTTTTAATTTTCTAAAATTAAGTAGCTATTGCGTTGGTTTCCATAGTAGTATGTTTTCAACAAACTACTGTCAATGTAGAAAATTTTCTACGATTCGAATTTAATAAGTTATTGCAAGAATAAATAGATTTCTGATATGGAAAGCAATTCAAAAAGGTTTGGTGAAAAAGGTGAAAGTGAAATTGATGCTGAAATTCATAAAACTATTCCGGAAAACACAAAGAAAACAAGAGATTATATCTGGAGGCAATTCTCAGATTTCTTGTCCGAGAAGAGGTACAAATTGGACGAATCCACACCCCCTATTGAAATTAATTTCGTATTAAAATCTTGGGCATGTAACATGAAGAAGCAAAATGGCGATGACTATAAGGAAGGAGTGGTAAAGCACATGTGGAATGTTACCGCGAAGTTGGTGCAGGAATTATATTTTGAGAAGTGGAAAATAGTAATAAACCCGTTCAACGATATTGTCTTTAAGTCAAGTAGGAATGCCAGAGACGCCATGCGACGAAAATTACAGTCGTGTTCCGAAAAAAGAAGTACAAGTGCAGCAGCTATTACCCAAGAAGAGTTTGCAATTATTGTCGGCAGTTTTGATGAAGATACCCCGAAAGGCCTCAAAAAAAAATTCTTTTTTATAGCTTCTTTGGAACTTGCTTGGCGAGGTGGAGAGGGAAATAACTGTCTCACGCACTTCTTTAAAGAAAAAATTAACAATGATGGCTCCCCTACTGGCAGGATAGAGTATAATAGCATATTTTCAAAGACTGCGCAGGGAGGATCTAAGCCACTTTCCACCAGCAAATGGCTAATTAAAAATAAAGACAATTCTGATTTACGTCCTGTGAGGTAGGTGTCAGTTTTTGATAAATTCCTATAGGTATGTTTATGTTTATTTTTATTTAGGTTGTATCACAAGCTTATATCCAAAAGAGGAGAAAACATTAAGACTAACCGTTTGTTTCTGACTCCCAATCCTTTTTGGAACAATTCGAAATCGTCTAGTTGGTTCAAAAACTCAAACTCAAAACAAACAAACAACAAACTCAACTTGGTTCAAAATACGCAGCAGTATTTTTGTTGCTAGGACACAAAAATGTGATTCTTTGATTCTTATTGGTCATATTTTTACAAATGACACATGAGTTGAATAGTCGGGTAAATTTTTTTGCTGTACCACTTTTCTATACAGCCGATGGTACTTACTTATAAAAGTATTAGAAGTCTTTAACCTTACTTCCAATAAAAAACCACAAATAATATGAACGTAGATCAAAAGGCCTGCAACTAAAATAGATTTCAATATCAGCATTACAGTAAATGTGCCTTACACAATGATTCTTACTGTCTTTGTCCTTATAACAACTAGGGATGGTAAAAACTAAATTAAAGTGAAAACTAACAAAATACACAACCACATTCGAACAAAAATAAATGTTAACAATTAGGTGACGCAATTGACGCAGCCATAAACAAATTTTCTGGTAAACAACTAACAAAGAAGCCATCTGTTGGCATATTTGGGCAAAAGTTACGCACCGGCAGTCATTTGATGGCGCAACATTCACTAACTTTAAATGACCAACCGACTTACCAAGCCCTGGTTTGAATGGCTGCGTGATATGTCCTGTGTATTTAATACATGATATATCCGTGATTGGAATGTCCAATAAAGTTGCATAAAACAGTGAAAAGAAGCCTATATAATCCAACGCCATCTGTAAGTTAAAACATGAAGGAAATGACAAACAATTGACGTCTCATAAGTGCGGAGGAGCACTACAGCACTAACATATTTCAAGAAATATAAAACTCAAAACATCTTTCTCTACTATATAGTCTTCTTTTTTTTATGAATTCTATAGTTTATAACACCGACTTGTTATAGAAAAAAATCAAGCCCTTTCATTTTCAATGTATGTTGTAGGTACTGATAAAATATTAAAAGGTAAAAAGTGTTTATTATATTAATCGCTAACAATACATGATGCAATTATAAGTATCGATACACACACTTAATATTCTAATTAACATGATGCACTTCTGTACGAGCAACTAATTAGTTTCAGGCGCTTTTAGGAAACTATCCAAAATATTTCCATTACGGTCTCCATTAAGTTGGTTAGATACACGCCAACAATGAAAAACTTTGTTGTATACACACACACATAGTGGAAGCATTTGATTTTTGATGTTTAAAACTTAACTGACGCTTGGAACATATTTGTAACTTTGCTGAAATTTATTTTTAAGTAAAAAGTAAGCAGGTACATAAAATAAAATGTATTGTGTTAAACATAAATTGTTGACATACATAGTAGAATTATAGATATATTTTATAATATACCAATAAAGGAAATATCACGGATACATAATAAAAATAGGAAAAAGAATATCGGGTTAATCCGCTGTAGTGCAACCGCAGACACGTGTTTCAGTATTTTCATTATCAGTATAATGATAATGAAAATATTGTTCTTCAAGCAGTAGTTGAAAATCCCCGTACGTCTTTACGGGTAATTGAAAATACACTTGGAGTCGCTAGGTCAACAGCTGGTACCATTTTAAAGCGTGCCAAATTCAAACCTTATCGTGAAAGAGCCAGTCAAGGGCTTCAAAATGGTGACGAAATACGGAGAGCACAATTCTGTCATTGGTTCATCGAAAAACATAATGAAAATCCAAACTTTTTTGCGAAAATTTTATGGTCTGATGAGAGTCGATTTACTAACTCTGGAATGTTTAATCGTAAAAATACTATCCTTTGGTCCGATGAAAATCCACACCTAGTTCGTGGTATTAGACAGCAAGTCAGATGGGGATTTAATGTCTGGATCGGCGTTATTGATACTCATGTTATCGGCCCATTCTTTTTCAATGAGATTTAAATTCTGAAAGGTATTTAGAACTTTTGCGCACACATGTTGCTGAACGAATTGAAGAACTTCCACTTGCCACGTTGCAAAATATGTATTTTCAGCAAGACGGAGCGCCTCCACACAATTCCTTGTTGGTTACAAATTATTTAAATAATCAATATTACAATAACTGGATTGGTAACCGAGGACCAATAGGGTGGCCTGCTAGGTCCCCGGACCTCACACTTCTTGATTTTTTTGTATGGCGCTATCTGAAAAACAAGATGTATTCGAGATCTTATGAAAATGTGGAAGAATTACGTCAAGCAGTTGAAGAAGCAGTGAATGGAATGACACCGAACATGGTTAGACAATCTTGTGAGGCAGTACTAACACGATGTAGATTGTGCATACGAATGAACGGTGGCTTATTTGAACAGCTGTTACATTAATGATTCGGCTACCTAACCACCTTTATTTAATGAATACTAATAAATAAAATGTTAAAGATATTTTAACAGTACTTGGAGACTTGTTATTTTTTGTTTTTTTATCAGTATACACTTAAGATATCCACAGTTCCATGGCCTACTATGTTAAAATCTTACTTTCTCTATTTTTCATGTTTTTACTATCTTGAACATAAACATGTTATACATCATTGAATAGAATTTTTTTGAAGATATTAAAAATGTCAAAATTCAATATGGCTGCCATAAGAAAAACAAAAGTTGATTATTGTCACGCAAAATCTAGTAGACCTAGATTTTTCTTTAATCATTTTTAAAATCCTAATGACTTGTTATCCCTAGCTTACAACTTTTGTAAATTTATCTCTTCTAGGAAACAAAATATGGAAAATTTTCAAAAATGCATTTTTTTCTTTTTCGCCCTGTATCTGCCCAATGAAACATAAATTTCAAAATCTGATGTCGGATTATTCATGGACAACCGACGTTGTATTTCCAACGGTTTCCAATATACCCATGTACTGCATTTTATACTGGACACCCTGTGTAATATATCAATTTTATATATGTAATTATCCAAGAATATCGCACCCTATTTCTTGGCTACTCCGTACTGATGATGACCAACGAGACTGCAACACGTACCTACGTTTGCTCTACAGCGGAATTTACTCAATATTATCCTCTTTCTTATGCCTTAGTATCCGCAATATTACTCTTATGTTCTATATGTAATTCAATAGCAATTAAAAACAAAATGACAATTTGACAGCAAGCTGTCATCGGAATAGTTTCATTGACTAATATAGATACAATGCAAATTAAAACACTTAAGCAGAGAACAGCCGCTTATCTACTTATGCAGTTTTATTAGAAGGTCTTGATCTATCATAGACATGCATTTAATTCCACTACACAAATAATATCGACGTGAATTGTATAATTAAAAGAGTACTGTAGAAATTTGGAGTAAAGCAGTTGTATACCATTTATGTGGGTTACTCAGAAGGTCTAGCTTTACCTTAGACGAAAATCTAATATCATCACACAAATAATACTGACTATGTGTCAAAGATATGGTTGAGTTAACATTAATCGTATTATTGATAATTTAAGTAATATATTATTAAATTATGAATCTGGAATTCTGAATCTTCATCGATTTATTAATATTTATCAACTCAGATCCAATATAAATTAAAATTGTTTGTACCCAATATAAACACAGTATTAAATTTATGTCGACAGCTCAGCCAAGCGTCTTATTGGAATAATAAAACGAATTTCGTTTCGCTAATAAAAACAAGATATCAGGTAGAAATAAAAAAAAAATAACATTTTCAATTGATTTCAAAAATATTACAAAAAAGGTTGTTTTTAATGTATACATTTTAGAATTTCTCGTGAAACTGTGCCAAATTTATTGGATATTATATTTTATGCCTCCATGTAATACACTTCTAACGAGGTAACTGAAGCGTTCAAACAATATAAAGAAAACAGTAGATATATCGCTTAATGGACAATCTACACAGCTAATAAGGAATAAAGATATTTTTATTGAACATCTAGATGTTGTAAACTTCCGATTCAAAATTTTATTGACGTAAATTATCAGGGTAGTGTGACTATAGAAATATTTTCTACATTAATCAATATCTCTGTACAATTTTATAGTTTTTTTATAAATTGGTATCTTAAATGACTTACAAAATATTTTCTTTTATTACATTATTATTGGTCATGAAATAATTGTAAACTTATAATAGCATAAATACTTCAGTTAATTTAGTAATTGAAGAACGATTAGAGATTTATGTGCAGTTAGTTAAATAATGTTATAGGTAGGAACAAATTAAAGATTCTTATATATAAGAGGCAAAATATACTGATATATTATGTTGTCAACCAAAATAATTTTGATAGATAACGGTACTTCAAAAATCTTACATGTTGGATTTTGTGGTTAACATAGATTGATTTAAATTTAACCTAATTTAAAATAATTGTGACAAACTACTTTTACAAAGAAATAAAAACCAGTTACTAATACTGAAAATTCCATTTATTCTGGACTCTATCTTTGGAAAACCACTAAGTCAGGATGATATTTTCGAAAAAACATTAAAATATTCATAGCTAATATATTCAAGAAATGTATAAATTAAACTAATCTGTCATCATGACGTAGGGGCTTCTTTGATAAAAAATAATAAACCAATAACAAAATGACAATTGAACATATTAGCACCGAATATTTTTCTTTACAATATGCCTGGCTGAAATTTGGCATTTACATAATATATAATACATCACTGACTACTGTTGCTGAACTTTATTTACACATATATGGGTTTTTGGAATTGAAATTCTTAAGTTAAGACATTATACTAAACATATTATTTAATGAGCACCTACATTCTTGGATGTACAGGATTGAATAAAACAAATAAGTTAACACATGTATCTACAACTGCCTTAAAACTAACGCATTACATTTTCACTTTTAATTATAGAAATGTTTTATACAAAAAATATTCCAAATTGGACTCTAAATAGTTTTATACGTGAATAAAGCTGTTCGGAATCAAGTATTTGTGGGATATTAAGAAAAACTGCTTTTTGATAAGAGTAAAAGTGTTACTTTCGATCCAAATTATAAATTTCTTTATCTAAAATTTTTGAGATCGAAATCTAAATATTTTTTACTCTTGATAAATCTGTCTAGAGTCCATAATTTGTAGGATATTTGCAAGAACCTGCTATGAGATAAGAGTAAAAATGTGATTTCCGATCCGAATTTTAAAATTTGTGCATCCAATAATTATTCAAAATGACACTTTAAATACTTTCATATCCTTAATATATCAATATATTTGTCTAGCAAGAATGTCTTGCGAGATATTTGAAGAAAACTATTTTTCGATTAGAGTAAAAGATCTACTTGCTCTTGGATTTAAATATCAAGCATTGTAGTTGGTTCAGTCTTGCATTAGTTTGGTTATTTACTTTTTATTTATATTTGCAATTCAATACACCTGCTAGGGATGTTAAAAACTAAGAGCCCACAACGTACAATTATCACGAGCCTCGGTTGTTCATTGTGTTCATAACAATATAATATAATATAATATTTACAAATTATATATACATATATCAAATTGTTTTTTTTTTCTATAGACACGAGGTTATTTTATAAATAAGGAAACGGATATGGAATACTGATTAACTTATACGTTGCCTTTGAATGAGGGTATCAATATTTCTTTTGTATTCAGCCTAGCAGCCATCCGTTGAGATACAAGGATATTAGATGTGAAGGAGATAAAAATAACGATAAAAAAACAATAAACACAGACGAAAAAGAAGTGACACAGGTCAACGGCATGGACTCTATACTGCAAGCTAAAGTAACAAAAAACATACGCGGAAAGAATATGAACACAAATTTAAATACCGTCCAAAATAGGAAATGGATATTTATATCAAATTTTATAAATACGACGACCGAAAATGATATAAAGAAACATCTTATTGAACACAAAGTATCTTTGTGTGTTTGTGAGAAATTAAAAATTAATAGCACCGACATAGCGGCTTTCAAAATAGCTGTACCTATGTGTGAAACAGATCGGATATTTGATGAGAATCTGTGGCCGGAAAATGCTATTATCAGACCTTTTAGAAATTTTCGAAGGAAGGCCTCATTTCAAGCAACTTCATCCACAACATAGGACGTAAGAATCATATTGAAAATCGCAATAGTACTATGGTCACAAAAAACAACATAGATAAAGGCACAAAATCAAAATTTACATTAATCCACCAAAACGTGCAAAGCCTTAGACATAAAACTGAAGAATTATTAATATTTATTAATGAATTGAATATACACGTAGACGTCATTGCCTTATCTGAACATTGGTTGAAACCAAATGAGATTGTTTCTTTGGATGGTTATGATGTTGCATCCTGTTTTTCCAGACAGTATAGTGTCCATGGGGGGTCTTGTATAATGGTTCGACATGGAGTGGAGCATGAAGCGTTGTTGTGTCTGGAGCAAAGGAGCGAGGAATTGCTTATTGAATGTAGTGCTGTAAAAATAAAACAACAAAAAATTATTATAATAAATATATATCGTCCGCCAACATCTGATATGAATGAATTTCTAATCAAGATGGAATTAATCCTAAACGATATTGTACTGGAGTCAGGCTACAGAATATTTCTATGTGGAGACTTCAATTTAGACTTCAATAAGAGAGAAAGAGATACGATTCGATTCTTGGATCTAGTTACAACATATGACTTGAGACAAACAATATTTACACCAACCAGAGTTACGTCGACATCGGCCACAATTATCGACAATATATTCACTAACATCATTACATTTGATAGTTCTACGGTAATATCTGCACTATCGGATCACCTAGCACAAAAAATTACTATCGATATTAACAGAAAACAGGTAATAGACACATGTAAACGGGAATTAAGAATATTTACATCTGATCAACTCGATCTTATAAAAAGTGATCTTGACGCCATCGACTGGTCAGGGGTTGTGGGTGAATGTGATGTGAATAAAAGTTATGCTATACTTGAGAAGATCTTAACAAACACAATAAATATACACAGTAAGAAGAACATTGTGGAATTTACAAACAGAAAAAAATGGATAACCGAAAATATAAAACAATTATCGTTAATAAAAAGACAGCTTCATGAGGGAGTTATTCATAACAAAGTACCACATGAGGTATATCTACAATTCTGCAAAGAATTAAAACATGAGATCCATAAATCGAAACAAGAGACATATTCGAATCACATTGCAGACTCTGGTAATACTGTAAAAGCTACTTGGGAGATTATCGACACAATCCGGGGAAAACGGAGGCAGTGTGATGATTTTATGGAATTGGAAGATAAATATAACAACAAGGCAGATATAGCTGCAGCGTTCAATAGATATTTTCTGGAAAATGGCAATATTACTACAAGAGGAGACTATGTACCCAATATTTCAGCCACTACAAATACGTTTGCCTTCTTCCCAGTAGACGAGCATGAGGTGGTGAATGCGATTAGAGCGCTGAGGAACACAAAGGCTGTTGGTGAGGATCAAATACCTGTTGCGGTTTTGAAAAATAGTTCTGTCAGTTTGGCTCTGCCGTTGTGTCACATTATCAATACATCTTTGGACACTGGCATTTTTCCTTGCAAACTAAAGTATACAAATGTTTTGCCTATTTACAAAAGAGGAGCGAAAGACGAATTAAAAATTTTTAGACCTATTGCTCTAATTTCAAACATCTCCAAAGTTATAGAAAAGATCATATGCAAAAGAATACTTAGCTTTCTAATGAAATATAATATAATGACCAACAACCAGAATGGATACATCACTGGACGATCTACCTTTAGAGCAGCATATCAGCTCCTAGAAGATATAATTAATGGCATAAATGATGGGAAATCGGTCTGTTCGATATTCATTGACCTCTCGAGGGCGTTCGACAGTGTGCACCATCCGACACTACTATGCAAAATGGAAAGAATGGGCTTCCGAGGTACAGTGCTGCGGTGGTTTGAATCCTACTTGAGTGAGAGAAGACAGTGTGTTGTTTTGAATAGTACCACTGGTAGGGAAATAAAGTCACAATGGGCGCAAGTTACCTTGGGTGTACCACAGGGGTCTGTGTTGGGCCCAATGCTCTTTCTTTTATATGTCAACGATCTTCCTGATATCACTGGAGATCTAACAATTCTATATGCCGATGATACAACATCAGTAATTTGTGATGAAAATATCGATGCTGTTGCAGAGCGTCTTCAAACAAATTTAGCAAAGCTAGACTCGTGGTTATGTGAACATAACTTAAAGTTAAATATGGAGAAAACCACATTACTTGTCTTTGGTGGGCAGGATAGAAATTTCCAAGTGGACTATGAGGGACAAGCACTTACCTGTTCGGACTGTGCTACTTTTCTAGGTATGAAGATTGATCCATCATTGTCCTGGAAACAGCATATTGATGGGTTGGCCAAAAGGCTGTTTCAGTGCAATTATACTTTGCGAATTATTGTGCGCAATGTCAGTGCAGAGGCCGCGATGAGTGTTTATTACGCGTACGTTTATTCAGCGCTTCGGTACGGCGTCCTGTTTTGGGGCAATGCAGTGGGAGTAGAAAGACTCTTCCTTCTACAAAAGGCCTGTATAAGAACATTATTTAATTTACATCCTAGAGACTCTTGTAGAAACATATTTATAAAGAACGGACTACTTACATTGCCATCTATATTTGTTTTAGAGAGTGCACTATTTGTGAAATTGCACTACAATGAGTTTTTTAAAAAGTATGAAATTAATCACACTCATGAAACAAGAGGGTTAAAAAATGGCATTTTAATGCCACCTAAAATGCACTCCACTAAATTACAAAAAAATGTTATATACCAATGTGTCAAAATTTATAATCACATTCCATCCACAATCAGAGATTTAGGTTTTTATCAATATAGACATAAACTAAAACAATACCTAATAGGTGAAGCTTTGTATAATGTTAAGGATTTTTTTTCGAAACCGGTGCAGCTTAATTTGGTGCACTAAAACAATCGTTCGTTATTTTGTTTTGAGTTTGTTACTTGTTGTATTATTAATATTTTATATATACATTACATTCATGTTTGTATTTGTATGTTGACGTGTTCTACGCTTTGTATAATGGAATAAATCTATCTATCTATCTATCTATCTATCTAATAGTTTCATCCAAAGATCTGTTCTTAGAGTTTAAGCTAATGCCTTTTTTTAAGGCCTGTTCTTTACGCAGTATGTGAAACTTCATCACACACGTACGAAAACCTGGTACACTTTCAAGCTTCGAAAACGTGTCGTTTATCTTATCATTTCTAGAATAAATAATTGAACATCATACTTCTTTTAAACAAGATAATAAATATGGAATAGTGGTTGATCCATAGGTTGCCTTTGTATAAGGTTTCGATATTCCTTTTGCACGCAGCTGGCAGCAATGAGCTGTGATACACGTGTAATAGTTCCATCCAGAAACATGATTCGAAATATGTTCTTAAAGTTTGAACTACTGCATTTTTATGAACCCACTATTGACTACTTTTTTCTGTATATAATATGATAAATAAATGGTATATACAGGTATTGGTATAGATTATTTGTATTTATAAGCTAGTATAAGTAACTAACATATTAAGTACTGACTAAGTGCATAAATGTACAATTAATTATCATTATTGAAATAAGTGTTTAATCGTACGTTTATATCATTTTAAATTCGATTGTTTCATAAATTTTATTTCATCTTATTAATGAAAATACTAAAAGCAACGTTTTTTTAAATTACATTGTTTCAGTTAATCCTTTAGGTAGATGTATTATAAATGATGTTCGTTTACAGAAACATGATTCATTATGAAGTATGACAATATGATGTATTGAATTGAAAGCGTACGAAGTCAATCTGATTATCAACCGCATAGAAGGAAGACGCCTACATTCTTGTAGTAATATGCGTCGTTGATTAAGCCTCTGCTGCGAATAACCCAATTCAAATATATTTAAGAAAGGTGCCTGGTTGGACTTGCGGCGCTGTATGGTACGTAAACTAAAAACCACACGCTTAATTGAAATTAGAATTTATATTTACTTTTGCGTCCCCTAAATAATAAGAGAAACCAAGAGAATTACTTTTCTTGTGTATTGTTTAGGATGTTTGTTAAATTTATTATGAAACAATAACGGTGAATTTGAGAAACAAGCGTTCTTGTTTATTATACGTTAAATAAATGTAACTTACAAATCGAAACAAAAAGCGAACGTGTATGTATATCCGCTTACGAAAATATTTTTGGAACTTTCAATTTTGTTTCTCACCTAAAAAGTTAATACCTTGAAGAATATGGTATTTTTTTTAGTAGGTATACAATATGTTCCTTCATTATATTATTATTTAAGATGCACAGCGCTGTACACACATAACAATTTTTTATCTGGATAATTTTACAGATAATTCCGAAAAATATTATCTAGTTACAGATAAAAGATGATTTTGCAAAAGATTATCTAGATAAAGATGACAGATAAAGTATAATTTATCTACACAGTTTAATAGATAATCTAGAATTCAGAATTTCATTTTAGAATTCAACGTGGTTTAGGTTCTTCAGGTTGACATACCTATACAATAATGACTATCTACATACACTTAAACTCTTATATATAGTGTGCGGTTATTAGGATTTCTTAGAACTAATATATAAAGAACAATTTCTTGTCTAAAAGTCTATACAAAAATTATATGTAACTAAATATATTGCTGACAGATGTTATGTGTGAAATTAGGGAAACTGTATTACTGACTGAATAAATTTAACAATGGTGATGAGTTTAGGTCCACTTTATCGTTTAATAAGTTGTGTGAATGTTTATATTTATTAATTTCTAATGTCTCTAGTAAATCTAGTTTAATACTTTTATTTTCAACGTGAAGAATATCAAAATGTTTATTAAAACTGTGATTATTATCTATCAAATGATTCGCTTAAGTCGAATCATTTTTACTTTCTTATACGTAGTATAAGAAAGTATTGTGATGATGAAAATTTTCGACCTCGAGATTTTTGCAGATGTCCACGTTTTGAAGTCCCCTGATACCGAAAATGTGGTTTTTAAAAAATGTCTCTGTGTGTCTCTCTCTGTGTGTATGTGTGTCTGTGTGTGACCACGATAGCGGTCAAACCGCTGTAGATATCAATTCCAAATTTTGTATTTAGGTGTATAATCTCCCTCTTGAGATCTAATTAGTTTTTAAGTAAAATCGGTAGACCGGAAGTAGCAGTTTACTTCAGTGAAGAAATCGAATTTTAATAATATTTCGTCAACTACTAAGTTTAAACAAATTTATAAAGAATTCATATGTACTTAAAATTAAAATTGAGAATAATTTTATTTAAAAAGGTTTTCGAAATTCCTACCGGAAGTAGGTCTTTTACTCTTATCGAAAATCAGCCTTTTGCGAATTTTCGTATAAAAGTATTTAAAATATGTACATACTAAAGCGCACGAAACAATCCATCTTCGTCATTAAAATCCATGATGTAATAGTTTTTGTAAGTCTATGTAAGCATAGTGATAGACGAATAAATCTGTTGTCAAATGATTCACTAGCAAAGTGTAAACGAAGTTTCAAGTACGCCAACATCGGATGTCAATATACTCAATATTTGTAGTAAAAGTGGTTTAAATAACGCCAACATATAATTATTTTTAATTGATATTAATAAATAAAATAATCCTGTAATTTTCATTATAATATATAATATATTCCAAATTAATGAAATTATAAATTTAGTAATATATAAAATAATTGCTTTCGTTCTTATGAGATTGGCAATACAGACGTCATTACTTTTCGTTTATGACGAAAATGGATTGCTTCGTGTGTTCTGCTATATGTATATGAATTAGCAATAATAAGTTAGTAGAGATAATGCAGATGCGCTTTGTATGAGATTCGTTCTATTTATGCAAATGAAGGTACTAGAAAGCAAATATGTTAATGAAGCATATGTGACAGAAGTGTCGAATTAATAAAATGTGACTTTTGTCACACTGTGTATCTAAATACACCACACATTTGAGCAAAACAGCGACCTTTTTTTTGTGGTATTTCACACGGTACCTCATTTCCATATTAAATTGTACTAAAACAAGCTCGTATGAGATAGCATCACCATCCGCAAATTGTTTAATGACAGTCGACAAAAATTAGCATGTAAAATTTTAAACTGCTAAGGCGGAAACGTATTCGCCCGTAAATGCAGCGGTTGCAGAATGAAAACGTTCGGATATTTAAAATTTTATAGACAAAATTTTATGATATATTCGATGTTTGATTTGTTTGCAATTAATGCTCGTTGATTTTGTACTAAATTAATCTAGTTATTTCAGTAAATTCTAAAAAATTGATCATACATTTCGATTTATTTTTCTGTACAAATTCATACATTAAAAAGTTTAATAGAGAAATAATAAAATAGTTTAATAGGAGATGTAAAATATTGTTTATTACAGATTACTTATAGGTACATTACATATCTATGTATTGTACGACTGTATAAGTCAAAATAACGTAGTTTAAATGATATTATATTTGAAATTTCAAATAAATTGCCAATTATGTATACAGCACGTGTCAATTTTCATTAGCCATAGGCGATTAATCCATACAGTATGTGGCAACATAGTATACCCCTTCTTTCCTTTCCAATGCAGCGCGACCGATGCATGCTCCGTGGTTAGCAGTAACTCTTCGACCAGCGGGTTGGATGTTTGTAATGCGTTCAGAAATATTTACGTATTTACGAGTTACAAGGATTTGTTTTTCTTTTTCCTTTTAGTAAATGCAGAGAATTCTTAAGCTGCGTTCACGCTGCATGACACAAACAAAAGCGTAATTCTAATAAAATTAAAAATAAGGTAAATAAAAAAGGATTCTGAAAATAATAATAAACAACTAGATCGCGCCGGCCATTTGATGATGACGGATTTTATTGCAGACTATATCTCGGAACGTGTTCGCAGCTGAACATTTAATGTAGAAGTGGCAAGATCGGGGAAAGTCGCTGTGATGTCGATTGTTGCCGGGAGACAGACGTTGCCACGTATTATTTGTATACGTATAAATGGCATGTAAACATTGAATCCCTATAGCTAATGAAAATAGACACATACGGTATATAGTGATATACTTTCGGCGAACTGGTCATCTGTCACTAGGGTTGCCAACTTTTTTTGAAAAAACTACTGTAGCTAATCTTTTGAATAAGTAAAAATAAAGTATTTGGAAGAAATAAGAGTATTTTCCAAATTTACGTTTTTGTTGCTTTATATATATTTTTTGTGCTTTCAGCTATATTTCCCCATTCCGGTTTATATTTTTGAAAATAAAAAGTGTTAAATACTTAGATGTTAGAACTACCATCAAGAGGTAAATACTATTTACATATATACATTTATACTCAAAACGTATATGTGTAGGGATACACACACACATCTAGTGCCATTACCGACAGTCAACGCATAGACACCGTGTTTCGGCCTTTAAGGCCTGGAAGACTAGAATAGTATTCCATTAAGTGTATTAAGAGAAAAGTTAATCCCGGCATCATTGGTAATAATAATAATAATAATAATAATAAATATATTTTATCATAATAACCATTACAATAATCGTCACAAATTACAGAATGTGCTGTGGATGCAACAATGCTGATGAATGATAAAATTTATAATAGTCTATTTATAAGCTTATTCCTTAACAGCATAAATTTCTTATTTATGTTCTTATGAGTTCTTGCAGTGATTTACTTCTTATGTTCTGGTACACCTCTTATTTAGTTTTGTTTGGGATAAGATCAAAAAGTAAATGAAATGTCTATATCTCATATAAAAATTATATTAATATTTTTTTTAAAAAAAATGCCAATCGTAAATAACATTGCCACACTGTATTTATTTATTTTTTTTACAAAATAAAGAGAAAAAAAGGAAAATAAAACATTTATACTCATTTTAGAGTTATAATGCTTGTGTAATACTTATTTATCTATAAGAATAGTTGAAAGAATAGTTATCTTGTTCCTTTACATAAAGACAAATTATTAATTCTTGATAATTTGTTTATTAATACGAAGCTGATTCTATTTCACCAAAAACATACATTTTCACATAGTGCCTTGGTAAACTAGAACCTTGCAACGCGAATGCTCTGAAAACTGGCCTATACTAATTCCTAGCTGTAAACATTCTCACATTGTGCCTCTAGCAGCTTAGCACCTGCCCATCAAAAGAAACATCCCGCTTATTCGTATTTATTTTATTTGAATTACTAAGTTAAATGACTATATAATAATTAATAAGGCTCAACGATTTACTAAAGGCAAATATTTTCACATAGTACCTTCAACAGGTCTAACACCATTAACTATCCTTTTATTATTTTAAAATAACGAATTTTTATTATTATTAAACAAGATAATATTCATCTAATTAATGATACTCAACGATTTACTAAAGGCAAATATTTTCACATAGTACCTTCAGTATGTTTAGCACCATTAACTATACCTAAATTGAATTATTTATCTTCTAACTTACTTCATATAATCGTACATTTTATCAAATTCATTCTTATTGATGGCCTCCATCTTAAAAATTAAAATAATAAAAATGAAAATTAATTGAATGAATTTGTTTTAAAGAAAACTAAATAAAATAAAAATCTAATTCTAATACAAATTCTCAAATCGGGAGATGATAAGTAGTGCATATAAACCCCTACTCTCACTTTCGCTATCTCAAAAATTTTATTCTTTTCCAAAATTAACGTGTTTACTGCTTGAATTATAAACTTCATCTTCGACAAGTCTATTCTTACTTTCGCCTTATATACTGAAACAAAAGCCTATCGACAATTTGTAGCGCCTCTGTTATCTAATTAAATTTTAGGTTGGCATTGATTTTAAAACGTTCGTGATAAAATCTTTCTTTTTCATTTTCTTCAAGTTGTCATATTCGCACCAATACGCGCACATGGTCTTTACAGCTTACACACTAATGGCGACGACTCGAACTGTTTGTCATTATTGTTTTTCACCAACTTGTTATATCCCATCTTCAGTAAGTATATTTTTCCTTTTTTCTCTTCAGTATAGTCCTTCATTGTACTTGTATATGAATGCATTGCCTTTTTCATCGTTTGTTATACACTTCCTTTTTCCATTAACTAATGTTATTCTTATTGTTCCTTTAGAAAGTCTTCGATTTGGTAGTATGGGAAACACATTATGAACAACAGGAATTTTTCTTGCGGAGCCCGCATTGCGAGGATTGGTTGCTTTCGTCACACTGTCGCCAATTTCTATCCATGCTCTCTCATCAGGTAATACGTTGATTTGCAGAATGCTGTGAACAACATTAACACTGTATTTTTCTTTTGCAAATTGTTAAACCACACATGACCATTTCCATTGTTTTTGAAGCCCTTGTTTTATACATACAAGAACTAACAAGTTACATGTATTTCCTTTAATAAGGTTTATTATTAAAAACTTACTCTTGAATTGGTACCATTATTTATATATATATATTTTTTTTTTGAACTTGTGGTGGGCGGCTTACCCCGGGGTTATAAGCTTTAAGCTTGTCATAACCCCAGGAGCCTTTTTGGTGTATAAATTAAAAATTTACATTTACAATGTCACAATTTAAAAAATTCTGCTCAGAATAGAACGCATTCTTCAAGAGGTACTTCTTTAAAACAGTTGAGAATGGTTTCAGGGAGTTTATCCATCATTTTGACACCCCAGAAATCCGGAAATCTCTGCGTCGTCTGCAATATAAGGTATGGTCTTTTCAGGGCATTTATCATTCTTGTGTTGTGATTGTGCGTGTGACCATTCCTCTGCACATGAGATCCATTCCTATGCACATGCTTGGCGATTGTGAGTATGTAAGCACACGGAATGGTAAGTATTTTTTCCTTGATAAATTCCTGCTTACATGTTTGTTCTTGTTTTAGATGGCACAGGACTCTCACCGTTCGTTTTTGAAGGAGAAAAATTCGATCAGCGCCCGAAGCCATTCCCCAGAATTGCAAGCCATAGGTAGCCTCACTAAAGAAGTTGGGAAAATATGTCAGCCTTGCAGCATAGTGAGTCGAAACATTCTCAATTCTTCTAATGCTATAAACTGCGATTTACAATTTGTTTGATGTGCATCCCAGTTCACCTGCCATCAACGTGAATACCCAACACCCTGATGGAATTATTATTTTCTTTTTTGTCTAAACAAAAATCTAGGTGTTGTGTCTTATCTCGGTTAGTTTTAGTTTATTCGTTGAAAACCAATCTTCTGCGTCTGTCATTGCAATTTCGGCTTTCCTTGTTTTTACATCTCTAGTTTTATCTGTAACTACAAAGGATGTGTCATCAGCATATAGGCAGATCCCGTCCGCAGACAAATCGAACACCAGATCATTTATATAAATTACAAACAAGAGGGGTCCCAGTATAGATCCTTGTAGAACACCCTTTTCCACAGTCTTCATGCTAGATCTTTTGTTATTGATATCAACATACTCTTGTCTATTAGTTAAATACTATGCCATCAAGTTTTATACGTTTTTCCTTATACCATAATAATACAGTTTCTCCATTAGTAGTCTGTTATCGACTGCATCAAAGGCCCTGCTTAAATCGCAGCAAGTTAATTGGCCATATTCCTGCTGGTCCAAAGCCGTCTGCATAACAACCATTATGCTCGTTAAGGCAGTTAATGTGGATTTATTTTTACGAAAACAGCGTTGAGCTATCGGCAAGGAGTTGTTTTTGTCAAGGTAGTTAATTAATCTATTCGCAATGATTTTCTCAAACACCTTCTAGAACGCTGGTAAAATTGATATTATGCGGTAGTTGGTTGGATCATTTATATCTCCACGCTTATATACAGGTATTAGTTTTGAGTATTTTAGTTCTTGTGGAAAGTATACTTCCAATATGCTTCTATTCATGACAAAAGCCAATGGTTCTAATATACTAGGGCCAATAGGTTTCAAGAATTTGTTAGAGTGGCCATAATAGTCCCTCGTATCCTTGCCTTTTTCGTTACTAATTACTTCCAAAATTTCGCTTCCAGTTACTGGAAGAAAGTAGCATGATTTTTAATTTATGTTACTGGCTTTAGTTAAAAGGTAATGTGGGTCAGCGCTGATGTGTCATGCTGCTGAGTCCCAAATTTAAAAAAAAACATTCATATCGTCTGGGTCTATATGTATATCCCCCATTTGTTTGTTTCTCTTTCCTGAAGCATTTCTAATTATTTTCCAAATTGTCTTTTGTTTGTTTTCGGATTTCTTAATTTCACTCATATAGTGTCCTCTAACATCATTTTCCAACACTGTCCTGTACATATTCTTGCGTTCAGAATATTCATCATACATAGCAGGCTCTTTGGTTACTATTGCCATGGTCGCCAAAGCATCGAGGTTATTTTTTAATCCTTTTACACAATCTGACATTGTGTATTTGTTTTTATTATAATCAGGCCAGAAAAAAACTGGAGACATCGCAACCATGTTAAACAATCTCGTACAAAGTGGTGATCATGTTACAGAACTAGAAGTAAATGAGTGGATAGATGGGGATAATGATCATCTGCATGCAAACAACGATCTACCTTCAGAACAGGCACATGAGGCTATCACTAATTCTCAAAAGCTCGTTAAACACGAAGATGCTTTGAACAGCTTATGTATATGTGAACAATGGGCGGAAGAGAATAACGCTAAAACTAATAAAATAGTAGCCTTGAGACGCTTAAAAGAAGAGATAATAAACGAAATCTTGAAAAAAAAATTCCTGCACACAAAAATTACACATTTTTGGAATTAAATACGTATATGCTGTGATCTTTATAGTTTAAGTATTATGAAAATTATTAAATGATTAAGCTTTAGAATAAGAACATAAATTTTAAGTTGTAAATATAGTTTTTAATATAGTAAGTACAGAATCAAAAGATTCAAAAGGTGTATAATGAGTTGCATAACCTTTAAGGGGCAATGTCTTAATGAGAAATGTATATATTAATTTAAGTTTAAAATCATTAAGAAAGGAATAGAAATAAACACAAAATAAATTCATGTATTCTATATTTTTTATAGAAAAGACAAACACGAGGTGTGGTTTGAGTATACAAAAACAGAACCAGATTTTTCACAATATGTTAGAATAGGATTAAATATTCTAAGAAATAGACCAATGTTTAAAAATAAAAATATATTAAAAGTAAAAAACAGAGAGAGAGAGAGTGATGTTGAAAGACGGAACAGTGAAGAGGGTGAATCATTTAAAACCCATAAAGTTATATGAACGAGGCGATATTCGACATGATCGTTGTGAAAACGTCTATTCTAATGAATAAAAATAGATTGTAAATTTGCACAATAATTTTAAGGTATAAGGGAATTTATGATCATATTTAAGAATACAATAAATACCTGATACTTATATTTAAAAGCATTTTAAAGGATATACAGAAAAAAGGTGTTCTTTATCCGAGACAACAACATTACTATATTTATCTATATACTAGATGAGACAGACATATTTGAAATGTTGAAATGACAAATCTTGTGTGGTTCTAATTATCTACAAAGAAGAAATAACATTAACATTGTTGACAGTTGTATGGAAATCAACATACAAGAAAACGAGAGGAAATGGTTTGAGCACAGGGATAATAGTGTCGAAGTCTGTGTTCCTTGTAATGCAGTCCTAAAGAAGAGGATTCCAGTTGCGTTCAATATGTTTCCGATTATATCCAACAAAGTCACCTACAATATGAAAATACGAGTAGTTTTAAGTAACGGAAAAAGAAAGTACATAACCAATAATGAAAGAGGTAATGGGTTCATTTACAAGCATAATGAGGGATGGCGTTAAGGAAAGAAGGATAAACCTACCGTAGACAAAGAATCGCAAGTGTGCATGGACTCTTAAATAAACAATTTGTTTGTGTAAACATTTAGTGCATTCTTGAACTGTCAAAAGTACGATAGGTATGTGTGACTAGGGAAAACTTACAGAAAACGAATATGAAGTGAATAATGCCAACATAAATATTAGTATGAGAGTCGTGGTGCTGTAGACGAATAGTCGTCTTTTGTTTGAAAACCGAAGTTATAAAAAGGCGCGAAGAACGAGATAAGAGGAGAAGATGCCGAACTTTCGAATTTATCAGACGTAAAATTTTTGATGGCGTTCACAAATGATAGTAGGGGTTTCAATACACTACGTTGAATCATATTAGTTTAAATGTATTAATGTTATTTTTGGATTTCAATAGAGTTTTAAGTTTTCATATTGTCAATTATTTGTTACATTTATAAATATATAAATATCAAAAATGGTAGACATCAATAAAAAGGAATTTGATGATTTATATGAGGAATATAAGTAAGTTTTTCCTGAAATAAATATACAGTTTGAATATCATCAATTATTCAGTTAGACGTACTCTAGGAAGTACTATGTGAAGATATTTACTTCTGGCGAGGCGTTAAACTAAATCAATACTTAAATAAAATATTGTTTTGCTGAATTATATTGATTTTTGTAAATTGTGGAAAATTGTTAATGTTGTTGAGGGCACTGGAAGTACTATGTGTGAATATTTGCTTCCTGTGTATCACTAGGCATTATTAATGATTTGTGGTAGAAAATTTAATAAATTTCAAGCAGTTAAATACGTATAGATACGAATATTCTTAATGGACAAAAGCCAATCTGTGGGGTGTACTATGTGCAAATATTTGCATTCGGCGATTGGTAAAGGTCTTTTTCAAGGTATTTTCTTCTTTGCAAAATTTTAGATCTTCGAAGGCACTACGTGCGAATGTATGTCTTTGTTGAAATAAAATTTAGCTTCGTAGGGAAAAAGAATCATTTTTGAATCTATAAATACAATATTAAAAGATTTAAAATAGCAAAATAATATTTTTCTTGAATCCACATATAAAAAAAGAATTATGTTTTTCTATGTTTTTCATGATTATGAAGAGACACTTTTTAACAGCCACATGTTGTAAATAAAAAAAAAATTGTGATGTTGTTTACTGAACTAGAATATGAATATAAATGTTTTATGGAATTTTAAAAACTTATTTTATTATTCAGATGAATGAAGGACGGATCACTGCTAGAACTCACGAAAACAAATTGAATGCTAACAGGAATTGGATTTATAATTTATAGGAGTAGTTTTTCTTTTTTTACAATATGAATGCAATCTCAGCATTCATATAAATATTATGCAATTTTGTATCGTTAAGGCTACAACGTTACCAGTGTAGTTGCATTCTTGCAACCACAGCAGTATGTAGTATAGACAGAGTTACAATGTTAAGTTCTTTGTTCATTGTGTTTATGTTTCTTAATAACTGTTTTTAATGATTATTCTTTTTTTAATAATTATGTATGTATACTTATAAATATGTAGTGTTATTTATGTACAACAACGCTTTTTGAGTACTTCTAATAAATTAATGGGATTAAACGGATTTTTGCTTATACGGATTAAAACCTGCATTAATTAATCCGGATAATCAAAAATGTACTGTATTTAAAAGTTCTGGTCAGTATCAATCACCGATTTGTCTTTGACGATAATTAGATAATCGATAGTCTTAACCGAAGAACCAAACAAGTATTTCAGAAAAGATGAAACAACATTAATAACAAGAAATCCAAACAACGCTAAGCGGTTCTCCCTCTCGTTAAATGCTTTATATATGTTTTTACTCCCACATTCATTTATATTTATCTTCTTAATAATAATAAAGGTTCTGTGGGGCGTGATGAGGATATTATTTTTGTTGGTAACTATAATTACTATATTGCAAAGACGAACTCGAAAAGCGAGCTGAAGGTATGGAACTAACATGGAACGCGAATTTTTTTTTCAATCTCGTAGACAGACTGACATTGCATGCATGAAAAAAAAATTCTTTTAATGAAACAAATATCAGTAGAGGAAATTCCAATTCTCTCTGGTAGCTTACATTTTACTTTATGTTATTAGATAACAATTCGCGTAATTTAATTATTTACTGTTTGTAATATTTGTAATAGTGTTATGTTCAAAACTATTGAAGAAATTTTAATAACACACATTGTTTATTAAACAATACTGAGCATTTAATAATAGATTAAATATTTACTTACAGTATTATTGTGAGTTTCTCCAATAATTTCATAACAAGAGACAAAAAGTTTGTAGTAGTAAATATCGAATTTCCCCTGAGATAGAATTATCTCTATATAAAAGTTAGTTCTTCAATAATTTTTCTTTCTTTTCTGATTCGTTAATTGTACAATATAGAGAAAAACCGAAAAATAATGTAATGAATCTTCCAGACCGTAAAAAGGTAAACTTGCAAAAATATTAAATAAAAAATAGGTATTTTGAAAGTAGACAACTGTTATTTCATTAAAACGTAATTGTGCTGTTGGTCTGTCTATCTTTCCAATGTCAAAAATTATTGACATTGTCTATATATAGAAGAGTTTCTTCTTTGAGAGTGCATATAGGGATTTGAAAACATAAAAAAAAATTATTCTTTCTCGGATAATTTTTGTATGAAGTACATTATTATTTAAATTCGATAAATACATTTCATACGATCATACAGCCTGGCAAATAACGTTAACAACAAAAGCTTATATCTGTACCTGACAACAGGCCCTGTTTCTATCAAAAATCATTTACTCACGATAAACATTACATGTGTGTATATGTAAGTAAAAAGTACTTATAATAATACCCTAAATTAATCAATAAATTACATATACGAAGTAACCTAGTTTTAGTTGTATAAATAAATTTAAATAATTGCACACATCAATGTAATAATATACATATCATGCTTCTTATATGTTTGGTTACTGTGTGTTTATAATCGTACACGATTTGCATATTTTAATTACTTTCGAGAATTCGAACATATCTTTCTTAATTGCCTAATTTATTTGAACATTCTGAACAATAATGTTAATATTTCTATCTGGTTCATATACGTTGTTACTGTTGAGCAGTCATTTTGTAAAGCGTCTTGATTCCCATCAGTGGGAATAAGGATACACGTTGGCGTAAAAAACATATTCCGCTATCTATTATAATTATTTTCAAGTTTATTTATATCTTATAACAACTAAATTTTCATACACTTTTATTAATGTACGGAATTAAGTCGAAATATAGCTCGGTTAAGACCTGATGGCACTTGCGTGGATGACAATTTTAAAACAAATAAGGAGAACGCAGCATGAAACGTCAGAGATAGACATAGATTTCGCTACATATGATGGGTTAAAGATCGACTTGAAAACATTAGTCGGTATTTAATTTCACTGCACTTTATCTGTCGTAGTGTATTGCTTTCGATACCGATGCTTTTAAAGCATATGATACATATTTTAGCCACGCCTCGCGCATCCTGAGTGCCATCAGATATTAACCGAGCTATACCAGTGTTGAAGTTAATATTATCTAGCATACAGGATGAGTCATCTCCCTAGGGAAGGCAGATTGCGACTTTATAAGAGAAGATATTCCGAAGCACTCATTAGGAGTACCTTTTAAATTTATATTATATTATACAGAGTGTTCCATAACTTGGTGGCTGTCCATAGTTATAGTTTTTCAAATGGAACACCATGTATATTATTATTTTTGTATTTCCCATATAATTCTTAGTAAAAAAAAGTTAAAGTTTTAGCAATTTTTCTGAAAAATTCAATGTTTTTATAAAATTATATTTCTCGAAAACGACAGATTAGATACACACAATTCCTGGTAGTGTTTTTCATAATAAAAAGTCATAATACACCCTTATTTTATTTTTTTCAATTACTAATTGCGCGTTCAGAAATATAGATTAAAATTACATGACATGGTTTTGTCTAAAAAAATGTTCAAATGGAACAGACTGTATATCGGTTCATTTTTGAATTGCTTACTAAGTTTTGCACTAACATGTAGGATGTTATTACTTTAAAAGTGACCTTTATTGAGCTATTGTCGTCATTTAATAGTTGCTTTTTAGTTAACAAACATGGTTTTATAATGAATTTTTCTAAAAATAAGGTTGAACTTGTGTATGTAAGAGGGAAATGACAAGAACAAAGTGGATATATCTTATTTATTATGCACTTTATATCAGCACTATATATTTCGTAAATTATGTAGAATAAGGCACAATAATTAAATTTTAAAAACAAAGAGATTAATAACGTGATTTTTGTAAGTGTAGAAACCGGAACTGTTACGTGAATGGATCAGTAATTAGTAAAACTGATATTATAAAATAACAATAAATATGATAATTAAAATACGTAAAAATTATTTCAACAAATGTTCAAATAAATATTCATTCACTTGTAAACAATTGTGAACACGCTTCCGAAATAATAAGTCGACATTAATAAGATTGAGTAATTATATTTTCAAATATTTGTCGAATATGTTCCCGCATAGCTTCTTTTGTGGTTACAGGTATACTGTATATATGCTTTTTCACATATCCCTATAAAAAAAACTAATTTTGTAATATCCGAAGATCTAGCAGACTAGTGACGGGCTAGCCACTTCCCTGGAAATATTTTATTTAAAATAGCCTCTTCAATTGTTATCACTGAAGCTTTACTTATATTTAACTTTGTGGTGTTAATATATGCATCTGCAGCTTTTTTTAGGTCCCAAAAGCCAGAAATTGTATGTCAACAATATTGAATGGAGGAGAGTACCTTGCTGATTTAACTATTGCGTGTAGGTCCGAGGGAACATATGCTTTAGCTACCTTCTTACGCTTTTCTATCAAAGCAAAGTCCCTATCGCAGGGCATGAAACTATGGCCGCTGATAAGAAATTTCTGCTCGATTGTCTCAAAAACACTACTACTAAAAACACATCTACTAAAAACATCAAGGTAAATAATAAAATTCTATTCTTGTTCTGGCCCCCGCTATTATCACACCATATTACTAAATGGTTCTTAAAAATCAGTCCTTGATTAGCAAGATGGAGGAGGCATGACGCAATTTCGTTAGCTCCGCGAGACGCTACCCCCTCGTGCCACATACATATTGCAGTGATCTTGAGTTGGGTTGTAAATTATAAATAAGTATAATCAAGATCACTTCAAGGTTTTATTTAAATTAATTTTTATTTTATTTATTTTTATCATAATGTGTATATAAATATTCACTATGTTAATAATTTGCCAAAATTTTACTTTTTATTTAAGTAAAATAATAAAAGAATGTTAGTATAAATTTTATAAAGGTCATAATACTAAAACAAGCATTAAATGTTACGTGAAAAAGAACGAGCAAGTGTTTCCCGCACGAAAAATACTGGCACCGGCAGAGGTCGACCGTATGGCCGGCGAAAAACAATATTATTCGCCAGATGCATAGATGAGTCATGAACGTGTAGACAAGTTTATATTTACATATTTGTTTACCTTTTCAAAGATCGTTAATACGCTGCTTTCCTGAGTGGTGCAGCACTGCAGCAATGTAAAGTACGTCGAGTGACCGATAAGAGCAGCACCATCGATATGCAGTTTTGGAGGTGGAATCGTATATGCCGAGAATTACCGTACGTTTTTATAAAGAAAATTATGCATAAAAGGGCTGCCGGACAGAATTTGAGGACAGCTGGTGAAAACCGCTGCTTTAGAAACCTTGGAAGTAGGTGATAAACCACTCCCTCCTCTTTTAAAAAGATTGTTCTTGAATTTGAACTTAGAATATTTTTGAGATTTTTCGATACTTATAAAAATTTCCAACAAGATTCAAACTTGTAATATTTTTCGTAATAGTCATGCAGCACGTTTTACATTGAGATTTGTAAATATTTTAAAATAATTATTTATGTACGGGATGATTTTATTTTCAAATTAGGACTTTGAATTTATTTAATTTCATTTTATTTTCTTTTTCTAGAGTGTTTTGTTTTGCATGTAGGGGTACTACGCCATACATTATGATAAAACATTCTAGTGATTGTAATGACTAAGTTGGATAGCATAATGATTTTATTTTAGTATAATTCTTTTCTTTACAACTTTATTTATCATACAAACGGATTTGAAATTAATAATTTTGTTTTATGTATATATAGAATACGTGAGTGAACAGTGTTTGGTTTTTATTATGGATGAATTTGAAGTTATGTACGAAGAGTTAAGGTGATTTGATAATATTTGTTATAAATGTGTGTATTGTGGTGTACCAAATTTTTTTTGTTTGTAGTGGTGCTTTGTATTGGAATTTCACAAGAAGGTAAAGTTTATTTTTAATGTATATATTTTTCTTGTATGTACACAAGTATATTTTGTAGTACTTGTGTGTTCAATGTTAACGTGTTGGGTAATACATCAGGGATGTGTGAAATGAATTAAGTCGTTATTTAATTCATAGCATGGAGTCCTGGTGGATCCCAAAGACACGAATTAGTTTTGATGGTACTGTGTTGGGAGCGAGAAAAGGCACCGGGCAGAACTAATCAGGGCTGGGTTAATTAATTGAATACGCAAAGACTTTATTTTATTTCATTTTATTTATTTAATTTAAAATTTATATATATGCCTTAAGGAGTGAGCACATTGTGGTGTATGTTCGGGTTGTGTCCGACGAGTTAAAAGACATACTCGTAGGGTGGAACTTTGGGGTACCCATCTGTGTGAATTTGCTATCTGATGGTACTGTGTTGGGAGCGAGAAAAGGCGCCGGACAGGACTAATTAGGGCAAAGCCATTTCCTTAATGTTTATATTTTGTTCGCAAATGGTAAATCGTGTAAAATTTTGGTTATTTATATTCCAGTACAATTCATCATGTGTAATTAAATTTTATTTTATTTAAAGATGTTGATTGTTTACATGTATCTATGGCAAATATAAATCATGATAATCACGTTCACATTTTTTTTTAAAAAACATAAGTTTTTCACGACGTTATACTTTCATTTACTTTATTTCTTATAATGTTTTGTTGATTATAATGTATAGATTTGGATGATGTTTGAGATATTGATTCTTTGTCTGTAAATATATATATATATCTGTATAATTTGAAATTTTGAATTCGTTGATATTTATTTTAATAAATTAGGTGATAAGATTTATTTTGCATTTTATTTTCTTTACCTGACCTGGAGATAATTAAAGAGCATTCGAAATCGATTGGAGAATCTATTCATATTTTCTGCCCCTGAGAGAATTATTTATTTTAAAACTGAGCTAGTTGTATGTAAAAAATTTTGCTTAACCTACTATTCAGCAGAAAATTTGTCGTATCTTAGTCTAGCATAAGGATGCGTGCTTGATTCTTACTTACACATTAATTGAACAATTTAAATTTATTTTACATGTACCTCAATTTGTAAGAGTCACAGCAATATGTAGGATTCATTCGTATCGCCAATATGAACACCTAAGTTGTAGCACGATAGCTGTGAGAGGTAAAACATATCGCTGTGGGTCAGTGATGGAACGAACATGACCTGTTGTAGGTCCATGGATAAACAACACTTGATGCTTTCGGGTTCTTGAGACTCACTCATATCTTCTTTTAACACTTCTCTTGCTCTCTCGGCCTTGCTGTGATGCAGTTCCAGCTGAGTTTTAGCAGATTGACTAGACTCAATGTTGGCCTTGATTTGACAGTCAAGTTTATCACATGTGCTGCACGTATCAACACGTGGTCTGTGAAAACACAGATTGGGAAAATTCTTTATGAAAACAGACCTGTAAAATTTATAGGTGACTATTGAATCAGGGTGCAATGGCCTTGATTTGACAGTCAAGTTTATCACATGTGCTGCACGTATCAACACGTGGTCTGTGAAAACACAGATTGGGAAAATTCTTTATGAAAACAGACCTGTAAAATTTATAGGTGACTATTGAATCAGGGTGCAATTGCAGAAATGCTTTAAACAGTCTGTGAATATTTAAGTCGGGGCTAATGTACTCCTTTTCCGATTTAGATCTTGAGTAATGGCCAACTTCCCTTGGGATCCTGTTAATATGAGCCTTGACTAACGACCGGTCAAATTCAGAATATTTTGGCGCAGCATGTCTGGTACGTTTATCTTTATAACAGGCTTCACCCACTTTTTTTTTCTCAATAAGTACGCGAATTATTTTATCATTAACAGCGAAGGTGTCTTGGAAAAGTTTTTTACATACACGAACAATTTTTCCTATACCATCAGGAACGGAATAAGCTGTAGTGGCCTGACGTCGACTGCTTTGCGAATCCTCATATGAACCGTGCCGCCTTCTTTGCACAGCACAAATACTCATTAAACCCATTAAAAACGTCCCTTGTGTTTTAGCATCTTGACAATAAAACTTTTCCCAAAGGGAACGTCGCCTTTCATATGTAACATCTTTACATCCCAGCTTGCATTTACATGATACCTACATATAACATATTTTCAAGATTAGAACCAGAAAGGGAAACATTATATTTGTATACCTAACCTGCTCTTTGGGAATGGTTTTTTCAGGTACCATTTTGTTTTTATACGTTTTGTACGACTTTCCATTCCATTTTAAATGCTTCTTCTGTTCTTTGATTTCCTTCCATTTTAATATACAGACACACAAAACACATAACTAACACCTGCCGATTTTAAAACAAACTGGCAATATTCTGTGATGGACTTAGGACCTATCAAATGAAAACGCTTGCTCACATACGCCAAGCGACATCTATTACTACCTCCTGACAATTAAATTTTAACTTTGCCACTTATGGCTTTTCACAGGACATAAAGTATGATATTTAGAACCTTTCTATGTTGTTAACTCAATTTCGTTAAAAATGGCATTTAGGCCCTTTCTAATTTCCACTCTACAATTACCGCCTAACACCAAACTTTAAGATACATTTATGTTTCATTCTTAATACTGTGTTCGTTAATGTCCATGTTGGTAGTTGATGATATTTAGGTTTCTGTGTTTTTGAATAAGCAATACTAGCAGTAGTAATGAAAGTATCCATTACTCTTCTAAAAAATGACTTTTAGGCATACATTTGTCATGCAAAAGAAAATATTGTATTAGGACCTTTTATTGTGAACAACACTAAAATTGCGGCCATCTAGTATCTAGTTTTCGAGAAATATAATTTTATAAGAACATCGAATTTTTCAGAAAAATGTCAAAAACTTTAAATTTTAGCCAATTATTGAAACAAACAAAGCGTCTGTTATAATATTGGTCTAGACTCTGTAAAATTTACCTTGATTTACATTTACAAAACAACAGATTATTAACATACCTGTTCACCCTTATTCGTTTATAATAAGCCTACATAAAGAAGAATTTTCATACGGTTAACCCTTCTAGCTTTATTAAAACAGTTTGTACACTATCAAGCCTCGATTTTAACATCTTTAAAAATATTCATATGCTGTACACCTCTAAGCATGTTGAGTAAACCTGACTCCGTAATGTATACATGGTCCAATATGAATTATTTATTACTTCAACAAACTCCGGAAAAGGGAAGTGTAATGTAACCGGAACGGACCTAACTGACACTAACTAACAGAAAGGCCTAAAAATTCGATGAATCCTTAACTCAAGTGTTAAGCTATTAGTTCTTCAAAAGAAATATGATGTAGATCGCGGTTTGTTTAGAATTTACTAGAGATATCTCTTTGTATTTGTTGATTGTTACATATATTTATCTAAAAAATGCTTTATAGTTATATGTAAGGATGGGGAATACAAAGGGCCGAAAAGATGTATTAGCAAAGGAAAGTTTGAATAAAACATGACGCAAATTGTCATGGCACAAATCATAAGGGTAAATGTATTTCTTGTTTTGTTTATATTACATTACTAACATAGTTGATTGAAAACATAAGTTTTTACATACAGGTTGTGTGAGACGTTCGCAGAGCGAAATTGAAATAAAGAATACATAATTCTCAAAATGCTTTTATCCTTTATTATACTATCCATTAACTGCAATACACATGACCCAATAGGTCTCCAATGATTTTATTCCACATCGGAAGTGTGTTTCTGAAAGGACTGCGAAATACCCCTCTACGACTGCTATAGCTTCTTTATTCGACAAAAAAATGCTTTCTACAGCGGAATTGTTTCATATTTCGGAATAGATAGTAGTCGCTTTCATAGTTATAAAACGCCTAACACGGTTTGATTCTTCTTAAAACGAGCGAGTTTTTGTTGAATTGTTAACATATGCTGCACCATTTCTCAAACAGCTTCTTCATTTGTAAATTACGCAAAATATGCCGTATCCGTTCATCCGAGAAGCCTATGGTAAGAGCAATTTCAAAAGTAGTCATACATGGATATTTAGAAGCAATAACGTGTATTTGTTTAACAGGTTGGCTGCCATGGCGGTCGTATTCGACCGCCCATATATATTTCTCTTTTGCCACGGCGGTCGTATACGACCGCTGAAACATCGTATTGTATATAAATTTCTCACACGCGAGCGGTTGTATGTAGGAACGCTCTAATCATTATATCCGACCGCTGTGGCATGGAGGGCTATCGAAATTGTACGAATTTTTGGATATCTGACGGTACACGGTAAAAATGACATCAACTTTTTTGATAAAATTTTATTAAAAATAAAGGTTTTTATATCAAATATAACGTACCTGATACAATAAAACAAATAAACAATTTATTTGGTATAAAATAATATGTTCATTTACTTTGAATGTGCTAGATTGAAACAATCTAGACAAAAATGAGGTTGCCCCTCACACATGCTACAATATGTGACAACCTTTTTTACATGGTATTTGTTTATTTCTCCACGATTTTTTTTGGCATAGCAGCCCTTACAATATTTTCTCACTTTATCAAAGAGACCTTCCTTTTTGAGAACTGTATGAGTTTGAATATTTCTTCTCGTAGGTGTTCCCACTCGAGGTTTTTCGTCTGCATCGTCTTCTAAATTTGTGTCCTTTCCACTGAGAAGAGCTCTTACAACCTCTTCTCGAAATTCGGTAATTTGAATTTTTTTGTTGGCATGTTGATTATAAACGATATGGGCGTTGACCATACAAGTTCCCAAAAGAAATTCTATTGCTAGTTTTCTATACCATTTGATAGATTTTCTTAACGGGGAATGGTAGCTTGCCATCTGGTCAGATTGGTCAATAGATGATTTGGCCTCATTATATTCCATTACGGCCCGCGGCTTTTCCACGACACCATTTCTGCGATGCACTGGTACAGTTTCGGTGGTGTGTTTGGTAGACAGAAGCAGCACATCTCTTTTGTCTTTCCACTTTAGTATACAAATTCCTCGTTCATTTTCTAATCCAAAAACTTGCCCTTTTTTCAATTTCTTCTCGAGAACTTCTTTGGGATTTCCACGTCGATTAGCTCGTAGGGTTCCAATGATAATAGGACAAATTATCAAACAAATATAATAAATTTTAATGTATTAAATCTAAATGTGCAATCATTAACTAATAAAATTGATGCCATGGAAATAATTGCACATGAAGGTGATATTGATGTTATGTGTATTACGGAACATTTTTTAAAATATGAGAAAGTCGATAAACTAAATATAAAAGGCTACTACATCAGTAGTGCATACTGTAGGGATACATATATCCATGGGGGATCATTAATTTTGATAAAACAACATTTGAAAAGTAGTGAAAGAGAGGATATTAAGCAACTTTCTGTTGAGGCAATAATTGAGGTATCTGCTACTGAGATTATCGATCTGAACATAATAATCGTAGCAGTTTATAGACCACCAAAAGCAAACATGGAAATCTTTGAAGAGAAAATTAATCTATTAGTATACATTCTCGAAAATGAAAACAGTAAGCATATATTTATTATGGGGGATTTCAATGTAAACTTCTTGTCAAACGATAAATCCGCGAAGATGGTCACTGACATATTTGAATCGTACAATTTACAAATGTTATCAAAGGAACCTACGAGAGGTGACTCATGTCTTGATAATATATTCTCTAATATTAATAGTTCAAAGCACACCATACAAACTATCGAGTTCCATATATCTGACCACAAGGCTCAACTACTGAAATGTCAAATCCCACACTTGATCGAGACCAAAAATAAGAATATAATAACGTCTAGGACGTATAATCAGGAACAAGTAATCTTGTTTAGGGAACTGCTACAATGCAAACTATACTTGCCAATATGTGCGAATACAGCGGCTGCTATGTTCAACAAATTTCATGGTATCTTTCTAGCGGCCTTTGAATTAGCTTTTCCTATAAAAACAAGGATAAGTAGAGACAGTAACAACAGTAAAGTTACACCCACAAATCAGGGAAAACTGGGCCAATCAAAAAACAGGTTAGATGCTTTGGCTACAATATTTAAAGTTACTAAGGATGAGAGATACTATGAAATGTATAAAGTAGAAAAAAAGGAGTACTTGAACATTGCTAAAGAACGAAACGCTAACTATATTGAAAGCAGCGACAATAAGCAGCAAGCTGTGTGGAAAATTATAAATAATAATATCAAGTCAAGGGAAATAGCAAAGGAGTCCGAACTAACGGCAGAGGAACTAAATAAATATTTTTGTAGTGTTGGAGTTCACATTGCAAACAATTTAAACAGTGATGTCTCACCAATTTCACTAATGAAAGGAAAAAACCAAATCACCTCATGCTATTTCCATCCAGCAACAGAAGTGGAAATCTTGAGTATAATCAAAGGCCTAAAAAATAAGAAGACTGAAGATATCTACAATATCTCAACATACATTCTAAAAAAAGTTGCCACCGAAATATGTAGGAACTTAGCCGAATGTATAAACGGGGCAATGAATGAGGGAGTATTTCCTGAACCTCTGAAAGTGGCTAGGGTATTACCAATACATAAAAATGGTGACACAAAGGTGTGCAACAATTACAGACCCATCAGCATACTGCCGACCATATCAAAGGTGTACGAACAGGTAATAGCAACTAGGATGTCCTGCTTTTTTGAGATGCGCGGTCTACTATCTTCAAAGCAACACGGTTTCCGTAAAGGTAGATCAGTGGTGAGTGGTATAATGGATGCTATCAATTATATACACGACTCATTTGACCAGAGAAAGTACGTACAAATGAATATGCTGGACCTAAGTAAGGCTTTTGATTCGGTGGATCATGGGATCTTGTTACAGAAACTTGAACGTTATGGGATTAGGGGAAAGCCATTGGACCTTATCAAATCCTACCTAACAAATAGAGTTCAGTTAGTGGAATGGAGGGGTGAGAAGTCGAAAATGCATCCAGTAAGCTGTGGAGTTCCCCAAGGCTCGATTCTAGGACCATTATTGTTTATTATATTTATGAATGATATCCCGGAATGTCTTAGTGCTGAAATATGCCTTTACGCTGACGACACTTCCATTCTAACAAATGGAATGACACAAATTGATGCTCAACAAAGATCATTGTCAGCAATAAGAAGATCAGAGGAATGGTTCACTGCAAACAAACTTAAATTAAATACAGAAAAAACACAAGAACTTGTCTTTAGAACTAAACCAAGTAGTGAAACCCATACAGCCAAATTCCTTGGACTTACGCTGGATGATTGCCTGAAATGGACACAGCACATCGATCAGCTATCAAAAAAACTAACATCAGGCATTTTTGCCATTAAAAGAATTAAATCAATTGCAACCCACCACGCTGCAAAATTAACCTACCATGCAGCCTTTCATTCTCATCTGGCTTATGGCATCCTCTTCTGGGGTGAATCAGCGAGTGCAGCTAGGGTCTTCCTGCTTCAGAAGAGAGCTGTGAGGTCTCTGTGCAACCTGAGACCAGGAGAATCCTGTAGGGGATATTTTAGGAGAGAAAGTATACTTACCATGGTGTCGATGTATATCCTGCAAATATTGAAATATTTCCACACACATCGACACCAGTTTCCTGTAAATGGCGACCACCACGCATATAACACTCGACACAGGGACGAATTTGGTGTCCCATATCACCGTTTGGTGTCGACGCAGCAAGGTGTGAGTCACTGGGGGCCGAGGCTGTACAATGGTCTTCCCTCCGAGTGGAAAACGATGAATGTGGATCTCTTCGGTGGGAGGGTGAAAGGCATGCTTCTGGAAAAGGAGTGCTACTCCATGGATGAGTACTTTGCTCAAACATGATATGAACAACAGGCGTTGCCCATAACTGACGATCATCACCAGTATTCCACACATAAAAGGAATGAAATCGGAGCACCATACCACATATTAACATACCCACTGAAACCCTCAAATACTTGAGCTGTGTATATTGTTTAATTGCTTAATGTTTAATGTTTATACAATTTTTATATGTTTTATTCAAAGCTTTTGACAAATGCATCCATATGCTGGTTCATGTTTATATTTTATATGTTTATCTCTATTTATTTATATATGACAATTTCTTTGTGATGGAAAAAAAAATTTGAGCACTGTGACAATTTCTGTAATGGTCAAATTACGAATAAAGTATACAATACAATACAATGTAATGTGTTTGCTGATCAAGTAATACATTAGCCAGTTCGAGGCTGCTGTAATAATTATCAGCTATAATGGTTCTACCTGAATTTAAAAGGTTTTACGACAAATTGATGACAATGTTTGTTGAAACGGAAGCAACACCTTCATTTCTTTCTTTCCCGGCGTAAATTTTTATGTTCCATGTGAAGCCATTATCACTGCACAATTTAAATAGTTTAACTCCGTATTTATGTGTTTTCTGTGGTATATATTGTTTGAACAGTAAACGACCCTGGAATGGTATTATAGACTCATCGATGCAGAAGGTACGACCAGGAGTGTATACTGCTTGAAAGTTTTCAACCAATTTGTCTAGGAGAGGCTGGACTTTATGCAAACGGTCAGCTTCTGGACAATTTGCATTATCAAAAAAGTGCCATATTCGCAGGAGCAACTGAAATCTGTTCCTTGGCATAATTTTTGGAATAATACTATTTTTGAAGAGATCGTCGTTACTCCAATATTTTGCTATTGAAGGCATCTTCACCAAACCCATATATGCCACAATTCCAATAAACTGGAGCATTTCTTTTTTATCAGTTGGCACCCATCCGTGTAGCCTTGATCCCTTACTTATATCATCTGCCTCATCTAGGACTTGAGTTGCATATAGATTTGTTTGATTGACCATTTCATTTATTACGTGATCATCGACAAAAGTTCGAAAACAATTGTATGCTGACAAATCGTTTACAAGAGTTGCAGCGTAATTGGCATGTAAACCACCTTCTGCAGAATAATCAAAAACATTATGATTTCCAACAGGCAATTGCCATATTTGATCTGGATTTTCATTACGAATTTCGGCTTCGTCAGGTGCTGTATTTTCGAAATTTTCGATGTTTCCGTTATCAAACGCCTCATCTTCAAGAATCTCGTCAAATACTTGTTCTGAATTAATTCGCTCATCTTCACAAGCTTCAAGTGTTTCGGTTTCCTCCAATATAACGACCTCACTTGATTTTGAGCAACAGGGTTGGTTCACCAGATCAGAATTCTTATTTTTTTTAGTTTTTTTCGATACGTATTGTCTTGGAACTTTTGAAAAATGTTGCTTTCTTTTATTTCTTCGAAATGTCATACGAATTTGGTCTTTTCAGTTTCTTCCGCACCATCGGAACTATTCAAAATTTCTTCGTCACTTGAAGGTAAAAACAAAGGGTCAAGATCAGAATCAAAAGAACTGCAATCATCAGATATGTCTTGAACATCTGTAAAAGGATTATTGCAAAAGTAATTTACATTTACTCGTTTTTCAATAAATAATTCCAAATTCCGTGACACAGTGTGATGGCTGTAGAAAAACATAATTTTATACACTTACCTGATGATTCCTTATTGTCTAATGCCATTTGTACAATTTATTTTGTTCGCTCACTCATCTTTGAACCCGTCAACAGTTTCATAAGATATAAGACGCAGTACAAACATAGAAGACGTCCAACGCTTACAAGTCGGTACCCGCACGAAACGCCCGCTTTCCCGACCGCTCGGCACGGGCGCCCTCCTCAGGTCGCCCATGCCGGGGCGGTCGTATACGACCGCTTAATCAATTTTGAGAAAAATACGCTTATGATTTAAAAATTTATTGTAATTCATAATTCCATTCTATTTAGGAAGCTACAGTTCACATTTTTTTCAACTTGGCACAAAAGGTAATTTTTATGAATTTTGCTGGCAGCTAACCTGTTAATGATTTCTGGTGTTGATGAATATTTTGGACGTCTACTGCGTGGGTCCTCTTCAATGCTTGCACCACCACGTTGAAACTCAAGAGCCCATTGTTTATGAAGGAGCACATTCCCGCCTTTAAACCTCTTTTAACAAAGAAGTCAATTACTAAACGATGTTTCAAATTTGCCACTACAAATATATTGACATATCAACTGCAATTGGCTTGTCAACACTGACAGAATCAACAAATGAAAATGAAACCTAACCTAGGTTCATATGAAGAGTTCTTCTATTTAACCGACTACAATTTATAATTCTACCGTTTACTTATTGATGTGGCTCCTCGAACTTTCCACGCAACCAATAGAGAGAGAGAGAAAGATTTATAGAAGACAATTAAACATAGAAATTACACCATGAATTGAAGTGTTTTCTCTTAGGCTCCAATTTAAGCGACAATTCAAAATACATAAAGTAAAGTGTAATGCCTCACGATTAAAATTACTTAATTCACTCATATATTCTCTGTAACTTCTGTAATTTAATGAAATAAAATCTGTAATTAAATTTTCATTGTGTTGAACGTATACAATAGGCCGTTTAAGAAGGCAGCTTCACATTCTTTCTTTTCATTCAAGCTTTCCATGATCCTGTGGACTATTTTATTTCGTTGTTGGATGGTCGAGTTGCTTTCCCAAAATCCAAACTGGTGGTCTGGAATGTTTATGGATAATGTTAATTGGAAATAAGCTTGTCAGCCCATAAGTTGTGGGTTCGCAGAGAGGTTTACCAAATTTCGCAACAAGGATGATCTGGGCAAGTCTCCATTTTATAGGAACATAATTTGAACATAGAGTTGTCAATCGTTGTTAGTAAATCTATAGCCTTTCTAGGTGTTTGAACATTTGACCGACGATGAGATCATAGCCTTTAATGTATAATTGGAAACTGTAAGTTAGAAATTAATAAAAAAGAAAATAAAAACAAAAATTATTAGCATAAAAACAAAATTAAAAGAAAGGAAGGACATCACCGAACATTCATTGCGGCTCCTGCAAATATCTTCGTATTTCTTTTTAAAACCGTTACAAACGACGCTCCTGAACGAATCAGGTAAAGTGTACAGCACAAATAGGTAACCAGGCTTAAAAGAAGCAGTTTAGTGACGAGGCTAACCCATAACATTTTTATGTCGAATATATGTTGTAGATATCCGTCCAGTGATATTTTTATTTAACATAATCTGATAGCAGTTGAAGGTGGTTGCGAAAATTTGGAACCCCATCTATATTTGTAAATAAAATTAGAAAATGCACAGTTGCATACTATACCGATAGGTCCAGCTCGGAACGGGCCATACTCAGCAATGAGTGGCAACACCGAAACCCCCACCGAAACCCCTCTACCCACAGCAGCTTCAATTGCAGTTAAGAATTTAGTAAGACTTAAACCGCGCAAGGATATAGTCGTTTGCATATTCGTTCTGTATACGTAATTTGCCCATTTGTTTGAGACATAATAAGGTCCAATTTATTATTATTATTATTGTATTCTTAGCTGCTACGGAAAAGTAATTTTAAGTAATAAAAAAACAATAACGTTTTCTAAAAGATAAAAGTAAAAAAAATCAATAATTCTGCAAAATAAATTCAAATTTTAAGAAAGTCACTCAAAATAGGAGCACGCGGAGTGGTATCGTACACACGTTGCCACATAGCACGTTCCATACGTATACAGATTGTCGTAGTTAAAAGTTAATATGCATCTTCAAATACACACACATAAACATGTACCTATGTATAAGACCGGTGGTGTGGGGAGATAGTGGGGAGATCGAGAGCGGGGACAACACATTCGTTCCGTAACTTTAGAGCGTGAACGTACATACATTGTATCTGAGCAAACTCGCAAATATTAATACCGCTGAAGGAAATAGAGCGATTGATTTGGATGGCTTAAGAGAAGAAATTCTTAACGCCATACAAATGATGACTCCTGAAATGCTATCGAATGTACGAAATGGGTTTTATAATCGTTTAGGGTACTGCTTGATGCAAGAGGGACAGACATTTGGACATCTTCAACATTAAATTTTGTATAGTTCATTAAGTATAATATTTTGTTTCGTTTTAAATGTGAGAATTTTATTTAATTTTTTATAAGAATTTTATTTTAGTTACAAATTTTATAGAGTTTTGTTTCAGTTCAATGTTAATACATTATACATCAGTTACCAAAATATTATACAAAAGCCGTAAAGAGCGTAGCAATTCCTTAAAGCAAACGTCTACATACTAGCTTTCAACGTTTTGCACTAAAGCCTGGGTACCCCGGTGTCCCGATATGAACTCATCTGTACTCCCCTACTATCGTACCCCTCCATTTCATGTTTGCATGCACATGTGTGCGTGTCTGTATTTCCTGTGCCTATATCTACTTTTATTTCAGTCAAACGGTATTGTTGCCTATGTATGGCCCGTTCCGAGCTGGACCTATCGGTATACATACACACGTAAAGTCTCATTGCTACAGCGTTATTAGTTTTCATACTAAGCTCCGTCGACACACTATTGCACCACCCGGTATATACAGCACGTGTCAATTTTCATTAGCCATAGGCGATTAATCCATACAGTATGTGGCAACATAGTATACCCCTTCTTTCCTTTCCAATGTCAGCGCGACCGATGCATGCTCGTAAGTAAATACAAGTTAGCGTGTGGTTAGCAGTATCTCTTCGACCAGCGGGGCGGATGGTTGTAATGCGTTCAGAGATATTTACGAGTTACAAGGATTTGTTTTTCTTTTTCCTTTTAGTAAATGCAGAGAATTATTAAGCTGCGTTCACGCTGCATGACACAAACAAAAGCGTAATTCTAATAAAATTGAAAATAAGGTAAATAAAAAAGGATTCTGAAAATAATAATAAATTACTAGATCAGGAGATCGCGGCGGCCATTTGATGTTTCCCGTTCCAGTAATAAGACGGCATTGCAGAATAGATCGCAACGTATTCGCAGCTAACATTGAATGTAAAATCTGGTCGCGAGAAGTGGGAAGATCGGAGAAAGTCGTTTTGATGTCGATTGTTTCCGGGATTGGTGACGGACGCTGTGGGGTGGCACGTTGTCATATATTACTTGTATATGTATAAATCGCATGTAAAATTGAATCATTATACCTAATGAAAATTGACACATACGGTATACTTTATCATTGTATCTCAGTAAACATATTTCGAACGTACTAAAGTTCATTTGATAATGACTTGTGTACGCACACAAAACATTTGTATGTAGGTGTGCATTCACTGTCCAAAAATAGGTAATGCGACCAATATTTTCATAGTCTAGTGTTTATAAATATTCATAATTTTTCAGATTTTTCATTAATTAAACTGAAATAAATCAAAATTAAAATCAAGCATTTTTCAGATGAACAGGCATGTCTATGATTTGATTACAGACAACACAATACGATACGAACGTTCAAAATCAATGTATGTATAATAAATACTAATTCAGATATCAATTTACATATATTTCGGCTTTTACGTTTTAAATTTCTCGATAATTCTTTTGCCATGTTTATTATACATGTATGAATATAATGCATGTATGCCATATACATATATCACAGAGTGCTATTGGATTCTATAGTCAGATAAAAGTATATATTTCAATATTGGGAAACGAATTTTTTTAAATAAGTTTTTTTTAAAAGCCGCAAAACTTCCCTTTTAATGCTTTTCCATATCTGTACGGGTTTTTAATGCTTCGGGTGCTATAAATTTTCAAACCAGCAGTTAATACTTCTAAGTGATATGCCTACAAAACAAGAGTAAAAACATATCTACAAAATGTATGAAAATACATTTTATTACTTTTTAAATTATTCTATTCATTCTTCCGTATGTGTATACGATAAAGTTATTACATTATAAGCACTTATTGTGCGGGGGTTTAACTAAAGTCCATTTTATATAACTATATATATATATATATATATATATATATATATATATATATATATATATATATATATAAATCAAGATACTTTTATATATGCAATTTATTCTGTATAAATAAATTCATGCGGATACCACCAAAAGCAGAGTTAAATAAAAAGGAGAAACAAAAACATTAAGTAAAACATACAAAAAATTAAACGTTTGCTTCCTGAATGCAGTCAACACCTGATCCTAACAGGAAATCATGCTTTGAATTTAGATTTGGTTTTAGTTTTCTATCACGCACAATACCCATAGCTATTCATTTCCCATATATAGGTTATATCACGACGAGATTTCGTTAGAACAATATAGAAAACTAATAAGAGTTGAGTTTTGAAATTTCGCAAATATTAGTTTCGCGTTACGCTCTTTCGATTTGAAATAGTGTCGAATTTTCGCTTCTTCCGGTTACACCGGAAATGGATGTCGACTTCCTTATTTTAAATAGAATACCCCACTTTTTATGATTGATTCGTATTTCCGATTTAATTTTAAGTCTAGTTTGTCTAATAAACTTTACCTCTGAAGTTAGCCACTTCCGAAGTATTTCAGTTTTTGTAAGAAGATCGATAGCTGCAAGCTATTACTCATAACAACATGCCCAATAATTGAATACAACCACAGATTTCAAATTCTAGGTAATTATTTTGAAAAGTATACTGCTTCAAATGGGTATTATAAACTTTTCAAAACAATACAGCGTGATCAGGAAACAATGTTAAACATTTCATCCAGAAAATATCAATATCTTATTATTACTTTCTTATACGTAGTATAAGGAAGTATTGTGATGACGAAAATGTTCGACCTCGAGATTTTTGCAGATGTCCACGTTTTGAAGCCTCTGATACCGAAAAAGTGGTTTTTAAAAAAATTTCTCTCTCTCTCCCACTCTCCCTCCCTCTCTCTCTCTCTCTCTCTCTCTCTCTCTCTCTCTCTCTCTCTCTCTTAAAATTGAGAACAATCTTATATAAAAAGTTTTTCGAAATTCCTATTGGAAGTAGGTCTTTTACTCCTATCGAAAATCAGTTTTAAAAGAAATTTCAAAATTCAGACCGGAAGTACCACTTTTACTCTTATCGAATAGCGATTTTTTGCAAATATGTCGTAAATTATGCATTCTATATACAGGGTTATGATAAAGTAACGCACAAAATTCATAAAACGTACAATGTTCGTTTTTGAAAAAATGCAAAAACACGTCAAACAGTTTATTTTATTCCGCGTCTTTTAACATAAGTCAAAAGAATAAAACGTCAAATTTGTCAAAGTTATGACGTCATCAATATTTTTTTTAAATATGAAGCTTGGTTTTTTTTTTACTTTATTTGATAAAGCTTGTTTTTCTGCATTATAAAGAAATAATTGACGTAGGGGTCACATAAGAAAAAACTGAGAGAATTAATAAAAAACAAAATAAACTAGTTTTTGAATTTATGAAAAGAAACTAAATATTAAAAGAATTAAAACCTAAAGTTACCTAGTAAAAAAGCAACTGTTTGTCAGTGTCAGTCTTATAATTAGTGTCATACCAATTTTATTATGATGGCTCCTTTAACGGAAAGAGAAAGGATAGAAATTCTAATGATGGTAGGTTACGGCGATAGACTTCGAAGTCATGAAGAAGCATGTGTTTTATTTAAGGAAACACATTTTGAAAGACCTCCAATTGCTAGAAGCACAGTAAGCAGAATTGTTGCAAAATTTAATGAAACAGGAAGCGTAAGTGATGCTCCAAAATCTGGAAGACAGGGAATAAGCGACGATGCAAAGATAGATATTTTGCTGTCATTAGAAAATAACCCTCACGCAACTACAGCAGAAATAGCCTTACAACAAGATGTTAGTCAGTCGTTTGTAGTAAAGTTTTTAAAAAAAGAAAAACTGCACCCATACAAAGTTCAACTTGTTCACGAACTCTCAGAAGATGATCCGGACAGACATTTGGAATTTTGTGAAATCTTCATGAGGCATTGTGACGAAAATCCAAATTTGCTTAATAGTGTAGTATTTTCAGACGAAGCAACGTTTTATTTAAGTGGTACAGTAAATCGACACAATTGTCGCTACTGGGCTCGGGAAAATCCCAACTGGATTCAGACAAAACACACCCAGCGCCCCCAAAAAATTAATGTATGGGTAGGAATCGTCAGGGGAAAATTTATTGGTCCTTATTTCTTTCGTTGGAATTTAACAGCTGAGCGATATTTGGAACATCTTCGTATGGCAGTGCTTCCGGATCTAATTGCGGCATTTCCGGATCCAAAGAATAGGGAAAACCTGGATCCCAGAATTTGGTTCCAACAAGATGGTGCACCACCACATTATGGTCTTAATCTTCGAAGGTTTCTGTATAACCGGTTTGAAGGAAGGTGGATTGGAAGACGTGGACCAATGGAGTGGCCACCTAGGTCACCTGATCTCACCCCCCTTGATTTCTTTCTGTGGAGACATTTAAAAAGTCGGGTCTACGTTAACCGACCAGACAATTTAGAAGACTTAATGGAACGAATTAGACATGAAATGACTCGTATAACTCCGCAGATGATCGAAGACTCTGTAAATCAGGTCTACCATCGTCTTGGCCTATGTCAGATAGTGAACAGTTTGAACAATTCCTGTAAGAAATCGTTTTGGTTTAATGGACTGTTTAGTTAATTTAAATGTTATTACTGTAATAAAGTTTATTTTGTTTTTTACTAATTCTCTCAGTTTTTTCTTATGTGACCCCTACTTCAATTATTTCTTTATAATGCAAAAAAATAAGCTTTATCAAATAAAGTTAAAAAAAACCAAGCTTCATATTTAAAAAAAATATTGATGACGTCATAACTTTGACAAATTTGACGTTTTATTTTTTTGACTTATGTTAAAAGACGCGGAATAAAATAAACTGTTTGACGTGTTTTTGCATTTTTTTCAAAAATGAACATTGTACGTTTTATCAATTTTGTGCGTTACTTTATCATAACCCTGTATATATAAAGAGTACAAAAGTATTTAGTGCCAAATTTGCAATATTTTTTGTATAAATGAAATTTTAAAATTCGGACCGGAAGTAACACTTTTACTCTTAGGGAGTAGCACTTTCTTTCGAATATCTTGCAAAGTATGCATTCTATAGCGATTTATTAAGAAAATAGAAGTACTTAGAAAAGGATTTTGAATAAGTTTTGTATTAAAAAAATTCTTAAAATTGTACAGTTTGAAACGCTCATACGTATAAGAAAGTCGTGTGGTGACCACACCTCATTTTTTTAATTTTATTTGGTTCTACTTCATTCTTCAAGATTATTAATATTAATTATCGTATAATTGTCTAAACTGTTATTTTAAAGTTTGACAGTATGTATTTACTTCCCTATAACTAAACGTCTCAGTTTCAAAGTTATTTTGGAAAATGTATAAATTCCTTTAAGTTTTATTTTGTATAATCAATTACAATTCATGTGAATAAATAAAAACAAAATAAGTCATTGTAATGTCCTAAAACATTTAAATCAAAACTAGACAGTATAAAGAAGAAGTAGTTAATAATAGTTTTTAATACTCTTAAATTAAGTGTTCAAACACATCACCACCTATATCTAAACGCTTTTTTATTCTTTTTAAAATATTCGTACTTGTGGCACGCTGTATCATTGTTCCGTCAAGATTATCGATATCATATCTTCTTTGGTGGTAGTAGGTATACTATATACATTATCTTTAACATAGCTCCAAATAAAAACCATAATGTCCTTTATTTCCGATCCACTCCTTTGTATTTTTATGAAGAAAATTTAAAAAGTGAGCGATTTATTTACATCTTAAGAAACATCATAAATTTCAATTTAAATACACTATCGGTAGAAGAAGCTCGTAGTGTATGGTTTCAGATGGATGGTGCACCAGCACATAGTATTAGAGAAGTGTTGTGTGTCCTATCATAAAATATTTCGTCTAACACTTCTCTAATACTATGTGCTGGTGCACCATCCATCTGAAACCATACACTACGAGCTTCTTCTACCGATAGTGTATTTAAATTGAAATTTATGACGTTTCTTAAGATGTAAATAAATCGCTCACTTTTTAAATTTTCTTCATAAAAATACAAAGCAAATATTTTGTCATGTTTACTAGCCCAAAATACCGTCGTTGCCTAACAACTCGAGGGTTATCTTCTGACCAAGAATGGTTATTGTGTCGATTAAATATTTCATTTTTACAAAAATTTGCTTCGCCTGTCAATTAACTTTTTTTTGTGTGAAATAGTCTTATTCTTTCTGTTATTTCATTAAAAACCACTCACAATACTGCGCTCTTGTTACAAAATCGGCTTCTTTAGTATGTTGAACAGGATGAAATTTGTAAGCATGCCACTTGTTCTTTTTCAAAATTCGATGTATCCTCACTCTGGATACACGTACTTTAGCCTTGCATCCTTTAAAAAATTACAAGGATGTGTTGTGAGATAATCATACGCTGTTGCCGCCATATTTTCAGTATCAACAACAGGTTTTCTTCTGGTTGTTTTCGAAAAGAATGATCCGAAGGAAATACAATTTTTTAAAATATTGCTTAAGATAGTCTTGGTAGGTCGTGACCGATTTGGATATTCTCTGCATAAACACGATATGTCCTCTCGATTACTCTATTGCATTCGGCATATGTAAATATTAGATTAAAAATACCTTCGTTATTAAATCCAGATCGCGACATTTTCGAGTATTCACAAACAGAAAATAAAGAAAGCGCTGAATAGCTTCAGTAAATACTTTACTATAGTAGGATTACCCAACAGATGCAGTAGCAACAGCGCACGAGAAATGCATCACTTAAACGTCATACGTAAAATAACGCTTACTATTGGTTCGTTTGCAAGGACGCCCACAATAGAATAAATTTAGTATTGTGTTTTGACAGTTTCAATTTTGCATTATTATTATTTTATTCTTTCTCAGTTTCTTTGCTTAATATCTAACAAAAAGTATTTCTGAATACTACTGTACATTGTTTTTGTGACAAACGTAAGTAAGCGCATGAAATATAACATTAGAAGATGATTTTGAAATATCTACTTTATAGGCTATAAACGCAATCCTCCGTTTAATCACCTGTGGTATCAGTCTGCCCCTTTGCGTAACATTATGGAGAATTCACGTCCTAAGAAGAGGCTCTCCAATCATTTTACAGTAGAGGACAAGGAGAGGTTTTTGAATATATACAAAACCTTACAAGAAGAACAGCCAGGTACTTCGAAAATAGATAACATTGCAACTACAGCAACAGCAGCAGGTAAATATGAATGTTATTTTTTGAATAATAAAGTCTCATTTTGGTGATTTATATTCAGGAATATCATAACGTAGTGTTTACAAGGTTTTGCAAGAATATAGTGCTGAGCATAAATTTCAATCGCCAAAGAAATACCATAGGAAAAAGGCCATACTGGACAACATTGATGATGTAATGCGGAATAGCATTCGAGGAATTATTCATTCCTTTTCTTTAAAAACGAACTTCCAACTATACAGAAAATTCTTATTGTGATAAATGAAAGAGACGATTTACCAAACTTTAAAATTTCAACTCTCAGAAAATTAATAAGAGAACTGAACTTTCGGTAAAGTATAATGAAAATGTTTGTTCCTTTTACTTTCTTATACGTAGTATAAGGAAGTATTGTGATGATGAAAATTTTCGAACTCGAGATTTTTGCAGATGTCCACGTTTTGAGGTCCCCTGATACCAAAAAAGTGGTTTTTAAAAAAATGTCTGTGTGTGTGTCTGTGTCTCTGTCTGTCTGTGTGTCTGTGTGTCTGTCTGTGACCACGATAGCGGCCAAACCGCTGTAGATATCAATTCCAAATTTTGTATTTACGTGTATAATCTCCCTCTTGAGATCTGATTAGTTTTTCAGTAAAATCGGTAGACCGGAAGTAGCAGTTTACTTCAGCGAAAAAATCGAATTTTGCGAATATTTCGTCAACTACTAAGTTTAAACAAATTTATAAAGAATTCATATATACTTAAAATTAAAATTGAGAATAATTTTATTTAGAAAGTTTTTCGAAATTCCTACCGGAAGTAGGTCTTTTACTCTTATCGAAAATCAGTTTTTTGCGAATATTTCGCAAGTCATGCTTTTTAGGCAAGTACGTTACGGGTATAAAAGTATTTAAAACATAATTTTCAATATCTTTTGTATAAAAAAAATTTCAAAATTCAGACCGGAAGTACCACTTTTACTCTTATCGAATAGCGATTTTTTGCAAATATGTCGTAAGTTATGCATTCTATATATATTTATCAAGAGTACAAAAGTATTTAGAACTGGATTTGCAATATTTTTTGTATATATCAAATTTCAAAATTCGGACCGGAAGTAGCACTTTTACTCTTAGCGAGGAGCACTTTTTTGATAATATCTTGCAAAGTATGCATTCTATAGCGATATATTAAGAGAATGAAAGTAATTTGAATAGGATTCTGAATAAGTTTTGTATTAAAAAAATTCTTAAAATTGTACAATTTGAAACGCTCATACGTATAAGAAAGTCGTGTGGTGGCCACACCTCATTTTTTATAAACAGTTTTGCATTTCAGAAGAGGAATCGTAAGAGTATTCTAAAAGAAAAAAATGATATTATTACTTGGAGGTGACAATACTTACGTAAAATAAGAAAATATCGTTAAGATGGAATACCGATATATTACTTAGACGAAACATGGGTGAACGCTGGGCACACAGTAAAGAAAGTGTGGGCAGACACATCAGTGCTTACTGCGAGACAAGCATTTATAGATGGTTTGTCCCCAGGCCTTAAAAATCCTTCCGGAAAAGGGAAAAGGTTAATTATATTACACATAGGTTCTGACGAGGGATTTGAAGAAGATGGCTTGCTATTTTTTGAATCTAAAAAGATAGGTGATTACCACGAAGACATGAATGCGGAGAGATTTGGAGAGTGGTTTCAACATATTCTGCCCAATTTGAAAAAAAATGCAGTAATTGTTTTGGATAACGCACCATACCACAGTCGCAAAATAAATAAACCACCTACAGCAAACAACCGCAAAGCTGAAATTCAACAATGGCTTGTCAATCAAAACATATCAAATGAAGATGACATGGTGAAGGCAGAATTATTAGCATTAGTTAAGGAAAATGTGACCGGTCTTGCAAAATATGCTGTAGATGAGATAATTGAAGCATCAAATAGAAAGGTATTGCGGCTACCTCCATACCATTGTGAATTAAATCCGATAGAGTTGATATGGGCATAAGTAAAGGGGTATGTTGCTAGACACAATGTATCATTCAAACTAGAAGATGTAAAGGAATTATTTCAACAAGGTGTGTTCAATATTTCATGTGAAAATTGGAACAACGCAATTAAACATGTGGTTAATGTGGAAAACAAAATGTGGGAACTTGATAATTTAATGGATTGTCAAGAAGACTCATTAATCATACCAGGTGATGATTCCACTACATCATCTTCAAGTGACGACTAATTATTAGTGAGACTAATTTGATGCTGTTTTATTTAATATGCTCTTTTTGTAAATCACTGCTTTCTTATACTTTATTTTTCATATGTAAATTCATCTATTGATGAATGAATAAACACATTTGCTTTGTATCATGTAAGTAATCATAGAAACTTAAAATATATCTTCTCCTAATAGTGTATATATTGCATTAAAAATTTCCGAACCTGTCGTTTTCTTTATTTCTTCCCATTTCTCCCATTTACAAGCGAATTGGAAAAAAATTAAAATTAAATTACTTTATATTCATTAAATGTGCATTTATTTAGAAGAAAATTATTCTTTGATTTCACCACTTTAGCTATGTACCTTAAGCTTGCTTTTAATAAATTGTTATACAAATGCCACTATACAGAATATTAAACAAAGTTCTTTATTATAATGTACTATTCCAAAGTCAAACAAATTATCATATCACATTTCTTATTCGCATAAACCTAGAGAGGACGGCTCTTGTATTTTCTTTTCTTTTCATTTTTCTTTCGATTATACGTAAAATAATCTAAAGTAATCAAAATTATTAGTCACTAGTTGCTTAAACAGAGCTTATATTACCTACCTATATTGCATTAATTTTCGTCTATTATAATTACATTTATATAGGAGAATGTAGAATACTTGCATCGAAATGTGGGGTTAGAACTACATATTTGTTTATAATGTCTATTGTCAAAATATCTATGGTTAAGGCTATGCGTTAAGCGTTGTGAATTTGCCCTTGTAAGCTATTACGTCAATGCAATGTTGCTACTGCATCTGTTCGGTAATCCTACTATAGTGACAGGTAATATGACTGCAATTTGTTTTTATTTATTTACACGAATTTCCATAGCCTAATTGATTATACAAAATAAAACTTTAAAGGAATTGATTCATTTTCCAAAATAACTCTGAAACTAAGACATTTACTTATAGGGAAGTGAACACATACTGTCCCTAATTTTGAACGTGGAATCCAATGAAGTTGAAAAAAGTGTAGGTTGCTATTTAAAAATAACAAGTTATTGATATTTTCTGGATGAAATGTTTAACATTGTTTTCTGATCACCATGTATTGCCTTAAAAAGTTTATAACACAGCATTTGAAGTATACTTTCCCAAATAATTACCTAAAATTTTAAATCTGTGCAAGTATTCAAGTTTTGGGAATGTTGTTATGAGTAATTAAGCTTGCAGCTATCAATCTTTTTACAAAAATTGAAATACTTCGGAAGTGACTAACTTCAGAGGTAAAGGTTATTAGACAAACTGGTCATAAAATTAAGTCGGAAATATGAATCAATCATAAAAAAATAGAGTATTCCATTTAAAATAAGGAAGTCGACATCCATTCCGGTGTAACCGGAAGAAACAAAAATTCGAAACTATTTTAAATCGAAAGAGCCTAACGCGAAACTAATATTTGCAAAATTTCAAAACTCAACTCGTATTAGTTTTCTATATTGTTCTAACGAAATCTCGTCGTGATATACCCTCTATTGTATAGACAAACGCATGGTATAACATATCATTTAAGCTTCAAATTTGGCTTAGGATTTACTTTAAAAATTCGTGGGTATATAGAATTCTGAAAGAGAGTGTATACAAAACACTGATATCACGAAAGAAATGATAAAGAATAAAGTAGATGCCCAAATGTAACATTTTTTTATGGGTCATTTGAAAGTGCCTTAGGAAATGTTTTTTAATGTCACATACTGTTTCATTATCTCATATTGCAGCTTTCGTTATTTTATGTTTTGTAGTCGTAATACTTACATAGCTATCAGTTAGTATCTACTAAATTACGCCCCCCCATACCATCTGTGGGCGGGGCGGGCAGCAAATTTGAAATCTTAAATAGGAACCTCTATTTTTTTATTGCAGATTCGGATAATACGTAGATTTATCTGAAATTTTTTTTTCTATTCGCGACAGATGGCGCTGTAATCGCAGGAAATTGAACAGTAATCTTTTAATAAGCAAAGAAACACATATTTAGTATTTTTTTATTTTTTAAAAATTATTTTGATGTTACAATTTTTTTGTGGGGATATCTCTCTTGGTTTGCATTTCGTTCAGTTATTGAGACAGAAACATGTTTCAAATTTATTAATAATATTATAAATTATTTGTCTGCAAGGTACAGGACGGCCTTCAAAAGCCAGCGCAAACATATTTATGCACGTCATTGCAGAGTTACTACTGTAACGTTTTCGGGTTCGCAATAAACAACTCGTGCAATTTATTTATTTCTACCGTACGACTTATATTTATTTCTACGCGCGACGGCTATTTCTTAAGGAACTTCTTGATCCCGAATTACTCCGCAATTACTCATCCCGCAATGAATCCCTCCATCGGTGACCCAGTTGCCTTATATACACATGCGAAGATTACTAGAACATACGAGCACAGTCCCGCTTTTTCTCTACATGTACGAGAAACGTTCTAGTCCTTTTTCGCTATGCAAGCCGTACGGCGTGGAGATGATTCATGGCTATTTACATTTCGCTTTTTATACGTCGCGCCGAGATGATGTGTGTGATTTACGACCCTGTTCTTTCAGCATCGCCCGGTCTGCCTCTTCATATTTCGTTACACTACCATAAAATCATTTTACTATCTGAAACTTTTCAGCGGGTGTATATTACAGACTCATTATAAATTAATTTTATTGAATGCTTTTATTGCACACCGCAACGTATCCGCAGCTAAACATTTAATGTAAAATCTGGATCGGGACAATCGGGAGAAAATCGTTGTGGTATCGGTTGTCGCCAGCAATGGTGACGCACAGTAGGGGTACCACGTTGCCACGTATTACATACATACGTATATATCTTACGTATACACTGATTCCCTATGCCTAATGATATTTGACACATGCTATATAACGTATAATCATTTTGTAAGTATTACTCTGTCATCACCTGATGAAGCCAACGTTTGGCGAAACAATATTGTAGTGAACAATAAAAAATTATTTGAAACTATTTTTACGATTATTATTTACTCTAATATGGAGTTTCAACAAGTAACATCTCGTTCAATTAGTTATTATACAGGCTGTTCCAGAAATAAAAAGACGGAGTAGCAGAAATCGGAAGCCTGATTGTGTAAAAACGTACCCTCAAAATATCAAGTCTTTATTCGTGCGCAGACGGCAGAAAAAAAATAATAAAGAATTCAATTGGCCTTACGCCGACCCTGGACTAAATATCCACCTGCTTCACTTTCACAATCGGTCCTTTTCAGGACCACCATATTACTTGTGCTAAAAAGAAAGAAGGAGGAATAGATACTTCATAATAAATATCAAACCATTAATTACTTTAATTTTACACCTGCTAGAAAAACTAGGATTTATTGAATATTCTAAAATAATAATAATCAGCTGTTTCCGACTACAAACACATTAAAGATCAACAACCTTCCTATTTTAAAAATAAAAACAATCTTTTATTATCTGCAATAAAGTGTGTCGTCCATCTGGGTCAACAACCGACTACATAGCTGCGTTATCTAGACGCACCGGGCAAAAAATATGTTTTATATGAATGAGTACGATTTAACGTTTTTTTCCCGTTTTATACAAATAAAAGCGTATTTTTCTATGAATGCGCGTTCGTTTATATTTACAAATGAGCATTCTTACGTGTATTTATAAACATACATTCTGTGCCAGGTCCGTAATATAATTTTTTTATCTAAAAAACAACATAGAACATTAAATTTTTAATTTCTTCGTTATTGCGGTATATTTGGGCCTGTTTCTGTTCGGACTTTACATACCTACTTCTCCGACTTTTATTTCTGGGACAGCCTGTATATCTCTTTATTTCTCATCATAAAATATTTTCAAATTTCATTGATAATACATTAGGAAATTATTATTAATTGTGAAAAGTGTCAAAGACATTATTAATTGGATTGAATGCGATGAATGTGTTCGACTCCATTCCAAATTCGATTAGCACCAATGCGGGGTAAACGCAGAGTAAATTTCTCCATTCAAAGTTGTCGAATGACGACCATGCAAATGAGCCGGTATTCCGTCTTCAATCCCGTTGTGTTTATAATTCTGCCCAGTTAACACGTGTAATTCATAGAAACAAGGATCGTATTAACTATATTGATTTCAGCGCTTATGATAGAACACTACTTCTCTCCCATCCCGCTACTTCGGCCGACAGATAAATTTCATGAACTTCCCAGTAATTTACAACACCAATATCCGACGACGTGCCAAACCGCTTAACACTGACCGTAATGTCCGAATTTATATTTTTACCCCTCATATTTCCCGCGTTAAGGTTTATGTTGTTTATAAGAGCGGACGTCTTACGCGAACAGGGTTGTTTTCGAAAATAATAAACAGCGCCGGCGGTAACATTTTTCTAATACGTGCGGGCGCTGTGGGTTAGTATATTGACTTGTTGTCAGAGAGAGAGTGGCTTAATTAGAACCTACCCCGGATAATAGAAACATCGCTTATATTATTTATAACGGACACGTGCATTTACCGACGTGAAAATGATGATCAAGCTCAGACAGATCGATTTCATATTTAACGTATGTGCATATCTGTTTGGTTTGCTTAATTATACCTCATTATCGAACACTTTGGCGTTGTGTTAAATAAAATGCCTACCTTATAAATACTCGTCTCAATCACCGCCTACAACGCGCACTAGGTTGAAAAGTTGAAACTACTCATGTTGCTAAATATAATTTTAATATTTTATTAAGAGTCGCTATATGTTCATGTGTATATAATTTAATTTCTTGGACGATTAGGGGGTCTTACTAATTTTAAATTATATTTAAAATTAGTTTATTTTTCAGTGTTTGAAAATCATAATTATAATTTCCTAATTTTGCCACTGACAATTGTTATATAGGTAATTTTTAATTTATTAAAAAATATCCAACCGGCCGAGATTCGAACTCAGATCTCCTGATCACTAGTCAGGTGCGTTGCCAATTACGCCACCGTGGGTTTCCTGAATTTGAGTCTTTATATCGTATTGATATACATATATGTATATCAAGTAACAAATGGAAGTATTGCTGGCGTACCAGCGTATATATATATAGTACAGAAACGTACTTTGTGCTGTATGTAAATTAATTTAAATTTCTTGACCTATTTCACATATTCATGTGTATATAATTTAATTTCTTGGACGGAATTGGAATTGGAATTGGAATTTTAAAAATAATTTAAAATTACTATAACCTCTAATCGTCCAAGTATAAGTAATCCCGTTGTTTCGAGTTTCGTTCGGCGTAGGAGTGCTTGTGTCCCGAAAAGCACGGGCGGGAAAAAATTTGAAACAACGCGATATAAGATATTTCGAAGCGGTTTTTTTCTTGTGACAGCTGCTCATTAGGAGCACATTTTAAAAATATTTCCAGAACTTGTTGGCTATCTATAGTTATAGCTTTTTAAATGGAACAGCCTATATATTATTGCATTTTTGTATTTTCCGTATAATTTTTAGTCAAAGAGTAATAAGATTGTAACGTGTAAAGTTTTTGACTTATTCCCATTTTTCTGAAAAATTCAATGTTTGTATAAAAGTATATTTCTCGAAAACAACGTATTAGATGGACACAGTTTTTTGCAGTATTGTTTACAATAAGAGGTCCTAATAGAAGCATGTTTTATTTTTTTACAGTTACTAACTGCATCTGCAGAAAACTGGATTAAAATTACATGACACGTTTTTGTATAAAAGACAAATTTTTTAAATGAAACACCCTATATATCAATTCATTTTTGAATTTCTTATTTAATTTCACATCAAAAACATGTAAGACGTTAATACTTTAAAAGTGACTATTACTGAGCTGCTGTAATTATTGATATAATTTTGTTAGTTTTTGTATAAAAGTAATTTTTTTCAAATGGAACACCCTATATATCAGTTCATTTTTAAATTTCTTATTAAATTTCACATGAAAAACATGACATTAATACTTTAAAAGTGACTATTACTGAGCTATTGTCGCTTTTTGTTATAATTTTGTCAGTTTTATGGTTTTAATTAATATAGTATAGTACTGACACAATTATATCAAAACGCGACAATAGCTCAGTAATAGTCACTTTTAGAGTATTAACGTCTTACATGTTTCTGACATGAAATTTAATAAACAATTCAAAAATGAACTGATGTATAGAGTGTTCCATTAAAAAAAAATACTTTTATACAAAAACGTGTCATGTAATTTTAATCCAGTTTTCTGCACATGCAGTAAGTGTAAAAAAATAAATCATGCTTCTATTAGGACCTATTATTGTAAACAATACTGCAAAAAATTGTGTCCATCTAATACGTCGTTTTCGAGAAATATATGTAATTTTATACAAACATTGAATTTTTCAGAAAAATGGGAATAAGTCAAAAACTTTACACGTTAGGCCTATACAATTTTATTACTTTTACTTTCTTATACGTAGTATAAGGAAGTATTGTGATGATGAAAATTTTCGACCTCGAGATTTTTGCAGATGTCCACGTTTTGAGGTCCCCTGATACCAAAAAAGTGGTTTTTAAAAAATGTCTCTCTCTGTGTGTGTGTGTCTGTGTGTCTGTCTGTCTGCGACCACGATAGCGGTCAAACCGCTGGAGATATCAATTCCAAATTTTGTATTTACGTGTATAATCTCCCTCTTCGGAACTGATTAGATTTTCAGCAAATTAGGTCGACCGGAAGTAGTAGTTTACTTCAGTGAAAAACTCGAATTTTGCCAATATTTCGTCAACTACTAAGTTTAGACAAATTTATAAAGAATTCATATGTACTTAAAATTAAATTTAAGAAGAATTTTATTAAAAAATTTTTTCGAAATTCCTGCCGGAAGTAGGCTTTTTACTCTTATCGAAAATCGGTTTTTTGCAAATATGTCGTAAATTATGCATTCTATATATATTTATGAAGAGTACAAAAGTACTTAAAGTTGGATTTGGAATATTTTTTATATAAATGAAATTTCAAAATTCGGACCGGAAGTAACACTTTCATACGTATAAGAAAGTCGTGTGGTGGCCACACCTCATTTTTTAATTTGCTTTGAATAAAACTACAATATTTTCTGTTTCAGATACTTAAAACCTCCGATGATAGGTAATTAAAGAAAGATAGGTAATGCAAACAAAACAAACAAAAATATTGTTTATACAATCTTTAGTTTAATAGAACAAATATACAAGGTGTCTCTAAAAGGTCTTTAAACAACTCTACCACGTATTTTTCGGACCAAAATAAACCGATTTAGCAAAACTTGGCTTAGTCAAAGTTGCTTAGTTTGTGCGCAATATGGTCCTGAAGTTGCAGTTGGAAAATTGTTTTTTTGTTATAAATTTGAAACGGCTTTAGCGATTGCGCTAAATTTGGCACGTTTACATAGTTTTATGAGTCAAGAAATTCTGTATCAAAATTGTGATAGTAATCAATCCATAGGCGGAGAACCTGCGTTTATAAATATTAAAACATTTCCATTTTCTACGCCAATGGATAAAAAAGAGTTTGTCTATAAAATTTAGATTAAGTGTCTTAAGTACAAGAAAAAAGGTACTCTTGGTAAGACTCGAAAAATTGCATCGTTTTCTCAAAAATCGCATTTTAAGATTTGAGAACATTAACTAGAGGACGGCAGCGCATACTGTGTGCTCCATGTACATGTATCTTTAAGCCGTGTACACTAGCGTGGAGCGAAAAAACGAAAATTGGAAATTTTAATTTTAATAGTGCGGAAATTATGCCTATGTTAGATTAAATCATTTTGACATATTATTTTTTCTAATTCGATTTTTTCTTCTGCCTCCCCAACAGCCCTAACTTTTTTAAAAAATTTAATTTTTGGGAATAGTTAAGCCTCCATCGGTATTTTAAAAAATATATAATATAAAATTCTAATAGGACTCAAAGCTATAACAAAGGAATGCTTTACCATGCACCATAAATAATTTTAACAAAAAAGTGCGCCTTTTGCCTCCCCAAAGGCCTTAAAATATAAGAAAAATTAGTTTTTCCGCACAGTAAATTTTGACCGCCAATAACATCAATAAATTGCTTTAGTTATAATAAAACGGTTAAGAAGCAAATTTTCGCACCTGTAAACTGTCCGGACTCGTCTAAATGAATAATTTGCGCATGCGTCGACAAGATCTAACGCGCAAAGGTGCGTTATTGTGCCGGCGCGGCGTTTCCCCCACCGTCGCACCCTCCTACTGGCTTTGTTTTTAGTCTACATGAGAACTTAGTCGCGAACGTTTAGCGTTTTGTTAGTGCGTGTTTTGTTTTTTACGTGTAGTTCTGTTTTTTAAAAATGGCCAAATCAGGGCCATCCGGATTAACAAGATGTGCTGTAAACTGCCCCGTGTTTGGACAACCGTCGAAATTGCCTGAAAATGTTCTACCAACCTACGAACAAGTTATGAAGTTTTGTGCCTGGATTAGGTTCAATAAAAAAGTAAGTAAAAAAGAACCCGTATTCTCTGAAATATCCCAAGAGGTTGCGGTAAAATTGGGAGAACTTTGGCATAAAGCATCTATTGCTACAGTTTCTCATGCCAGGATATTACAGCTTCTGAAATCATATCATGACAAATTTATGAAACTTATGAAGCCGTTTAAAAACAGACAAGTTAGTGAAACTTACAAAGCTAAAATAGAACGTTTTAGAGACGAAAGTAAAACACTTTTTGATATAGCAGCGTGCAAATGCAAAGTCTTTGCTTCTTGTACCTGTGAAAAAACTAAAAAGGTGTCTGTTGATGAGCAAGAATTCCTCTTAGATCAAAGAGGAGCAAGAAAAATGATAATAAGTGCAGTGGATGTAAAGAAAACGACAAAGCTGATAAAAAGAGAAGAAAGGCAAAAAAAGGATGCTTCTCGAACATTAGCTACCTTAGAAGTAACGGATCCGGGAGTGTCAGCTGCCTGTGAGTTATCTTCCAATTCCGAGTCTAACGAATCCTCTGATAGTGAGTTTGAATTGCTTCAAGTACCACCGCCCACGCCTTCAACATTCGAAAATATTAAAAAGAAAGAGCAAATGCGAATTCAGCTCACGACATTTGCAAAAACATGCGACAGACATGGAATATCAGATAGATCAGCCGCTGCTCTTGCGTCTGCCGTTCTAAATGATATTGGAATAGTAACACCAGAAGATCCTTCTAAAATTATCGATCGAAGTAAAGTTAGGAGGGAGAGGCGTAAAACTCGTTCTAATCTCCGGGAGCAAGAAATGGCTCCGAATATGATTAAGTTACGTGGTATCTACTTTGACGGGCGCAAAGATAAGACTCTAGCCCAAGTCAAAAAAGGAAGCAAGTTCTACCGTCAAACGATTATAGAAGAACATATAAGTTTAGTGCAAGAACCAGAATGTAAGTATATCGGTCATGTGTCTCCTACTTCTGGTTCAGCACTAAGTATTAAAACAAGCATCGTTCAAATGTTAGAAGAAAACGACATTGATACTACGGAATTAGAAGCTATTGGCTGTGACGGGACAGTTGGAAACACCGGTGTTAAAGGCGGTGTAATAAGACTCTTAGAAGAACACTATAAAAAACCGCTGCAGTGGTTTGTTTGTATGTTACACGCAAATGAACTTCCACTTCGACATCTTTTTAATCATTTAGATGGAGACACTACCGGGCCTCGTGGGTTTGCAGGTGCTATCGGAAAGCAGCTAGAGAAGTGCGATAATTTGCCAGTAATTCAGTTTAAAACCATTAAAGGCAATTTACCCGAAATACCAAAAAATATTTTGGAAGAGTTAAGTACTGATCAAAAATATTTGTTTGAAATATGTCAGGTAATTGCTAGTGGTCGCAATACGTCTGTTTCAAACCGAAATCCTGGAAAACTGGCTCATTCGCGGTGGGTGACGACTGCGAATCGCATTCTTAGACTTTATATTTCAAGTGTAAATCCAAGCCCAAACTTGACCAAGCTAGCAGAATATGTAATGAAGGTTTATGCCCCGATGTGGTTTACTATAAAGTCAAAGCCAACATGTAAAGATGGTGCAAAACACGTCTTGCAAATGATACAGTTATCTCGATATTTAGATGAAGAGTTGAGACAAATTGTAGACACTGTAATACAACGAAATGGCTTTTTTGGACATCATGAAAATGTACTTCTTAGTATGATTACTGACGAAAGAAAGCATATACGAGAACTTGGACTTCGTCGAATTTTAAAAGCAAGAAGTTCTTCGCCGCAAAATAGTGTTAGAGTATTTAAACTTTCTCCTTTCTGTTTTAATGCAAATGAGTACTATGAACTGATCGACTGGCAAAAGTGTAACCTAACGGAACCTCCCATACTTTCTAGAGTTTCCACAGAAGATCTGAAAGAACTGATTAAAAATCCAGAGTCAATTGATATTGATTTTGGAAAGTACCCTTGTCACACACAGTGTGTTGAACGGTGTGTCAAGCTCGTCACAGAAGCTTCTGCTGCAGTTTGTGGTCCTGATTCTAGAGATGGATTTATAAGGACACGAGCCGATTCTAGAAAAGACATGCCTTCCTTTAACACAAAATCAGAATTTGCATTTAAAAAGTAGCATGTTTTAAAAATTTTTTTTTACTATAACTGTAAAATTGATAATTTTGTTAATAAATATCAAAAGTATGCTTTTGTTGTTAAATTTTTCCTAGAAAAAAAACTTATAAAAAGTATTCGAAATCACTAGAAATTGCGTCTATTTGGGAAGACGGAGAAGGCAGCTAAGGTAAGTATTTTGTGGAATATTTTTTTAAAAGACCCAGGAGACTGTTAACTAGCTTATAATTTGTATAAAATGATTTTTTATGCAACATTATAAAAATTCCAATTTATTTACAGTACTGTAAAAAAAATAATTTTTTTCTAAATTTCACAACAACTGGGGAGGCAGAAGATATTGTTCCATTTTTTCCAAACTCTTACAGATACTTAAAGGTAGTGTTAGGCAACTTTTCTGAGGTATTACATTTCGATATATACATATTTTTTTTTTACCCCCTCTTTCACTCCACCCTAGTGTACACGTATCTTAGGCCGTTTAGACGTCTCTTTAAACTATGTACACGTCGTTTTTGAATTGATAATTTTTTTTTGTAAAATGTTTTCTTTTTTAAAAAATACAAAACGGCCAATATCAGATAGGTTAAAACAAAAAGGCACTGGTGTACAAAAAAGATATTCTATTTATCTCGACAATTGATGCAAAAAATGCTATTTTTTTGATGTTTTTTTTTGTTTTAAGAATTCCACTTTTGCCCTGCGTTTTGTAAAATACATATGTTTGTATTTAGTTGTTATTGTTGGTTTCCATAGTTATGACTATTTGAATATTTGACAACGACTTTTCTGGATTTTCAAAAGTGTTTTCCATCATTACTTTTATTTTCGTTTTGTCATGGCTGTTCAATACACCAACGAAGAATATACCGATATGTTATTAGTATATGGATATTGTCAAGGCAATTGTGCCGAGAGTGTTAGATTATATTCGGAACGGTTTCCAAATCGTCGTGTTCCAAGTCATCCAACGTTTGCCGCAGTAGAGAGACGCCTTCGAGAAACCGGTCGCTTAGCTCCTGTAACAGCAAACTATGGCAGGCAGCGCTTTGTGAGGCAACCTGAAGTAGAAGAAGAAATTTTAGACCGTGTTCAAGAAGATCCGGAACTGAGCATTTGACGAATAGCTAGTGAAATTGCAGTATCTAAAGATGTGGTCAATAGAGTAATTAGAGAACAATTATTACATCCATACCATAAGATTCAAGTTCAAGACCTCTTACTTCAAGATCCTGAAAGGCGCCTAAATTTTTGCCGGTTTATTGAACATAAAAGAGCAAGAAATTTAAACTTTTGCAAAAAAATCTTATTTACCGACGAAGCTTGTTTTACAAGAAGAGGGATAACGAACTTTCATAATGAACATGTTTATGCAGAGGAAAATCCACATGCCATTAACATTAACCATTTTCAACATGAATTTAAAATGAATGTATGGGCTGGAATAATCGGAAATTTTATTATTGGACCTGTCAGACTACCGCAAAGATTAACTGGAGAAGCCTATTTGATTTTTTTACAACATACTCTTCCGGACTTGTTAGATGATATACCGCTAGATATTCGACGGAATATGTGGTTTATGCACAATGGTGCACCACCACATTTTTCGATGAACGTACGACACTACTTAAACCATCACTTTCCAAATAGATGGATCGGTAGAGGTAATGACGCTCCTGTACAATGGGCACCTCGAAGTCCAGATCTGAATCCTCTGGATTATTTTTTTTTGGGGACACCAGAAATCCATTGTTTACAATACACCTGTAAATAATGAAGAAGAATTGTGGCAACGTATTCAAGAAGCAACCAATAATCTCAGAGGTGATGTAGAAGTTTTGCAAAGAGTTCAATTTAATTTCCCCCGGCGAATAGACCTTTGTATTCACCAAAATGGTAGACATTTTGAACACCTTTTATAATATCTTTTCTTTTTTTTTTAAAAATCATTGTTTCATTTTCATTATTTCATTGTTTAATTGTTAATAATTCTCTGTTGTCCACCAACCAGAACACAATTGGAATTTATATGAAAAAACATTATTAAAAAAATAACATCTTTGTATTAATTGACGAAATAAACAGAATATCTTTTTTATTAACTAGTGCCTATTTGTTTTGACCTATTTGGTATTGGTCGTTCCGTATTTATTAAAAAAGAAAACATATCATAAAAAAATTGTTAACAATTTTTAAAATGCGATTTTTGAGAAAACGATGCAATTTTTCGAGTCTTTCCAAGAGTACATTTTTTCTTGTACTTAAGACACTTAATCTAAAATTTTATAGACAAACTCTTTTTTATCCATTGGCGTAGAAAATGGAAATGTTTTAATATTTATAAACGCAGGTTCTCCGCCTATGGATTGATTACTATCACAATTTTGATACAGAATTTCTTGACTCATAAAACTATGTAAACGTGACAAAATTTAGCACAATCGCTCCAGCCGTTTCAAATTTATAACAAAAAAACAATTTTCCAACTGCAACTTCAGGACCGTTTTGCGCACAAACTAAGCAACTTTGACTAAGCCAAGTTTTGCTAAATCGGTTTATTTTGGTCCGAAAAATACGTGGTAGAGTTGTTTAAAGACCTTTTAGAGACACCCTGTATAATGTCATAGTGACACTGGTTTCCTAATTTTTAAATCAAATGGATTAAAGTAAATTAAAGTAAACAAACATAGATAAGCGTATGGTGTGATTTTGAATGAAGAAATTTATTCAACGAGAAGGGTTGATATTAACCGCGAAATTATTTTTTTTAATTAATGATATAACTCCAAAAACAAAATTACCCCAAAACTAAAAATGTAGACCGTGAAAAAATGACATTGTATCTCCACAGAAAGAGCTCATTGGTCATTTTTATGATGATTTTTGAATTCAGCAAGTGGAACTAAACTCCCGAAAACATTTTCATTATTGGGCTGGGTGATATTCGTCTGCTTGAACTTGTTCTATTTGACTTAATTTAATTTTCGAGAATAAACACACTTGGCTATATTTCACAAAATTTTATTAGAATTTTCTAACATATTGCTGTGACTCTTGCAAATTGAGATTTATATAAAAATAATTTAAATTGTTCAATCAATAAGTAAGCAAGAATCAAGCATATATCCTAGTGCTAGGCCTTATGCTAGACTAAGATTCAATAAATTTTCTGCTAAATTGTAGGTTAGGCAATTTTAAATTTAACTAGCTCAGTTTAGAATGACTAAAGAAAATGTTCTCTCAGGGGCAGAAAATATAAATAAGTTCTCCAATCAATTTGAATGCTCTTTAATTATCACCAGGTCAGGTAAAGAAAATAAAATGCAAAATAAACCTTATCATCTAGTTATTCTAGTTTATTAAAAAAAATATAAAATCACACATATCATGATCAAATAGTCAAAATAATAAAGAAATTATAATTAATGAAAGCATAACATCGAGAAAAAAAATATATTTTAAAAACAAACGTGATTATCATGATTTATATTCGTCAAAGATACATGTAAACAATCAACATTTTTAATAAAATAAAATTTATTGCATATTGTGAATTGTACTGGAATATGAATAACCAAAAATTACGCGAATTATTATTTACAAGAATATAAACAGTAAGGAAATGGCTTCGCCCTAATTAGTCCTGCCTGGCGCCTTTGCTCGCTCCCAAGACAGTACCATCAGAAAGCAAATTCACACTGGTAGGTACCCCAAAGTTCCACCCTACGAGTATGCTTTTCAACTCGTTGGACACAACCCGAACATACACTACTTGTGCTCATCCCTTAAGGCATATATATAAATTTTAAATTTAATAAAATAATAAAAAATGTCTTTGTGCATTTAATTAATTAACTCAGCCCTGATTAGTTCTGCCTGGCGCCTTTTCTCGCTCCCAACACAGTACCACCAAGACTAATTCGTGTTTTAAGGATTCACCAGGACTCCATGCTATGAATTAAACAACTACTTAATTCATCGCATACATCCCTGATCTATTACCCAACACGTTAATATCAAACACACAAGCATTATAAAATATACTTGATATACATATAAAAAAAATATATATAATAAAATAAAACTTTACCTCACTCTGAGATTCCAATACAAAATACCACTCAAGAAAAATTTGTACAACACTATACACACATTTATAACAAACATTATTAAATCACCTTAATTCTTCGTACATAGCTTCAAATTCATCCATCATATATCAATATATCAAAGAAAATCTTGATCACTGTACAATTATTCTATATATACAAAAAATAAAATTATTAACCACAAATCTTCTAATCTGGTAAATAAAATAGTAAAGAAAAATCTTTATAAATAAAAAATTATTATGCTATTCAACTTGATCATTACAGTCACTAAAATGCTTTATCATAATGCATGGTGTAATAACCCTACATATAAAATAAAACATCCTAGAAAATAAAAAAAAATTCAAAGTTTCAATTCAATAAAACTGTTCCTAACATAAATAATTATTTCCAAAATAATTACAAGTCTCAATGTAAATTAAACTCCAAATAAAAAAAAACGATATCTAATTCATAAAATTATTCTAAGTTCCACTTCGGTTAGAAAATTCTGTAAGTACAGTAAAATTATTACGGAAAATATTACAAGTTTTAATTCTTGTTAAAATTATAGTATCGAAAAATCTCTTTGAAAATTATTCTAAGTTCATATTCATGAATAAACTTTTATGTTAATATAACATTTAAGAGGAAGAAGAGGTTTCCACCTACTTCTCCTTTTTTCCTCTTTTGAGTACGGTTTACACCAAGCAACTCCGCCGTTTTCTCATCGGTCCCGGTCTTATATCGATATTTTTCTTCACAAAAACGCCCGGTTGTGTTCGGCAGATACGATTCCACCTCCAGAAATACATAGATGCAGTGCTGCACCACTCAGGAAAGCAGCGTATTAACAATCTTTCAAAAAGGTAAACAAATATGTAAATATCAACTTGTTTACATATTCATGACTCATCCAATGCATCTAGCGAAAAATATTGTTTTCGCCGAGCCACACTATCGATCTCTCCCGGTAACAGTATTCTTCGTGCGGGAAACACTTTCTTGTTATACTTCACGTAACATTTCATGCTTATTCTAATATTATAATTTTTATAAAAATTATAATAACATTCTTATATTATTTAACGTAAATAAAAATTAAATTTTGGCAAAATATTGACTTAATGAATATCTATACACATCATGATAAAAATAAATAAAATAACAATCAATTTAAATTAAATCATGAAGTGATCTTGATTATGCTTATTTATAATCTACCACCAAACTCAAGGTCACTGCAATATGTTTCGGCTGTTATACCATTATCAAAGAGTTCTTATCTAAAACTAACCTAATGTAAGTAAGCGTACAACTTATATATCTAGCTGCGGATGAATAACTAACATAAACAGTGTTAAATACTAATTTACAGATTTTTAATCATCTGTCACATAAATAATCGATGTTCAATTGTTTCAGCATCTTCAACCTACAATATCTTGGTAATACATTCATTTGAGACACATGTTTCTATGGACATTTTCCTTTATTTTGTGCTAGCGAACACATACCTACAATAGTGTCGTGCAATTCCGAAACATTCTATATATTCCTCTCAAATATTCGATTTTGTTTTTAGCGTGTTTTCTTGGGCTCAACCAATAACAATATCTGCATTTTTTTCAACGAAATTATTTTTTAATAAAAGTTTTTCTCATTAATTAGTGATAGATCATTCTACATATTTCTTTGTAAAATAATTAAATTATTTTTACTAACATTTTGTCTAGTTCTTTCACTTTCATAGATAATTTTTTATTAATTCGATGTTTTAACGAGATTATTTGCTATTTTTGTACCTAGGTGGGATTTCATAGAAAAAACATGTGTGCCTGCCTGTGACGTCTGACAATTAGAAATATAAAACATATATTTCCACATGCTTTTATTTATCCACATATTGTGTTCAGATTTAATTGTGAATTTAGAATAACAATAACAATACAAAATATATTACTTTACTATCAATTTTAAACAGGTGGAACGAAACAAACTTATTTCTCAAATATAGATTTAGAACATACTTAATCCCAAAGTTTTTTTTATGTTGTTGTGGTGTTAATTTTTGGTCTTAATTAATTACGCTACCGTACAGATAACTGATATCTTTTGTTAAGTTCTTTAGTGGCTTCAATATTAGTAGTTCGTATAGTTATGAGCTTTTACTAAATCTATATTATATAAAAGAATTTCACTTTATTGAAAATATCAATTGTACAGTCTTAAAATAGAACAGGCAAATTTAAAAGAAATGAAAATAAAAAAAAAAGGGGAATTTAAATACAAGATTCACAAAACTTCAGAAAAGCACGATTCTAATGTTTTGAAACATGACGTTGACTGATTGTAAGTGGATATTAATTTTATAGGCTGTTGAAAAGAAACATAATATTTTCTTTCTAAACAGAGCGCCTCACTGATAAATACAAGTGTAAACAATAAATTTCATTCGAAACTGGGCAAAATAACATTTATATTTATACCTTAAAAAATCTTATTTAACCCCAGAAAACTTTAAATTTTAAAAATAGGTTAAAACAGCTCCTCTTCAAGTAGTAAGAATTAAAGTAATTTTGTTTTATTTAATGTTTCAAGGCTCATTGAAGAGAGAATTTTACAGCGAAATGAAGTGGATGCAATAAGGATTTATATGATCGTCCAAACAAATAGCATAGGGCGCTGTTGTTAATTTATACATATTAGATATCCTTTATTTAATATTATAATCACAATATTATAGGAAACAACCCAAGAGCGTGGTAAAAACCGAAAGTTTCTACCATTCTTCTTTACGAAATGACTAAGAATCAGCAGAAAGGGTTATATTGGCAGAATTTATATGATAAAAATAGTTATAACTATTGATAACATATAAATAACATATAAATTCTGCTTACTGGCTGGTAATTATTCCGATCCAGTAAGTAGAATTTGTACATTTGGTTTGGTTAAAGTCATAAAATTTATAAATAACTTGACTAGAGCGCCACCTATCGGATCCTAGCAAAGCTGTGAAACATCGTCTCGACAAAACGAATAGTTTTTGAGAACATAACCTCAATCGGTCAAGTCGTTCAGCAGTGACACGATCACGTATGTAGATAAATAGATTTAATTAGGGATTAGAAGTTAGGGGTACATTGCAGGACTGGACTTGAATGTTCAAAATTGGGCACAGTAATAGTGATGATATCACTTATTACGAGTGATGATAGGGATCGGCGAGTGATTGTTCTTGTTATATATGAAGTCCCCAATAGAACCCGGAGTCGTTTTTTATAAAATTTTGTACTCTGTTCACATAATTAATTTGATTTTCCGGCGCCGTAATCCGTACAATTCTGAAAATCTATGTAATTGCTTGTGTTTCAACCGGTAGTTATTCTTCAGTTTTTATGGTCTTTAGTTATTATTTCTTTTTCTTTCAAAACTTTTCTAATGTCGTGGTTCATGAGATATTCGTTTCCTTCTCCTTTTGGTGCATTTATTGTGTTTACAATTTTTCTTTCTAGCTTTCCTAGTTTTTCCTCGGCGCTCTTTGTCAATGCCATTGTTTCTGCGGCATAGGTTATTACCATATATATAATACTAATACCTATATCGCTTGTAGGCAAGGAAAACTTCGCTCCAACATTGCCGTTTTAGAGGCACGTTGTCCAAACTGCGCATGCGTTACAAATAATTTTTAAAATTTTGGTCTATTTGTCTATCACATAGATTCATTACCATAAATATTTAATTATAGTTTGTACATAGTCAAACAAGCATAAAGAGTTTAAAAATCGACAAACCTCTTTATAATTAATAATTGTGCCTTGTTAAAAGTGGAAAAATAATTTAATTTCTCTTAATGAATAAAGAAATTTCGTCGTTGCATAATGTGCAAATCACAAACAAACAAACGATCATACTGAAAAAATATATTTGTCAAAAGTTGAACGAATTGTGGTTATGTTATAGTAAATATTGTAAATTAATTAAGCAAAACCCGCAGTCAGTTCAATTGCATAGCAACTGTGTTTCTTTGAATATATTACGATGGGATATCGTGAACAGAAAGAAAAATACCTCTGTAGGTCATGTAACACAATAATTTGTGATATAATAACACCAAAATTATTCAACTTTACATGCAGGATTAATAATGAATTAGATAATGTGGTATTCTTGTATTCTAGAATTACTGTCATCTACATCGGAGCAATATACAGAAAGAACAGTAAATTTTACATGAATTAGGTAATTGTTACATAATAATAATAATGTTACATATTATGTTGCAATTAAACCTCTTAGAAGAGACACATATCAATCTTTGTGCTATGACCTTCTAATTTTTTTGATATATGTCTAATAGAACATAGAATTTGGCATGTCCACCACAGAATCCACAGATACCATAAGATATGAGATAATGATATGCCGAGATTGGGTATTTTAAGAAGAGATTGGGCTGTTTATTGGAATTTATGCTATGATGCATTACTGATTGTGAAAATAACTTAAAGGATGAACACTTTATTTATAAGATAGTGTTTTTTTTAAATTTGTACTTTGCTAAATATATATTGTAATTTCTGTCACTAAATTGTATTGTAATCAAGCACATATAGAATATATTTTATATTTAAATTTACAATCAAATATGTTTTAGTTGGCTTAACCATTCTAAATTTTAAAAAAAATTTATATTCAATCACAACTATGTAATGCTGATTAATTCCACCACTTTTGCTAAAACATTCATGTTTCAGTGTATATCTGGACACAGAATTTAATACAAGAACACAACAGGAATTTAATTCGTTTTTTACATTGTTGATTATGCAACATTGTATTGAATAATGTAGGTACGTAGACAAATATAAAATAGATGTTGTTTTATTCTTACATATAGCCAAAATATTAAATACAGTAATTTTATTTGCATTCTTAAGTTTAAAAATACATAGCAAAACTATATGTTGAAATACAATACAATCTGACATATAAAATATACCTGAATATATTCGATTGTGTATATAAAACATTAATTTATGTGTAAGTCAAAATGAAACAAGCAGTATTTATATTCAATAATTCCACATACACCAATAAATATGTACTAATCAATGTATAAGTTCACAAGTTTTTCTGTTTAAAACCTTTTCTGTTAGTCGAAATGGAAGGACTGTTAATACGCTATTATTTGAACTGACTTCTTTCCGATGTTCCCATTTGTATCTACTTCCTTGATTATTTCCTCTAACGCTATGTTAAACAACTGTAATAGTACGGATTTAAAATATAATTAAAATTGATAAAATGTCCCAAGGTTGGGCACCATATGTAATAGTAGTGCCCTTCAGTTGGTCGCTATATGTAATAGTAATTGTTTAAAATATAATTAAAATGACTCAAATAAATAAAATGACTTATTGAATGCTCCGCGTAATTTAGCTCAGTTAAATGGTTCGGTTTCGCACAAAAACTCTTAATTTCAGGTCGGTTCAGGTATTAAAACACTAAAGTAAATTGTTCGGCACGTACTATTACTTCTATTTTATATTTCAAATTTCCTATAGTAAGGTAGACAAATAACACGCAAAAGAATATTTAAACATTATTAATATATTGATTAAAAACACTATCAACACAAATCAGGTTACAAGCAAAGGTTATAGAAACAACACAATTCAAATAGTACAACACAATACAAATTACTCGTCAATTATAACATGGGCAAATATAATAAACTGATTCAACAATGTTGCCTTATATAAATCATATCTCGTGATTTTTACTAGATTCTAATTTAGTATTTACCAAATTGCATGCATGACAGAGGCCTTTAATTCAAACAATGTTGGGTACCTTATACGCTGCAATGACGCTGGAAACAGTGTTTTCACGGGCAGACTGAAATCGTCGTCTTCTTTGTCTGGAGCTACGGCACACACGTGATTTAATAGAACTTTTACTTCACTTGGCCCCACTATTTGTTTTATTAAAACTTGTAACTGTTTTCTCACTAGGCTTTTTTATCACTTTTAACTAATTACTTATTACTAATGCGTAAAATTTCTATATTCTTATACGCATTGTTAGCCTGTGAGAAGCGTTCCCTTTTGTTGGGTGCGGTCTAGTGTTATTCTACTTAACACGGCCTGCGAACCACTTCATGCGCTGACTAGGGAACGTCTGCCTGCCTACTCCCTGCTTAAGTCACGCCACGCCGTATCCTTCCAGGGAATTCCCCGAGCCACCTATGTGCTTTACATTTCTTCATCACATTCAAGGTTCTACGTGTCGGTTGCACACAAACGGTTTCTTATTGATGTCGCATAACTTCCTGGCTAGCGCCGATATCATTGTCGCCACTTATGTTTTTACACCGATATACCTACGCACTATTTCTCTTTTACATATACAGAATTTATATAGGAACATTTTAAATAGGAATATAATAATTTAATACAAATAAATGAATAATACATGTTTCCTGATCTGTGTTGATTCACTATTTACCTTAATATAAATATTTTGGATGTTATATTATATTTATATTTTATTCATTATATACAGGGCCTACCGTTACAGATACCCCCCTTTGCCTTTTCTGACAGGCTGATAAGTCTAAATGAAAAGCAAATAATGGTAACGTGTACATAATGAAATAAAAAAAAAAATTACAAAATTAATTTTATGATTATATGTGTCTAGTTTGCTAAATGAATAGTAATAATTTGATAGTAATAAGTGAATAGATATTCTATTTTATATTGACAGATTAATTTTCTATTCACCCTATAGCTCTGTTGGATCTTTTGGCGGTTTTTTATACTTTCTCAAATGCATAATGTTTTGGGTGCATTTGTATTTGGCGATTGGGTCCCCTAACCAATAAGCCTTTTCACTTACTCTTCGTAAAATTTCATAAGTTCCGTTATACACATGAAAAAACTTTTTTATTTCCTTGGTTAGTGCTGACGAATAGTTGTGATTTTTCACTAACACCTGATTACCCATTCTACCTCGATCTTCTTGCGCAATGATGTCAAGAAGGTTGTCCGGCTTTTTTCTACTTTTGGGATCATTTCTAAGTGCCAATAGAAAATCTCTATCATATATTTTCTTGAATACCTCACATTTTCCCGGTTTATCGGAGAATATGTCTTCATAGTCGGATATTACCTGTTCCATCCTATTTACCAGATTGCATTCTGTTGTACCCATTGTTAGTGGGTTGACTTTTGCAGTTTCGCAGTTTGACTTAAATAAGCTGGGAACTATTGATGGTGGTTCTCCTATTTCGGGTAATACTTCACCAGATTCCTCGTCTTTATCCTTTTCAATACAGATTTGGACCTTGGGTATAATTGAAGAATCTTGTGGAGAATTCTCGAGGTCTTTCTTGTCGTGCTTAAGACAGTGGCTTTGGTTGAGGAGGAGAGGTAGCTGCTGAATATATTGTTTCCAGGCCTCTAATTGGGTGGTCCTGCTCGGTGTGTATTTCCGTGGATTCGGTTCTCTTACAGGCTCCCTCATTTTCATATGCAGAAGGCGAGGAGCGTTTGCTTCTGCATTTATTCGTTTCCCGAATCGACACTCGGTGGTGGACTCCGGCGTCCTCGGTTGCTATAATGACCTCTTCCTCTATAGTGACCTCTGTTTTGGTGGATCATTTGCACGTCCCTGCGATCATCACGTCTATCATGGTTTCGTGAAGAAGGCCCCTCTCGATTTTGTATTCCCTCGACTATGCTTATTAGCTCGGGTATTGTCTTGGCTTTTGCTGATAGTAGAATACTTTCCACTTCATAGGAGAAATGTTTACGTATTGCTTCTATGAATAATTCTGCGCCGATTGGTGGATCCACATATTGTGTCTTATTCACCCAATACCATACATGCTGAGTCATGGTCCCGAATTTCGCATTATATGTCCTAGGTCTCAATAATTCCATCCAAATTCTTTTTTGTTCGCTTTCGGACCAATACATCTTCAGTAGTTCTTGTTGGAAGTTTTCTATATTGTCCCACTGATGTTTCACTGCATTGGCCCATACTCGTGCGTCGCCTTCCAATTGGCCTATCGCAAAATCGAGCTTTTTTCTTTCGGGTATTGTCCCAAATTCGAAATGTCTCCTTAGTGCTTCCAGGAATTCCTTTGGGTGAAGCCCTCTTTTATCCCCGTTGAACATAGGTACTTTCTTTTCTTCTATTATTCTTTCTATGCCCACTGGCGCTATTTTCTTTAAACACTCAATTTCCTGTTCGACTTCTTGTCTGGTCTTCGCGACCTCCTTTTTGGTGTTTTCAATTTCCATGTTAGTTCTTTCAACATCTTTGTTTACTTGTTCAATTTTCTGATTGACTTCATGTCTTCTTTCTGTTTTTTCCTCCTCTAATTTTCTTTCGAATTCCTCTGCTTGATGCTGAACCTTCTCATCGACTGCTTTCAATTCTGTTTCTGTTTTTTCCTTGAAATCATCGATTTCCTTTCTTAGTTGTCCTTGGCTCTTTGCTATTTTTCATACATCTGGTAATTTGCTTCTTGGATGTCTTTCTTTAATTCTTCAAATTTTCCCATATTTTGGTCTATTTTTTCACTCATTTCCTTCTTGGATTCTACCATATTTTTATCTAATTTTTCGAACTTCTTATCACTGTCTTCTTTTAAAGTTTCCATATTTTTATCACTATCTTTCTTTAAATCCGCATTACTTTTCTTTAAAGTTTCCATGTTTCCATCTAATTTGTTGAATTTCTCATCACTGTCTTTCTTTAAATCTTTCATTGATTGTCTCATAAAGTCAAAAAATGCCTGCATATCTCCTATTCCTTTGGGCGTCGCTTCCGTTTCGACCATATTTTCGTCTGGGGTTTTATGTCCGGATGCTCCTTGGTTTGTTTCTTCACTTTTATTCTCTACCTCTGAGTTTCCCATGATTGCTTCTTTTTCTCCTATCATCTTGCCACTCCTTAAATGCATTCACTTCAATTCCTTATTTAATATTCTTCCAACTTTATTTCCTTTGGAGGCTATGTTTATTTTATACAACGGCGGCTTTATTTAAACAACGATAAGGCATATAAAAAACAACTAAATAAAAAATTTGACAACAACGCTATAAAAGAAAATTCTTTTTTGTTCAAATTTTATTCTATTTTGCCTTTAAAAGCTCCGATAATTGTATAAAATGTTTATTTACTTAATTCCAATGACCCCCCAACCAGGTGTACCTATTCCTTTGGATCACCCTGTATAATACGTATTATTGTACCGTATACCTTATATGCTATGCGCCCTGAAAATGTTTACACAACTTTTGTAACACCCTGTATATCAAAAAAAAATATATATATAAATTGTCTACCTTTTAATTCAAATTTAAATTGCGCTTTTATTTAAAAATTAAAATTTTGTTCAAAAGAATTCAAAAAAAATACGTGAAAATATTTCTAAAATATTTGATAAAGCTTTGTTCCTACCAAACTAGTCAACACAAATTTGAAATGAATTGAAAATTTAGTGTCTTTTCGTGCCCACCGGCTGGTGCGCCATATGTAATAGTACGGATTTAAAATATAATTAAAATTGATAAAATGTCCCAAGGTTGGGCACCATATGTAATAGTAGTGCCCTTCAGTTGGTCGCTATATGTAATAGTAATTGTTTAAAATATAATTAAAATGACTCAAATAAATAAAATGACTTATTGAATGCTCCGCGTAATTTAGCTCAGTTAAATGGTTCGGTTTCGCACAAAAACTCTTAATTTCAGGTCGGTTCAGGTATTAAAACACTAAAGTAAATTGTTCGGCACGTACTATTACTTCTATTTTATATTTCAAATTTCCTATAGTAAGGTAGACAAATAACACGCAAAAGAATATTTAAACATTATTAATATATTGATTAAAAACACTATCAACACAAATCAGGTTACAAGCAAAGGTTATAGAAACAACACAATTCAAATAGTACAACACAATACAAATTACTCGTCCATTATAACATGGGCAAATATAATAAACTGATTCAACAATGTTGCCTTATATAAATCATATCTCGTGATTTTTACTAGATTCTAATTTAGTATTTACCAAATTGCATGCATGACAGAGGCCTTTAATTCAAACAATGTTGGGTACCTTATACGCTGCAATGACGCTGGAAACAGTGTTTTCACGGGCAGACTGAAATCGTCGTCTTCTTTGTCTGGAGCTACGGCACACACGTGATTTAATAGAACTTTTACTTCACTTGGCCCCACTATTTGTTTTATTAAAACTTGTAACTGTTTTCTCACTAGGCTTTTTTATCACTTTTAACTAATTACTTATTACTAATGCGTAGAATTTCTATATTCTTATACGCATTGTTAGCCTGTGAGAAGCGTTCCCTTTTGTTGGGTGCGGTCTAGTGTTATTCTACTTAACACGGCCTGCGAACCACTTCATGCGCTGACTAGGGAACGTCTGCCTGCCTACTCCCTGCTTAAGTCACGCCACGCCGTATCCTTCCAGGGAATTCCCCGAGCCACCTATGTGCTTTACATTTCTTCATCACATTCAAGGTTCTACGTGTCGGTTGCACACAAACGGTTTCTTATTGATGTCGCATAACTTCCTGGCTAGCGCCGATATCATTGTCGCCACTTATGTTTTTACACCGATATACCTACGCACTATTTCTCTTTTACATATACAGAATTTATATAGGAACATTTTAAATAGGAATATAATAATTTAATACAAATAAATGAATAATACATGTTTCCTGATCTGTGTTGATTCACTATTTACCTTAATATAAATATTTTGGATGTTATATTATATTTATATTTTATTCATTATATACAGGGCCTACCGTTACACAACGTTGTTGATAGAGTATCTCCTAGTCTGATTCCTTTATTTATGCTCGGTGTTTCCTGCCCTTGTGTTCATTTTGATCAGCAATTTTATTTTGGTAGGTATTTTAATTGCTTTTATATCATTTATTATAGTGTATTTTTTATACTATCGAAAGCCTGCCTGAAGTTTACGAAAAGAATATCTATATTGACCTTGTATTTGTGGTATTTCTGTATTATATGGTATTATGTATATTGCGTCAATGTTGGACATTTTTCCTCTGAACCCCTGCCGGTAATCTCCTATTTGTTTCCTCCATAATGCTTACACTTTCATGTGTTTTTTTAACTACTGGCACCAATAGTCTCTTTTTGCACTTCTTGGACATCTTTTCGAATTTTTACTTGTATAATTAGCTTGAACAATCTAGATGGCAATTCTTCCTTTCCATATTTCATTAATTCATTATTAATTCCATCTCGGCCAGGTGTCTTTTTAAATTTCAGTTGATTTATTATTTTCTGAAATTCTTCGTACGTCTTCTTGGCCATCATCCAGCTCTGCTTTGTTTTTGTCTTCCTTTTTTTTTTTCTCTCTCTGCTACAGTTAGATTAAGTAATTCTTTAATGTGAACTGTCCAGAATCTGTTCTCGATATTCCAATCTGCTTGGTTGTTCTTTGTCTGTCTTTTCACTAGGTTGAATATTTTGTTTTTGTCTTTGTTGTTGCATTCTATTTTTTCCATTATTTCCTCAATCCATTGTTTCTTTTCTCCTTGAGTGCTTTTGCTCATGTCAATCTTTTTCTTTATATATTCGTCTTCATTATTCTCTGATTTGATCAATTTTTTTCCTGATCCATTCTTCGCCATCTTCTTCTTCCTTTTCTTTCAAGTGTCTCTTCCGCCGTCGTTGCTATGGCGTCTTCTGTTTCTTGTCACTCCTGTTCCATGCACACCTTTTGCGATTTCTTGTTAAGTTGTTCAGTTGTGTTTTATTTGAGTTTGTGTTTCATAACCTTAACGTTAACACTCCTATTTGTTATTTTCACATTTATTTTGGCTGCCGTCAAGAAATGATCAATGCTCTTTTATATTTTCTTACGTTCTAGATAGACATTTTCTTTGCAAATTATGTATCTAAAATTTAAAATCTTGGAAATATGAAATATAAGATTAAGTATAATTTTCAATCTTTTTTTGTTTATTGACATTCGGCATCAGGAGTAACGACTTTTGTATATGCTAATAATATTGTTTGTTTGTAGAAACAAATTACTTCTTGTTTTACATTATTTTTAATTATAAATGAAATTAATGTCATCTTTACCGTAAAAAATTCTTTTAAATTGTAAAACAAAATCCAATTTTAATATTACCAATATTAATCCTAAATTACTCTTGCATGTGATATTAAAAAGAATCACATGTATATTGACCCATATCGAAAGCCAAAATCACTCTGCTTATGCCAAATAAACACGTAATCCACATAAATCATTTTTGATACATAATATACAAACATATGCAGACATGTTCCATTAAAAAATGCAAATTGGCCGATGATGAGAATAGATTTGTTTCTCCGAAACAAGAATCACGAATAAAGTATTTATCTTTGCATACCTATAACTAATAAATTTATGTACTGGTATAATATATATCTATATATGTACATATGATTCTCTTGTTAACATACTTTTAAAGTAATTATTACGTTTTAAAATTTCCTAATTCGTTAATTCAAATCTCCATATTGTGGATATTAGTATTATTTCGAGCGTGATACACAAAATTACAATCTCTTGCTGAATTATATTTCCAAATATTACAAGTAATGGATGAAGTTTTGGTTTGTTAAACATCGCATATTGCCGAACGTCTTGAGAATCAGAAGAATCAATTTATTTTAATCATGTAAACATTTCTGCATATAGGCATTTTCAAAGAGAAGAAAGAATGTAGAAATAGTATCAGTGCAAATAGAATCTGAATAAAGGAAAAGATACTAGAACAAGCGTTGATTCTTCGATAGATTTATATTACAAGAAAAACCTTCAAAGTATAAACATTTTAAGCTTTTCTTTATACAGGACGTTTTATATCATAGTTTTAAAACATTTAGTTATTTGCCATTTTCAAATTTTCCAGTTATTTTTATAAATGATATCTTGGAAGTGTAACTATAAGTAAGAAATATAATATACAATGACATATCGAAAACGAAACAAATTAATATTGATATTGATTTGAATTTGTTTTTTTTTTCAGAGTAATTTCAGTATATGTGAACTATATTTTCAAAGTAGGTTATAAATTTAGAAGCTTTATTCTCGTAACAAGAACAAGGAAAGGAGTCGATATATATACATCAATCTTAAAGGCAACCTTCATATCTTTAACAACATAATATTTATTGTGCTGAAATCAAGCATTCTAGAACAACACGATGAATATTTTCTAGATTAAAATGTTAGAAATTTACATTGAATTATTGAATACATTAAACGTTAATCAAGTTGTTGTATGGTGCATGATTGTTCTTTCTGGTAAATTCTCCTGTTTATTTTTCCCTAAGTGCCTCCGAATCCGATGTTAAGCCAGGGGTCTCTCTTATTAGTTAAGTAATAGTGTGGTAACTTATTGAGTTCATCGTCTAATTTGATCTGTTAAACCTATGCCCTTCTACACTGAGCTAAGCGGCGACAGCGTACCCTGTATTATCGACCACAGAACAGGAAGGAAGTTACAGCTAGGACAATAAATATTTTGTATTAAGTCAGCAAGTGTTAAGCAAACAAATGGACTTTAGTTAGTTTTGTCGCGTCACTTCTTTACCCCTATTTATTAGAAGGAACATAACAATGTTAAACATATATCAAAAAGAAATAGTTAAAATTACGCCCTAAGTATATAAAAGTAAGCCATAGAAAAATCATCATAATTTAAAGTGCGTATTCACCGACATTAAAGATTCTTTTAATAAACAAATATATGAAGTATATAAATACCCATGCGGAGATTGTAATGGCATATATGTATGTAGGTCAAGCAATACAATATTTATTTATCGGAAAGACTAAATGGCTCCAATTCTGCTAAGAATTTCACTGATTTAAAGAAAAAATACAAAATATAACTTTAAATATTATGAAACCAAATTTTATGTAAATGAAAAATTAAAAAAACTAATATCCTGCAACTAACTTATATAAAGAAACACAGTAATGCAGTAAATGATCTACCGGAAATTCAATAATTTAATGATACGTATTGCTATATTTAATCTATATATTTGCTGGATTAACATGGATGCACCATTTTTTTTTTGCTTACCGCCAATATATCGTAATAGTATATTAAAATACAAGTTCCATAAGACACGATTTTTGCGCACGCGTTCAAGTTTAGAAAACGAGCCGCTAGGCGAGTTTTCTAAAGAACAAGTGCGCAAAATGTCTTATGAAACGTGTATTTTATACTATTTTTTCTATTTCGGTTATTAAAAGTTCAAAAAAGCTTAAAATAAGAGACATGTTTTGTTCGAATATTTTAGAAATGTTGCTTTTTTGAAGTTGGTTACTCTGATTTTTAAGTAGAACGTTTTAAATATTTGAATATCGGTGGTGCTATATGTAATTGTGTTTAAAATTCAGACTGATTTATACAATAAATTATTTCAAATTATCAACAAAAGGGACGAAATAAATAACTGTACGTCCCCAGAGATTCGCAAAATAGCAGAAGCCAATTTATAAAATCTTTCGTCCACAAACTCTCTACATATTTATCAAAACAAACTTTTATAACAGTTGTACTATTGAACATGGTAAGTAAATGTCAATAGTAGCATCCGAAAACTTATCATCCAACTCTGCTTAACAATTTATATTGCTAATTAGTAAGTGAAATGTTAGCATGTGTGCTTTTTATTCTTTGTACAATTTTATTGCACATTTTTGTTACTTTAAAGGCTTATATTTTGACATTTAAATACGATTTGGTTCCATTTTTTTTGTTACCAACTTCAAAAAAATAAAATTAGCGTGCGATAAAGTAATACTTTATGCAACCAAAACGGGTGTCGTAAAGTGAACTTTATAGCACCGGAATAGAAAAAATATTTTTTTACAGTTTTATTAATAGTTTATTCATATTTTAATATTTCAATTTCTATACTATTTAAGTTCATTGAAAGCCGGTAAACCGTATATATGCAACATTACTTTAATGTTACTGTTTGACAAAAATACAAAATAAATCAATAAGAGGCAGTCGACATATTATTTCAAACAAATACATTACACTTGGACAGTCAGAATACAAAATGCTTTTAAATATAAATCTGAGGATTGTTCACTTAATAACATTAAAGGCTTTTGTTTTAGAAAATTTATTCTAATATTGTGTTTAAGACTCGCAATTTAATTAATATCTTTGCCGCCTGTACTTTTGAAACGTTATGTAAGAAAGACGCAATTCTTCTACTATCAACTACAATTAAATTTCCAGACAATTCCAGTATACCTAGCATACTATATAAATAGCTAACAATTAGCCAAAACCAATATAAATGACAATGCTAATACATTTTCCTTTATGAAATTAATCTCTGTTAAATTTGAAAGCCATTCTAATTGTCTATATATAAAGTCAGTCTTTATTCAAAAACAAACAGTCATCTATTTGTAAACAATAAAATTAAATTCATTCACATTTAATTAAAAAGTTCCCGCTTTTAAGTTTCTTCGTTAAAATAAATAATTAAGAAATTTATATCTACTACGTGGACACGATAGGAATAAACGCTTTTTTTTATACTTGCATGCAGAAAAAAAATAACTTGGTATGTTGGTAAACGTATTTCAAGTATTCCGATTATACTCAAATAGTTACGTGAGTATTTTTTAAATAAAATAAATGTTTAGAAGGTTAGACTATAATAGAACCTCCGTTATCCAAAACACTTTTAACCAAAATACCATTTAACCGAAACGATCGGGGAAAAAATGGCGCCAACTATTAGAAGCTAGGCGTAAAGGAAAAAGATTATGGTTGTTTTATAAAATCCGAAAATTTGTCGAAAGTTATTGGGATAAGTAGATTTATATTTTATAATAACTTAGAAACTCGTGAAATGTAGTATATCTCAAAACCCGTCGTGCAAAGCAAATTTACCAACCATGTCTCATTAATGGTTAGTGCCAAATAAAATAGAAGCTGTTGAGCTACTAATAACTTTAAGGCCTACAATATTTGCGAATATACATCGAGTACCTGTTACGCAATGAAAAATTATACCCAGAGCGGTATATGTACGAGAATATACCGTAGTCGTCAAATTTTAATTTCGGTTTATACTTCTATCCCATGCGGAAGATGACCTTATAATATGCAGCGATGCCTGCTTGCTAACAGTGGTGGGAGAGCAACGCAGTGTCGGGGGACCCTCACGCCTTATATATCATAGGAAACGTTTGTCGAGTGTACTGTCTTGGCAGCCTCGCTTATGTTTATCTTTAGTTTATTTCTGAGATTCCATATAGTGTCAAGACGTTCCGTGGAGAAAACCTATGAAGTATGCGGAATACATCTTGTAAAGTACAACACACTAATAATTAATATGTACATATATATTTATCTATATATCTACCTGGTTGTATTATATATGTTCCATTACATCCGACTAGCAATTTTACGAAATGCACTACTCACATCATGTACCTAGTCAAAAAATAAATCTATTTTTTTCAATTAAATGGCGGTAATATGTGTATCTGAGAACTTTTGAGATATTAATGCACTTATTCATAACTATAGACTTTTACAATCGAGAAGCCATAGTAAATTAATCCGGAATAAAAAAAGAGAAATGTACAGTTTTCCTATTTCACAAAGTTGAGATAGATTAATAAAACAGCAAGAATCGAATCAACTAATTATTTCAAAAGTCTAACAGATTTATCATTAATACGCCATAGTTTGACAAATTGTGAATTTAACAAACATGCTTTTTTAGATCTTATATCTTTTATATCCCATGTTGAGTGAGCTATAAAAATAGCATATTTAACTGCAATACATCATAGTTTTTACTTTCTTATACGTAGTTCTACTACGTGAGAATTTTAAACTGTCCTGGGTTGGCAAAAAAAAAGTCCCAGTATTATGAAAAACTGGGAAATATTTACTTCCGTGAATTGTCCATACTAAATTTACATGTCAAATGTCAAAACGAAAATGTAAAAAATAAAGTGCAATTACTATATTTCTAAAAGTTCATTCATATTGTAACGTTTTCGGGTTCGCAGTAAACAACTCGTGCAATTATTTATTTAAAACAGTCTGTATATTTATACACTTAAAATTAATTACAATATAAAATATAAAACTAATGTATCACACTTAAACTACTATTAATAAATTAAAATTAACACTTGTATTTATTTATTTCTATTACTAATATCTCTGTCCGTGTTTATGTAACACTTCTATTTATATAACACGGCACTACTTATTTATTTCTTTGGCTACCACTATTTATTTCTTCGCACTCGAGACTACTTAAGGACGTCTTACTCCCGAATTCATCCGCAATTACTTATCCCGCAATGAATGAATCCATCGGTGACCCAGTCGCCTTATATACACATGCGAAGATTACTAGAACATTCGCGTAAACTATATCTCCCACTCGATGTATGGAGAACATTCCATAGACATTCTGTGTCCGACACAGTACCATGCGTAATAATAGATGACTCACTGCTTTACGATGTTTACCAGTCGCGTCGAGATGATTTACAACCTCTTTTTATTGTCGCTCGGAAGTGTGCCTTCTTTTTTTGTCGCCCGGATGTCTACTGGTTTCGTTACAATATAATAAAACTTAAAACTAACCCTATTTCGTTCATATTTATCACAAAAAAAAATTGAAATAGTACACCTAATCACAAAAATAAATAAGAAAGGCATGCCAATTACACAGTGTTCCTATATTAAAATCAGTATGGCCAACTCAGGACAGTTCAAAATGCTCACGTTGTGTAAGGCAGTATTGTGATGACGAACATTTTCGACCACGAGATTTTTGCAGATGTCCATGCTTTAGAGGCCCATGATACTGAAAAAGTGCTTTTTAAAAAATCTCTCTCACTAAATTATGCATTCTATGGAGATTTATGAAGAGAAGTACTTATAATAGGATTTTGAATAATTTTTGTATAAAATAATGAAGTGTGGCCACCACACGACTTTTTTATATGTATGAGCGTTTCAAATTATACATAAGTACGTAAGTGTGTTACTTAAGGCCAAATTATAAGAATTTTTTTATATAAAAATTATTCAAAATTCTATTATAAGATAAAAGCATTTAAAACAATTTAGAACAACTTTTCTATAATTTGAAACGTTCATACGTATAATTAAGTCGTATGGTGGCCACACCTCATTATTTGTTTGGTGATTAACTGGAGAAATTACGTGGTGCTATACTTTCCACCTGTTTTCTATTGAATGTACTACTTCTTTAGATACATCATACACCTTTTTGAATGTATCGCGAATATCTTCCTTCAGTGGCGGCCAGTGATTTTTTGGGACGGGAGGGCACCGGGGGTCTGAGTGTTTAATATCAAAAATTAAGTACAGACAAAAAATAAACTCAATATGCTATTTAATTAACTTGTTTGAAAATAAAATCCATCCGCCGTTCCTTACGATCAGCAAAATGATTAATAACTCATTCATTGAAGTTTGGTGTTGATGTCAGTAATTGTTTTTCAATGGAACACATTGCTAAGGCACATAGTCTGCTTTCCCGCATGGTATTTCTAGAAAATGTTTTTATTCTCTTCAAAGTAGAAAAACACCGTTCACTTGTTTTTTCCTATTTTGCACGCCCCCAGAGATTCGCAAAATAGCAGAAGACAATTTACAAAATCTTTCGCCAACATAGTCTCGACATATTATCAATAACAAACTTTTATAACAGTTGTACTATTCAACCTTGGAAGTAAGTTACAATAGTAGCATCAGAAAACTTGTCATCCAACTCTGCTTAACAATTTATATTGTTAATTAGTAAATAAAATGTTAGCATGTGTGCTTTTTATTCTTTGTACAACTTCTATTGCACATGTTTGTTACATTAAAGGCTTACATTTTGACATTTAAATATAATTTGGTTCCATTTTTTTTTTTGTTACCAACGTCAAAACAACAAAATTAGCGTGCGATAAAGAAATACTTTTGCAACCAAAACGGATGTCGTAAAGTGAACTTTATAGCACCGAAGTAGAAAAAAGCATTTTGCACATTACACACACACAACCAGTCTGATAAACTGTAAGAGCTTCTGTTGAATTTTCTCGTCACGGTTTTATTAGTTTTCAATTCTGATCTTCTAGTTTAATCAATAAATCTGGTCTAGGGAGACCTAGATTTTTTAATTCTGTCTTAATGTTACTAACGCAATTCATAGTTGCATTTGCACCGATAGAAATTACAACATACACTCACCGCTGTATATTACATACTGGACCGCTACCCGGACCCGGCACCATAGAGTAGTGCCCCGCCGCCTACATATATACGCGCGCTACCCGCGCCAGTTTCATCGCATTTCTAATACAGACGGGGCAGTCGCGCGAGATGCCCCGGAGCCTACGTCAGACTGCGATTTTTAAACGCGCTGAAAAGACGGACTGTTACTTCCGAAAACATATTATTTGTCATCAAACAAATCAGAAAAATTACATACAAATTAGGTATTTATAATTAATTTATCTGTTAAAAGAAATTTGTCACGGGGAAATTTGTCACGGGGGGCAGTGCCCCGTTGCCCTCCCTGCAGCAGCCGCCACTGTCTTCCTTCACTGTTTGTGCACCAGAAAGTAATGAAGAAATCCGCCTGAATAGTAGGAAAATTCTTAAAAATTTTAATGCAGAAATGTGTTACTTCTAATAAAATAAAATAAAGAGCTTTTTAAAATGAAAGGACCATTGCAATTGTTAATCTGTGTTTGTATTGTATAGGCATTAAGAAATCATCTATATAAATGGTAAATTCTATAATAACAAACTGATTACTTTTCCTCTTATAAATACATTATGTCTACCTATAAATAATCAAAAGTTATAAGATAATAAGTTTTAAATTGCGACATAAGGCAACGAGTTGTCCACTGGGACAACCCCGTCGACACACTGTTTTCGTTCGGATCCTTTCAAAATCGCTGAAAACGTGCTAACCCGTCATAAACAACATCCCTAACGTATTAAAATACAGCATATCTGTCAGGCAGGAAACGGTTATTACATATTTGACCGTACACGTGACACTCGTTTGATCTTATAAAATACCTGTATCTTACCGACTTAGTATATAAAAGGTCTATGCAAAATACGAACCTACAATAGCCGTAAATGAGCTAGAGGAGTTTGTTAAACTTTCATTAAAACCAAATTACATCTGCACGTATAGCTGTGACACACTTAATATAATGATAAACTTTGGAAATGTATGTCTAATTATTAATTTTGCAAATCTTGTAGAGTTCAAATTATTCCGTATTAAATACAACAAAATAACGTGGATTTCATTTTCTTATTCAGATTATCTTTGTTAATTACGTAATTAATGAATACCTCCTATATAACAGACACTTTCAAATTAGCAATTTGATTATGTGCATATATTATAAAACAGTAGCTGGGCCCGCAAACGTTGTTCTGCCCTTTCCTGTAGCTTTGACAATATCTTTTCTATATTGATAATGAAAACATATCTACCTCATTCTTAAATCGAAATTCCTAATAAAAGTTAAAGAATTTGTTATTTCGAAACAACTTTTTACTTTCATTCCTGCTGTGTGATAAATTAAAAGTTATGTAATGCGGATATATTTTCTAATTGCCGCTTATTAGGAAGTTTATTAAAACGCTTTGAAGTGATTTTATTTACTCGAATTGCCATTCGAGACAACTTGTCAAAAAAAATAATTGGAACGCAATTAATCGATTTTTTTATTTAAAAAAATATTTTATTAGGTTATATTTTTTATACAACAAAAAAATATAATGTTTTACCGTTGAAAACGAAATAATACGAATACATTCGTCAATTAATTTATTTCATTTGATGGTATGACATATAAAATCTTTTATTAGAAGTATTCACAATCAATCATTTAATTTATTAGGTTATTAAAAGTTTCAAATTTGTATTATATTTTTCATCTTTCCGGAGATTGCATCGTCGTTTTATTTCAAAAAGTTTCAGATCTTCATCTTATCTGTGCATCAATCATAAGTTCATTTATTCCGGTTAAGACATTTTTTATTTACGATGGTTGTATATCAATTACTTTTTGATAATTTTATTTAAATGCACTTACGTAAGTTCATATAAAGTTCAAATTCTTCTGTCACCTAAACCGTAGTAAAAAGGACGAAAACATGTTTTATTGAGTTATCAAGAACGGACAGTTATAATTAGGGCGCGGACACGTACGGTTGATGACTCGTCGCCCATGGGCGCACTATTGAAATGTTGTATTTTTGAAGAGGTTTTAATTTTATTTATATAATTGGATAACAAGTGGCTGGTGATCTATAAAATACAAAATAGCTGATTATTTATTCATTTTCTCTTCTGTAAGACTTCTTTTCTTTGAATTAAGTACATCCTTGTAGGTAGAAAATGTCCTTTCTACATCGCAACTGGTTATAGGTGCGTACTGGAAATATTCTTTTATTTCAGCGTATTTAGCATACGCAATTGCCGCAATGTTATTAAATCTGGATTTCTATTAAAAACTGCTTCTAACTTTTGCCGAAGGCTACATACGAAGTCACTTGGAATACTTTTAAAATTATTAATAGCCCACGTCTAATGTGGTTAATCTATCTTTTAATTTGAGATTTCGATTTTCAAAATATGTGATTAGTTTAGGCAAATTTCCAAAGTGTACCTGAAGGAATAACAACTGATTTTTTAAATTTGGGATTTGTGTTAGTTCCTTGTACTCAGAAATACTTCGAGCATCGTCATTTAAACATGTAACGAAATTTTGTAAACTATCGAAATTCTCTGCATAAAAAGTATTTCTGTGTACGGTTTAGCAAAGCTAAGTGACGAACGTGCGATATTTTGGCATTCCGTAACGATATTTTACAGACTTTGTAATAAATTCCGGAATCACTGACAATCCCGTGTGGGGATTTGTCAGTTACCTCCATCGGGTGCGTCCCTATGGGAATTAGGGGAAGCTCGCTGGGTCTGCAATCCAGCAGATTCAGAGGGTAGTGAGGAAATAAAATACTCACCGTGAAACAAAAACTGACCCGGTCCTCCAGGATGGGGGTTGAGGCATTAGACTGGTTCTCTAATACTCGGAAAAATATACAAATACCAAAAAACCTAAACGAAGCCTCGGAACAACGGACGGATCTTTGAGACGACGAAAACGGCAAAGAAGATGGATTATGAATTTTGCTACGTGGAATGTACAGGGTATTAGACTGAAAACGGATATTATTGCATCGGAAATTCAGAAACTGAACATCGATTTGATAGCGCTGACCGAAACCAAGAAAAAGGGAAGTGGCACAGAGAATGTCGGAGAATACATTCATCTATTTACTGGGGTGTCAAAAGAAATGAGAGCAGCTAGAGGGGTATCCATACTAATAAGGAAAGACTGGAAGAACAAAATTAGCAACTGGGAAGCAGTGGATGAGAATATCCTGATGGTCAACTTGAAACTACATGGATATAACATTACCATTATAGCAGCCTACGCACCGTCAGAGGACGAAAGAGTCGGCATTAAGCAGGAATTCCTAGACAAGTTGGACGAAATCCTAATGGGTATTGGAAGGAATAGAGAAGTCATAATGATGGGAGATTTCAACGCAAGAACTGGAAGGGCAAACAATAGCCCAGTAGTGGGACCATTTGGTGAATAAATAATCAATGATAATGGCCGAAGACTTATAAATCTCTGCGAGACCCACGATATTAGAATAAACAACGGGTGCTTCAAACACAAAGACATCCATCGCTACACATGGATGCAGAACACTCGTAACCTAAAAAGCATTATTGACTATGTAATAAGTAGACAAGAAACAAACATAGAGATAAACGACGTAAGAGTCCTAAGGGGAATAACTTGCGGGTCGGATCATTTTTTGGTGAGAGCCAAAATAAGAATGCAATTTAGGAAAGTGAATAAGACCCAAGAGGAACAAGGCAGCAGGACAACACTCACAAACGCGGTGGATACAACCAAATATAATTTTGACAGTTTCAAAGATGAAAGCACTGTATTTCTATATCAGAGACGACTCGACAGCAAACTACTGAACCCGGAAGGGTGTACCTTTAACGAGCTCTACAAGAACGTTATAAGCAGTCTAATAGAAGCCACTCAAGAAGCTGTGGGAATCAAAAAGAAGAACAACAACAACAAGAAATACTGGTGGAACGAGGAAATACAACAATTAGTCAAAGAAAAGAAGCAAAAATATCTGAAATGGCTGACGACGAAAGGTGAACAGGGCTTTGAGGACTATAAAGAAACGAAAAGACAACTAAGAACGAGCATCTCTGTAGCAAAAAACGAATCATGGGATAAGAAATGCGAAGAAATTAACAACTACATAGGAGGTAGGAAGTGCTCGGAGGTATGGAGATTTATATCAAATGTTAAAACCCCAGGAAGGAACAATGCTAACATCCGAATAATCAAACCGGAACAGTGGCTAGAACACTACAAAGGCCTACTACAAGAAGATAGACAAGATTATATAATAGACTCCCCAAGACAGATTGCAGTACTAGGGGAAGAAGTTGAGATATCGGAAGAAACAATAAAGAAGACTGTTAAGAATCTTAAGTCAGGCAAGGCCAGCGGTCCGGAAGGGATATACTCCGAAATGCTCAAATATGGAACAGAAAGGCTCTATAAAAGTCTCAAAGTAATTATCAATAAATGCCTAAATGGACATCCTGTTCCGCAAGACTGGAAAACGGCTTTTATATCATCCATTCATAAAAAAGGAAGTAAGCTGGACTGCAATAACTATAGGGGCATATCAGTCACAAGCACACTAAGCAGACTATACGGTAGAATCCTCCGTGACCTGATTGAAGAAGATTACCAAGACAAAGAAGAAGAAGAGCAATGCGGTTTCAGAGCAGGAAGATCATGTACGGACAACGTATTCTGCCTAAAACAAGTTATAGAAAAGAGATCTGCTAGACAGCTGGAAACCCACCTCACGTTCGTTGACCTACAAAAAGCATATGACACAGTCCCAGTGTCAAGATTATGGAAGGTATTAGAACAATCTAACATCAATTACAACTATATAACGGCCCTTAAAGAATTGTATAAAGACTCCAAATCCAGAATTAAGATGGGTAAAGAGCTCACAGATGCATTTACGGTAAATAAAGGACTACGCCAAGGATGCTGTATTTCTCCAACACTCTTTAAAATATATGTAGCGGTGGCACTAAGGAATTGGAAGAGGAAGATTCAGAGAATGGGTATAGAGATAAATAACAAGTGCTTGTTTACCCTTCAGTTCGCTGACGACCAGGTCATAGTGACCAATGACAAGGAGGACATGCAATATATGGTGAGAAAACTGATGGAAGAATACCGAGAATGGGGCTTGACAGTCAATATAAACAAAACAAAATATCTATGTATTGGCAACCAGGCCGGAAATCTGGAAGTGGACAATGGTCAAGAAATAATGCAATGTCAGGAATATGAATATCTGGGCATAACTTTCGACAACACCGGAACAGATGTAAAGAGATAGAAAAACGTATAGTCAAAGCAAAAAAAGTGATCGGATGCCTGAATGGAATTTTATGGAGCAAGGAAATAACAAAGAAGAGAAAATTTAATATATACGAGACAATGATAAAGAGCAGCCTTCTGTATGGAGCAGAAACCTGGAGGATTGCAGATAGACAAAGGAAGAAGGTTGAGGCGGTTGAAATGGATGCCATTAGAAGGTCTATGCGGATTTCACGAAGAGATAGAATAAGGAAGGACTATATAAAACAACAAATGGGAATAGAAGGCACGATAGTTCAGGACATCGAAAAGAAACAACTTACTTGGTACGGACACGTAGAACGAATGCAAAATAACAGGTGGCCCAAAACAATAATGCACTGGCACCCAAGAGGGAGAAGGAAACAGGGAAGACCGAAACTGGAGTGGCAGAAAAGCATACAAAGATCCATGAGTGAAAGAAACCTCACACCGGCGGAATGTGAAGATAGAAGAGGATGGAAATTAGGTGTCGGACAACGGAGAAAAACGTTCTAAACCGGCATATATATATCACTGACAATTCATTTTCATATCAGAAAAAGTAACATAAACAACGTTCTAGATCTAAATAAATGATAACTAAAAATGTACGCGTATGTTATTGAAACTAAACGAAATCCAGTGCACACTTACGTCTAGATAATTGGGAGAAGTCGATTCAATAAGCCGATATTAAACAGACTATTACAAAAATTACGAAGTACGTAATTAACAGTCAAAACAATGAAAAAACGAAACTAACGTAAGTATGAATGAAAATTTTATTTCTCTTGCGAAATATAAGGTAAATATAATAAATTTTAAAAACCCCTCACGCTCCTATCTACGCCGATGAAAAAAGGATTTTACTCATAAATTCCTTATTTTATGGGAATTTTTTTCTCTCATTCTCGGGCATTTCTCTGGCGTAAACAGATGTTGCAGTTCACCATATGAATTATTGCTATTCAGTAAGCGTGTGTTGTTTACTTTCTTTGCTCCGTTGTAACTTCGTCGTACTTTAAACCGGTCATATCCGCGACCTAGTTATAATTATTCGCTTATTTATGAATAAATCCTCAATTCAAATATTTTCTTTATAAGATTTTGAGCTGGTCAGTTTTAGAGAGCATTAATGATGTAAACCCCATATGTTTGACGAATATGTACACTCCTATTAACAAAAAGGTTGACAATCTAAAGTATAAATTCTGTAAAATATTTGTTGGCCGAGCTATAATTTTATTATTGAGTCCCCTTAAGGGCAACCCGATCAGCTGATACCTTGCTTATTCAAGAGCAAAGAGTAATATTTTAATAAAATTTCTTTTGTCTCACATGATGATAAATCCTAATACGTATATATATTCCAGATCCTTTTTTTCTTATAATTTATTATAAACTATTTTATTTTTTGTGTATTTTTTATTTATTATTATTAAATTATTGTTATTTACTGTATTTGTAATTTTTGCACTGTAAGTGGAACTTTTTCTGTTGGATAATAAAGATTATTATGACAGTCAAACCACCATAACTCTAATTCCAAGGGATCGCGAAATTACTTCGAGTTATAAAAAAATACATAATAGATATATACAGGGTGTCTCTAAAAGGTCTTTAAACAACTCTACCACGTATTTTTCGGACCAAAATAAACCGATTTAGCAAAACTTGGCTTAGTGAAAGTTGCTTAGTTTGTGCGCAATACGGTCCTGAAGTTGCAGTTGGAAAATTGTTTTTTTGTTATAAATTTGAAAGGGTTGGAGCCTTTGCGCTAAATTTTGTCACGTTTACATAGTTTTATGAGTCAAGAAATTCTGTATCAAAATTGTGATAGTAATCAATCCATAGGCGGAGAACCTGCGTTTATAAATATTAAAACATTTCCATTTTCTACGCCAATGGATAAAAAAGAGTTTGTCTATAAAATTTTAGATTAAGTGTCTTACGTACAAGAAAAAAGGTACTCTTGGTAAGACTCGAAAAATTCCATCGTTTTCTCAAAAATCGCATTTTAAGAATTGTTAACAATTTTTTTATGATATGTTTTCTTTTTTAATAAATACGGAACGAAAACATTTTACAAAAAAAAATTATCAATTCAAAAACGACGTCAAAAGACGTGTACATAGTTTAAAGAGACGTCTAAACGGCCTAAGACACGTGTACACGGCTTAAAGATACATGTACATGGAGCACACAGTATGCGCTGCCGTCCTCTAGTTAATGTTCTCAAATCTTAAAATGCGATTTTTGAGAAAACGATGCAATTTTGCGAGTCTTACCAAGAGTACCTTTTTTCTTGTACTTAAGAGACTTAATCTAAATTTTATAGACAAACTCTTTTTTATCCGTTGGCGTAGAAATGGAAATGTTTTAATATTTATAAACGCAGGTTCTCCGCCTATGGATTGATTACTATCACAATTTTGATACAGAATTTCTTGACTCATAAAACTATGTAAACGTGACAAAATTTAGCGCAATCGCTCCAGCCGTTTCAAATTTATAACAAAAAAACAATTTTCCAACTGCAACTTCAGGGCCGTATTGCGCACAAACTAAGCAACTTTGACTAAGCCAAGTTTTGCTAAATCGGTTTATTTTGGTCCGAAAAATACGTGGTAGAGTTGTTTAAAGACCTTTTAGAGATACCTTGTATATAGGCTGTACCACTTAAAACTCCCGGGTCAAATATCTCGGAAATGCATAAAGATATTTATTGAATTGTGTTTTAGTATATGAAGATATAGATGGCGCTGCGATGAAAAGAATTTTATTATTTTCGTTTCCCAAATTTAACGGTTTCATAGATATTCGCTTTTAAAGAAAGTAAGAGTAATTTTAAAGTTTTGTCTTTATTTTGTTTAAATACTTAAAAGGATCATATATAACTAACAAAGATGTTCAAAATTGTTGTCTTCTTGATTGCTACATAACGTATATCGCCTTATTTAATTTTTATTCTCTTCCGCAAACATTTAACAATGTATTTCCACAAATTTTTTGAACACTTGCATACATTTTATTATAAAGGTCGCCCATATCTCTTATGGGTTCCTTTTAAACTTCAGCTTTCAAGTAACCCCACAAGAAAAAGTCTAACGGGGTTAGATCCGGCGATCGAGCCGGCCACCTAAGGACTCCATTAGTACCAATCCAACGACGTGGGAACGTTTGATTAAAATAGTAACTATGTTGGAATTATAAGCAAGTGTCCCGTCTTGATGTAACCACATATTATTTCGCAAAAGTATTGGGAACTCATTTTGCAGTAAATGTAAGTAGCGCACAGCAGTTGATGTTTCATGATAAAAGTGGGGGCCTAAGATATATCCGGTTAAAATTCCATACCAAACGTTAACGCCAAAAACTGTTTGATTTCTTGTTTGCCTTATCAACCTAGGATTACCTTCTGACATATATCGAACATTATGCTTAATTAAAGTACGATTGTTGTGGGAACGGCACATGATCTGATCCATAAAGTTGTTGTTTTCCGCTAACATTACAGAAAATTCTGCCAGAAAATCGAGTCTGCGTTTATTATCTCCTATTCTTAAATGGTGCACTAAGTGAACTTTATACGGAAAGTATTTATTTTTTTAGAATCCTAAGAGAAGAGGTTACAAATAGATCATGCTGTTCTTTCAATTGCCGTAATGATGTATGTGTATTATTATTAACTGTTTGTAGTACCGCTGCCGTAATTTCACCATTTGTCACTCGTTTCTGCCTTAATTGTTTTTGTTTCTTGAAGCTGCCGTAATTTCTGAGATTTGCACACAGACTTATAGAATATAATTTTGATAATGTAAAAATCCTGTGCATAGAGACAAACTATAGAAACAGATTGTTTGCTGAGATGTGTAACATAAAAAAATACGAAAATGACACGGTAAATTTCAAGACCGACACGAATAACCTTAGCATTATTTATCCTTACATTCTTAAGAAATTATTTACAGAAACATAACTACAATAACATCAGTACGATATTTTTGCAAGCCGCTGTATATCATATAATTCGAAGTTCCCACAATACAATGTTCACTTGACATGCTTTAATTTTTGAACACTCTAATCTAACCTCAGTCTTATCTCCCGCTCTCAAGTTGACTAACCTACAAACACGACGTGTTTTGTTATTTTAAAAGTGTATTTTAAATAAATACTGTGACTTACATATATACATTTATACGTAAAACGTATATGCATATATGCATGTGTTTGAGATACACACATACATTAAGTGTCATTGCCGACAATCAAACGCACAGGCACCGGTGTTTCGACCTTTGAGGTCTCGTCAGTGTACGTGGAGACTGTCGACAATGGCTTTAAGACTTAAAACGCTGCTTATGTCATTTTTGCGTGTTAAATGCAGTGAGAGTATCATAGCGACATCTAACACCCAAAAGATTGCACAGAAAAAGCGATGGCTTCTGACGGCATGTTCTGCTATATAGAGGCCTGTATGTTAATAGTGTGTCGCGTGTAATAGAGCCTTATGTGGCGTCACCAATCAAAACGACACGTGTCCTTTAAATGTTCTTTAAAGTATTAATAATTTTATCTTATGAAACAATTTTTTATATAAAACACGTTTTATTGTAGAAAAAATGAAAACATTTTTGACAGTATAAGTAGATAGTATAAAATTATAGTATGAAAAATGCATTCTTACATATATTGTACATACGTATAGGTATGTATGTATTTTTTTAAATGTGTAATTGGATTAACTTTTGATGTATGCTCTTTTTTACGCATTCTGACTCTGACTTTTTGTTTTATTTTATCAAGTAAAAGCAATACATCATCCGTTGTCCTCTCAGTCATATTAAAAAACAACTGTATAGTTTCAAATGATTTAGCCACTTTGTGATGAGAAGGCTTCTCTCTAAGAATATACAGAAGTCTCTGAAGAATCTGAATTTTCATTATACTCATCTTGTTTACTAACACTAGTAACAATTTGTTAATCTGTAGGATTAACAAATTGTTAATCCTACAGTAATAATGTATTCATCGAGGTTTATAAAATCTTCCATCAAAGTCACATGGTGTGCATTGCACAATCAACACATTTATTAAACGACTGTTGAACATTGGAGATGGTGTTTTGCTCGGTGATTATTTTTTCTTTCAGTTCTGATAATGGCATTTCATCTTCTTCATCGTAAAACTTATGCTTTCCAAAACCTGCTTGTCTAGAACAATTTCGGATTGTTTTACGACTAACATCAATGTTTCATAGTGTGGTTGCAATATTAATGCAATCAAGAAGATCTATTTTAGGGATGGAGAGATGATTTTCAAAACTGATCAAAATTTTCTCCAGGATTCTGTCTCTGTAATGGAATTTAAAACATTGATCGAGAAGCTGAAATTTGGATTTTATGTTCGGTGGAAAGAATTCTCAATTGGGGATGTGCAGGACAGTTATCAATAATGAACAAAATGTTGTGACTTAAAAAATACTTGTCCAATTCCAGAAGCCATGTTTCAAAAAGGTCGACGGTCATCCATGCCTTCTTACGTGACTTCTCGAAAACATCGTGGTTTAGCACTTTTTCCTATTTTGAAAATCTTTAATTTTTTGGTACCAGTCATGTTTGTCGCCAGTAAACAGGTCAACGTTCCCTTGCCGAGTTTGCCTACGTGGCACTTCTCATTTTTAAATGCTAACGTTTGATCTGGTAAACATGTAAAAAAGAGACCAATTTCGTTATAGGAGGCTAAAAGAGCTGGCAAGATGTAATGGATCGAAGTGTCACATTTTCCTTCATCAACTGCTGCACTTTCACAGCAAACTTGTTTTAGTAATATACCGTACTTACAATTATGAAGATGTATTAGTATTGTATATTACGCAATAAGCATATCCACAGTGTATTATAACAATTGTACGCCTAGTTCTTACCTCTTTTTAAATTTTTCAAGCCACCCTGAGCTAGCTTATAATTCTGATCTCCTAATTTTTCAGCAAAACTTAGTGCTTTTTTTTGCTATATCACGCCTGATAGATATGAATTATAAGTGTTTTTGAGTTAGGGAAATTCGAGTCAGGGTGATCAAAATGTACACAAAACTGTAGATAAGTGCATGGAACAAGAGTAAACATCGACTTGCTGAAAACATCGACTTGTGGAGGTTCGAACCATGGAGGTTTGACTGTACACGTCTCACGTATTTGCCCTCTTGGCTGGGGCCTCATTTTAGGCCGTGGCCTCTATTATATAAAGTAGGTAGCCTATTGGAATTGCTTTAATTCAAAATAAAAGAATGAAATGTCAGACAATAAATTTTATCAAACTTTTTAACATTTAAAACTAATATCCTGCACTAAATATTTAAGTGGAATAAATATGGTCCGATGTTTCTAAGAGATCGATTTCTCTTGTTTGTCACCTACGTATATATATACACATACTTTACATATATGTTACTCCTTTGGTCTTATAGGACAGCTCGGTATTACCTAAATGTTTTGTGTGTGTTACTGCAACTGTATAATTTATCAAGCTTTATCCCTCTCTAAAGAGAAGTAGCAGGCAGCTTCACGTGGTTCACGTTCTTGAGACTTAGTTGTATAAATAAATATAACCACTTCTGCAAACATGTGTCTTTGTAATTACGACATTCATCCCAAATGTAATCCAGAATGATAGTAATAATGAATAAGTACATAGGCCTTTAAAAACGTCAATAAGGCAAATAACAGAATGTTGGCAGAACAGTAAACGTTAGACAGTGCTTGAAAAAAGTATTTCTTTCTTATGGAAAAATTGGAAATGAAAATTCTTTCGATGTAGATTACTAGAAAAAATCCGTATAAAGAATGAATGGGGAACTGGTCACCGTATTCCTAAAGCAACGAAAATTATCGCCGAGATAAAGATGTGTATTAAAAGGGGTTGCCAGACAAGCATATTACAATATATATATATATATATATATATATATATATATATATATATAATCTAGGTATTAACTAAAATTCTCGCATGTTATGATAAAAATAATAATAAAAAAAGAATTAATGAGGTAATTAAAAATAGTGATGATAAAGAATAAATCAAGAAATAATTCTACTAATGCATTTACTACATACAAATTCATGAACGTTTTATGAATTAAAACAAGCAACAAATCAAAAATTTACAAATGTCGTGATATATACTGGATAATATTTATGTATAAATTATGTTAAAATTTCCCCGGATCAAATAATACATTACATTAACACATGGACTCTGTCCTGACGTATGTATTGCCTAGCGCCTTTGCTCGCTCCCAAATAATATCGCCAAAAACAAAACAGAATGCGCGCAAGTTGATAAACCAGGGCTTCGTTCTATGAGTACATACTTCGACTCATTGCACACATTCCTAATGTATACGATTACGTGTCCAGCCCTAATGCAATATATTATTAAATTATTGCTATGTGCTTAAAATGTTTCAAAATGTTGACTCCGTTTTGATTAGTTCTGCTCAGCGCCTTTGCTCGCTCCCGAACACTACCATCAAAACCATTTCGTGTTTTTAGGATTAATCAAGGCTCCATACCATGAATTAATTACCTACTTAATTCATTGTACACATGCCTGGCCGATTACCCAACACGTCAAATTTTAATACACAAGCACAAAATAAAAAATAAAATAAAATATAGACTGTGAAATCCAATTCATTAATAAAAATAAAATTACCAACCTCGTGCAAAAACTCCATCAGAAATCACCACACAAAAATTTGTTTAACATAAGTTACACAATTAACAAATTAAAACACAAACTAACCACCTTAATTCCTCGTAAAGGTTTTCAAATTCTTCCATTTTCAAGATTATAGATAAATTCTTAATATAACAAAATATTCTACAAGCAAAGAAATACTTAAACTAAACTTGATACTTTCGACCTTCTAAAACTTCCAAAAAAAAAATTTCAAGTGTCTATACTTATAAAAAAAATTAAAATTTTTAATGAATCCTCTCATAAAATATCAAATTAAGCTAATATCATTACTAAAATGTTTTACAATAACGCCTAGTATGAAAACCACAGCGTGTAAAAATAAAACATCCTAGTTTCAAAAGAAAATGTATTCTAAGTTCAAAATAAAATGATGTATAAAATATTTACAAGTCGTGATTTATAGGAAAATTTCTAAGTCAATATTAGATATCTCGGAAAATATTGTAAGTTCCGATGTATCAAGAAAATTTATTCTATGTTCATAATAAAATTAATTCATGAAATATTTATAAGTATAAACACCCTGGGTCTTTAAGAAGCGGTTCCCACCTGCTTCTAGAAGATTAATTTAGAGAGCGGTTCGCACCAGCCGTCCAGTCTAAAATCTTCATGTCCCTCGCTTATATTAACATTTTCTTAATAAAAACTTTAGACATGCTCTGTATCGTTATCCTTTCCGCTTCCCAAAATGCATAACGATAGTGCTGCACCTATCGGTAAAGTGATGTATTAATTGTTATAAAATGTAAACAAACATCCATCTCGATGTCGACTTGTTTACGTTTGTGATTGTTAATAGCATCTCGCGGGGAATATTGCTTCGCCGGGCCTATCCACTGAACGTTTTCGGTCATAATATTTTCTTGCGCTGAGCTTGCGGGAAACATTTTATTGTGAATATTTACTTGCTATTACAAGTCTTATTATAATTATTAATTTTATGAATAAAATTTATAATTATTGATTTTAATTAAATAAATTTAAATTTGCTAAAATCCTTACTTAATAAATATTTATATACAGTGATCATTATTAAATAAATAAAATAGTAATTAACTAAATTAAATCTAGAAGTGATCTTGATTATGCTTATTTATAATTCAATCCCAGATTCAAGATCACTGCAATACGTATACTTATAAAATCGTAAATAAACGATGACCCGTTTAAAACTCACCATTAGTAAAATATCTAGAAACGATGAACTGAAAAAACTTGGTTGCTTATCTTTAAACGAAAGCAGTAATACAGAAAATTACGTTTCACACATTCTGTAAGATCTCGATATCAAGAGGATTTTTTTTCCATACAAGCCAATAAAATTACGTTTCCTTATTCCTTATTCTCTATTTGTTCTATCTTAATCGAAAATCTTGACATTGCCGATTATACTTTACGACAAATATGTTTTGTAAATATACCTATCAGCGGGCTACATCACAAAGGATTTTTCCAAAATACTGAAAATTATGTTTGTTATTATTATATTATTTTTTTATTTCCAGTACATTAGGAAGGCATATTAATGAAGTTTGCGGCAAATTATATACACTAGTGCTAGTGTGAAAGTTACTTCTTAGACGTATTTTCAAAAAAAAGTTCTTCTGACCTACTGAAGTATTTCATGTATTGTTAGTAATGTACAAAGAAACTTTTTGCTGTTGTTGTCCTGTAACCCTTGTTTCAAGTTAAGTAAAGTTACCTAGCGTAATTGATGTATATGTAAAACTTAGTCATTACATCTCCACGTCTTTAGATATGATATAAAAGGTAAAAAAACATTACCTAAATTAAAATAGTCTTCTTTCTGTACGACGCCTTCTTGATTTAATAGTGACGTTGGTATAATGCGAACTGTACACTGTTAGAAATATTGTCTTGATCTAAGAAAGTATATTTTCTTGCGTATATACAAAGCTTTAATTTACTTGATTTGAAACGGTCCGTTTTATTATAAGTAAATATTTCCAAACCGTTTTAAATCAAGTAAATTAAAGCTTTGTATATACGGAACAAAATATATTTTCTTAGATCAAGACAATATTTCTAATAGTGTATTTGTATTAATTGGAACTAAACAAAAAATTGAAAATATTTAAATTCGGGAAAATATATACAGTGTGTCTTAAGTTAAATGGGAAATGTTTTGCAGAATTCAATGCTTGCAACAAATCTCATTTCAAATTCATTCGTTTCGAGATATTTAGAAAAAAACAATATTTGCCGATTTAAATTTTCCTCAATAACTGCATTGCGCCTAATGCGATCGCTTTCAAACTCTAACTAACATTGTTCAGACACTTTCTTAAAACAATTTTGTTTGGTGTTAACAGAAACCCCGATTTTCATTTGTTTCGAAGTTCTTAGCGCTATCTTTTGTTTTTCTTATGGCGGCCATAATTGATTCTTAATTAATTAGATAGTCCTTAAAAATATGCTGTTCAATAATGTGCAACATGCCTAATAAATCCTTATTTATACGAGAGATATGAACATGTAATAGTATATTACATATTAAGGTTGAGAAAATGACTACTATATTGCCCGAGTGGCGAGATTAAATTTCGAGGCGCGCAGGGCCGAGGAATTTAAGCCACAAGGACAATAATAGTCTTCCCAACATCTTTCTAACTACTGTTTCGGAGATACTTCCAATTTCGAAGGAGTTGCAAATGTCATTTTTGTTCAAAAAACATCATATAATTGTGAATCGTTGTGACTTAGACACAATGTTTGACTAACAAAGTACTATCTAAATTTAACAAAGAATTCAGATGTACATTAATACATGGGGTGTTCCATTTAAAATAACAAAAGTTGGTATCTACTTCCGGTACAACCGGAAGTCCGCCATTACTAAAAATATTTTTCTGGGATAAAGCCTGCATTGTAAGTTTCCGTATGAGGAAGGGAGACACAGAAAGATAGAGAAAGAGATTTCAAACAACACTTTTTTGTTTTTTTCATATATATATATATTATTTTGTTTATTTCGTGGGTACTTTCGGCAGGTAAAATGAAAAATGCTTCTGTAGACTAGGATGTAAATTTTTTATTTAACGTTTCGACCTTTTATTTTCGGTCTTCCTCAGAAATTTTATTTAATTCTCTTAAGTACATGGATTTTTCTTTGTTGTCGTTTCCATATTACACTTAAAATAAAATTCTCACCACAAATACCACATCTTCTATATTTTTTATTTTTTTATCTAAATTCAAAATGTGAATGGTTTGTGTAACTCATTCTCATTTTTATTTCTAATTAAAAAGTCGTTTGCGTTAAATAAAAAATTTACATCCTAGTCTACAGAAGCATTTTTCATTTTACCTGCCGAAAGTACCCACGAAATAAACAAAATAATAAATAATCATCAGGCAATGAAAAACTCCACAAATATATATATATATATATATATATATATATTTAAAAGGATATCAGTTTTTAACTGACAGCTATGTATGACACTATTTCCAAAATCTTGATTTACAAGAAATAAGCAAGCACAGATATGTGAGAGACAGAATCGATATATGTACATACACACAACATTTACTATACTAGTTTTAAATTAAATATGCTTGATATTTCAAACGGATAAATTAATGTTGTATCTGTTTCTACAAGTATTTAATTAGTGAGGCTTCTTTTTATAGTTTTTGTGAACGATAGGAATGTTTTCTGTGTCGTCTTTATTTTCTTTTTTGCGAACAATTTTTAGTATTTCTTGCTGTGATACACTTATAATATGACTAATTGTTCGATTAGTACATATATGAAATAATAGCGAATGTCTGATGAAGGTTCAAAATTACAGAACCGAAACGTTACGAAGCTAGAATAAAGTTTTTTATTTGACGAACCCTAATTCTGACATCTAGGTCAGTAATTGCTTATTTCTTGTAAATCAAGATTTTTGATATATATATGTATATATATGTATTGAAAAATTGAAAATCTTCTTGGTAGTAGTGGCATAAAATGAATTAAAAGTAATAATAATAACAATTGTCATTGTTTTCTAATTGACAACCAGTTGTCATATTGTTATTACTTTTAATTCATTTTATGCCACTACTACCAAGAAGATTTTCAATTTTTCAATACATTTGTATAATTGGCAAAGTATTGTAATATATTTTATGTATATATATTATATATTGATACTTGTGAAACATACACATGTACAAAAGTACATATATAATGTGTAATTTTCTTGAATTTAGCGGCATTTTTTGAAATTCAAGAAAATTACACATTATGTATGTACTTTTGTACATGTGTATGTTTCACAAGTATTAATATAGATACGGCAAAGAAAAAAATGAGGTGTGGCCACCACACGACTTTCTTATACGTATGAAAGTGTTACTTCCGGTCCGAATTTTGAAATTTCATTTATACAAAAAATATTCCATATCCAACTCTAAATACTTTTGTACTCTTGATAAATATATATAGAATGCATAACTTACGACATATTTGCAAAAAATCGCTATTCGATAGGAGTAAAAGTGGTACTTCCGGTCTGAATTTTGAAATTTTTTTTATATAAAAGATATTGAAAATTATGTTTTAAATACTTTTATACTCGTAACGTACTTGTCTTAAAAGCATGACTTGCGAGATATTCGCAAAAAACTGATTTTCGATAAGAGTAAAAGACCTACTTCCGGTAGGAATTTCGAAAAACTTTTTTAAGACAATTTGTTTCAAACTTAATTCTAAGTACATATGAATTCTTTATAAATTTGTTTAAACTTAGTAATTGACGAAATATTTGCAAATTTCGATTTTTTCACTGAAGTAAAATACTACTTCCGGTCGGCCGATTTTGCTCAAAATCTAATCAGTTCTCAAGAGGCAGATTACACACATAAATACAAAATTTGGAATTGATATCTACAGCGGTTTGACCGCTATCGTGGTCACACACAGACAGACAGACACACACACACACACACACACACACACACACACACACACAGACACAGACATTTTTTAAAAACCACTTTTTTGGTATCAGGGGACTTCAAAACGTGGACATCTGCAAAAATCTCGAGGTCGAAAATTTTCATCATCACAATACTTCCTTATACTACGTATAAGAAAGTAAAAGACGTGTTTAATATGCAAATATTAACCACATATCTAATTAATATTAATCATCCCGAATGAAAATGGGATTTTCTACATTTCCGATAATTAATTCACAATATGTGAATTAAATCGGTAGAAGGTAAATACATATTTACTTAATATGTCCTTCTGTACAATGAGATAATAAGAAATTATATCTCATATCAACTAAGACCGTGTCGGTAAGTATATATACAACTTCCGAAAAATTACATGGACAGAAGCATTGATTACTGAACTGATGAGATGAACGAAACTAATCGTTATAATAGCAATTAGTCTTCAGTAATGCTTTCTTTTCCATGATATCAGTAATTAAAAATTTCAAAAAATGCCGCTAAATTCAAGAAAATTACACATTATGTAGGTATAGTCGGATTCAAGAAAGATGATCCCTGCGTCATTTTTTAATATCGTATGATTCAAATCAATACTTCGCCATCATGATAAGTACTGTAAACTATAAAATGAACATGGAAATTATAATGATGACATCCTACGTTTTCCGGTTAAATTGATCGATCTAATTTTAGGTTATGTATAATTAGATAACTAAGTTAGTTAATCGCCTTTATCGTTTATTAAAAATATGTAATATAAACTCAATAGTCTTTTAATGTACTAAATTTAACATATGCCAAAATACAAATGATAAAAGAACTTTATTGAGAAATAACGTGGGTACAAAACAAACAATAAATACAATTTATTTACTTCAAATAAATTGACCGAAATTGTATACATGTTTTACATGAAATAAAGTTACATCCTATAAATATAAGAGGTCTGTCTGTTTTAGCTTTTATATGGGGCCTTTTCTTCCCTGGACTAGATAGAACAGGACTATTTAGTGATCGGGCTTTTATCCGTTTTACTGTAGCTACTCCTACCTTCAATGCATCTGCTACTCGCTAAAAGATATTCATTAGAATTTGTAAAATGTTAAATCTCACAATGTTTACATGTTGTAGAGATGTAAGGGATATTAGAGGATCACCATTAACCTTCTCTTGCTCGAAATATTGTAATAAATTTAAAACGAGTCCTTGAGCTTGTGACCGTAATGTTTTCCGCGTCGTGACATTCTAGTTTAATAAAGATTGAAACAACAAACAAATTGTGAAACGAAATGAAACGATCAAACTACTAGAAATGTCAAAGTCAAAACGCTAAACGGAAGTGTATGAAATAATACAGCCCATGCAATCACTCCGTCTTTGTCTTGCTCAAATAAATTCTATAAAACGTATGTCGTGCTTGCATCGCACTGAAAACACATGCATTCGCTTATGCTATCCTTGTTATACAAGTTGATACTATTTCTTATTCGGATATAGACATAATTCTTTGATAGAATTATATAGTAGTGACGCAGGGATCATCTTTCTTGAATCCGAGATGTACATTTGTACATGTGTATGTTTCACAAGTATTAATATAGATACGGCAAAGAAAAAAGACGTGTTTAATATGCAAATATTAACCACATATCTAATTAATATATATATATATATATATATATGTGTGGAGGGTGTTGGGGAGTCCGACAACAAAATGGAAGTCTATTAACTTTATTTTCTCCAATATTTCGCAATTACATTATTGCTTCCTCAGGGAAAAAGTTTCGACTTCTATGTGGAAAAATTGTAACGCTATCATATCTCGTATGTTCTAATGTACGAAAGAAAAAAATAATATAGTTCTTTCCCATTTACATATAACATTTTGAACATTTTATATTTATAAACAATTTAAAACAATTACTTTAACACTCCGCAGCAAGACAACAGGCACAATATAAACGACAATAACAATTTTTACTTGATCTATGCTGCTAAACGATCACATAGCGACTGACTAGGTCAGACTCCCCAACACCCTCCACACATATATTTAATTAGACGGCAAATAAATATTTTCTTTCTATTGTCATAATAAACATTAGAATTAAGTCCTGATTAATTGTATATCTATTTGAGAATGTCAACCCCCTGTACAGGTATGTGACAATAAATATAATTATTGTTATTATTAAAACTAAAAATTATCAATAACAAATAGTTTATTTATATGCTCTGTTCATGATAATATTAATTCCTGTCCCTACATTTCCCAAGTGAAATACTAATAAGAAACACTATTTAAAGCATTAACTAATAATATCTTTTTGCCTTACTTAATTCTGATTCTCCAACAAAACGTACAAAATTACGGAAACAGGAAGCTACCCTGTGCCGATAAATACAGGTGTAGCAAATATTGATTCGTATTCATTCCTAGAATTAATCTATTAAGTAATTTAAATTTTGTCAACTAAAGCATTTCTTCCATTAATAAACCTTTTTAAGTTTCTTTTTATATATTGATCGCTGGCACACTAATATTTTTTGTATGTAGGCTGTTTTTCCCAATATTTCGATTGATTATTTTCAAGTTACTACGAGTATTCGGGTCATGATGTGGTAATGTACAAAATTAATTATTGTCATATATATTTAATTGTATTTTACGGCTTAGACAAGAATTTGAGAACAATTCTATTTCCTGGCCAATCTGTTTCATTAAGAGAATGTTATATAACCATATATATACCGTGTGTTGATAAAGTTTGGAACAAAATCCATAAAAGCATTCTATATTCTCTTTAAAGGACTCTTTAAGCGTGGTATAACAGAATGGCTGTTGGATCGGGGAAGTAGTCATATTGTCAACATTAAATAACGTATATATTGTAGACTCTTTCATTCATGTTGGAAATTTGCTTCACTTGACCGGTATTTGTTTGTTTTTCTTTTTTTTTTAAAGAATTGAATACATACGCCACTGTCAAGTTGATAGGCCTTAGTGGCTTAATACATTTGATTGAAAATTTTATATTATGTTAATTTAAAAATTTGCTGGTGAATTTTAAATTATTGTTATTGTTATTGTTACTATTATTGTTGTGGAAAAAATACTGCTGTGGGGGGTGCGGGCGATGGTCATTCCATTAGCATTTGCGTGTTGGTGGGGCGACAGCTATCTGTACTTCACGTGAGTAACCCCGGGATATCTCTAGGCGCTCGCTGCTGTGAGATGTCCTGGATTAATGTGGAGGGTGTGGAGAAAAAGAAAAAGCAAAATCTCTTAGGCAGACCAATTATTTTTGAACGACGCTAATGGCTTTTGCACAATGAATTCATCATTTTTTTAAATGAAACGTTCATTATTTCTTTCTGCTTAACGTATATGTTCAAAGTGCCCCCCTCCAACCATTTGGCATTGACCAGAATGACAGTAAATACTTTCTAAGCTGCGCTCAATAATATCTGGCTTAATTTGTTGCATTGCAACACAAATTGTTTGTAGTAAATCTTCGAAGTCGGTGGATCTATTGAAATAAACTTTTGATTTTAAGTAACTCCATAGATAAAAACCATAGACCTACTGTTTTGTTCTTATCGAAAAACATCTTTTTGCAAACATCTCGCAAATTACTCATTCTATACAGATTCATTATAAGTGCAAAAATATTTAGATGTAGAGTTGGAACAAATTTTGCATAAAATAAATTTTTAAACTCAAAGCGGAAGTAATACTTCTACACTTACCAAATAGCAGTTTTTTACGGTTTTTAAATATCTCGCAGATTTTGCATTCTATACAGATTTATTTATGATACAAAAATATTTAAAGCTACATTTGAAATAATTTTCTATAAAAAAAATCTAAATTTTACTCTTATGGAAAAGTATCTTTTTGCAAATATTTCTCAAATTATGCATTCCATAAATATTTATTAAGAGAATAAAAATACTTTGGCGTAGATTTGGGGTAATTTTCGTACAAACAAAAATTTCGAACAGGAAGTAACACTTTTAGGCAGACGTTTATTTTATTAAGAAGAAGATACATAACATAATGTTACCCACATCTGATATTTTAGATATTTTAAACTTTCATCCTTCTCCGTCATTGAAACGTTCTTAAAATAAAACATATTTTTCCTGTACTTAACAAAGAGTTTTATCACTTTCTTCATTTTGAAACAAAGTATGAAATCAAACACTCTCAATAAATCTAAAACTTGCCGATGTGAAAGAAGAAATACTTGACTTCTGTGTGTATGTAATTCTAATTGACATTTACTAAGCATTGGTAGCAGTGTGTTGCCTATGATTCACAGCCTACACCAATTTAATATTACATAAATGTCAACTTGTTACTCAATTGGATAATTCAGAAAGTAAAATTCTAAATACCTTTCCGATAAATTTACAGCAATAATAATATACTTCTTCATTCGACACCTATCTATGAGAAATGAAAAAATGAAAAAAATCATACATATCGTAAAGAATACATACGAAATATCAACAAACATAATTATAAAATAATCGATTCCTCGTGTATTTTATACAATACTGATATACTAAATATATCTTAAATTCTTCTGCTCTATCGCTAATGATGAATGATTTAGAAATTCAGGCAGGTGGCTATACATTTTGATACATTGATAAAGCACGTTTCTTTGTTTTTGTATTTGTGTATATCAGATATTCCGTAATTTGAAAAATCTTTAATTATAAACACTTTTATCTTTTGATTGGTTTTACTAATATGTCAGTCTGTAATGTTATAATAATAATAATAATAATAATAATAATAATAGTAATATATTTATTAGAATAAATAATAATCGTAAAAATTGTTTCAAATAATTATTATTGTTCACTACAATATTATTTCGCCAAACATTAGCTTCATCAGGTAACCATTTCCCTTGTTCACCATCACTGGTAGATTTCAAATAACTAATTGAACTTACTTGTTGAAACTCCATATTAGAATAAATAATAATCGTAAAAATAGTTTCAAATACTTTTTATTGTTCATTACAATATTGTTTCGTCAAACTTTGCCTCCATCAGGTAACCATTTCCCATGTTCACCGTCACTGGTGGATTTCAAATAACTAATTGAACGGGATGTTACTTGTTGAAACTATACATTAGAATAAATAATAATCGTAAAACTAGTTTCAAATAATTTTTATTGTTCATTAAAATATTGTTTCGCCAAACTTTGGCTTCCTCAGGTAACCATTTCCCTTGTTATTTATTCTAAATGGAGTTTCAACAAGTAACATCCCGTTCAATTAGATATATATTTATTACCCAATAGACTTACAAATTCCACTTACAGGATAAAATCAATACATAAGTTTAGATAGTACATGTGAGCCGTTGCTCCCTACAAACTAATATAAACTGAAATTGAAATTCCAAAACATAAACAATATAGAAAATAAGAATAACTTGATATACTGCACCAGGGATGATCATCCTATATGAAACATTCTGTAAATATATCCATCACATTGGCCACCATATCGGAGAGAGGCGCTTTTAAAAGCATGCTAGTTCTCGCTCTGGACATTGAAAAGGTGTCAGTGGAACGCATGAGTCTAGATGGTACGACCAAGTTGACCTAAGACAATAGTACCGGCGAGTCCACCAAATTGTTAACCTAGTTATATAGAAGAAGTGCGCTGTTGTATCTTCTTCCGTCTGATAAGGACTCAAAGGAATGCTTATCAAGTAACTCAAAGTAGTCCGTGTTTCGAGCCGGGTAAAACTAAGAAACCTCAGCAAACGCTTTTGCACACTCTCCTATGCCAACTGCTGATGTAAGTAGTAGAGGTACCAAATACTCTAATCTACTCCTAACAAAGGCAAAATAAATAGATTTAAGAGCCAAGTGATTAGTGAAACCTCTGCAGGAACGAATTAGAAAGCCCAAAAATCTTGTAGCGCTATTACAAACCCCATATATATGGTTCGAGAATTGCAGAGCAGAATCAAATAAAACACCTAGGTCTTAGAATTGCTTTTTACTAGAAAGCTGACGTTGTTTACATTATACGAGAAGAGTGTGGGGTTAGTGATCTTAGTAAAAGTAACAAACGCACATTTACTAATGTTCAAAAGTATTTTATTATCAACAGTCCACTGATTTAATATAAGCAAGCTATTCTGAAGTTTATAGCTATCATTCGAACTATTAATACGCAAGAATATTTTAAGCTCATCAGCATATGCCAAAACACCGGAGGTTAGCGAATTCAATAAATCATTTAAAAATATATTAAAGAGCAACGGGCCTAGGTTGGACCCCTGTGGCACACCAGATGTTGGGTGAAATGTCCAGACTGATATCCATTGTAGAATACATACTACTTGGCGTTTATTTAGAATGCAAAGCTAGGATAATTAGTATTATTAAGTCATGCATCAAACCAATAAGAATATGTTGAAAATACTTGTCTATTAAACAGAATATCAGGCAAGTATTAAATAAAATATACGCAAAGAAACATTTAAGAGCTTTCTTTATGATATTCAATTTTTATATGGCTTTCATGAAGTAGTAGTAGCATAATATAAGCTGTAATATATATCCTTAAATATTGATTAATTAGCTTAATTTCCTTATTTCGAAATTATTCTAATCGGTGTCATCTTGCAGTGATATTATATCGCCCTCTGTAGTTCGTACATTAGCCGTGTCGGCAGCTAGTACGACGGCTCTCTTATTTTATGTTTTTACTGAGTCATATTGCATAAAAATTTTAACTTTCCAATATTTACTTAATTAACCAAAAGAAAAGAAATATATTTTGTTAGAAAAAGTGGAATTAAAAATTGCTTTGCACCACACAGACGAAACTCATACGTCGTACAACTTTCAGACTTTAATGAAGGTTTCAACAGAATCTAAATTTAGTACAAGTACCACGCAAAGTACCCTTGTCATTACAGGTAAGTAGTGCTTACACTACACAATGAAAAACCAAAATATTTCTATTTATCTTTTTCGTATCTCTTTGACATTTGCTCACTCCTCACAAAATTAATGTAAATTGAGGTAAAAATTCGTTATTTTACAAAGTAAATATTGAAATATTGCTGTTAATGTCCGGGCAATTGAAATGATAAAAAGAAGTACATCTGAAATACGTATTTGCAACGATTCCGCAATGAGTCACAAAGCTTCTACTACTAGCTATAGTTCAGAAACGTATTTAAAAATGAAAGTATCTTGTATATATTGTAACGTTTTCGGGTTCGCAATAAACAACTCGTGCAATTTATTTATTTAAAACAGTCTGTATATTCATACACTTAAAATTAATTACAATATAAACATATAAAACTAATGTATCACACTTAAACTACTACGATTTAAATTAACACAGGTATTTATTTACTACTACTATTTATATGACACGGTAATATTTATGTCATTATTGCACAATATTTATGTTTATTCTTCGGCTACCACTTAAGGAACTATTTATTTATTTCTTATATTTATTTGGTCTGTTCCGCGCGACTACTGCTTAAGGACTTTCTTATTACGGAATTATTCATCCATCGGTGACCCATCCGCCTTATATACACATACGAAACATCTGGAAGCATTCGCGTAAACTCCATCTTCCTCTCGATGTTTGTAGAACATTCGATAGACATTCTGTCTCTTTGCAGTACAACGCAAATTTATTGGTTTACGACTGTTTACCAGTCGCGCCGAGATGATTTACAACCTCTTTTTATTGGCGCTCGGAAGTCTGCCTTTCTTTGTGCACTTGTTTCGTTACAATATTTTGTATATATTACAGTGTTTCTCAACGGGGGTGATTTCGCTCTCCTGTGGGTGTTTTTCCATGTTGTGGGGTGATTAATAACAATTTATATTTTAGGGGGCGATGTATATTGCATGGTCTTACTTGATTATAGCAATGTATTCGATACAGTTAATCATGATGCTCTTCTTATTATCTAGAAATCCACGGCTTTAATACTAGCGCTCTCACTTTAATGACAAATTATCTAAATGGTCGTATGCAAGTGGTAAGATTAAATGGCAATTGCTCTGCTCGCCTTGCCTTAGCGCCAGGTGTACCTCAAGGTTCAGTTCTTGGGCCAATTCTATTCACTATATACACCTCAAAATTATTTCTGTGTATAAAGCACTACAAATCACATACATATGCTTATGATACTCAGCTTTATTACGATTCTTTCAATTGCTTCATCGGATTGTATCATCAGTTCTTTCGCGTTGCAAATGATGGTGGTATCATCGGTATATTGGCATATTTCTATCTCTGGCAGGACCCCCGGTAGATCATTGACATAGACAATAAACAACAGAGGACCCAGAATCGACCCTTGGGGTACACCATACGTGGTATGTCCTACTTGTGATTTATTAGATTTCCATTGAACTGTCTATTTCCTATTTGATAAGTAGGACCTAATTAATTTTAAGGGTTGGCCTCTTATTCCATAGTATTCTAATTTGTGTATCAATATACTGTGGTCCACCGTATCAAATGCTTTGCTTAGGTTTGATAAATTTAAGCTTGCCATCATCTTTTCATCCAGGGCATCGTTTATATAGTTCAATACACTTACTAGCACAGGCGTTGTCGATTTATTCTTACGGTACGCATGTTGACATGTCATTAGTAGACCGTTTTCATCAAAAAAGTAAGATAGCCTTGATAGGATGGCTTGTTCGACGACTTTAGATATAATGGGTAATATACTTATTAGTATAGTTTTTGCAGTTGTTGATTTCGTTTTCTTTATATATAGGTACGACTTTTGCATGTTTCAACTGGTCTGGGAAGTACCCTTCCATAATGCAGGCATTAATTACCTTTGTCAAAGGTTCACTTAACTCATTAGAAACATACCTCAAGACAAGTGTTCATACCATAAATATCCTCACTGTCCTTACACTGACTTGATATCATTAATTATTTGTCGTATTTCCCCCTGCGATACCGGTTTCAAGAAACAAGATCCATTTCTTTTTATTTTAATACGATTTATCGTGCTTAATGGATTGGTGCCAGTATTTATGCTATTTGCCATTCAGCTGAGAGATTGGAATTTTTAATTACTCTTTTTCTCTTATCAGATACCTCCCCATTTATGACCTTCCATATCATCTTAATTTTGTTATCGCTGTTTTGTATAATATTAATGTTACTTCCCTTTTTATTTGCTGCTAGACTGCATCGTGATATTGTTTCTTGTAACCACTATAGATCGAATACCATGTTTCATGTTTGGTCGACTTAGCTATAACTGCAAGAGCATCCAATGTATTTTTCATATTTAGGAGGTCATTATTTATTGGTGTATACATATTTCTGTTGGGTAAAGTCTTGTTAACTTTTCTCAGGGAAAAAGATTCCTGAAAGGCCGAAATCAGAGTGTCATTAAAAACGTCAAACAGAGCCCTAGCGTCATTCAATGAATCAGGTAAATTTGATAATCTTAACGTAATTAAGTCTTTGAATGCATTAAGATTATGTGTCGAAAAGCTTTTGAGATGTACGTTTTTTCGTGTGTCAGGTGTATTACTCACGTCAAAACTTATTTTTTGACCCATGTGATCCGATGCGTGAAGATCCACTGTTTTGGTTCGACAATTGTATCTGGACAAATTCGTGAATATGTTATCAATACATATACTAGAGTTGCTTGTAACTCTGGAATATTCGTAAAACATTTTGTGAAGATCAGATGCATCAAGAATATCGGTAATAGTGTCTGCATTGTTAATAGATATTGCAAAGTTTATATTGAAGTCTCCTGCAATAAATACCTGTTTGTTGACGTCATTGTTTGATATCTCCATTAATTCACGATCTTTTTCCATAAACATATCCATATCACCTGAAGGTGGTCTATATACTGAAATAACTAATATGTTTAATTGTGATAGGTCTACAGCTGCAATATCTATAATACCCTACCATCTGACTTTAAGTCTCTCTCCGTATCCAAGTTTAAATCCAGACTCAAGTCGCACCGTTGCGGTAATGGCTTGACAGATGCTGCTTGCTGGTTATGGTTATGGATGTTCACTTGAAAGTGATGTTCAGTTCATGGTGCCCATCATCAAATTTTAGGCTAAGTTAGTTTTTTAGCAGTGTATTTTTGTTGTATATCGTTACTTATTTATTATCAAGGTCAAGTAAACAGATAATCTGGGGTTCGCTTTGCGATTACGTTTCTATATGTCATTGTATTTTTGTTATTTGTACTTCATACTTAATTTTTCTTTGAACATAATACATTTATTATTATTATTATATCAAAATGTAATACCTATTATGAGTAAATAAATGATTAATTTTTTACATAGTATATAATTACAAGCATTAATACACGTTAAAATGTGATGCCGAAACATGATGTTTCTTATATTCTTTTTTAGAGCTATAATGCAATATATCAGTCACCTCCATATTTATTCCTCTTTTTGTCTTCTCACATCTATGTCGGAAATTACAATTTCGTGAACTTTCTTGGCCGCAGTTTCTTGTGCTTTGATATAACAGTTAATAAATTTATTATATTTAGGGTTAATTGAAATTAAATAAGTTTAAAAGTTGATTAGTACATGAAAATCTACCGACTATCGATTTAAATGATGTAGGTACCCGTAAAACGTAATAACTTATTAATATTTCAAACAAATTGGTTTGGCCACCATGCGACTTTCTTATACGTATGAGCGTTTCAAATTACGAAATTTTAAGATTTTTTTTATACAAAAATTATTCAAAATCCTATTTTAAGTACTTCTATTCTCTTAATAAATTTGTATAGAATGCATACTTTGCAAGATATTATAAAAAAAGCGAGAAAAAAAGTGCTACTTCCGGCCCGAATTTTGAAATTTCATTTATACAAAAAACATTGCAAATCTAATTCTAAATACTTTTGTGCTCTAGATAAATATATACAAAATACATAATTTACGACATATTTGTAAAAAGTCGCTATTGGATGAGAGTAAAAGTGTTACTTCCGGTCCGAATTTTGAATTTTTTTTTATACAAGAGTTATTGAAAATTATGTTTTAAATACTTTTATATTCGTTATCTACCTGCCTAGAAAGCATGACTGGCGAGATATTCGCAAAAAACTAATTTTCGATAAGAGTAAAAGACCTACTTAAGGTAGGAATTTCGAAAACTTGCATAATAAAATTCTTCTCAAATTTAATTTTGAGTACATATGAATTCTTTAAAAAATTGGTTAAACTTTAGTAGTTGACGAAAATTCGATTTTTTCACTGAAGTAAACTACTACTTCCGGTCTGCCGATTTTTCTGAAAATCTAATCAGATCTCAAGAGTGAGATTATACTCGTAAATACAAAATTTGGAATTAATAGCTATAGCGGTTTGACCGTTATCGTGGTCACATACACACATACATACTGACACACTAGAAGAGACATTTTTTAAACTACTTTTCCGGTATCAGGAGACTTCAAAACGTGGACATCTGCAAAAATCTCGAGGTCGAAAATTTTCATCAGAATACTTCCTTATACTACGTATAAGAAAGTAAAAAGTGATACACATAATAATTATTGGATCATGAGTACTTTGTTAGAATTCGTTTTAAACCAGATAATTTTACTTTAGGAAATTTTGTCTATCCCCTTTTCTACCGGAAAAATTGGTGTCCCACAAGGATATACACTTGGCCCTATTCTATTTATTTTGTTTATCGATAATATAGTAGCACTCAGAAATTTATTGCTTATATATGAAGGCGATTTTTTGGTTGTGGTTACGCATGCAAGCAGAATTAAGATCGAGGAAGCGATAAATGGTGCCTTATCAGATCTTAATCGTTGGTTTACTTTTCATTCAGAAGCAATTTGGCGGTTAATTCTGGTGTACTACAAGTTTCCATTTTGCGGCCAATGTTATGGAAAATCCTGTACGATCAAATTTTTAATGTGCGACTTATGGATGGAGCCATGACAATAGCGTATGCCGACGGTCTAGAAGAGATAACTTGTGGTTCAAAGCAAACGACTCTCTGGAAAGGATTATAGAAATTAACTTGCAGATTACTCCTGACAAGACCGTTATCCTCAAAGGGCCATACAGACAGGCTGATATACATTTTGAAGCAGTGAGGGAACAAATCACTCCTGGAAAAGAGCTGGAATACTTCGATGTAATTCTTGATCATAAACTAACATTCCGACCACATATGAAACGAGTAAGATAGATTCTACTCTGACAACATTGCCCAGGATCATGCCCAATGTTGGAGGAGCCACCAGCAAACGCAAGGAGATTATGTATAGGGCGATATAGTCGCAGGTGCTGTAGGCAGTACCAGTCTGGACAACTGCACTGTAGAATAAAGCTCGCAGAAATCAACTGGAAAATCTCAGAGTGATCAGCTGCTACAGGAAAGTGTCCAACAAGGTGGTTCAGGTGATAGCAAGAATACCGTTAATCACCCTCTTGGTAGAGGAAAGGAAGACAATCTTCTCTGCCGAGGGAAGAGAAACAGTCCCATCATAAACAAAGAAAAAAAGCGTTAAAACAGTGGCAAAAGAAGTGGAATAACATGGAGTGTACGACTGACTAGACTAGGACTTTGATTCGCAAATTGGACAGCCGGCTGCGTTGTGGATTTAGAGTGGCAAACTACAATATAACGCAGTTTATCTCGACACATTGTTACTTTAAAGCTAATTTAAAGAGACTCAAACTAGCAGGAGATGACATATGCTCAGACAGTGGGATGGTCGATACAACAGACAAGTTTGCATGCGATAGATGGACGTCGAACATGGCTATTTTGACCAACTAAATTGACCAGGTGTTAGACAAGCACAAAGTAATTGAGAGTACGGCAGAGGGCGAGGGTAAATTGACAGCGTTGATCACATACGTCGAGAAGGTGATTAAAGTAAGAAAAATGCAGTGTTGAGAGCGACTAACCTAAGAGGGCAGTGTAATAGAGAGGTTTTAGAGGGCAGACCGAGTTAGAGAGTCCCACACTATCACTCAATAATCATGTGCGTCAATGATTTTCCCCTCATATAGAAGAAAAAAATATATCTTATATACCACTATGGTAAACGCGTTAGAATCCAGTCCTACTGTAGAAGCTCTAAGGGATAAGAAAATACCTCAATCAGTTCTTAAAATTTGCCGGATCAGAGGTTCGGATATTTGTTGCTAGTTTATATTAAGTACTTGACAGCGGGTTATGGATTGAGAATTGGTGGAATGAAAAATTTGTTTACTGCTAATAATCATCATTTCTGTTACGAGTTTTGTAATTATACCGATCACACATTAGAGTAAATGTATGCTTATGTAATTTAAAAGATATGTTAACATAAAAGTAATGGAAGTAACAGTAAATATTTCCTTGTCAGCAAAGTTGTTCCTACAAAACTAACTGCATGGCAAATCTCATAATATACTTCTGCAAAAAAAAACACCTTTATATATCCCTTGATGAACTGAATAAAAGGACAATCATAGCAATGAATTACATCGCAAAAAGATATAGCACCCTCGCGGCAAAAATGAGAAACATACATGCCTTCGCCATCAAAACGCATTTACACCACCCACTCAATCCATAAAGGATAATTTAAATTACTAATTTTATTGTGTTGTTTTGTCAAATAAATTAATTTATTTTCCTTTATAAATTTTATCTTATTATGTGTATTTCTTTATTGTTTGTTTATACATTAAAATATATTGAAAATTATCAATAAATTATTATTATTTGAAAGGAAATTGCAATTATGACAAAAATGTATTAGAGTGCTTTTACTTTCTTATACGTAGTATAAGGAAGTATTGTGATGATGAAAATTTTGGACCTCGAGATTTTTGCAGATGTCCACGTTTTGTAGTCCCCTGATTCCAAAAAAGTGGTTTTTAAGAAATGTCTGTGTCTGTGTGTCTATCTGTCTGTGTGTCTGTGTGTGACCACGATAGCGGTCAAACCCCTGTAGATATCAATTCCAAATTTTGTATTTACGTGTATAATCTCCCTCTTGAGATCTGATTAGTTTTTCAGTAAAATCGGTAGACCGGAAGTAGCAGTTTACTTCAGTGAAAAATTCGAATTTTGCCAATATTTCGTCAATTACTAAGTTTAAACCAATTTATAAAGAATTGAAATGTACTCAAAATTAAATTTGAGATAAATTATCTTAAGAAAGTTTTTCGAAATTCCAACCGGAAGTAGGTCTTTTACTCTTATCGAAAATCAGTTTTTTGCGAATATCTCGCAAGTCATGCTTTCTAGGCAGGTACATTACGAGTATAAAAGTATTTAAATTATAATTTTAAATATCTTTTGTATAATAAAGATTTCAAAATTCGGACCGGAAGTACCACTTTTACTCACACCGAATTGCGATTTTTTGCAGATATGTCGTAAATTATGCATTCTATATATATTTATTAAGAGTACAAAAGTATTTAGAGTTGAATTTGCAATATTTTTTGTATATATGAAATTTCAAAATTCGGACCGGAACTAACACTTTTACTCTTAGGGAGTAGCACTTTTTTTTTTGAATATCTTGCAAAGTATGTATTCTGTAGCGATTTATTAAGAGAATAGAAGTACTTAGAATAGAGTTTTGAATAATTTTTGTGTAAAAAAATTCTTAAAATTGTATAGTTTGAAACGCTCATACGTATAAGAAAGTATAAGAAAATTAATATTATTTGAAAGGAAATTGCAATTATGACAAAAATGTATTAGAGTGCTTTTTATTTGCTTTTCCTGTTTTGTCAATTGTGTTTCACTATCTTTCAAATGAGTTTCTCCCACTTCTATATTAGTAGTTGCTATGCATGTCAAATAACTTTTTGTCAACTCAGTTTCACACATTTAGCTGCAAATAACATGAACGGTGAAAGACCAGGGAAAGCTGTAATAAGTGACAAGGTATGCTTTCTTATTATTAGAGGTATGAATAGTAGGCATCCGTCAATCGTCCTAGGGCAAGAGTCTAGTGTACGACCCAATACGGTAAGAAAAATTTATGCCAATTATCAAAAACAAATCAAATTAAAAATTAAAGTGGTGGTTATCGGTCAAAAAAATGAAGATTTTTCGCTAACACTTAAAAGTTGAGAACTAAATTATTAGAAATAGAAAATCCTCAATTGCAAATTAGCATATCCACCATAAGTGGAGCTTTATGAAACGAATTTAATTTGTACAATAGAATAATGGTTGCAAGAGAAAAACTATTTTTTGTCGATGAATGTGGAGTTCAAGTATATTCGCGAATGGGATATGATAGATCACACAAAAATACCAGAGCAACGAAAGTCAAAGCCCAGATAAAAGGAAGAATAGTTCTTCACTGTACTTATTTCAAATGCAGGACATACCCTATAATGCAGAACATTTTAGAGAATTTTTAACTAAATGAAAATGAAAAGTGTTAAATACTTAGATGTTACAACTAACATTCTACGCAAAATGTGTATGCATATATGCATGTGTTAGGATACACACATACACCTAGTGTTACTACCGACAGACAACGCACAGACACCGTATTTCGGCCTTTAAGGCCTCGTCAGTGTACGTGCGACTGCCGGTAATTACTTTTAAACTAGGATGACAACTTATGTCGGCGTGCGTGGCGAATGCCCGTGAGAACATTTGCCACCCACAAGCGACACCGAAGGCGATGGTTTCCGACAGCACTCGCATGCTATAGAAAAACTTGCATTTTAAAAGTGCGTTAGATACTTAGATGTTACAACTAATGTCAAGAGGTAAATAAATGCCGGAAAAAATCACTTTCGGTGTCGCTTGTGGGTGGCAGATGTCGCTGTGTTGTTCTCACGGCATTTGCCACGTACACCGACATAAGTTCCGATCCTAGTTTACCGGCAGTCGCATATACACTGACGAGGCCTTAAAGGGCGAAACACGGTGTCTGTGCGTTGACTGTCGGTAATGACACTAGATGTTTGTGTATATCCCAACACATGCATATACGTTTCGCTTATAAATGTATATATGTAAATATAATTTTTAACTACTTTAATAAATCATTTACATGAAAATGATATCCAAGGCGCTCATTTCGTCATGGACAATATATTAGATTCCATCGAACCGAAGAAATCTTGCAATTAATAAGAGCCCACGAACATTTCCCAATATTTCTTCCCCATACAATCAATTTTTAAATCCCATAGAAGAACTATTAATCAATGGAAATGTCTGGTTAAAAGGAGACAACCGAACAACAAAGGTTAAATATACGGCGCGGTACATAACTCATCCGAGGCGATAACTGAACGAAATTGCAATAATTATATTCGGTACATAAAATCCTATTTGGGAGATTGTTTAACCAGAAATGATATATTAAACTAATGTAGTTGGTAGTTACCCAAAGTTAATTTCAATGTTTCAGTAATAAACTATTTTTGTTGCTACTTCTTTCGTGTTTTAAGTTTTTTAAAACGCGTTGTTCTGGGAAACGTGTTTTAAATAGTTTTTTTTTAATCTAGAATTTAGATATTAAAAAGATGACTTAAAATATGACCAACAGAAAAGGAAATTAATACAATCTCTGTTTATTTGTCGAAACTATACATAAAATAATACATGAATTTGAATTAATGGAATTAAATGTATGCCACAAGGTTCTAAAATAAACTGTTTGTTTGCATTGTAAAATAGTTGGCAAAAGAAGAAACATCTAAAAAGTGGAAGAAAAATATAATAGATCATGGTCTAAACCAAAAACTTTTTGGCCAACTTGTATTCATCATAATAATAATAATTTATTAGTCTAACAGTATCAAACCAATTATATGACAAAGAAGTAGGTGACCAGACTTGTGACGCATATTTCAATTTACTGACGATAAAACTGAAATACAAAGTTTTCAAAAACAATGAATTTCCATATCGCTGGTCTTAAAACAGAAAAAAACTTTTTGTCGAAAGTATACTTAAAATAATACCAGAACTTTAATTAATAGAATTAATGTATGTCATAAGGTTCTAAAATAAAATGTTTATTTGCATTGTAAAATAGTTGGCAAAAGAAGAAATCCCTAAAAAGTGGAAGAAAAATATAGAACAATGTCTGAGCCAAAAACTTTTTGACCAACTCGTCTTGACACGTGTAATACAGGAATTGTCGTAATTTTCGATTGATCAAAACATCCTGGCCAAGAAAATGTTAAATGTAAAACAGCTTTTGGGCTTTAATCTGGGTGACTTGCAAAATTTACTTTATTAAACGATAGATCATATATTAACTTAATTTGCAAGACAGTATACTCGTGTACTTCGTTAGACCTTTATCTTTTTGCTCAAAGCATAAATTTTACATATTCTGCATTGAAACACCCGAAAAACTTAAAGTGAAAATAATTTTTTTTTGGGATATTTCTTTATCTCGCTTCAAAACCTTTTCATACCCAGCCTTAAGAAACAGATGTTTGAATCTTACCCGCGGCAATTTTTTAAAATTAAAAAGAATATAATATTCAATAATTAAAAACATTCGCATATTAGGGAATATAAATATTTTTACATTGTTTAAGAAGAACAGACACTATTACTATTACAACAAAAAATTCTTTTGTCATATTTTAATTGTCTATTAAACATTGCTCATATTATTACAAATTTAACAAGTCGTAAAATTTAATAATTGTAATAGCAATGATATATCTTTATTCTAGAAGAAAAATTAATGCCTCTTCAATCTCCAAAATATTATTAAAATAATTACAAAATAAAGCATCAAAACTACTTTGTATTTGGTGTAAACACCAACTTGATCAGGCATATGTTCCATATGACTGGTAGTAATACCCGACAAAACTTTTTGCGGCAACTATACTTAGAACTATAAGTTATTAAAAACAGATTATTAAATGCAATTCAAAATAAATTTTTCAGTAACTTTTCAATTCTTATTTTTAAAACCGAATTAAAAGGATATTAAATTAATATCCAATACTTTTTTTTTGTTTTTTTAAAAGTAGACAACAATTAAACTATGTCCGTAGCAATGATTTTTCCTGTAGTACATTTTTTTCTATGTATCAACAACACTACTTCGATAATATTGATAAAAGTAACTAATTAAATTTATAATAAATTTCTTAACCCCAAAAAAATAGAAAAGAGCTAAGTAGTTAAAATAAGTTATTTATGTAGTTAAAAACTAAAATTTTCATTATCTAATCAATTATAAGAATTCAAATAGAAACTTTGAAAAACTTACTTTTGGCGTCGCAAGGTTCTATTCTTAAAATCAGGATGACTGCCATCAGGGATAAAAGAGCCAAAGCGGACCAGTTGCTCATGTCGACGTCGTGCTGTTGATAGAAGCTTGAAGATGTAAGTTTTTGGCGACGACGTCAGTCAAGAACGAGTTTGCAGTTTCGAATATCGCGTTTTGAAATGGATGAGACAGTTTGGCGCTCCGCTTTTCATTCAAAGTTCTAACTTGCGCGCGCCAACGCGTGGTCTTCCCCACTGCTTGAGCTTTTTCGTTAAAAGCCATTCGCGTATATCCCCACTATCTGATATACATGTAAAACACGAACAAGTGGGTGGCTTTCAGCAATGCACCTCGGACGATTACTACAACAAACTTGATTTCCGCGTATTTATTCACTTGAAAAACTGTACGAAATACAAAATTTGGCAAAGCAACTGAGATAATGTACGGATTTTTGATGGATATAAAAAACATTTATTATTAATATAAAAACATGTGTTACTTTTCACGTTGTGGGAGTTCATATATGTATATTTAATTAAAAAAAAGTTATTTGACTATAGTTCAAGATTGGTTGTGAGTAAGAGATATTGATCCACTCAGTTTTAAATCATAAATAGTTACACGTTTAAATTAATAAAAATCTCATACGCTGGAGAAGAAGACCTTTATCAAATTTATATGCAAAGTCTTTATTATTTTACAAAGCTACAAGCCTGTTGCTTTGAACAATATAGAATAGGCCGGTTTTGAAACAGTTATAGTCAATTTGTTATTAGCAAAATTTACAGTCTCAATAAATAATATATAAAAGTTAAAAGTCCCTAAACGGTACAAACAAAGCAAAAACAAAGGTATTCTAATTAAATAACATCTGTATTAGAATAGTATATTATGCAATGAGCATTTAATGATGGCTATTAAGACACGAGAACGAACACGAGTATCTTAATAGGCATTAAATGCGAGTTGCATACACTACTTTTTCTACGACCCCATAATAAAACATATTTTTTGAACATTCCATTTAATAAATTCAGCGTAAAATTTACCTTACGTTTTTGCGAATTTAGCTGATAATAAATTGTTCGTGACCTCTAAGGCTTGTTCCATAATTTCTGGTGGGGTACAAATTTTACATTTCACTGTCATTATCGCTCATTTTTACCGTTTATATTTTCAAAAAAGCACAAATTTTAACTATACCCTGTCTCAGAATAAGAAGGAGTGATTCAAATATCCCGCCAAAACGTGGAACACATAGCTTAAAATTTAGTAGACAATCTGATATGACATCATGACAATTGAGGTTAGAAGAACTGTATTAATTCTAATTCTCTTAACATTCAATTATAGTTTTACAAAAAAAATTAGAAGAATCTATGGATAAAGATATAGGCCCAATTTACAAATGAAAGCATAGACTTTGTTCTGAGCGTTTTGAGGAGGATTGCCGTTATAAATATATAATTACTGCACAATTTAGTGAATGTGCTATATCAACATGAAAATTGTGAATCAAGTCTATTTATTATTAAATATTTGTATCAGAGAGCAAGAATGAATCATACCTTTTATCTTTTATCAAAATGTCCTTAAGAACTTGCAGAAAAGGTTTTGCTTATTAGTTTCTATTTTAAGTATCAATAAAGAACTTATACAGATAAATCATTCGTATTACTGCTGCAAACCTTGAGGAGGTAAATTCAAGCAACTAGTCTTGGAAATGTGTATCTTACATACAACAGTAATAAATAGAAAAATTTACATCGGCTGAAGTTGTTTACACGAACTGCAAAGATCATTACATATACCTACACATTACTAATTATTATCCTCTATTAAAATTTATTTATTATGAAAATATATAAAGTATAACAAATATTTCTACTATATATTGGAAATTAACAATAATTTAGTGTTCACATCATGTTAAAAAGATTAAAAATGTACATGGTCGGCACAATTTTCGAAATACTTATTGTAACATTTGTAATTGCTTCTGGCAAAAGTTCTCATATAGTGATATTCTGAAAGGGGATTTTTTTGAAGCAACTTCATCTTATGTATCAATTTAGATCCTATATGAAGTATTCTTAATTGCCTATCTTTATCGGTATGGCTATTTAATCCTACAGGTTTTCAACAAAGCTTGTCGTGCACTCGTTATACTTGTGGTAATCCAAACTTTTTCCCATATTCTCCATCAGATATTTTCACCTTTTTCTATTAGTACAGGTTTCTTTACGTTTGACATATCTGAAATATAACAAGTAGGTTTATGAACATGTGGTAATATAATTAGTATTTAATTAACACTTACTTGAAATTAATGAGTCAATTCTAGAATATGTGTGAGTTGTCCAGTTCATTTATGGTATGAACTCATCTATAGTTATTTTTGCAATGATATTAATTGTTGAATGTTTGATTTTTGCACTGACGTACAGTATTTTTGACAGATTCATCAAATTCAAAGTTTCAAATGCATGATCACTTGTTCCTTAGGTGTTAAGCCGTCTGATCAACGCATGCTCATGTTGTACATAAAAGTACGGATTTTATTTAATAACACAATAAAGTATAATAAACCAAAGTAAAAATGTAAGAGACTAGGTTATGGCTTGGCTATAAACATAAAATGACGTTTTGTCAAACTTATTTTCTCATGTTAAACATGCCTACGCAAGAACCAATGAAATTCTATAAAAATATACGCCATTTTGGCGCCATATTTGAATCACTCCTTCTTATTCTGAGACAAGGTATAGTTACTAGTAAATTGCAGAGCACTGTCAAATTTAATTATTTTTTTTATCTGTCAGATATGAAGTGGCCATATTGAATATTGATGAATATTGAAATGTGGCATTCCTATTGGATATAAATTTTTATCTTAATGAAAATCTGTATCTTAAGGCTCCTCAATAATAAAACGGCAATCGCAATATTGGTTACATAGCACATACTTTAATAACCGAAGGATGTCCGAGTACTTATTACACATAGGGAATATATAACAAATATTTGAATAATAACTCAATATCTAAGCGAATAAAAATTCGGGAAAGATTTTTACCAGAATAATATTCATTGTAATGTGGGTTGCCTAATTTTAATTTATTTTATATTCATTTAAAATAAAGTAAAGAATAGTTGAACGAAAAATAAGTACAGAGCGGGGTAACTTTTTATTCAATTTTTAACGTGAACTATAAAGCAAACAAATCTGCTGCAAAGGATTTTTGAGAAAACTTGTTTTAAATATTTTGACACGTTAATTAATTTTCTTTAATCAGATAATTTTTTTCTAAGTTGGATTATTCAGCGGGGTAGATTACTGAATTCTTCATAAGTTGACGATGATAGATTTTCGCCAAATTTAAAATCAACAAAAATATCTTAAAAATCTGCTATTTTTCAACTATTCACAGATCCACTATCGAGGACCCTTAACCCTTTCAGGCATAGTGGTTTCATTGGTAAACCATCACTTCAAAAGTCTGTTTTTCATCTCACTGTGGTCTTTCACGGCAACGTGACCGAATCAACAAAATACCTGTTTATGGATGTTTCATTATTCAGTGTGGTGGTATTTTACCGAAGTGACGGACTTTGCGGGTGTTTCTATAGTTTTTTTTTATTTTTGCAAAAGTATTCGGTAAGTACTAAATTAATTTGTGTATTTATAATATTATAACTAAGTTAGAAGCTCGATGTATGGTATTTTTCCAAAAATCGTAATAAAGAAACAGGTTTGTGTTATGGTTTCGGTGTGAAACCAGTATGAGGTAACTAGTGCAATCTTGTACTTAACCTAAAACTCGCAACTAAGCTGCTAATTACTTGAATTTGAGTTGCAGAAATTACAAAAAAATTACACTATTTTAATTTTACAAAGCTATGCAAAATTAACCATGTCATTTTTTGATGGTTTCACTATGAAACCACTATGACAAAACTAAATACGTGAAAAGGTAGACGTGGTTACATAGCGATACCAGTATGACCAAATGATCAACGTTAATTTTTTTTTTTTAGCTATGAGTCGAAGTTAAAAATTGATCAATTTAACGTCATCTCAGTATTATGATCTACTGGACGAAATTCCATCTGGGGATGAGTCAGAGGACGAATTGTCAGATATGTCAGATATAGAGGAGGAAGATTTGGTTCGTCAAGATTTATTAGATGTGGATAATCACGAGGAGCCCCCTCAGAGTGATTCCGAATCTGAACCAGAACCAGATGTAAATGACAGAAACTATGATAATGATGAGTTCAGTGATGAAGACGATCTATCCCTTGCAGTTTGGGCGAACTTGGATATATGAAAGAAGGTGGAATTCAAAAAAGTGCAAGCAAATTTTCTAGAACTCGTTGGTCCTAAAAATCTGCCAGATGGACTACAAGATCCCGTCGGCTTCTTTTTATTACTTTTTGATATGATTGACGAGATTGTCTTCCAAACTAATTTATACTCCATTCAAAACGGTGATAATTTTGCACCTACAAATTCCGACGAAATAAAAAAAATTATTGCTATAAATATGCTCATGGGCATAAAACATATACCTAGTTATCGAGACTGTTGGTCATCATATCCTCAATTGAGAGATGAATACATATCTAATACAATGAGCCTGAATAGATTCAGTTCTCTCCTTTCTCATCTCCACCTAAACGATAATTCTGTCATGCCAGCAAAAGGGCAACAACAATACGATAAATTATATAAAATCCGACCACTTATCAACAAGTTACGTACAAATTATCAAAAATATTATGGCCCTTCAATGGAACAGGGTGTTGATGAAACAATGGTCAAATTTAAAGGCCGCATATCCTTCAAACAATATTTACCTCTAAAACCAATAAAAAGAGGATATAAAATTTGGTCTAGAGCTGACATGTCTGGCTATCTCTGCGATTTTGACATATACACAGGTAAAAATGGAGACAGAGTAGATGAAAATTTGGGAGCAACCGTTGTAAAAAAAACTTACAGAGGCTCTTATTGGAAAAAACTATCACGTCTATTTCGACAACTACTTTACCTCTGTGAAACTACTTGAGGAATTGGCCGAAAGAAATATATATTCATGTGGAACAGTTAGAGCAAATAGGAAAGGTCTTCCTCAGTTGCTTCAAGACAAAGACTAAACTAGGGGACAAACTGATTGGGCAGTGAATGGACGTAATATTTCTTGCGTAAAATGGAAGGACAAACGTGTTGTCCAGGTCTTGTCTTCGATTCATGATCCCTCAAAAACCATTCAAGTAAACAGAAGAGAAAAGGATGGAAGTGTAAAAGAAATATATTGCCCCGAAGCCATCAAGGAATATAGACGTTGTATGGGTTGTGTCGATCGTGCTGACACGCTGAAGTCCTGCTACGATATTGACAGGAAATCAAGGAAGTGGTGGCACAGACTATTCTGGCACTTCGTCGATGTCTCGGTGGTAAATTCGTTTATTTTGTATCGCAGTTCACCAAAGGCAGAGAAACTAACTATGAAATTTTTTCGACTTAGAATAATTTCTGGGCTTATTGGCGCTACAAAAAAAGGCACTGCCGGCAAAAAAGTATTCCAAAAGAGAACAGATACAAACCATATGTGCCCCCTGAAATAAGGAAAAGCAATGCAATTCACATGCCTGTTCATGCTGGATCTAGACGTTGTGCACGTTGTAGCACTGCATCAGTGCCACATCGCACTAAATGGACTTGTAACACATGTAACGTGGGCTTATGCCTAAATGCAGAAAAAAACTGTTTTGCACCATACCATAGTACCTAATTTCACATTCTGATTGTGTGCAAAGAATTTCTGGTTTATTTATATGATCATATTATATATCACAGTGGTTACCATATGAAACCATGTCCTGGAGGACTTCTTACATTACTTTTAAGTTAACAATTTGATGAAATGTTGTTTTTAGAATGTAAATTTTAAAATTATTCAGAAATATATTGTTTTTAAAGAGTTTTTCTTTTATGTGCCTGAAAGGGTTAATGGACATCATTAAAGTATAGATTCAGCATATCTAATAATACAATTAAAGTATGGGAGTAGAAAAACCAATATTTGTATCTGCCAATACAAATACAAACAACATGTACAAAATAATATTAAATTAAGTTAAAATAAATATATAATGAATGCTAACAATATCAGACTGAATTAGAATCGGCAAGTCATACATTTAAATATTGCCGTCTCTAAGACAAACTATTGTATAAATATTTTTGTCTTATTATATGATTTGATAAGTCTCTAAGTTATGACGAATTTTAACGTTTTAGTTTATTTAGCACTCGCATATGAATAACTTTCAAGTATCTTTTCTATTATCGTCTCCTTTCCTTCTTCCTTTACTGTAACAGAAGATTTTTTCCGCAGTTTATCCACTTAGTGAGGGACTTCCCTGACGGTAGAAATACTGGTGCACTATTTCAGCTTTTAACAGGAACATGTCCATCTTTTAGTCGATGGTCCTGGTAGCGATCAAGCGATTTTTTGATCAGAGTTGCTGATATTTTCAATGCAAGTTTGTCGATAATTCAATACTTTTCTTGATTTCTTAAGGTATGAGTAACATCTACATCGCCCAGCGCATGCCTATCTTCGTCCGCAACTTCCAAAGTTCCGGGCATTTGAAAAGAACATGTTCTGGTGTTCCCACCAAAACGCATCCACATTGCTCAGTTGGTGCCAGTTCCATACAGTGATGTAAGTCGGTAAATTACCCCGTAAATTACCGAATTAATTATAATAGCGTTGGTTTATACTCGACATCGTAGTCTTAAATAATTTCTATTGCGGAAACAGTTTCTCTGAGATTAAGTAAGTTATTAGAAATTGGAGCGGCATTTATTGAACAAGTGGGGCATCTACCGCACTCTTTCTCGCTGTTATAAAGTAAATGGAAGATTTTAATTTTCAATTGCAAATTACAGCTTCATTTGTTAACGTTTTGGCGCAGTGATATCAAATAATCCTCATTTCGAAACGCGTCGATTAATATCAAAATATCTACATTTGAGTGGTGTAATGTTATATTTGTCATTACTTTTGTTAAACATGAGCATACACTTCTTGAGTGTGATTTTCTATGGTGACAGTAGCTATTTTTATTATGTCTAACTTCGTTTATTATGTATTGGTAGTACCAATACATTTTCATGCTTAGTATACAAGTTCGGAATCTGTTTCGTTATAAAGGAGAGAAAAGCCTAGGTACTATAAAATCATATGACAGATATGATTTTTTTCTATCGTGTTGGAAACGGGCAGATAATTATTATTATTGATTAGAGAGAAAAATCAACATTAAAATTTATAACGTCAAATTAAAAACATCGAATTAAATATATACAACTAAAGATTACAATAAGGGATGTATTAAGAAAGGAGTGTTATTATTATAGACCGGACGCTAGAGGTTGATGACTCATCGCCCATGGGCGGGCGCTCTATTGAAATTTTATATTTTTAAAGAGTTTTAATTTTATTTATATAATTGGATAACAATTGAAAATCTATAAAATACAAAATACATTATTATTTGTTCATTTTGTAGTTCAAGTTGAGTAAAGGAGTATTAATATTTACTAGCAATACTTTCTCAAGGTTCTCTTCTGTAAGATTTGTTCTCTTTGAATGAAGTACAACCATGTAGATAGAAAACGTCCTTTCTACATCGCAACTGGTTATAGGTGCGTACTGGAAATATTCTTTTATTTCAGCGTATTTAGTAGTTAGATTTTGTGTCATTGTTCCCATACACAATTGCCGCAATATTATTAAATCTGGATTTCTATTAAAAAATGCCGAAGCCCACATCCGAAGCCACTTTTGAAATTATGAATAGCCACATCTAATGTGGTTAATCCATGTTTTAATTTGAGTTTTCGATTTTCAAAGTATGTGATTAGTTTAAGCATATCTTCAAAGTTCTCCTGAAGGAAAAACAACTGATTTTTTAAATTTGGGATTTGTGCTAGTTCCTTGCACACAGAAATACTTCGAGCATCGTCATTTAAACATGTAACGAAATTTTGTAAACTATCGAAATTCTCTGCATAAAAACTAGTAGCTTCCAACCATGTTCCTCATCTAGTTATTACTGGCGAGGGAGGCAGTGACGAAGATGGAAGTTTTTCCCTGTAAAGAGCTACTCTCAATGGTGCTTTTCTGAAAACTTTTTTAAAAGCGGTTACAAGTCTTATCAACTTCTGGATAAGTGTCTCTGATATATTCACAGATTCTGTGGAGAGCATGTGCTACACAAGTAATATGCAGCATATAAGGAAATGTTTCATTTAATAGTCTGCCTGTTTTTAACTTATATGCGGCACTGTCACTAACAAATAAAAGTAATTTTTCCCTGTACCTGTCGTCCGAATGAAGCATCAACTGTATTTATAACTTTAGATGCTATTACATATGCGGTATATGGAATAGTTGGATGTAGTACATCAGCTATAACATTTACCACACAGCGTCCTAATATATCGACAGTTTCGTCGGCACTTATCCATAGGTACTGATTTGAAGCTCTTAGAAACACAATAATTGCGTAATGTGAATTCATCAGAAACATTTCGACCAGTATATTTTTGGAAAAATGTTTTGAAAGTGCGACTGCCAAGTTTATTTAATGGGATATTAGCCGCCATTAAAGCTTCACAGAGTTCTTTGTTAAAATTGTCAGCTTTCAACGGGTTCAATTTCTGTGTAAGTTTTAGCGATGCTAAGAGACGTTGTACTTAACGAAATCCAGTGCACACTAACGTCAAGATAATAGGGAGAAGTAAATCAATGAAACGGTATTAAACAAGACCTATTACAAAAATTACGAAGTATGTAACAGTCAAAACAATGAAGAAACAAAACTAACTCCCCGAATTTACCAGTAAAATAGACTTTTTTTTGCTGTCGTTTTCGCGACAACAACAGATGATTGCTATAGATTTCGCATTAGACATTTTGGTAATGATATTAAATAAACAAAACGCTTATCAAAGTCATGAAGGAAAATCCTTCCTGAATAAAATCATATCAAATCGAATTAAGCTGATAAATAAATACTCAGACGAGAGACCCGTGGCATTTTTCCAAACTTCATTAACGGTAATTAAACTAGGAATGATTTAGCCGTAATGTAATTAATTATGGTAATAATGATAAATCATTGTTTTGTTCTATTTTCAGAATATTGTTTAATTTTAAAATATGTTAATATTGTACTCTTTATTTCTTTTTGCAATTAGTACCGTAATCATACCATTTATTTCACTAGTGCTGTAATAGGGTCTATTACAGCACTAGTTGCGTAATAGAAATGGAACATTTAAACAGATTTATTTTAAGTTGGTCACATTGCAACAGAAATGGAGATGTCAATATGACATTTTGTAAGCAAGTTTGAGGTTTTTATATTGAAATTCATTGTAAGATTTGATATTTTTAATTAATCTTTGAAATAGTACAACTATTATAAACATTTATATTAACGTTTGAATTATCTTTCGAAGTGATAGTGATACCGTGTGCAGTAGAAACATTCTGTTGAAAATTATCAAAAATGTGTCAATTTTAAATTAACTTGTCAATATAAATCTTGTGCCAAACCAAGGTGACAACCGCCACAAAATTTCCCTTGATTATCAAATTTTTCTCGTTTTGCTTTTACAAAAAGAGAAATTTCAAAACTAATTGCAAAAAATAGCATAAAAGACACGTTTCATTTGACATTAAAGCACTCATTCAGTTAAGAAACTCGTGGCTACGCCACTCGTTTCTTAAACTCTGAATTCGTACTATGAAACGTCAAAATGAAACTTGTCCTTTAATATACTATTTCCTTTAATAAAATGTATAAGACTTTTTTCTTGGTAGGGGTTTTATTTAAACAATAAAAAAGTGTGGTAAATTACCATGGTAATTTACTCAAAAAATGGTAACTTACGCGAGAATAAATCGTGGTTGTTATATTCTTACTTGTTACCCGCGATGTTCTCTATTACTTTACAATAAAACACTCTTTTATTATATACTACTTTATTTGAAACATCTTCCTTTGCTATCTACATACGAGTGTCCCTATACATTGTTCATTCACTTTCTACACTGCTAAGGGAGGGGTTGCGCATGCACTTTACAGTACTTCATATATTACAGTGGTAAAAAAGACCAGTAATTACCAAAATCATAAATTACGGTAATTTTAAATCTCTGGTTCCATATGATGAAGATATTGACCAGTGAGGAAGTGCGCGAGTCCTCTTGAAAGGGTCATGTGCTGCATTTGTAAGCTGGGCTCACTTTCTCTCTCTCTCTTTCTTCCTCTGACCACGATAGCGGGCAAACGGCTACATATATAAGTACCAAATTTTATATTTACAAATATAATCCTCGTCTTGAAATGTGACTAGATTTTCAGTAAAATCTGCACACCGGATACAGGAGTTTACTTCAGCAAAAAAATCAAAATTTACTTGTAACTTGTCAATTACTTAGTTAGCAAATTTTTAAAGCATACAAAAGTACTAAAAAATTAAGTTTAGAAGAACTTTAAAAAATACTGTTTGAAATTCCTATCGGAAGTAGGTTTTCTGTTTTGCCAAAAAAAACTTTTTTTTTGAAAATTACCATCAACTTATGCATTCTATATAGATTTATCTAGAAAACAAAAGTATTTAAAGCCCGAATTGGAACAATTTTTGTTTATAATGAATAATAAAATTCGGACCGGAAGTAACGCTTTTACTTTTATCGAATAGTAGTTTTTTGGAAAATATCCCCCAAATTTTGCATTAGTAATACTGCGACATCAAAAATTATATTGATAAAGGTTTGCCATGGAATGTAAAATGTCTGTCTTAAGGGTCCTATATAGTGGATCTGTCAACAATGGAAAAATAGCAGATTTTAGATGCAAGGTATTTTTGTTGATTTTAAATTTGGAGAAAACCTTTCAACGTCAACTTATGAAGAATTTAGTAATCTACCCCGCTGAAGAATCAAATTTAGAAAAAAGTTATCGGATTAAATAAAGTTAATTAAGCCCAACCAATATTACATTTCCGATCCACTATATAAGACCCTTAAGTATCATCCTTTTGCGATAATTCTGATTAAATTATCAGGTTAACTGTCATACTGACATTTGACTGACATAAAATTTGTAAATACGTATATGTTTATTTAAAATGATTTACATGTTTGAATAATATTCAATTAAAAATTAATAAACGAATTACAATAAATGTTCAAAATGACCCCCGCCTTGTTCAAAAAAATCACGGAGAAAGGCTATAGCTTCCCATGTTAGAAATAACCATTATGAAGTTCATCGTCGTCTAGTTGTTGAACAAATTCATTCAAAATTTTATTTCTGTACGTCTCTGCATGATGGTAAAATTGAAGAAAAAAAACGATCCAATTATCCTTTTATGGGAGACTGCCATCCAAACCCCAATTTTTTGAGAATGTAGTGGAGATTCAACAAAAAAATGCGGTTTATTAGTGCTCCATATTCGCATATTTTGAGAATTTACGTACCTCGAAAGATGGAACCATACTCATCGGAAAAAAATCTTAAGTTTAACAGGTCGTTAATCATTAAATTGTTGACGAACCACTGGTAGTATGCAAGACGTCTGGGGTGATCTGTTGGAAAAAGAGCATGTTCAAGTTCTTTTTTACAATGGTTCGCCATGTTCCACAAGAAACTCCCATTTCTTGGGACAGTCGTCTCAAAGATTTTGCGGGGTCCTGTTCCAAACGATTACGAACGTCAATAATCACGTCTTCTGTACGAATAGTTGGCCTACCAGTACCTTTTTTTATGAGTAACAGATCCAGTTTTGCGAAATACACTAACACTATGTGCGAGGCACATATAAAAATCTTGCTCTACTACTGTGAAATTTGGGAAGTGTTCACGAAAATTATCCAAACATAAATGCTTACTGTATTCCCAAATATCATTAACTAGCACACCTGTTCTAAAATAGGCTTCAATCATGTAAGTTTTGTTTGCTGTGGTGTAAACCATAATTGAATAACTACAAGATGTCAGAGAGAAAATATGACAAATATTAATGACAGTACGACTCTTAAGCGTGGCGTTTAGCAACAAATAGAAACTTATGCAAATTATATTACTCGCGGGACGGGTAGACGCAAGGGGGTGTAAGTAGGTGGAGGTTGACGATATTCGGTTCTGTCACAGCGCTTCGGTTTTATTCACAAATTCTGTCATAGATAAAGAAATACTATAGATAGGAAACATAATGTATAAAGAATGAGTACTTACGGAACTGTTGATGTTGTTGATGTTTTATAATAAACCAATTTTCGCTTGCCCATAACTGTTATATTATTATACACTCGAATATTATAGGTATATATGATATTTAAATGCGAGTGACAGTTTGTAATTAAACTGTCACTCGAATTTAAGTCTGCAATAGCCGCCCGATTCCGATAGATTTTCGTCTTCGCTAGGACCGGTAGAGATACCGTAAAGTGGGGATAGACGACGCGATTAGCTTGGAAAAACTTCGTGTAAAATGTGTGTGACAATGTCTACTGTTTAATGTTTTTTATCTTTAAAAATAATTACATAAATTTGATTTTTTCTTTATATCGTACATCAAATGTGCAGCTGGCGCGTAGAGGTCGTTTTTTTTCTTTTGTGTACCAGCCTTATTTAATAGACATTAATCAAATTCATGCATTTTTGTGGTTATTTCTAAAACACATAACTTTCTTAAGAAAATAAATTAGTACAAAAACTGACCTTGACATTATAAATATATGCGTTTTGCATCACTAACCCAAATTTGAGATTCTAAAATTACAAAATGAGTTTAAAAAACGCGAAACGGCGATACCTTAATTTTCGATAGATAAACGGCCCTCTTAATGATATAACTTAAAACAGTCGTTTTACATTCCATGGTAAACCTTTATCAATATAATTTTTGATCTCGCGGTATATTTTTCAAACGCAATCGAAAATCCTGCTGCTGCTAAGTGGTTAATGCGAAACACTATGTCGTATGATAAAATGTCATTCTGATTAGATGGTGCTCAGATAGACCTTTCCTATAAAATTATAGTCAACCCAACCACCATCTTGAATACCGGTATTTTGCGCAGACTTTAGACGCTATTCTGTCCGTCAATTGTGACGTTTTCCGGCAAATGTCATCGCGAAATGAAATTGACTGAGGACCATTTAAATTAACACAAAACATTTAAGTAAAGTAAATTTTAAAATTCGGACTTCGAGGTGCAGTGAGATATCATTACGACTACCTTTGTACAAAATATCAAAACTGTAAATGCGATTGATTTATCTGGACATAGCACACACGCACTATTATAAATTATGATCACAATTTAAATTTTTGTATTTCAATGAGGGAAACTAAAAACATTTTACTTTCAAATGACTAGTTGCCTGTTTTATTTCATATTTTTATCAGTTTTGAAAAATTTTCTAAACATTTTTTTTAAGTATAAGAGTTGACGACCTATCAAAATCATTTAAAAAATTGATAATAATATCATTGGACCTGCACCAATTAATCTATATATTATAATGTTATGTCAAAACACATCTAATTAAATATAAGAATCCATCAATTTGCGGATTTTATTGAACTTATACGCTCCCTTTCTATACAAAGATAAACGCACCTAGACGTCTTCATAAGTATGCTTTCTATATAGGTAAACTTTCACAAAGTCATCATATTATTGTATGAAAACCAGGAATCTCAAGTAATCAAATAACCTAACAATTGATTATTTAAAACATGCTTTGATGTTTGTTATTTTAAGATGAGAAAATATCTTCCCTGAGATTTATTGGATGTATTTAAAATTTCCGTTAAAAAAATCAATATGCAAAGTAAACACCTATTAAGTACTGTAATTAATTGAAAGGATTTTCATTTATCTGAGTATACAAGTAAATTTAACGAAAAAATATTTGCATATTATATATAAAAATATTATCCATAAAATGCGAAAAAGAAGTTATGTAGGTATAGCTAAATATAAATATTAATTATTTATGATAAAAATTCTGAATATTGACTTGGGGTGGTATTTAATTTGTGAACCGTAATTAATACCGGAAAAAAATTATAAAATTATGTAAATTTTAAAATAGGCGTATGTAGGTTTTTCCTGTTAAAGTAATAAATTTTATCTATTTTATATTATTCGTATACATTAAAACATATATTGATTATTCATGAAAAATAACACAACAATTTACAATTATATCTTAATTTAAATAAGTGAAATATTGATCGTTAATTATAAAGCATAAATAATAAACTAACATAATTATATAAAATATTTAGAGAATTAATTACATATTAGCAAAATGTTTTTATAAAATCGCAACACCACTTTCTGAAACTTGTTTTAGTTTCAAAAAACAATTTGTTAAGGAAACGTCCTATTTTGAAAGTACCGTAAAATAAAACTAAATTTCAGTTCAAATACACATTTATTTATTTTCGGTGTGCGCCGAGATTTCGGGGCCACTCTGCATCGAACATAAGATATACAGCATATATACATGTGAATCGCTCGAGGAGCTATGAACCCATATGTATGTGCAGATGCCAGACATTGCATATGGTACGCATACATAGGAGGTCTTGCATCGCCTTCGGTGTACGGTCGTCTACTCGGGTCGGCAGACAATAAGCTCGGCCGCTGAGACTGTATACGCCCGAAGGTCGCTCCGCATCAGTATGCTGACAATATTTGTAAGTAAAAAAATACATTAAGTGACAATATAATTAAAAGTTAAAAAAATAAAACATACATTACAAAAATATAATAACACATAAAAATAAAGAAAAACATTCATATATAAAGCAAGAAACAATAATATAAAATAAAATAAAAGATGTTAAGTTCTTAACACAATTCATATTTTGAAAAAAATAATTCAAAATGTACTTTTACACTTTTTACTTTCTCAGAAGTAGTCACCATCATTTAACATTATGTTTCTCAGGAACTACTGGGCCGAGTCTAGGATGTACGTCAAAATAGATTCACGAAACCAAAGCGGGGCTTGGCAAAGTGTCAAAAACTGCAAAATTTTCTTAAAATGAAGGTGACCCTCTTGAGCAAATCGTCATTTTTTACTGTAGGGCTGGAATGTTGCATAGTTATATTACAACATGTCATACAAATTACACTTTTTCCGTTTTGAAAAATCTTCATTAGAAGCGATTTTATTCAAATATTTCTAGACGTCAGTAGTGTAAAATCGCCTTCGATGCAATAACGTATCGTCAGTTTTTGAAAGAGAAGGTTGAAGCCATGATTCTAAATTATTCTACGGCTCAAGCTTTATCAGAAAAAAAAATCCGTTTTTAAGAATGTTGTTTAGATCAGATTTTATTTAAACTATAAGGTTCAGAAAGTTTTCGAAAATTCGAGTTTTTTCAAACCTCATGGCAATAATATGGCAGATAGTTGAAACCCGACTGGTGTAATTTATTTTGTATTTGTATTGTAATTAAACAGTCAGTTTCAGTGTTGTAAATAAGAGGTGTCGTAGGAACAACCTATGTATTTACATTTCAGCACTTGTTATATTAATCACTGTATTTAAATTACTCATTTCATTGAGGTAAGACTTTAATTGCCACTGAAAAGGCCTATGCATGGAGTGTAATTCAATTTTGCATACTAAGTGAATTTTTAAGTTTTTGTATTTTTGAAAAATTTGATTTCTCAAATATTCTAGAGTTGCCATATGCCATTTTTTTTTCAAAATATGAAATCAGGAAACTTGTTTAGTTGATCAATACATCATAATTGGACTATACCATATACGTTTTATTTTCCAAATTCAAAATAAAAGTCAAAAGAGATATTTACAAAAAAATATATTTTGTTTTTAAGGAACTTAAAAACGTATACTTTTGCAAAATATATTTATGACGATACTTTTATACTAACTAATGGAGAAAATGCACTGAAGATAGCAGAAAAAAGGTGTACATGTATATACATCACTGAATAGGCTGCCGTGATTAGTTTGTTGATTCCTTGTAGGTTATAAAGTCACATAAATCTGGAAATGGTTAGAAGCAAAAGCGAAGCTGCGGAATGTTTGGTGAAAATATTTTTTCCAAGTTATGAGACTATAGCGCAATTCAGCAGTTAAATCCTCTTCTTAATGTGCTGATGAAAATAACACTTGTACATAATTTTCGTGCTTGTACACTTCTTTTTCATATTCGGGGCTTTTTGCTTAAGTATATTCCTTTTTTCTGCCCCCTTCGGGGCATTTTATCCATTAGCTAGTATAAAACTATCGTCATAAAGATATTTTGCAAAAGTATATGTTTCTAAGTTCCTCGAAAACGAAAAATATTTTTTTTTGAAAACATCTCTTTTTACTTTTATTTTGCATTTGGAAAAGACTGTTGTACAATAAAACGTATATAGTATAATTCAATTATGATGGATTGATCAACTAAACAAGTTTCCTGATTTCAATTTTTCAAAAATACAAAACTTAAAAATTCACTTTGTATGCAAAATTAAATTACACTCCAAGCATAATTCGACATCGCATTTAGAGCACATTGATCGTACACTTGATAAGAATGCTTATCCAGCACATCTCTTTCGTTTTACTTTCTTATACGTAGAAATTTTCATCATCACAATACTTCCTTATACGTAGTATAAAAATTTTCGACCGCGAGATTTTTGCAGATGTCCACGTTTTGAAGTCCCCTGATACCGAAAAAGGGTTTTTTAAAGAATCTCTCTCTCTCTCTCTCTCTCTCTCTCTCTCTCTCTCTCTCTCTCTCTCCCTCTCTCTCTCTCTCTATCTCTCTCTCTCTCCCCCTGTTTGTGTGTGTGACCACGATAGCGGTCAAACCGCTATAGGTATCAATTCCAAACTTTATATTTACGAATATAATCTTTCTCTTGAGATCTGATTAGATTTACAGTAAAACCAGCCGACTGGAAGTAGTAGTTTACTTCAGCGAAAAAATCGAATTTTGCCAAATATTCGTCAACTTCTAAGTTTAAACAAATTTGTAAATAATTCATATGTACTCAAAATTAAGTTTGGGAAGAATTTTATTAAAAAAGTTTTTCGAAATTCCTACCGGAAATAGGTGTTTTACTCTTATCGAAAATCAGTTTTTTGCAAATATTTCGCAAGTCATGCCTTTTAGTCAGGTACGTTACGAGTATAAAAGTATTTAGAACTTAATTTTCAAACCTTTTGTATAAAAGAAATTCAAAATTCGAATCGGAAGTAACACTTTTACTCTTATCGAATAGCGATTTTTGCAAATATTTCGTAAATTATGCATTCTATATATATATATATATTTATCAAGAATATAAAAGTATTTAGAGTTGGATTTGGATTATTTTTTGTATAAATGAAAATTCAAAATTCGGACCGGAAGTAATACTTTTACTCTTAACGAATAGCATTTTTTGCAAATATCTCACAAAATATGCATTCTGTAGAGATTTATTAAGAGAATAGAAGTATTTAGAATAAGATTTTAAATAATGATTGTAACACATTTACTCACATGCTTATTTTTTTAAAAGGATAGAAGTATTTAAAACTTAGTTTAGAACAACTTTGCATAATTTGAAAGGCATATATGTATAAGAAAGACGTGTGGTGCCCACACCTCATTTTTTGTTTTGTGTAAGTACTAAGAAGTGATCACGAAACATCTGCCATAGCCTAAATCGTCCGATACACGATTCAAACCTAATGCTTAATTTGGAAGTAGATGGTTTCCCTAGACCTTTTAGCAAAGCTTTCTGACTGCTCAAATATGTTTAGACGATTGCTCTTCTGAATTCCAGCTGGCTACATAATTTTTTACCTTTTGGATATCTGTTCCAACACCAAGCATTGATAATTGCCACGTCTAAGAGATAAGTGAAGATGCCCCACCACTATTTCTTCCTGACACTTATTCTTTACTTACAGGTTTTCGTCCATCAGATCTGTACCACTCATGAATTGTTTGTATGAGATTTTAACAAAAGCTTGTTTCACTTGAACAAGTTTTTTGTCCTTTTGAGAGTAGCGCTCCACCATTAAAAGAGAAGGGGACACAGTAGCATAGAGAAGCTACTTTTAAGCATTATTGTTCATCAACTAAATAATACAATCATTTTGATCAATGAATGACATAAACTCACCTCTTATTTTTGATTTGACAATTGCCTTTTTTGTGGTAGTGTGCTATTTTTGGGAATAGAGTTATCACAAATCGTTCCGATACTGTTATATCCTCTATTCTTTAGGTAAAATAAAATGTTGAAGCAAGTACATAAGTTGTCGAAATAGAACTTGAAAGGAAGAAGTTTCGTATAGTGTATCAATCATATTTGTAAACGTTGCAGCGTATTTATTAAATTCGCATTCATAATTTTTATTGCCCCTTGTATTTTGACCAATACATATCAAAGCTGACCAGGTGGCCTAAATTTTTGTTGACGACACCACATTTTATATCCGAATCAGATGGATTGTCTTCGGATAAACTGTTTGCATGAATGCCTTCCAAAGCACTTGATCACTGATACATCAAAATGCAAGTGCTATTCTACAACTCAATTTTGTATAAACTTATTTTTCAATTATCCATTTATGCATTAGTGGGCGGAATTCCCACATTTTGTCCTTATAGTATCAGGTTTTGTGTTATCTGCGCAATTTAAAAACGATGCATAATTTGTCGATCATTCCACCAAGTTCATTTGTCGTAAATTTCAAAGAAATGTGGGCATTGTCAATACCAGTTATAATACAATCTACGATAGTATACAATACTGTAAAATACAAAAAAAGTTATAACACGTTGAAATTTTCAAATTTGTGAGCCGCAGTGGCTACTACTCCAAAAGTATATCAGTGAACAATATTCACCGAATAACTAATTTCTTATGATCTATTTGAGGATTAGTAGTATAGAACTCACTTATATTATTAAAAGCCAATCCACTAAGTGTCCCTTTAAAGCCCGCTTAAACTTTTCAAAAGACACTCATACGGCAGACTATTGTAAGTCTTCAAACACTGAAACAGAACAGTCCTTTGTGGTCTAGTTAGCTCCGATTTTTGATGGATGAACGTACGAGTGCCTAGTACCTCTTGTTTCATAAATACGTGACAAGAAATCTATAATTTTATTGTCTATTCTATAAATTTTTCAAAAATGTTTCAACGGAAAACATTTTCTCATATTTGGTGTAATCCGGTATAGGACTTTTTTGCAGCAGTTCCCGCTGACGTTACCATATGATAACCCCAGGGGGAAACTGCGTCCCCTGAGCCAACACGTAATCATAAAAACTGAATTATACATCCCATCAATCATGTAAAAAATAGTAATACTTACTTAAAGTGGACGTCCATTATTTTTGAAGTTTGCAGGCACCGGTATATGTAAAATTCGAATATACAATATTTATTCTTGAAACTTAAAGCACATCGATTTCTTCAATAATCTGAGCACAAGTTGACATAACCTCAACCATCTGAACTTAATATTCCATTCATAGATAACGCCACCAGTTTGAAAGGTTTCTGTTACCATATGGTAACCCTAACCGTTCAGGGCTTAATATTTCTAGAGTCATTTTCTTAACATTTGTTGAAGTCACATAGTTTATATTTAAAAAAATATGGTTTTTTAATTTTAAAAACATACCGTAAACCGGGGCTACTTTATACAGGTTTTTGAACGTTTTATGATAAAATTCTTTACAGGAATATGATATTCACAAGGATTGTCTATAGTTAAGACAATATACGTCTTGTCAATACGTATCTATAATAAAATGAGGCAAAGTAGCCCCAGGAAATGAGGTTACTTTGTCAAGTGATCACTTTTCAATGAAAAGCTGATTTAGCCCCCTCGTAGGAGCTTCTTTGTCAGTTTAAAGTCGAAAACCCTAGTCTTAAAGTACGCATTATTAATGTAAACATATATTTGAGATAATATTTTAAAGGTTTTTAACATAAATTATATAAATTTGTTAAGGAAAACTCTTGTAATTAGACATAATATAATCAAACTCAATTTAACTTCTATAAAAATAAAAATCATGAATAAATAAAAAAAAAACTCAAAAACAAAACTGTTCTGTTAAAAAGTCATAAATCAAACACTTAGAAACTCTACAAAGTCTAATCATTGTCTTCCCATTCTTCACACGTATATTGTATGATAATGCTGCCCTTATTACACACACCACAGACCCATTTCTTGCACAAAATACATCTTATCCAATCTGCACCTTGATATCCTTTCCATTCTGCAGCACAAATGTAGCAAATACTGTCTTCCTGATCATATGCCGAGATTCCACTAGATTCTAAGGGCTTTTGCTTTCTTATTGGAGCCTTAGCCTTTCCCTTCACTGATTTTTATTTCTTTAGAGATATCAAAACTCTTGGAAGTAGAGCCTAGACCTGTTTCTAAGCTGGAGAAGTCCCAGTGTTGTAGTTGAAAATCAGTGGTAGAAGATGCAGGTACTTCATCGCTTGTGGATTGGGTATCATCCATCATTCGGATGCCAGATGCAATCTTCTTTCCCCGCTTTTTATTTGAGGTCCTTACACCACTTCCTCAGGCTTCTTGAAGATATTCCAGTACACTGTCACTGAGCACACTTGGTGATGGAACATTTGCTTCAGAAGTGTTAGTAGCTGACGTTGTGGGAAGCTTAGAAAGAACGACTTGGGGGTCGAAAGCATGTATTCCTGTCGTTCTGAATCCGGACTTCAGGTTTGTTTCAACCGTAAGGCTGATTCCAGTCCATAGTCTGTGTAGCAGCAACGGAAATTACTCCTTGGGTATTGTACCTTTGGTTTTGCTTATCTTACGCCAGTCATCTAAAATTTGACAGCATTTCCTCTTCATTGGTGAAAAGACTGAAACGTCAAGTGGTTGCATGATATGAGTCGAATTGGGAGGAAGTGGTGTCATGTAGATGTTGTTTTCCTGAGAAGCTTTGATAACAGCAGGTGAAAAGGGGCTGGATAAGTTGTCTCCAATGACAATTTTCACTTTATCTGAATTCATGTTTTAGACATGAGGCAAGAGAATTTTGATAAACCATTGTTCGAAGAGGTTCATGTCGAACCATTCACTAGAGTTGTGGTTATAAATGGTTCCAGCAGGCCCGCCTGTGGCCCAGGTTTCGTATAAGTTGAAGGCTTTATAGACAACCATAGGTGGCAACAATATTCCGGATGCTGATCCACACACCATTATACTTACTGCTGCTCGGGAGTGTTCCTGTACCCTCTCGATTCTTTTAATTCCACGAGGGACCAAGACCTTCTTAGCTCCAGGATCATCTGTGATGTTGGTCTCATCATAATTGAACACGTGATGTGGATCAGCGTCTTTTAATACATCCTGAAAATTCTAACAACATTCTTCGTGACCGACACTCGATCTCGACTTCTTGATGTTTGTAGCTAGTCTGTTGCTTAAATTATTTCTGGTAACAAAATTTGCTACAAAGTTGGGCCCAAGATGATTGTTCTTTCATTCATTAACGGTTCTGCCTTGTTTTTGGACATATTTGGCCACTAATTGAGCAAGAGCATGTGAAGGTAATGGAAATCCCCAATTTGCAACTTGAGTGAGTGCGTCAGTTATTGCCTGCTCATCTTCAGGACTTAAGGTGGTGGGATGTCCTGGATCTCCCTGATGCTTGCCAAATAGCTTATTGCGAAGCGTACTACGAGAAATTTTGTGCCGTCTACTGGCTTCTGTCTGACTTACGCCCTTCCTAATGTCAGCAAGTGCTTTTGCCAAATTTTCCTGGCTGAAGTTTGCATAGGGTCTTGACCCCACACTTCTTTTATACCTTCGCACCATTTTCTGCAGCTACTCTTTACTCAAACTGAAAAGAAAACGTAACCTATACAACAAAAAATAAAAGAAAAATAAATCTGAAATATGGTCAATACTGGCAAAGTAACCCCGCGTGACAAAGTAGCCCCGGTTTACGGTACTTTTTCTATAAAAAGTTTTTTCGCTGTAATGCAAAATTAACTTATTGACATGTCATTTTTGAAATGAACGATTTAAATCTATTACACAAAACACTCAAGCAGTCAATTATTATAACAAACTTTTGTCATTTCCTTTTTTTTACGATTGGGCAAAATCGATTACATTTCTCAAGTAAGTTATTCAATCTTGATAGTAATATTATAACTGAAGTGTCATAAAGGGAATTTAATGTCGTTCGTTTCTGATGCCTATCCTATCGACGCGACGTAAGCAACAACTGCAGCGCAGCGATTTGTTTAGTTCAAGTGCTTTTATACCTTTCACTAGGTGAGAACCACACATTCACCCGTAGCATTGAATCTCCGACAGTTTGTAGGTTGTGCACAATCCGGGCCGTGTTAACAACCCTCCTTTTCCGATATGAATTATTTCTCCAACAAAATAGGAAAAAAATCAATCCTGGGCGACACCGTTTAAAAATCGTAAAAATGGGAAACACGCGTGTGGGATATTTTAAAAATAAATGCATGTTTGCTGACGCGTCCTTCGTTTTTTTTTTTACATTGTATTTTCTGTATACCTTCAAATTTCACATGCATTAATTACAATGCTATTGAGTATATAGCGAGACAGGGTTGCAGTTCGTACGTGATTTATAACCTTACAATTTGCCAAAGCATTTTGTGAGCGTTATTTATAGTTCTTTGTATATTTCGCGTTAATCGTCGATATTGCAGGAAATCATTTTTAGAAATGTCTGGATAACACAGAAATTTATTCGGCTTTGTTTTTCAGTAGATGTAAATTAAATAATGAACATAGCACTTCAACATATGACAATATTTTGCGATATAAACGTATAATCTAAAGTTGTGAGGACCTGTAAAACACAGATTTGCAAAATAATATTATTCAAGCTGTGCGGGAACGATTTAATATTAATGAAATATGATTTCAGCTGGACGGTTGCCCCGCGCACAGCGCTCGTAATGTTATCCACATTTTAAATAATGTCTTTAGAGATAGATAGATAGGCAATTGAGGTCCTATTAAATGGCCAGCACGATCTGCTGATCTAGCCCCGAATGACTTTTTTCTATTGCCTTTTTTAAATAATTCAACATGCGGTTACGGTGATCAACGTCCATCTAATTTAGAACAATTACCCGCCAAAATTATCAAATTTTCGATAAATGTTACCCCGAAAATGTTAACAAATGTCCGTCGAAATTTTTATATTAGCTTGGGTTACTGCTCAGCTCAAGAGAGTAAAATTATTGTTTTTAAGTTTTCAGAGTTGTTGATCATTTCTTTTATTTACTCATACAATTTGTGAAACTATGATTAAATCAATTACTAACATTATTTAGTCGAATATTAACATTATTTAGTGCGATTATCTGATGCTTCAATAACTATCTACTTATAAATTTTCTAGGTTGTGTTTTTTTATTGTTTAATATTATTTCCATCTTATCTAAAGCAGTACTGTAAATAACCTTATTCTTGGTTAAAGAATTTTTTATTAATACACTTATTTCACACTTATTTCACAGTAACAATAGCAATTTTTTACTCCAGGTATCTTCACAAAAAATGTTTTAATTATTAGGAAATTAAAACATTAAAGGAATTTTGGTTTCAATCACATATTTTTTTAAGAAATTACCGATGCTACTGAATCTTCTATTATATGTGTGAATAAATAATATATAATGAAAATATAGCAAATGCATACACCTTGCGATAATATATAAAAGTCCTAATTCTAAATAACTATAATGATATTCGTTCACATGTTATGATAAAGTTTTTATCTAGTTAAAGTTACCCAAGTGCTAAACACTTTCATGCTGTTATCCTTTATTCCGTATATTGAATTAACTGGATGTATTTTTCCAAGTTCTAATTCAATAAAACTGCCACAGCTCTGATTAAAAGAACTTCTTAAGATATATTATATTTTAAGCAAAGTGAAAACAATTTTAAATGAAAAAAGTAATCGTACATATTGCCGTGATATCTTACATATTAATAAGATGATAGCAGTAGTATTAAGATTTAATTTAAGTGTATAAAATATGAAAGAAACTATAATAATAAGTTTAAGGTAGTTGAAGGAATTTAACATGAGTATGTTGGGTTGCATACACTTTTATGCATACAGTAGAATTTAAGATGTATATATATTTCTTTTATAGAAAAGAGAAACAAGATGTATGGTTTGTGTACAATAAAAAAACAACCTGACTTTATAAAATGTATGAGGAAAATAGAATTCGATATGCACGAGACAAAAATAATTGAATAATTAGATAAACTTGAGAACGTGCATAAGGTAATAAATAAAATTTATTAAATAAATCATGCAGAAAGAATAAATATTTACCTTAATTTATTAATAGATAAGTAAATAAATAAAGAAAAGGATATAAATAAAATTGTTCTGAGATATCAGTAGTAGTGTTTTTTATAAACGACAGCTGGTAATAATAGAATACATTCAGGAATTTGTATATGTAATATCATGTATTATAAACAGTAGAGAGGTACTTGTACGGTTCTTGATAACCTACAAAATAAAAAGAAAATGTAATGTAAACTTGGTGTGTAGTTTATTACAGATAGACATATCACCGTTGGAGAAGTCTTGGATAGAAGGAGGTTACGAAGGGGCAAACCAAGTGGACCATGGTGGTGCAAGTAATCTTAGTAAAAGGATACCTGTTGTTTGCAATGTTTTTCCTATATTGCCGAAAGCTGGAAAAAGAACAAGAATAAGAATTGTACTAGCCAATGGAAAGAGGAAATATGTGAAAAATAATAAAGAAGGTAATAAATTTATAGACAATTATAAAGAAGAGTTATATTAAAACAAGTATACCTACGTTGGAGAAACGCTGTACAATTTATAGGAAGTTTTAAATTGTAAACAGACAATTCTTGGGGTGTTGACCTTTCGCGGTGAAGAACTGTCAAAGAGACAACGAGTGCGTGTGTGTGTGTGAGTGTTCGAAACATTACGGCAACTTAAAAGTCAGGAGCACTGAAGATGCAGGGTGACAACGTAAATGGTAGTTTCAGAAGATGGCGTTGAAAACGGTCACATGTCTCTTCTGGAGATATAAATTGAAGACAAGAATAGACACGATGGGATTCATTCATTGATTTTTATACAGTTAACAAGCATTCTTTAATTCATTTATACAGTTATATAAATCGTAGGGTTAGATACACCACGATTCACATTTATTTCTTTTGTATTAGCATATTAATTTTATTTTCATTCAAGTTTCACTTATTTTATTTTCTTTGTTTAATTGTTTTGTGTTATAATGGAGATGCAAATGATCGAATTCAAAAAGATTTGTAACGATTCAAAGTAAGTTAGAGACAAAGACTTATCAATGTAGCTATACGAATATTGAAATATATCGTGCGAACGTATATTCAGTACAACGTTATGCAACAGGGATAATAAATATTTTTCCTGGGATAGTAATAAGCATTCTTTAATTTCAAGATTATAAGAAATAAAATTATTAATGGTGTTAAGTGTTAAGAGGATATAGCGTGCAAATGTATATTTTCGGGCACAGTATTTGGCATCATTAATAGTTACAATAAATAAGGAAAATGTTTCTGGGTAGCGGACTCTGAAATGCTAGCTATAACGCGTGCAAATGGTTGTAGATAGTAATCAGATTCGAGCTTTTCTCCAAACATTGACTATGAAATAAACAATTTACAAAAGTAAATTGGATTTATTTGTTGACAAACAGGAAAATATTTTTAGAGTTTTATTTAATAAAGTATAAGAAAACATATTCGCATCATGAAGAAACGTTACAACCTAGAACGAGGTACAAACGTTTTCTTATAATTATGTTCTTTTTAAATAAATAAAGTGAATACAGTATAGCAATGCTATATTTATTTTTATATAATAAATGTTAAATAAATTCGACAATTATGTGTTATATGATTTCTGATTTTTCATTTTTAATAAGCTATTACCTTATCCCAATCTTAAATAAAAACAAGAGATTAGACGAGAGGGAAGAAATTCTGATACACTGAAGGATTCATAAATAATTATAAAGTACGTGCTGTTAAAAATAAATAAAATACACATCTGGATAATAAAAATTATCATCATTTTAATTATTTATGTTGTTGAAACAGCACACAACATAACTTATTTGGCAAGGCCTAAGGTATGGCAATGATACTATTATCATATTCAAATAATTATGTTGCCACAGCAATATGTACACCTTTTGTATTTTTCTTAGTTTACGATGATAAACTAGTTAATACTGCAATCGATTATATAAAAAGACATTAAAATATGTATACTTGCTGACCCGCAGATGTTCTATTTATAAATATAAAATTTATTAATATCTCGATCACCGCGCCACCTATCGTGTCCAGATTTTATGGTTTTCTTCTTTGTCGCTATACCAACATATATTGCAAATATTAGTCATGTTGCTCCATAAATATAGAATTTGTTAGTAACTTGACTGCAGCGCCACCTGTCGAAAGTTTTGATATAAATATCGTCTGAGATTATCAAGAAGAGGTTGAGCCATTAAAAAGTTATTGGATGCCTATCGTGTCCAGATTTTGTGATTTTATTTTCTGCAAAAACTTCTCTCATTCGAGGTGTCATTTGTTGGCGTTAGTGAATGTTAAATATCGTTTCAAATCAATAGATTCATATTTAATATATTGTAAAGAATTACCAAAAATCAATCATTGCACTATTGCTAGGTTTGTGCAAGACGGTTTAGTAATTTTTTTTACCCGATGGCGTACCAGTTGATAAAGTAATTTTGATGCGTACCGATGCAGCTGCTTATATGGTAAAAGCAAAATCTGCTTTTAAATTATTTAATTGACTGCTCGTTTATTTTAAACGGATTATCTCCCGTACCTGAAACCGTTACATCGCAATGTAGCATAGCAAATGAATTATGTCATTAATGTCATTAATCAGAGTTACGCAACATTTTATTTTTGAAGCACAAACATTTTTCTAACTGCAACCCTTCTTGTAAAGACATTTTTTAAATCCTTGGCCGGTTCCAGTTGATTCGCAAATGAGCATAGTGATATTTTCGGTATCAGGTACATCCTTGATATCCAGAATATTTCTTGGGCAAACATTGAACGGAGATTGTTTTATGAATCCATTCTTTGTACCAATTTGATAGAGCTTGTTATCAGTTTTATCCAAGACCACGCCCATAATATTTTCTCCATCACTACGTCTTCTATCGCCGTTTGGTTCGAAAACCCTTACAGAAGTGCCAATAGATACTAGCCGAAACTTCTTGACACTCGTTTTTAACATTTATTCTGCTTGTTGTTGTATGTTTTCTTTAGCAGTGTGACGATTTTTTAGTGCTGCTAATTTTTTTTAGCACAATGGGCACAGAACTTTAGATCCATATCCTTGAGGGGTTGATTCTTCAGCAACATTTCAAATTGTGTGGATGGCACATCGGCATTCTCTACAAGTATGAGCTCCAGTAGTTTCTTGTGAACAGACACTGAACCAAATTATTATTAGAGACTTGGCATGGCTCTGTATTCACCGCAGAGAGTTCAGTTAGTAAAGTCTTTGGGATCCGCTTCATTTTGATCAAAGTTCTGTGTGATTTTCTCCTTCTTAGGTATCAACGCTTTGCGTGAAATCACTTGGTAACGGTAGACCTACTTTTACTTTATATCCAAAAGGGCCTTGTAATTTTTAAAGTAGGCCAATATGATTATAAATTTTGAATAATTTTGTTGAAAAACTCTCTGCCATTGTCGGATTAAAGAATAACAGGGGCACCCTGTAGAATAAATATATCCAAAACAGTATAAGCCACTTCTTCAGCTCGTTTAGGTTTGAATCCTCTTAATAAAACATTATTTTAAGTGCTCTTGATAAACGAGTATGAATTTGTTCCATCGTCTGGTTGAAATTGATAATCTATCAAATCCACAAGACATCTGGAGTTCAACTCAGACGATCTAATAGGTTTTACAACAATACCACTTTTAATACTTTTTTGCCTTTGTTGACATGGCTAATAAATTTGAATATAGGTTTCTATATCCTTATGGGTTTTGTTTTTGTAGTGACTCCACACCACTTTCATCATACGATCTCTTCAACAGTGGCCAATACTTATATGCGCTTCGTGTAATATGTCGAATAACTCGCTGTCACATGCGTAGTAAAGTATATTGCTTCCAGTATATTTAACAGGAAAAATAAGCCTACTTTTGTTTTTATCTATAGTAAACACATCGAATCGTCGTAAAAACCAATAATAGAGAGGAGTCTTTCTTACTGTTGTTTTTGCCGCAGTGACATCTTCCAAAAACACTTTGTAACGTTGATCTTCAAGATACACAGACATCCCGAATTCAGCACATTTCCGATTGCTGTTTACATGTATAAAATTCCTAGGAAATGTGTATAATAATATTTTTCTACTCCCATACTGTAATTGTATTATTAGATATGCTGAACCTGTACTTTACTGATGTCCATTAAGGGTCCTTGCTAGTGAATGGGAAATGTAATATTGGTTGCATAGCACATAATTTAATAAGCCAAGGATGTCCGAGTACTTTTACACATAGGGAACATATAATAAATATATGAAATAGTAACTCAATATCTAAGCGAATAAAAATTCATTTATAACCAACTATTTACACGGGAAATATTTGTAGCATAATAACAATTCATTGTAATGTGGGTTGCCTAATTTTAAATTGTTTTATATTAATTTTAAACAAAGTAAAGAATAGTTGAACGAAAAATAAGTGCACAGACGGGTAGCTTTCTATTCAATTTATAACGTGAACCCAAGCAAACAAATCTCCTCCGAAGGATTTTTGAGAAAACTGGTTTTTAATATCTTGACATATTAATTAATTTTCTGTAATCCGATATTTTTTTTCTAAATTTGATTCTTCAGCTGAGTAGATTACTAAATTCTTCATAAGTTGACGTTGAAAGGTTTTCTCCATCTTTAAAATCAACAAAAATATCTGGATTCTAAAATCTGCTATTTTGCCATTGTTGACAGATTCACTAGCGCGGACCCTTAAGATACAGATTTTTCATTAAGATACAAGTTTACATCCAATAGGAATGCGACATTCCAATATTCAATCGATATTCAATATGGCCATGACTACATATTTGACAGATATAAGAATTAATTAAATTTGACAGTTCTCTGAAATTTACTAGTAAATAGTTAAAATTTGCTCTTTTTTGAAAATATAAACAGTAAAAATGAGATAGTGACAATGAAATGATTTGACTTCACCAGAAATTATGGAACAACCCTTAATAGCCACGAACAATTTATTTATTACCACATAAATCGGCAAATATGTACGGAAAATTTTACTCTCAATTTATGAAGTGGAATGTTCAAAAAATAATGTTTTATTATGGGGTCGTAGCAAAAATAGTGTATGCAACTTGCATATAATGGCTATTAAGATACTCGTATTCAATACGACACTCGCCTTCGGCTTGTATCGTAATTTTCATACTCGTGTCTTAATAGCCATCATTAAATGCTCATTGCATAATATACTATTATTTTATCTATTTGCTGTCGATTTTAGGCATTATATACATTTCTTAGGAATAACAAATATATTGCTTATAAATTTCTAATAAAATATTTGTCATATTTGTTGTTGCTTCATTTAAATATTTCTTTATTTATACTGCTTATTTTAAGTTTTTGAGTACTTTTTATAAGCGTTCGTTTAAGAAAAATAAATGCTTATTAATCCGCAGTCTAGTTAGGGTAAGGCCGATTATGCCTTTATGAGTGAAGATATTTCGAAGAGGTTTTTTTCTTGCGATAGGTGCTCATTAGGAGTACATTTTAAAAATATTTTGTATTATACAGAGTGTTCCATAACTTGGTGGCTGGCCATAGTTATAGTTTTTTAAATGGAACACCCTATATATTATTGCATTTTTATATTCCCCGTATAATTTTTAGTCAAAAAGTAATAAGATAGTATAGGCCTAAAATCTAAAGTTTTTGACTTATTCCCATTTTTCTGAAAAATTCAATGTTTGTATAAAATTATATTTCTCGAAAACGACGTATTAAATGGACACAATTTTTTGCAGTATTGTTTACAATGAGAGGTCCTAATAGAAGCATGTTTTATTTTTTGCAGTTTCTAGCTGCATGTGCAGAAAACTGGATTAAAATTACATGACGCGTTTTTGTATAAAAGTCAATTTTCTCAAATAGATATATTATTTCATTTTTAAATTTCTTATTAAATTTCACATCAAAAACATGTAAGACGTTACTTTGAAAGTGACTTTTACAGAGCTATTGTCGTTTTTTGATATAATTTTGTCAGTACTATACGTACTATATTAATTAAAACCACAAAACTGACGAAATTATATCAAAAAGCGACAATAGCTCAGTTATAGTCACTTAACGTCTTACATGTTTTTAATGTGAAATTAAATAAGCAATTCAAAAATGAACTAATATACAAGTGTTCCTTTTGAAAAAATTGACTTTCATACAAAAACGTGTCATGTAGTTATAATCCAGTTTTCTGCAAATGCAGTTAGTTAACTGTAAAAAAATAAAACATGCATCTATGGTGAGCCACCAAATTATGAAACACTCTGTATAATACAAAATATTTTTAAAATGTGCTCCTATTTCATCAAATCACAATTAATGAGTACAACCATGTTTGAGTTATTAATGTGATTCAGTATATTTTCTTAAACAGTACTGCATTAAATGAGGTTAGATTGTTGAAAGGAATTTCGAAGAAAAAAAAATAAAGTGTTGCATACACAATTTCAATGTCTGAATTCTTATTACTTTATTTTAATTAGCAATAAGTATTAGTTGTACTCATTATCCTCGAAGCATTTAATAATTCTATTCCGCTCAGTACACATGTAAGTTGTGTATATTCAACAATTTAATTAGCAAAGCTGCGCCAGCCATCCTTTCCGGGCTTATCATTTAATAAATATGAATGTCGGCTAGAGACAACTAAATTAAATTTAAAACCTCGTGCGTCTATAAAGTCTTAATAACACAAAGTATGTGCAAGCTTGGGCAAAGATACGTTAATTACACTATTGTAGTCCGTGAGCGCAATAAATATTTACTAGGGACGTGTGGGAATTGACAGATTTTCTGGATATGAAATCTGCACTTGTGTATTCAAATATTATTATTGCATTAATATTACGTTATAATATAATATTATACACATTGAAAAGTAGGTAATATGAACAGATATATACGTATTTTGTTAGTGTATGTATATTCTCGTACATAACAGAGTCTAATCGAAATCAATCTGATCGATGTACCTGTTGACTAAAGTACTCGAGTCAAGTGGGTAATTAAATTTGAAAGTACTAGGCAGCTCTTAAACACCTGTAGCCAGCGTGTAACTTATTTCTCTTCCGCTCTTTGTCAAAAATCAATATTACGACACAGAGATACATTTGTGTACATCGTCAATTTGATATCCGTGATTCATCAATTGAATTATAGAGGTTATTCTAGAGCAGAGGTGGCGATGACGTCGACCGTGGTCTACCGGTTGACCGCGAAGGCGTTTTTGGTAGCCCGCGAAAAGGAAGAAATCCAATGAATAAAAATGCGATTTACTGTTTTGAGATTGTCTCGCGTTCATTAAGTGCGTATTGCAATTGCCTTCATTTTCACGAGAGCCTAAACTTCTGAGAGGCATCCATACTGCGCATGTGCAAAGTGACGGAATAAGGAAATATACAGGGTGAGTCATCTCCGCGGGTAAGGCCGATTGTGCCTTAACGAGTAAAAATATTTGGAAGCGCTTTTTTTCTTATGATAGCTGCCTATTAGGTGCACATTTTAAAAATATTTTGTATTATACAAAGTGTTTTATAACATCGTGGTTGTCCATAGTTATAGTTTTTTAAATAGAACACCCTATATATTATTACATTTTTGTATTCCCCGTATAATTTTTAGTCAAAAAATAATAATATAGTATAGGCCTAAAATCTAAAGTCTTTGACTTATTTCTATTTTTCTGAAAAATTCAAAGTTCTCATAAAATTATATTTCTCGAAAACGACGTATTAGATGCGCATATTTTTTTGTAGTATTGTTGATAATAAGAGGTCTTAATAGAAGCATATTTTATTTTTTTTCAGTTACTAATTGCATGTGCAGAAAACTGGATTAAATTTACATGACATGTTTTAGTATAAACGTCAAATTTTTCAAATGGAACAATCATCAGTTCATTTTTGAATTGCTTATTAAATTTCACATTAAAAACGTGTAAGACGATAATACTTTAAAAATGACTATTCCTGAGCTATTGTCGTTTTTTGATATAATTTTGACAACTTTATGTTTTTTATTTGAAAACATTATAGCGAGTCGTGATATTTGTTGTAACATTGATAATTGAATTGATGCCATTTAGTAAGTTGTTACTCAGTTGACAAGCATGATTTTATAACGCATTTTTCTAAGAATTAGTTTAGTGATATGAGTTTTATGCGTATTGGTGAAACGACAAAGAAATGTTTATTAGTTTAAGATTGTGAGTTGTTTATAAAACTGCATTGCAAAAATATATAATATATCATTCCTTTTTTTTTTTTTACTTCTAACTCTTGGTAAGTGTTTCATTTCTATATCTACATATTTATACAAAAATTGGATATATTATACTTACAATACACTCTATACCAGAAATATATTTCATAAACGAATTTTAAAACAAAACAAATAATACCTTAATTATATAAGTGCAGAAACAGGAATTAGGAGGTATCAACAAATCTGTAATTAGTGAAAAAGAAACAAAATATCAATAAATTTGTAAACTAAAATAAGCAAAAATTATTTCAACAAGTATTCAAATGAGTTTCCATTCACTTCTAAACATTTTTCAATACGCTTCTGAAATAATATATCGACATTAAGAAGAACTTGTGGACTTATATTTCTAAATATTTCTCGATATGTTCCCGCATTGCTTCTTTTGTTGTTACAGGTATTCTGTACAGTTGCTCTTTTACGTGTCCCCATAAAAAGAAATCTATTTTTTTTAATATCCGGAGATCTAGCGGTGAATAGGGTCTCCACGACCTGGAAACGTTACTTTTAAAGTATTCCGTGCCTGTAGTCAAGAATGTGGCGGTGCCCCATCTTGGTGCATTCACATGTCTCTTCTTAAATTTAGTGGAACATCTTCCAATAATTACCAGTTGTAATGAAAGTGTCAATTACTCTTCTAAAGGTGTATGTTCTGGCACATGTTCTTCCAAGGTAACGCCGCCAGTAAACTCTCTGAACTAATAAATAATTTGAATTCGATCAAAAGTAAACATCGATCTTGGTTATCAGAGAACCATTTAGTTTCTTGCTTGCGGATCGCAGTTACTTCGTATACAGTGCAACACGAGAAACTCGTTGAAAAATGCTCAACGTCAAACACGGTGAAATTTAGCGTTTTAATGTTTTTTTAATAATTTCATTAATTTTATTATATATTTTTTTTGATTACACGAGTATTTCAAAACGTTCTTACAATATATTATTTCCCATTTGACAAAAAAGCTTTTACTAGCAGACCGCTAGGAGTATTTGGAATTGTAATGTAGACCACAAACCCCAAAATGTTTTTCACCCCTGTTCTAGACCAATATATGAAAGCATCAAATTCATCACTGTAACAATTGCTCTTTTCGCTCTTTTTGCTAAAAATTACTGCGCCATCTGTTAGGGGTTTCGTTGTTGTCCCCGATAAATCGAGAACTTTCTGACAGAAATTACAAATGACAGCCTATTTTTGTAATTGTCTTTTTGTTATTAGTTTTCAATTTTAAAATAATTTTATCCGTTTCTTTAATACATTTAGCTACGAGTAATTTAATGTTTTTATTAATACGCCTGGCTTAAAATACGACATTTACGCATACTAAGTGCATTACTAACACCTGTTGTTTTACACTATGGGCATTATGAATTTTTTTGGAACTGACATTCTTAGGGTAATAAATACTACAAATATTATTTTATACAACACAATTATTATTTTTAATTAGCACACACTTTCTTAGTTGTGCCATACTGAAGGAAACAAATAAGGTAGAAACATATATATCTGTGGCTACTAACACATAATTAACACTTTCATGTTTGATTTACACAGTTCTACATTATAATATCTTTGACATATGGTCAGTATTATTTGTGCGATGATGAGATAGATGTTCATCTAAGATAAATCTAGACCGTCTTTTACAATTACTCTCTTAATTACACAATTCGCGTCGATATTATTTGTGTAGTGGAATCGAATTTTGTTAAAGATCTTTTAATGAAACTACATAGGTGCTTTTAATGAAACTACATAGAAAAACATGCCGATGTCAATTTGTTTTGTGTTTAATTAGAAATTCTTTTACCCTCTTGCTTCTGTATTTCCAACACATATTTTTATATGTTGAATATTATGTATAATTATTTATAATTCTATTATTTACTTCAATGAACGCGCATTTTTGTCGTATGCATTTCAGAATCATATAAGATTTTCTACACTCTAACAGCAATTTCCACTTGGTGCTCCAGTATCTCCAACCCTGTATATGCATAGAAATTTCATGATAAATATATATTAATAAATTTGCTATTATACAAAACCTTTCCTATATAATAATTTCCTGCATAACAGTACCAACCTTCATTGTTACCTATTCATTTTGTCGTGTGGAAAACTGCTTCGTAATTTTTATTCTAGGAAATATTAGGTATACTAAGAAATATTTATATTAACTAAAATATAGGCCAGTATGTTAACAAGTTACATGTAAATTGAAAATAACTAACAATTAATAAAAGCAGTGATTTAATAGAAAAGAAAAAATGTATTAATATTTAATTAGTATATGAACTGATGTGGCCATCATACGATTTTGTTATAAGTATACGCGGTCCAAATTTTGTATTCAAGAGTTGTTTAATATTAAGTGTAAGGACGTAATTTACTTTCAAAATGGCTTTATTATAAATTACAAAAGCTATATACCTAATTAATGTGGGTAAGAAAACTAAATAATAAATGATGTGAGAATTTTGGATTAGATGAATAAAATGTATTCTGAAATTACACACAAATATATAAAACATCATATATAAATATAAATTATCAAAATAAAGATTAATTTTATAAATTATGACTTGCAAAATACATATTTGTACTGTCATTATGCTTTTAATTAACACCATTAAGCTCACAGCAATATGTATTAATAATGTTATTCTTGTGTGTACATTTTATATTTGATTCTGATACGGGCTTGTCTTTAGACTTTCTAAATACGGGTATTTACTGTTGACGTCACTATTATCCTAGGTCAAGGTTCACAGCAGTTCAAATAAATCGGATACTTTTTATCGTCTGTTAAGTATATCGAGCTAAAGAAAAGACTATTTCAAAGTAATGTTTATAAAAGTTGTGTACTTAAATTGACCTTTTTTGGTGTTTTGAAATATATTCAAACGATTCATTATAGTTTAACACATAAAATACTTGTATTTTTAGATTTATAGACAATATATCGTTGTGTTTAAAATAAACAGTGACTGTTTTTCCTTCAATATTCTGTTAAATTTTTTTATGAACTTGCATGTTTAACTATATCAATAATACAAAGTAATATACTTCAATGAATGAAACGATATTTAAATTGTATCAGTAGAACATATTTCACACATCATACCTATCACTATAAATGTCAATTTATGTAGACACTCTTTATTAAAATACCTATAAATACGTTTTTGTTGTGACGTACTAGGTCCCTAGGTGCAATTGACATCAAAGCCTTTTCGTGCTTCGTAAGCTGATCGGTAGTGTTTTGTCACAGCAATTAACCATTTTTTTGTATTCCCCATCACTTGGCGTATGTCACCAACGACCATCTTCACTGTATGACTGAAATAACTGATCCGGCTATATCTATAGCATTGTCGACTTTTTTTCTTAAACTCTTGTGTTGTCCCAGATTCTAGGGATAGCAGTTTTTTTAATATGTTTAATTTTCTTAGCTAAATTCTCAATTTAGTATTGGGCTTTGAAAACATAAAAATTCGGTAGCAATATTATTATTATTATTATCATTGTTGCCCAATTTTCGTAAAATTTTTGAAAAAATCATTAGTCTGAGATTTTGGATACCTAGCAGAGAAATCGACCTGTGACGCCATGTAAAATACCATTAATTCTATTTATGATTCACTAGATGGCGGGTGTGTTTTGGGATAATTTTCGACTTATGTCGGGCTTTCGACGTTCTTGATCACGACAACCTTTTAAATAAGATGGGCAGAGGTGTGCCTCAAGGTTCTATTTTGGGGCCCACTTTATCCTTAATATATGTTGCTGATCGTCAAACAGCTCTTCGTGACTGTGTAGTCACACAAAACGTGTTTAGTAGAGTGGGAGTTTGGGTGAGCAGGTATCGATCTTGGCATCTAGAGTGATGGCTGACATGAGCTCATGGTGTGATTTTAATAAATTAATTTGAAACACAGCAAAGACTAAAATAGTTTATTTTTCTAAAAATTGTAAAGATCGACTTTAGTTTGTATATACGATCTGGTGGCCTTTCAGTCCTTGTAGGTCCATCCTGCAGTATTCTAGGCCTTAGTTTGGATTCCTTCCTTTTTAGGCGTTGCTCTCTTTTCGCTGACAGAATCTTCTCCCTATATGCGCTCAACATGTTGAAGAGGTATACCTCGACCGATGCACTAAAGCTATCTTATTATGGCAGTACAGAATAGTTTTTTGGGGATCTACAAGTGTGTGGTGTGAATTTTTTGACTTCCAGCAGGGATATTTTCCGTAACCCCAGGATTTTAATACGTTTTTGCTTTCTTATACGTAGTATAGGGTAAAGTGGTATAATACGCCCCACATTTCGGAAATAAGTATTAAACTAATTGTTTGGAACGTTTATTAAAAACTCAGTGAACAGGAAATAACTAAGATGCGAATTCAATCGAAAACCAACAAAAAGTTTTTCTACAGCCCCTTCTCATTAAAAGAAAAATGGATATCTATAAATATCAAGGCGGGGCGTATTACACACTACTTCATTGCAATACGCCCCGGGTAAAAAGTACTGAAAAGTTAATCCTAACAAGCTATTTTTCGTTTTCCATTCGTTTCTTTTGACGTCCACATCTGTTGCACAGATTGAGGTACATCGTGCAGCTTTCATGCAACCACTTTCCACAAACGATACACTGAATCCAATCATCTTTGGATTTGGTAGAATAATAGTGTTCTCCACACTCAGTGCAGTCAGTGTCATCAATGTCTGAAGCCTCATCTGAAGATGCATAAATTACTGTTGAATCCTCTTCGGAAGACGAAGTAGATGGCTTCCTCCTCTTTTTACCTTTTTTCAAGCAAAGGGTTTTAGATTTTACTCCGGATGCACTGGAACATTTGGGCAATGTTTTAGCTGACTTTTTATCAGGCAGAATCTGTCGTTTGGCTCTATTTTCTGGAGATGTTAGGATAATAGCTGACTGCTTTCTTTTTGAGGTATTAATTGGAATAGTTGGCACGGGAGCAATTTCCCTTAAAAGTTTGGATGGAGTTTCTTTTGAGTCTTGCTGAGGATCTGTTGCAGGATCATTGGGGATTTCAGCAGCGGCAACTTCTTCGGGAACAACTTCTTTAGATGGAGTTTCTTTCGGTTCCGGCTGAGAATTTGCTGCAGAATCACAGGATATTTCTTGCTGAGGATCTGTTGCAGGATCTTTGGGGATTTCGGCAGCGGCAACTCCTTCAGGAAGAACTTCTTGATTTGGTACCTGTACGTTGGCACATGCAGCATCAGAGATATCAAAAAAATGTTCGGGGATAACAAATGGGTCATATGGATGAATACCTGTTGCCTTGAATCCGGATACTGCATTACTAACGGAAGCTGATTTAACCCAAGCCTTTCCTATCAGTGCAGAAACGTTGTGCCTGTTCAACTTTCTGTCTTTGTGATTAATCATCCATGTTCTTGCCTCTTGCGCAAAATAGCTTTTGAGCGGTTTAAAAAAAGATTTGTCGAGAGGCTGCAATGTCTGCGTTGTATGGCTGGGCAGACATAAAAGTTCAATGTTGTTTTCAGAAGCCAAGTCCAAAAGTTCAACCGCATTGCAATGTGATGCATGACCATCCAATATCAGTAACGCGTTGCCGGTACCTTTTCTTGGAATGAAGTATTCACGGAACCACTTTATAAATAAATCGCTGTTAATGTACGAGGTCTTTTGGTTCATATAAACATCGGAGCCAGGAGGAAGTCCATCTAAAAAATCTGGTTTTCTGTATTTACCTTTCATTATTAGGACTGGCAGAAAAAATGTCCCTTCAGCATTGCAGCATGCTATTAATGAGATATTTTCACCCTTTTCTGCACTTGTGAGAGAATAGACATCTTTACTCCCTTTCGTAGCAACAACACGCTCTGCCTTATTGTTCACTTGAATGCCTGTTTCGTCCATATTGAATATTTTGGACGGCTTATCTAATAAGTCATTGTCAGTTAATAGTTTATGCAAGAGATCAAAATAATCACCAACTTCTTTCCTATTCATCCCTTGGGCCCGAGCTAGTGAGAGGCCTTCAGATTTTCTGATAGATAAGCTGGGATTTCTTCTTAAGAATCCATTTAACCAAACTTTCCCTGCTGACTCATCATTTTCAGAGAAACAGTTTATGCTTAACTTTTTGGCGAAAGCAAAAGCCATTTTTTTCACATCATTTCTACTCGGTGCGAACCCCACTTCTCCCAGTGCCTGTATATGCCGGACCAACCTTTTTTCGTGTTCTCTACTTAGAGCTGGACTTCTACCTAAGTACTTTGTAGAGCTATTCGCAGCTAGATGTCTCCTCAAAGTTCTTGAAGGTATACCATACTCCCTACTGGCTGCATTTATCCCCATCTGACCACTTTTCACTTTTTCCATGGCTGTTGACATTGCAGCTTCGGTCCAAGATGCTCTTGTCGTTTTTCTCACATATACTCTGCCCATTATCTAAATCTAAAAAAAAGGGCAATAATGAGAAACAGTAAAATAACCTTCGACTGGGGCGTTTTACAACCAAGCATATGGGGCGTATTCGAAATCGGGTGTACAATACGCCCCACTGGGATATTTCACCCACCACATTTATTTTAACTGCGAAACGTGCTCACATGCATTTATTTATTTGTCTAGATAAAGGTCAAATCGAAAAAAATCGAAGAAAAATGATTTGAAACATAAAAGAGGACATTTACTCAAACTATGAAACAAATGTTTGGCTGTACTTACCAATGAATATTATTTTTCTCGGAAAAATACAAGCGTGCGCCTTTAATGATCTCATACGAAGTAAGGCACGTGTAACACGATCGGTGTTCTGCATGATAGTGAATCAGACAAGGAATGAAAGCAAAAATATGGCGGCGGGGCGTATTAAGAGCCGGGGCGTATTACACCACTTTACCCTAAGGAAGTATTGTGATGATGAAAATTTTCGACCACGAGATTTTTGCAGATGTCCACGTTTTGAGGTCCCCTGATACCAAAAAAGTGGTTTTTAAAAAATTTCTGTGTGTCTGTCTGTGTGTCTGTCTGTCTGTGACCACGATAGCGTTCAAACCGCTACAGATATCAATTCCAAATTTTGTATTTACGAATATAATCTCCCTCTTGAGAACTGATTAGATTTTGAACAAGATCGGTAGACCGGAAGTAGTAGTTTACTTCAGTGAAAAAATCGAATTTTGCAAATATTTCGTCAATTACTAAGTTTAAACAAATTTATAAAGAATTCAAATGTACTCAAAATTAAATTTGAGATAAATTATCTTAAAAGAGTTTTTTGAAATTCCTACCAGAAGTAGGTCTTTTACTCTTATCGAAAATCAGTTTCTTGCGAATATCTTGCAAGTCATGCTTTCTAGGCAGGTACATTACGAGTATAAAAGTGTTTAAATGATAATTCTAAATATCTTTTGTATAAAAGAAATTTCAAAATTCGGACCGGAAGTACCACTTTTACTCTTACCGACTAGCGATTTTTTGCAAATATGTCGTAAATTATGCATTCTATATATATTTATTAAGAGTACAAAAGCACTGTTACTCTTAGCGAGCAGCACTTTTTTTTCGAATATCTTGCAAAGTATGCATTCTATAGCGACTTATTAAGAGAATGAAAGCACTTAGAATAGGATTTTGAATAACTTTTTTATAAAAAAAATTCTTAAAATTGTATATTTTGAAGCGCTAATACATATAAGAAAGTCGTGTGGTGGCCACACGTCATTTTTTGTTTATATATTGATGAACTGGTTATGCTAGTGCAGAGAAATTCGTTACGTTTTCTTAGGAATAACCAGGTTTATGTTTCTACAACCGCAAGCAATGGATTCAATCTGTCCATGCCATCGCATAGGTCCAGCTGCTATGAAAAGGGGCGTTATTACAAAGATATACCAGCATTTAATGCACTACCTGAATGTTTGAAGATAGCTGCCGATGTAAAGAGAATCGCTTTTAAACGTAATAGACGTAGACCTTGGATAATTGTGGAACTGCATGTCTCTAGTCCTAGTGTAGATATATAGTGTTAGCATTTATAATTCTGCATTTGCGGTATGTTTTTTACCTTTTGTTTGCTATTTGTTATTTTTTTATGTCTTAACATATTTTTATTTGTATAGTTACAAAATGTCCTCGAGTCTTTATTCTATTAGCTGTAGTTAAGTTGTTTAATAACTCCCACTTACGTAAAATGCACATGCTGAGTATACACATTTGTCCTACGATTATTTTGTATGAGGCTTCCCGTACATAACACGACAGGAGTTGCCAAACCGTACCTACCTAACAGATATATGTACATACGAGAGCCGACAAGTAGACCTTCAGCTAAACCAAATTAAATTCAATCATAAAAATAATAAATCTGAAGGAATTCTTATAATATTAACTTAAGATACTTTTTTAAGAATATTACGAATGGGAATAATACCTAAAAATGAAGATAACAACCCCTGCAACATGCACACATGCATTATATTAGAATCTTATGATCGTAATGATTGTATCAGCCTGTCGTCTAGCGTCGTACAGTACTTGCCCACATGTGTATAAATATTGGCAACAACGTTCGTTACAATACATGGACTTTTAGCTAGCATGCAAGGTGAAAACAGACCGAACCTGTATATTCATTTCTAATTCAGTGCAAATTATATAGTTTGTTTGAACGTGATACGTTCTGTGTCGAAACTATAGTCCCAAGTAGAGGAAATAAAAATGTAAAATACATTATAAAAGCTTATGATTTCGTAAAAATTCCAATCAATACAAAAAACAATTTACTGCGAAAATAATACCCGAAAGATAATAAATGACCGACGAAAAACAAAGATTACCTTCGATAGACACGAACGTGGAAAGCACAACATATAATAATTACAGAGAATGTAGCAATGATCAATCGAATTACGAATTTCATTTGTTTACCTTTCCCTTAGTTCACTTTTTGTTATACACACATCAAATAGGCGCAGTATCGCGTATATTACGCTGCTGAATACTTGGAAAGATAATATTTATTATTTGCAGTCGTATCCAGTCTTCCATTAGTTTTAGTTGTATCACAGTTACATACAAATTTCAGCGCTCTAAATATACACACTTATATAATAGTAGAAGTACAGCTTTAACATTGTTGAAGAAGAATAAATTCCAGTCAAATAAATGTTGCATTGTTTTTGTAGGCAATTCTACTGTCATACAACAATAAAAAGCTTTCATATTTCTTTTTGGTTGACTTCAAAACAAAACACTGGAATTCGTTTGTATTGGGATTCAGTTTCATTCTACTTTTTATCATTGATTTATTAGACTGTACCATAAATTTAGCCAGCAGTAAATAGTAAATGAAGTAGGGAGAATAGTAAGGGTGTTTTATCGGTCGTAAGCAATTTTCGGTGAATGAGCGATGGAAAATTCTACGTACTATCTGAAACCGGTAAAACCGTTAACGTTCGACGTACTTATTATTGCACGATATTATAACTAAATACTTTCATGTAATTGATGTAAGTAATAGTTATCTAAAAATAAATATGACTATACCTTCGAGATCAATTAAGTGAAAATTGCCAAGTTTGAAACCAAATTAACTTATTTTCATATTATGTTTCACCTTGTTTTTTTCACTCCATATGTCGTTTACTTTTGTGAACTTATTGATATTTTAGAATTTTTAGTTCATTTTATTTTGGCACATTTCTTTTGCGTGATACTGTATATTTGTATCTGGAATTCCCCCACGTAGTTATATAAGCCTTAAATTACTCTTGTTTTCTTTTGTGGATTACCTTTAAATATATTCCGTGGGGTTGCGGTGTCTTTATTTGGAATTATCCTTATCTAATTACCTTGTATAATTGTGTGTTTCTTTTATTTCTATTATTATGGCTTACTTAATATTTTTATTTCTGGTATGCGAAGCTACATGTCGGGACATCTAGTGTTGTCTAGTGGTAACTGCTGGAGTAGATAACTCTTTTATCCCTCAATGGAATTGAATTGTTCTGTATAATATTTTCTAATTTGTGGGTGTTAATTATTTCTTATTTTGGTTTATTAATCATCCTCTTAATTAATTGTCGTCTAACGAATAATCTGTCTTATCGACCGAATAGCAATCTTCGCGTGGAGCATTCTGATTGATTGTTTCAAGCAGGAAGACGGCTAAGCCATTTTCCCCTTGGAAGGGTTAAGATACTTCCATTTTGACGGTCGCACAGTGGGGCAGAAAGCCCTGAAAGTTGGCATCAATTCAACGGCTTAAGCAAGAACGCTGAATGTTGGTACATTGATTCTTAACGACAAAAGTAGCATCTTGCTACCTTCTTGTGTTTAAAATATCAGATGGCAAAAGGCCCTAAACAGACTCGGTAACAAAATTCCGAGAAGGTAGGAAGTAAGACACCACCACGGTAATTAACCTTCTATTTAAATTTAGGAAGACGCTTGTCTAATAATCAATCACCAACTTATAAAACACTCAAGCCTTACCTCTTACTTCCCAGGGGTCGATGTTAAATATGGGAGTCAGCACCGCCTCCAACTACAGTCAGAATTAGGGCGAGTTCGAACACAGTACTCGTCGAAGGTTAAGTTGTCAGGGCGCCTATCCGTTAAAATATGCTGAGCCCAACAGATATTCAGACCCCGGACCAGATCCAATGTAAAACTCCCCAGGTGGAAAGAAAATAAGACCAACACACACTCATTCAAACTTAACAAACGGTTTATTGAAAACTTTATAATATGGATCCAACAGTTCGTTTCAAATGTTGAGCACAAAACCGGCTATTGCTAACTAATCTTCTGTTTTCAACAATATATTCAAAAGTCACAAAACAATGAAATATGAATCACAAAAGCGCAACTCAGTTGCCAGTAATAAACTTCTGAAGGAATGAATAAAATCTTAAATGGTCACCCAGGTGATCCACAACTTCAAATTACCAATGACATATAATTACAAAATTTAAGAAATTTAAAATGGAAGCACATGAAACAACCTTAAAGTTAAAATAATTACCTGACAGTATTCTTACAAAAGCATACAATTATAAGGCAACTTGCCGAAAGTCCCTCCAAAGTCGAACAGTTTGATCGTAAATTGCAACACGTCAACACACCAAAATAAACCACTCTGTATACCAGAGGCAACCGACAATCTATTCGACAGTAGAGTGCAGACTCTAAGTTATATGGTATCTAATACGATAAATATTAGCGCTAGTTAACTATGCTTTACATAAGAAAACGTGATTAAAATTAGATTCAATAATTTCTTACAAGATTGTACAATAATAAATTTAAATGGTTGACTAATTACACTAAATAACAAGCTATAAATTTACACAATACAGATGCGAGGCTGCAACGCCAATACACATCTAAAATTTCTTCAAAATTCTAAATCCAAAAAAAAAAAGGCTACGTAACGTCTCCAAAATGGACAAGTAGCTCCCAACTGGAGTCACTGTTATTAATTAAGCTACGTTAATTGAATGAATTCAAATTATAAAGGCTCACATGCCACAAGAAGTTAATTTAAGAACTTACGATGACTTATTTGATTAGTTAGGCCGAGAAAGTTGAAATTTACTGTACGAAGTACTCGAAATTGACATGAATTTACCAAAACTGTTTGGCCAATAATTTCTGCGTTATGGGTAATATCAGGAAAATTACACAGTCACAGTACCTTAAAGGAAAACCACATCCACAGCTACCATACACGATACCTTCTACAGATCACACTCGTTACAAGGGAAAACTGCCCACATATCCTCGGCTAACGACATCTTCGGGAAAATTAGTGTAGGAAGGCTACAGCATTACATCTATCTGCACCTCAAATTATGTCTTCACCGCAGGATACAGCAACTAATTCCCTTGGAATCGTAAAATTACATCAGGCACGTGGTTCTTAGACTTAACCCAACAAAAGTGCGCAAATGAGATCTATGCCATGCACTAGCAGCTATAATTGAATATAGAAACAACACAATTAAGATCGATCAGACACGTGGAAATTATACTTACAGCAGTTAAACAATTCTTAAGCCACGACAAAACAATATCCTCGGCAAGATTACAATCATAACGCCATATTCACATTAACCCTTGAGAAATACCATAACATCCGCCTTTTACTAGCGATTACACACGATATACTTCAACATTCCACTAATTTCTCAAGTAGTGGCTAAAGAAAATGCATCTGCTCTTGTGATGTTTTAAGTGCTTCTACCCAGGCAGTCGAAGATCAAAAAGAGAAAGAATCCACTTGTCATCTAGCGATCTCAAGCGTTATCAACAACATTAGAACTAATAACCACGAGACCTAAACCGATATTTTACACACACGACATAAACGCAGATTCAAATGACAATAGAAAAGTGGAAAATAATTATAATTAATTTGTCACATAACTCTAAGCCCAAAAAGAAACTCCAAAACTAAATTAGAAAATAATTAAAAATACCCAATCTATTAAATAAAACATCGTGCGCCATCTACCCGTCAACACATATACATTACACACATGAGATAATGCAAAACGCACGGCGGTAGAACTCTTATGGAATTCTCCCCTAGATGGCAGAAGGAGTCAGAAAGATGATCTATTTACCCGAATTAACCAGGATAATTTAATTAATCAATCGATAAAACTAAAATTCTCAATTAAGAGATAAAATACAGCAAAATAATTGTAACAATCTACATAAAATTTCATAAGTATATTAATCATAAGCCCGAAGTTATTGCACCTCGTCTGATTTCCTTAACGTTTAAACCCTACCCGGGGTACTGGAGTACCCCACCAAAACTCATTTTTATTTATAATTCGTTGAATTGAAAACTAGACACGGCCACTCTCCCTCTAGCTTTCTAAATAACCGTTAGGCACTGTACAGTGCACATTTCGTTTATTTGCTCTCAACACATTGTGCTGTATAGTCTTGTTGGGGTACTTTTGTACCCCAGGGTAGTGACAGTGCAACATTGTAATATTTCCTGTGTTGATCATTGTTTGTATATATAGTAAGTTATTACATACTACAGCGAAGCTAAATATATTCCACACAAATATATAGGATACTATATAAGTTTTCAAGTAATTTTTGTCTAACTTACTTTAAGTTTTTAGTAAAATCATGGATAATCCAACATCTCAACCGAGTACGAGTAAGAACGCCACGAAGTGGAAACCTAAGTATCTGACACAGTGTGACCTTGAAGCTGCTATGAAAAAAATATTTCGAACGAGTAGAAAGTGAACAAGAACTAACAGAACAACTATTCAATGATGACCCAGAAGGCGAGCCCGAAGAAATAATAGAAGAGCCGGAAGAAGTGGAAAGTTAGTCTATTACTGATAAGGAAAGTGATTTAGTCAGAGTTATTGGTACACCTGTCAGGCTTTACGGAAAAAATAAGTACAGGTGGACTGGAGAAAAGCCAACACACACCAGACGTGCCAAAAAAAATTTTGTTATTCATTTACCAGGAAATAGAGGAGAAGCTCGGTATGTGAAATCTGGTCTTGAAGCATTCTCTTTGTTTTTTACTGATGACATCCTAGAGCAAATAGTGGGATTTAAAAATGCCGAAATAGAAAAGCAGCGTGAACGATATAAAGATGACAGAAACGACAAGGAAGTGCAGAGCGTGGGAATACATCCGTAAGACCAAGTTTTACAAAATACACCAACATAAATGAATTAAAAGCATTATTTGGTCTATATTTGTTAGCGGGAGTATTGAACATGAATCATGTTACTGTCAAGGAACTATTTGATAAATATTCTGGTGTAACATACTTTTGAGCAACGATGCCTCAAGCTCGATTTGAATTGCTTACTAACTGTTTACGGTTTGACGATCGCAACACCAGACCTGAACGAAGAAGCAAAGATCGCTAGCTCCAATTAGAGATTTTTTGATCACATTATAGCAAGAAGTCAAGAATTTTATGTTCCTTCAGAGTATTGCACAATTGACGAACAACTGCTAGCCTTTAGGGGCAGATGTCCATTTAAAATGTATATTTCCTCAAAGCCAGACAAATACGGAATCAAAATTGTGATGATGTGTGATGCAAAAACCAGCTATGTGATAAATGCAGAAGTTTATACTGGAAAAGGTTCCACTCCTCAAGGCGTACCGGTGGCAGAATACTATTCACTTGAGCTCACCAAACCAATTCATGGTACCAACAGAAATTGTACTTTTGATAATTGGTTTACGTCCATTCCGATGGCGCTCAAGTTGTTACATGACCACAAAGTAACAATTGTTGGTACTATGAAAATAAACAAAGCCGAAATTCCACCAATATTTATAAATTTAAAAGACCGACAAAGGAATAGTGCAATGTTTGCTTTCAGCGAAGACCTAACTTTACTTTCTTACTGTCCTCCAAAATCGAAAAAGAAAAAGTTTGTTATAATGATATCTTCCATGCATGATGAAGGAGATAAAGACAAAACTGTTTTATTGTCTGAAATAATTCAGTTCTACAACCGCACTAAAGGCGGTGTCGATTGCTTGGATAAACTTGTTCACCAATATTCAGTTTCTAGAAGAACATGCCGCTGGCCCCTCTGTGTGTTTTTTTGGGCTTTTAAATATTGTAGGAGAGAACTCACTGGTCCTCGTAAATGGATCAGAAGCAAAGGATAAAGAAGTAATCAAAAATAGACGCACGTACCTGAAATCATTAGCTTTGTCGCTTATGGAGACACATATAAGGGAGCGCTTATCTTGGCCAACTTTACCTACATATATCCGAGAAAGTATTAATGGTATTTTAAAAATTGAAAAAGAACCTGAAGTGGTGGTGCAACGATCCCGAAATTCTGGAAGATGTAGCTTTTGTGTACGTTCCCGAGACCGCAAGAGCCGGACAAGTTGCAACATGTGCCAAAAGTTCATTTGTACGGATCATCAAGTTAAAATATGTCCCAAGTGTGCGGAAAAGTCTTAAACTGTTATAACTTGTTTAAAAATAGATAAAATAAGTATTCATTTCAAGTTTTGTGTAATTTCAGTTATTTTGATTAACCTGTTTTATTTGGGGTAATCCAGTACCCCAGGGTAGGGTCAACGTCATTTTAAATATGGGTAGGGCTTAAAGGTTAAACAAGTCACACATATAAATTTTCGCGTGACGATTGGTCTGTGATTGGCATCCAATCACAGACCTCATATTTTTTATTTCAGAATAATATACATATATATACATTTTTATAAATGTTAATAAAAGTAACTAAAACAAGTGTCTCTATATATTATTTATTAAATAAAACAAATAATAAATTAAACATATTTTTTTCTTTCCAAATGTTTGTCGTGTTTCTGACTTAAAATTAAAAATTAACAAATGTCATCTTCAGAATAGAAGGTTTCTTCGTCTTCAGTACTGTTTTCGTCGTCGTCATCATCTTCGACGTCAACTTGACCAGATGGTGATTTTAAGAGCTCTAATACCTCTTTCGGTAGAGCTTGCAGATTCTTCGTTGGAGTTTTTCTTTTGTCCACCCCCACATAAACTGAGCTTAGCAGAAGCATATTAAAAGTGTCATACTTTTTTCTCTGTCGCAATTTATTGAGTTGTGTTCTTTGAAATCCTTGTTCCGTGCTTCTTAGAAGTTTATGATTGTCCTGCTGCCTTAAGACTCATTTGTGCGGCATAACTTAAAACAGCAATAGAAGTGGTTTCCCTAAGTAACATTGTCTTTAGCCGCTTAGTTCGTTCTGCACCAGTTTCAAAAGGAACTTAAAGGCGATCTCTAACTTTCCGCTGCCGTTTTTCTGAAGGAAACGATATTGATGTATCCAGCCAATCTTTATTTTGTAAAAGAAACCTTTCCTTCATTCTAGAAGCCTTCGTCCAACGTGCTCTAAACTGTGAGAAGAAGTGAGCTAAAGTTTTATTTAAAACTTTTACATCCTCTTCCCGACAATTGGTTCGAATTTTCATTTCTTCTCGCAAAAACTTAAACCTTTCTTCATTTCCAGTATTGGTGCAACTTGTCATGATGTCGAATAGTTCTTGTCGACTTAAAAAAAAGTTTAGTTGAGGTCGTTCATGTAAATAAAAATTATTAAATTCTAAAACTGTGTTAACTTTCGCGAAATACAATATCTGCAAAAAATTTAAATATTCACGTATAAATAATATATAGAGTCCAATTATTAATATAAAACTAAAACTAAAACGCGATCTAACTTGATACATAACTATTTTCGTGCATACTTTTTGCAAATATGTACAACTCAGTATACATTTACATAAGCCATTATTTATAACATTTTATATAATCTAAATGATTTTTACGGCTGTAAATGTTTGTGATCTATAAATACATACCTAATATTGAAGGCTCCATATAAAAAAACTCAATATTATAAAAAGTTTTAGTACAATAAATTCACAAACACAGAGCAAATATAACACAATTACGTAGACGTCTACATTCTTAAGCAATTAGCGAGAACTAGATCTGTACCGTTAAGTACAGGTACATTTAAAATACCCCTAATCCTGCTTTCTAATAATGCATAAGATAGTGGTAATTAAGAAAATAATTGTATGGAGGGTAAAGGCGACATTTCATGTTTTGATTTTTTGCCAGGTAGAAACCCTGTTTGCCCCACTGTGCGTCGTATCGTAAAGCAGTGTATTAATTATCTGAAGTACTTCTCTGCACTAATTTGTGTTATAATTAATTATCGTTTACTGTGGAATTACGCTGTTTAGAGCGGATAACAGGGGTACTATTACTTCCGTTTTATTCTCAACATTATTGGATATTTCTAATTAGACAGTTAATTACTGGTGAGTTTAGTATTTCTTTTTTTTTAAAAATGTTCATTAACGCTTTTTGTGTCGTTTCCGTCTGTCTTATTTAGCTTCTACCCTGGGATGGCACAAATTTTCTGGTATAGCATCGCTGTGATCGTCTAACGACACGTGCTTCTTTTTGTTTGATCTTATGCCGCCATCTTAATTTGGATAGAAATCTGAGAATTTTAAGAATAATTTTTACATCCATACGGTCAATGAAGGTTAGCAAACCCTACCTACTGCCCTTGTGATCGCTACGAGGGAGAGTCACCCCTTAGAATCTCCATACCGAAGAACCTTTACTCACAGCCAGGTTTTCTTTTGTGTTTATTTTAATTTTGTTCCTCGAAAGAGTAGAATAATATCAGAACATTTTAAATATCGTCTTGTGATTATACAAGTTTCATTTATAAATTTAAATTCCGCACATTGCACAATTAGTGTTAATTTTGGCCCGATAAATGCTAGATATCGGAGGTTCAAGCTGTACCCAGGCTTTTATAAATTTATCCTGTGATTTAATTAAATGTGTAAATATCACTAATTTTGTAGTGATATTATGAACTTGCCAACTATAAATTTTGTAGATTATAGTCAATTTAAGCATATACCAGCCGTTAATAAGGTTTGAGGTTAACGATTTGAACAATTATCACAATTAAATATTTTTTTTGTGCCATCAGCCGTCTCTGTTAATTGTGTTTTATTTATAGTAATTTACCGTTGTTATTTTGTACGTTACATTTGTTAGTTAGTTTTTTTTTTAATATGACATATACACCTACAGCGTGAGAATGCTGTCGAGGCATTTTGTGAAACATATTGCAGTCATCCTGAGTTTGGTGGTAAATTTTAAATAAGCATAATCAAGATCACTTCGAGCTTTAATTTAATTAATTACTATTTTATTTATTTTATCATGATGTCTATATAGATATTCATTAAGTCAATATTTTGGCAAATTTAATTTTTATTTACGTAAAATAATATAAGAATGTTATTATAGTTTTTAGAAAAATTATAATATTAGAATAAGCAGAAAATATTAAGTGAATTATAACAAGAAAGTGTTTCCCGCACGAACAATACTGTGACCTGGAGAAATCGACAGATTGGCTCGGTGAAAACGATATTCTCCGCTAGATGAAATTGACAAATCACGAACGTGTAAACAAATCGATGCTTAGATGTTTGTTTACGTTTTTGAAAGCTAGTAATACATCGATTGACCGAAAGGTGCAGCACTATAGAAATGCAATTGAAGAGGTGGACTCGGTATCGTAGCGAGGATAACCGTACGTTTTTGTGAAGAAAAATATGCATATAAGTCGGGATACGATCAGAAAACGGGAGATGCTTGGTGTAAACCGCGCTCAAAAGAAAAATTAGAAGTAGGTGGAAACCTCTTCTTCCTCTTAAACACAAAATGTCATTTTAACTTAGAAGTTTATTCATGAATCGGAACTTAGAATAATTTTTCAGAATTGGATTTACGATACTTAGAAAGTTTTTAACAAAATTAGGACTTGTAATATTTCATAGACTAAACGTTATTCTAACATAGAAATTTGTTCACGTATTGGAACTTATAATATTTTCTTAATAATTTTATTGTACCTATAAAATTTTTCAATCGAACTGGGACTTATATTTTTAATTTTTTTTTTTTTTAATATTTTTATGAATTAGATATCATTTTAATTCAGGAGATTCGTTTATATTGGGACTTGTAATTCTTTTTCCGAAATAATTATTTGTATCCGGAACCGTTTTATTTAATTAGAACTTTGAATTTTTTTTATATATTTTTTTTTACTAGAATGTTTTATTTTTATATGCAGGGTTATTACACCGTGTGTTATGGTAAACCATTTTAGTGTCTGTAACGATCAAATTTAATAGCCTAATAATAATAATTTTTTTTTGAATTAAATATAAACACTGCGTTTTAATAAAATTTTCTTTATTATTTATTTACAAGATTATATGATTTATAGTTTAATAATTTTTGTTTTATGTACATATAGGATATTTAGACTGTGACAAAAATTTAAATAGATATATATATATTTGAGATGGATGAGTTCGAGGTATTATATGAAGAATTAAGGTGATTTAGTAATGTTTATTATTAGTGTATATATATAGTGTTGTAAAATTTTATTTTTTATTTTTATATATATATTTTCTTTATATTAATTATACTTTATCGTGTTTGTGTATTTGATATTGACGTATTGGGTAATAGATCATGGATGTATGCAATGAATTAAGTAGATGTTTAATTCATAGCATGGAGCCTCGGTGAATCCTTAAAGCACGAATTGGTCTTGGTGGTACTGTTTTGGGAGCGAGCAAAGGCGCCAAGCAGAACTAATCAGGGCTGAGTTAATTAATTGAATGCACAAAGACATTTTTGAATTAAACTCAAAATTTATATACATGCCTTAAGGAGTGAGCATATAGTATTGTATGTTAGGGTTGTGTCCAACGAGTTGAAAAGCATACTCGTAGGGTAGAACTTTGGGGTACCTACCAGTGTGGATTTGCTTTCTGATGGTACTGTCTTGGGAGCGAGCAAAGGCACCAGGCAGAACTAATTAGGGCAGAGCCATTACCTTAATGCTTATATTCTTGCAGATGATCAGTTACATATTTTTTTTTTATTTTACATTCCAGTACAACTCACAACATACAATAAAAATTTTTGTTTAAAATGTTGATTGTTTACATGTATCTTTGATGAATAAAGAAAATGATAATTATATATTTTTTTAAAATATTAATTTGTATTTATTGTTACTCTTTTAGAAATTATAATTTGTTTATTGTTTTGCCTATTTGATCATCATGCATAATTTTATGTAATATTTAAGATATTTAATTTTGTAAATATACTTGTATAATTTTTAAGAAATTCTTTAATATCCTTAATAAACTATATCATAAGGTTTATTTTGCATTTTATTTTCTTTATCTGACCTGGAAATAACTGAAGAACATTTATTTTTATTGGAGAGTTTATTTATATTTTCTACCCCTAAGAGAAAATTTTCTTTAGTCATTTTAAACTGAGCTAGTTAAATGTAAAATTGCCTAACCTACTATTTTGCAGAAAATTTATTGAATCTTAGTCTAGCATAAGGCCTAGCACTAAGATGTATGCTTGATTCTGCTCTTACTTACTGATTGAATAATTTAAATTATTTTATATAAATCTAAATTTGCAAGAGTCACAGCAATATGTAAAGTAAGATCTTACTATCTCTATTTAATGTTCTTTTTTTTTGGGGTAATTAAACATTCTGATTGCTCCTGTAATTTAGTCTAGTTGTGCGTATACAGACCTCTTAATATTTCCATTTACTTTTTTTTAAATGCATATTGGTAATTACATGCCTCTGCGTCAACTGCTAATTACATATGAGCGTGAATCCGGCTTTAGTTAGCTTCAGGTGCATTTAAGCACATTTGGCGTTTTTAATATTCATTTAAGTAGTTAATTGTTTTTCTTTTTAAATTCAATGATTTTGGATATATACAGGTGATCCACCCATACGTTAATTATACTTTTATTCTTGTAGCACTGTACTGGGTTAATTTTTAACTTTATTTCACCTTTTGTATATTTAAACCTATTGAACCTGCTGTGGATTTAAGTTTTTTGTTTACCTTTGATTACTTTCATACTTATAATAAATTTGTTATTGTTGATTATATTGTGTATGAATGTCCTACTATACCTAGTGTACCTACATTATTGTTGCTGTCGGAATGAGTAACATGTTGGAGTGGACCTGAGTTAGAATGACAGCTGGCGCCTAAGAGTTATCCACCGTCTGTATTCTGAGTGACCCATCCCCTGAAACCGAGAGTTAGAGGCACAGGCTCCATCCCATCTTTTCCAACGCACACTAGGGAAGTAAGGTAAGGCAAGTTGAAGGTGACGCACAATTAATTTCCGAAACATTCATAAATTTAATTGGACGAAGCTACAGGTTTAAAACTCCGACAAACGGGCACATCTCTAATTTGTCGACCGGATGACATTATTTAGTTACCGTTAGCGCCATAATTGCCTCCCTTTTTGCCAGGACGATCCAAAGGCGAGGGCGGAGCGTAACAGTTAACGCAAGCCTTAGCAATGCTTTAATACTTGTTCAGAAGAAAAAGACTACATACAATCTCAAGATTATATTATATAATTCTTTTGTATATTATAGTTTTTATTGTTCCATTTTTACAAATAATTGCTAATAGAATACATTTAACAACGTAAAACCATTTTACTTTCTTATACGAAGTATAAGGAAGTATTGTGACTATGGAAACTTTCGACCTCAAGATTTTTGGAGGTGCCCACGTTTTGAAGTCCTCTCATACCGAAGAAATGGTTTTTAAAAAATCTCTCTCTCTCTCTTTCTTTCTTTCTTGCCCTCCTCCCCCTCCTCTCCCCCCCCCCTCTCTTAAATCGAATTTAACCAATATTTCGACGACTTTTAAACACATTTATAAAGAATACAGATGTACTCAAAAGTTAATTTGAGAAAAATTTTACTAAAAAAGTTTTTCGAAATTCCTACCGGAAGTAGGTTTTTGCTCTAATCAAAACTCAGTTTTGCTGCGATATCTCGCACGGCATGCCTTCTAGGCAGATACATTATGAGTGCGGTACTTTATGATTTGTACACGTTTGTAGAAGAGAAGTGAAAATAGATCGACATGTGTGTAATTAAGGATTTTTTGAATTTACGAAATATCTCATACACACAAACATACCACCACTTCTTATATACACTTAATTCAGCTTCTCCATCCTATAAAGAATTACTAGTGTTCGGAAACTCCAAACAATTTATATAACAATAAAACGTGACGTGTGTACTATTATGTATTATACATTATGTATCATACATTATTTTACATTCCATAGTATAGTTACTTATTACCATAAATAATAGTAAATGGCCACTAAAAATAAAGTGGCATATTTGTTTTTGTATTTACTTCCATCCAGATGTTTGTGTTCAAAGGGTGGGAACCAGATGTACAAAAACAAATACTAGAGCAGTGCATAACGACCGGGCAACCTAGCCACACATGTAAAAATATATGCCTCTATACATATAACAAAATGTGTTTTATTTATATATGAGAAACGAGCAAGTTCTCTTACACGTAAAAACCTCAAGTAAAAAAGGTTAATTGTTACACATAGCAATTAGAAGGCGCAGATTTACAACCTGCGTCCGAACAAGAAGTGATAAACACCAGCAAGATTAAAGCATTAATCCACTATCAACAAATACTACAACTAGGATGTGTTGTAAAGTAAGCAAGTACTGTTGCCTCCACATTTTCACTATCAACAACAAGTTTTCTTCTGGTTGTTTTCGGCAAGAATGATCCGCAGGAAGTGCAATTTAATAAAAGATTGCTTAAGATACTCTGGTAGGTCTTGACCGATTTCGATATTTCTCTGCATAAACACGACATGTCCTATCGATTATTCTTTTATTGCATTCACCATATGTAATTATTAGATTCAAAAAATCTTCGTTATTAAATTCAGATCGCGACATTTTCAAGTATTCAGAAACAAAATATAAAGAAAACGCTTAATAGCACCAGTAAATATCTTACTAATGGCAGGTAATATGATTGCAAGATGTTTTTATTTACCTACATTAATTTCCATAGCCTAATTGATTATACAAAATAAAACTTTAAAATAACTCTGGAACTAGGATGTTTAATTATAGGGAAGTAAATATATACTGCCTCTAATTCTTAACGTGAAATGCAATGAAGTTGAAAAATGTAGAGTTGTTATTTAAAAATAACAAAATATTAATATTTTCTGATGAAACGTTTAACATAGTTTTCTAATCACCCTGTATTATTTTTAAAAGTTTTTAATACTGCACTTGAAGCAGTATACTTTCCAAAATGATTACCTAAAATTTTAAATCATGTGCATGCATTCAATTATTGGGAATGTTGTTATGACTAATAGTCTGCAGCTGTCAATTTTTTTACAAAAATTGAAATACTTCAAAAATGGCTAACTTTAGAGGCAAAGTTTATTAGACAAACTATCCTTAAAATTATGTCGGAAATACGAATCACTCATAAAAATGGGGTAATTTATCTAAAATAAGGAAGTCGATATCTATTTCCGGTGTAACCGGAAGAAGTGAACATTCGAAATTATTTTAAATCGAAAGTTCTAACGAAATCTCGTCTTGATATACCCTGTATAATCCAATAAATTAAAGACATGTAGGTACATCTTCCAGTCCTATGAATGTATTATAACTTGTCTTTTAAAACACCGGAAAAATAATCATCAAATTGAACACAGAAATACACTTCCTTGTTAGCACGGACACTAACAAAATTATATAGTAACGGAAGGGTGCTTTTTATATCATGATTGAATTCGATTTCGTCTTTCTGAAACCCTACCAGAAAATTTATAATACGAAGAAGTTCTATACGTATAATATGTTATGCGTATTCTCGTTTAACAACTTAATTTTATGATGAAATTTTATATAAAAAATACATTAAGGGGGGTTTCTACTTTGGGCCTAAAAGTTGTACTGTTTTTAAGAATTTGCTGTAAAAAAGAATTGCAGATTAATGAATTAAAATCTTTATTGTTAGAAAAAATGTTTTTTTAGTTTTTAAAATGAAATATTTTTTTAAAAATGCCTATTTTAAAAACATGTAACAAAGACAAAAATTGTCTTCACAACAAACTTAAAAAATGAGGTGTGGTCACCACACGACTTTCTTATACATATGAAAGTGTTACTTCCGGTCCGAATTCTGAAATTTCATTTATACAAAAAATATTCCAAATCTAACTATAAATACTTTTGTACTCTTCATAAATATACATAGAATGCATAATTTACGACATATTTGCAAAAAATCGTTATTCGGTAAGAGTAAAAGTGCTACTTCCGGTCCGAATTTTGAAATTTCATATATACAAAAAATATTGTAAATTCAGTTCTAAATACTTTTGTACTCTTGATAAATATATATAGAATGCATAACTTACGACATATTTGCAAAAAACTGATTTTCGATAAGAGTAAAAGACCTACTTCCGGTAGGAATTTCGAAAAACTTTTTAAATAAAATTATTTTCAATTTCAATTTTAAGTATATATGAATTCTTTATAAATTTGTTTAAACTTAATAGTTGACGAAATATTGTCAAAATTCGATTTTTTCTCCGAAGTAAACTGCTACTTCCGGTCTACCGATTTTACTGAAAAACTAATCAGATCTCAAGAGGGAGATTATACACGTAAATACAAAATTTGGAATTGATATCTCCAGCGGTTTGACCGCTATCGTGGTCACAGACAGACAGACAGACACACACACAGACAGACACACACACAGACATTTTTTTAAAAACCACTTTTTTGGTATCAGGGGACTTCAAAACGTGGACATCTGCAAAAATCTCGAGGTCGAAAATTTTCATCATCACAATACTTCCTTATACTACGTATAAGAAAGTAAAAGTATCAGCAATGCAAAAAACTAAGACCTTCCGCCAGCTACTTGTGCTAGATTACTTTACACAAAGTAGATTTCTTATTTATATTCTGCCCCCTAAATAATATAGACCTATCTCTTTTTTTTTTTTTGTTTTATTTTCACGGTTTTCCTTTCTTAGTAATGTTTATGAGGTACATGACATTATTCCTAAGCAAGAAGGCCGTATCTTATTTAGAAATAGTAGAAAATCATTAAAGAATGAACAAGTGTCCTATTAAACTGTAAGGTAGGTTGACCAAATAAGGCCCGGTACCCCAATAAGGCCCATTGGACCTTTGCCCTATCAGGATCTGTACGATTTACATCTGTGAGACCTCAAGTGTCAATTTCTAAATTTTCTGTTAAGTGGTAAGAGGGTGAACTGAATTATCAACCTCTATATTAGTTCACCTGAGTTTGGTTAGGTGTATTAAAAGTTTTGGTTGGGAAATAAGTCTGAGGTAAGTACTAGAAAATCGTTCGTATTTTTTAAGTTACATTGCATCATTAGTAAGCTTGAACATTTTACTAATTAGACGTAACGTTGTTATTCTATATTATTTGTCATCAAACTGGAAATCAATGCTCAATGACAAATAACGCAACAATTTCCTTATCGCCTGGTTAGTCCTAAATAAGGCCCGGGCCTTTTTTGGTTCTAATAGTATTATTATGCTGTTCTATACACTGCTTTCCTCAGTTCTTAGATTCAAACAACGCTTTTCGATAAACATGCCGCCTAAGAAAGCCCGATGGTCAGAAACCCAGTTGCAACGAGCAATGGAAGAAATTGATGCTGCTATGTCTGTCCGATAGGCATCAAGGGAATTTAGAATTCCACGCGGAACCGTCAGAAATCATGTGGCGCACCAAAAAGAAACTAGGAAAGCCCAGTTTCCTAACCCCAGGGCAAGAAGATGAACTGTGCCAACGCATTTTTCACTTGGGAGATGTTGGTATGCCTCTTACATCGAAAGTGGTAAGACGTACGGTATTTTCTTATTGCGAAAATAATAACTTATCTAATCCATTCAATGTTGCAAATAGATTGGCTGGACGTAAATGGTTGAAGTTGTTTTTACAACTACACCCTGAAGTAGCGGTTCGTAAATATCAACCCATGAATGCTGCAACAGCCACAAAATTAAATAGATTCATTGTAAATGACTATTTTGAAAAGTTGAAACAAGTTATGACAGAAATAAATGTCTTAGAGAATTCCCAATTAATTTTCAATATTGACGAAAAATAGTTCGTAAAGGCCAAAAAAAAAGGTGCATTTAATTTCCCAAGAACATGTAGAGAATGTGTCGATAGTAGCTTGCGTAAGTGCTGTGGGCCAAGTGATTCCGCCAATGATTTTATTTAAAGTACAACGAAGGAAGGCGGAATGGGAAGACAACTTATCACCAGGAACAGCAATTGAAATTACCGACAAAGGCAGCATAACAACGTCGGTTTTTGTTAAGTGGTTCACCCTCTTTTTGAAATACATACCTAAAGTGCCAGTGCTTTTGATAGTTGACGGTGCGTCATCCCATTTAGATGCTACAATTCTTACAAAAGCAGATGAACATTAAATCACTTTATTTTGTTTGCCTAGCAATACACCACATAAACTGCAACCTCTTGACAAGTCAAAATTTAAACCTTTTGAAACATATTGGGACGAGGAAGTGCTATTATTTTGTACTAACAAACCTGATCGCATGATCACCAAATGTTGGAAATCACAAAAAAGGATGACATTCAAGCAGTCAATGTTGAAAATCTCGAAAGTCCACCAGCTGCAACTTCAACTCCCATAGCCAAGAAAGTAGAAAAAAATAAGACCGGAAAGCAGGGATGTTACGGATTCCTCGTCTTCAGATGAAAATAGTTTGGTTTCGGAAGAGCAAAATAACAATGAAGATGAACCATACGAACAAATAAAGGAGCCGTCATGTAGTTTCAATGATATTCTGATCACGCCAGCAGTAAAGATGAAAAACACGAGCAGAAAAAAGGCAATAAATTACCGAGCTCAACAAATTACAAGAGTCCTTTTTAAAGATGACAAGAAGAATATAAAAGATGATCCAAAGACGAGAAAGAAAAGTGATCCTAAAAATCAAGCTGCAAAAAGTGGAGGAACAACCAAAGAAACAGTCAGTAGCGGGAGCAAGAAAAATTAATCAAAAAAAAAAAGAAATTTGGAACTGACATTTGTGCCAAATCGACGAAGTGGACAACATGAATCTATGTACCATTTGTAAACGCTATGTCCATGAAAACTACGTGGATTTAACAGCCGCGGATAAAGATTTAGCCTTTACGTGTCCAGATTGTGAAGGTTTTTAATTTTTTTTATTTTTTATAAAAATATTATTGTGTTCATTTTGTAATAAAATATTGTTTTGGTTCAATTAAAGTTAATAAAAGTTCATTTTAAGAGTTGTGTTGCGTTAAAAAGGTATAGTCTAATTAGGGACATGGGATGGGCCTTCTTACGAACACGGGGTTCTAAATTCGGCCCAGATGACACCTTTTAGTAATTAATTTTTAATATTCTGGTCAGGCTTACCTTGATGAGGTTTGTCATATAATTGAAACAATAATACTATAGAGAGCTATTCAACATTTTTTATGATAGTGTTTCGACAACAGAAAAAATTGAAAAAAATCGTAAACCTTAAATGGGCCTTATTTAGGCAACTTACTTTATGCATTCTTGGAATTAGCCATATATCAGTTTCCCTAGCCAAATAGTCAGAACTCAGAAATAAGCTTTCATGGCTTACCACAAAAAGCTTAAAAAAGTTGTGGATTTTCCTAAGCAAAATGGTCGTAACTATGAATTTCACTATTCTTCTAAGGAAAACCAACTGTTTCCAGCCAAACTGTTTGGTGGAAACAACTGTCTTTTACAGACACTTCAGATTACTCTCATGAAACTTTGTTGTTATTGTAACAGGTGGTTGCTTATAGAAAATTATTATATATTATTGAAATCAGTATCAGTTTCGATTATTCTTGTACCCTGTGCCCTGTACCTATGCTAGAGAACAAAGTGATGTCGATCAAAAAGAACCTGATTATTGTCATCAAATGACCATGGATTATACTAAATATATTCGCAGAATTATCAAAGGTATTAGATGTTACAGAGACATAGCAAGTCTGATGCAGCCCTAATCCCATCCCAATGTCTAATTCGATATCCACCGAGTATGTAGGTTGAAAATTAAAAAGTGTTATCATAATACATAAATTTTATGCAAAGTTCTTTATCTCTTATAAATATGAATATCAGTATAGAGTGTGTATTGTTTAACTGTTGTTAATAATTTATCTTGTAATTGCTGTTCTGATAACAAAACAAGCTTAATCTATTTTCTATAAAACATAATAATATGGGATTAAAAATCCAACTGCGGTGAAACTCCATGAAGAATGCAGTGCCGCATTGTTTAAAATACTGTTGATATGAGCAAATGATATGAAAAAGTGTTTAAAATTTCTAAAATTTAAAGAAAACATTTCTTAATTTCAGGAATAAATTGTCAGAGAGGCAGACGTGAACAATCCGATTAATTTTATTTCCTTATTATCACTTTTTCGTTCATCCATATTAAGAGGAGCGTTTACCTATCGAAAACTAAGGCATCGCCGTTTCGCGTTTTTTGAATTTATTTTGTAATTTTAGAATCTCAAACTTGGGTTAGTGATGCAAAAGGTATCAATTTATAATGTCAAGGTCAGTTTTTGTACTAATTTATTTTCTTAAAAAAGTTATGTGTCTTAGAAATAACGAGAAAAATGCATGAATTTAATTAATGTCTACTAACTAAGGCTGATACACAAAAGAGAAAAACAACCTCCACGCGCCAGCTGCACATTTGATATACGATATAAAAAAAAAATTTCTGTAATTATTTTTGAAGATAAAAAACATTAAATAGTAAACATTGTCACACACATTTCACACGAGGTTTTTCAAGCTATTGCGTCGTCTATCCCCATTTTACGGTATCTCTATCGGTCCTAGCGAAGACGAAAATCCATCGGCAATTCCAAGCTTAAGTCAGAGTGACAGTTTGTAATTAAAAAGAAATGTGGTATATACCTATAATATTCGAGTGTTTAATAATATAAGTTATGGGCAAGCGAAAATTGGCTTATTGTAAAACATCTACAACATCAACAGTTCCGTAAGTACTCATTCTTTATACATTATGTTTCCCATCAGTAGTATTCCTTTATTTATGACAGAATCTGTGAATAAAACCGAAGCGCTGTGACAGAACCGAATATCGTCTACCTCCACCTACTCACACCTCGTTGTGTCTACCCGTCCCGCGAGTAATATAAGTTGCATAAGATTCTATTTGTTAGTAAACGCCCCTCTTAATACATTTTCACTAAGTTAAGTACAACTATAATATTAATAAAGAGGGGTTAAGTCTGTTATTTTTATGTATACGACATAGTATATAGGGTTACTTAAGAATAATATAGTTATACTGTACTATTTCCTTTAACATTTTTGCAGAATGTTTTCATTTCATATTGTGAATGCCTACATAGTTATGTGTGTGCAGCATGTGTATACAAATATTTAATACATTCACAGACAGATCTACGAATAGATGTATTACCTTTCTATACACTTCTTTAGCTTATTGTTAAGGAAGAAAGGAAGCACTCGTCCGTGACAACTTTGGATTGTTACAAACGTCTAGGAAATCTTATTCCTCGATATTGACCAGTTTCGTCAATGATTTCAATTTACAAGAAACTTACGATTTGCATTTAACTTTGGAGTAGGAATTTAAGTAAATGGGTATTGTAATTTTTTATTGTTAAACTATTGAGCTTGACTTGAATTGAATTTACTCTTTCATTTCATTTTTGGATTAGATATATACCAAGTGCTGCTCTCAGAAACAATACCAAAAATTTTATGGTGCGAAAATAAATTAATCATGCTACATATCTAACATTTTTCGAATTTCGCGGGTGTTTTAAGTCTGGAATGGACGAAATATAATAACCTATAGAGGTGTACTCGATGATATTTCACTGCGAAATTAGTCAATGGGAATGTAATTTTATCAATAAATGCTTCAACATTCTACGTTTTCAGCAATCTTCTGATTAGGTACACGGTTTGTCTAGTAATTTCGCAATAAAATGTAAATTAGCCAACTCCCATTCTATTCGATTATCTTCGTAGCCAACTAAAAAGGAATCCATCTAAAGTAGCTTGGCGTATGATATCTTCTTTTACTAGTGAATCCTGTAGTTCAAATATTACTTTAAAATGTGATGAGGCAGTGCTAAGTCATTCTAAAACTATTGCAGATTTATTCAGCAATTACTCTGTTGACATTCCTCTGAATGTTATGGAGTCAGTTGCCAATAGTGCAAATAAGGTTTGTAATGTCAGGCTGGTTCATTATTTTTGAGACTATTGGTGCTGGCTGAGGTTCTCGATATTCTCACGGATAACACTAAAAACAAATGGTCATCAGGGCCGGATGAGAAGGATCTGCAGTATTAAGAAGGATCGCTCCAACTATTGTCAAACCTTTACAGTAATTATTAAATCTCTCTTTCAAGAAAGTTTTTTTTCCAGCGAAATTAAAAATCAGTAAAGTGATATTAATAACTATGAACCTGTAATAATCATGTCCGTTTTTCAAAACATTTTGAATACGCATATTTATCTAGATTATTGGATTTCCTTAATTCTCGGAATGTTCTGCATAGTTATAAACATGGTTTATCAAAGGTAAATCAACATCTACAGCAATGCATGAATTTTATGAGCAAAGTGTCCAGTGGCAATTTTTTCGTAATTTATCGAGGTCATTTGAATGCGTCGACCATGAGTTGTCATTAGATAAATTGTCGACTTGTGGAGTGAGAGGTTTCAATTTGCATTGAGTGCCTTCCATAAAGTTTAATAAAGGTAAGTAACGACAGAAAATTTAAACATTTCGCATATGCCAATTATGACCGGTGTACCACACAAATCGATACTGGACTCTGTTTTGTTTCCTTTATAAATAAATAACTTAAATAAGTTTTCTAAGCTTCATGATGTAAATTTTACTTTGTACGCAGATGATACTTATGCACCAGTATCAGATAGCAACGAAGATGCATTGGAGTGTAAATGCGCTGAAGTTCATGGTAACCTTCATGCGTGGTTTAGTCAGCAGAACCTTTTCTAGACCCGGATAAAACAAAATTTATGACTATACATACTTACCAGAGGAGTGCGCCCTTATTAAATTTACAAAGTTAATGATAGAGCACTTGCAGAACTAGCTTCTGTTAAGTTCTTAGGATTGTATTTTGATCAATATTTAAAGCGAATTTTATGAATAGTCACAGGAGTTACTTCAAGGCAGAGTTGTCGAGAAATCTTTAGGAATTTAGGATTTTTCCATTAATTATGTGTTTATGTTTTTAGAAATTCAAGTAAGTTTCCCACGAATAATACAATACATGATCATAATACTAGATGTATTGGTTCAAAGTATACAATGCACTTCCACAGCAAAATATAAAACAATTAATCGATTTTAACCACTTTAAAACGGCACTACAAGAATTATTGTATAGTATAAACTGTTACTCCATGGAAGATTACTTTTTTTCGTTGAAATAATTTTAATGTATTCTGTTTGTATTATGTACTGTGTTTTCTTATTTAATGCTGTAATGTCGCAAATTGCATTGATTTCTTTTTTTGTTATATGTTTTATTACCCCATGACATAACTTATACAAATTACTTTGTAATAAAGGTTTTAATAAACTATTACTACTATATATTACTAACCCCAAAATTCCAAAAATGTTAGATGGGTATACATCTTATCTTTTGTGGTATAATATATATTAGGTACACTTTATTCATTTGCCAATGACATAGTCTATACAATTCGTTAGTACATGTAGATTACAATAATTAAGAATAACAATAACCCATGGTTTAACATCTACACAGAATTCTCATGGATGCTATCGACTACAAATTATTAGTCGGAGGTGCACTTCAGTTAGGTATATCAGGCTTGTTTGATATATTATATCGCTTGCAATTCTGTTTCATTTTACTTTCTTATACGTATAAGGAAGTATTGCGATGACGAAAATTTTCGACCCCGAGATTTTTGCAGATGTCCACTGTTTGATATCCTCTGACACCGAAAAAGTGGTTTTTAAAAATCTCTCTCTCTCTCTCTCTCTCTCTCTCTCTCTCTCTCTCTCTCTCTCTCTCTCTCTCTCTCTCTCTCTCTCTCTCTCTCTCTCTCTCTCTCTTCAGTCTTTTGCCAATATTTTGCAAGTCATGCTTTTTAGACAGGTACGTTACGAGTATAAAAGTATTTAGAACTTAATTTTCAATACCTTTTGATAAAAAAAATTTCAAAATTCGGACCGGAAGTACCACTTTTACTCTTACCGAATAGCGATTTTTGCAAATATATGGTAAATTATGCATTCTATATATATATATATCAAGAGTACAAAAGTATTTAGAGCTGGATTTGCAATATTCTTTGTATACATGAAATTTCAAAATTCGTACCGGAAGTAACACATTTACTCTTAGCGAGTAGCACTTTTTTTCGAATATCTTGCAAAATATGCATTCTATAGAGATTTGTTAAGACAATGGAATTATGTACTTAGAATAGGATTTTTAATAGCTTTTGTATAATTTTTTTTAAAGATTGTATAGTTTGCAACGCTCATACGTATAAGAAAGTCGTGCGGTGGCCACACCTTATTTTTTACTTTCTTTTACGTAGTATAAGGAAGTATTGTGATGATAAAAATTTTCGACTTTGATATTTTTGCAGATGTCTACGTTTTGAAGTTTCCCGATACCAAAAAAGTGGTTTTTGAAAAATGTCTCTCTCTCTCTGTGTGTGTGTGTGACCACGATAGCGGTAAAACCGCTGTAGGCATCAATTCCAAATTTTGTATTTACGTGTATAATCTACCTCTTGAGTTCTGATTAGTTTTTCAGTAAAATCGGTAGACCGGAAGTAGTAGTCTACTTCAGTGAAAAAATCGAATTCTGCCAATATTTCGTCAACTACTAAGTTTAAACAAATTTTTAAAGAATTCATATGTACTTAAAATTAAAATTGGAAATAATTTTATTTAAAACGTTTTTCGAAATTCCTACCGGAATCAGTTTTTTGCGAATATTTCGTAAGTCATGCTTTTTAGACAGGTACATTATGGGTATAAAAGTATTTAGAACTTAAGTTTCAACACCTTTTCTATCAAAAAATTTTCAAAATTGGGACCGGAAGTACCACTTTTACTCTTACCGAATATCGATTTTTTACAAATATGTCATAAATTATGCATTCTATATATATCTATCAAGAGTACAAAAGTATTTAGAGCTGGATTTGCAATATTCTTTGTATACATGAAATTTCAAAATTCGGACCGGAAGTAACACTTTTACTCTTAGTGAGTATCACTTTTTCGAATATCTTGCAAAGTAGCATTCTTCTGTGATTTATTAAAAGAATAGAAGTACTTAGAATAAGATTTTGAATAATTTGTGTATAAAAGAATTCTTAAAATTGTATAATTTTGTACACTTATACATATAAGAAAGTCGTGTGGTGACCACATATCATTTTTATAATATAAATTGAACTCAGATTCTCAAAGAAAATAAAAGTGTTTATCTGTTAAAAAACTAACGGTAAAAACTAATTCTTTTCAAAAATTCTTTATATTCCTTTTATATCAATACAATTTCAACGTTTATGCGTTAACAGAAACATAACCTATTTTTGCATTATCATCGCTGCTCATTTTAAATTTGCCCAACGGCGCCGATTGGGCTTAGCGCTAGTTTGATTACAAACATACAAATCTATACACAAATGTCTTACTCATTTGTTACTTTACAGTACATTTTACTTTTCAGTAGTTTCTGTCGATATTTACTTTTATCGATAGCGAATAAATTGATACTGCCGAATACTTGTCTTCAATATAAACTAAATTTCAAGATTTTCATCTATTAAATGAAACTCAATTAACACCATCCATCATATACATATTTTAATTAGTACATAAGTAATTCCACATTCAAATATTAAGGAAACTGGTATAATATATAAATTTCCAAGCACCGGTTACTAACATTATAATTAGTGTGATTGTTTTAGAAAAATTAGGCAATCTGCGAATGACAAAACGCGCATTAACTCAAAGGGAAATGAGCGAAATTCGCATCTGTTGTTTCTGTTTGGGTGTTACTTCATATCACTGCCACTGTACTGACTACAATGATAAACCGATTACATATACATTACATGGTTTATAGTGCATGTAGGTAGTGTAACCACATTTAATTTGGTCAAGATCAACAGTGGTATACACCCATATTAAACATAGATATATATTATATACATATTTTAAATCTAATTCATAAATTTACTTAAGTTTATGCCAAAATGTGTATTAAAATTCAAATAGTGTTGCTTTTATTTTTCGGTAAGTGTTAATTTATTTTTTCTTGTTTTGCAAATTACTATCGACATTCTTGTTTGATTGATTTTTTTAAATATTTTTAATCATTTTTTAAAAATTGTTTTAATTAATTTTATTTCATTTAAGTTAGTAAGTAACTATTTAAATGTACTTTTGATTTAATAAGGTTTATGTTTAATTTTACCAAACAAAATATAAGATTCTAACATTTTATTTATTTGTATGTATTTAAACCTGTTATTTTGTTGTATTACCTACACTTAAAACACACACTTCACCCATCATACCAACAAGGGCGTCTAGTTCTTTGCACTTCTTTAAAATGCATTTATTGAAAATATTGACAAAACTTTACTTTCTCCAAACAGTATCTTAAATATCTTCCCGGTGCATATTAATTAAGATGTACTGTTTTTTTTAAGATAGTTAATTCTTGCGCGCAATACCATTAGGGTCTGCAGTGAGCCTCATTTGCCATAATTTTATATATTTATTATTGTAAAATATCCTTTTGTGTCCTTTACTTTTTCCTTAAGCCGTTTTAATTTTCCCTACATTTTGATTTATTTCATTGTTTATCATAAGAATTTATTTCGGGAACTACTGGAGTTCTTAACGATTGAGGATTAGTTTACTTAGTACTTCCCCTATTTCTGTATGCGTACTTTAGAACACCTGCTTAACTTGTGACTTATATATCATTTATTAATCATTCATACAATAGTCGAGATATTTGCTGTGACACATAAAATCTAACACACTGCTACCGCCATTGCTACTACCGTTAGGAATGTCGAAAAACTTTATACTAAAATTTTTCACAAGATTGCTTATTGGAAAGTCCTATTACAGCGAGTCATGGTTATAAATTGTACTTTCGCAGAATAAGTTTTTCGAGGTGCAATGGAGAAATTTGTTCATCTCACAATCATAATTTTTTAGGGTTGCCAGTACGATGCATTTTTGACAACACACTCGAGAAAGGGAAAGTCTGGTATTTAAAACTAAACTAAAAATTCTTTCTGATATACATATACATATACAGGGCTGCGGTTATGTATGGATACAGCTAAATATTTTGAAAACGGTTTGTTGGAACTCGCTGAAATTTTGCACACTGTTAGAAGGACCTCATTATTTGAGATGTTCTGCAGTTTTATATCGTCATTCGTTTTGTAGATACAAAGCTAACTTGATGTTTTTTAAATAGCACGTGGGGCCAAATGTGACATTTTTGAAAAGGGTGCTCTTTTTTCTATTCAGCGATGTATTACATGCCTGCCTTAATTTGCATAAAACCCGTTTTTTTTTCTTTTACGAATTCGAATTTGCAGAAAAGTAAAAGTAAGTTAGCTTTGAAAATGCTGCCATTAGTCTTCTGTCATTTGCATTATATATAATTAGTTTAAAAATGGTGCATTTAATTGAAAGCGAGCGTATAGAAATCCGATGCTGCACTAAGGAGCATTTGGCCTCAAAAACCGGACAAAATTAATAACATCGTTGTTTTTGACTCTAGATGTATCAAAATTAGTATCCGTATGTTTTTGAGGATGCTACGTTGATTTCTGGCATTATTTTACAAATCAGCTGCAGGGGCGTAGACTTAGTGGTTAAGGGGGAGGGAAGTATTGTTAAAAACTCATATTGGGTACAGTTTTATATGTTTTTAGGGGCTCCAATTTCATTTCTGGCCTTGCTTATAAATCAGCTGTGGGAGCGTGGACTTAGCGGGAGGATGGTGATGGAATTAATATTAAAAAGAATGTGATGTTTGACAAAGAAAAAATTTCAACATATTCTGACAAAAACCGCTTGCGACCAAAATTGGGTTAATGGATTTTGTTTAATTTTTCAATAATGTCAAAACAAGGTCACTAGTTAATTATCACGAAAATAATTTAACAACCCTAAATTATTCAACTGGTCAAAATTGTAAGAAAAACAATTGACGTAATACGGCTAGTGATCTGTTAATCCTATTTAATTCTTTGTTTATAATATCCAGAAGGGTGTAAATCTGTACCTGTTAGTTACATATGTATATAAGGTTTTATGTTACATACAGCACGTGTCAATTTTCATTAGCAATAGGCGATTAATCCATACAGTATGTGGCAACATAGTATACCCCTTCTTTTCTTTCCAATGTCAGCGCGACCGATGCATGCTCGTAAGTAAATACAAGTTAGCGTGGTTAGCAGTAACTCTTCGACCAGCGGTGGGATGTTTGTAATGCGTTCAGAAATATTTACGAGTTACAAGGATTTGTTTTTCTTTTTCCTTTTAGTAAATGCAGAGAATTAGTAAGCTGCGTTCACGCTGCATGACACAAACAAAAGCGTAATTCTAATAAAATTGAAAATAAGGTAAATAAAAAAGGATTCTGAAAATAATAATAAATTACTAGATCAGGAGATCGCGGCGGCCATTTGATGTATTCGCAGCTAACATTGAATGTAAAATCTGGTCGGGAGAAGTGGGAAGATCGGAGAAAGTCGTTTTGATGTCGATTGTTCCCGGGATTGGTGACGGACGCTGTGGGGTGGCACGTTGCCACATATTACTTGTATATGTATAAATCGCATGTAAAATTGAATCCCTATACCTAATGAAAATTGACACATACGGTATGTATGTGTGTGTGTGTGTGTGTGTATATATATATATTCACATAGTACGTCCATTCTTGGTGGAAAAATATATGATCAAACTTTTATTGACAGCAGGTAACAAAAAAGAAAACGTATAAAATGGGCATCGAACAACGGCCTGTATAGATTTACAATAAAACTTCATGATTGGATTTGGTTAGCATGTTATTTAATATAAGCAAAGAATAAAAAAAAGTAATTAAAATTACATAATATCTATGTAATATTACAAATTGGCTCACTCCGATTCATCAGAATGGTGGATTCCAAGAATTTCTTCTTCAGCTGTTAAGACATTCAGTTCTTCGGGTTCAACCAATTCTATGGTTTCACTCAGGAACGGTTGGCTTTTGCTATATATGCGTTTCTTTGTTGAACTTATGAAAGGGTCTCAAGTGAGCAGCAGCCTATTCGGGATATCCTGATTGCAGTACGACCTTGAAAAATGTTCTCGGTATGAACGGAAGTGTCTGTTTCGAGCTTCTGCAGCTTCTTCCGATAGTTGACCTATTGGCAAGATGGCATACTTTATTACTGACGCTCCATGCATGAGGATTTTGTGTAAAGTAGGGGTCATTGGATGCCAACCATAAAGATCTACATATAAACTTGCTGTATTTTTGCAGTATTCTTCGAATTTCTCTAAATTAATTTTGTGGCCAGAAGAAATCGCTTCCAAGATAACCTTAAGTTTCAAAATAAACTCTTTACTTATGCCTGTGATTTGACAGGCCAACTCTGGATCAGCGAAAAATCTTCTGGATGTGTTTCCCGAACTTGTATTTCCAAAACCAGGTTTTGGCATATCTATTAGAAGTCCCGTTTTTTCCCTATATGCTTTCTGGATTTCTTCTTTGGTTTTCTTAACTATTTCCTTTTCTTCTGCGGATCGGGCTTGCCATTTTTTTTATAGGAAGCTTGTATGCAAGATGTAAAATTGTTTCAAAGAAGCGTATTTTTGCATGAAGAATTGACAAACCAAATCTTATTGATTGGGGATCCTCCAAATTTCTACTTTCGAAGTCATTGAAATTTTTGGAGGTTTTTCCACATATATAACATTTTCTGGTAGATGAAGTACCAGTTGCCGCGTTGCATACCTTGGCATCTACCATGGTTGGGAGCAAAACATGACGCACAATGATAATTCCATCTGATGTTTCTATTTCGGTCTTCATCAGATGATTTGCTTGGTCTTCGACATACTTTATTTCTTGCTGCGTAATATCCACATCTACTTTTAGAAATCGAATGCGGATTGGCCGACAAAATCGAGTTGATGATGGTGTGGGATTTTGCAACAATATTTTTAATCTATCGCCAATGTGTGATTGCAGTCTTAATGGCACCAATGAGCTTTGAAATATGTTCGAGTCATCGTTCGAGCTATCTAAGAACTTTTGCTGATAAGGAATTTGATGAGAGCCATCACATCTCCACTTTGTTATAAGCCCTAGGCTCTTTAATTCTACTGCATCGCAGCTTCGAAGAACGTCTTCCAGATAAAGACAAAGTCTCTTTATTGTATGATCAAATAGGTCCTGAAGAGCACAACTTCAACGCTCGTCTCCGTAACTCGGATTGACTCTGGTTTTGGATAGCAGAGTTTCTTTGCTTCTCTAATTAGTGTATAACAAGGAAATACTCCCTTGTTGGAATCGTGTAACAGCTCCCACTGCCTCCTTGTAAAGTCGCCATCAATAAAAATTTGCAAAGCCTGCTCAGATGTGTAACGATTTACTCTCGCTTTCTGAGCAGTATTTATTACCTTCCTGTAACGTTTGGCTCTTGTTGGTGTTGAAGTTGCATCTATTATAAATTTAGAGGCCGCGGCATTTCCAGATATTCGTTGGCTCACGCTGGCTGCATAGGTAAGCTCCTCAACAGGCACCAGCTCGCGTAGTTCTTTTGTTTTACGTCGTTTACTACGATCATGCAATTCTTGGAAGTGTTTCCTTGGGCGCCCAGTCGATTTCTTGGCACAATTATGTACTGGTATTGAAGTACTAAGCCATTTCTTGTTTTTTTTTCAAAAACCTTTCTTCAATATAATTCGATGATATCCATCTCTTCCTTAGATCAGTATTAAAATATTTTATATCGTGGCTTAAAGTATGGTACTCGTGTTGGGGGCATTTCACCATTTCGCGGAGCTTATGTTCCATAAATGCCACCTTATCTTCAAGTTTTCTAGATGTGCTTTCTTTAAAAAGCATGAAGAGCGTTTTCCGACATACCCCAATAACATTTGATGTCAAATCTGTACCTATAAAAAAAACCGCTTAACTCAAAGCGGTTTTTTTTTAAGGAGGTGGAAGCATGTGGAAAATGTTTTGACTGTTATTGTACGACTGATATCTGTAGTTCATTATAGAAAAAGAATTCTAGCCCGACCTACGTCGGAACATTTACAAAAACACTTTTTAGTTAAAAAAAAACAAAAAATTAAAAAAAAATTTTAAACTTTCTTTTAGGTCCTTACAATACTAAAAAGTCAAAATATTTTTAAAAAGTTTGTATTAATATTAAATACATACCTTGTTTTTGAGATTCCATCACAAAAAATATTTTTTTCTTGCAGTTAATTTACAGAAAACCAAATACCAAACACAAGTGTAAAAAAAATTATCAAGAGCGAATGCGTGTATATTGAACTAAGCTTAGATTGCAATTAACTTATCGGAGCGTAGCAGCGTGAAGGGGTCAATTGATCATATTTTTATTATAGTGGGGTAACTCAGGTATAATACAAAAATAGTTTCATTGACTGCCTGCATAGTTTGCATTTTTCCTTTTTGTCCGGTTTTTGAGGCCAAATGCTCCTTAGTGTGCTGGTTGGATAGACGAAGTTGTGCTGAGGTCGTAACTCTTTTTAATGAAATACATCCCGAATCGACGGTCGATCTCTAGAACCACGGTTTCAAAAACTTTAAGAAGATTCAATGAAACTGGAAGCACAAAAAATCGTGTAAAACCCAGACGACCGGAAGCTGTTACAAACGAAAAAGATTCTTTGAATGTTACATTAGATGTGGAAGAAAATCCAAAAACTTTTTTATACCAGTTGACTCTAAATCATAATATGAGTAGAAAATGTATACACAATATAATGAAACGCGAAGAATATCATCCCTACAAAATTCACCTGTTACAGGAGCTAAGTGAAGATGATTTTGACCGCAAAATCGAATTTTGCGAAACAATGATGAACAAAATAAATCAAGATGGTGCCTTTATCAATCACATTCTCTTCTCTGATAAATCAACTTTTTGTTTAAATGGGAATGTTAGCCGCCATAATTGTAGGTATTGGTCTGACAGAAATCCGCACTGGATGGAGCAAGTTCATACGCAGTATACCCAAAAAATTAATGTTTGGTGTGGAATTATTGGTCGGAATGCTATTGGTCCTTTTTTAATTAATGGTAATCTGACTTCTCTAAAGATACTTACAACTTTTACAACAAAACATTGTTATTAGGTATTGGTCTGACAGAAATCCGCACTGGATGGAGCAAGTTCATACGCAGTATACCCAAAAAATTAATGTTTGGTGTGGAATTATTGGTCTGAATGTTATTGGTCCTTTTTTAATTAATGGTAATCTAACTTCTCAAAGATACTTACAACTTTTACAACAAAACATTGTTCCCGGCTCAGAGAAATCTTCCCAAACTCGAATAACGGAAATATACCAGCAGACACCATATGGTTCCAACAAGACGGAGCACCGCCCCATTTTGGTCGTGTAGTACGTTTCCTGATAGATGGATAGGACGGCGGAGAACAATTGAATGGCCAGCTAGGTCGCCTGATTTGACCCCACTTTATTGTTTCTTGTGGGGTCATTTAAAAAGTCGAGTTTATTTAAACAGACCATTAAATATCGCAGATTTGCAAAAAGTTAAAGGACGGCATTTTGAGCATATTTTATAATATAAAATACTTATACAATTTAAACATTATTTTCATTATTCTTAAAATGTATGAGTTCAATTTTAATAAAATGCGTTATTTTTATTATTTTTGGTCGAAGTGAGGTTGTCAACAGTTGACGACAGATTAAAAACATAATTTCAAAAGCTAACTTACTTCTCTTCAAATTCGAATCTGTAAACAGACACAGTGTGCCAAATTTCAGCCAGTTTCAATAAACCGTTTTCAAAATATTTAGCTGTATCCATACATAATCGCAACCCTGTGTATAATAACGGTAGGAAATGGGTGTAATTAATAAAAGTGTTAATTCCGTTTTGTACCTATGTTTATTCATCATCAGTATTATATCGACTAACAAACGTATTCATTTTACTTTCTTAGGATTATGAATAATTTTTGAATAAACAAATTCTTAAAATGTAATAATTTGAAACGCTCATACTTATAAAAAAAAGTCGTGTGGTGGCCACCCACATCTCATTTTTTCTCATAGTGTACAACCATGCTTTATCTTATTCCAAGAAGTATAAATACTTCATGGCATATGATACAACTGAAATCACTCAATGTGTTTATTTTGCCAAGTGTTTATGAAAGAACACTTTATAAAAAGGTCTAGAGATAATACATATACAGGTCTCTAGGTATAAGAAATGATATGGGAATGTGTTGAGATTAATTAATATTTTGCGCCTTAAATATGATTACTCCAACAAAAATCTTCTTTGTATATGTATATGTTTGTAAATAGTTCTTACTTAGGTAGAATTATAATACGTATATGAATTGCTTATTTATAAAACATATAATTAGCACTCTGTAAATTTCACAGCAAAAGCAAAACATTGTTTGGTCAAAGAGTGTACTTAACATTATTGAGAATTTCAGATAATCTACAGAAGGACCACACATGATTTGAAAGATATCACCTAGTATTTCCTAAACAAACGCACCTCTTCTAAAAAAAATTATGATGTTTATATCCTTCGTATACAGGATGTTTCCAAACAAGTGCGATAGTTTTCAGAGGGTGATTCCTTTTCAAAAATTAAAAGGGGAGTTTCATGTAATTTCATGTAAACAAAAGCTCTTAGGCTTGTGCTTGAAAAGTTACACGCTTCCAAAACTGAGATAAAAACATTGTTTTTTTCTTCTTAAAACTACTGAATAGTTAAAGAAATGGCATTATGTGAGCGTGTTCTACCAATAAAAATGCTACCTATGAATATTTTTTTAATTTTGTTGTGATCTTTTACAGGGGTGAAACATGCAACCCTTATTCCTTTTTTTTACCATACCTTTTTAACAAAATACAATTTCTTGATTTAAAAATATCCGTTGGAAAGAATGATTTAGTGCTAAACTTTTTTAACCCTTGTGTTTTCATAAAAAAATATTTAAAATATTTCAACGTTTTGTGACTTGATTCCTGTCTAATGGTTGGAGGTGATCATTTCGAGCAGTTTTACTTTCTTATACGTAGTATAAGGAAGTATTGTGATGTTGAAAATTTTCGACCTCGAGATTTTTGCAGATGTCCACGTTTTGAGGTCCCCTGATACCAAAAAAGTGGTTTTTACAAAATGTCTGCGTGTTTGTGTGTGTGTGTGTCTGTCTGTCTGTCTGTGTGTGTGTGTGACCACGATAGCGGTCAAACCGCTATAGGTATCAACTTCAAATTTTATATTTACGAATATAATCTCCCTCTTGAGAACTGATTAGATTTTGAGCAAAATCGGCATACCGGAAGTAGTAGTTTACTACAGTGAAAAAATCGAATTTTGCAAATATTTCGTCAATTACTAAGTTTAAACAAATTTATAAAGAATTCAAATGTACTTAGAATTAAATTTTAGAAAAATTGTATTAATAAAGTTTTTCGAAATTCCGACCGGAAGTAGGTCTTTTACTCTTATCGAAAATCAGTTTTTTGCGAATATCTCGCAAGTCATGCTTTCTAGGCAGGTACATTACCAGTATAAAAGTATTTAGAACGTACTTTTAAATATCTCTTGTATAAAAAAAATTTCAAAATTCGGACCGGAAGTAACACTTTTACTCTTACCGAATAACGATTTTTTGCAAATATGTCGTAAATTATGCATTCTATATATATTTATGAAGAGTACAAAAGTATTTAGAGTTGGATTTGGAATATTTTTTGTATAAATTAAATTTCAAAATTCGGACCGGAAGTAACACTTTCATACGTATAAGAAAGTCGTGTGGTGGCCACACCTAATTTTTTACTTTCTTATACGTAGTATAAGGAAGTATTGTGATGATGAAAATTTTCGACCTCGAGATTTTTGCAGATGTCCACGTTTTGAAGTCCCCTGATACCGAAAAAGTGGTTTTTAAAAAATGTCTGTGTGTCTGTCTGTGTGTCTGTCTCTGTGTGTGTCTGTGTGTGTGTGTGTGACCACGATAGCGGTCAAACCGCTGTAGGTATCAATTCCAAATTTTGTATTTACGTGTATAATCTCCCTCTTGAGATCTGATTAGTTTTTCAGTAAAATCGGTAGACCGGAAGTAGCAGTTTACTTGAGCGAAAAAATCGAATTTTGCCAATATTTCGTCAACTACTAAATTTAAACAAATTTATAAAGAATTCATATATACTTAAAATTAAAATTGAGAATAATTTTATTTAAAAAGTTTTTCGAAATTCCTACCGGAAGTAGGTCTTTTACTCTTATCGAAAATCAGTTATTTGCGAATATTTCGCAAATCATGCTTTTTAGACAAGTACGTTACGGGTATAAAAGTATTTAAAACATAATTTCCAATATCTTTTGTATAAAAAAAATTTCAAAATTCAGACCGGAAGTGCCACTTTTACTCTTATCGAATAGCGATTTTTTGCAAATATGTCGTAAGTTATGCATTCTATATATATTTATCAAGAGTACAAAAGTATTTAAAACTGGATTTGCAATATTTTTTGTATATATGAAATTTTAAAATTCGGACCGGAAGTAGCACTTTTACTCTTAGCGAGGAGCACTTTTTTGATAATATCTTGCAAAGTATGCATTCTATAGAGATTTATTAAGAGAATAGAAGTACTTAGAATAGGATTTTGAATAATTTTTGTAAAAAAAAATTCTTAAATTTCTATAATTTGAAACGCTTATACGTATAAGAAAGTCGTGTGGTGGCCACACCTCATTTTTTTTAATTCCGTTCCATTTGATGTGAATATTGTCTTTTGCAATTAATTACAAAACTTGGGTTCTCTGACGCGTCTCTGCAGTTCTGTGATGAAACTACACCGTTAGTGGTAAACGTAGCTTCGTCAGTAAAGATATTTCTTTTCAAAAATTCTCTGTCGTTTAAAAAATCACCTTGATTCCATAGGCAATACTCCATTTTTCTATGTAAATCTCCTTCTTCAAGAGAGTGCAAGAATTTTGGCTTATAATATTTATATATATGCTGCTAATATTACTGCATCATCAAGATGCTTTCGATTATTTAATGGTCGTGATCTCGACTTACTGACTTTCCAATAGAGTTGAAAACGCGATTGCAATGTGCAACTACACCATGAAGCCTATGCGTTTGCACTTTATATTTGAGATAAGAATTTTCTAAATAAGTTTACTCAAAAAACTAGAAATATTTAATAATTACAATTTTTCATCGAAACTTCGTATATAATCGATTTTAGTGATTAGTAACAACTTATTAAAATACTTTTTTTGCTCTATCTTCATCGCTACTATGACTTTACTTGAAAAACTAAGCTCTGTCGAGTTGGCCCCCTCCAGTTATAACGACACAATTGAGCACAAATGAAGTACAAGTGATACACATTTTATGATTTTATACTATATAAATTATAGCAAAGGAGGGGGCCACAGTACACATTCATCAATTTCGGAATTTTTTTTATGTATAACTTCGAAAATGAGCGATTTCGGAGAAAATATTTTCGGGATGCCGATCGTCAAGTTGGACCCCCTTCGATTTTTTTAAAAATATCTGAAAACAGAAGAGCACAAATGAAACTAATAACAGCACAATTGAACACAAATGGAGCACAATTGATACGCATTTTATAGTAGATAAATTATAACTAGAGGGGGCTAACTTGACACAGCTGAAAAACTAGTACTTATTTTAATCATAATTAGCAAGATTTAAATTCAAAAAAAATCATTCCTACAGAAATGGTAATCGTAACGTCCACTATCACCAGCAAACCATTTATACTGATTGCGTTATTAATAAATAATTTATTTATGTGTACTCATGTAAAGTGAAACACACGGTATTAAGAAGTACATAAAAGGTCAATTTTAAACTAAGTAAATTGCCGTTGTTTAGTTTTTCCCTTGTACTGCATCAAATAATTAACCAATATTACGAGTACACCAATTCTTCAACAGGAATGCAAATACATATAGGTACACGACATTCACATGTTGTATTTGTATGCTTATATGGGTAGGAACTCGAAGTACATTGATAATTGCGAAACATTCGGTAAAATAAACATTGTGCTTGCATTAAAGTCAATTTGACAATAAATACTATGCATTCACGTTAACAACGATTAAATCAAATTACGTACTAAAGGAATCTTTCTTTTGTGAATCGGATTTTACACTTACCAACATTCTGTAATAAATTGCACAGATCCAATAACTGGAACATTTTTCACTACTACAAGACATTTCTCATATATGTGAAAATTTATCGTATGTAATTAGTCCGATCACGATTTCCTTGATTAAATATTGCCCAAATAACTATATATAAATATAAATATATATATATATATATATATATACATGTGCATATATATATATATATAATTAAATTTCTTGGACGATTTAGAGGTCAATACTAATTTCAAATTAATTTAAAATTAGTTTAATTGTTAATTAGGTAATTTTTAATATCTTTAAAAATTACCCAGCGGTCCAGGAATCGAACCCGAAATCTCCTGATTACTAGTCAGGTGTGTTATCCACTACACTACCACGGGCTTCGGTCTCGACTCCTTTAATTGTACTGATATACATATACATATACATATACATATAGCAAGTAACAGATATATATATGCACATGAATATGTGAATAAGGTCAAGAAAAATTTAGAATTATTTATTATATATATATATATATATATATATATATATATATGTATAAATATTAAATTTAACATTCGTCAAATCGAAATAATTATTTTTACAATTTGTTAAATATTTTTTTGCATAAAAAAAACCTTCAAACTACGAATTTCTTATGATAAAAATATTTTCTAGTTTGGCAACATTTCGCCTGTCTCTTTCGATAATGAAAAGTAGCGATTTATTAATTTCTGAATAAATAATTTCGTTACTTTCTAAAACACAAGACTTTGATCATATAAGAACAATATTATAGAACTTAATTATTCAGGAGATAAAACCATATGTGAAATAAAACAAACAAATGTTTAAGATTTACACTGTATTTAATAACAACGACAGCTGTTTCGCTACACTGTGGCTTCGTCAGGTTGACATATAATTCTTTATGAGAATAAATTTTATAAGTGCAATAGTGGTTTAATTATGGGAAATCCTTTGTCACGTTTATTAGCAGAAATTTTTATGGACAATTTAGAAAGAAAAATTTTTGAAAATAGTAACTTAAATTAAAAACGTATTATTTTGGTTCAGATACGTTGACGACATTTTGATAGGATACACAGGTACACACAGACAATTGAATAATTTCTTTGAATTTATTAATTCTATTAATTCCCATATTACGTTTACATTAGAATAAGAAATGAATAACAGTATCAACTTCTTAGATCTTACGTTAAAAAGAGTCAATAACCAAGTACAATTTTCCATTTACCACTAAGACTCACATACTGACATAACCATTCACAACAAATCCAACCATCCATATCAACATAAATTAGCGGCTTACCACAGCATGATCCATAGATTGATTAACACGCCAATGTCCACTTCAGACTATAGTAAAAAATATAACATTATTAAACAAATTGCCTATAACAATCGATTCGACCCAAATTTAATAGATAAATTAATTTCTAAGAAATTATTCAACAAAACGTTGCAAGAAATTTATCCAGTTACAAAACACACTACAATTAAAAAGTTTAAATCTTTCACTTACTTAGGGGAGAATCAATTAATAAAATTACTTAGAAAACAGAAAATTAATATTGCATACAAAACAAACAATAACCTTGCAAAATACATCAAGAATAATAAAGAAAAAACTAATCAGAATAATAAATCGGGAGTCTATAGGTTAACTTGTGGTACATGTACTAAGGGATATATAGGTCAAACAGGAAGAGCATTTAAAACACGGATTGCTGATCGTTACTCCGCTTACATAAACCAAAAAAATGATTCGACTTACGCGAATCATTTGATAGAGAATAATCATATTTTTAATAAAGATTTTGATATCCTTCATGTTGAAAATAAAAGTATTAAACTAGATTTACTAGAGACATTAGAAATCAATAAATATAAACATTCAGACAATTTATTAAACGATAAAGTAGACTCATCACCATATTTAGTCAGTAATACAGCTTACCTAATTTCACACATAACATCTGTTTGCAATAGATTTAGTTCCACGTACTTTTTGTATAGACCCGATACTTTTAGACAAGAAATTGTTCTTTATTTATTAGTTCTTAGAATTCCTAATATCCACACACTATATATAAGAGTCAAGTGTATGTAGATAGTTATTATTGTATATGTCAACCTGACGAAGCTACAGTGTAGCGAAACAGCTGTCGTTGTTATTAAATACAGTGTTAATCTTAAACATTTGTTTGTTTTATTTCACATTGAAAATGGATTTACATCAAGTAAAGACCAACTCAATCCAAGATAAAACCATACTTTTTTTAACGTTTAATCTTGTATTTCTAGCAAATGGATTTCATTCCAAAGAGGAAAATTTAGATAAAATCGAAAAGATTGGACAAATCCACCAAAAATTTGAAGAAAGGTAATGACAGTTTACATCCAATGCTTGCACAACATTCTGTCCCTTCATGCGTTAGCTTGATTATATTTATCAGTTTATTATTTACTCCTAGTTCCTTAATGCTACATATAATTTACCGCTCCTTACTCTGTGGAACGCTTGTTTAAAATCTATAAAAATCAGACATGTATCTTTTTCAAATTCGTGGCTTTCTGCTTGTATTTCTCTAAGCGTGAATATTTGATCTATCTCTGATCTTACCTGTCTAAATCCACATTGATATTCAACTAAAGCTTCTTCCATTTTAGCAACCAATAAGGTTTTTATACACGAGGCAAGAATTTTGAAGGCTATATTTAATAAAGCATTGCCTTCTATAGTTTCCACAAACTGACTTGTCCCGTTTTTTATATACTGGATAGAGCATAATTTGTTCCTACACATAATTATTTTCCCTTCGAATTTAGAAGTTCTTCAAAACATCCCTTACATTCAGTATGTCTTTTTCTCCTCCTGTCAACTTTGTACATTTGATTATTTGTTTGGCACCCCCTTAGTACTTTTCCCTGGTGTCTTATGTATTGTGCTTTAACATTCGTACCCTTCTTTTGTTTCTTTCCTCCAGTTCGTTCCACATATCTCGTCAAACCATTCCCGTTTATAGCAATTGTACAGGGTGTTTCATCGGTTGGGGTATCGCGAATTAAAGTGCCTAAATATAAAAATATCGACTTCAAATTTTAACCACTTATAGAGCTTTTAAACCGCTACCAGCAGGTTAGGTTGTTTTTGATAATATTATTTTAATTAATGCGTAAATTAAAAAAAAACGTATTATCAAAAATTAAAAGTGCTCAAAAAATGTTCAAATTTGAATGGTGATACGTGGAAATATCACCCATATTAACTTCACAATCAGAATTTTTATAAACGAAACCGTTTGTCAAATAAAGTCAATATTAAATAATGTCGTTTTTCTTACGACAGATTTATGGTACTTAACTTTCTAATTGTGCTGTCCGCAAACAGGTAGTCCTTTTAAATTTATGACGGATAATAAATAAAAATTTATGACGGATAATATTCAACGGCATTTTGAAAACAGAAAACACTAGCAAAACACAGCTTAAACAAATGAAGTTGACTCCGTGAAAATAGAATCACAACTAACATCACAAAGTACCTAAATGTAAGTTCAGAATGCCCTTGGAAACGCTTCCCGATTAGTAGAACTACAACAACAACTGAAGGCTTCAGGGTTGAATATTATCCGTCATAAATTTTTATTTATTATCCGTCATAAATTTAAAAGGACTACCTGTTTGCGGACAGCACAATTAGAAAGTTAAGTACCATAAATCTGTCGTAAGAAAAACGACATTATTTAATATTGACTTTATTTGACAAACGGTTTCGTTTATAAAAATTCTGATTGTGAAGTTAATATGGGTGATATTTCCACGTATCACCATTCAAATTTGAACATTTTTTGAGCACTTTTAATTTTTGATAATACGTTTTTTTTTAATTTTCGCATTAATTAAAATAATATTATCAAAAACAACCTAACCTGCTGGTAGCGGTTTAAAAGCTCTATAAGTGGTTAAAATTTGAAGTCGATATTTTTATATGTAGGCACTTTAATTCGCGATACCCCAACCGATGAAACACCCTGTATACAGTTATACATCTGTATTGCCTGCACCATTTTTGACTCATTTCATTACCGACATTCTCCAAGGCATTACTTTTCTCCATATGCTGTAAGTGCATTTTAAAGCTTTTTTTATAAGTTCCTTTTGCTTCGTTGCCCTGTAACCTGTTCAAACCTGTTTTGTTTAGCTTTGCCATCTGTCTATTTCTTAATACAGATATTTCTTGCTTTGTTTGTATTCCCACTTTTTATATTAGTTATGCACCTTTCCTGATTTGTTTCTACTAGCACATGATCTGTTTTATTAACAGCTGATCCATTTGTAGATCACCAAGTTTTTTTGTAGATCTGCTTTCTTTGAAAGTAAGCGTTCTTTATCATCATCTTTTTCCTTTGCAAAATCTATTAATAATCGCCTGCTTTCATTTTGCTCATTGTGTTTACTGAATTTTCCTATTGTCTGTTGATAAATTTGTCATTTACCAATCTTTGCATTTGCGTCTCCTAGGTCTATCATTAAATCATATTTCCTAATTTTCTCGTACTCGTTATATAATTCATTATAAAATTCCTCTTTAACTTGTACGTCTTTTTCTTCACTTGGAGCACGCATATTTAGTAGGGATATTTTCTGATATTTTCCTCTCGTTCTCGATGAACACATTCTATCAGAAATAAATGACATGAAGACAAAATATGTGACACGAACTAAAAGAGAAAATATTAAAGATTAAAAGATCAACATGACAGCAGCAAGGGGGAAAGTCTACAGCTTTGAAGAGGTGGAGTCCTTTACATATTTGGGAGCAGAATTTAAAAGGAAGCCATGTACAAAAAGACTGGTCCAGAGGAGCAAAGCTGAGTGTGTATCAGTCAATATTGAGGCCTATAGTATTTATTGTTTGGGGTGAAACTTGGGCAATGGATAATAGCGAACAAAAAATGCTGGAAGTACGGGAAAAAGTGCATGCAAAAGATACATAAAGGCAAAAAAAGATGGGCAAGAAAAACCAATAATGAATTGCAAAAATTGTACAGCCAACCAGATATCATAGGGATAGCTAAGGGATATAGATTAAGATGTTTAGGACACATGGAACGCATGCACAACGAGGGAGTACCTAAAAGACTGGTGGAAGCTGGCAATAGAGGAAAGAGAAAACGAGGCAAATCCAAAATAAGGTGGATGGACGAGGTAATGAAGCATGTGAAGTATTTGAAGATAAATAACTGAAGAGAGAAAGCAAGAGACATAAGATAATGGAGAAAGATAACATACCAAGCAAAGAGGCTACTACACAATAAATCATAAATAAACGCCGATAAATAACTGAAATATATTTGCTTGTATATACTACAAGAGTTTTTTTTTACAAACCTATTTAATATATACATACACATATACACGGTAGCCAGAAAAATGCGGACAAACGCTAGGTAGAACGATTCTTTGTTCAATTCTGAGGCGATAATCTTAATCCAAAAAAGTTATACGGTCCTTCCTTACGGCATACGAGACCATCAAACATTAAGTTGTACGGCTAAAATTTAGCAAAATTCGTCAAATTTATCTATGTAAAATCATTGTGGTGAAATTTAGAAATGGAATTATCTCAAATGCATTGATGTAACTAATCGATTAATACCAATGGTTTACAAAAAAAAAAAAAAAAGCACTGTACTACTTTTTTCAATTAAGATTGTCAACTCAGAATTAAACAAAGATTTGGCCTGCGTGGCGTTTGTCCGCATTTTTCTGGCCACCGTGTATATATGGAAAAAATGAAACAATCATGGTGTTAAAATTACTGCTGACAGAGTTGACTAGGTATTATATATTCCATATATTTTAGACAACCCAACATAGTCGGTCAACCCCCCCCCCCCCCCCACTCCGCCCAACAACACCGAACACATTAATAAGAACTGTCACAAATTTTATTAACAGTGCCAGTCGTTCAAAAATCGTATTTTATACTTATTTTGGAATAGAAAAATATCTAGGCTGAAAACATTTGATTTTAGTATTTCTTATTCCTCGGCTTATTTGTTGGCTATCTGTTTCTAATGGTGTTTGTTTTATCTTAATAATAACTGTTCATTGCTTTTCAGTTTATTTAATGAAAAAGATCAGGTGGTGAAAAAGATTCGTCCAAAACGGAGTTTGCTATCACTATATTCGATGATAAATTGCGCTATAGATTGTGATCCATTAACGTACGTAGGATATGGCTGCTTCTGTGGCCTGTACGGATCCGGTATTCCAGTGGATGGCATCGACAGGTTAGTATTAGACTACTTTGATTTAATGATTGTTTTTGGGTCCGTGTCAACGCTAGTACTAGTACCTATACGAAGGAATTACTATCATTTACGTATGTATATTGTAAACGTATACGAGAACATTGAAAATTTAAAAAATATAAATAGAATAGAAAATATAAATAAAATAAAATGATAGCAGATTAAAGTACTTTATTGTTTTTCAACATTTGTATAAACCAATTAGTAAAGCATTTATCCCACTCATAAGTTGGTATGCTTTAAATGTGTGTTTCATACGTTTCAACTGTCTCCTCAAGTGATGAAGATCTTTGTCCACACATTTTATCTTTAATTTTGGGGAGCGCAAAGAAGTCATTGGGGGACACATCAGGGCTGTAAGGACAATGGCGGAGTAATTCAGCGTTGTTGTCAGTTAAGTAGTCGAGTGTTAATTTAGCGGTGTGAGAACTCGCTTTTTCGCAACTCCGCAATAACTTTCTTTTAACTTTACAGTTTTACGATTTTCCAATGGAATCGTGATCACGTGAGCTGTCTTCAATACAAAATAAGCAATCATTTGTTTAGAAACACTGCGCGCTCGAACAACTTTCGTCGGTTTTGCTTCACTTTGAAATACGCATAGGTACTTCCAAGTGAAGCAGATTGTTTTTTCTTTCTTTCAGATTTATATGAGTAGTTCCATGTTTCACCGCCACTGACGATGTTAAAAACGGAGATTTCCTGAACCTGAGTGAAAGTGTTTCAGTGTTTCTTTGCATCACTTCACACGAGCTTCTTCCAGTGGTTCAGAACGCGAAAAACGCGATTGAAATTGTGAACTCCTTAGTTTTAACAAATTTTCCATTAAAAGTTGAATAAGTTTATATTTTTGAGTATGCTGAATCTGAAATTATGCATAAAAAACCCGAATTTGTAAAACCTACCCTAAAAATGCGAAAAATTGATATTACATAATTAAGTACGAAGAATATTTTTTAAACAAATTATACAGTTTAGTTTGCAAATTCGAGGTATTTGTTTGTCAAAAAGCACCCCTTAATGCATTGAATTTGACATGTTTAGTAGTTTGTACTTGGTTAAAAAAAAACACTTAAAACATTCTCAAATTATATTGTAGAAATTTTTGTCCAAAATACAATATTCAGCTTTTAAGCTTCAGTAAAATGCTTTTATACATTAACAGCAACACCCTTAGTCAAATCAAAAATTGACTAGAAACAATCCCAGGTAGCAAGCTCACGTTAAATTCACGTCTTTTTTTGGTCAGTCAATGACCCAAACTAACGTGATTTCGGACGTCCGTATGACGTAAAAATGACGGCCTAATGTCACAGTCTAGCGACGTCATTTTTTAACGTTAAATAATCGTTTCATAATGACGTTCTTTGACGTCATGTTTGTACGTGAAATGAACGTTTAATAATAACGTAAAATGACGTCATTCTTTAACGTTAAATGAACGTTATACAATGTCGTGATATGAACGTACAAAATAATACAAATGTCACCATTTAAAATATTTATTGTGGAATAAAACATCAACTCTAATATAAAAAATAAAACAAAATTACATTGAAATTGTGGAAAGATTTGCAACATTAGAGGAAGAAAACATTTGATTTTCATTACCAATAAGATTTTCTGAAATGCACGTACGTCTTTCTGTCTGACTTGATTCACTTTCCACAGCTTCTGCAATCCTCCTATAAATCTGCCGAGGGCCAACAACCTCTTTTCTACGACGCTTCATTTTCTTTCGTTGGCGCATTCAAGTTGTGGCGTTGTGGCGAATGTTTTAACCAAACTTTGATGTGGTCTTCAATGTCTCTTTCAAGTCTTGGGGGATATTTACATTTTCCAGCATCTACGTGTAATTAAAGCAAATAAATTATTAAAATATGAAATTTTATGCTGAATTGCACTTACCGATAACAACCATGTTTAGGCATAAATTGGCAAATGCCTTCTTCACTCCCTTTCCACGAAAACTGTAGTTACAAGCCAGCTGATTAGTGAGGCATCGTTTTAAAATATTATTTGTTAGAGAAATTGCATCCCTTCCTCCAATTGATGACAAATAAAAACCCTGCAAATGTTTAAAATTATTTCATTACAATAAGTGTTTATAGCGTTATACAGTTATTTACCAAAGCAAATGACTTTTCCTTATCTTAAAGGACACTTTCCAGGGTATTTAATTCTTCTTCATCTTTAATTGGCAGTTCCACTGCAAGATCAGTAAAACTGATTATAGAATTTGTTATGATGTCTTGTTGACTCAAGCGGTGCAAAATTTGTTTATCTTGTTCCTTAATCTGCTACAACAAATTAATAATACTCTTGTGTGCCAAACCCAATCCTAAAAAACCAACATTGTCAGTTATCTTTTAACGTTAAAATATTTTGCTCACCTCCTTTTTCCAACAACACTTGTCCATCGATAACTGAAGTATTGCTGCTCGATAATGGTGTGTTGATTCTAAGAGATGTTGTTTCTGGTGTATTTACAAAGTGATCTGAAGCAAACGCTTGATCTAAAAAATATCACTTAATACAAAAAAAAAGTGCAGAAATTATATTACCATGCAAATGCTTTGCTGTTTTTATTGGTGGTGGACGTTCAAATATTCCTACATTATCATCTTCATCACTAGTGGTATCATAAGCTTTTCTAGCAACATGCTTCATTTTGGACCTTCTATATGTGTCTTCCACCTCTGATTGTAAATCAGACGTTACTTCGGCTTCCTTTATCTTTTTAGGAGCCTTATCATAATCATCTGAAAAGTACATTATTATTGTGCAAAAGAATTAAACATGTTCTTCCTTTTAGCAAATGTGTTTTCAATAGCCCAGTGTTACAGGTAATACTCGTAATAATCTTTTATTTCCACTTTCTAAGTATTATAACACTGCGGTTCTTATTTCAATACCATGACAACATATAACAGTTTACAGTCTTACTGACATAATGGATATAAAAAATATAAAGTAAATTAATGAGGGTGAAAATAAAAGTTTGTACGGGGCATTAATCTTTATATTATACTGGGATCACATATAAACATGTTAAATAAATAACTACTATGTGCAGCTTACTACAGTTTTTATTTTTTTAATTTTTGTTTGTATAGTGCAGATTTTTATCTAAGGCTGCTCGCACACCAATTATACAAAATGTTTGACAAAATTTATTTGAAGCCACTATGCACACAAATTTGACAAATTATTAAGTTGTTGTACACAAATTGATCAAAATATATGTACAACTAAACTAAAAACTAAATTATACAATCATTTGGCATTTATAATTAATGTTAATTAAATTTATTAACACATTATTAATTAAGAATTTGCCAGAAATGTGCAGCGCTTTATAATATTTCTCCTTGTTCTTGTGTGGAGGCCAAAATACTTCTGAATTCCGAGGTGTATCCATGCCTGATTAACGATAGCGATACCACCGCCATCGTTTTCTTGAAACTCAACACCTATGAAGACCATAATTATGTCTGTAAGGGTAAGAGTAAGTAAATGCCTCAATTATACTTACAGGTGAAATAATTATCATGCTTACCGAATAATGGAAGCACAGGGTTAAACAGAGTTACCGGTTAACCTCAAAGTAGAACTTATTATGTGAAGCACAACGACCTGGAAGCGAAATAACAGAAACAAGTCTCTTGGTTCACGTGCACATTTTTGTAAATATAACCATCTTAAAATTGTACTTAAAAGCAAGCTGTTTTGAGACGCCGTTATTCTGGGTGTAAAAGGGCAGTAAACCACAGTAAAATAACGGTAACGCAGGCGCATAGTCAGGTGATGAAAGACAAAAAATGAGTGTGACTTCTTTGTACGTATGTGCAATCCAAAATGTGTATATATTAAAAGTTAATAAAAAATGTAAACAACAATAATTTAAAAATCATTATTTCCTGATAATTATTGTAATTTTAGGGTCCAAATGTCTGACAAAATAATAACAAGATTAGGTATATTTTAGTACAAATTAAAGAGCATAAATTCTGAAGTTCAAGTATTTCTTTTTTTATTAATTTTAAACAAATACACAGTTGTACAACCACGATATGTAATACCACCAGTACGTAAACTTGTGCATGGTTTGCGAAAATGTAAACTCTGATTTTAAAGACGTTTATAAGACGTTTACATGGCGTCATAACTTTGACGTATTGCATTAGTCATAATAATGACGATATTAATGACGTCGTCTATTGGTCATATGACGTTTAATGACCATTAATCACCAAAAAAAGACGTGAATATAACGTGAGCTTGCTACTTGGGATAACATTTTATATATTCTGAATAATTAATCAGAATCGGAAAAATATTCAGATGATATATCCAATGCGGTATCATCTTCCCCAATAACATTTACTAACTCTAAAATTTGCGAATCAAATCGCCATTTTCTAGAATCAGTTAAATGTTGTAAACTTAAATATGAATCAAAACTTAATATTAATCGACAAAACAAGTCCTCATTTGTATGCTCCCTTGATGATTTTCTCGTAAAATGGCTACGAAATTTTTTCACCTCTTTGTTTTTTGCTTCCTGTGCTTCTTCTGACAATTCACCAATTGGTAAAATAGCGTTATTAATGACCAAAGTCCCATGAAACAAAATTTTATGTACTGAGGTTGGCATATAATACCAATTGTACAATTCAACGTATTTTTTTGCTGTATTTAAACAATATTTCCGAAAACTATTTACATTAATGTCAAGACCACTATTTATTGTTTATAAAATTACTCCAAATTTATGCATTAAATCTTCATGGATTTCAGTTATTTCAGATGACAATTTAGCGTTTGCAAAAAATCATCTAGCTGTATTGCCATCATTTCTTATGCCAAATCCTGGTTTAGGAATATCAACAATAAGTCCCATTTATTCGCGAAAAGAATTTTGAATACTTAGTTTCCTCGTTTCTAGTTTGGGTTTGTCCGCTTGTTTAACTTTCCACGTTTATATATCTAATCTATAAGCTATGTGTAACAAGCACTCAAAAAATCTTATGTACGCATGTAAGACAGATAAGCCAAACTGAAAAATTTCTGGTTGTTCAGGAATATTTTGTATGTATTCCAAATTGTACATTTTTGATATTGTTGCACAGCATATATAACATCTCATCCCAGAGGAATCAGCAAGAAGCATTACATATTTTTCCATCAACCATAGTTAATTCTAGCAAAAATTGTATTGTGCATTTGTCAGACACAAAAAGTTCTAATAAATCGATTTGGTTAGATATATATAATTTTTCATTTTTAGCGATTTCTTCAGATTCACGTACCAATAAAGGTCTGCAAAATTTAACAGACGATGGTCGAAGATTTTTCCATAATACATGATTTTCATTGTCAATTAGCCTCAATGGCACTACAGAAGTCATACATATGCTGTCATCTTTTACACCTTCACTTTCAAATTTTTGTTTATATGTGGAAAACCCAGAACTACCATCAAAGCCCCCCAGGTAGCAAGCTCACGTTAAATTCACGTCTTTTTTTGGTCAGTCAATGACCCAAACTAACGTGATTTCGGACGTCCGTATGACGTAAAAATGACGGCCTAATGTCACAGTCTAGCGACGTCATTTTTTAACGTTAAATAATCGTTTCATAATGACGTTCTTTGACGTCATGTTTGTACGTGAAATGAACGTTTAATAATAACGTAAAATGACGTCATTCTTTAACGTTAAATGAACGTTATACAATGTCGTGATATGAACGTACAAAATAATACAAATGTCACCATTTAAAATATTTATTGTGGAATAAAACATCAACTCTAATATAAAAAATAAAACAAAATTACATTGAAATTGTGGAAAGATTTGCAACATTAGAGGAAGAAAACATTTGATTTTCATTACCAATAAGATTTTCTGAAATGCACGTACGTCTTTCTGTCCGACTTGATTCACTTTCCACAGCTTCTGCAATCCTCCTATAAATCTGCCGAGGGCCAACAACCTCTTTTCTACGACGCTTCATTTTCTTTCCTTGGCGCATTCAAGTTGTGGCGTTGTGGCGAATGTTTTAACCAAACTTTGATGTGGTCTTCAATGTCTCTTTCAAGTCTTGGGGGATATTTACATTTTCCAGCATCTACGTGTAATTAAAGCAAATAAATTATTAAAATATGAAATTTTATGCTGAATTGCACTTACCGATAACAACCATGTTTAGGCATAAATTGGCAAATGCCTTCTTCACTCCCTTTCCACGAAAACTGTAGTTACAAGCCAGCTGATTAGTGAGGCATCGTTTTAAAATATTATTTGTTAGAGAAATTGCATCCCTTCCTCCAATTGATGACAAATAAAAACCCTGCAAATGTTTAAAATTATTTCATTACAATAAGTGTTTATAGCGTTATACAGTTATTTACCAAAGCAAATGACTTTTCCTTATCTGAAAGGACACTTTCCAGGGTATTTAATTCTGCTTCATCTTTAATTGGCAGTTCCACTGCAAGATCAGTAAAACTGATTATAGAATTTGTTATGATGTCTTGTTGACTCAAGCGGTGCAAAATTTGTTTATCTTGTTCCTTAATCTGCTACAACAAATTAATAATACTCTTGTGTGCCAAACCCAATCCTAAAAAACCAACATTGTCAGTTATCTTTTAACGTTAAAATATTTTGCTCACCTCCTTTTTCCAACAACACTTGTCCATCGATAACTGAAGTATTGCTGCTCGATAATGGTGTGTTGATTCTAAGAGATGTTGTTTCTGGTGTATTTACAAAGTGATCTGAAGCAAACGCTTGATCTAAAAAATATCACTTAATACAAAAAAAAAGTGCAGAAATTATATTACCATGCAAATGCTTTGCTGCTTTTATTGGTGGTGGACGTTCAAATATTCCTACATTATCATCTTCATCACTAGTGGTATCATAAGCTTTTCTAGCAACATGCTTCATTTTGGACCTTCTATATGTGTCTTCTACCTCTGATTGTAAATCAGACGTTACTTCGGCTTCCTTTATCTTTTTAGGAGCCTTATCATAATCATCTGAAAAGTACATTATTATTGTGCAAAAGAATTAAACATGTTCTTCCTTTTAGCAAATGTGTTTTCAATAGCCCAGTGTTACAGGTAATACTCGTAATAATCTTTTATTTCCACTTTCTAAGTATTATAACACTGCGGTTCTTATTTCAATACCATGACAACATATAACAGTTTACAGTCTTACTGACATAATGGATATAAAAAATATAAAGTAAATTAATGAGGGTGAAAATAAAAGTTTGTACGGGGCATTAATATTTATATTATACTGGGATCACATATAAACATGTTAAATAAATAACTACTATGTGCAGCTTACTACAGTTTTTATTTTTTTAATTTTTGTTTGTATAGTGCAGATTTTTATCTAAGGCTGCTCGCACAACAATTATACAAAATGTTTGACAAAATTTATTTGAAGCCACTATGCACACAAATTTGACAAATTATTAAGTTGTTGTACACAAATTGATCAAAATATATGTACAAATAAACTAAAAACTAAATTATACAATCATTTGGCATTTATAATTAATGTTAATTAAATTTATTAACACATTATTAATTAAGAATTTGCCAGAAATATGTTTAAAACGTTTGTCAAACATTTAGTTTGATTGGTGTACATTTTGGTCAAACATTCCCATATATTTTAATGGACGCTGCAGTACTTCAAACATTTTGTTTGACAAATAAATTGTTTTGTATAATTGATATGGACGCAGCCTAATAGATATGATTTTTTTCTGCAGTGACATACATTGTTTGATATTCCTCTAACAAGCGTGACAACAGTTCAAGTTAACCTTGCACTGTACAGCAGATATATAATCATTAATCATGTATATAATACTACTGTATGTGACAAATAAAAAAATATAACTCACCAACAGAAAAAACAAATACGTGTTATTTTATACAATGGCCATATATTTTCATCCGGAATGTCTCCGTTTTTTTGCGCTTTATAATATTTCTCCTTGTTCTTGTGTGGAGGCCAAAATACTTCTGAATTCCGAGGTGTTATCCATGCCTGATTAACGATAGCGATACCACCGCCATCGTTTTCGTGAAACTCAACACCTATGAAGACCATAATTATGTCTGTAAGGGTAAGAGTAAGTAAATGCCTCAATTATACTTACAGGTGAAATAATTATCATGCTTACCGAATAATGGAAGCACAGGGTTAAACAGAGTTACCGGTTAACCTCAAAGTAGAACTTATTATGTGAAGCACAACGACCTGGAAGCGAAATAACAGAAACAAGTCTCTTGGTTCACGTGCACATTTTTGTAAATATAACCATCTTAAAATTGTACTTAAAAGCAAACTGTTTTGAGACGCCGTTATTCTGGGTGTAAAAGGGCGGTAAGCCACAGTAAAATAACGGTAACGCAGGCGCATAGTCAGGTGATGAAAGACAAAAAATGAGTGTGACTTCTTTGTACGTATGTGCAATCCAAAATGTGTATATATTAAAAGTTAATAAAAAATGTAAACAACAATAATTTAAAAATCATAATTTCCTGATAATTATTGTAATTTTAGGGTCCAAATGTCTGACAAAATAATAACAAGATTAGGTATATTTTAGTACAAATTAAAGAGCATAAATTCTGAAGTTCAAGTATTTCTTTTTTTATTAATTTTAAACAAATACACAGTTGTACAACCACGATATGTAATACCACCAGTACGTAAACTTGTGCATGGTTTGCCAAAATGTAAACTCTGATTTTAAAGACGTTTATAAGACGTTTACATGGCGTCATAACTTTGACGTATTGCATTAGTCATAATAATGACGATATTAATGACGTCGTCTATTGGTCATATGACGTTTAATGACCATTAATCACCAAAAAAAGACGTGAATATAACGTGAGCTTGCTACTTGGGCCCACTTGCAAATCAAAGTTAAGTTTGCATTTTCAGGTTCCACCACTTTTAAAAAGACTTTCACAAGTTTTATTTAGTAAATTTTGCAAACGCACTTCACACGTTTGCTCAGATATTGTAATATTATCAGGATAAAACGTCTTTTTGGCTTTTAGAATATCGTGGTAACTTGGATATAATTTGCAACCACGTTTTAAAGCTGTTGCTCTAACGAGCATATATTGCTGCTTCGTAAAACCACCCGAGATAATAAATGATCAGGTGTCATGGCATTTTGTTCTTGTTCAAAATCTTACCTCATTAAAGTAGGCTGTTTTTTAAGTAATAATTAAGTAATCAGTATTCTGTCCTGCTAAGCAAAAGTGCCATATGTGCAAAAATGGCCAAAATTAATTGGTATACTACGACCATTGTGAGCCCTTTTTACCAAGCAAAAACACCGAATATATCATTTATTCGGTGTTTATATGACATATTAGGTGTTTTTGCTTGGTAAAAAGGGCGCAGAATGCTCGTAGTATAACAATTATTCCAATATCTCACTTTGGCCATTTTTGCACATACTGCACGTTTGCTTAGCAGGGCAGCATTGGTGTACAGTTCTGTGCAATAAATTGGCGTACACTTAATATACGCTTATGTAAATATGACTTTTGTTTGAATACCTGTCATGTATGACAAATTGAATTGACGCTATAATTCCATTTGTCAACTTAACTTAAGCCATTTTCACAATGGCAAAATAATGTCAAAATTAGTAATAAGACGTGTACGCCAATTTATTGCACAAAACTGTACATACATGCTAAATTTTTGTCAAATTCTGACAGTTGTCATACTTAAATTAAAATTAAGACGCATACATGCCATAACCAAACTATCACAAATTATGCGATTGTGTCTGATTGCGTGCACTGACACCAATCTTAGAAAACGTATTTAAAAAATAACATACATCTAGCATCTAATGTCAAATTTTGATACTGATTCTATATTTAAAAACATAACTAATTTATTCAACTTCTCAGATGCTGTCAGGAACATGATTGGTGCTATACTAATTTGAAATGTCCTCTCTGGCAATATTATAGTGTTTCTTACTACTGGCAGTGCATAAACAACAAAGGCCATTGTGGTAAGCATTTTTTATACTTATTAAATTTGAATGCACGATATTTGTATCGAGAAAAGAATGAATATAATGGGTGTATTTAATTGATTTACTGATCAGCTATTTGCATTTTGGCAATTTTACGTTTTATGATTTTTGCCCCTGCATGAATTCAACATAATTGTCAAATTTGAAATTAATTAATTACCTCAAAACTCAGTTAGGACATTAATGGTAATGATCATAATATGAATATAGAGTGATGTTTACTTTGTAAATTAACTATTTAGGTACGACTCTGGTCGTATAACTCACGTAAGATGAAAGAAGATGTTCCAGGTGATACATATATACAGAACTTGTTCTAGTATACAGGGTGTCCGGGAAAATGTGGGAAATCTCTTGGATGCAGATAGAACATGAACAAATAAGATGACAAGTTCCTATAAAAAAATTTCCTACAGGCCCCTCCTACGGAGATATGCGTCCCTGAAGTACGCCGCTGGAAATCGGTTTTTATTGAATTTCTTTTAAAGTAATTAATATAAATATAAACGAAGTGGTGTCTCCGGAGGCACCTTAACGGAATTATTGAAAAACTTCATAAGGGGTTCAACATTGGCTCCGTGTAGTTTGATACACACGCAGGCACGACGAATTAAGGACTGTTGTACCCGCAACAATAACCCAGCCGTGTTCCTTATCACATCACAATGAAACGTGATTCTTTGTAGAAGTTCCTCCCTAGTGTCGGTCGCAGTGGAATACACCATTTTACTTTCTTATACGTAGTAAAAGGAAGTATTGTGATGATGAACATTTTCGACCTCGAGATTTTTGCAGATGTCCACGTTTTGAAGTCCCCTGATACCGAAAAAGTGGTTTTTAAAAAATATCTGTGCGTGTGTCTGTCTGTCTGTGTGTCTGTGTGTGACCACGATAGCGGTCAAACCGCTGTATATATCAATACCAAATTTTGTATTTACGTGTATAATCTCCCTCTTGAGATCTGATTAGTTTTTCAATAAAATCGGTAGACCGGAAGTAGCAGTTTACTTCAGTGATAAATTCGAATTTTGCCAATATTTCGTCAATTACTAAGTTTAAACAAATTTATAAAGAATTGAAATGTACTAAAAATTAAATTTGAGACAAAGTATCTTAAAAAGGTTTTTCGAAATTCCAATCGGAAGTAGGTCTTTTACTCTTATCGAAAATCAGTTTTTTGCGAATATCTCGCAAGTTATGCTTTCTAGGCAGGTACATTACGAGTATAAAAGTATTTAAATTATAATTTTAAATATCTTTTGTATAAAAAAAATTTCAAAATTCGGACTGGAAGTACCACTTTTACTTTTACCGAATAGCGATTTGTTGCAGATATGTCGTAAATTATGCATTCTATATATATTTATGAAGAGTACAAAAGTATTTAGAGTTGGATTTGGAATATTTTTTGTATACGTGAAATTGCAAAATTTGAACCGGAAGTGGCACTTTTTTTCGAATATCTTGCAAAGTATGCATTCTATAGCGATTTATTAAGAGAATGAAAGTACTTAGAAGAGGACTTTGAATAAGTTTTATATAAAAAAAATTTTAAAATTGTATAGTTTGAAACGCTCGTACGTATAAGAAGTCGTGTGGTGGCCACACCTCATTTTTTTTGAGGTTTCCCCCAGGAAAAAATCCAACGTCGTTAAGTCAGGGAATCGAGGAGGCCAGGCAGTTGGTCCTCCTCTATACCTATCCAGCATCAGTACTACTTTTTCCAAACATTCCTAAAATTATGAAGATAGTCAATAATATGTATTACCTTATTGACTGAAATCGCGCACCATTCTCCCTTAGACGTTGGTCAACACGTTGAAATGCCTTATGGTTTGGTAGAACACGATTAGGAAATCTTTCATGATATAATCTTCTGGTTTCTAAAGCATATCAAGACGCAAGACCATACATTAGATGGACATCTGCATACTCAATAAACGTGTATTCCATACTTCGAATAAATTCAATGTGTCAACGATGTGATGACAAGTTCTAAAATGCCGGATATTTTATTTATTTCGTACCATAGTAACGTTTGCAACAGCAATAGGTTTTTTTTTGGTGCTGATAAAAACCAAAACGCACATTTTGTGCAAACTTTTTCTCGTAAACGGTTCATTTTAACGACAATAAGCAAGAGTACCTTTTTTAAAACCTAAGGTTCAAGCTATCCAGTTTAAAATTTATAAAGTATTTATCATACAGGGTGTTAAAAATTTAGGCATTAAGTTGTAAAGATTAGCCCGCCTTTGGTAAACTACAAAAGCTAAATATGTTTCAAGGACACTATTTTAAGAGGTCCTTACTAGTGTCCATCACATTAAATTTTTATTAAATTATATTAATTACTTTAAAACAAATTCAATAAAAACCGATTTCCAGCGACGTCCTTCAGGGGCACATATCTCCGTAGGAGGGGCCTGTAAGAAAATTTTTTATAGGAAGTTGTCATCTTATTTGTTCATTTTCTATCTGCATCCAAGAGATTTCCCACATTTTCCCGGTCACCCTGTATAGTGGTTGTTCGCGAAGGTTTAGCAAAATAAGAAAAGTTAATATTTCGTTCAATGTACTTTAGAAATATCGACTGATGCTAGGCAAATATTGTTTTCACTTTTAACAAGCACAATTTTCAACAAAATATTTGTAGATAACTAAAAAGAATAATTTTCAGATAATGACAATGGATTGTGGGATTACTTTTTGCCTTGCGCCGTTAAATTGTGTCAGTGTGACAAAATATTTTCCGAATGTTTACAAGAGTACCACAGGCAATACCCCTGCCCAGTAAGAAAAGCAACTTGTGGATATTCTTACTGGAATAATTAGAAATATTGAAATGTTTTTTCTCTGTTTTTATTGTAATATATTGTACATACATTGTATGCATATTCCTTATATTATCTATCTATATTTTGAAATAAAAATTTGCTTTTTCGTATTAAATAAATGGCTTGCAATTATTGTCGTTAAAATTGTTATATTATAAACAAAAATCCTAGTTTTAAAATAAAAGTAAACGATATGAGTATACCGGGTGCTGCAATAGTGTGTCGGCGGAGCTTAGCATGAAAACTAATAATGTTGTAGCAATGATACTATACGTACGTATACAGTAGCCTACTGTGCATTTTGTAATTTTATTTACAAATATACTGGGTGTTCCAAATTTTTACAACCACCTTCAACTTTTTTAGTTTAAAATAGATTGCTATACTTTCTAGCTATTATAATGATAGCCCCCCAAATTATCTTTGCAATGATATATAGATATGTGCACTTACGACTGTTAGTTTTGGTTTTATTGATAATTTTGTTAAAAACTTGACAGTTGCAGCATCTAACATTTTAGGCTTTAGTCTGAAAATGGGTAAAATGCCTCACGTACTTCTTGTGTTACTAATTTATGGACTAACACGTTATTTGTTTTGAGGTTAAACAAGGTGAATAAATATACAGGGTGTTAAATATGTCGTGTCTAAGTTGTCGATCTTTATTGGCTATTTTCTCGTTTTTTTTTTAATCTAACCTATAATATTTTTTTAAGTCAACGTATTCCTTGTAAAATTACCTTTAAAATGGTATACCACTAACATAGCACTTATTTCCAGTATTTTTAAACTTATAACCCTTTAATGGGATATACCCATGTTTATAATATGCAAAATGCGGGGCGTCTAATAGTTAGTTGGCCTTGGTTTTAAAAAAAATGACTGTGCAGCCAAACGTCAAATCTCTACTTCAAAAATTCCATATTTTATTGTTATAATTTAAGTTCGGCTAGTTAATTATCAATGTCTGTTTGTTTGTTAGTAGTTGATACTTATTACATTTACCTTGTTGTCAGTTAGGTATATAGTTTTGTTCAAATTATTTGAAACTATTATGGTATTTACATACCTTAATAGTTTATTGTTCTCTTTAGAAGTTTTTACTTTAAAATGAATTTTTTGAAGGAAGTGTTCATAGACATGGTATTTGCTCCTGGAACATCAAGAACATATGCCATGGAATATCCCGAACGAAGAGCACCGGATAGTAAAACGTTTGAAAATTTGTTGATTAGGTTTCTTAAAACGGGTCCAGTGAATTACGTCAAACATTAAAGACGTAAGAGTATGGTTACAGTAGAATGAAGTGAGAGTCGTCCAGTCTATTGTGGAAAATCCGCACGTATCTACAAAGATAATTTCGAAACAACACGGGATAGAAGTCACTGCTGTAAGGAGGATTTTAGAGAAACATAAATTTGATCCTCACAAAATTCGAAATTACTGAAAAATATTACTAACACAAATGTCAATTAGACATTTCGTGCGATTGTGTAATATCTTCTATATCCTCTTAAGAGGGGCCTTTACCTACAAATAGAAACGTATGCAACTTATATTACTCGCGGGACGAGTCGACGCAAGGGGGTGTGAGTGGGTGGAGCTACACGTTATGAGGTTCCGATCCGAACGCTTCGGTTTTATTCACAGATAAAGGAATACTATGGATGGGAAACATATGTATAAAGAATGAAAAACTTACGGAACTGCCCTCTTGCGGGTCTAGTCACGTATTACTTTCATATACTTATTCATATTTTGAAATATTTAATTATTATTTTTGGATGTGAACAAATTAAATGGGTTCATTTTCACTTCGCTTTAATGCACATCTTAAAGTCGGATGAAAATTAATACATTCAATTTGTTTAGAATAAAAGAATACTCTCTTTTTAATTTATTTTCAGCCATCACAATAGTACAACATTATTTCTCATTATAATGTACAATTGTAATGATAAATAGATCTAGAAAAAAATAATAAAAAAAGAAAATCTTATAAAAAAACAATTTCAGAAATGATGAAGTTACTTTATTACAAATAATTGATCGATATACAAATACATAGGTACATGTGTATAACAAATAATAATATATAATAAATTATGTACATAATCAAGTATTCTTAATTTTTATGAAGAACTTCTTGTGTTTAATATATTATTTAGACTTATATGATTTTTTAGCCCAAGTACCATCAACAACTACAGTTAGAAGTGGAAACCCATCACTATCTAGCTCTCCTTTAGATATAGCTTCAGCCTTCTCTGCTTCTGCAGCTTCCGCCATTTCTTCCACGGCATTTTCTTTTATTACTTCATGAACGTGCTTTTGTATATCATAATACGTTCGCGAAGACATGGTAGGCATATTCATAATTGAAAAACGCTCTTCCATTTGAGTAAAACTTTGTCCCGTGCACAAGTTTCCAAAAACCTACAATGCACATTTTGAAGACAAGCGTTTGCGGTAGCTATTTAGCCATACTCAAAATATTTTAAGCATCTCCTTGAAAATGTTGACTTTTACACTAATATAGACATAAATAGCTTAGATTACTATAACAAAATCATTAGTTTATAGTTTTCCCGGGGGACACCTAACATTATTTTGAGTCTAATTTCTATGTACATTAAAACATATAAAGAGCAAATACTACAATAACACATAGACACCGTAATCATAACGACTTCCAGGTGATTACAAATTTTTAAATGTCTTACCACAGCTTCATTTATGCCCATATCTTTTGAGCTATCACATTCAATGTTAGAAAAAAGTTTTTCAATTGCACCACATATGCTACATTTAAATACAAATTTACAATTTAATCCATTTCTCAATTCTTTTAAAAAAGTCATGTGAGTTGAATTGCATCCATATGACGATTCATGGCCGCCAAAACTTTTTAACTGCTGAATTATCGTTCCTGGTTTCTTTTTTTACAAGAAAATTACCTTCCTCGGGTTCATTTTCAGGTGGAAGCTTGTAACTGTAATAATTTGTAAATTTGTAAATAATGCCCAAAGTCTACAGTTTCGATTGTAATACGTACTTCCCATTACCTTGTGAGTTGCTTAAATAGATGTGTTCAGAGTTTCCAACATTAACCCCTTCAGGGGATGACAAATCAATGGAAGTTGCATCAGACCTAACAGCAAAAGCGTATGTATTAAAAGCGGACTGTAAGAAAGGCAATCCAAAATGAAAATTTTAATATACACATAAAATGAATCGTCAAATATTTAAATTCTGAAATCTACTCGCATATTGGTATTATGTAAGTACTTAGTTAAATTAAATCGAATTAACAAATATCAAAATAATGTAAATAAAATTGTAGACTAAAAATTACTTACCTCGTATTTTGATTTTTCATACGATTTGCATGCTTACTTCTTTGTATGATTGATCTTTTATGATAATCCAATTTTCGCTTGCCCATAACTTATATTATTGTAGCGTGAATCGTTCGTTAATTAAAAAAAAAAAAACAGAATACGCAGTTATAGGAGTAACTATTTAATATCACTAATTAATGTTATTTACGTATATTTATATCCAATTCATTAAATAGACACATACATTTATTTCTACAATTTCTCTATACTGTCAGTCATGTCAATTTTAGTTTTATTGACAAACCTTGTCTCCATGACACCCATTCGCATTTCGTGACATTACACTCGAATATTATATGACATTTCTTTTTAATTACAAACTGTCACTCTGACTTGGAATAGCCGACCGATTCCGATAGATTTTTGTCTTCCCTAGGACTGGTAGAGATACCGTATAGTGGGGATAGACGACGCAAAAGCTTCGAAAAACGACGTGTAAAATGTGTGTGACAATGTTTACTGTTTAATGTTTTTTATCTTCAAAAATAATTACAGAAAGTTTTTTTTTTTTATGTCGTACATCAAATGTGCAGCTGGCGCGGGGAGGTCGTTTTTTTCGTTTTTTGTATCAGCCTTAGTTAGTAGACATTCATCAAATTCATGCATTTTTGGGGTTATTTCTGAGACACATAACTTTTTTAAGAAAATAAATTAGTACAAAAACGGACCGTGCCATTATAAATTGATGCCTTTTGCATCACTAACCCAAATTTGAGATTCTAAAATTACAAAATGAGTTTAAAGAACGCGAAACGGCGATGCCTTAATTTTCGACAGGTAAACGCCCCTCTTAATTTAATTTTTAGATGACATGTCATAATCACAATACAATTTGCCCATTTAATGATGACACCTCATGTATGCGCCTTTAGTTTTAGAGTATGCGCCTTTAGTTTTAGAATTACCATGTACCATGTTATAGTATATTATGCAATGAGCATTTAATGATAGCTATTAAGACACGAGTAAGAGAATTACAATACGAGGCGAAGCCGAGTATTGTAATGAATACGAGTGTCTTAATAGCCATTAAATGCGAGTTGCATACACTATTTTTTCTACGACCCCATAATAAAACATATTTTTTGAACAATCCATTTCATAAATTGAGGTTAAAATTTTGCGTACGTTTTTGTGAATTTGGCTGGTAATAAATTGTTCGTGGCTACTAAGGCTTGTTCCATAATTTCTGGTGGAGTCAATTATTACATTTCACTGTCATTATCCCTCATTTTTACCGTTTATATTTTCAAAAAAGCACAAATTTTAAGTAGGTACTTACTTGTAAATTGCAGAGAACTGTCACATTTATTTAATTTGTATATCTGTCAGATATGCAGTCGCCATATTGAATATTGTTTGAATATTGAAATGTCGCATTCCTATTGGATAAAAACTTGTATCGTAATGAAAAATCTGTATTCCTATTGGATATAAACTTGTAACATAATGAAAATCTGTATCGTAATGAACACCATTATAGTACAGGTTCGGCATATCTAATAATACAATTAAAGTATGGGAGTAGAAAAAATAGAGTTGTTAAATCGCATTGACAACCGTCACTCGCCAATTAATTAAAATGGCGTCATGATTTAAATTTTATGTTTCAAGTAATATATTAGTACCGTCATAAATAATGATCCAAATAATACAAACTTGTCAGCATTGCTTACTAAACAAAATAACCAAGTACCTATTAAATAAAATATAGGTATAAAAAATATTATAGTTTAATTTTATTGCTCTAAAATTGTTCAGGTCGATGTGAATTTGTAGTGGTAGCATTGAATTGTCTTCAATTCGTTTTTTGGCGATCGGTTATCAAATATAAAAGATACAACTATAGGCAACTCATTTAACAAGAATAGAATTGTGAACATAACCTCAACAAATTCATATTAATTAGAATATCAACATAAGTTTAAAATAGTACCTATGATTATCTTGTGTAAATTTTGTAAAATGAACATATTACTCAAGGCTGGTTATTCACATAGATTACTTAGGGACAGTGAAAGGATAATATGCAAACTTTCTACCAAAGTTGCTGTAGTAAGGGATGGTATTGATAATGAATTGTCCAGAACTATAGACAGAATAACACAGATCAAAAGGAAAGATATTAAAAAGAAACCTCAAAAACCTCCGTTCGCAAAAAATATATTTCTTGGCATATTCGACAGAGAAATCTTAACTTACCCTGAAGTTTTAGATAAAAATTCAGTGGATAATTTAGAAAAGGATATTTTACCTATCAGCGATTTTTTTAATCATATAGATGACCGCCAAGCGAAACGTATAACACCCGAGTACCTCTCAAACTTGAATAAATTAAAGTTAATTGGACTTCAAGCTTCAACATTTGATGGTGGAAGGCAATTAACATTTACTGAAACTTGTCGATATTTAGAAGAAATATCTTCTGTCAGTAGTCGAATAGGAATTGTCGACAATGAGCAGTTAGGTATTCAGATTCTAACTAAACATGGAAATGAGAGACACAAAAAATATTTAGAACAACTTATGAATGGAAAAACTGTAATTAGTTTTTGTGTTTCGGAAGGTAATAATAATGCACAACTAATGCAGACTAAAGCAAGATTATCAAGTGATAAAAAATCTTGGGTAATCTATTTTTCTTTATTACTGCTTAAACTAAATGTTTTAGCTAGAATGAAATATATTTTTCTAGATAATCAATGGCACAAAAAAATTAATAATTAACGGTGATACAGCAGATCTTTTCATTGTATTTGCAGAAACCGAAATAGTAAATGAACTTGGTACATCTAAGAAAGGAATAAATGCATTTATAGTTGAAAGAAATTTTGGTGGTATCACATCCAAACCATGCGAAGTTACTGGTTTAAATCAAACTGATATATCAAATGTTATGTTTGAAAATACTGTAGTACCATCAGGTATATTTCTATATTAATTATTATACTTTATTTGATGTAATTTTTTACAGAGAATTTAATAGGAGAAGTTAATGAAAACAATAAGTTGATATCATCAACATTAACTGAATATAGAATGAGCAAGGGTCCTGTATTAACTATGTTACTAAAAACTGCAATTAATAAATTTATAAATCATTGTATTGATATTGATGGTGGACTAACCAACATCCTGGAAACTGATGCTGTTCAGTCTAAAATTGGTGGGGTAAATTAAATTGTCTAATATTTTATCATCGTTTCTTATTAGTTTACGTTTTTAGTTAATAACAAAATTGTATGCTATAGAAAGCATAACATACCTAACTGCTGGATTACTAGATCAATATGAAAATCAAGACTGTGATTTAGAAGCTGCTATTGTTAAGGTAAAATTCTATGTCAATGCACACACCAAATATTACTAAGTATAATTTATTTTTCTTCCAGATGGTCAGTGCAAATTATACTCATGACTCTATTATGAAAATCATGGATTTTATGGGAAGCATAGCATATACTAGAAGTAATTGGTGTAATCAACTTTATTGTGATTCTTTAGGACATCTTCTTCTGAACGAACCTGTGGACAGTTTAAAGTTAACAATTGCTCTAATGGGATTACAACATGCTGGTGTTAGTAACATATCTCTCTCTGTGTGTATACCGATACTTAAAGTTAATTTGTAGATAAACTTAGCAAACACTGTTCGAGTATTAAGGAATCCGCTTTACCATCCTGCTGCAATACTTAAAAGAATGTGGACCCATAAACGACACATCGAAGATAATCCAAAATTAAATTTAGGACTTTATGAGTATTTACATCCAACAGCTGCCACAGCTGCAAATTATCTTGAGTTAGTATTTATATATATATATATAAATGAAATAACTAACATTTTTCTTTTATCATTCTAGATACAGTGTTTTAAGACTACAATTTGCAACAGAAACTGTCCTGTCAAGATTCGGACCTGATATAGTAAATAAACACACAGTATTACAAAGACTTTCTGATTGTATCGCTGACATATATGTAATGACAGCAGTTTTGGGTAAGTTCATAAGTCGTTTATTTCTTAAATCGTAATGGATAAGTTTCAGGAAGAGCTTCTCGTTCGTATTGTATTGGCTTAAGACATGCACATATAGAAATGCAAATAGCAGCTGCGTTTGCTGCAGAAGCCATGGAACGGGTGAAAGAAAATGTAAAGAATATATGGAGTGGACCATACAATACCACTGATGAAACAAATCTTGAAATAGGCAAACATTCAATTGCACAAAAAAGATATTTTCCTGAACATCCATTGTCAAGAAATTTCTGATTTATTTTAAGTGTCTGTTATTGTTTGTAAATAAATTTCTTTTATTTTGAATATTCAAAGGTATTTTATTTTCTTCTTAAACATTTTGATTTATTCCGTCTGCACTATAGCAACAGCAAGAACATCGAGGTTAAAATATGAATAAGTAAACATGTGTGACACCAGCTAATTAAAACTCGACTGCACCCAAAATTAAAACGAGAAAGGCGAAATAGGAAAGAAGCAAATGCAAAACTGTAGTTACATGATATAAACAAACATATATTTATTAAAAATTCTATAAACTACAACAATAAGTTAACAAAAAATTGATATTGCTTGTAATCGTAATCTTCTACCAGCTTGCTGTTCTATTTGTTCTTTCGAAGCGGGAAACCATTTAAGTAGATAACTCCAATTTTTTTTCTTCAGTGCTATGATTCTGCAAGTAAATCTTGCTTTGTAAGACTTTTCATGTGGTAGACCATACAGGCCTTGCGTTTCTCCAAATGATTTTCCTGCTTCTAACACTTGTACCTCGACCTCAATGCCATCACATGTGTTGCAGACTATCACAGCGCCATCATCGATGAAATACATGCAATTGTCAACATTGCCTTTTTGAGTTATATACATTCCAGGTAAGAAGATGCATAGCTGGAAATGCGCTACGAGTTGTCTTAAAAAGTCCACGTGAGTCTTTTTGAATAAAAAGTGTTTGAGCAAGTGCTGCCCGTATAATTCGAACATGATGTCTTCACGTAGGTATTTTGGTGCGGAAGTGATCAGTCTTGGCATCCAAGATCCATGACCTCTTGTCCAAAGGTGAACGTAATAATTCCAAACTTTGTTTCTCAGTGATAATGATAATTTTGATGCCTACAAATACAGAAGCAACAATTAAGATCTTTTATACGAGATATAAAGTATATTAGAGATAGCTGATTTAATGGTTATTATTGTCAAGATATTTTGGCAACGACGGGATTGTAGAACAAAATTTAGGTTTCTATTTTAATTTCTACTGCAATAGAGTGTCAATATACAGAAGAGTAGTATTTAAAGCTAAAAATGAGCGTATTTATAATAAACACGTAATAGAACTGATGCTTCTTCATACAATCTTAACACACGGCAATACTGGCATAGTGATTATGTAAATAGGTACCTACACAGTTACACAACACTTTACTGATCATATATTGTATAAAAGGTTTGTTTTCGGTATTTCTTTAGTGGCTCTGTCAATTGATATTTTTCTAATCTGAAGCAAAATTGTATACCGTCAAATAGGGTGACTTGGAACGAATTTGACATTAAAATCCTCGTAATTTCGTAAAACTTCTGCAAAATGGAATACAAAAATATGTAACGTATGTGCATTATTAACAGCTATAAGGTGATATATAATTTATGTATGTAAGTATATACATTTCGATAAAAAAAAATAAAAAAAGACTGTTCCAAGTCACCCCGCAAATAGGGTGTCTTAGAACACGCTTGAAAATATATGTATTTTCCATTAAAACTTGGTGTTAATGCGACTTGGAACATAAATATAATTTTTAAAACCAAAAATGATCAGAAAAATATTAGATTGGGTATAATGAATGTGGAATTTATGAAAAGAAAACGTTTTATTATCAAAAGGTTAACAAAAAATTATTTCTATATAAATAAACAAAATAAATATCACTTTCAAAAAATAAACAAATAACATTTTGTAAAACAAAAAAATAAAAATGTAAACACTTAAAAATGAATTATAAAAATCTAATATTTCCTCTTGTATTAGATATGATTTGCATTTTTCTTTCAACTTGGTCCTCTGACACAATTTCTATGCAGGAAATATGTAACAGTTCTTCATGGAAGAGCTTTCCTTTAAAAATTTTACTTGTAACCCTTGTTCACTTTTTTCGAGAACCTCTCCAATAAATATTTTTATATTATTTCGCAAAGTTGTAAATTTGACCATAACAAAATCCCCTATGTTAATGTCATTCATTTTTGGTCTAGTTTCTTCGTTTTCTTCAGTCTCTTCGTTTTCTTCAGTCTCTTCGTCACTAGAATATTTGTCTTCTTCCTTTGAGGAAACTATGTCTTCGTCACTTAGATTATAATGACCTTTTCTCTTCTGATTTTTTTTGCTGGTTCCGGAAGTGCTAGGTTGTTGATTTAAAATGAAGTCAGTAGTTACACTTTGGCCCGGTGGAACATTTATTTTTTTTCGTCTTCCTTGTTGTGGTTTCGTCTTTGCACCGTATCTAGCTTCGCTAAAAAACTCTGACATTGTTTCTATAATCTCAGCGCTGGTTGAAGCCTCTGTGACAGTGGAGTTAGGAATTCTTTTCAACACTTGATCTGGGTCAAAGGGATATATCCCTGTAGCCTTGAAACCTGACTTGATATTTTCGGAACTTGAAGCTTCAATATTTTTCAGAGTTGCATTTAGTAATGAAGGGAATATATCTTTACGCACTGGACCTTTATGTCGGTTCTTCCATGCTATTAAAACTTTTCTCCATTCTGATTTAATTGGGCGGAAAAAGCTGACATCAAGGGGCTGCAGTAAATGTGTACTATTGGGGGGCAAAAAAATAAACTTTATGTCGTTATTTTCGCAGGCTTGTATGACAGATAAAGATAAATGAGCTGCTAAATTATCCCCAATTAACGCTTTTTTTCCATTACATTTTTGGAAATAAGGTAACATTTGCGAAAAAAACCAGTCATCGAAGGCGCCTTGGTCAAACCAACCTGACGCAGTTCTATTAAATCTGCAATTTGTTGGTCCGCCTGTGGTCCAAGTGGACCATAAATGATCAGCTTTATAGACAACATACGGAGCTGACATAACGCCTGAAGCGCTAGCCGCAAACATAACAGAAGTTGCTGATTTCGAAGAATCCATAATTCTGCTTGGATGTTTACAATTTCTTCTCACCAGCACCTTGGACCTGCCAGGATCGTCCGCAAAACATGTCTCATCAAAGTTAACGATGTTGCTTGGAGGAATATCTCTTAATGTTTCTTCAAGATTAAGAAAATAAGCTTTAATATCATCTTTTGTTACTGTGGCGCGAGCGCGTTTAATATTATCACAAAGTCTGACTTTTAATGCATTTTCATGACGAGTTAGAAACAGACGAAGCCAATCATGACCCGGTTTGTTATCTTTGACTTTTTTAATTTTTTTTCCTGACTTGTCTAAATACGATTTAACAAAGTTTTTCATGTCGTCGGGTTCAAAAGGAAAGCCCCAATCAGCGGCTACTCCTATGGCATCAACAAATAAATTTTCTTCCATTGCGGAGAGTACAGTTTGACCGCCAGCAACTTTTTGATGTTTTTTATTTATTTTACGACTTAATGTTCCTAACGGAATCCCATACTTATCAACAGCCTGGCGGTAAGTAAGTTTTTTTTGTTTAATTTCTAAAATTGCACGATCAACAGTGTCGGCATCGTAGTCTTTGTAACGCCTAGACCCTAACTTGCGCGTGTAATGACGCGGCATGTTTGTTCCAAGTCACCCTATTAATGTAACAAAATAATAAATCAACCTCTCTTCAGGTACCATGTATAAAAAAATTAAGGTTATGTTCATGGATGAGGTCACAAATATATAAGGATTAAAGAAAAAAATATCACACTTTGATAAATAGCAACATGTACTCCCTACTAGAAAAAGTAATCAGTTGAGAAAAATTCTTTAAATTTACAACTTACCAATGTTATTTTTTTGTGGAGTTACAAACGGGAAAAGAGCGCAGTAGGTGGTGAAGTTTAAAACTATAACATATACCGACTTTACAGAGACCTGTACTCTAGCTTCAAATACTAGAATTGCAGAAAGCTGTATTAAAGTGTTTAATGCTGTCAGTTTGTTCCAAGTTATACCAATGTTCCGAGTCACCCTATTTGACGGTACCTATTTCTGTTCTTTAGCCATACATTATGAACACCATACAATAGCAAATGCTAAAGGAAAGAAACTTATTGATTAAGAACATTACTAATGTCTTCAAAATACCATAATGTATAATGTGCTTTAATAGTATCCTCTATAGTCAATCGATGTAATATGTGTCAAAACAACCACAGCCGTTATGTATTAACTATATTCCATATCAAGCTTTATTAACATTTTAATAAGTACAGATTTTTAATTACAATTAATTAGTACCTACGATGACAAGTACTAGAATTGAAGGTGCAACTGCTATTGCCAGAAATATAGAATTTCTTCTGAACTTTATTTGAATCAACGTCCGTTTCTGAGTTTAGTGCAATATTAGAAATCGCTTAAGTACCAGTACCAATACTAGTACCACTGGTGCAATGCGCGACAATTCTCTGACTTAATTATTGAGAGTGGTCAAGATTCATAATCCAAACAGACCGCACAGTCATTTTTCTCCCGTGTGAATTATATGGTGTGAAATTAAGAGAGTACCTACCTATTTCTAAGTATGTTAATAGAGAGTGCCTACATAAATTGACTTTTTAGTGATGGTATAATGTGTGAAATGTGTTCTAATAATTTACTATAGTTTAACACAAAAAAATACTTGTATTTTCAGATTTATAGACAATACAATATTGTGTTTACAACAAACTGTGGTTGTTTTTTCAGAAAGATTTTATTTATACCTACCTACCTAGCAAGTAATTTAATCTTTTCACATTTAGATTCTTCAAAAAAAAAACATGAAATTATAATTATTAAAGAATTTTACTGAACCTGTATATGCAAAACCTTTATTAAAATAACTTTCTATGCTGGATACAATTTAAATATTATTTCTTTCTTTGAAGTATAATAATACTGGTTTGTATTATTGTGTAATGGTACAGCTCATTTCACTGTACTTTATAACATTTTTTTTAAGGATTTAATTAAGTACCTATGTATATTTTTTTATTAATATTTTGAAGGGAAATAATATTTTAAATCAATGAATGTGTTATTGTATTATTAAGTAGATATTAGTCATAGGTTTTGTATATATTTATGAGTAAAAAAGGGTGACACCGAAAGTTTATATTAACGTGATAGACACTCCAGTAGCAATATACAATCCCGCGGCTAAATAAACGTGTATGTGCGTGTAAACGTGAATGGGAACCCCTGAACTTTGTGGAAAGCGGGGAACCCCAGACATTCTGATATAAAAGGGAAATACGCGTGAGAAAAAGAAGAGTCGACAGCAATATACGTTAAATATCGTATAAAAAGGCTAACTCCTAACATTAGACTACGCATAAGAGTCATTGTTAATATAACTTCAATAAATAATTTACTATCGAGAAAACGTAGTAAAATAGTGGTCAAAGTTGTAATTATGCAACGTGTTATGTTGTTAAAATAAAGATTGTATTTCGAGTGGCAGAACAAGCAGATGATGCCGTTGAAAACATCGTAGAAATAAAGAAGATTTTGTCGATAATAAGCAGCCCGAAGTTCCTGCTGGAAACAGTACAAAAAAGAAGATGAATAAGTATGTAATAAAGGAGGAGAGACTGTAAAAAGAAAAATTCAAACAGAAAGTAATTATATAAATATCGTCTAACAAATATATGTGTAAATTAACTTGATATGTTCACAAGTATCGATATAAACACGTATAATATAGAATGTGCATTGTATGTAATAAATTCTGGCGTTTATAGCTTACGATTGAATCGAACAAAGGACCTACAGAAATTCTAATTCAAATGTATTAGAATTGCTTTTTAAATATGTTACTTCTTGTGTTGTTTGTAAAATTATAGATACAGGATTCAATATAAGAATTATTAAAATTTTTAAATGGTATTCTTTTTAAGGTACAGGAATCCCTTTTACTTAATCATTTCAATTAACTCGAATCGCCTTGAGATAATTTGAGTTGAGCTGGCAAAACAAATAATTTTACATTTTATTTCTAAAGTTTAACTTTAAATTACCTAAATATCTTAATTTAGTGATAGGGGTTTCTCTACATATTGTCACCCAACTTTGGGATGGTACCTATACAATTGATATACTACTTACACTTGCAAGTTCATAAAGATTTCCAACATAATAATGAAGTAACTAAAATTACTTTACTTTATTTACAGAATAATATGCCTGTTAAATGGGCTAAAATTTATTCTGTGAATAGTGTTTTAATATTGAATCTTTACTTCAGAAAAAACAGTCACTGTTTATTGTAAACACAAAGATATATTGCCTATATGGCGTACTTAGATATATTTTACTTGTTATAGTTAGCTGCTATGACTTATTTGTATGGAATAATGTATGTACCTATACATGTATTTAGGAGTTGTATAATGTTTTACGGTTGAGTTGAACAGCTTTAGCTGGACTCCGCCGAATAAAGACGATTTACTATTATAATAATTATTATTATTATAAATCAAAAATACAAGTATTTTATGTGTTAAACTATAATGAATCGTTAGAATACATTTCAAATATCATTCCTAACACCAAAAAAGGTTAATCTATGTACACAACTTTTATAAAAATTACTTCGAAATAGTCTCTTTAATTCCACATACTTTAAACGCCATAAAAAATAATGCGAATGTAAAATACTAATTAATTTCTCACACAGGTATTTTTCTAGACAATATTAATGCATTATTTTACCGTAAAATATTTTAAAACGTATCCTGCTTCACGTTCGAAGTTTGTCATCACGGACTTATCCAGAACCAACATACTAGCAAATCCAACCGTTAACGCTATTAAAATATATTGAGCCACGCATATCATTACTACAGTCGCTATCAGTTCTTCATGTGATGTAGGTGCTACGGTTCTTAGGCCGGTGGTGGTAAAAACATTTATCACATATTGATATGCTATTCTATATGAGCTTAACGTGTCCTCTTCCACTTGAAGTACGTATTCCTCGTGCCCTACTCGTTTATAATAGGAGCATTGCTTCTCCGGACATGCAATCAACCACCTTAAACAAATCGTTCTATAATATTACTAGGTTATATTGGTTACTCATAATATTTTAGATACAAACTTATAATATATTAAGTAGATACAACATTATAATACAAGTTTATTTTTTAACATGAATATCTGTTTTGTTGCAATTGTAATAGTATATTATGCAATGAGCATTTAATGATAGCTACTAAGACACGAGTAAGAAGCCGAGTATTGTAATGAATACTATTTGTAATACTATATATACTATAATACTATATATATAATGAATACTATATATAATACTATATAATAGTGTCATAATAGCCATTAAATGCGAGTTACATACACTATTTTTTCTACGACCCCATAATAAAACATTATTTTTTGAACATTCCATTTCATAAATTGAGGTTAAAATTTTCCATGCACCTTTGCGAATTTAGCTGGTAATAAATTGTTCGTGGTTACTATCCATAATTTCTGGTGGACTCAAATTTTACATTTCACTGTCATTATCCCTCATTTTTACCGTTTATATTTTCAAAAAAGCACAAATTTTAAGTACATACTTGTAAATTGCAGAGAACTGTCACAATTATTTAATTTGTATATCTGTCAGATATGCAGTCGCCATATTGAATATTGTTTGAATATTGGAATGTCGCATTCCTATTGGATATAAACTTGTATCGTCATGAAAAATCCGTATTCCTATTGGATATAAACTTGTATCATAATGAAAATCTGTATCGTAATGAACATCACTAAAGTACAGGTTCGGCATATCTAATAATACAATTAAAGCATGGGAGTAGAAAAAAGATATGACGTTCGTGTGTGCGATTGCTTGAGCTTCAGTTTCTGTACTATTTACGTGTGAACATAGAACATTCCACTGATTCTTTAGTAGGTATTTGACACATTGCTTCTTGAAACGTTCCCGACCTGGATCTCTGCGCAAGTGAATGTTTCTTAATCAGGTTTTCTTCTAAATACCCTCTGGCAACTTTGGTTGACGCCAATCCACCCAGTTCTTGCAAATCTAAAATGTCACCACCGGCGTTAACAAGCAAAGTTGCTGAAGATCTTCTAATACAATGACCGGTAGGTATATATAGTTGGATTTTCAAGGTTTAGAAATGTAGTGATTTTCTTAAGAAATGGGTACTACAAGGCTGAATCGTATACTTTCCATGTATGTAATGCTAGATATTTCTTAAATAACATCACAGGATTAATATTACCCTCAGCTACAAGAGCAACAAAATCTTTTCTAGTGATTTTTTTGCGTCAGGAATGGTAATAACAATCTTACTCTCTAAAATCTCAACATTGTCCACACTAATTCATTACTTCTACAAACTCCAATCAAAAAAGCTATTTTCGCCATAAAAAATACCTCGTCGGGACCTGTACACAAAAATTCATCATCTTGCTCTCTTGTGAATATTTTAGATTTTTAACACTATAGGTATCCAACATTCTTCTTTTTGATAAATCTTATCAAATTACCATACTTGTCGATTTTCACTCTTTGCTTCGATTCCAAACAACCCCGCAACATCGAATACTTCGACCACAAAGATGAAGGAGAATATTCATTAGAAAGTTTGACAAAATAAGCGAGTATAATCATTTCTCCAGTACCTTGAACTTGTTCTCTGATTCGCCATTCACAAAACAGACGATATACTTGTTCGTAATATATTTTTGATTTCTCTGGCAGCAAATCCGGTTCGCTCCCTCTAGAATGCTTTCAGGAATATCAACATCTTCCATGATTTCTTTTAGAAACGTGCAAACTTTTACAATTTTTTTTATAAAAGTGACATTTGTTGATATACTGTTTTGTTTTGGTCGTCCAAGGAATTACATCGATTTTTTAGTAAATCTAACAATCTGTGCTTACACTTTTCGCTTCCTCAAAAATCAATAATAATCATAATAAAATTATTGATTTCTTTTCGTCTTTGATGATACGATAAAGCTTTGAGTATAAGTTGAATATCAGCGATCCAAACCATCCGTGCACAGGACTTACGTAGGTATGTATACATGTAAATTATGATGTTATTTATAAATGAATTAATTTGTCACGAATACAAAACACTCCTATTATTACTTATAGAAATGTAAGTAACTTATACCTTCTGTTTAATCTTAATAAACTATTTTAATATTATTATTATAGACAAGTAAGCGCACATAATTAAACCAGTCCATCCATTGTGCAGCCTTAAAACATCTCATACACCACCCACTAAAGCGTTTAAACTATGTGTTTACCAGTGACGGTGTGTGATATTTTGGGACGGGAAGGCACCGGTGGGTCTGGGGAGTTTGTGCCCCCCCCCCGGCGCTGAGTCTGATGGATTCGGACTGTCACTTCCCAAAGCATACTGTTTGTCATCAAACAAATCAGAAAAATTACATACAAATTAGGTATTTGGGGGGGGGGGGGGTAGCCGCCACATGGCTTTTACGTGTCAAAATGTAAAATTTTTAATAATTATATTAGGAAGATAAATACTTACCATATACAAGCATTCAAATGTATCAGCATTACCATAATATACATTAAATAGGTCCATCTAAGGTGTTTGCTTACAATCAAGGTATTTTTACAATTTGTGTAGTATTTGACTATAAATAGAAATCTCAGCGTTCTATTTAACATAAAGTAATTCAAAACTTTCGGTCGCCTAATAATGAACTGTGCTACCAACTCAAACGGAAAACATGTTACCAAATCCAAGGTTAATCCCGTTATAGATCTAACATATCGGCTCCAAATTTTCGAATTTTGTGTTATCAGCGCGCCTGTGTCAGTATCCATGTATGTCACATAGAAGCCCAGAAGTATTCTTGTTAAAAAGAATATGTCTAGAAGATATATGTAGATTTTGATATCTGAATATCCCACAGTTACAATAACAGTAATCGTTATCAATGAAGACAACGTTGCCAAGTGTACACTTGTGAGGTAGTCGTAGATTACGTATATTTTATTGTTTGGATTGATGAAAAAGGTCTTCAGCCTCGACAAAGTTTGAATTTGACTTGCCGAATGCTCAATATTTATTTTAGCACTAGTAGCAGATGAGTTGATGGGTAACATGTATTCCGTTTTAAAGAATCTTCCTCTCGTCATTTTTTGTTTCACTTTGGGATATATCGATATGAATTTGTTAAACTTTGCATTACTTATCCTCAAGACATCAACGCTAACTACTGTCCGTGCTATAATTGTTTGACGGGTATTTCCTTGCACCGTGAAACAGCCGAACATACCACCATTAGTCAAGCTGCACAATCTATCGTTGGCAACAAAAATATCCACTCGACCTGTAACAATATACAATTTACTATTTTTTTTATAAATGTCATTTTATTATTTATTATTATCAACGAATAGATGGTGTTACATCATGGTAACACTACAGCATCTAAGGAGTAACAATAATAATAATTTTTGTTAATTTTTAGCTTAATGATAAATTAATATATCCATACAAATGTATTCTTATAAATATTTAATTTATTTTATGTTTAATTTGTTAATTAGAAACGAGAAAAATGATATCAGTCACTCCGTGGAAGAATTCACCAAGAGATCTTTCAATCACTTCGTGGAAGAATTCACTAGAGATACGCTGTGTCTACAACATTAAGTCTCGTTTTTCCGTCCTTGCCCCTTGTAACAGCCTCAGCGTGTTACTGGTGTAATGGTACCTACCACATTTCATTTATTAATTTTATAAAATTTTATTTTAAGGATTTAATTAAGTACATTTTGTTATTAATATCTTGAAGAGAAATAATATTTAAAATCAATGAATATACTATGATATTATTAAGTAGATATTAGTCATAGGTTTTGTATATGTTTATGTATAAGAAAGGTGACGCCGTAAGTTTATGTGAACATAGTAACCGCTGCAGTAGCAATAAGTATATAATCCCACGGCTAACTAAAAGTGTGTGTTTAGTTCTAAGAACTGTGGCGCCGAATGTTTACAATAGTGAAATAAACGCTATGGTCGTGATAAACATTCGCCCACGTAAAAGAGTGCATGGATGTGAAACTTTAGTGGGATTACCCAAGTCCCATGGAAAACGGGGAACCACTGGCGATTCAATATAAAACGAAAACACGCGCTAAGAAGAGGATAGTCGACTGGTGGACTTCAAGTGGAGTCGTCGACAGGCGATTTGCCGGAATAGAGAGTCAACCGCTAGACTTCATTCGAGTCGGAAAGTTAATTCCAAAGTCGGCAGGGATTCGACTGGCTGGCTTCATAAAGAAGTCGTCGAAGCCCGACTAGCAAAAAGTCAAGTGATATTTGTTAAATGTTATATCAAAAGGAGAACCTAAAACTCCTATAATTAATTATATAACAATCATAAGAATTGTTATTTGAAAAATAGTGATGAAAGTAGCACTTAGAGAGTAAATGTGCTGAGTGTTAAAAATTTATAATAAATATATTGTGCTCCAGTAAGTAGAGCAAGTAGATTCGTCACGTCAGGATCGTGACTACTAAGGAAATTCTGTTGATGACAACGCCAAGCAAAGAAGAGTTTGCTGAGAATAGACAGCGCTGAAGAGAGAAGAAAGAAGCTGAAACAAGAATCTTTATTCTAAGGTATTTTTAAAAGATTATTGTAAACAAAAGTATTGTTGATACCTAATGAATAAGTTAAAGATTATGAAATACATTTTAAATTGAGACTAATATAATAAAGTCGTTAAATGAATATCATCTCCGTTCTATAAAGGAGAATGTAATTTGATCTGTATTAGCATCGTTGTATATTTATATAATAATACACAAAGCGTGTATTCAGCCTACGTAGTAAATTCTGGCATCCTTTGTTTATGTTTGACTATATGGAATAATATACCTAAAGAATTGTATCCATTTATTATTTGTAAAAGTATATTCAAATTGTCTTTTAAATAGGTTTTATTTCTTTTGTTGTTTGCATGAGATTGGTCTTTATCTGTTAAAAATATATATGTGATTCATTGATTTTAATATAAGTATTATTTAAAGTTTACAATAGTATTTTTCTTTTTATTAAAATTAGGTAATGTTTAGGAACACTTTTTAATTAAGCATTTCTTTTTAATCCGAATCGCCCTGAGAAAATCCGATTTGAGTTTAGCCGGCAAAACAAGTTATTTAAATTTTATTTTAGATTCAAACTCTACATTAAAAATATATTAAATTAAATATAAGAGGTTCCTTTACATTATGGTGCCCAACTTTGGGGCTATTCCTTTACACTGGGAACCCGTCAACTTCTCTTAGATGTCGCCGCAATATTTCCGCTCCGAACAAAATACATTATCCTGGTTAATTATTATGTTTGTAAGAATCAAAGTTAAAAAGTTCAATTAACATGTTTTAGCGTAATCTTATACCGTATAATATTTGAATATATTTCTCATGTCGATTCTTCCTTCAATAACATCGTACGTACATACACGTGTATATATAAAATTTTAATCAATGTAAGGTTAACTTAATTTTTGAAAAATAATGCCTTTTTCTATGAACGATTATAGCTATCTTTCTTTCCTTGAATTAAATCTTTGTAAATTTATGTGAATATGTGTGATTTATAAATTTATAACTAAATGTTTAAGAAGTAAGTAAATAAAAAGTTTTGACATTGAAATACCCCGTCTTCTATGTGTGTTAAACAGAAATAATGTTCGGTTAAAATAAGTGCTAAAAGAACATTACCCTATTTTTCTTCACACTAAGTAAAACCCGTAAAAGAGCAATTATTGGTACATCACTTCCACCGGGCACGAACACAAGTTATAATTATAATTCAATTAAAACATGTTTTCAAATCAAACAACTGTCAATGTGAATAGTTACCAATAATAACCGATAATGAAGCCCGCTCTAAAGAAAATATCCCCAGGAATAGGAGGATATAATAAGTTGCCTAACCACCGAGTGTGTAAATTTATAAATGTAAGCAATGTGGCAATTAGGCAAACGGCGAAACTAACAAATTGCAATTTGATGAATGTTGTAATAACAACCAACTCGAAACTAATTTCAAGAAAACCAATTGCGTTGAAATCTGTCGAAAAAATACTGCAACAACACTACAGGATGTAATTTATTTCAATGATATTGACGTGCAACTTTAACAAATTCAAATTTCCTTGGTTTGGTTTTAGATATGCATCTTACTTGACAGGATCGCTTGACTGTTCTAGCGTCGAAATTAAATAGGTGCTATTACTTGATAAGCAAACTGCTTATCAAGCTCGGAATCTTAGCTAGTTTTGGAATATTTTTTTGTATAAATGAAATTTCAAAATTCGGACCGAAAGTAACAATTTTACTCTTAGCGAGTAGCACTTTTTTCGTATATCTCGCTACGTATGCGTTCTATAGAGATTTATTAAGAGAGTAGAAGTCCTTATAGAATACGATTTTGATTAATTTTTGTACAAAAATATTTTAGAAATTGCATTTAAGTAACACACATAACATTTTTTTCATTCTTTGTTAATTCATCATTAACATGGACTAAAATTATTTAATAAATAAAATAAAAACAGTCGTAAAACGAAAGAAATCATATATGTAATGTCGAGGGTTTAATTCTTTATTATGTCATGTAAAAGGAAATATATCATTGTATTTAACAGTTTTGTGACAAAGCTTAGTATTTGTTTACTTTTCAGTTAACGCCATCTAGCGGCTACGACAAAAGTCGAGGGTATAAAAACGAAAGCCCATTTTGTAGGGCAAATAACGATCTATTAAATAACACCAAGCTTGTTAAAATTGATTGTGCCAAACCGAGTACTCATAGGTTATTTGAAGAAACATCTTAATTGCCCCCTCCCCACCCTATTTTACTAGATAGTAAAAAATGTGTTGAGAAAAAGTAGTAAGAAATGTAAGAAATAAAATACAGGTATTTTTCATGCCTCTCAATTAGTAAAAATACAGAGAAATTATTAACTTTAACGTTGAACCAAGGTCAACTCTACCTGCTATAACTGCGCGATATAAGGCCGTCACATAACGAGGTTTTTCTGATTCTGGTAACCTCATAATACTGATCCTTATGTGGCGCCACCTATCCAAAGCACAATAAACTGCTTGGAAATCGCTGAGCATTTTTAAAATCAGGTGATAAAAATATGCAATATTATTGGATTATATCAAATCTACTGTTATTGACATTTATTTTGTCTATTCCATATGCTTTTCTAGTTAAATTATTCTAATACTACACATATTCAGTCGTTTCATTCATGTGTGCTACATATTTACTATAATATATTATGAATGTTACGTCGAATACCAATAGAAAACTATATATCCAGTTCTCTCACGCAAAAAAAAAATACGTGGCTGTACTGCAGAACAAAAATTGACAATGTTGAAATATTCATTATAAACCCACTTGTATCCTTTTTAAAATTGTACTAAATCAGCCCTCAAATACCTTAGAGTTCACATATTGAGGCTTATTGTTAATATTAGTGACCAAATAACGTCTAGCAAACCTGCTTTACTTCATCCCGGCAATTTTCCCCTATAATTTTATACATACAAATATTAAGATATAAATTTAACCTAAAAATGCAAAAAATTATAGCTTTTTATCAAGAATTTTCCTTATACAACATTTCATAATAATCAATTCTCATTTTCCCAAGTACTTAGCGAATTTCATGCCTTTTAGCGCAGACTATTTTGGTAAGAACTAAATGACCCTCACAGAAAAAGAAAGTTTAGTGAACATTACCTTTTTAACCAGTGTTATTTGGAAACATTCTATATTTCGTTTAATAAGTGTAAATGCATGTACTTATATCAGTTTATTGTAAAGTTATTTTGTCTTAAAGGTGCTTTTCAATCTTGACAAAACCATTTCGGTTCGTATCTAAGATTTTAGCGTTTCTTAAGTACTACTAGTAATAATTGGATGGCCCCACGATGTTAATTCTAAACCACAAATTAAAGTAATTCTAAAGAAAAAATCTTAAAACATTTCAATGTCATTTTACCTGCTTATTGAATTTCTACCTACAAACGTAGATTTGGTCTGGCAGGCTTTCTTTGCAATTTGATTTTATACGTATCGATACTGTTTAGTTAGCGTGCTTCTTAGCCATAAGCAATTCCCCCGGACTAAAGCCATTTGCCAAAGGTGTTGTTCGGTATGCTAATAAAGCTGTATAAATATCGTCATTCTTTTTTATAAGCGATTTCGCAACTTTAACCGCGGCCTCTACTCCCCCATTTGATTGCGCGTAATGTGGGCTAGATGTAGTATGAACAAAGTTAAATTCCTTGGCAAATCGCCCGAACTCGGACTGAAATTGTGGCCCATTGTCAGACCTGACTACTTCTGGAATACCATAACGAGAGAAAACCTCCTTAAACCTTCGAATTACTGAAGTTTGTGACATATCCGATAACGGGAATATCTCAAAAAACCTCGAGTAATAATCTGTTATTATTAAAAACCAACCACCCTTGCATTTGAATAAATCTGCAGACACTTTTTGCCAAGCACGAGTTGCAGATTCATCCCTATAAAATGTTTCCTTATAGTTTACTCGTTCCTCTATACAATTAGGACAGTTTCTAATCATATTTTCCAACTGTGTGGATAAACCTAGCCACCACACTGACATTTTTGCCCGTTCTCTTGTTTTAGATATCCCTTGATGTCCCAAATGTAAAAATTCCAATACCCTCATTTGTAATGATGGAGGAATTACTATTCTTGATCCTTTGAGTAAAAAATGTTCATTAACCGAAAAGTCGGTTCTATATTGATAGTACGAATGCAATTCTACTGGTAATTTATTTTTCTCTGGCCATAGTGATAAGCTATATTTCATTATCTTTTTACATATTGGATCTTTATTTTGTTCTGCCGCAATTTCACACAAAAATCTATCTTTGATTGGTAAATTTTTAATAATTGAAGCTACATATGCGTCCGCTTCCCAAGCTAATTCTCCCGAACCCGAACTTTTAATCGGACTTCTACTAAGAGCATCCGCAACAACTAAGTCTTTACCAGGAGTGTATGTTACTGTATAATTATACCTCATAAGTCTTACCATAAATCTCTGTAACCTTGGAGTCAAATCATCCAAAGTTTTAGTCATTAATATTTGTATTAACGGCTTATGGTCGGTTTCCAGAACGACGTGTTCTAGACCTATAACATATTCAGAAAAACGATCACATGCCCACGTTAATGCCAACGCTTCTTTCTCGATTTGCGCATATCGCTTTTCCGCATCAGTTAAGGTGCGTGATGCATAAGCAATAATTTCACGGTGCTGCGTGCGGCCCTGTGCCATTAAAGTGGCCCCAATTCCGTATGAAGAAGAATCAGCACTAACTATTATTGTTTTATGCGGATCATAATGAGAAAGGCATGAAGAACCTTTCAATAAATCGACCACCCTTTCAAATGCACGTTGTTGAGTATCACCCCAGACAAAAGCTACATCATTTTTTAAAAGGTAATTCAATGGTCCTAAAATTTCCGAACGATTCGGTATAAATCGAGCGGCGAAATTCACCATTCCCAACCATCGCATCAGTTCTTTCTTATTACTTGGTATACTAAATTCCGAAATAGCCCTAACTCGGTCTGGATCAATTTGCACCCCATGCTCGGAAACAATGTGTCCCAAAAAGTTGATTTCCCGAACCCCAAAAACGCATTTTTTCTTATTTAAAGTGATTCCTTCCCGATTTAATCTGCGCAAACCTCGCGAAGTGTTTTATCATGCTCTTCCACTGTACTACCGTGAACCAAAATATCATCGATATGAGTAATTATTCCATTTACGCCTTGCAAAATTTTTGTAAATTTTATACTAAAGTATTCAGGTGCACATGAAATCCCGAATGGAAGTCTGGTAAATTTAAATTTCCCAAATGGCGTAATGAATGTAGTTAATTTTTGACATTCCTTTTTTATTTTAATCTGGTAAAATCCTGAATTCGCGTCTAACTTAGAAAATATTTTGGATCCCCTTAACTGTGCTAAAGCTGATTCAACTTTAGGGATCGGAAAATGTGGCCTCAACACGCTTTTATTAAGTCTGGTATAATCACAGCATATCCGCACCGTTTCTCCCTTAGGAACGACAACTATAGGTGCCACCCATACTGTAGGTTCTTCTACAGATTCTATAATTTTAAGTTTTTGTAACCTATCCAACTCACTCTTCAATTTCGGTAAAAGTGGTAAAGGAACAACACGCGGAGCTGCTTGCACAAAAGGTTGTGCATCCCTTTTTATTTTTATTTCAATTTCATCGCGAAATTGCCCAATTTCCCCAAAAAGTGAAAGAAACTCTGTAAAGGGATGAACCTTTGGTGGCGACTTACCAACCCCTGTATAATATGTAAGATTAAGAAATAAATGGTGTTAGAATAAACGAGTGTTTATTCTTTTCTCATAGAAGCACGCTAACTAAACAGATACTTGTCAACTTTCATGCTGAAGACAGAAAGATGCGCGAACTTAAAGCATTCATTTGAATTTCTTTCATATAGTTGCGATTCTGTAGAACACATGTTACTTTTAAAGGAGGTGCAAATGATACTACCGATGCCAGAGTGGCTGAATTTTTTATGAAGCAAATATTGCGATGTGGAATAGTAAAGCTTCAACATTTTTCAATACAGTTGAAAGCGTCAATTACGTTAGTACCGCAATTTTTTTTAAAATTCAAGCAGTCATACAAAATTCAAACAAACACGTAATTGAACCCCAATTTGAATTGTTGAAAGAAATTAGTAATGTAAGTAAAGTTATTATTCTTGACAGGACCAAACTTCATTTTCATACTTGTGTTATTTTAAAGTTTATTTCAATAAAAAATCAGAAACTGTTTCTTTTGGGTACTACTAGATGGCGTTACATAAGGATCAATATTTTGAGGTTACCAGAATCAAATTTATCAATGCTTTCATTCAGCAGACACAACAGTTGCGCAACTGTTCAGTGATCATGGCCAGTAGACGAGCGCTCACTCTGAACATGTTCAGGAGCGGTCGCCATTTTTGTGAGCGGAAAAATTCTATGCTCACTTGGTGAGCGTATTCTGTACGCATGCGCCATTGATTCATTCCAAGACCAACCTAATACATACTTCTGAAGAAAGTTACTAGGAAAGTAAGATACAGCAAATTAAAGATATTGTGCAGTAATAAATGTATTATAATATTGGAGTTCACTCAGTATTTTATTCGGGGTTGGAAAAATCAGCCCTTCCACTAAAAACTACGTCAAACCTTAATGCAGAAAAACAATTTATTATTATTGTTTATTCGCTTTAATCTCTATAATTTTAACATATGGCAGCAATGAAAAGTATCAGATGACAGACGATGACATAAAGGTGAGCGGTCCTGTCCAGAGTGTCCAGCGAACACTCAACTGTTGTGAAGTGAACGGTTGGAGCGGGATCAGTTCCCGATCCGCCTGCTGAATGAAAGCAATGTAAATCGAAGTTATGTGACGGTCTTATACAGGGTTGCGATATTTAGGGAAATTTCCCTAGATCTACGGAATTTTATGTTCGTTTAGGGAAAAAGGGAATTTTAATATAAATAGGTCAAAATCTAGGGAAAATTTAATACAACCGTCTGTATTTAAGCTACCTATATTGTATCACAATTCATTTTAAAAAGTTTTAAACTTAAACCACAGATAAGGGAGATTACAGATAGCCGGTGTAATGGCTATTATTGGCAACACATTTTGGAGACGACCGCTAGAACCTAGCGGTCGTCTCTAAAATGTGTTGCCAATAATAGCCATTACATCGGCTATCTGTAATCTCCCTTATCTGTGCTTAAACCACTGATTACATATTTTTTTAAATAGTAGTCCGCCATCTTATGGCTAGTAGGAAATTCAAAGGTTAATAACGCGATAACATCTATACACATTCCGAACCGGTGCTCTACCGATTTTAAATTTTAAGCACGTTTGCAAATCGATCAAATTACTACAATATAATAAAATAAGGTAAATCCCTTGGAAAAAGTCCCTGCTCTGAAGTATAACTATAACAGCTTGTGCTGTTTTTTATTTTTCACATTTTAATTCAAGCTTTCGAGAAGTAATAACACGGGTATTTCCCTATATCACCATATACTTCAAAATTACAGCTTTATTGTTTTTTTTTTATAAGTTATACAAATATTTCCTCTCTGGTTTAAATGTTATAAAGCCACTTAAGTGTACTGTTAGAGCCATTGCTACTAGCTTGGATGTAGAAGACATTATTCTGGTATTTAAAAAACATAATTATACCTATCTAAAATTTTGTATTTGTGGAAGGCGACGACAATGATCCACTTCAAATAAGACAAGTACTACTATTTTCAATCAACGATACTTCAAATTCATACACGTTATCGGTTTCATAATCCTTCAGCAAAATACCTACGTGTATTTTCCATTTTTAGCAAATAAGATGTATTTGTTTCATATAACTGATAACTTTCATCGATTAGGTAGGCACTATTCACTTGAATCAACATCGTTTGAATAATATTTCGAGTTCTCTGTCATATCTTTATCAAAACGTCATTGTGATAAACGACTTGTCACTTTACTTTTAACGCTAGTGTTAAAAGTTAATTACTTTTAACACTTGTTAAGATATTTCATTTTTAATTGAAGTATGATGTGTTAAAAATTGAGTTTTTAATAGTGTTTGTAGAAACAAAAAAACAATATTATACACTTCGGGGAAATCTAGGGACATTTTGACTAGAAATCTAGGGAAATAAAAAAAAATCCGATCGCAACCCTGGTCTTATATCGCGCAGCGATATTGATACAATTGGCCTTGCGGACATTTTACAAACTGGAAAATAATTTCCAGCATTTTCTTGAAAAATTTTTACCTGAAAGTTATCCGACTACTAGTTTTTGAGATATAGCCGGCGCCCATTCTTGGTTGGCCTGCCTATACAAAAAGTATACATGTCATATGTAAATATTATACAGGAAATTTTCATCTTGTCATAACGGCCTTATTAATTACTTATTTCACTACAGTGTATAAGTCTAAGTACTTATTCAAATATATAATTACCTTTTTTCACGATATAAATATATTCGTTAACATCGTTGCAACGAATTATTTCTGCATGTTTCTTAAACTGCAGCTGTTCGAAGGAACTGCTAATAAATCTGAGAGTACTATCATCGGCGCTACACAGTACATAAGTTAATTTCAGCGTAGGTGAGAATAGATAATAACTTATGTCGTCGTTCAGAACTTTAGGAAAACTTCTTAAAATATTTTCGGTACGATACTCTTTTGTTTTCTTCCAAACATACTCGTAATGAGATACTGTTTCAGCAAGGGGTCCCGAATCAACGCAGAATTTCTTTGCGAATTTGAGAAGAACTTTCATATCGTGTTGATAGTGATTAAGCATAGTGTGACCACTGATCTGAAAAGGTAAAAGGTAGTGATTTTTCTATTATCTGAAGAATATTTCATGTCAAAATCTAATGAGAACGGTATGGAATATAACTTATAAAGCAATACAGTTTTAGTGGTATAAAGTATTAAGAAAATACCGTGGGAGCTGATGTCAATAGTAACTTAATTCCAAAAAATTATACCCATATATTACTGCATGTTTTATAACAATAGGAAGACATGAACAGCAAGCAAACGTTGGCCTATGTAAACAACGCAATGTAAGTAATGTGAAATTCCTTTTTTCGCTCAAAGCGGTTTTGAAAGGGAATTTTTGTTAAAATTTCAGGTAGTGTATGTTGTGTAAGGGTTTTTATTATTTAAGATTGGTAGCGATTGGTAGTTTTAGACTAGAATAGGGTTTTTGTCAACGAACCAGATACAGAGATAATGGCTTCTAGTAGCGCCATACATATGTATAAGATTTAATATCTGTTACTGTAGCATTGTTAATAAAGTGTTTTAAAATGAAAAGTGTGTTAACGTTTAATTAAAACGAACCCACATAAGAAACAACAAAACATGGTGTCAGAAGTGTTAATTAAAACGTGATAACAATCCTGATAACATACTAGTTCCCGCCAATAGATAGGTAACGAAAACAAAATGGAGTGCAAACCACCAGAACAATTTTCCATGGAAGATTCAATTAGTAAATGGCCGAAATGGAAACAAAGGTTCGAGATTTTTATGCTAGCATCAGGAAAAAGTAAAGAACAGGAAGATGTAAAAATTGCCTTACTGTTACATACAATAGGAGAAACAGGTCTGGATATATACAATACCTTTCCTAAGGATAATATAAAAACACTAGAAAATGTCCTACACTGTTTTGACCAGTATTTTCTACCCAAGAAAAATATAACAATGGAAACATTTAAATTCAATAATATTATTCAAAAGGAAGATCAAACCATTGATTCGTTTATAACTGAATTAAAAAAGCAAGCTGCTAACTGCGAATTCATGTGCTCAAAGGACAACTGTAAACAGTCATATATTGACAGAATGTTAAAAGACAGAGTAATTCTAGGAATTAATGACAAACAAATACAACAAAGATTAATTAGAGAACCTGACATGAGCCTTGAAAAAATACAAGAATACTGTAAATCTGTAGAATTATCCGAGCAGCATATAAAATTATTAACTCCAGAAGAGCGAGTCAATGCAGTTTCACTAGCACTAATTAAATGCAAAAGATGTGGCTTTGAACACACCAGAGGGAAATGCCCTGCATACAACAAAACTTGTGCTGTATGTCAGAAGAAAGGACATTTTGCAAAAATGTGTCGCTCGAAAGATAAAAATCAACTATCCACATCAAATTTCAAAAATTCTAGAAAGGATGCAAAAGATAAAAAAGAGAAAAATGAAAACCCAAGATACGAAGAAAAAATAGAAGAAATCCAGACATCGAATGAAGACAATTCAAATATTCTACAAAGAAAAACCGAACTAAATCAAGACAACTATGTTGAAATTTATGAACATAAAGAAAATTCTTTGAATGTATCATGTTGGTATGAATATGTTTTAATTAATAATTATAATATTAGATTTAAATTAGATTCAGGTGCAGAATCAAGTGTATTACCACTAAAAATTCTCAGCAAATTAAATATTCAGAAATCCTCTATTATTCCAACTAAAAGTATTATTCTTTCTTATGGAAATTTCAAAACTAATGTACTAGGTGAATTAATTTTAAAATGTAGCTATAAAGATAAATCTTGCAATTTGAAATTTCTAATTGTAGATCTTGATTCTGAACCGATATTAGGATTAACAGACTGTATAAAATTCAAATTAATATGTCGCTTAAACGCAATTGAGAATAATTTACTTGATAAGTTTACGTTATTACCAAATAACAAAAATGACCTTTATGAACAATTTATGGAAATATTTAATGGTCTTGGCTGTATACCAGGATTCGTAGATATAAAATTAAAAGAAAATGCAATTCCAGTCATTCAGACTCAGAGAAAAGTACCATTATCACTACATAAAAAACTTAAAGAAACTCTAGATGAATTAGAAGAAAAAAGTATAATTTCAAAAGTAAATTATCCTACTGAATGGGTAAATTCTTTAATGATAGTAGAAAAACCCAATGGTTCCCTTCGCTTATGTCTTGATCCCAAACCACTAAATAAATTTATTTGCAGAGAACATTTTATAATACCCAAATGTGATGATATTTTAAACAATTTGGTAGGTAAGACCATGTTTTCGGTCATAGATATGAAAGATGGGTTTTGGCAGATCCAACTTAATGAAAGCAGTTCTAACTTATGTACTTTTAATTCCCCCTTTGGTAGATATAAATTTAATCGAGTACCCTTTGGCCTAGATTCAATACCTGAAATATTCCAAAGAAAAAATATGGAAATATTTGGTGATATACCTGGTGTAAGTATATATTTTGACGATTTAATCGTTACAGGTTCTAATGAAATAGAACATGATAAAGCATTCAAAACTGTCCTAGAAAGAGCTTTAAAATACGGAATTAAATTTAACTTTAGTAAATTACAATATAAACTAGAAGAAGTAAATTTTTTGGGCCAAGATATCTCAAAAAAAGGTGTTCAACCCTCAAATAAAAATATTAATGCTGTCTTAGCTCTAGAAATACCAGAAAATAAGAAAGATTTACTTAGAATTTTAGGACTATTTAAATTTTTTTCTAAGTTTATACCGAACTTAACGCAATTAACTTTTCATATGAGAAATTTAAGTAGAAATGATATCAAATTTATTTGGACAGATGCTCATCAATCCGAACTAGATACTTTAAAAACTTTGATCACAAACAAACCAATATTAAAGTTATTTGATGAAAATAAAAAAATTACTATTCAAACTGATGCTTCTAGTAAGGGCATGGGTTGTGTTCTGTTACAAGACGGATATCCCGTATCATTTGCATCTCGATCTTTGAATCACGCAGAAGTCAAATACGCTCAAATTGAAAAAGAACTCCTCAGCATAACGTTTGCTTGTGAAAAATTTAAATTTCTAATTTATGGCAGAGAGATAACTATACAGACTGACCATAAACCATTAATCCCGATATTTAATAAGAGTTTGGATAATGTTAGTGCTCGTTTACAACGAATGTTGTTAAAGTTATTAAAATATAAGTTAAATGTTGAATATCTCCCCGGATCGAAAATGTACGTAGCTGATACTTTAAGTAGATCCTACATTAAGACAAATACACCAGTAGATGAAGAATTGGAGTATATGGTGCATTCACTTTCCTTAAATGTCCCTATGACTCCAGAAAAGAGAGTAACTTTTCAAAATACTATTGATAAGGACATAATTCTGTCAAGAGTTAAACATTTTTGTTCTACAGGCTGGCCTAAGTCCAATAGAGCTCTAGATGGAGAATTAAAATATTATTTTGCTTTAAGGGATGATATATTTCTCTCAGATAATCTATTGTTTTATAATACTAAAATTATTGTACCTTCACAATTAAGAAAGGAAATGTTAAAATTAATTCATGAGGCCCACTTTGGAATACAAAAATCTAAATTACGCGCTAGACTAGTAATGTTTTGGCCAAAAATGTCAGCTGATATTGAAAATTTTATAAATGAATGTGAAATATGTCAAGTAAATAAACCAGCTAATAAAAGAGAGAATCTTATAACACACGAAATTCCAAATCGACCCTGGCAATACTTGTATTCTGATTTTTTTGAGTATAAAAATCAAAACTATTTATTAATCGTAGATTCTTATTCACATTGGATGGAAGTGGTTCCTACTTCTGGCAAAGCGGCAGAAACTGTTGTTAAAGTTTGTAAAGAAATATTTTCAAAATTTGGTGTACCGGATAAATTCTTTGGAGATAACAATCCGTACAATAGCATATGTTTCCGGGATTTTGCGAGAAACTGGAACTTTGAAGTTGAATTTTCTAGTCCGCATCACCACCAATCGAATGGTTTAGCCGAAAAATACGTGGACATAGCAAAAAGAATGTTAAAGAAAATGAAAAATTATGATGATTTGCCTAACTTTTTATTAGAGTATAGAAATACCCCATTACCAAGCATAGGTTATTCTCCTTCTCAACTACTTTTAAATAAATTGGTAAAAACAAAAATTCCTACAGCTATAGAAAATTTAATGCCTAAAATTATAGAAAGCCCTACTGTTACAGATAAATTAAGGAGTAATTCTAAAAAACAAAAAAAACACTATGACAAATCAGCAAAAGATTTACCTCCTTTGAATATAAACGAAAATATTTTATTTCAAAAAAATAAAAGATGGAAAAAAGGTAAAGTGGTGGAAAAGTATAATGATCGTTCCTATATTGTTAAAGATTTGAATAATAATAAATTTAGGCGTAATCGGAAGCTAATTAACAAAACAAAAATAAGCTTCAATAAAAGTAATTTTTGCCCTAACTTGCATTATGTTTACGAAGACCTTCTGGTTAGTGAAACAGATATTAACGATGTTAACCCTGATAATGTTGTAGTGCCTGTTGAAACTATTATTAATCTTGATGATACTATAATAAATAGTGTAATTGATAATGATGTAAATCCTAATCGTAGTGACAATGATGTATCTGTAGATAATGGTATTATGAATGTAAATGATAATGACTTATCTATAAGAAATCAAAATAGACCTGTAAATGCAAGAAGTATGAGAACTTCTCGGCCGCCTCAAACCTTAAGTGACTATGTCTTATATTAATGTATTAACTTAAAAAAAAAAAAAAAAAAAAAGAAAAAAAAAGAAAAAGCGTGTTGTGTAAGGGTTTTTATTATTTAAGATTGGTAGCGATTGGTAGTTTTAGACTAGAATAGGGTTTTTGTCAACGAACCAGATACAGAGATAATGGCTTCTAGTAGCGCCATACATATGTATAAGATTTAATATCTGTTACTGTAGCATTGTTAATAAAGTGTTTTAAAATGAAAAGTGTGTTAACGTTTAATTAAAACGAACCCACATAAGAAACAACAAAACAGTGTAGGTAATTTGTTACTACCTTGATGTATTGTAATACGTTTGGAATCTATATTTATTGTGTTATGTGCGAAATTTTTCTTCAGGTTAGTGTTTATTTTGCAATTTAGTTCAAGTATGTAATTCATTTACCGGGTGTCCTAGCGTAGCGGTAAAGTCCATTATTTGTATCTAATAATGTAGATAGCGAATAATTTTTAATACAAAAATTGTATATAATCATAAATCCTACAATTTCAAAATATTTTCATTTATACAGAGTGTTCGACAACGACGAACCAACACAATCTTATGTTTTTTAAATTGAATGCTATGCATTTTTTTTTACATTTTATGATTAGGATGTAAGTACATGAATTTACGTTTAGTGCGAAATTAAATATTTAAAATTGAAATTAATAGATATGATCTATGTTTTGGGGTAAGTGATTGTTTGTTGACACAAAGATATACAACTAAAAATAACCAAATATGGAATTTGAAAAAACTGGCAGTACTACGTATGAAAAAATGAGGTGTGGCCACCACACGACTTTCTTATACGTATGAAAGTGTTACTTCCGGAATTTTGAAATTTCATTTATACAAAAAATATTCCAAATCCAACTCTAAATACTTTTGTACTCTTCATAAATGTATATAAAATGCGTAATTTACGACATATTTGCAAAAAATCGTTATTCGGTAAGAGTAAAAGTGATACTTCCGGTCCGAATTTTGAAATTTTTTTTATATAAAAGATATTGGAAATTAAGTTCTAAATACTTATAAATTCTACATAAATTAGTCTAAACTTAGTAATTGACGAAATATTTGCAAATTTCGATTTTTTCACAGAAGTAAACTACTACTTCCGGTCTGCCGATTTTGCTCAAAATCTAATCAGTTCTCAAGAGGGAGATTATATGCGTAAATACAAAATTTGGAATTGATATCTCCAGCGGTTTGACCGCTATCGTAGTCACACACACACAGAGACAGACACACAGAATTTTTTTTAAAAACCACTTTTTGGTATCAGGGGACTTCAAAACGTGGACATCTGCAAAAATCTCGAGGTCGAAAATTTTCATCATCACAATACTTCCTTATACTACGTATAAGAAAGTAAAAGGAGTCGTTTTACTGCTGCCGTGAAAAACGCAGATGCACAAAAGGTTCTATTGTTATGCGTTCAAGAAAATCCTCATACAAGTGTGCGTAAACTTCCTAGAGTCCTTGATGTTAGCAAAATTATTAAGAGAACCTTAAAGAGGATTTTTTAATTTGTTATATGATAACTTATAATTACTGGAATGCTTGAAAATAGTAACTAATACATTCTTAATGATATTGCGAAAGTTATAGAAGTTTTCAATAACGAACATTTAAATACTTGTATTGACGGTTTGCTTTTGAAGTGAAATTATAAATCTAAGTATGACTTCTTTATTTTTAAAGTAATTTAAAAGTTAGTCTAAGTATGACGATAAACAATTTTATGACACAGAGCGACTGCGATGTTTTAACTATTTTATTAATTCATGAGTTTTAAAATTTTAATAAAAAATACTTATTTGTAAAAAGAAAATATTAGATATATAATATTGGATTAGAAGTAACCCTTTTCGATTAATTTTAATTATGCTATGTGTAATTAAGTCATGGCAACACTTATTTTTAAGTCGTTAACGAGTTTATTCAGATACAATATCCTATAACTTTTGCAATATCGCCCACAGGTCGAAGAAAGTACATGTTTTTAATTAGTAAATTTTAAGTACTTTTCTATGACATATAAATATACAGGATGTTCCATTTAATTTCTTTAAAATTTTTAACTTTAGCAAATGGTATGTAATTCTAAAGAACATGCGTAGATATGTCGAAATAAACATTAATTTCATGTAGGTACTAAAAAGATATCTCTACTAATTGACCCCATAATAGGTATTTCATCATCAATTGTTATTTCATAGCAACTTTTCAAATGTTGTACAACGCCATATCTCAGAAACAGTTGAAAATCGGCAAATATAAGTTGATGTCAGTTTAATCAACCCTTCAAGGGCTATCATAAAATGTAAAAAAAATGCATAGCATTCCTTTTAAAAAACCATAAGTTTGTCTTGGTTCGTCGTTGTCGAACACTCTGTATAAATGGAAATATTTTTAAATTGTAGAGCTTATGATTATCTAAAATTTTTATATTAAAAATTATTAGCTATCTACATTATTAGATACCAATAAGGTTATGCGAGCTCAAAAGAGGGCTGTTAGGGGGATTGTGGGTGTTTCGCCATACGAAACTGCCAGACCAATATTCAAAGCACATAAAATAATGACGATACCTTCAGTCTACATAGGGAAACAACTGAAAAGGGTCCACGCAGAATGAGGGCACCTTGCACGAAGATGTGATATCCATAGCTACAATACGAGGCAACACTTAGACCTCCAAGTGGACTACTTTCGGCTAAATTCGTCCAAACATATGAACCTGGGGCGTAAGATATATAATTCCATACCGGTCGATTGGAGGCAATTGACGAATAAAAAAATCAATAGGAGGGTGAGGGAGCATCTGCTGCAAAATGCATTCTACAGCCTACTAGAATTTATGGACAACATGGCCAATGTTTAAGGCTCCTCGCTAGTGGATCTGTCAACAATGGCAAAATAGCAGATTTTAGAATCCAGATATTTTTGTTGATTTTAAAGATGGAGAAAACCTTTCAACGTCAACTTATGAAGAATTATATAATCTACCCGGCTGAAGAATCAAATTTAGAAAAAAATTATCGGATTACAGAAAATTAATTAATATGTCAAAATATTAAAAACCAGTTTTCTCAAAAATCCTTCGGAGGAGATTTGTTTGCTTGGGTTCACGTTATAAATTGAAAAGAAAGCTACCCGGCTGTACACTTATTTTTCGTTCAACATGAATATACTTTGTTTAAAATGAATATAAAATAAATTAAAATTAGGCAACCCACATTACAATGAATTGTTATTCTGCTATAAATATTTCCCGCAGTTACAAATGTGTAAATAGTTGGTCATAAATGAATTTTTATTCTCTTAGATATTGAGTTATTATTTCAAATATTTATTATGTGTTCCCTATGTGTAAAAGTACTCGGACATCCTTGGCTTATTAAATTATGTGCTATGCAACCAATATTACATTTCCCATTCACTAGCGAGGACCCTTAATAATATATAATAACGATTATCTAGACAAATCTTTGTATTACTATTTTCTTTGTACTGACGTGGGCTGTATCTTTGAGCACTAATAAAGATTATTTATTTATTATTATTATTTCTTTATTTAATGGACGATTCATTTAGGTCTCCCTCAACACTGCGCTTTACAGCAGCAATAACTGCTTCGGTGCGCACTGTACAACGTGTCTGCGGATGCGTATTATCATTTGCAGTATGCGTGGTGCGAAAAGTGTCATGTTTACTCGAATAACTTGCTCCGATGGCTAATTATGTCGACCGTAAATTGGACGAAACGCAAGTTTTGCGAAATGAACCACGATTTTCAATAAATTTACACAATTTGCAAACGTTAATCTGTTAGCCTGTTCATAATAATAACAATAATAATAACTTCAATTGTCCAGTCCTTTACAATTAAAGGACAACGGTATTAAGTGTACATTCATGTTATTTAGAAAATTAAAAACGAAAATATTATATAATTGGTGCCATTGGTGCAGAAAATGTCATCGTAGTGGAAGTTTGAAAAGCGACCCCTGCAGTAAATTCATTCTCGCGAAAGGAATTAAGAAAGTGGAAGAGGAACGACAGGATAGTCTGGGAGTGAGAAAGTTCAGAGAGAAGAGGAGGTCTGGGCAGTCCATTCATCCGTTGCACAGCTTTCTTATAAATCGCCCTCCATAGATATCGCGTCGGTGCTTCAAAGATCGAAGGCCATGAGTCTGCATTAGCAACGAGTCAACACCTAGCAGACGATAAGTCCCGGTAATCCAGAACGAGTGATATTTCAAAAATCGCCGCTGACCCGCTTCAATGGAGAGCTGCAAGTAAATATATTGCGGAGACCGCACTTGTGAAGCACACACCATCTTACTGACCACAAAACTAAAATATAACGTCTTCAAAACTAATGGGTTACTAAAGAACCCAGACGAACGCATAATAAAACCCCAAGATCTTGAAGCCGATGCACAAACATGGTTTATATGGTTGGAAAAACTTAATCTGCTATCGAAAAGGACCCCATGATCTCGGAAAGTGTCTATCCTTTCCAACAAAACACCATCTATGAAGTAAATTGAATTATGATGGTCTACTTTACGTGTAAATGATTTAAAACAGCACTTAAGTTATACATATTTAAATAGAATTTGTACCTGGAACACCAGTTTGACAAAGTATATAAGTCACGTTGAAGACAGGAAACATCACCCACAGATTTTGAGGTCATCGGCATACGCAAGTACAGGACACGACAAGGATCCACGTAAATCCTTTAGAAATAAATTAAAAACTATTGATTCTAGATTGGATCCTTGTGGGACACCGGAAGAGGGACAGAACTCACGAGATCCGAAACCATTGTAAAAAACATAACTGTATCTGCTTGTCAAATAGGAGTGTACAAATTTAAGCAAAGACGCACTAAATCCGAACTCAGAAAGCTTTTTAAGTAGTATACCATGATCTCTCACATCAAAAGTACGGCTGGAATCCGTATAAACTACATCAATTTGACCTTGATTGTCCAATTCATCAGATATCGCTTGAGTTTAAATATCAGATTAGTAGTTGTCAAATACTTTGGCAAAGTTGCAGAGAATAGATATTGGTCGATAATTTTCAACATTGGTCTTATCACCCTTCTTAAAAATTTGACAAATTCTTGGCGCGACGTCATCGACATGGAAAGTTCACAGTTTTTATGGAGAGATTCATTATCAGGGTCAAGGGTTTTGCTAAGGCAGATGTCGCATCACGAATTAATTGACCAGGAATTAAGTCATCACCCGCCGTAAGATCATCAGAAAAAGTTGACATTATGTTAATTAGCTCGTTCTCATCAGCACTTGATAAAAAGATGGGTACATGATTCAGTTGAAAATCCTCAACATAAAACGAAGAACTGGGCTGATATATTGAAGAAAAAATATCAGCAAATGCGTTCACAATATATTGTGATTTCTCAATTTGTGTGTTACCAATAGTTAAACTGCTAGGAATATTCACATACGATTTATACGCATCAAAAATGAGTGATTTGCACAGACGTCTTAGTTAGTTAGTTAGTTAGCTTTACGGAAATTCATGCTGAAGTGGCACAGGGTAAGTTTTGCGAACTGAACCACGATTTTCAATAAATTTCCACAATTTGCAAACGATGATCTGGTGTAAGCCTGTGTCCATATCAATAGTCAAAATTACTCCCGTTTAATGAAGCGACAGTGTTGGTGAAACATCATTGTTAAGATAAACATTTTGTTGTTTTATTCTAATTTACATTTTTACGTGTACTTACCCTGAAGCTAATAATCTTAGCTAAAACAATCCATCTCAAACTGAAGAGTCCTGCTGTAAGAATTAGTACCATCATGGCCTCTTTGTATGTTTCAAATTTGAAAAATCCCACGGTGCAAGTAGTAAATATCGATAATACAGTGAAATAAGAAATAATGCTGGTTGTATAAACATTATCGTAAATTTTACTTTTGTAAATCGTACCTTTAATCCACGAATCGTTTGGGCAACTATAAAATACAGCACTAGACTTCGACAAATCTGAACATGTCGTCATTTCCAATATATTAGCCGAGATACCCAAAATAATAAGTACCAAGCCAGCGTAGCTAACATTCTGATAGAACGTAGCTCTGCTTTCTTTGGATTTCTTCGTTAAATACTTCAATCCGTTGATGGTGCGATACAAGACAAACGGTTTTATTATTGTGCAAATTATGATCAGTGCGTGGTATTTGTATCTCGCGCCGAATAATGTGTGCACTTTTAGATCTTCAAATGGAAAAATGACGATTACATCCAATACGAAAGAAGTCTTCACATAATGACTGGCCGTGTATAGGGGATGGGTTACCAAAATACCTTTTCGGTTATAATAACGAATGTGCATTCTTACATACAAATCGACGAGTAATATCATTGTGAGGGTCCACATGAAATAACTATGATATTTAAGTGATTCTTTTAAATGAAACTTCATTATAAATAGTACATAGAGTGTATATATAACGGCCAGTATAGATCTTGCGATTTCCCAAATAGCAAAAAATCTTCCTGTGGGTTCAATAGTTTTTCGTAGCAAAAGATATTTTGTCCATTCCCACTGTGCTGAAAAAAGGTAATAATAGTAATAATTAGTAGCCTTTATTCGCTTAAATATTACATACAATATAATAATAATAAATTGTTATTGTAATATAAATTAAAATAAAAGTAAAAATCAAACGTACAAAATTCAATATTCATTTGTAAAATTTACGTATACAACGTGTCGCTAAATTGGCGGAACAGTGTAACGATTCAAAAATTATAGGCTTAAATATTACTATTTTTAATTAACAGTTATTAATATTTCCGATATTATTCGTGCATTTGGTATAGTAGCATCATCTAATGGATCGCTTAAGTATGTTCAGTCTTTCATCGGCAGCTACTCGTCTAGAGTTGTTGTTGGTATCTGTAATTTAAATCACATAATTTTGGTGTTTTATTTTCTTTTAATTCGATTGTTATTTTCTTCTTAATAAGTCGGTAGAATTTAAATTGAAATTATAATTTATTAAATTCTACTTTACTGGTAATTTTCTTGAAATTGACTTGTTCTTCCTTCCCCACTCTTATCGGCGGCACTTGTTGAACTTCTGGCCGCGCAAGTCCGGTCATTCATTTTCGTTCTGATGGTCTTAATATCGACCACGTGTTGATCAGCTTGCATTTTCATTTTATTGTTTGGTATATATTTGGTAAATCCAACCCCATCGTCTTAGCGACGGATGCTAATGAGTTAAATGCTCTTTTGGAAGATGTATATGTATTGGATTAGTTGGAAGCACGATTTTTCCTAATTCGGCAAGGCCGGAATTTTGGTTAATCTACACGTGGCTCCGTTGTAATTTTTAAATCCTTGATATTGTCGAGTACACGTTGGAGGAATATATAAGGACAATTAGTCAGGTACTTATTTATCTTTCAAGTAATGATTCATTTTCTTAACCTTATTGTTTGATTTTCTCTTTTGACATTTTTCGTTAGAACTAATTATTCTTTCTAATTAGGGAAATTTTCGACGTTAAAATTTGCTGACGTGAGGTTGTGGTTTCGCCCTTTTTTTTTATTGGATGTTGGATGCCTGTAAATTGGAATCTGAACCATTCCTTCTGGACCATGGGTTGAGTCTGCCTTTTTATCGCTGATACCAGCTAGTGAAGACCTTATAGACCCAACTAAGTGTCATAATCTATTTAAATAATTATTGTAATTCTGATTTTGTGTAATAGGTTAATATTTTTAATTACTTAAGTGGTCGTTTGACCTGCATTATAACCATTTGTAAGCGAATAAATTTGCAAATTTCTTTCGAGACCTACAGTGATATTTCACTGATTCTGTTTTCTTTAAAGTTAGGAGTGCTTTGTTTATTTATAATTGTTAACTCAATCTTTTCTGTTCAGCTATATTTAAAACCTCGTGCTCGTAATGTTATTTGTTAATGAACCATTGATATTTTTCTTACTGGCTACATCTGTTTTAAAACTAACAGAAGACTAAGGCAATACTTTTACTTTAACAGTAGCATGTCTTAGTCTTTGTTGCGTGTATATTTCTATTATCTATTATCTCACTAAATATAGGTACTAACCAAATTTTTTGAAGGTATCTGCGTATAACTTCTTTTCTGAATCCACCTTCACCACATCACTCACATCGTAAGCAAAGTATTCTGATTTACTAGATGCCTTTTTCCGAGAGACCATTTCCGGCAGTCTTCCCTTTTGTCTGGTCAATATAATGTAATAGGTGTCCAAGTGTTTCTTCAGCACTTTCTCCACGTCATGATGAAATCTGTCGATGCTCTTGATGCAAACCATAAGGTCAGTTTTCGCAATTGTTATTACTTCAACGGAAGTGATGGAAGTAACTCTCAGAAAGGTATTCAGTCCCAGTAACATCTCCACTAAAGGAAAACAATTGCCATAGGAATAAGTCATAACACATTTGTGATATTTATCGGTAGGTATGGAAGATTCCACGTGACAGTGTCCTCTAAGGATAACGTTTAGCTGGACTTGTAACGTATCTTCCCTCATAATGACAGTTCCCGATGGATATACGTCGTGCCTGGCAATAGCGGCTACCTTTCGAACGAGTTCTCCTTCGCATTCCGTGAAGAATGGAATAGTTTTAAGACAACTGACTATTCGATTAATCAATACTTCGTTCTTCAGACTATCGGGCATGTCTTTTATAATGCTTTTTGGACCAGTAATTTCATACCTATCAGTATTATTTGATGTATATATTGTAATAGTTTCTAATTATTTCATTCTTAGGAATTATACCTCGACGAAAGTAGCTTGAGTAGTCGTTTGCGCAAACTTGATGATTAATAATATTTATAAGTAAGAAAAAAGCAAAGAAAGAACCTATGGTAGGCTACTTAAAATTAAAATTCATCTATTGTTTTGCCTTTGCAAAAAGCTTCATGAAATTGCACTTAAAACCGTACTCCAAATGTCAGATAAAAACAACCCAGCAGAATATTAAAGGCTACCCATCAAGGTAACCATGTAATGGACATACTATGATGAGCCAACAGAACACCTAGAATATATCGTATGATATAACAAGTTTTATTTAATCACAGCATTGCTAGTCTTCTATTTGGATGTACAAATCCATGTCAAAGAAATATAAGAGACACCCGCAATGGTATTTGTATGAAAAATGCCTAGCTCGTTATGTCTAAATGTTCCTTTTATATGAAATAATCCCGAATTAATTAATTAATTTCAAATTAGTCCACGTAAACTGTTATGTCTGCTGGGTGCGACCCTTATTCTATAGGTACCTATTAATTGTCAATCAACACAAAAGTGTATTCCACACACCATTGCTTTATTCTAAAATTTAGAATAAAACTATGAATTTAGAATCAATTTAGAATCTATAAATCGATTCTAAAATAGATAGATAATTATTATCACTAAGCGGGCACAGCGGAACGTCTAGTTGCCTATTACGGCAAGTATATAAGGTCAGCGAACGCATCAGTTCATTTTTGAATTCAGTTCATAGTGAAGCAAAAGAATCCATATAAATAAGATGTTGTTACGTTTAAAAAGCAGCGGCGAACATTTAATCATTTACCCCTGTATATTATACGTTAAATATTTTTAAATCAGTATTAACTCAAATTATATTTCAAATTCTAAATAAATTACGTCTTAAAATTTTCAACATTAAAATCTGCATCGCATATATTTCGTAAGAAAATATTCGATTCAAAATATTTAGTTTATAAACAACTTTTGGTTCAAATTTCAGAGACGCAATATGTGCATTTCAGTTTCGTTATCTAAATAGTTCCCACAATTTTGTTTCGTAGCAGCGTCATATAAACAAGGGTAATAACCGCGCGTCTCATTGACGCCCAGTTTTTCTGGAATATTCTTGTCTGGCCCCTCCACACCCCCGAGTCTTTAAAAGGGCGAAGCGAATCTAAAATGATTCACTATTACAGTACTATAACATCACTATTACATCATTATTACATTCAGTACAGTAATATATAATTAGATAGTGGTGGTAGTTGAATAAATCTTTAACTCTAGTCCCGACGTCTTCGAGCCCGCTAGCCCTGCGGTGAAAATGTCTATGGGAACGAGGTGTTAATGTCCACAGTATGGATACACCGATTAGGGTGATTTAAATCTCGATTTCCAAATAACAAATTGTTGGAGTATCTATCGGCCTTCAATTTATGGTATTGGTCCGGATTTAGATTTTGTTTGACCTACTTAGTGTGTATTGTGGGTTCCGCAGAGGTCTATTTTGGGGTCGTTACTGTTTTCCATTTATTCATCATGCTTGGAGAAAACCGTGGACCACCGCAAAGTGCATGTGTATGAGGATGACATCCAAATATATTATTACTTGCATATGCAAATTTAAAAAATATTTACTTGGTTTTAGAAGATTTCAACCTATGTGGCAAAAGTTACGATATATTCGTTGGTTATCCATGGTTTATCATAGAAAGGTACAAATTATATCTTTCTAGTATAAAATTAATAAATTTTAACTCTATTTATATAATAAAATTGAGAAACATTTATAATTATTATTATAATTACTTAACAAAGCTCTGCAAACGGCCATTAAACTATTGAGTGCACAACCTTCATTGCTCAAGCTAAACTCGAAGAGCTAATATTCTTCTATAACAGTGCAAATTTTAACAGCACGAACATCATAAGCTTACATGAAAACGCGTAAAATCCTCCTTTAGTACGTGTTGTAACGGTACAGCCAGATTGAAACAATTTGTAATTTTAAATATGAATAAAAAATTAAAAAAATTACTGTAAGTTAAGCATTTATTTATATAAGAAAATGTTTGTATTATATCTAAGACTCGTGACTCCGATTTTTTATGTTCATCACCGTTGGTACGTGAGAATATGCGTGTGAACTATAATTGCTATAAAGGTGAAGAGAGAAGATGGATTACAAGTACGTCCCGGAAGATACGTCCATGCACGATATTGTATTTTGGTTTTTTATTAAGAAACTATTACTTTTACTGAAAAAAACACAAGTGTTAAAAAAGTTTAGCACTAAATCATTCTTTTTAACGGATATTTTTAAATCAAGAAATTTTATTTTGTTAAAAGGGTCTGGTAAAAAAATCACAACAAAATTAAAAAAATATTCATATTTAGCTTTTTTATTGGTAGACACGCCCACAAAGTGCCATTTCTTTAACTCTTCAGCAGTTCTAAGGGAAAAAAATATGTCATTTTTGGAAGCATGTAACTTTTCAAGGACAAGCCTAAGAGCTTTAGTTTACATGAAAGACTCCCTTTAATTTTTGATAAGGAATCACCCTCTGAAAACTTTCGCACTTGTTTGGAAACAACCTATATACAGAATGTTGATTTCTAATACAGATGTTGTTTAAATTAGAACACCTTTATTTTCTTTATTTGTACTATTTAATTCCCTAAGATTATTTTTTGATATCTCCTTACCTGAATCGTCATGGGATAAAAACATGAGCTAGCCAGGTAAAAGGATTTTGTTTTAGTTTTATTTAAAGATATTAAAAAATAACATGCAATAATTGGATGGTTTCGGTAGAGTGTTAACACTTGCACTGCCTATCAGATATCTTTATTATTACCTCTTATTGTAATTCCAATGACAATCTACTATATTATACATGAACTTCCTGTGTTGCGGTGGTAATTTTGTGCGCACCGCGAAATGTCTTAGTGCTGTCAAATATCTCTGATATTTGTTTCTGATTTCTAATTGTAGAACGGAACAGGCGGTGAGCTCCGCAAAACAAAAACTGAACATGTAATATCCCAACAATACGATTAAATACTCTACGATAATATCCGCTAAGCCGTATGCATATACGGTGCTCCACTTGAGGCTTAATAGTCTAGAAGCTCCGTAGAACATACTGTCAAGGAAACCTGTTGATGGATTTATTCTATTTTCAGGCGAAAGGAACATTTTCAGAGCAGTATTGTATGCCAACCATCCTTCCGGATCGCATGTCTCGAAGCAAGTCATCCCGTAGAGGAGACAACAGATGAAATACAAAGCGTAGAGGAAGAGCAATGAATATTTGATGAGTCTTATTTGTAAGAAATTTGACCATACATTTAGCTGCGCCTGTTCAATTAACCTGAAAAATTATGATCATATGTTATAACGGTTCAAAAATCACAGGGTTAATTACGTTTGTCGTACTGAATGTTTGTATAATAATAAAAATCTATGAATAAATATGTAATTTTCTCTCTTGTATATTTTGGTATGGTAGCGTCATCTGTCTGTGAATCACTTAAGTCGATAAGCTATACGACTAGTGTTGTTGTAGTTATCTGTTGCAAATTTAGATTATTTAATATAAGATAATCTTAATATGTATTATTTTAAGTTACTTGTGTTTTCTCTTCTTAATAATTTAGTGTTAGAATATTTTCTTTTAAGTCGATATTGTTCTTCTTTACTGGCTTTTCGCCTGTTGAAAGTTCATTTGATACCTCGTGTACAAGTCATGTCATATTTCTGTTTTTGATGTTAATCTGTTAATATCGTGTGTCTTAAATGGTGGAACCATCATTCAATACTTTTGGTAGATTAATATATCTATAAGCATCGTGAATTGCAGAATATTTGTTTGAATGGTTTCTTATGAAGAAGAATTGATATTGGATTTTGGATTTGTTAGTAAAGCAATTTTTTCTATTTAACGACATTTGGTCGGATTAAATGTGATTTAATGCCACATGGTGTTCGTGTATGGTTTATATGACAGAATATACTGTAGTCGACAAATTTTAATTTCTGGTACGAAAGTAGAAGAGGAAAAGAACACTGCGAATAAAATAAAGACAAACATATAGCGAGGCTGCCAGGCACACACGACAAACGTTCGCTATCAAATGTGAAAATCCCTCGACTGCCTTGATTCTCCCACCACTGTTGGAAAGCAGGCATCGCTGCATATTATAAGGTCATCTTCTGCATGGGATAGATAGGTAGTATTGCTGTAAACCGAAATTAAAATTTGTCGACTACGGTATACGATTATTCGTATGCACTTTGGAAGAATATAAGTCAGATATTTCTCTATGAATTAATCTAAACTTGTTTTTATCTCATTTTCATACCTAACCTTTCCTGCCACGCATTTTTCTTATGCGAAGGACTAATTATTCTTTCCATTTAGGGAAAACGTAGGAAGTAATAAGTAATAACCTTAAGGTAATAAGTAGTAGCTGTGTGAAATGGTAGATTTAATTACTTTGAGATAGTCATCGAGCAATAATTGGAATTGTAACCCTACTTTCCAGTTTATTCTTCGCCGCCAGCTGTTTTCCCTTGGCATTGCTGTTGATACCAGCTAGTAGAGTATTGAACCAGATAAGTGTTACATTGGTTGAAATTAGTTAACTTTGTGGTATTAATTAGTATACGCAGATGTAAGATCTCTCGATCCTTCAGATCGGAGACTCTTGAATAGTTTTTTTTTAATTGCAAATGGTTTTAGAACCATTTGCAAAATAGTTGCCATGACAACTATTTTGCGGACTGACTCTCCCACCCCCCAAAGACACATTTTGTGGATTGTTTGGAGTTCGCTTAGGCGAAATACTCATTTTAAAGAGAACGAATAGCAAATGCAAAAAAAAAATAAAGATAAAAATGAATCAAAAAAAAAGTATTCAACCAAAACAAAAACATTTTTAGGGTTATGTTAGTTGTATTTTGATCAGAGATATAGAGAGTGGAGAATGCTCTTGAACCACTGCGCATCTAATTTTTACGCGACGCAATGATCGCGTGGTTTTGTTTATGTTCATCTAGGTTATGTTTGTTTTTGTGGTGTATTACTAAACTATTGTATTCTTGTTTTTGACTTTTAAATGTAGTTCTCAGACATACTTGTTTCTGGTGAATCGTGTGGAAAAAGTAGCTGCGGAAGTAATATTTGTTTCATGTGCTCAAGTGTGTGGTTTCATTATTGTATAAATCTTTTATATATTAAATACATAAATATCCATATAAACATGTCGTGCAGTGCTAAAAGGTGTCCCAATATTAAGAGGTTTAAACCTGAAAGATAAAGTTTTCACAGGTTTGATGGCAAGATCATTTTAAATTTGTTGAAATATCAAAATTATTTTGGATTTTCAGAAGGTGCTTTGTTACCGATATGCTTGAAAGCTTTGAATATGGCAACTGATTGGCTATTGTCAGAGAATAAATATATATGTTTGTTTAGAACATTTCAGAGATGAAGATTATGTGCCAATGGAACACCAGCGATTTCGATTGTGTAACAATGCTAGCATCTTTGAAAATAATACTGGAAACATCTACTGTAGATGAAGTTTCAAGTATTAGTTTTGCTGATGTTAGTGGATGCTTAAAATACATGATCCCATTAGTCCAAGATTAGATAGGAAATTGAGAGCACTAAAACGTAATAAATTAATTAAAATGATTATCAGTTTAAGTATATAATAGCACACTTTTTTCAGAATGTTTTCTGGTTATGAGACTTGTTCTGACACGAGCTGCAGGAGAAAAAGGCAAAGTTGACAAATACTGTTCATAATTTTGCATAAGTTTTTATATTGTATTTAAGAAGTATTATGTAAAACAAAATCAATCTATTTTTATGGTATCTCCTGGTAAATATAAAAGAAAATATGAAGCTTGGAAAAGAAGTCAAGCAAAATCAAGAAGAGGCTTTATGGCACAGCACGAATTATGAAAAATCTAAACTCTTACCTTTATTGTTGTAGATTATTGCAGCTATTGTATATGGATATATGCAGGAAGTATTTAATTGCAGTGTAAAGATAAAGTGTTTAATACCTCAAAAGAAATAACTTTAATAAATATAATATCTAGAATAAAAGCAATAAGCATCATTTCATATTTTTATTAATAAAAACTTGTAAACATGAACAAGTATTTTTAATTCAGAAAACATTACGCTGAATAACAGAAAGCATGAAGAGAATAAAAATTGTTATTACAATAAGTTAAGAAAAACACTAAAATTAACTCTTGCAATTTTACACTACAGTTATTTGCACCAACCTATTCAAAACATGAATGTTGATCATTAAAATTACATGTTTTCAAGATCGGATATTGTCAATAATATTTCAGTACCGTACACTTTTTCTTCTTCCATCATGACATGATAAAATCAGCATCAACCATGTTTCATCCTAACAACAAATTCTGAACTCTGTGTCTAATTTAAATGAATTCTTATTGGCAGTGACATGATGTTTAACTTAAATCCATACAAGTTCGATGAGGTTTAAATTACAACGCAAAGCAGAACAACCTTTTTTTCATACATCACATTAACACCATATAAAGGTAAATGAAAGTTGTTTTCTTGCAAGCTCCAGTCATTCAGATTTTAGTATACTGCTATTAGCAAAAATTCCTCTTGGTAAAAGTTAGTCAACCTTTCCTTTGACATGTTCGTTTTATTGGCCATAAGTCACCATTGGTATTAATAACTTGAAATCAAAATACTCATATATAATTTATACGATAACTCACAGAATATGTGCATATACTATCTTCCGCGCATTTGTAAAAGCATTCTCCCCTCTCTATATCTCTGATTTTTATGCGCTTGAGAGGCGGGTCATCGAAATTTTTGAGCGCGAAATTCAAAAATATTTATGAAATTCATGTGAAATATTTCAAATTGAAATGTTTCACTTTATATCACTAGATTTACCCATCTGATAATAATAATTACGAGTAAAACGTTTTCGACGATCGAAATACAGAAATTATTGCGGTATCTACAATTACAGTAATATGCGACTACAGTGTTGCCAAATGTATGTTTCTTTCAAATGGTTCTGAATACATACGAACCATGATACGACATTTTAACATTAAGATATTTTGTTCAGAACCGAACGATGAATGTGACATTTTATACACACAATGTGTAAGGTATCATTTCAAAACTATGACTTACCTAAAAAGTCTGAATATTTTAATAACTCTGTTCATTCTTATTACTAACAACAGATGAGCTTTCATACTTGTAACAAAACCTAAAACTTCTAAAGGAAGGGTAGCAAAAATATCCATCAAAGTGAATATCTGTTTTCCTTTATGTATAATAATAGCACTGTGAGTTGATATACTTTTTTTCTTGTTTCTGACAACGGTGGATATATCCAAATAGATTCCAAATACGTAAATCAAATCCAACATGTACAGCCATCCATTTTGAAGAGGGGTAAGTTTCTTGGTGAAAAAAGCGAAATACGGCAACAGTACACTTTGTAATATAACCGCCGCAAGCACAAGGTAATCACAAAATCTTCTAAATGAACTTGCTGGTTCTAGAAGGTATGGGCACCTAGATCGTAAGCAGATAGATTTTTCTTTAAGTTCTTCATTATGACTTAAGGCGTACAATCCCAGATATTGAGAAGTATGATAAACAGTAACTTGTTTATGTTTGTCTTCTGTAAGTCCTTTGCACTTATGATCCAGGTGGATGCTATGCCATTGTTTCTTTAACCATCTCACGGATGTTCGTTTCTCATTTTTACATTTAAGTTTGACAAGTTCCCTGTGCTGTAACTCTCGAGCGATGGCGAACCTACTCTGGATTTTGCTGTATAATTGTGTATTAACCCCGTGATATTTTCTCATGAGCTGCGCCAAAGCTTGCAATTCTAATGTCTGAATTTCACAATAGGTTGCACAGCGAATGTTTACTCTAGTCTTGAAAGGCATTAGACATGATATTTCCCCTAGAACTGTGCCTCCTGAAAATGATATAATCGCAGAGGCTTTATCGTCTTCACTCAGAATCTGTAACAATAGTAATAATAAATCAATAGAAGCTGTAGCCTTTTCTGTCTTAACAGAGCTAACTTCAAGTTGATAAATTTTAAGCAGTTTGAGGTAAAGGTACCGGTTACTGACAGGTTCCTAAATTATGATTAATTACTTCCTCAATTTTTAAATTTTATAGTTTTTATGAAGCACCAAAATGTCTTAGTACTTAGTTCCTTTTATGTAAAAACGAAATATAGTTTCTAATTGACTGTGTTTCTTCGAAAAGAAAGTAAATACATTGTCGTGTTCAGGGTGCAAATATCAAGCGTATCACGATTCAGAAAAGTACTTTATAAGCAGAAAAAGCTTTACATCACTAAAAAACGAAAAAAACAAAGTGCTATATTTTAACTATTTTTGAAGTGTAAACTTCTATGAGCGCGTTGATTGTGGGCACTGAACGAGATTGAGCCGTCACGCTCGGCTATGTAACGCTCAAGTCGCCATGGTTACCAAACGAACCGTAAATTCGACAAAAATCGGCAAAACTGCAAAGAACTCTCTGGATACGCGAAATTGAAAGCTGCCCTTTGGCATTGGTGTACGGGCGACATCGAATTTCCGGTCGACGGAGAGATTTTCTTCCTAAGTGGAGCGGTTGTTAAGATATGGGCTTTTAAAGAAGAGCGTGCACTCGATGTTTTAACAGCAAAATGAATTACGTCATGACGATTCACGTGACAATCAAAAAATCCCGAGAAACGTCAAACTGACAGGCGAACTGAGTTGCACCACAGATTCACTTTTAAGCGTGAATTACGAAATTTTGAAGGTTGCGAGGGCTCATCAAGACTCGGGGTCTTAAGGAACTGGCTTTTTGGGACCTTTTGTATGCTTATTTCGAGTCGGCAGTCGCACGCAATCGAAGGTACCGGCAATTTAAAGGTCGTTTGCAGAAGGATTTGGTAAGAAAAATGGCCGTTTAAATGTGCACTAATATCAATGTATTCCGGACGGGCGAAAAATAAATATTAGATTCTCATGTGCACTGGCTATCAGTGTATTACGGTCCGGCGAATTGCATCTCCACACAATACATAACGGTCTCACACATGACATGATATTTTTATCTATAGAGGGATCGATTAATATTTTAATAATGATTTGAATTAAAATACGATAATTCCAGAACGTGTGTATTTCCTTAAAGGGGAAAAGGAGGATTGCTTTCGACATTTATGTGCCTCTACTACGAAATAATTTTATTTAAACGATTACGCAAACGTGCACAGTGGGCGGAGCCGTCTGAAATCAATTTCTCTCTCTTCTGATTAAAATTAGGCACTTGTCGAAATAGAACAAAATGGCCGAAGGATTTTTTGAAAATTGACATATGAAAGTGAAATTTTAGATACGGGGGTGTCTTAGGTCGCCGATCACAAATCCAAAGTCAAAATGTCAAAAAAAAATGGCAGGCGAGTTTTTTGAAAATTGACGTATGGATGTGAAATTTTGGATACGGGGGTGTCTTAGGTCACCGATCACTAATCCCACGTCAAAATGTCAAAAAAAAACAAAATGGCGGAAGAATTTTTTGAAAATTGACGTATGAATGTGAAATTTTAGATACGGGGGTTTTGGGGGTCGCCGATCACGATTCCAAAGTCAGAATGTCAAAAAAAAATGGCGGACGAGTTTTTTGAAAATTTACGTATGGATGTGAAATTTTAAATATGGGTGTTTTAGGGGTCGCCGATCACAATTCCAAAGTCAAAATGGCAAAAAACAAAATGGCGGAAGAATTTTTTGAAAATTGACGTATGAATGTGAAATTTTAGATGCGTGGGTGGTTGAGGTCGCCGATCACGAATCCAAGGTTAAAATGACAAAAAAAACAAAATGGCGGAAGAGTTTTTTGAAAATTGATGAATGTTTGTGAAATTTTGGATACGGGGGTGTTTGTGGTCGCTTATTACGTCTTCAATTTGGCGATTCTTTCGGCGACCGTTACATGGGAGAGCCTTGAAGAAGTTTTCACTTCTGCCGTGTGGTTTTAAGCATTTTTCTTGTTTAATACAATTGAGAATTTGCATCTTGATTAACTACAACAAATATTGGTTCCCAGCAAACACAGGACCAATGGCCAATCTCAAGTCAAGTGCTGGCAACATTTGCTGTTAATGGCTGCCCTACTAATAAATAATGGAAAATCCTCCATATTATTTGAATGCTTTTCCAGCAACCTGTCGTCGTTGTATTGGTTATGGAAGTTATTGATATTTTTACCAGCAACGGTACGACTGCGGACCAAAGATGGTCAACAAGCCAAATGCGGAGTCAACATTAATAATATCAACAATCAGGAAGTGCGAGTTTTTCTTGGTTAGGTTTATAGTTTACCTGTTTTAAGCGGGCTTTTATACCTTAGGATCGAAGAAAACAATAATTTTCTTTCCGACATCTTGGATGTCAGAGAGAAAATATATGATATAACTTAAGACAGACGTTTTACATTCCATGGCAAACCTTTATCAATATAATTTTTGATCTCACGCTATACATATTTAAAGTATACATAATTTGTTTTTTTAAGTCGACCGTTATCGGCAGATTGTTTGAGCCATCCATAATAATTACTAGCATACCATCGACGGTCCGTTTCTGGTATTTCATCGTAAGTCAATGTATAGTCTGTTTCAAGATATAATAACCTGTGGGAGCTTGCATCCACACTATATCTTGAAACATTGAAATGTATAGTCCTTTTCAAGATATAGTGCAAATGCAAGCACCCACAGGTTACTACATCTTGAAAAGGACTATACATGTATAGTCTGTTTCAAGATATAGTGCGAATGCAGGCTCTCACAGGTTACTATATCTTGAAATATAATTAGACTGCAAAAACAACGACGGGTCGGTACTAACATAGTCGGGAGAGTATCTACCGGCCATATGCCGGCCAGTGTGAGCTATAGATGGCAAAACGCAAATTGGCCATTGTATGACCAGAACTACTTTGTTTGCTGGGTTATTTCGTTCATATAGTGTCAGTTTTTCAAATACCTTAAATTTTGCTATTTTAATATGAAAATTGACCATTTTATGGCATACCCTGATCAGGTAAACTTCTCCCCACTTAAGTCCTTTTAAAATTTATTTTAATAATATAAAACCTTTACGTTAATCTTTAAGGAACATACAGCACGTGTCAATTTTCATTAGCCATAGGCGATTAATCCATACAGTATGTGGCAACATAGTATACCCCTTCTTTCCTTTCCAATGCCAGCGCGACCGATGCATACTCGTAAGTAAATACAAGTTAGCGTGGTTAGCAGTAACTCTTCGACCACCGGGTTGAGTGTTTGTAATGCGTTTAGAAATACTTTTTACGAGTTACAAGGATTTGTTTTTCTTTTTCCTTTTAGTAAACGCAGAGAATTATTAAGCTGCGTTCACGCTGTATGACACAAACAAAAGCGTAATTCTAATAAAATTAAAAATAAGGTAAATAAAAATGGATTCTGAAAATAATAATAAATTACTAGATCAGGAAATCGCGGCGGCCATTTGATGTTTCCCGTTCCAGTAATAAGACGGCATTGCAGACTAGATCGCAACGTGTTCGCAGCTAACATTGAATGTAAAATCTGGTCGGGAGAAGTGGGAAGATTGACGAAAGTCGTTGTGATGTCGATTGTTCCCGGGATTGGTGACGGACGCTGTGGGGTGGCACGTTGCCACATATTACTTGTATATGTATAAATCGCATGTAAACATTGAATCCCTATACCTAATGAAAATTGACACATACGGTATATAATATTGTTAATGAATCGATTATTATTCCTTTATCTTTTTACTAATACTTTTCAAAAGATTTGACTTGATTAAATACCTCAACAACTCCGGAAACAACGTACATCATTTTGTACTTGATTTGACGAGACTTGTGCAGAAATTCCCCGGGCATATAAAGTTCATTCTTCATATGAAGGCTTATATGTTTCAAGAAGGCGAAATTCATATCCCTGAAAAAGTATGAGTGCTTGAAACAGTGCCAGAAAATATCAACGGTACAATCGCTACGGAGATCTTTGGGCACAGTATAGAAACTAATAGGTATTTCTTTCCAACCGTATCTTTTTTCCCAGAACTTATTGTATATGTTGATGGCTGCCCTTTTAGTTTTGCTTGGTATACCCCAATCGTCCAGCATCTTTGCTATGACGTACAATCGGGTAGAAAAATCATATTGATCTGCGATTTTCTTTATATACAAGGCGGTCAGCTGACCAAAAAATATCATAATATGCATCAGAAATCCCAAAATCATAGTACTGCAGAATATGATGTCCTCTATGGCATTTTCTGGTTTAATTATTCCTACGGTTATAACAAACATTTAGCATAGAAATGAACGTTTATATCGACGCGGTCCAACTTTATTTATATTCCTTTAATAAGTTATCGATTATGTTTCGGAACTCGACAATTAATATATATATATATATATATATATATATATATATATATATATATATATATATATATATATGTGTGTGTGTGTAAATATATATTAATTTTATTGGACGATTTTTTAGGTCGTTATACTAGTTTTAAATAATTTTAAAACTCGCTAATTTGCAGTGTTTGAAAATTATAATTTTCTACTTTTACCACTGACTATTAATTAATTAGGTAATTTTTTTTAAAAATTACCGACACGGCTGAGATTCGAACCCAGGACATACCGATTACTAGCCGGTTGCTCTACCAACTGAGCTACCGTCGGTGTCTGACTTCGAATTTCTAAATCGTACTGATATATGTATATCAAGTAACAGATGGAAATGAGAATGTATATATTAAGCAGTGAACGTCCATGTGCTGTATATATGTGATATAAAATTTTTATTGACCTTTCAATTCATCTATGTAAATATATATTAATTTTATTGGACGATTTTTTAGGTCGTTATACTAGTTTTAAATAATTTTAAAACTCGCTAATTTGCAGTGTTTGAAAATTATAATTTTCTAATTTTACCACTGACTATTAATTAATTAGGTAATTTTTTTTAAAAATTACCGACACGGCTGAGATTCGAACCCAGGACATACCGATTACTAGCCGGTTGCTCTACCAACTGAGCTACCGTCGGTGTCTGACTTCGAATTTCTAAATCGTACTGATATATGTATATCAAGTAACAGATGGAAATGAGAATGTATATATTAAGCACTGAACGTCCATGTGCTGTATATATGTGATATTAAATTTTTATTGACCTTTTAATTCATATATGTAAATATATATTAATTTTATTGGACGATTTTTTAGGTCGTTATACTAGTTTTAAATAATTTTAAAACTCGCTAATTTGCAGTGTTTGAAAATTATAATTTTCTAATTTTACCACTGACTATTAATTAATTAGGTAATTTTTTTTAAAAATTACCGACACGGCTGAGATTCGAACCCAGGACATACCGATTACTAGCCGGTTGCTCTACCAACTGAGCTACCGTCGGTGTCTGACTTCGAATTTCTAAATCGTACTGATATATGTATATCAAGTAACAGATGGAAATGAGAATGTATATATTAAGCACTGAACGTCCATGTGCTGTATATATGTGATATTAAATTTTTATTGACCTTTTAATTCATATATGTAAATATATATTAATTTTATTGGACGATTTTTTAGGTCGTTATACTAGTTTTAAATAATTTTAAAACTCGCTAATTTGCAGTGTTTGAAAATTATAATTTTCTAATTTTACCACTGACTATTAATTAATTAGGTAATTTTTTTTAAAAATTACCGACACGGCTGAGATTCGAACCCAGGACATACCGATTACTAGCCGGTTGCTCTACCAACTGAGCTACCGTCGGTGTCTGACTTCGAATTTCTAAATCGTACTGATATATGTATATCAAGTAACAGATGGAAATGAGAATGTATATATTAAGCACTGAACGTCCATGTGCTGTATATATGTGATATTAAATTTTTATTGACCTTTTAATTCATATATGTAAATATATATTAACCTAAAAAATCGTCCAATAAAATTAATATATATTTACATATATGAATTAAAAGGTCAATAAAAATTTAATATCACATATATACAGCACATGGACGTTCAGTGCTTAATATATACATTCTCATTTCCATCTGTTACTTGATATACATATATCAGTACGATTTAGAAATTCGAAGTCAGACACCGACGGTAGCTCAGTTGGTAGAGCAACCGGCTAGTAATCGGTATGTCCTGGGTTCGAATCTCAGCCGTGTCGGTAATTTTTAAAAAAAATTACCTAATTAATTAATAGTCAGTGGTAAAATTAGAAAATTATAATTTTCAAACACTGCAAATTAGCGAGTTTTAAAATTATTTAAAACTAGTATAACGACCTAAAAAATCGTCCAATAAAATTAATATATATTTACATATATGAATTAAAAGGTCAATAAAAATTTAATATCATATATATATATATATATATATATATATATACCTATATGTGAATTTGAATTGTTAATAAATGAACGTACCTTGGAATGGACAAGAATGGAACATTTATTTAGTTGTTATTTAATTGTTATTGTTGTTGAAAGACCTTTTCGAATGTCAGTTTTTTTTAGTTTTGATATTGTCAAAAAAGATAGAGTGACATATTGACAGCTTAATAGTTTTTATAATAGAAATAGTTAAAAATATAGTCAGATATAGCCAGATAGTAATAGAAAATAACATTGTGGTCCTTCGACGAACTTTATTCAGCCCTATAGATGTACAGATAGAAGAATTATGGATAATAGATCGAGAAAGTCAGATGATGTCATGTCCGACAGCAGAAAAAATTCGTCAAATTTAGGAGAAACTTTACAAAATAGGAATGAGAAAGAGAGTACCGAAGATTTTTTTGGGTTCAGTAATGCCTCTATACTCCATTCAAAACATTTAATGCAAAATATGATGAAAAGTAATGATGACAAAGGTACCAGTAGTAAAAATAAACCTAATAGCACAATTACCTCAAGCAGTAAAGGTACGAAAAAATCTTCATTGTTACCTAGTCAAATACTATGTTTACAGTTAGAACATCAGAAAAAGTTAGCTAATATAGAACTACAAGAAAAACAGCTTAAATATAAACGAGACTTAGAAGAAAGACAACGACAATTAGAAGAAAGGCGACTTAAATTTGAGCGAGAATTAGAAGAAGCAAGACTTCGGAAAGAAAAAGAATTTTTAGATTTAGAACTACAAATACAGTTAAGCAAAGGAAACTCGATAATAAATGAATTTGTTGAAAATAGAGGAAGACTGAAAGAAGTCTCTGAAGGTAGGAATAATATATTTGAAAAAGAGGAACAAGGTAGTTTGCAGAAAGTAAAAACTTGGCTTGAAACTAACAAAAATGATTTAAAAACAGAAAGTTGTAATAGCAGCCATAGAGATGTAGTAGATTCTAGTAAAAATGATTTAGAAATGGAGACATTTTGTCAAGATGACAGATTAGAAAAAATTCTCCTTAGACAGACAATAGATAAAGAACTGCCAATTTTTTCGGGAAATGGTAAGGAGTGGCCAAGCTTTTATAGTAATTACACCTACACAACAAAAGCTCTAGGACTATCAGACGAAGAAAATATTTGTAGGCTAAGAAAAAGCCTAAAGGGTGATGCCCTTAGATCTGTACAAGGTCTGTTAATTTCCATGTCGGTTCCTGCCACAGATATAATAGATATTCTACGAAATAAATATGGCAGACCTGATATTATTGTCAGAAACATGGTAAGTGAAGCTAAAAACTTACCTATCGTAAAAAACAATGATTTTGTTGCACTTACCCAATTTTCGGAAACTGTATCAAATCTTGTCCTGACTTTTGAATCACTCAGTATGGAAAACTACCTGTCATGCCCCCAGTTAATGGACGACTTAATGCAGAAACTACCATTTGGTATGCAGCTATCATGGGGTGAGAAAGTTGCGAACAATAAAGGTAAATACTCACTTCGTGATTTTAAGAAATGGGTAAACGAAAAAGCCAATGCTGCTAGCTACGTTCAAAGCATGTCATCACAAAGACAGCTAAATCCGAATTTTAAAAGGACTTTAGTTGTAGCAGGAAATAAACAAGAAAATAAATGCCTTTTATGCAAAGAAAATCATAACTTAGACATGTGCAAAAGATTTATAGAAAAATCAATAGAAGATAAATGGAAAATAGTCAAAGAAAATAAGGTATGCTTTTGTTGTCTAAAAAGCTACCATAGAATTAGTAATTGCCGAAATAAAAGAAAGTGTACTATTGATGACTGTCAAAAAATTCACCATAAACTTCTACACTTCAAAACAAATAAAACGGAACCTAGAGCAAGAGCTGATGCAAGAAATTTACAGAATGAAAATATTTTTGAAACAGGAAATCATATAGTGGGACATACATTACAAAATTATAGAAAAGAAGTGTTACTGAAAATTGTTCCAGTAATTTTAAGAACAGAAACAATTGAAATTGAAATTTATGCTCTATTAGATGATGGTGCCACTGTCAGTCTACTTGATGAAAGTTTGGCAAATGAACTTAATCTGGTCGGAGAAGAAACTATTCTGCGCTTAAAATGGACTGACCAGCATACAACAAAACAGTCAAGATCAAGAAAAGTGTCCTTCAGCATTTCGAATATTGACAGAGATAAATTTTACCCAATGGAAAATATATATACCTCAAAAGATTTAGATTTGCCCATACAAAATGTTGATTCAAGGCGCATTAAAAGCAACTGGAAACATTTAGAACATATTAATTTTCCAAACATTGAGAGTATTAAACCAAAACTGCTAATTGGCCAGGACTATTGGGAACTGATAACAACCAGAGAACTTATAGAAGGCCCCAAAAATTCCCCAGCCTTGTCACGTACTAAGCTCGGATGGATAGTCCACGGAAATGTAGCCCAATTTAAAGGAAGATTAGACCATTATGTAAATTTCCTTGTTCGAGACGACGAAGCTCACAGTGAAGATCTCCACGATATGGTAAAATATTTTTTTACAATTGAATCTTTAGGGGTAAAATATCAAGACACAAAATCAATAAAAGAAGATGAGGAAGCCGAAAACTTAATAAAAAATATTTCAAGAAGAAAAAATGGTAGATGGGAAACAGGATTGTTATGGAAAGATACAGAAGAAACACTTCCCGACAGTAAAAATGTAGCACTTCAACGCTTTAGGTTTATAGAAAGAAAAATGAGTTTAGATCAAGATTTCGGACAAGCTTATTCTCAGAAAATAAAAGAATATAAAGAGAAAGGATACATTAGAAAACTATCTATTGAAGAAGAAGAAGAATCTCACAAAAAAATATGGTACTTACCTCATTTTGGTGTAGTAAACCCAAATAAGCCTGGTAAAATTCGTTTAGTTATGGATGCTGCTTCAAAAGTCGAAGGAAAATGTCTAAATGATTTTTTATACAAAGGTCCAGATTTGCTTAATTCACTTATCAGCGTAATTGCAAAGTTTAGAGAAAAGCCCATAGCCTTCTCAGCTGACATACGAGAGATGTTTCATATGGTTGAAATAAATGATGAAGACCAGCATGCTCAACGAATTATATGGAGAGATTCCCCGGCAAACGATTTTGAGACATACGTTGTTCAGGTGATGATTTTTGGAGCGGTGTCATCACCATACAGCGCCCAATATATCAAGAATATTAATGCCCTAGAATATGAAAAGGTGTACCCTGAAGCTGTTGACGCCATTATTAATCAACACTACATGGATGACTACATTGATAGTTCAGAATCTCCAGAAAAAGCATCAAAATTAATAAATGAAGTAATAGCTATCCATAAGATGGGCGGTTTTGAGCTAAGAGGATGGATTTCTAACTCGGAGGAAGTTTTTCAAAATATACCCGAAGAATTACGTACGGCAGAAAAAATATTTGAAGATTCTGCACCCCAAAGAATATTAGGACTAAGATGGCTACCAAAAGAAGATGTGTTAAGCTTTTGCATTAGCTTACATAAAGTAGATCAAAATATTTTAGATGGAAAAAAAATACCTACAAAAAGAGAAATGTTAAGCGTTATCATGTCTTTGTTTGACCCATTAGGAATCCTTGGAAATTATATTGTGAAAGCGAAAATCTTAATGCAAGATATTTGGAAAAGTGGAATAAAATGGGATGATCAGATTTCAGATGCACAAAATAAAAAATGGAAACTTTGGCTTAATGGTTTGGAGAAAATAAAATCCTTCACAGTTCAAAGATGCTATGTTTCCAATTATTTTCAAGTAAAAAATATACAGCTACACTTGTTTTGTGATGCAAGTAAACAAGCCTTTGCAGCAGTCGCTTATTTCAGATTTGAAGTAGGAGAAAAAATTGAAATTTCATTAGTTATGTCTCGCAATCAAGTATGTCCACTAAAAACCCTGACGATACCCCGTTTAGAGCTACAAGCAGCAGTACTTGCAAGCCGTTTGGCAAAAACAATCCAACACCAACATACACTTAAAATAAATAGAATTGTATTTTGGTCAGACTCCACGACTGTTCTAAATTGGTTACGAACGGACTCAAAGAAATTACCGTCTTTTGTTAGTAACAGAGTAGGAGAAATTTTAGAAAACACTGACGTTTCACAATGGAAATGGGTACCTTCGAAATTAAATATAGTTGACGAAGCGACAAGAGACGATAAAGAAGCTGATCTTAGAAGTGGAAGCCCATGGTTAAAAGGTCCTGAGTTCTTGTATCAGTCACCATGTTTTTGGCCAGAAGAAAATATTGAGCATCATCTAAGCAAAAATTACATTGAAGAATCGCAAATACTCCTTTTAAGTCATGCAGAAGAAAATATTAAAAATTCGTACCTACCTGACATATCAAAATTTTCATCTTTAAGAAAACTATTGAATTCCACAGCCTATGTATTCCGATTCATAAGACAAGTCCAAAAGAAACCATATTTTTCAGATAAAGAAAAATATTTAACATGTTCAGAAATTCAGAATGCGAAAAAACTTTGGTGTCTTCAGTCACAAAAAGACTCCTTTTGTCAAGAATATAGGACACTAGTAAAAGGAAAATCAGTTAATAAAGATAGCAAGCTTTTCCCACTTTCACCATGTTTAAATGATAATCTAATATGCTTAAAAGGAAGAATAGATAACTGCCCCGAATTAAAGATGGAGACAAAACGACCCATTATTTTAAGTCACAGTCACCCTTTTACACGGCTCCTTGTACGGGAATATCACGAAAGAAATGGACATGCAGGGACACAATTAGTTCTTAATGAAATAAGACAAGAATATTGGATAACCCAAGCAAGGAAACTTATAGCCTCAGTAATAAATAGCTGTAATTTTTGCAAAATTAAGAAAGCAAAGCCTATAATGCCGGAAATGGGTCAGCTTCCATTAGAAAGATTACAACAACCCCCAAGAGCTTTCTTTTTTGTGGGAATTGATTATTTTGGGCCAATAGATGTTGTAATAGGCCGAAGACATGAAAAAAGATATGGTGTACTGTTCACTTGTTTATCTGTCAGAGCTGTCCACTTAGAACTTGCGGAATCTCTTAATACAGGTTCGGCTATCTTAGCTATAAGAAGATTTATCGCAAGAAGAGGACAACCAGTTTGTATATGGAGTGACAATGGAACTAACCTTTGTTCAGCAGACAGAGAACTGCGTAAAGCTTTAAATGAAGTAGATGATGAAGAAATTAAGAAAAATTGTTTGGCACAAAATATCGATTGGAAATTTATAGCTCCAGCAAGTCCTCACATGGGAGGTGCTTGGGAGAGGATGGTACGAACAGTAAAACAAACACTAAAGATTATTTTAAGGGAAAGAATTCCAAAATTAGAAGTTTTACAGACAGTTTTAGTAGAAGCAGAGAACATAGTTAACAGCAGACCTCTGACTTATGTGTCGTCAAATGAAAATGATTTTGAAAGTATAACTCCAAATCATTTTTTGATCGGAACATCGAGCATTGTTAAACCACCAGGAATATTTGAACAAAAATTTGATTTGAGAAAGCAATGGAGATTTGCCCAACAGTTGGTAGACAGATTTTGGCACAGATGGGTAAGGGAATATTTGCCTACTCTAACTGCTAGGTCCAAATGGTTGCAAGAAACAAGAAATATAGAAGTAGGTGAAGTAGTCGTACTGATGGATAATCAGTTACCAAGAAACAATTGGCCATTAGGAAGAATAACTGCTGTTTATCCAGGAAAAGACCAGAAAGTGCGTGTGGTAGACATTAAAACAAATACAGGGACCTACAGAAGATCAGTATCAAAGATTTGTCCAATTGGCCTAATTGAAGGTGAAAATGTTTTGTGATTTCAAGGGGGAGAAATGTTAATAAATGAACGTACCTTGGAATGGACAAGAATGGAACATTTATTTAGTTGTTATTTAATTGTTATTGTTGTTGAAAGACCTTTTCGAATGTCAGTTTTTTTTAGTTTTGATATTGTCAAAAAAGATAGAGTGACATATTGACAGCTTAATAGTTTTTATAATAGAAATAGTTAAAAATATAGTCAGATATAGCCAGATAGTAATAGAAAATAACATGAATTTTAATTATTTTTAAAATTCTGTTTTTCTCAGCGTAGAAATATCTAAATTGATTTTTCTGCTTCGCGCTGAGTAAATTAATTAGGAAATTTTATCACAAAAATTTGTCCACGATGAGATCTCATATATATATATATATATATATATATATATATATATATATATACAGTGTGTATACTTAAGTTGAAATCATATGGAACACTTTTTTATTGTATTGTATTTTAGTCGTATACGAGTGTCAAAAAATACGAATATTGCTGTAAAGTACCTTTATTTTTGACATTATCGAATATTGTTATAAAAAATAATAGACTAGCATTGAAAACTATATTGAAGTATGTAATTACATTTATCTACCATGAAAAATCAGGTTTCGTTATTTTTACAAATTTTTCTACACATTGATATTATTTAACATTATAAATTACTTTTATTTTTGTAAATTTCAATACTGAACATTTATATCTTCTGTTTATTAAAACATGATAATCTGCACTTTTCTTAATGTTTGCAATAATTTCGCAAATTAAATACGTAATGAATGTATACCTAACAGTAATTTAGTTTGAAAATAGAAAACCATACAAATAATACATTAATAAACAGAACTAAAAATAATTAATTTTTAAGTCATTCCATGATTTCAATTTTATAACAAGTTTAAAATTTATTTTCAAATATAAATTTAAAATTGTACAATATTTATTTTTACTCGCCATATCCAAATTATCATGAATAAGATTATAACTACATTCATAGTATTTGAATAAAAATTACGAGGGAATATACATGCATGCAACAAAAATTGGTTATGTTTATTATTTTCTTAGCGGTTTAAAATTTCATCGTATATAATTACTAGCTCCAATTAAATTTATTTATGAGACTCCATGTAGTAATTTCAGAGTGTGCAGAGTTCTTATAGTATAGAAGATTACCTTCGTATAAAAGAAAAACAGTGTTAAATCATAAATAAAAAAATATATTGTAGTAGATACATGAACTTATAAAAATTAAGGTTAGAATAAAATATTTTATATAATAAACAAAACTGCTAATGTAATGTTACTATGGAATTGTTTCTATCCAGCAATAAGGGGATCAACTAAACATGAACGGTACCTATGTATATAATTTGTTTTTATAGTAAATAAATCTATGTTTAGAAAAAGAATCAACATTAATCTAAAAATTCTTTTATCTCTTATGTATGGGAAACTTTAATACTCAACTTTAAAGATATTAACTTGTGATGACGATTAGCATAGAATAACTCTTACAATTAAAGTACATTCTTAAGATTAAATTATTTAGATAATTGTATTGCAATTATAATTTTTCTCTAATTTCTGATTCTTTTAAAATCAACGTTAATAAAATTTTAAGTACTTAACTCAAGTTTTTAATACTTTGTGAAAATTGTTTTAGCGGACTATATCTTCGAAATTGTATCTCGGATCTTCTATACCCTGATGATCCTCTTCGTCCTGGATACTGTATTGGTACGCAATTCCTCCAATTGAGCTGCTTATTCCTCGAGCCTTACGTTGTACTTCTTCTTAATTTCTGGTATAATTTAATTTAGCACATATATTCACAATTATTTAGTTTGGATTGTTCACTTGTAGATCAATAGATACAGTTTAATCGACGGCAACTTTATAATGGTACATTTCTTCACTATTTTAGTAGAATGTTATTGTTGAAATCGTGATAGAAAGATCTGTACTCACAAGTATTTAATATACTTCTTTTAATAATAAAATTTACCTTTATTTCTGAGAGCGTCCTTTTAAGCGTCTCTTACTTGTGAAAAATTCTTTAATAATCCCATTTGTTTTTCCTTTCTTTGCCAACTAATGGTAAGTTGATTTTTATTTTTGACTTGTATATTAAGTTGTCCAACTTTGTTTTCTAATATTGTTTAAAATGTTGTTATTATTCAATTTTCCCTTAATCCTTGGGAATTTATTAACTTCTGATTTTTTTTAAATAATTTCTTAGACATTTAAATATCTTACTTAAGACTGAGTTATTCTATAGTAATTTGTGTATCTTAAGTTGCCTAGTTTCGAGTTACTATAAAATTAGGTATATAAATATTGTACTATCTTTCAATATATACATGACTTTAGTATATAAATATCGTTATAATATACCCTCTGTTCCTAAACATTTAATCGTTCTATTGCCAAATTCCCGTAATACATTCCTTATCATTTCTACAGCAATTTCCCGACATGATTCTGAAATGATTCTCTCCAAATGATCAACATCTTGAAACGACCCTCGCTGGTATACCTCCTGTTTTAAGTAACCCCCTAAGGAAAAGTCAAGAGAGGTTAAGTTTGGAGATCTAGCAGGCCAAAAACGGAATATCTGTGAATGAGCTTTTCATTGAAGTTATTTTCCAGATATTCTCTAACAGCAAGTGTACTACGGCATGAGGCACCGTCTTGTTGAAACCAAATATGTTGGCGTTCTTGTAAGGATAGTTCGTCCATAAAGTCACTGATTTAATTTTGTAGAAATTGTAAGTGACGTTCCGCATTCATAGTTTGTCGAAAAAAATATGGTCCAATTAATCTGTTTTTGAAAATACATCACACGTTCGTTTTAAATGAATATTGGTCACGAGTCTTTATTGTAAACTTGGGATTAGTGTCAGACCAATAGCGACAATTTTGTGACGAGAAAGTTCCGTTTGAAGAAAATGTTGCCTCATCGGTAAAAATGCGTCTTGGAAAAAAAGGATCCTCTTGTAACCTTCCTTGGATGAGAGAGCAAAACTCAAATTCAATTTTTTCTTCACGAGTTAAAATCACTTTCATTTCGTATTTTATAAATGCCAACTCGTTCTGACATTCAAATGACAAACATTACTTGTCAGTGCAAGGTAACTAGAGCAAATTTTCAATCAATGTGTAGAAAAATTGCTGAAAACACTAAGAAACGGAAAGATGATCATGTTTTAATAAACAGAAGATTAAAAGAAATTAACAAAACCTGATTTTTCATGGTAGATAAATCTAATTACATACTTGAATGGTAGTTTTCAAATCTAATCTATTATTTTTTATAACAATATTCGATAATGTCAAAAATGAAGGTACTTTACTTTTGAGCAAAATTCATATTTTTTTGACACACCTCGTATACGACTGTAAAAACATGATATTTGATTAATTCATTTTGGGTTCTAGATCATGCAGAACTTTTTACGAAGACTTCTTCTTCTTCTTCTTCTTATTGTTCTTTTAAGTCAGGCCTTGGGCCTTTTAATAATAGTCTGGGTAAGATTAGATCATGATGCTGATGAGTGGAGGCTGAGCTCTAGTGAGGAGTAATGGTGAGGGCGAGGTGAGGGCGTTTATGTGGCAGGTAGTCCTGCGGGTCGTACTTCATTTCAGCTGCGAGTGCTATGTCTGGGTTGCTGTCCATTTTCTGATAGAATTCCGCTGTGTGTTGATTAATGAATTCTTCGAATAATTGTGTTTGTATCCCTGTGGATTTGGATTTTTCTTATGAACCAGGGGGCTCTCAATACCATTCTCAGTGATGTGTTTTGGATGATTTGTAGGGCATTTATATGAGTCTGGGCGACATTTAGTCAGATTGGTGCTGCGTACGTTAGCATTGGTCTAAGGATCTGGGTGTAAATTCGATGTTTCAATTTGCTCGAGAGTGAGCTGGCTGCTCCCAAGAGAGCTTCCGCGGGCTATTTTTGTCTTTTTGCAGACGTTCCTGACGTAGTTGGAGTATGTAAGTCTTCGATCTAAAGTTACTCCAAGGTACTTTACTTGTGACGTCCAGGGGACTTCTTGATGATCGATATATAGGTGGCCCGTTAAGGGTTTGATTTTTCGTCGGAAGACTATGACCTGGGATTTTTCGCCATTGATGGCGATTCTCCAGTTGTGGCACCAAGCGGTCACTTTGTTCACTGCGAGTTGTAGATTATTGAGAGCTGTTTTGGGGCTTATGGAAGTGGAAAGTATGGCAGTGTCATCTGCGTAAGTGGCTAGAAGAGTGTTTTCGGTTTTCGGAATGTCGGAAGTGAAGATGGCGTAGAGGTGTGGGGAGAGGGCTGAGTCCTGTGGAACTTCTGCTGAGATGATTCTGGTAATTGAGTGAAGATTTTGAATTTTGATTGAGAACGATCTGCGGTGAAGCTATGATACTATGATGTGTATTACATGTTGGGGGTATTGTTTGGAGATCATTTTGTAGATAAGCGCTTGGTGCCACACCCTATCGAAGGCTTTGGCTATATCCAAGAAAACTGCTGTCGTTGTTTTGTTTTTAAAAAAGGAATATGCTCTGTGACTCTTGCTAGTTGCGTTGTTGTAGAGTGGTTCTTCCTAAACCCATGTTGCTCGGCAGGGATGATATTGCTGTTTGAGGAGAAATCTGTAATCTTGGCCAAGATTGCCTTATCCGCAATTTTGCTAAGTGATGATAATAAACTTATTGGCCGGAAGCTCCCTGGTTAAGAATGGTCCTTGCCAGGCTTCGGAATCATGGACGCCTATTTCCATGCGTTTGGATAAATTTGCAATTTGAAGATGGAATTGATAATTGAAAGCAAGAACATTACAGCTTTGAACGGTAAATTCTGGATCATTTTGTTTGAGATTTGGTCTGGACGCGGGACTTTCCTTGGCTTTAGTTTATTAATTATTGAGTTAATGTCTTTAGGTGTGACGAAATCAGATGTAGGAGTTTTGGATTGGCCTAGTTTACGTTTATATTGACATTGTTCCAGTTAGGTGCGCACTGGTCTTCTATCTGGTTTGTCAGAATTTTGGCTTTTTCGTTCTTTGTTATGTAGGTGTTGTCTCCAACTTTCAACGGTGGGACTTCCGGGTTCTTTCCTTTTGGTTCTCACGTGATGCGCCATAGATCTTTGGGGTCGTTGTCTAAATCTTCCAATGTGTTTTTCCAAGATTTTTCCTTGTGTGTCCTGACTGCTTTTTACGAAGAGTAACTTTTTTTTCTTAAAATTAATAATAAAAAAGTATTCCATATAATTAGTTTATTAAAAAGGAATTATGATCGTTATATTCTTAGGCAGTCGTGAAATGCATAACTATTACAAATTCTGAATAACTAGAATCGTTGCTAAAGAATGGTTTATGCAGAATTAAACTGTGGATACGTAAAAATAAATGTTTACCAAATGATGTTGTGCTAATAACTGCATGAACGAAGTTGCCGGTATTGTTCATACGAAAAGTTCTCTAGCCACAAATGGATAATCAAAAATCTCTTAATACAACATTCTAAAGATCGAAAATTTTTAAGTACATGTACGTACCTGACCAATTATGTGCTAAAACGTTTCCAATAATCGTATTCGTTAATATAAACCAATTCAATTTTGATGTATTTCTAAAATTATGATATGTCAAATTGTCAGTCCATTTTCTTCCCTTGTGTTGGCTCATTATATAGAATAAAACAGACACGATAATGTTATAGAGGTAAAAGAGCACCATTTGGAGTATTGTCGTAACCATGACGTGATTCAGTCCGGGCATATTATTGGCGTTGTAAAAAAATAAAAGAGCGTTTGGTATACGAAGGAGAACTTTTGCCATCATATAATCATGTCTGAAGGCGAATGCTTTACCCTTGGAGCTTAGTTCTAGAATATAGTACGTTTCATAATAAGGCAATAACGTCAAAACATCTATTAAGAGTAGATAAGTGTTTTTTGGGAGATAAGTTTGAGTCATCTGGTATGGTGACATGTGTCTGAAAGAAAATTAAAAACATAATTTTTGAAACGATAAAATTCACCATTATCACAAATAAATTGCATGAATTAACTCTTTGGAGTCTATTTGACATATGTGTTCCACCCATGTACTATGTGCGCCTAGTTGTGCAAATAGATCCCTTTTTTCAATTATAGACAAATATACCAGTCTCAAGTATTTGTTTACAAACAGTCACATAACGTCACATTTTGCCGGTGACATCTGTCCAGCCAACAAGTGCGTTGCATTCTGTTAAATTTTGAAGTATCTGTAAGTGTATTATTGTTCAAACTGTGTTGTATCTGCTCTCTAACACACCTGGGCCCCAGCATCAGATGAAAATTATTGTCCTTCAGAGAGCGTCAATAGCGAAGATGATGAAGTTAGTTAAGAAGATAATGAGACAATCGAAAGCGAAAACGTAGTGGCATCACATGGAGTAGTATTTTGGGGTAGCAGCAGTCAACAATGTTCTCCAAGATTGTGTATACCTGACGAAGGACTTCGTGCTGCCGAGATGATTCAAGGAAGTCCAATTTTTCTTGAAGATTGTTCGTAGAAGCCTACCAACTACTATTGAAAATATTTGAGAGAATTGCCAAGAGAAAGAGAGTTGAACAGGATCATAAAATAATGATTGTATTAGGAGTTTCTGTTGGAATGTGTTCCTGGATTCAATAATTACTGATCTAATAATGACTACTTGTAAAAATGTGGGTTTGCTCCGATTCAAAAACAGGATATGTTTATGATCTAAATATTTATGCAGGTGAAGAAGTGAACGCCTCTGAAGGGACACTTGGCGAAAGAGTTGTTCTCAAATTATCAGGCATCGTCTGTATTTGTGCACTTACTTGACACTATCAAGTTTCCTAGTGTCTGAACTCTGATGCGAATTCGTAAAAATGTTCCCAAATTTTCTGGAAACTTGGAACGAGAAGGAAGTCAATTTCAGCAATGGCGATTCAGTTGGCGATCAGTAACTGCTTCTCTGATGAAACTATTCTAATAAAACGAACGAAAGATGGCACCAACACAGAATCTTCCAGTTCTACAATGACCATATGGAAGGAGTAGATTTTGCAGATCAATTTGCTGGCTTATACTACTTCGACAGAAGATGTGGAAGTGGTGGAAAAATGTTTTTTTAAACTCCTCATGATAGCTGCAAGAAATGCTCATATTCTCTACAATGATGTAAGACGCACAAAAACTTCAATTACAATAGTAGAAGATTTGATTGCGTTGGGAAGAAGTTGTGCAAATGTAAAAAGAAAATCAGCATTCTTTCAATAGAAATAAAATTGTTTTCAAGACTACTGGGTTTTATATGTTCAACCTAAAATATCTAATGGGACACATATGTCTCGGTCCGTAGAGTAAAAAGGACGTACCATACATTCATAAAATTATCATATCTTGATATTAGTATCCACATTTACGTGTAATCTGACCTCAGATATAACACAAGTAAACGAAAAATAAATCAGACTCCAAAGGGTTAACAGTGGTGAAGTTAAGTATACTGGTGCAGTTGATTTTTGCCAAAAACACTAGTGTTCCTGATAAATGATGTATAATTGAGCAGAAATACTAAGAACATTATTTTCTGACTAACATATAAACGTAAATCAATAATAAAATATGTATTTTCCCAATAGTCCTGTGAATTCGTCAGAAACTAGGAGTTTGCTGTGCAAAAGGTTGGATAGTTTTTATTTTTGGAAATGTCGTTAGTGTTGGGCGCGTAGTGTAAAATCCAAGTCCAGAAACTTCTCGAGAACAATTCGTAGCGAATAAAAGCAACAACGTGCGTTTCATTGACAAACACAGCAGAATGATTTTGTTAATTCACGCTTTCAGTGGGTGTGACACGACAAGTGCGCTATTCGGCCTTAGGAAAACAAAATTCTGCTCTCTTTTAGCAAATATTTTTCAACCCTGAAGCTACAATTGACCAAGTGGCTAAAGCAGACGAAATTTTTCTGATTTTGGAGGTAGCCCCAGAACCTCTGCATGTGATCTCGATCACTTGCGCTACACGCTCTTTACGCAATCAGCAACGAAGGCAAGCTCTAGTCTAGCATGTTTACTCCCAACTGTAGATGCAGCACGATTTCATGCTTTAAGATCATACCTTCAGATACAGAAGTGGTTACGACATGAGAAAAGTCCTCTTGAGTGGAGCTGGATACCTAGATGATTCGACCTCTCTCCCCGCAAAATGGAAAGAGATACAGCTACTGAATCCCTCCTTAAAATATCTTGCAACTGCAAGAAAGGGTGCGAGACTGCTTGTGGTTGGCGAAAAGCAGGTCTTATATGTTCTTCCCTATGCACTTGCTTTCTGGGAGAAGCTTACGAAAACGTGTTAGACATTACTTTGTTTGAGGACAGCATTGAAGATGAAGACGACACACCATCGTCAATAAATTACTTTATCTATTTACATCTTTAGCTGGATAAAGAGGACAAGGAGCAGCAGGCAGAGCTTGAAAATGTCCGTACTGACCGTCAAAAAGGCAAAAAAATTAAATAACATTTATTATATGGTTTATGTCTAACAACTATTGTCCAGGTTTTAACTTTTCTTATAAAAACTTAGTACATGTTTCTTAAAACTATTTTTCTGATGTCAAATTTTTTAAACCCTTTTCTTGAACAACTGTATATCTTGAAATATAAGATGTAGAAACATAATATAGTGCTTTATTTATAGTAAATTTACTGGCCTTTAAAATTAGTTCATATGACGTTTGCTTTATTTTAGTTTAGGAGATATTCAATAAAAACTGACGAAAAACCACAATTTTTTGAGAAGATTGTGATTTTTTGGAAGCCTGTATCTTGATCACTATTTAAATCACAGAGCTGGTTATGGGCAATAACTCTGATAGATTTACTCTACTTTAAATTTGAGAAGAATAATATTTTCTGTAAAACCAACCGTCCAGAAGATATGAAAAACCATGGAAAAGTTCCAATATTTTGATGTTTTGTTGATACCACCAAATGGTGCGCCACTAATAACATATCCAAAAATCAAAACTAAACTTTTCAGGCATCTTTCTTAATTATATCTCCCATACACGCACTATTGAAATTATAAAAATCACAATAATTGACGTTTGTTTTAGTTCATTACACAGGACCACGCCTAGTTCGGGGTGGGATGGAGGTTGGGAGAAGGCAAAACAAACCCGCGTGCAACGATATACTTAACTTACTCAAGTAAATGTTACATACTACCTGTGAAGTATTGTCAAAACTGTATCGAAGAAATACAGACATTCAAATGTATAATAAAGAAACCATGAAGTACTTCTTCTTTCAAATTGCTGGTATCCAAGAGAGTAGGTGACCAGAAGGCAATCTATCAAGACGGTAAAAACGATCAAAATCCTCCACAGCGTGTTATAGGGCAAAAAAATAATGTTTCTCCAATTTCCACTTTGCTCGTAATATTCTTGCTGCTCGCAAATAAAATCCTTTTCATCTGCTGATGCGTTTCGTAAAATTGTAGACTTTGAGAAACTTAATCGACTCATTCTAATGTTAATGTGTCACTTAAATTATAATTCTGAACAAACAGTTTGACAATTTTGACAGTTTTCTTGTCTTAACAACATAATAATAAATTTAGTATAAGTAACTTGTCAAATTATTTCATGAAAGATAGGTACTGAATTTCATTGGCTTGTTCTTGTTACCTATGGATATTTGATCTTATTAAATATTAAATTGGAACAACATAGTCCGAAATATTATACGTAAATACATTATTCCAAAGCGAAAATAAACATAATATTGCAACATGGAACATTCAGAATATAGTGGAATCGCTTTGGCAGCCATGTGTCAATAAATTAAAATGGCGTCAAATTTGAGATCACAGACCTCATTTCGGGACTGTCATAATAGTATATTATTCAACAAGCGTGTAATGATGGCTATTACCCACGAAGATGAAATTGCAACACGAGCCGTCAGGCGAGTGTTGTAACATCTGAGTGGGTAATAGCCATTATACGCGAGTTAAATACTATACTTTATCCACAACTTAAATGTTGTTCAAAAAATACGAAAGATAAAGAACAATATTTCTTTCTACAAACACTGTCAGAAGTTGACATTTTGACACGGCAAACAAAAAATGCGATTTATGTATACCGCATATTCACAACTATATAAGTTTGTTCAAAAATACAAAAGATAAAGAGATAAAGGAACAACATTATTTATTAATAGTGACGTTTCTAATACACAAAAAATTAATTTTTATAATAATTATTAATCGTTACATTACAGTTGTTTAAATTCATATATATATATAAGCATATTTACGAAATGTCAAATTTGACACAACGGTGGAGTAATAAATATTATTCCATCGAAGTGTCATTATTATTCAACAGTATTTAGTAATGCATGGCATTACTTGATAGAAATCGCGTATTTAATACATATATTACTTAATAGTTGTGGATAAATAATAATACTCACACACCTTATGACATTTGTCAGAATTACCCTTTCACGTTTGTTGTCAACAATGCTTGCCTAATACTAATAGGTGCATGTATTTAATAACATTATTTATAATAGGTATACATTAAATAACTAATTTACTAGCCGAAGGTATATAATCCTGAAATATTAATTAGTTTAATTTTATTATTCTAAAATTGTTCCGATGGATGGAAATTTGTAGTAGTATTGAATCGTCATTTTTAGTTTATACTTTGGCCGTGTCAGTTGCCAAAACGATTCAACCATATGAAAAACTGATAGTAAAAGCCGAAAACTGATCTGGAAGAAGTCTAAGGTGTACAATTGCGTGCAGGAAAAAGTAGACAAGCTATTTTTTCTATGTGAATCTGGTTGACTCATATATGTCAATGTCTTTAAATTTTGTTGACAACTTCAATTTGACTTGTCACTTAAGGGTCCTATACAGGGCAATCCACATTAAGGGTTCACCATTGGTAACTTTGTTATTATTAAAGATACAAGATTGTTTAAATTAGCAAACTTGTAGTACTTTTAACGCTCTTTAAGACGGAAGAATAAAAAAAACAAATGAGCAACGCGTTTTCGGGTTTTGCCGAAAAATATTTTTTTTTCAAATGGAAACCCCTGTATATTATATCATTTTCTGCTAGAACTTTAATTTTTAAACAAAAAATTTTATAAGAAATTTTTTACTGGGATTAAAAATACTTGAGTTATAATGAATAAACGAAAACAGCTAAATTAGTTTTATAAACTTTATTTTATACATAAACTTATCAATAAAAGAAAATAAAAATCACTGATTTTTTCATAGAAGATGTTCAAAAATACCACCTTGTAGTTCAATACATTTTTGTACACGCTTCCGACCTTCTCGAACTGCCTTCAGTATGGTCCTACCATCTATTTGGTTTATCTTTTCACTAACTGCAATCTTTAGGGCGTTTACGTTTTCGTACCTTTGCTTATAAATCTGGTTCTTTAAATAACCCCATAAAAAAAAATCAAGCGGCGTTAAATCTGGCGATCGGGGAGGCCACTGAATAGGACCATTTGTTCCTATCCATGAAGTGTTAAAAATAGTATTTAGAAGTTGATGAGTACCTCTGTAGTTGTGCGCAGGTGCGCCATCCTGCTGAAAATGCAGATTCTGTCTTATGAGATCCAGATCGTCTAAGAATTTATTCAAAACTTTAGTCAAAAATTCTATGTACCTTTCACCAGTTAGAGTGCCCTCATAAAAGAAAGGACCAACAATCCATGAACCGATTAAACCGCATCAAACATTAAAACTGAAACGGACTTGTGGACGTCTTGGATTTACTGAAAGAAGATTTTCCTTTGACCAGTAATGATGATTTTTTTTATTGTACATTCCAGAATTTGAGAAATTCGATTCATCGGTCCATAAAATATAACGAAAGTTGTTTACATTTTGGCGACAAAAGTTAAGATACCAGTGGCAAAAAAACATTCTTCTCTCTGGATCCCCTGGCAAAAAAACCTGAACTGGTTTGTACTTATAAGGAATGAATTTATGTTTCTTCAGAATCCTATGCACAGTACCGTGACTCAAATCAGATTCATTGACAATATCTAGTATGGAATTCTCACGGTTGGCCTCAAAATATGCGATAACTGCAATTTCCGTGGCCTCGCTTTTTATAAAAGTCCTTTTTGTCCTTGTTTTGCAAAAACACTCTCATTGCGTCTAAATTTTCGGTAAAGTCTCAGAAAATATTGCTCATGTGGTTGTGTTCGAAGTGGATATAATTCAGCGTAGTGTTCTTTTGCCCTCCTAGAGGATTTTCTGCACACTAAATAAGATTCTAACATATCACACTTTTCTGAATGGGTAAAAATCATTTTTTTGTCAAATTAATAACTAGCACAATGAAACTTATGAGTGAAAAACTAATAAAACTGTACTAATATTTGACGTTTGGTAGAAAGACTTATCGTCGTTTTCATAGATACATAGAAATGCAATTGACTTAGCTGTTTTTGTGTATTCATTATAACTCAAGTATTTTTAATCCCAGTAAAAAAATTCTTATAAGATTTTTTGTTTAAAAATTAAAGTTCTAGCAGAAAATGATATAATATACAGGGTTTTCCATTTGAAAAAAAAATATTTTTCGGCAAAACTCGAAAACGCGTTGCTCATTTGTTTTTTTTATTCTTTCATCTTAAAGAGCGTTAAAAGTATTACAAGTTTGCTAATTTAAACAATCTTGTATCTTTAATAATAACAAAGTTACCAATGGTGAACACTTAATTTGGATTGCCCTGTATAGTGGATCGGAAATGTAATATTGGTTGCATAGCACTTAATTTAATAAGCCAAGGATGTCCGAGTACTTATTACACATACGGAATATATAATAAATATTTGAAATAATAACTCAATATCTAAGCGAATAAAAATTCATTTTTGACCAAATATTTACACATTTGCAACGACGGGAAATATTTTTACCAGAATAACAATTCATTGTAATGTGGGTTGTCTAATTTTAATTTATTTTATATTCATTTAAAACAAAGTAAAGAATAGTTGAACGAAAAATAAGTGCAGAGTGGGGTAGCTTTTTATTCAATTTATAACGTGAACCCAAGCAAACAATTCTCCTCCGAAGGATTTTTGAGAAAACTGGTTTTTAATATTTTGGCATATTAATTATTTTCTTTAATCCGATAATTTTTTTCTAAATTTGATTCTTCAGTGGGGTAGATTACTAAATTCTTCATAAGTTGACGTTGAAAGGTTTTCTTCAAATTTAAAATCAACAAAAATATCTTGAATCTAAAATCTGCTATTTTTCCATTGTTGACAGATCCACTATATAGGACTCTTAAGTAGCAAATTGGGTTGTCAAAGTGAGAGTTTTATTATAATGCCAAGAAAATTATGTAATCAACAAAAAATTCAAATTATTTCCGAGCTGCAGAAATGGCGAACAATTATAGAAGTAGCGTTTATTTTCGGAGTTAATAAAAGCACCGTACAAAATGTCAAAAATCTTTGGTAGCAAGAACAAACAAATAATAGACAACAAGGAAGCGGTAGAAGGAGATCTTTAGAAGATCATGATACCTCTCTAGTAGCTATATGCAAAGAGACAAAGAAACGATATTCTAACGCCAATAAAAGACACTTCGAATGACAGAAGTTTTTGATGCCAGTTAACGCCATCTATGCTAGAGAGAATAATTGGCAAACTTCCCTCGTATTGGATAAAATATGCTACTACTATCGCAACGTATGTCTCAGATTGCAATCGAATTATTCAGACAGCACGTTTCTTTTTTGTGGCGGGATCAAACAATAGGTTTTTTGTTATAGTTCTAGAATATGAGATATTACTTTTCATTGAAGAATACGAAAATGAAATGCTGACTTCCAAAATGAATTTTGTAATTTTCCATAATTTAATGGAATGTGTGCCCATTTTTTATTTTTAACATCTACCCTAATTTTCCTCAATTGTAAAAACGCAAATACATATAGGAACAGAAACACTGCTTTAGAACATACTATTAATAATATATTAAAATACAACTTTCATAAGACATGACAAGACAAGTTTAGAAAACGAGCCGATTGCGGCAGATTTTTTAAAGAAAAACTGCGCAAAATATCTTGTTGTGGTGTTGCTAGAATTTGAATCTGAGAGGACATCGCGATAAATAAAACAAAGTGGTGCAAATGTGCAGACAACAGGTAGGTAAAACGGTAATTATACAGTCACTACGTACGATTATTCAAAATTCTTAATAATTTATCGCGAATCAATTAAATCACAGGCACAGACAATGGAAAAATGCGGGCTATAGAATTATATGTATCTAATCTTATTAGATACATACATTAGCTTAAGATAACAGAGCTAGGAATTCGGCCAGTCATATATCTATCCATCTATAAAATTAATTTTTTTCTTTTGATGAATTATTAATTTATCCAAAGAGTTTAGTTGTCTATAGAATGTGAAATAAAAAATTGTGTTTTTAGTTTAATTATCGGCATTTATAATTAAGAAACATTCAAAATGAGCGTAAGTAACTGTACATATATTATAGTTTGTAGAAGTTACTTTTATAGATTTATCTAAAACATTTAAATACAAAAGCATATTGGGGAACTTAGTACAGTAAAAGTTGAATGTAGCGTCCGCCAAAGGATCGGTCAAATGTGGAAAAATTACGTACAGTATATTTTTAATTAACCTGATTAATGAATGCAGGCTTTAATCCGTATAAGAGAAAATCCATTTAATCAAATTCATTTATTTGAAGTATTCAAAAAACGTTGTTGTACATAAACAACACTACATATTTATAATTATGCATAGGTACCTAATTATTAAAAAAAAGGATAGATCATTATAAACAGGTAATAAGAAACAAACACAAGGAACTTAACATTGTAATTCTGTTTATACTACATACGTATTTAATTCCAAAAATGTATAATTTTTGTTTGCATTAGGCAAAAGTGCTGTGCCGAAAAGTAAAATATTGTACGTTGTTAAACACGAAATTGTGATGATGAAACTATTAGTAAATTGCATCGATGGATAAAATTAATGATCAATCATTTGCGTTGGTCAACATATATAAAATAACAAAAACATATGTCATTCAATAAGTGTTATGTCAGCCTATTGAAATTCAGAAGAACGGAAAGAACGGTAAAGTGCAGTGGCGGCTACTTCAGGGAGGGCAACGCCCCCCCCCCCCCCCCGGTGACAAATTTCTTTTAATAGATAAATTAATTATAAATACCTAATTTGTATGTAATTTTTCTGATTTGTTTGATAACAAATAATATCCCTAGCATCAAAATCACTATATGCACACTTGTCCTACATTACCAAATATATATTTTTATCCTTCTCTAAAATTGTGATTTTGCTGCTTGGGATTTCTCGGAAGTAACAGTTCGTCTCTCCAGCGCGTTTAAAAATCACAGTCTGACGTAGGCTCCGGGGCATCTCACGCGAGTGCATCGTTTGTATTAGAAATCGAGTGGATAAAAAGTGGCGCGGGGCGAGAGCGGTATATGTCAGCGAAGGGCACTAGACTGTGATGCCGACTGGCAAACCAGTATGTAATATCACAGAACAGAAGTGACTTGCATAATTCCGATATTTGTGCGCAAAATCAAACAAAATGGCGAGTTTTGTTTTTGTTGTGTACTTGTATAAATATAACATGTCTTAATTTTATAACTTATAATTTACGAAAAAATAATAAGTAAAGGTGCCAGTTAAATTGTTGTTGATGTAAATAATGGAAACTGTACGAAGTACAGTAATTTTGCAACATTTATAAAATATGTCAAATATTGTAAAATTTAAATGTAACTAGCATTAAAATATATAACGTTATTCCATCTATGAGACTTTTTTCCAAGATTGTTTTTAATTTTAAGTAATTTTGCAAGATTTGTAAAATATGTCAAATATTGTAAAATTTAAATGTAACTAGCATTAAAATATATAATTTTATTCCATCTATGAGACTTTTTTCCAAGATGGTTTTTAATTTTAAGTTATTTTGCAAGATTTATAAAATATATCAAATATTGTAAAATTTAAATGTAACTCATATATTTAAACTAGCATTAAAATATATAATTTTATTCCATCTATTTGGCTTTTTTTTCCAACATAGTTTTTAATTTTAAGTTATATTGCAACATTTATAAAATATATCAAATATTGTATCATTTAAATGTAACTCATATATTCAAACTAGCATTAAAATGTATAATTTACTTCCAAATCATTTTATTCCATCTAGTAGACTGTTTTCCAAAATAGTTTTCAACATTTTGTAATATTTGTTAAATTGGCCACAGGTTTCAAATCAAAGACAATGATATGCATGACGTACATAATTATTATTTAAATATTACTAATTTCAATACATTCATTTATTAACAAATTTAGTTAATCCGGCCCCGATTATTTTAAAATAAGGCTAGATCCGGACCTGCTTCTTAAATAACTTTCCGATCTCTCCGCTATGCGACATAGTGCATTACAATGCGCGAACATACAACTTAGTTTCTAAAGATCAAAGGTGTCGACAACGATTGCAACTACTTGTGCTACCGAGGTAGAAAGGTCGGCAATATTCGGTAGATCTACCGAAAAATCGGTAAGACGTGTTTTTTTTATCTCAGCGTGTTGTGTTATATTAGTAAATTATTACGGTAAGTAGCCGTGTACAATTGTGTATGAGTCATTATCAAGTACCAGCACTATTTTTTTAAAACGTAAATTGTGAATCACATACCATGATTTCATATTCAACATGAAACTGAAACTGAAAGTTTAACGCGAATTCCATACTCACACAGTGTGTCCACTTTGCTATCCAGTCTGACGTATATATATATATACATATATATTTGTTAAATAGGTACGATGTAAGAAAATTGCAAGTTCACATTTATCAAAGTTTAATCAATCAAGTTTTAAATAACAAATGTTTTATGAGATTTACGTGGATTGTATTTTCTTGAGCAGCCCGTCGGTAGAACTTTATATTTTCTCGTAGTAATCTGTTTATTGAGGTTTCATAATAAATTTCAAAATATCGCTTTTAGGAGATTGAACAAAAGTTTACAAGTGTTTCAGATATCGTAATTTACCCACCCTTACTTACTTTAGTTTATAAATACATATTACCTATACTTGATATCGCTGCGCGTTATTATATAAAATAACTTCGATTTACATTGTTGAAATTGATTCTGTTAACCTCAAAATATCATATTTTATGTAACACCACGTACTAGCAGAATAATAAACAAAAATGATTTCTCAACTTTTTGAAATCAACTTTAAAATAACACACTAAACATTATTTTACAATAAGCAGTATGAATAATATTACAATAATGAAATAGAACGACGTAAAATTTTAAAAAATTACCGAAAAAAGTTACTTTGTAGTTTTAGGAATAACAACTTTACTTGCATTGCTATTTTTTTTCTAATACTTCAAAAGGTAAAATTAAGTGGACTATGATAAAATTCGCTGTATTTATATTCTATTTTGAATAATATTGTTTAGGCAAATGTGATGACGCATATACAATGTACACATGACCATAAAGAACATATACAATTATTCTAATTATTATATTGGATTGTTTCAGACATGGCTACAGTAAGAGGTTTTTCAAAAATAGTTGAGGAGATGTGTGAAAAAGTTGCTAGCCTCAATAGCGATAATTCTTCGGGGATGGAACTAGCTATAAAGAAATGTGGCCATGAGATTGCCAGCATGAAGGAGGCTTTGAAGATTGCGACAAGTGTGGGTGTGAAACAGCATATAACACCCGCACATCACAATAGAAGCAATTATACCAGCTCACGGGTGAAATGGGTTGACGTAGATTCGGCCTTCACATCTAGAATTCACACCGGGGCTGTCGTGAACCTGCAGCACAAAGAACCACATGCATTTCTTCAGGATGCTCATTCGGACCAAGGTCAAGGTCATGAGGAGGTTCTAGAAATAGATGAATTAAATTTATGTTTTGATAATTTTGGAAAAAATACTGATGATTCTAATTCCGAAATAGACGAAATTGTCAATTCAGTTAGTAAAAGAATTGTTTTGGATTATAATCATATATCTTCTCAATTAGAAGATAACGAAATTCAATTTTAGAAATGATGAAGAAATGATTGAAATTCCCAAGGAATTTTGGGGTTTAAATAATGAATTTGAAACGTTAATGAAAATATATACCAAAACAAATTCAACATTTCCAGCAAAATTTTTTTCTGGTTCAGATAATGAATTAGAAATTACTTCAAAATGAATGTTGGAAATTGTAATGAAATTCAAATTAATTAAGTTAAAGGTGTTGGACATTTGGAAGTCAAAGAAATATATTTTTTTAGATAGTGAATTAAATAGGTACATTATCAAAATTAGTAAATAAAACTATGTTTAAATTAAATTTGATAAAAATAATTTTCTAAAACTCTGTTTTTAATCTTACAATTGTTTGGCAATAATAAAATTAAACAAAAAATATATTAATATTTCAAAAAAATAATGAGGAAAATTGCAATTTATATCTAAAAGAATTTTATGGAAAATGACTAAATACTAAATTTGGTAGGTAATTATGCAAATTTGCAGCATGTTAAGTTCCTTCCAATTTCATTTTTCAAGTTGGATGATGAATTTGAAATTTTAGGAAAAGTAATAATGAAACTTATCCCGAAGATAGAATGCAAGAATTACTTAATGTTTGTGAAGAAATGAAATTGATGATATAAATTATAATGATATAATTACTTACTACCACATCTGGACTTATGACTTTATGCTGTATCAACCCTAATTTTAAGACGCATCAATTAATATATAGATTATTACCCAGTGTAGTGTTTATACAAATAAAATAATTAAATGTTTTATTGCTTGTTTTCTTTACTATAATATATTAGAACATTGAAAAAAATTGTCATATGCAAGATGTCTTTCATTATGACAGGTTTGATATTTTATATAAATGGTAATATATGGAATTAAGGTAATATCCAACGCAAGGCGTTGGTAGAATTGCTACTAAAAAATTAAAATTAAATGAAATTAAACAATTTGCATTTATTATATCACAACGTAAACAAAAGAAATAACGGCAGCTGTAATATAAATAAACATCATACCGGAGTGCGATATGCAATAAATATTTGACGGCTTTCAATCGGTGTACGTATATATGTATGTTCGATAAAATGATTTCGCGGAGTATTAATGTTGACCTCTAAGGAAGAAACTTATAATTGATATACGTGAAAATTGCCACATCCTGAAACGGTCACGCTACCAGTCAATGCAAATCGAGAGCCTAGTACACTTATATTTTTTTCGTGTATGTATTAGTCTAAAATCACCAACACAAATACTGTACAATAAAAACGAGTAATAAGACATTGCACGTATTCTAAATTAGAATACTTTATTAATTCATCAATATCATTCATACCTACTAATTTAGAAATTTGCATTTTTAATCTTTACTTACAGAAAATAAGAGCAAAAATAAATATAATGGACAAGGAAATCGAAGTCAGAACATCAGCAAAAACAAACGGAAAAGATTTCTTCAATGAAGTTAGTAGGGATTTGAACATGCACGAAATTTGGTTTTTCGGTTTAATGTTCTATGATGAAGATGGGGACGAAGTGTGGATAGATAACTCTAAGAAGGTAGGTAAATTACTCTCGTTACTTCTTAGGGCTCCGGGCTACCCAAATCATAGGTATATGGTATTACATGTAAGCGGTTATTTCTTTTTACTTGCTTATTTGGTAACATGAAACAATGCACTATTTTTTTTTTATATGCCTATGAATAAATGCAACGTATCTATTACGCCCTTTTTTCAAAAAAGTCTTTAAATGTGTCTTAAACAAAGTAAAATTTCGAAACATTTATTTAATTTTTTGTCTTTGTTCCTTAAAATAGAAGATTAAACTTTTTTTGTTTAATAGAGCGTTTGAAATTCTTGCTCTCTATTAAGCCACATTCTGTTCAAAATTGATATTTTCTTAGATATTTGATATAAAAGAAATTAGGCAGCCGATTTTACATTCTAGAAAAGTTTTCCCTTCCTTTCATCTTCTAACCAATAGTCTGTATAGAGGGCGGGTACAAATGTGTAAATATTCTGGGATAAATGAATTTTTATTCTCCTAGATATATAATCTGGGCGCTTTTACGAAGAGTGTTCAAGTGTTTGCATCAAAAAATTAGTTGTTTCCAATATTTATTATAGGTATTTCATCTTGATTCTTCTAAAGGTATATCTCCACTTTTTTGGCGCTAGAAATATTTCTTTTTTAAATAGAACCCGCTGTTTGTTTTTGATTCGTAAGATGGGTAATTTAATTCTTTTTCAAAATGTATAAATTTTCCTTCTATCTACCGCTAATGATTTTTATATTTATACTACAAATCTTCTGCTAAATGTGTTTTTTTTTATTGTAAGTATTTCTTAAATATTTTATTCACAGTTACATTTTTCATCTTACTTACTATCTATTCACTATTTTTCTTACTCACTCCCCTTTTTCATTACTATCAACCTTATCCAACATCATCCAAGGTCAATAAAATTTTTGTACTGAAGTAACAAAATACAAAGTTTTCATAATTGGTTAACATACTATACCATATTTATCGACAAATGCTTCACCGATATAAGTAACAGCACCGCCCTGATCAATGAATGTTTTTATAAATTTCTCACCTTTGTTTGGCTTCATCAGTTGTTTGTCCAATATATATTTTACCACATTCGTAAGTTAACTTATATACTCCAAAGTTTAAGCTTCTGTTCGTTTCATCCTTATTGTTGTTTGATATATTTGCCACCTGAATTATTAGTTTTATATGCCGTCACCCTATTTTTATTATTATTTATTAACCTACCTATTTTTTCTAATATATTACCCAAGTAACTTTTAGAATTACAGTTGATTTGTTTCATTTTCTAATATTTTTGGGTATAGATTAGTGACAAACTATGTGTACCTACCACCATTAAAATACAAAAGTGCATACTTTTTTGCGGTTTTGAAAATTGTTAGTATTAATGGTGTTAGTAATTCAGAGACATTTGGAGGAGTGCGCACAACAACTTGCCAAAGTTTTATCGTAATCGGATGAATGGTATAGAAACGGAAACGGGACAAACAAAGATACATTTATTTTCATATAATTGCAAATTGTATAGACAGGTTGCTGCCTCCTCCGATATATTTGCACAATTACGAACGAAATATTTGAACTCAATTATTTATTATTATGTTGACACAAATTACTGCAGTAAAGTTAATAATAAATCATTACTGATACCCCGACTCAAAATTGCACATAGCTACACTAGGTTCTAACTTCATGAATGAAGGTTATTCATTGATGAAGTTAGAATCATTAATTATGTTATCTTCTCTCATCGTTGACTCCTAAAATTTAAAATAATCCTAAATCTTTTTTTCCAGACTCTGGAAGACTTCAAACAACAACTATCGAATCTAAAGTACAGAGTTAAATATTATCCTGAAGATATTGCAGACGAACTGATAGAAGATAATACGATACGATATTTCTTTTTACATGTTAGGGCCGAAATATTATCGGAATCAATTTATTGTCCATCCGATACGTTGGTTCTTTTGGCTTCGTATGACTGCCAGGCTAGATTTGGAGATTACAATTCCAATGTTCATAATACGAACTTTTTGAAGAATCAAAAGTTATTACCTAAAACGTCAGTAAAAAAATATTTTTTTTGAATATCTCAAATAGCCTTGCAGCTTCTATTGAGGTGTTATATATAATGTAACTAGGTACAAAAGTGTTGCAATCATTGAGGAAAACTACTATGGAGACGCTGTAAAGCATCTTTGCTGTTCGCTCAAAACGGAGGCATTAGGCGGAGCTAAATGTGGTACCAATACTGTCTCACCTGGTCCGAACTACTCAAAATTATAATCTGTCAGTCCACATCTGTCAGGCCCAAGTTTAATATAATAGTATGTAAGTCGTGGATTTGAATTTTTTGGGGAATTCCAACAAATGTTTTATGTTATACAGAAATGTTGTCCTAGGTACGCTAATAACTGAAGATTGAAAAAGAAGAAATATAGTTTAAGAAATATTTATTTGACTTAAGTGTAGTATCAATATGGCCAACCTGCACCCGGTTTGATCGCGTGACGTCGTCTCCCTACTTATTCTTTCTCAATGGTTGCAATAGAGATTTAATTTTATCAATACTTTCAAAAATGATTTCCACATTCTGTTGACTTACCTATACTTCAAAACCAAACGCGGTCTTTAACATTTCGTTAATACTTATAAAACCACCAGGCGCGGCTGGTGTGTACGTTTTGGGGGTTCACGTACATAGAAAGACTGATTCGTTTATTATAGGTGATATACTCCCAGATGCTGAGCATATCACCGATAATAAACGAATCAATCTTGTCTACTTGCTATAGAAAGCAGGCATAGTTGTTCATACAGTTTAAAGTCTTGTCACAAGAAAAAGCATTTACCTACTATATCCGGGTGAATCGAAACTTATGCAACTTGTATTACTACCAGGACGATAGGCACAGGGGGGTGCGAGTAGGTGGAGCTAGACGATGTTCGAGTTTCTATCAGGGGCCCGATTCTCGAGTCGAGAGAACAGAGATTACGTGGTTCTTCAACAAATTCAAATAAGTCAAGTATAAATGTCAACTTTTGATCAATTAATCTGACAGACCAACCTTTCATAGATAATAATTTTATTGAAAAAAAACAATTTGTATTGTATGAAATAAAACACTATCTTCGGAAGTCACTGAGATCATGCTTCCACTTACGGCATTCCCAATAAGGTTTGAAAGATTCTTCTTATTGTTAATAGTGCTAATACTCTCTTCAACGTAACCACTCGCCACAGCTGTCGATTTCCAACCTACTTGTCATTGGATTTGATCATTTGTCGCACCACCATTTGCTATAATGGTAGCGGACGTACGGCGAAAAGCATGTCCAAAAGCATACTAACGTCATATCACATCCAACAGTATTAAAAACAGCCGTCGTGCTTGAAAAATCGTGCGTGTTTTAATGACTTAATTATCCACTTATACTTTAATATACTATATTGTAAAAAATTTACCAAAATTCTTTTCAAACTTACTTCTTTGCTTTGTTGATTGTTTATAATAAGTCAATTTTCGCTTGCCTATAACTGTTATATTATTATACACTCGAACAGTGGCGGCTCTTTAATGAGAGCAAGTGAGCAATTGCACCCCCCGGAATTTTGAAACAAAACAAACCAAGCGGCGACTAACTGTGAAAGTATTTATTTATTACGTATTCATAGTTATTGAACAGGAACGTGGCGTGTACGGCACGCGAAACAACCTACATGCACCGATCGTCGTCACAGATATAATGACGACTAACAGCGCACGGATGTAAAGACCCCTTCCACCGAGAGAAACATACCCATGAGCAAAGCGCTACTGTTGCTGCGTTAAGCCATTAAACATTACATTGAAGGTGGGGAGAACTGTATTTTGTTCTAGTTCCATATCGTATAATACATAGCATGTGAGCAAGATTCCCGTCTGCTCAACGCTGTTGTAAGATGTATTTCGTGTCTGCGATACAGAATAACACGTTTTCGCGGTTAACGTATGATGAAAAAATCGCAATAAAAATCTTAAACGGCCGATGCCTCAATTATGTTTAGGAAATAAACAATCTGTTAAAGGTAAAGACATTATAAGAAAATTCAAAATGAATATTTATCAGAAAAATGACTGGATTTGTGGGTATGAAATTAAAAATACTTTGTTTTATTTTCCGTGTCTTTTGTTTGGTGGTGAACCGTCTTGGTCAAAGAACGGAATAAAAGACTTAATTCATCTTAGTGCTAAAATTACGAAACATGAAAATTCCGAAATGCATTTGAAAAATATATTTAGTATAAGAATGTTAGGAAAAAATAACATTCAGAATGTTTTAGATCATCATATAGAAAAGCAGTTCAACAACACACTGAACAGGTAACAAAAAATAGGCATGTGTTAAATTTAATAATAAATTGCATTAGATTTTATGGCGCGTTTGAACTGACACTTCGGGGTCATGATGAACGGCAAACGTCGAATACCAAGGGCATTTTTCGGGAATTGATAAATTTTACGGCAGAATTAGATAAATCGCTCAGAGATCACATCGAAGCAGCACCGGTTTTTAATTGAATTTATAAATGATTTCCCAAATGTTAATGAAAAAGTGATAGACCTGTTCTGCAAGTCAAAGACACGCAAAATGGACTTCGTTTATCGTCAGATGTAATCAAACTGTAGTGTTATATTTATTATTCCCTCAAAACAAACTGTACAATGAACAGTACCTGTCTGGAACAGTATGTCGGTGAAACTTATAAAGATTGGGTAAGCGTTCTTGTATTATACTTTTTAATTTTGAAATTATGCACTCCCTATGTGAACCACCCCGAGCCGCCACTGCACTCGAATATTATAGGTATATATGGCATTTCTTTTTAATTACAAAACTATCGTTCGGATATAAGTCTGCAATAGCCGACCGATTCCGATAGATTTGTCTTTGCTAGGCCCGGTAGAGATACCGTAAAGTGGGGATAGACGACGCGATCGCTTCGAAAACACTTGTGTGAAATGTGTGACAATGTTTACTATTTCAGTTTTTTTTATCTTCAAATATAATTACATAAATTTGATTTTTTTTATATCGTTCATCAAATGTGCAGCTGGCGCCTAGAGGTTGTTTTTTCCTTTTGTGTACCAGCCTTAGTTAGTAGACATTAATGAAATGTATGCGTTTTTGTGGTTATTTCTAAAACACATAACTTTTAAAAGAAAATAAATTAATACAAAAACTAACTTTGGCATTATAAATTTATGACTTTTGCATCGCTAACCCAAATTTGAGATTCTAAAATTACAAAATAAATTTTAAAAACGCAAACGGCGATGCCTTACGGAACCATAATTTTCGATAGGTAAACGCTCCTCTGAATCAATAATTAAATCGCAAAAACCCTCAAAACATCCAGATTAACAAGTTTTTGACGAAAGGCGCTATATACAATTACATAAGGATGTCCTATGAACATATTTTAGCATAACTAAACTGAAACAGCGCCTATTATCACAATTCTCTGTGTTATGAATACTATCAAATTGTGTCGTGCTAAATATGTAAAATATGCTTAAATGCCCTTTTACATTTTCAGAATCTATGATCAACATAAAAAGACACCGGAAGAATTCGATACCCTAATACTAAACTTGTGGGTAAAGCATAAAGATATGGTGAAAGAAGATGCGATGTTAGAATACCTTAAGTTAGCTCAAAACCTAGAAATGTATGGCGTGCGCTATTTTGAAATTACAAATAAGAAAGGCACTCAACTTTTACTGGGTGTTCATTCAATAGGTCTTAGCGTATATAATATAACAGATAAGTAAGGTAATGAATATTGTCTCTAGATCACACAAAAAAAAAATATATTACAGAATAAACCCGATAATCATGTTCCCTTGGTCTGAAGTAAATACGATTAAGTACATTGATAGAAAGTTCATTATTAAATCTTTGGATAAGAAATCTCCGGATTTTATTTTCTTCAGTTCTGCGAAAATAAATAAAAAGATAATGAATTTGGGCATTGGGAATCATTATCTTTACGATAGAAGAAAGAAACCACCAAGTCCAGAGATTATTCAAATGAAAACTAAGGCAATGGAACAAAGGAAAATTCCCTTGGAACGAAGGTAATACAACTTTTGGAATACGAAAGTTTAATATTAACACTCGAATTTCAGAAATAAACTACAGACTGAAATATCATTTAGGGAAGAAATGGAAAAACGCGGGAAAGGATATCGCGAACAAAATATTTTCCAGTGTATCTGCTCTTGCAAGTAAAATAATACTTAATACTTTGTAATTTTAACAAATATGTAGAATAAAAATTGCTGTCGATAGACACGTGTGTGTGTTTTTAAAGATTTCTCAAATTAAACATAGTTTCCGCAATATCTGGTAATACGCAAGAAGTGTCATAATATACCTACTGAGGGTTTAGTAAATGCGACCTTTTTTAAAACAATTGAAATGCGTAAAACTTTCTCTTCAATGGAAGCTCAGTCATCGACTGTTAGGGTTTGCGTTGAGCACTTTCAGTGCATCTCCGAGGTGATTTGTACGATTTGGGTCACGTTTATTGTTTGATTGAGACAAATTCACACCGCACCTGTTTGACTCGTTAATTAATTAATTCTGTAAATCACATGTACGACTTAAGAGATCTCATACGTCTTTTACATTCACAACACTTTAAGAGTCATGTAATCCTATAACTGTAGCAATTAGGTACTCTCATTTTATTTTTGCTTTATCTGCCGATCCTGTCCTTCAATACTTTGTATTTGTAATTTTAATTAGTCTAGAGACAGTCGGCTTATTACATTTAAAACTTCAGTATTCATTGTAAGACAGTCCTTTACCAATATAGTAAACGCTCATGAACCATCTAATTTTGCAAAAAGAAGATGCTGCCATCCATACTGTTTCAGTGGCGGAAAAAGACATACCTTATAGCAACTTCACTGAAACAGATTTCTTTCCTTATTTGGATGAATACGTAAGCGTAAATAGTGCACAAATGTAAAGAATTATTACAAAATCATCATTGTGCAGATATATAATCAGTATCAGTTGAAAGCACTGGTGATTCATCCCTTTAAAAGGACCAACGCTGCTAAAGTGAATAAAAACCATCGGATTTGTGAAATAGGTACATTATATTAACTCAATGTTGTATGTATATAATTTATAAGCGAACACTTTGCTGGACATTTGTATGATTGTGCCCTTAATAAAATAACTAAGTAAAAACTGATAACAATTCATATACTACTATAGTTAAGTAAAATAATGATTAAGTATATATTTAAAAGTCTAACAGCAACAGATAAGCGTTCTTTAATTATAAAAATAAGGATATGACGCAGATTATGATGACGCTGTCTTGTAAGATATTTAATAAGAAATAAAATATGTTCAGTCTAACTCCTTTGTCAAATTGTTAACAAATAACTCATTTTTTGGATTTTTATTTTTCATCCCCTGTGTGCACTTATAGTCTTCATTTTGTATACGGATTTATTGGCATTTACGAACTTAATTCAATGATAACCATGATGTAATTTGTAGATGTTAATCATTGTATAAGTTTCGTAATGTGCAATAAATATGTATATTTGGAAATTTTAAATGAGTATTAGGCGGAATTTTATGATGTACAGCATAGTTTGTATTACAACCACATAGCGTTGTCAAGAGTTCCATGAATGTATTGAGTGGCCTAATTTGTGAATTACTATATCTTTGGCTAACACACATTTTATTGCGATAAATTGTGGTGTACTCTAGCAGAATATTGGTCAATAAATAGATAGACAAATATTTATTGATAAAATTATATTTCTATTCACTTATTTAACTATGAAATAGAGACAACTACAAACACCCGCGAAATTCGAAAGATACATGGGTAGTAAAAATAACTATTTACTCAATCAATTTATTCAAATCTTGGAACTAATGTTTCATATTTTATGTACAATAATTTAAAATTCAGTTTTTATAAAAATAACCTAATTTGTCCTTTAAATAGTGGTGTATAGTAGCAGTACAGTTTGACAAAATATTTTGTAGTAAATGAAAAAAAGAAGCCATTTAAACATAAAGGTTAATAAACTGATACGAAGGTAGATCATAATTATTTATTACAAGAATTAAATATCATACATAAAACTGTATTTGATATTTATCAAAATATCAACAGAATACAGTTTTGTATAATTATGTAATGAAACAAAAAATGCATTATCACATCACTAACATATATACATACTTATACACTACACAAAATCAAATATTTGCTGTAAGCACAGATAATCTCTTGACTTAATAATTCAATGTAATATATAAAATAATAAATACAAACAACGACAAACTCAAATAAGGTAACAAATTGTCAATCACTTCTTTAAAACCAAATTTATGTTGCTATACCAAGAAAAAATCCTCCAACAAAGCCTCCAGCAAAACATGAATTATTATTAAGGAACTTTTTAATCTACAAAAAATATAGTAATCAAAAAATTCATCAATCCATAACAAATACTTTACCTGGTCCATCCAAGTGGGATTTCCATTTCCAATTTTATTTTCTACAACTTCTGTGGTTTGTACAGCCCTCTTCCTAATTTTATCCCAATCAATTCTGATATAACCCTGACTTTGTGCTACTTGTAATAAGATAATTCCTCCTCCAATTGCAAATGCTGCTGTTTTTCCTACTTTCATCGTGATATACCCTGTAGTCCTAAGATTAATCAGATATGATACGAACTTATATAAATATGAAAATATTGCTTACCATCCTGAGGCGGTACCAATTAATAATTGCTTTGTTGAGGAACTTTTACTTATATCCTTCATAACTTTGTTCAACATACTTTTTGCATCATCTTTAGCTTTTTCAAAATTAGGTTCGAAAGCGTCATTGTCGGCCATTTCTAGGGTTATTAAAAATTACTATTTTAAATTTAAAATATATAGTCACTTCTATTTGAAAATCATTCCAATTTGACATCAAATATTTTTCTAACCACACTTGGATAACGCAAAAATTATTTGGAATTTAATTTTGCACGCAGAAGGGAGCTGCTACTACGTAGTATCGGTAATATCGTTATCTATATTTTAATTAGTTTTGTCTATGGTTTTGTCATAGAGATTTATTGGCAATACAATTCATCCCAAAAGATGGCGGTTGAGTAGGTATTTGATATTTCTTATGTACTATGTACTACATTCTTAAAAAGAATATACGCAGGCGGATTGTTACTGGAAAATTGTATATAGAGGTAGGTTAAAATTTCGCGCATTTGGTAGATTTTATGTTCATTATGGACACGGATCTGTACCAAATGATATCCGAGATTGTTTTAAAAACGATTTTATTTGCAATGGGCAGTAAATCATTATTATACGATTTTGAACGTATGTTGGCTTGACCATCGCACCTAATATTCAAAAGTAAATTAAAGACTTGTTTTGTCTTATAACGATTTCCGATAAAATTTAATGTCCAATTAGGCAGTGGACCTTTTTCATCACTCATACTGCTATTTGTAGCTCTTCTTTTTCAACCACACTTATTTTCAACATATCAACGTTATTTTCCCGAAACTGAAGTCCAGATGGCCGTCAAGACTTTTATTTGGATTCAATATTGCTTTTAAGCATGAGTTTGTAGCTTTGTATAATAGACCAGATTTTGAAACTGCTTCATATGCTCAACATTACTGGAATGTTTCTATGAAAATATTTTTACAACTAGATTTGTCGAATCTGTCAAGCTATTGAAAATAATTTGCACAATACCGATGACAACAGCTGAAAGTGAACGGTGTTTCACTACTTTGAAGAGAATAAAAACATTGTCTAGAAATACCATGCAGGAAAGCAGACTATGTGCCTTAGCAATGTGTTCCATTGAAAAACAATTACTGACGTCGACACCAAACTCCAATGAATTAGTTATTTATTAATTATTTTGCTCATGGCAAGGAAAGGCGAATGGATTTTATTTTCAAACAAGTTAATTAAATAACATGAAGAGTTTATTTATTTTGTTATTTTTTTTCTGTACTTAATTTTTGATATTAAGAGGAGCGTTTACCCATCGAAAACTATGGCCCCGTAAGGCATCGCCATTTTGCGTTTTTTAAATTTATTTTATAATTTTAGAATCTGAAATTTGGGTTAGCGATGCAGAAGGCATCAATTTATAATGTCAAGTTCAGTTTTTGTATTAATTTATTATCTTAAAAAAGTTATGTGTTTTAGAAATAACCACAAAAATGCATAAATTTGATTAATGTCTACTAACTAAGGCTGGTACACAAAAGAAAAGAACGATCTCTACGCACCAGCTGCATATTTGATGAACGATATAAAAAAAAATCAAGTTTATGTAACTATATATGAAGATAAAAAATTTAAAATAGTAAACATTTTCACACACATTTCACGCAAGTGTTTTTCGAAGCGATCGCATCGTCTATCCCCACTTTACGGTAGCTCTACCGGGCCTATCAAAGACGCAAATCTATCGGAATCGATCGGCTATTGCAGACTTGAATCCGAACGACGTGGATTAATACCGTTATCTGCGCTCATGGATTTGCTTTCAAACAAAAAGAGAATCAATGCGATATCTAACGTGGTTTCCGGGTTCGGTAGTTGTTTTTGTTTAAGAACACGTTTGAAAAGAATGTTCGTCAATTTTTTACAATAAAAATGTTCAGTATCGACCAAAAATGCCGTAAATAGCCACTTCATGCAGAGAATTATATAAATATGTACATCGGTTTGAACTGGTTCTGCGCTAATTTTTTTTCCTTCAGAACGAAACGTCTTTGTCCCGATCTACATTGCGACAGAATCTGGAAATAAAACCGAGGCGCTCTGATAGAAACCCGAACATCGTCTAGCTCCACCTACTCGCACCCCCTTGCGTCTATCGTCCCGCTAGTAATACAAGTTGCATAAGTTTTGATTCACCCGGATACAGTAGGTACATGCCCCTCTTAAAGGTCCTCGGTAGTGGATCTGTCAACAATGGCAAAATAGCAGATTTTAGAATCCAGATATTTTTGTTGATTTTAAAGATGGAGAACACCTTTCAACGTCAACTTATGAAGAATTTAGTAATCTACCCGGTTGAAGAATCAAATTTATAAAAAAATTATCGGATTACAGAAAATTAATTAATATGTCAAAATATTAAAAACCAGTTTTCTCAAAAATCCTTCGGATGAAATTTGTTTGCCTGGGTTCACGTTATAAATTAAATAGGAAGCCACCCGACTGTGCAATTATTTTTCGTTTAACTATTCTTTACTTTGTTTAAAATGAATATAAAATAAATTAAAATTAGGCAACCCACATTACAATTAATTGTTATTCTGCTATAAATATTTCCCGCAGTTACAAATGTGTAAATAGTTGGTCATAAATGAATTTTTATTCGCTTAGATATTGAGTTATTATTTCAAATATTTATTATATGTCCCCTTTGTGTAAAAGTACTCGGACATCCTTGGCTTATTAAATTATGTGCTATGCAACCAATATTACATTTCCCATTCACTAGCGAGGACCCTTAAACATAAAACATTTGGTGAAAAATACCTGACTGGATGTAACTACAGGAAAAGTAAAATTCAGAGTTAATATTCTAATTAAGTACATAACATCGGCACAAATCATGAACTGATCTACGACTGAACAAGAAACATGTTCAGAGGCTTCTTTACGTATATCTTGGCCTCTGACCGAACACATTAAGTCATATACTGATGCAGATATTGTAAAAGATGCTGGATAGTGGATATACATGATTTGAGAATACACATATATTGACACTCTTCGACATGAATAAGGAAAACAAACGTTTTGCCAGAAGAAAACTATAAAACTTTGTGACAAGGTTTAATTGCAGCTGATTGCTATGCTCTGGTGGTTTTGGAAGTATATTGCAATATTACAGATAGAACACAGCTGATTATTTCTCTGCGCTACCTGAACAAAACGCGTGAACAGTTTATTGAAGAACTACCGACTATTTGTCTATGTTAGGAACCCATATAGGAAAGGATTTGTACAAGGCTGTTCCAGAGGATTTCATCCAAGCTGGTTTGGACATGAAAAAAGTTATATCGATAATAACAGCCGGGGCAGCAGCTTGGGTGTAGGAAAGGCTTGTATTATTCATCAAAGTGTGCTGTGCTGCAGTCTGACTACCAGTTTTCAGAATAAAATGCAAACGCTGATACCAAAAATTAACTTTATACTGACGAATTAATCTTTTAAGCACCGTCAATTTAAATCATTTCTTGAAGAGACTGATTCCCAGTTTGACGACTTGCTTCCCCAGAACAATGTGAGATGGCTGAGTAAAGGTTTGGGTTCTTGACAGATTTTTTGCAGTATTGGAGGGCATTAAAGAGTTTCTTTCAACTAGTGATCAAAGAATAGCAAGTGAGCGTTTTTGACTGATTTTTGTGGGCACCTCAATCTTGTAACCTCAAACTACAAGGCCAACTTCTCTCTGAAGTAAAAACAGAATCTGGAAATAAAACCGAGGCGCTCTGATGGAAACCCAAACATCGCCTAGCTCCACCTACTCGCACCCCCTTGCGTCTATCGTCCCGCTAGTAATACAAGTTGCATAAGTTTCGTTTCACCCGGGTACAGTTGGTAAATACCCCTCTTAAACACTTTAAAAATCGTGATAAAATTGGGGTTTTGGAAGCATATTTTGCAAAAAATTTTCAGGGTCGCGGATTTCTCAAAAAATTTCACGGGCCGCCACTGCTTGAATTCGTCGCGCAAAATTATTTTTTTAATGAACGTCGTTTTGATGGAATTCATTAATCATTCAGATTGGTACATATTTACACAATTGTACATGTTTCTTCATTTTTGAACATATAATAGCAATAGGTATATATAAGTAGTCAAAGTAATTTTGATAAGCTTAGTAGAATACTCATTTTTCAACTATTCAGGCGTATTTGCTTCTGTTTCTGTTTATGACACCCATATCTACCTTATTTAGCATTCAATTTTCAATGTCATTTTGTACAATATGATGAAACGCGTGCTGTTCGCAGACGTAACTTTTCTCATTTCACTTTTAGTGAAAATGTGAAGGACAAACGGTTATATATATTCCATACTATTGTAGGCATCTAATAAAATTTAAAACATTTCTTCATTGTTCTAAGTTAAATCCTATCGAGATTCAGTTGGTCGTCAGCGCTCGACGATTGTAATTTAACTTTTAATTTTGTGTTTGTTGTTCGTGGTGTTGCTGGAATTGGAATCTAAGAGGACATCGCGAATAAATAAAATGAAGTGGGGCAAATGTACAGTACAACAGGTAGGTAAAACGAAAGTTATACAGTCTCCGTGTATCATTAAAAATCGTATTATTTATCGCGAATCAATTAAATGACAGGTACGGACAGTGGCAAAAATGCGGGCAATAGGAATGTATACCTACTATGTTGTACAACATCAGTCCGTCGATGAGTTCAGTGGTTAAGCAATGATGAATTCAAAAATGTTGAAATACCGCCACAGTATCTAATCTTATTATATCAGTAGCTTATAAGATAACAGAGCTGGGAATTCGACGAGTGCCATATATTTATCTATCCATATATCAAATTCACTTCTTCCTTTGATGAATTGGTGATTTATTCAAAGTTTACGTGTCCATAGAGTGTGAAAAATATCGTTTAGTGAAATAAAAAATTGTGTATTAAGTATTGAGTTTAATTATAATAAAGAAACATTCAAAATGAGTGTAAGTAATTTTACATATATTATACTAGTCTCGGTATATAGTTTTTTGTGTACATACAGAAACATATATAGTTTGTAGAAGTTAGGCCTGCAGATTTATTTAAAACATTTAAATACAAAACAAGAATATTTAGAACTTAGTAAAATATATTGAGACAATTATGACTTAATAATTAGAGCACACAAGTATAACCTTTAGTATAGCTACACATTTTTATAATATAATCATCTATTATACATATAAAAGTAATACCTATGTCTATTAGTAAAATTAATTAAATACTGCTATCTAATTTCAAGACAAATAATACTGAAATTGGGTATTTATATTGATAAAGTACGTATTAAATCAGCATCGGTTTATTTAAGCTTAATATACTTACTATTATAAACAAATAAGTTGAAATAGCAATTAGCAGAATAGAAAAGAAATTTAAAGCCGTAAGGTTCACAGTGATAGTAAATAAAAAGTGTCTGTTTACCCTATTAGTATTCATATATGTATATCTCTTTGATTTTGTATTTATAATCTTATATAACGTACTTATAACTAGTAAACATGATAGTACGTTGCTATAATACACTATCACTATAGTGTTATTATTTTTTTAATTTTAAAGATACAGAATCGGTTAGATTAGCCAAGTTGCTCATAAATTTGAGGAGCGTTTGATAGCATTTTTGAAGATATTTAAAAAAAAATTAAAACTATCGAAATTTTCTCTTAACAATATCTTCGTAACCCTTGAAGATAGAACAAATCTAAAAAATGAGGTGTGGCCACTACACGACTTTCTTATACGTATGAGCGTTTCAAACTATACAATTTTAAGAATTTTTTTATACAAAACTTATCAAAATCCTATTCTAAGTACTTTCATTCTCTTAATAAATCGCTATAAAATGCATACTTTGCAATATATTATCAAAAAAGTGCTACTCGCTAAGAGTAAAAGTACTACTTCCGGTCCGAATTTTGAAATTTAATATATACAAAAAATATTGCAAATCCAGTTTTAAATACTTTTGTACTCTTGATAAATATATTATTATATAGAATGCATAACGTATGACATATTTTCAAAAAATCGCTATTCGATAAGAGTAAAAGTGGTACTTCCGATCTGAATTTTGAATTTTTTTTTATACAAAAGATATTGAAAATTATGTTTTATACTCGTAACGTACTTGTCTAAAAAGCATGACTTGCGAGATATTCGCAAAAAACTGATTTTCGATAAGAATAAAAGACCTACTTCCGGTTGGAATTTCGAAAACTTTTTTTAAGAGAATTTGTCTCAAACTTAATTTTAAGTACATATGAATTCTTTATAAATTTGTTTAAACTTAGTAGTTGACGAAATATTGGCAAAATTCGATTTTTTCACTGAAGTACACTGCGTAAATACAAATTTTGGAATTGAAGCTATAGCGGTTTGACCGCTATCGTGGTCACAGACACACAGGCAGACAGACAGACAGACATTTTTTAAAACGACTATTTCGGTATCAGGGGACTTCAAAACGTGGACATCTGCAAAAATCTCGAGGTCGAAAATTTTCATCATCACAATACTTTACACTACGTATAAGAAAATAAAATGGCACCTGGTAGTAATGTTTACGCAGAATTTAATAATCTTATTTAAAAATTCATGGCCAACTTAATTATCAAGACATGACATAAACTTATGGTTTTTTTTAAGCGGTAGTCGCAGTTGGTCATGACTTCACCAAAATGCTTATTTTTTTCTGATTTCACTGTTATAGGGTTTGGTATGATTCAGTGGCGGCTCGGGGTGGTTCACATAGGGAGTGCATAATTTCAAAATTAAAAAATGAGGTGTGGCCACCACACGACTTTCTTATACGTATAAAAGTGTTACTTCTGGTCCGAATTTTGGAATTTCATTTATACAAAAAATATTCCAAATCCAACTCTAAATACTTTTGTACTCTTCATAAATATATATAGAATGCATAATTTACGACATATTTACAAAAAATCGTTATTCGGTAAGAGTAAAAGTGTTACTTCCGGTCCGAATTTTGAAATTTTTTTTATACAAAAGATATTTAAAAATACGTTCTAAATACTTTTATACTGATAATTTACCTGTCTAGAAAGCATGACTTGCGTGATATTCGCAAAAAACTGATTTTCGATAAGAGTAAAAGACCTACTTCTGGTCGGAATTTCGAAAAACTTTATTAATACAATTTTTCTCAAATTTAATTTTGAGTACATTTGAATTCCTTATAAATTTGTTTAAACTTAGTAATTGACGAAATATTTGCAAAATTCGATTTTTTCACTGAAGTAAACTACTACTTCCGGTCTGCCGATTTTGCTCAAAATCTAATCAGTTCTCAAGAGGAAGATTATATTCATAAATACAAAATTTGAAATTGATATCTGTAGCGGTTTGATCGCTATCGTGGTCACACACACAGAGACAGACACACACACAGAGAGAGAGACATTTTTTAAAAACCACTTTTTTGGTATCAGGGGACCTCAAAACGTGGACATCTGCAAAAATCTCGAGGTCGAAAATTTTCATCATCACAATACTTCCTTATACTACGTATAAGAAAGTAAAAGTATAATACAAGAACGCTTACCCAATCTTTATAAGTTTCACCGACATACTGTTCCAGACAGGTACTGTTCATTGTACAGTTTGTTTTGAGGGAATAATAAATATAACACTACAGTTTGATTACATCTGACGATAAACGAAGTCCATTTTGTGTGTCTTTGACTTGCAGAACAGTTCTATCACTTTTTCATTAAAATTTGGGAAATCATTTATAAATTCAATTAAAAACCGGTGCTGCTTCGATGTGATCTCTGAGCGATTTATCTAATTCTGCCGTAAAATTTATCAATTCCCGAAAAATGCCCTTGGTATTCGACGTTTGCCGTTCATCATGACCCCGAAGTGCCAGTTCAAACGCGCCACAAAATCTAATGCAATTTATTATTAAATTTAACACATGCCTATTTTTTGTTACCTGTTCATTGTGTTGTTGAACTGCTTTTCTATATGATGATCTAAAACATTCTGAATGTTATTTTTTCCTAACATTCTTAGACTAAATATATTTTTCAAATGCATTTCGGAATTTTCATGTTTCGTAATTTTAGCACTAAGATGAATTAAGTCTTTTATTCCGTTCTTTGACCAAGACGGTTCACCACCAAACAAAAGACACGGAAAACAAAACAAAGTATTTTTAATTTCACATCCACAAATCCAGTCATTTTTCTGATAAATATTCATTTTGAATTTTCTTATAACGTCTTTACCTTTAACAGATTGTTTATTTCCTAAACATAATTGAGGCATCGGCCGTTTAAGATTTTTATTGCGATTTTTTCATCATTCGTTAACCGCGAAAACGTGTTATTCTGCATCGCAGACACGAAATTCATCTTACAACAGCGTTGAGCAGACGGGAATCTTGCTCACATGCTATGTATTATACGATATGGAACTAGAACAAAATACAGTTCTCCCCACCTTCAATGTAATGTTTAATGGCTTAACGCAGCAACAGTAGCGCTTTGCACATGGGTATGTTTCTCTCGGTGGACATCCGTGCGCTGTTAGTCTTAGTCGTCATTATATCTATGACTACGATCGGTGCATGTAGGTTGTTTCGCGTGCCGTACACGCCACGTTCCTGTTCAATAACAATGATTACGTAATAAATAAATACTTTCACAGTTAGTCGCCGCTTGGTTTGTTTTGTTTCAAAATTCCAGGGGGTGCAATTGCTCACTTGCTCTCATTAAAGAGCCGCCACTGGTATGATTATCTTTTTAACATTATTATTAAAGCGGAAGTAATTCAATTATTATACAAGTAGGCTTTGAAAAACTTTTTTAATACGGAAAAAATAAGAGAAATAAACATTAATTGAACACAAACGATAATTAAATTATATGACATATTTATTAAGAAAAAGCAGGAAATAATTATTACAAATAATAACAAAACTTAAATTAAGGAAATAAACCAGCTAATGAGCAAGCATTAGCTAAAGTTATTTCAGTAAATGCTCAAAATGGTCATAATTATTCCGGAGGAACATGTCAAACCTTCTCACAATTTTGGAATGAACCATTCGCAGAGTCTGAGAGTGGATGTTACTTCTGGCTATTGTAATATTCATTGTGAAAGTCGAAAAATTGGATTATCGAGCCATTATCAAGTACATGTACTTGAGAGGTTAGGAGGTAAGCAGATTTACGAAGATATGCTTAATATCCTTTGCGATCAATGTCCATCGTATGCGACCATAAAAAATTGAATTGCAAGCTTCAAAAGGGGTAAATTTGCCATTGAAGATTAATACCGATCGTGCCCGAAAATGTTGATGCAGTTCATGACATGATTTTGTCAGACCGTCGAATTGGGCTAAAACGAATATCTGAGGCACTGATTATTTCATATGAACGCGTCCATCATATAGTTCACATGGATTTGGACGTGAGAAAAATGTCTGCAAAATGGATCCCCAAATGTCTGTCTGTTGACCAAAAGCGTGCGAGGGTGGAAGCATCGAGTGTTCTATCTGTGCTCGGTTTGAAAAAGATGCAGACTTCTTAAGGCGTATTGTTACTATGGATGAAACTTGGGTACATTTCTACGACCCAGAAACAAAGCAGCAATCGATGAAATGGAAACACTCTGTTTCTCCAAGGCCTAAGAAATTTCGTGTTCAAAAATCTGCTGGAAAAGTTCTTGCTTCACTTTTTTTTTGGGATTGCCATGGAGTAATCATGATTAATTTTCTTGATGAGGGTAGAACAATAACTGGGAATTACTATTCCATATTACTGACCACTCAACGAGAAAAAAATATGGAAAGAAGACGGGGAAAGTTGTTTTTGCGGGACAATGCATCTCCACGCAAATCGCATGTTGCCATGCAAACAATTCGTGATTAAGGGTTAGAATTACTGATTCCGTTCGACTATTATGTCTTCCCTCAACTGAGAAAAAGTTTCAAAGGTCGTAAATTTTCTACCTATGAAGAGCAAGATAATTTTTTTTTGAAATGTCTAGAGGCGTTGCAGGTTCGTTGTAATAAATCTATCCAATTAAGAGGAAAGTATACTGTATAATAAAATATTTTGATATTCAAATTTTGTTTGCTTCAATAGTAGGCTAAGAATTTTTCAGTACATCCTAGTATCTTTCAGGTCGTTACGCAAAATCGTAAATATATTTTCTCCATTCAAATTGTTGTCATAAAAATATGCTCCCATAGTGTTTTCATACCAAAAATTCCACACCAGACGTTTACAGAAGACACGTGGATCTTGCCTTTCCATAGTACTTAAGGTGAGGATTATTTTGAGTCCAACAAACATGACTTTGTATTAAACACTCTATTGTTGGTAAATTTTGTTTCGTCTCTATAAAGTATTGCGCAGAAAAAATGTGAATATTGTTTGTCTCTTCCAAAAACCATCGAGCAAAAATCAGTATTCTTTCTTGATTTTGCTCAAAAAATAACGCATGCGTCATGATGTCTAGCTTCTAAGAAATTTGGTTGTTGCCCCTTTAAATTGAGGTTTGTTAATAGTTCACTATATTTGTCAATAAACCACTACGTCAAGATGTCATTTTAGATTAGTTTTCTACGCAAATAATTTATAATGTTTATATAGAGCTAATATTTTTTTGTTTCAATATAGTCTTAGTTAATTATTTAAAATATAGATACAATAACTTGGTATTGTTTTCCCTTATTATTCGAAAAGTCGGTTAAAGAAACAACCATAAATGTCAATTCAGATACAAACATTTAAATTTAATTAAGTGAAGGAAAATAACTTAATACGGTCCTGAACGATAAAGTAACGCAGGGAAAATGTAAAATGTGCCCTCATTAATTTTACCTACGATAAATACATATATCTAGCGAAACTAGCGATTACAATGTGTTTAATCTGCACTTAATTTTGTTAGAATTCAGATATATCTAGTTATTTAAAATAATCCACATAGGTACTCCTATTATAAAAGTATCACGCCTAACACAAAATAATGCTTCTAGAACACTATCGTTTATCACTGCAATTTTTTGTTGGAAATATGAGATAATTTCGAAATGTTTTTGACAATAAATTTTTCCGCAATATCAATGTGGTGAGTCACAATATACATATCGATATATACAGGATGATAACTAGAAAAGGAGAACAATAATAAATAAAAAAAAAAGATCAATATAATCAATCTATATTTAATTTTCAATTGTTATATTATTTTATGTAAAAGTCAGAATCCATAATTTCTTGACTTTCCACGAGATCTGAGTTCAATACAAATGGTTGGAAAATATATTAACATGCATAATTGTGCATACATGGTCATACATTAATTAATATTTAGAACTCAACGCAACCACTTCTAGCATTTCTACTCTCTCTCTATTGAAGTATCTCGTGCTTATTAATCTCTCTACCTATGTAAAAATGTAAAAAATAGCAAGTCTAGGCGAGCCAAATTTAATACATTATTTACACGTACTTGTATCGACAGTTTTTCCCTAAAAAGATATCAATTTTCATCAGAACTATTGATCGGTTTACCAATGTTGAATATTATGATATGATGTTGCAACCGCAAGTCTAAATTAATTTTGCAATTTTGCTGTAGATCTTGCAATTATCTGCTTAGCAAACATTGTAGAGTAGTTAGAAACAACAACATGTAAATCATCTTTAATTGAAGTGGAATAACACGTTGGAACAAAAATAAGACAAAACCACTATAAAAATACTAACTTTATGACTATGTCTTATTTTAAAATTTTGGCAGATGGAGCTGTAGGCTATATATCAACTTAAAAATTTTAAATGGCTCATTTGAAAAGTATTTGGAAGATCCATTCAAAACTTATGTTTTTTTTAATTTCATCCATTTGTTAAAAGAAACAAACGCCAAATTTCACTGGTTGGATAATTAAATTATTTGAACAGTATTTGAAATGAAATGGAAAATAAAAGAATCAGAAGAAATAGTGTTTTTTGAACAATTAAATTAAACTTTTTAACAAAGCGAATAAAAAAACTACTAAAATTCAAAAGAAAAGAAAATAATTCTGAACACATCACTGTGATTTTAAATTAAGGGGAGCATTTACTTATCGAAAACTATGGCTTCGTAAGGCATTGCCGTTTAGCGTTTTTATACGTAGTATAAGGAAGTATTGTGATGATGAAAATTTTCGACCTCGAGATTTTTGCATATGTCAACGTTTTGAAGTCCCCAAATTCCGAAAAAGTGGTTTTTAAAAAAATTTCTGTCTGTGTGTGTATGTCACTGTGTGTGTGACCACGATAGCGGTCAAACCGCTATAGATATCAATTCCAAATTTTGTATTTATGAATATAATCTCCCTCTTGAGATCTGAATAGTTTGTCAGTAAAATCGGTAGACCGGAAGTAGCAGTTTACTTCAGTCAAAAAATCGAATTTTGCCAATATTTCGTCAACTACTAAGTTTAAACAAATTTGTAAAGAATTCATATGTACTTAAAATTAAAATTGAGAACAATTTTATTTAAAAAGTTTTTGGAAATCCTACCGGAAGTAGGTCTTTTACTCCTATCGAAAATCAGCTTTTTAGACAGGTACGTTACGAATATAAAAGTATTTAAAACATAATTCTCAATATCTTTTGTATAAAAAAAAATTAAAAATTCAGACCGAAAGTACCACTTTTACTCTTATCAAAAGCGACTTTTTATAAATATGTCGTAAATTATGCATTCTATATATATTTATCAAGAGTACAAAAGTATTTATTGCTAGATTTGCAATATTTTTTGTATAAATGAAATTTCAAAACTCTTAGGGAGTAGCACTTTTTTTCGAATATCTTGCAAAGTATGCATTCTATAACGATTTATTAAGAGAATAGAAGTACCTAGAATAGGATTTTGAATAATTTTTGTAAAAAGAATTCTTAAAATTGTATAGTTTGAAACTTTCATTCGTATAAGAAAGTCGTGTGGTGGCCACACCTCATTGTTTAAATTTATTTTGTAATTTTAGAATCTCAAATTTAGGTTAGCGATACAAAAGGCATACATTTATAATGTCAAGGCCAGATTTTGTATTAATTTATTTTCTTAAAAAAGTTATGTTTTAGAAATAACCACAAAAATTCCTACATTTGATTAATGTCTATATTAACTAACGCTGGTACATAAAAGAAAAAACAACCTCTACGCGCCAGTTGCACATTTAATGAACGATATAAAAAAGAAATCAAATTTACGTAATTATATTTGAAAATAAAAAATTGAAAATACTAAACATTGTCACACACATTTCAAGGAAGTGTTTTTCGAAGCGATCTCATCGTCTATCCCCGCTTTACGGTATCTCTACCGGGCCTAGCCAAGACACAAATCTATCGGAATCGGTCGGCTATTGCAGACTCATCCGAAAAAGTGGTTTTTGCAATCTCTCTCTCCCCCCCCCCCTCTCTATCTCTATTACACAAAAACATTTTACAAAGGTTTTATAAAAAAAATTCTTCAAGCTCCTTACCGGAAGTAGGCCTTTTTGTCTTTTGCAAATACAAAAATATTTAGAGCTCGAGTTGGAACATTTTTTGTATATAATAGTATATTAAAATACAAGTTTCATAAGACACGATTTTTGCGCACGCGTTCAAGTTTAGAAAACGAGCCGCTAGGCGAGTTTTCTAAAGAACAAGTGCGCAAAATGTCTTATGAAACGTGTATTTTATACTATTTTTTCTATTTCGGTTATTAAAAGTTCAAAAAAGCTTAAAATAAGAGACATGTTTTGTTCAAATATCATAGAAATTTTGCTTTTTTGAAGTTGGTTACTGTGATTTTTAAGTAGAACGTTTTAAATATTTGAATATCGGTGGTGCTATATGTAATTGTGTTTAAAATTCAGACTGATTTACACAATAAATTATTTCAAAGTATCAACAAAAAGGACGACATAAATAACTGTACGCCCCCAGAGAAGCAGAAGACAATTTACAAAATCTTTCATCCACAAACTCTCTACATATTTATCAAAACAAAGTTTTATAACAGTTGTACTGTTCAACATGGTAAGTAAATGTCAATAGTAGCATCCGAAAACTTATCATCCAACTCTGCTTAACAATTTATATTGTTAATTAGTAAGTGAAATGTTAGCATGTGTGCTTTTTATTCTTTGTACAATTTTATTGCACACTTTTGTTACTTTGAAGGCTTATATTTTGACATTTAAATACGATTTGGTTCCATTTTTTTTGTTACCAACTTCAAAAAAATAAAATTAGCGTGCGATAAAGTAATACTTTATGCAACCAAAACGGGTGTCGTAAAGTGAACTTTATAGCACCGGAATAGAAAAAAAACTTCATAGTAACGCATGTAATACTTTACTTTTATCAAATACCATTTTTTTGGTAATGTCTCGCAAATTAAGCATTGTATCCAGATTTATTAACAACCCAAAGGTGTTTAGAGTTCGAGTTGGAACAATTTTTATATATAAAAAATTTCAAAATTCGGACCGGTAGTAACACTTTTACTCTTATCGAATAGCAGTTTTTTCCAAATATTTTTCAAATTATGTTTCTAAAGAGATTTATTAAGAGAGAATAAAAGTACTTTGAGCTCGATTTGGTATAATTTCTGTAACAAAAAAAAAATTCAAAATTCCGACCACAAGTAACAGTTTTATAGGATTATTTTATTGAGGAATGCAGAATTTAAAGTTTAACTTGGAGAAACTTCTGGATACCCCTTTCGGAAGGCACATAATTATAAAAAAGTCGTGTGGTGCCCACACTTCATTTTTTGTCAATTAGTATGAATTATATATAGATTCTATTCAATCCTGCTCTTTTCTTGACTTGTTTTTTCCATATCAATGTACATTTTAATTATTATTTAGGTACACGTCGATATACATACCTACTGAAATAAATAAACATTATAATTGTTATTAATAATAAAAATATCATATTATTAAAGTTTTCTTACAGTAGAGTCAGTAATCAGCCAATTGGTTTGTTTAATAATATTCGGCAAAGTTAAAAATATAAATCAACACAACTTTGATTAATAAAGCGGAAAGTGAAAGTTTCATCTCTTAATAACAGTTATACAGTTCTTCATTTAAACTGCTTTTCCTCACTGTCCGCACTTTTGATTTTCTAACTGGTACACCTGTTAAATCTCTATTTAATAAAAGAAACTTTCTCGGAAAATCAATATCAACTCTTATTTCACAAATGCTGTGACCTTCTAACAAATTTTGCAATGCATACAATAATCGCTATATTACCAATTACTACCTGCCGCTGTTTATTAACTCTGTGAACCCACTTATTATTGTTTATAGGTCATGAATAAATTATTACAGGTACAATTATACTATTTTTAATAAATTAATTAACTAATAATGCAGTATTTACAAAAAATATCATATTACTACTATTATAAATAAATTTTCGTGTTACTAAAAAAATATTTATTTTATAAAATCTATCTCATGCCTATCTGATTCACTAGTATTTTAATTAATCTTAATTACGTACTGACTATATCATAAATAAATGCACACCAACGTTTACTGATTTGCTTTAACCATATTAATTACTGAAATCAAATCTTTTATTTCGTTTTTAATATTTAAATTCTGTCATCTTGTTGTAAATGGTTTGTTATCTATCACTACATAAAAATTTGCAACAATAAGGAAAGATCTGATACATCATTATAAACAAGTAATCAGAAACATAAACACAAGAAACAAGGAACTTAACATTGTAATTCTGTCTATACTACCTACTGCTGTAACCTTAACGCTACAAAGATTGCATAAATATTCAAAAGTATGCTGAGGATACATTAAAATTGTCATATCTTTACCTATAAGTCTATTCCTTAACAGCATTTCATTTAGGTATAATTTCCTGTGAATTATCGCAGTGATCTTCCTTCTTTTTCTTTGGTGTGTCTCTTACTTAGTTTATATTTGGATAAGGTCAATAATTAAATACAAGTAATTCCATAAAATGTTTATAATTCTCTTTCATAAAAACAGTAACAAAACATTATTATTTTGTGGCTGTATCAAGAATTTTCTTTTACCATAAAAGATCATAGAAAAAACATCATTTTTTTATACTGATTTAAAAAAAACATTACCTTGCTATTTTCACCTTTAATATAACAATATTTCTCTTATTATTCTTAAAATAATCTTTCCCATAGGAAACTATTTTTATTTCAACAAAGACATACATTCACACATAGTGCCTTTGATGATCTAAAACTTCGCAACGTGAAAATGACCTATACCAATCGCTAAATTCAAATATTCGCACATAGTACATTTAACGGCTTGGCGCTTGCCCATCAAGAACATCCCTGTCTATTCGTATTTATTTATTTGAAATCTTAGACTGACTAAAATGATCGTTGATGATGCCTGATGATTCACTGAGAGCAAATATTTGCACATAGTACTCTCAGTGCCTTCAACACCATTACCCATCTTCCCACTATTACAAAAAAAAATGAATCACCAATTTAACAAGATAATATCTATTCAAATTAATGATGCTTAACGCCTTGCTAAAAGTAAATATTCTCACATAGTACTTTTAGAGTACGTCCTACACCATCAATTATTTAAAATTGAATAGTTTATTTCAAACTTACTTAAATTCATCGTACATTTTGTCAAATTCCATTTTATTAATGTCCTCCATTTTGAACAAAATTATAATATAACGCAAAATGAAATTATCAAAAGCAAAATTAACTAAAAATAAGAAAATAAAATTAAACTTGAATTTAAAAAAAAACAAAACTTAATACATTAAAAACTAATAATGAATTTGTCGTAGTGTATCAAACCCCTACTTTCATTCCTTTTTACTATCGCAAAAGATCTCAAAATTTTATACGTCTAACAAGTTCGAAGAATAGGATTCATCTCCCCCTTCGTTCCTTTTCGCGGCCTTATATAATTTTAAACAAAAGCTATCTACTTATTCGCAGCGCCACATTTGTTCAACTAACATTTATGTTGGTATGATTGACTTCATATTTATTTCCTTTAAGTTTTCTCGGTCACATCATCACTGATCCTGCATTTGACCGTCAATATTACTCAATATACAAACACAAATGGCGTTTCTCAAAAATTGTTTATTAAAAGTTTACACACACTTGTTATTCTTCATTTTTCATTGGGTACGTTCTTCTTTTTCCCTTAATGCCATCCCTCATTATACTTGTGTACAAACGCATTGCCTCTTTCATTGTTGGTAATGTATTTTCTTTTTCCATTAATCAATGTTATTCTTATCTTCTTTTTGTAGATACCTTTGTTGAATACAATCGGGAGCACGTTATGTACCACTGGAATTTTCTTCATGAAAACTGCATTACAACGAATACTCGCATCCACTGCACTGCCTCCAATCTCTATCCAGTTTTTCTCTGTTTCTAGTATGTCGATTTGCAGACAACTACAAACAATATTGATGTTATTTCTTCTTTGCAGGTTTTTAAACCACACATGATTTGCTCTGCTATTTTTGAAGCCTTTGTGTTTATGCTGACAAAACTTCTAGAATGTATTTTAAATTTATACATTTAGTATATACATAAACGTATCAATGTGTCATCTCGGATAAAGAGTACCTTTCTATATATATATCCTTTTAATGTTTTTTTAAATATAAATATTAGGTATTTACTATGTTTTTAAATATGATCATAAAACTCTCTCATGAATTGGGATTATTATGCATGTCTGAAATCCATTTTTGTTCATTTAAATTGATTTTTTCATCTCGAGCATGCTTTGTTTGGCCTTGCTCATACAATTTAATGGCACTCAAATGATTCACTCTTTTTATTGTTCCATCCTTCAACATAACTCTTTCTCTATTATTTACTTTTAGTATGTTTATTTTGGAACAGTGGTCCATTTCTTAAAATGTTTAGAGCTATTCCAACACCTTGTGAGAAATTTGACTCTGTTTCTTTATATTCGAACCATACCTTGTGCTTGTCTTTTCTATAAAAATATAGAATGCATAGATTTATTTTGTGTTTGTTTTTTTTATTCCTAAATTCTTAATATTTAAGCTTAATTTTTATATATACATTTTCTTAATGACATTGCCCCTTAAAGGTTAGGCAACCCATTTTTACTTGTTGTAAAACTTTTAACTTATGCTTATTACATGAGAATATACGTTTTAAACGAAAAATTAATGTTGTTATTCTATAACTTAACTAATTATTAATTTTTAAAATTCTTAAAAATAAGATCACAGCAATACGTATTTGATTCCAAAAATGTGTAATCTTTGTTTGCACACTTTTTTTCGAAATGTTATTTGTTATCTCTTCTTTTAAGCATCTCAAGGCTACTATTTCATTAATTTAAGGGTTATTCTCTTCTGCCTATTGTAGACATATACATAAGCTGTTCAAAGCATCTTCGTGTTTTACGAGCTTTTAGGAATCAGTGATATCCTCATGTGCTTCTTCTGAAGATAGGTATCCGTCTGCATGCAAATTAGCATTATCTCCATCTATCCACTCATTTACTTCTAGTTCCATAAGTGATCACCAGTTTGTACAAGACTGTTTAACATGGTTGCGATGTCTTCAGTGTCTTTCTGTCCTGATTCAAATGATGCCGCGATCAACTTTTCTCTTAATACAATCCTCGTGTACTTGCGATGGTAAGAGCCCAAGGTTTTTTATTTGACTTGCAAATTTATTAACACATGCTTCCACAGATTCTTCGTTACTAGAAAGATTTTTCCCACTAACCTTAAGAAACCTAATAGCATGTCTTTTCTGAAAATTTGAAACCCATTCCCTGATTGCTATGAATTTGTTATTGCCGTGATGCTTCATGTATAGGTGCTTAGCTTTTTCAGCTAGAATCTCGAGGCTGTATTACACTTACCAAGTTCTTGACCAAGAACTTGATCAAGTTAAAATTGACGACAAGTCGTGTATTACACTTGTCAAGTCGACTTGATCAATTTCATGGCCAAGAACTTGGTGGCTTAGAACATGTTCTATTTTTCTTCTCAACTTGATCAAGTTTTTAGTGATTTCTAGTAATATTCATGATATGAAGTTTTTTTGCCAACTGTGTAAAATGTAAACACAAATTCCATTTTAGAATATCGTTAAAAATGACATGTTAATTTGATACTTCTTGGCAGAATTCTATGCGTATATTATTTATTTCCTTTTGTATCTCTTGTGCAGTTATTTTTACATTCAATATGAAACACAAATCTTCGGTAACTTTATTCTTTTTTTTTATTTCGTACTTTTGCACTATTGGTACTGCTAATTCACCTAAAAACTTGGTCAAGAAATTGATAAGAGTAAAACAGCCATGGTCAACAATAACTTGATCAAGAACTTGCCGATAATTTCTTGGTCAAGAACTTGATAAGTGTAATACAGCCTTCGGAAGAAATTACAATGTGTTTGCCTCTTTGCTTTACAAACCATGAATAAAGTTCTGCTTCCATGTCTGGGTATTCTGCCTACCGTAACGTTCTCCTCCTGCCAGGTCCAAAAATCGCACGAATTGCTTAAAATTGTACAATAAGCAAAATATAAATCAAATTTTCCTTATAATATTCTTCTCGTTCTTTTTTAAGCCGGAGATTGTTAATGTTCCGACGCCATACAATTCGGCCAACACTTTGCCAATTACACCTTTTGTAAGTTCTTGTAATATCTCACTTTTTTGCTGTAACGTTAATACCGCCCTTTTACGATGCGGTGCCATTGTAGTTAATATTTGCAAAATATATTTTACGATAACTTTCCAGTCCTTCTACAGAAACGTTTTTTACGCAACTCCAAAAATTGAACTAAACACTAAAGACCTATGCAAGATGTAAATAATACGCACGAAAATGCTACACAGTTTCAAAGGCATCCCTCAAACACACATGTACAAGTAGGCGAACTAAAGCCACAAGCACTAACAAGCACTTCGGATAACAACGTGAATAATGGAAAACATATTTGATCCGAATAACTGCTGAATCCGGAAAACCAATGGTCCGGTTAATCAAAAATCTACTGCAATAAATAAGATGATCAATTTCGATCACATGTTATTACAGTCCGAGTTTGTTTTATGATTAGTAAATACACTGAAGTACATTAATCGAAAATCTATAAGCTTTTTTTAAGTACTATCGGTAACATAAAAAACTAGGACAAATATTATTTCAAATAGCCATGTATTTTGCTAATTCTGCTAATGTCATTCAGGCTTTTGGCACTTAATTTTTAATATCATAAAATATAATTAACAAAAGCAAAGAATAATAAAATTAATATTTAACAGACTGTAAATGACGAGGCATGGAAGATATAAAAGGCCTTATTAAGTTTTGGTCTTCTTCTAGTGTATTCCATGTGCCGTCAATTGCCAAAGTTTTGGCTGACGATTTCTTTCCAGTAGTTTTTTTTTCATCATACAACCTTAAATATTTTCATTAGTTCGATATTCTGATCTCGGAAACACGTGGTTACATTCCGTGCAGTGTGTATAGGACAGTTGTCATGCTGGAACACAAAATTGTTGTCGGGGTATAGTTCTCGTACAGTAGGCAGCATGGTGTTCTCTAAAATATTTAAATAGTTCTCAGCATTGAACATCCCAACTATTCTGCAGCAGGCAGCCATACTCCGAAAACTGATCCATCCCCACACATTGACAGAGAACCGTCCACATCTACTGCACTTTTGCGAATATGCTTCATCGAATTTCGAATTTGTAGGACGATAAATCCTAACAGAGGTAGACTGGAATACTTTTTCGTCGGTGAATACAACGTTTTCCCAAATCTGTTGTTCACGATAAATGTTATTACGAGTGACCACGATAGCGGTCAAACCGCTATAGGTATCAATTGCAAATTTTATATTTACGAGTATAATCTCCCTCTTGAGATCTGGTTAGATCGTCAACAAAATCGGCAGACCGGAAGTAGTAGTTTACTTCAGTGAAAAAATCGAATTTTGCCAATATTTCGTCAACTACAAATATATAAAAAATTCGTATGTACTCAAAATTGAATTTGACAAGAATTTTATTATGAAAGTTTTTCGAAATTGATACCGGAAGTAAGTCTTTTACTCTTATCAAAAATCAGATTTTTGCAAATATTTCGCAAGTCATGCTTTTTAGACAGGTACGCTACGAATATAAAAGTATTTGGAACTTAATTTTCAATATCTTTTGTATAAAAAAAATTTTCAAAATTCGGACCGGAAGTATCACTTTTACTCTTATCGAATAGCGATTTTTTGCCAATATGTCGTAAATTGTGCATTCTATAAATATTTGTCAACAGTACAAAAGTATTTAGAGTTGGTTTTGAAATATTTTTTGTATAAATGAAATTTCAAAATTCGGACCGTAAGTAACACTTTTACTCTTAGCGAGTAGCACTTTCTTTCGAATATCTCGCAAAGTATGCATTCTATAGAGATTTATTAAGAGAATAGAAGTACTTATAATAGGATTTTAAATAATTTTTATATACAAAAATTTTAAAACTCTTGAAGAAAGTCGTGTAGTGGCCACACCTCATTTTTTTCTATTAGCGATAACCTTCTTTATTAATACTATAGTTATACAACCTAGAGAAAACTGTAAACGGGAATTATGTACTCTGTACTCTGATGAAAGCCGATTTTATTCGGTATCTTCGTAGTAAGTTTAACTTTTACTACAATATATTAGCGGGAAAAATTAATGAATGTGCACATCCTACTGCCGAACCCCTCTGGTGGTTACTGCCCCGAACTAAGCTTCAGATGTATATCTATAGTATACATAATCAAAGGTGAAAGTACTTATAAATTATTTCCCTTTGGTGCGTCATTTTCGGCATTTTCCCTAACCCTTCTAAAAAAAAATCACTAACACTAATCTATACAATAGACACAAGTGAAATAAGACGTTTCATGTAGGTACTTCAAAATACTATATCACATTAAGTAATTATTATTCTTCATATAGTCGAGTCGTTTTGGCAACCGACACGGCCAAAGTACGAACTAAAGACGACGATTCGATACCACTACAAATTTCGATCGGCCGGAAGAATTTCTAAACTATAAAATGAAACTAATTAATTAATATTTCAGGATATATATCTTCCATAGTGAAGTACTATTACATTAAAGCCAGTTACAAATTAAATATTATAAATAAAGCTACTATATATTATTTTTTCTACACCTATATTTTATATAACCTACCCAAAACGGACGCCTATGACCTTAGGAAGCATTTTCGGACTAGGGTGAATTGGGTTAAATTGTCATATAATTAATATTCTGCATTGGCATATTCTTGAAATTTGCATTTTTAATCTTTACAGAAAATAACAGCGAAAATAAATACCATGGACAAGGAGATCGAATTCAAAACATTAGCAAAAACAAACGGAAAAGATTTCTTCAATGAAGTGAGCAGGAATTTAGCCATGCACGAAATTTGGTTTTTCGGTTTAATGTTCTATGATGAAAACGGCGACGAAGTGTGGATAGATGACTCTAAGAAGGTAAGTAGGTAATTACTCTAGTTACCGCTTAATAACAATATTATATAAGCGTAAGTTTGAGCAAACTAAAGCGCAGACCGCAACAAAATTACCGGAGATATTTATTATCTAAGCGCAATAAATAAGTTTAACTCATTCCTATCTTCTTATGTAATTGTACATGTTTTAGAAATCGGATTTAAATTATTGTAAGAATTATCTTTTTATAGTAGGCATTTTTTAACGAGTAGGAACGCACAGATAAATGATAATCATATTGTCTAATTTTGAAACACATATATAATTTTTCATGTATGTACAGTTCTGTGCAATAAATTGGCGTACACTTAATATACGCTTATGTAAATATGACTTGTTTGAATATCTGTCATGTATGACAAATTGAATTGACGCTATAGTTCCATTTGTCAACTTAACTTAAGCCATTTTCACAATGGCAAAATAATGTCAAAATTACGTGTGTCAAAATTACGCGTGTACGCCAATTTATTGCACAAAACTGTACCTATACATAATTCGTAAACATTTAATGATATGATTGATTTTTGATAAAACCATGCGAAATGGAATTTTTAAATTATTTTCCAGTAACCACCAACAAACGCATTATAAAATGCAATAATTATCTTTTTAATCCCATGTTTAAAATGTCATTTATCGCATATGTTTTCAAGACGCTAAGTGACCTTTTAAACAGACCTTGACAAGCTGTGGCTTCGTGCATTTTAGTCACGGGCTGAACTTAGCAACGGGCACTCTAGTCACAAGCTGAAGTTAGCTCTAGATTTTTTAAATGCAAAAATCAATTGAAACTCATTTAAGGTGATTAACACTTGTCATCGATCTGTCAAACTACCCCGACGTGGAGCGACAGCAGGCAAATAATTGTGTATTATTTTCATTAAATTTTGCTGGCGTAGAAAAAGCCTAGTATGAAAATCGTTTTATAAACTCGTGACTAAAATAAGGTTTTTTAAACTTGATAAATAAATACTAGTCTAGAGAATTTCTTTGTTGCTGATCTGTGTTATTCACATTAAATAAGTAAAATAAATAATAATAGTAAAAATAGTTTCAAATAATTTTTATTGTTCGCTACAATATTGTTTCGCCAAACTTTAGCTTCATCAGGTGATGACAGAGTAATGCTTACAGATTTATTACAGCGTTATATATGTTACATAAGTGTCGGGGTTCAAAGAGGGGGTGTTTACAAATTTAGACAGTGGAGGGGAGTGATTTAAATCTGTTTGTAGTCTCTTATCTCAAAACCTCATTAATTAATCTCATATTAGAACATACGAAATTTAACTCTGATTGGTAAATAAAAAACTCACAAGAACTAATTAAAAAGATTTCCTCATAACAGCAAACTTTTGTCCTTTGATGTTGCAAATTTATTCACAAGCATACCATCCGAGGAAGTAATAAATTTAATCACCCTTAAACTCGAACAAAATAAAGTTAAACCAACCATAAAAACAGAAATATTAGATTTCAATTCAATAAGGAATGGTATAAACAAACTTCGGGTCTAGCAATGGGAAATCCTCTAATGGCAGATATTTTTATGAACCATATAGAAAAGGAGATAAGTAGACACCCTTATTTAATAAATGCATTTGTTGGTACAGATATGTAGACGATATTTTAGTTTGTTTCAAAGGTACAGATAGACAATTAAAAACATTTGAAAATCATATTAACAACATTTATCCAAAAATAAAATTCACTACCGAAAAAGAATAAGATAACTCACTCAATTTTTTAGATTTAACAATATCCCACAAAACAGATACACATGAATTTGCTATATACCATAAATCAACACACACACAAAGACACAACTATGCACATAAATTATTTTCATCCGATTTCTCACAAACTAGCAGCATACCAATCTATAATACATAGACTAATAAATGTACCTTTGAACAATCATAACTTTAACATAGAACTAAATAGAATCTACAATACAGCAGTCAATAATGGATATACAATAAATTTTATAAACAAAATTCTAACACAAAAACAAAGATCGCAAACTCTATCTCTAATTTATTTTAAAGTTACCAACAATAATAAATACCAATATAATTTAATCACATATTTAGGACCAATATCAGTTAAGATCGGAAATCTAATTAAAAAATCCAACAATGAATTCATATCATTTAAAACAAACAACTCCTTACAAAAATACATTAGGAATGACAAAGACAAAATAGAAAGAAAGTCGAACTCAGGAATCTATATGTTAACATGTGAATGCAGCAAAGTCTACATACATTTGTCAAACAGGACGTACCTACCTTGGAACAGAGAATTAAAGAACACGAAAAAAGCTACAACGATAAAAAGACGTATTCAACATTTGCCAACCATTGCATAGAACTAAACCACAAATTTAATAAAGGCCTTAAAATCTTATACCGTAGTCGTCAAATTTTAATTTCGGTTTACACTTCTATCCCATGCAGAAGATGACCTTATAATATGCAGTGATGCCTGCTTGCTAACAGTGGTGGGAGAGCAACGCAGTGCCGGGGGACCCTCACGCCTTACATTTCATAGGAAACGTTTGTCGAGTGTACTGTCTTGGCAGCCTCGCTTATGTTTACTTTAGTTTATTTAGTCGCGCTCTTTTCCTCTTTCTACTTTCGTATCAGAAATTAAAATATGTCGACTAGGGTATATACAAAGTAAGGGACAAAACTTAATTTATTTGAAGCATTAGAAATCAATAGACATAGAAAAGTAGGTTTGGCACTACAACAAACAGATTTAAATAACTCCCCTCTACTATCTTTCTAAATTTGTAAAAACACCCCCTCTTTGAACCCCGACACTTATGTAATATATGTAACGCTGTAATCATTTTGTAGACATTACTCTGTCATCACCTGATGAAGCCAAAGTTTGGCGAAACAATATTGTAGTGAACAATAAAAATTATTTGGAACTATTTTACGATTATTATTTATTCTAATATGGAATTTCAACACGTAGCATCCCGTTCAATTAATTATTTAAATAAGTAACATGGTTTTAAATGCTTACAGCGTAAATACAGATTTAAAAATACAATGTAGCAAAGCACCGACAATACTAACTAAGTATATAGAGTATTACATTCTACAACTGTATTAAATTCATTTGTTACAAAACATTAATAGTTGTAATACAAAAGTAAAGTGTTATTTGTGCAAGTTCAAAATAGTTGACGATAATGTAGAGTTTCATCATTCTACAACGGTAATTAAAAAATTACAAACTTTGCTTTTGAGCAATAAGCTTCCGCTATGCATTAGTAATTAAATTTGCAACATACATATATTGTCAATCTTCTGTAATTAAGTAACACTTAATATACCTACTTACTTCTTTAAAAAAAAAAACTGAAATATCTATCCGTGTACAAATGATAATTCCATACCAAAATATTTTCGATAAAAATAAAATGGTTTTCCTGGGAGTAGCTTATACATGTATAATTGCAATGTATTTATATGAATCATACTATTGAAAATTTGGAAAGATTAAATTATATTAGAGATTAAATAGAATATCAATTTGATAATACATTTCACTCAAATTGAAGCTTATAGAATCAATAATATTAAATAAATTCCATCAATTGAAATCAACAAAGGAAGATTAATGTAAAACACACAATACAATTCGATCGGAATTTGAACTTGAGAACGTTATTAATCAGCGAAAAATTTCAATGGGAATTTATTTAATAATAAAAATAACTATATATTTCTAAAAAATGTGTTGATAAAAATTTCTAAAGAATACAAATGTACTGAAAACAGAATTCTAGCAAGATTTTATGAAAAAAATTTTCCAAATTCCTACCTGAAGTCTTACCAAAAAACAGTTTCTTACAAATATCTCGCAAATAATGCGTTATTTAATATAATAATTATAATATACAGATTTATTATAACTACAAAAATATTTAGAGTTAGATTTGGAACATTTTTTTTATAAAAGAAATTTTAAAATTAAGACCGGAAGTAATACTTTCACTCCTATCAGTTTTTTACGAATATTTTAATTTTTACATTTCGTGACCTTATTTCTAAAAATTAAAAAAAATAATATTTACGTTTTGTTGTCGAGTGTTACGAAATTTTTAATAAAGGCTTATTTTTTGGATTTTTTTAAATTTTTATTTTTATTTAGGGCCCTTTGAAAAATTTCGAAAAAATAACGGTTTATCCATTAGAAGGTATTTTTTTCTTAAATTTTAGTATAAATTTGGTAAAGTTTTCATAAAAAATAAGATTAGGAAATGGGAAAAATAATTTCGAGGCAAGCGTATAACCTTAATATAACCTCAAATTGCCCACTTTAGAATTATGGCCTTCTATGTTTCTGCACATGATTTTTAGATTATTTAAGAAGTCACCAATTACACTAGGACTCATTCGTAACTAGTCACATTTGTATGTTATATCCGTATATTTTTTTCTGTTCTAAATTCGTAGAGATCCTGATTTAGGTAAAATAAGATAAAATAATGTAAAGGGTGGTACGCTTTGACGGTTGTTGTGTTACGTTATGACATGTTGGTTTCCGCGATTGATCAGTTGCCGACGTTTCGGCCAGTATTCTAAGGCACATTTTCTGAGCTGTTGATTTTAATAAAGGCTTATTTTTTGGATTTTTTTAAATTTTTATTTTTATTTAGGGCCCTTTGAAAATTTTCGAAAAAATAACGGTTTATCCATTACAAGGTATTTTTTTCTGAAATTTTAGTATAAATTTGGTAAAGTTTTCATAAAAAATAAGATTAGGAAATGGGAAAAAATTTCGAGGCAAGCGTATAACCTTAATATAACCTCAAATTGCCCAGTTTAAAATTACGGCCTTCTATGATTCTGCACGTGATTTTCAGATTATTTAAGAAATTACCAATTACACTAGGACTCATTCGTAACTAGTCACATTTGTATGTTATATCCGTATATTTTTTTCTGTTCTAAATTCGTAGAGATCCTGATTTAGGTAAAATAAGATAAAATAATGTAAAGGGTGGTACGCTTTGACGGTTGTTGTGTTACGTTATGACATGTTGGTTTCCGCGATTGATCAGTTGCCGACGTTTCGGCCAGTATTCTAAGACACATTTTCTGAGCTGTGTTTATACAGAAAAAAACGTCCCACAATGTGATTAAAAGATTATTCTGCTTGGTGATAATTGCAGAACTCACAAGCTTTCCAAATCCGCCCTAGATCGCAGTTATGGCATCAAGTGACTATTGTTTTTTTACCTAAACTACTTTTTCATACACTTGTAAGTTGTACAAACCTTAATTTGCTTCTTATTTTGTATCGTACTCTGTACAGCTAATGTTAGTAAAATTATTTAAATACATCGTCTCTACTTTAAAATGAATGCAATATTTTCATTTTATTTGTAATTAAATAATGTGTATATTGTTTTGTTGTTTCTTATGTGGGTTCGTTTTAATTAAACGTTAACACACTTTTCATTTTAAAACACTTTATTAACAATGCTACAGTAACAGATATTAAATCTTATACATATGTATGGCGCTACTAGAAGCCATTATCTCTGTATCTGGTTCGTTGACAAAAACCCTATTCTAGTCTAAAACTACCAATCGCTACCAATCTTAAATAATAAAAACCCTTACACAACACGCTTTTTCTTTTTTTTCTTTTTTTTTTTTTTTTTTTTTTTTTTTTTAAGTTAATACATTAATATAAGACATAGTCACTTAAGGTTTGAGGCGGCCGAGAAGTTCTCATACTTCTTGCATTTACAGGTCTATTTTGATTTCTTATAGATAAGTCATTATCATTTACATTCATAATACCATTATCTATAGATACATCATTGTCACTACGATTAGGATTTACATCATTATCAATTACACTATTTATTATAGTATCATCAAGATTAATAATAGTTTCAACAGGCACTACAACATTATCAGGGTTAACATCGTTAATATCTGTTTCACTAACCAGAAGGTCTTCGTAAACATAATGCAAGTTAGGGCAAAAATTACTTTTATTGAAGCTTATTTTTGTTTTGTTAATTAGCTTCCGATTACGCCTAAATTTATTATTATTCAAATCTTTAACAATATAGGAACGATCATTATACTTTTCCACCACTTTACCTTTTTCCCATCTTTTATTTTTTTGAAATAAAATATTTTCGTTTATATTCAAAGGAGGTAAATCTTTTGCTGATTTGTCATAGTGTTTTTTTTGTTTTTTAGAATTACTCCTTAATTTATCTGTAACAGTAGGGCTTTCTATAATTTTAGGCATTAAATTTTCTATAGCTGTAGGAATTTTTGTTTTTACCAATTTATTTAAAAGTAGTTGAGAAGGAGAATAACCTATGCTTGGTAATGGGGTATTTCTATACTCTAATAAAAAGTTAGGCAAATCATCATAATTTTTCATTTTCTTTAACATTCTTTTTGCTATGTCCACGTATTTTTCGGCTAAACCATTCGATTGGTGGTGATGCGGACTAGAAAATTCAACTTCAAAGTTCCAGTTTCTCGCAAAATCCCGGAAACATATGCTATTGTACGGATTGTTATCTCCAAAGAATTTATCCGGTACACCAAATTTTGAAAATATTTCTTTACAAACTTTAACAACAGTTTCTGCCGCTTTGCCAGAAGTAGGAACCACTTCCATCCAATGTGAATAAGAATCTACGATTAATAAATAGTTTTGATTTTTATACTCAAAAAAATCAGAATACAAGTATTGCCAGGGTCGATTTGGAATTTCGTGTGTTATAAGATTCTCTCTTTTATTAGCTGGTTTATTTACTTGACATATTTCACATTCATTTATAAAATTTTCAATATCAGCTGACATTTTTGGCCAAAACATTACTAGTCTAGCGCGTAATTTAGATTTTTGTATTCCAAAGTGGGCCTCATGAATTAATTTTAACATTTCCTTTCTTAATTGTGAAGGTACAATAATTTTAGTATTATAAAACAATAGATTATCTGAGAGAAATATATCATCCCTTAAAGCAAAATAATATTTTAATTCTCCATCTAGAGCTCTATTGGACTTAGGCCAGCCTGTAGAACAAAAATGTTTAACTCTTGACAGAATTATGTCCTTATCAATAGCATTTTGAAAAGTTACTCTCTTTTCTGGAGTCATAGGGACATTTAAGGAAAGTGAATGCACCATATACTCCAATTCTTCATCTACTGGTGTATTTGTCTTAATGTAGGATCTACTTAAAGTATCAGCTACGTACATTTTCGATCCGGGGAGATATTCAACATTTAACTTATATTTTAATAACTTTAACAACATTCGTTGTAAACGAGCACTAACATTATCCAAACTCTTATTAAATATCGGGATTAATGGTTTATGGTCAGTCTGTATAGTTATCTCTCTGCCATAAATTAGAAATTTAAATTTTTCACAAGCAAACGTTATGCTGAGGAGTTCTTTTTCAATTTGAGCGTATTTGACTTCTGCGTGATTCAAAGATCGAGATGCAAATGATACGGGATATCCGTCTTGTAACAGAACACAACCCATGCCCTTACTAGAAGCATCAGTTTGAATAGTAATTTTTTTATTTTCATCAAATAACTTTAATATTGGTTTGTTTGTGATCAAAGTTTTTAAAGTATCTAGTTCGGATTGATGAGCATCTGTCCAAATAAATTTGATATCATTTCTACTTAAATTTCTCATATGAAAAGTTAATTGCGTTAAGTTCGGTATAAACTTAGAAAAAAATTTAAATAGTCCTAAAATTCTAAGTAAATCTTTCTTATTTTCTGGTATTTCTAGAGCTAAGACAGCATTAATATTTTTATTTGAGGGTTGAACACCTTTTTTTGAGATATCTTGGCCCAAAAAATTTACTTCTTCTAGTTTATATTGTAATTTACTAAAGTTAAATTTAATTCCGTATTTTAAAGCTCTTTCTAGGACAGTTTTGAATGCTTTATCATGTTCTATTTCATTAGAACCTGTAACGATTAAATCGTCAAAATATATACTTACACCAGGTATATCACCAAATATTTCCATATTTTTTCTTTGGAATATTTCAGGTATTGAATTTAGGCCAAAGGGTACTCGATTAAATTTATATCTACCAAAGGGGGAATTAAAAGTACATAAGTTAGAACTGCTTTCATTAAGTTGGATCTGCCAAAACCCATCTTTCATATCTATGACCGAAAACATGGTCTTACCTACCAAATTGTTTAAAATATCATCACATTTGGGTATTATAAAATGTTCTCTGCAAATAAATTTATTTAGTGGTTTGGGATCAAGACATAAGCGAAGGGAACCATTGGGTTTTTCTACTATCATTAAAGAATTTACCCATTCAGTAGGATAATTTACTTTTGAAATTATACTTTTTTCTTCTAATTCATCTAGAGTTTCTTTAAGTTTTTTATGTAGTGATAATGGTACTTTTCTCTGAGTCTGAATGACTGGAATTGCATTTTCTTTTAATTTTATATCTACGAATCCTGGTATACAGCCAAGACCATTAAATATTTCCATAAATTGTTCATAAAGGTCATTTTTGTTATTTGGTAATAACGTAAACTTATCAAGTAAATTATTCTCAATTGCGTTTAAGCGACATATTAATTTGAATTTTATACAGTCTGTTAATCCTAATATCGGTTCAGAATCAAGATCTACAATTAGAAATTTCAAATTGCAAGATTTATCTTTATAGCTACATTTTAAAATTAATTCACCTAGTACATTAGTTTTGAAATTTCCATAAGAAAGAATAATACTTTTAGTTGGAATAATAGAGGATTTCTGAATATTTAATTTGCTGAGAATTTTTAGTGGTAATACACTTGATTCTGCACCTGAATCTAATTTAAATCTAATATTATAATTATTAATTAAAACATATTCATACCAACATGATACATTCAAAGAATTTTCTTTATGTTCATAAATTTCAACATAGTTGTCTTGATTTAGTTCGGTTTTTCTTTGTAGAATATTTGAATTGTCTTCATTCGATGTCTGGATTTCTTCTATTTTTTCTTCGTATCTTGGGTTTTCATTTTTCTCTTTTTTATCTTTTGCATCCTTTCTAGAATTTTTGAAATTTGATGTGGATAGTTGATTTTTATCTTTCGAGCGACACATTTTTGCAAAATGTCCTTTCTTCTGACATACAGCACAAGTTTTGTTGTATGCAGGGCATTTCCCTCTGGTGTGTTCAAAGCCACATCTTTTGCATTTAATTAGTGCTAGTGAAACTGCATTGACTCGCTCTTCTGGAGTTAATAATTTTATATGCTGCTCGGATAATTCTACAGATTTACAGTATTCTTGTATTTTTTCAAGGCTCATGTCAGGTTCTCTAATTAATCTTTGTTGTATTTGTTTGTCATTAATTCCTAGAATTACTCTGTCTTTTAACATTCTGTCAATATATGACTGTTTACAGTTGTCCTTTGAGCACATGAATTCGCAGTTAGCAGCTTGCTTTTTTAATTCAGTTATAAACGAATCAATGGTTTGATCTTCCTTTTGAATAATATTATTGAATTTAAATGTTTCCATTGTTATATTTTTCTTGGGTAGAAAATACTGGTCAAAACAGTGTAGGACATTTTCTAGTGTTTTTATATTATCCTTAGGAAAGGTATTGTATATATCCAGACCTGTTTCTCCTATTGTATGTAACAGTAAGGCAATTTTTACATCTTCCTGTTCTTTACTTTTTCCTGATGCTAGCATAAAAATCTCGAACCTTTGTTTCCATTTCGGCCATTTACTAATTGAATCTTCCATGGAAAATTGTTCTGGTGGTTTGCACTCCATTTTGTTTTCGTTACCTATCTATTGGCGGGAACTAGTATGTTATCAGGATTGTTATCACGTTTTAATTAATACTTCTGACACCATGTTTTGTTGTTTCTTATGTGGGTTCGTTTTAATTAAACGTTAACACACTTTTCATTTTAAAACACTTTATTAACAATGCTACAGTAACAGATATTAAATCTTATACATATGTATGGCGCTACTAGAAGCCATTATCTCTGTATCTGGTTCGTTGACAAAAACCCTATTCTAGTCTAAAACTACCAATCGCTACCAATCTTAAATAATAAAAACCCTTACACAACATATATCATATATCTATAGCTAAGCTCAGACGGTAGAAATTATAATTAAGCATGAAAATAAGTAATACTCTCAGGATTAAATTCTTTAGTAAAAGTTATTTTACTATTTATTTCAAAATAAAATCTTATTCAAATCACAATACAATGTATGTTGGGTAAATAATTTACGTAATAATGTAAAACTCTTACATCTAAACAACAATTCAATTTCAAAAATTAACTTCTCCTCCTTTAATGAAAATCATCAATTCATGAATATAAATATGACTATTCAGGTAATATAAAATAGAATCATTTTTAATAACAAAGGATAGATTAATTCTATTATTCTCTTTATCTCTTCAAAATTTCACTTCATTGCTTGATTCTAATGATTATTAAATGATTGACTTTTAATAATGTTTAAAATTTTACTTTACTATTTTTCTATCTTCATCATAGGTCTGATCCTCTTCACAAAATGCATCTATCCTGGATTGCAAGAACATCCTTTTAAGGTCCTGATAATATGTCACATCCAAGTCTAAGTCCAAGTTAACTGCATTCAATATCCTCGTATTACACTCGTTATGGAATTCTTCTATTACAGTAAAACGTCTCCTATATGTATTTTTCTCAGTCTATAAATCCAATTCCATTTTTTTTATACGTAACATTAAGATAATTCCGGCTTAGTAATCAATGTAATCCAATATATCAGTTTCAAAAGTCTTACGACTTTCCAAAACACGCAAATGATGATAATCAACTTGTAAAATTAAGTATGTACCTATTATTTTTATACCAAAATTTCTATATTAATTCATCTTTATTCCAAAATTCTCGTCTCATTCAATATTTTTCTACCTTTTATGTCAAAATTTACAAATCATCTATTTTTGTTTATAAGTAACCAGGATATTTTTCTTAGTTTCCATATACGTATTTGAGTTTTCATAATAATGAATTTTTTTTTCTGTGTAGTAATTTAAGTTGCCTATCTTATCTTGACAATATTTCTAACATTGTGACTTTTTTAAAATCTTTCATTAAGAAGTGGGATTACAATAAATTTAGATCCTATCTAACATTTTATACATTTCATTACTATACTAATAAAATTCTTCTATTTTATATACGAATGATCCCTTATACAATGTATAACATAAATTAATTTTCTTGAGACGTTAATTTTTTTTTATACTATTTATATTGACAATTTAAATCATTATTGTATTGTATTTTTATTGTATTGTATTTTATTCGTCATCAAAAAAACTTACATGACATGTCAGATAAGTAACAAATTCTTTTAATATATATATATATTAACAAAATGCTTTACTAAACCAGACTTAGCAACACTGATGACATATAAAACATGGAAGTAGCCAACGAAGGTGATACCTTTTGCATCGCGTTACGTGAATCATGTTGTATATTAAAAATAATTATTATGTGTTTAGCATTAGGTAATATTTTATCTTTATTCGTTATATACTAAATTTGTCGCTATCACAGGAATTTTAATGGCTGTTTTCACATCATTAAAGGCTTTTTAGGACATATAAAAAACTGTCATTTCCTTATGATTAACTTTTATCTACATCCTCCCATTCATCTTAATTGCTTTACATATATCTAATCAAAGTATCTTATGAAAACATTTTCCTTAGTTACCTACCTAATTCTAAACTTTTATTTTATATATATATATATATATATATAAAATATTGTATTATATGCAGTATTCCATAACTTGGTGGTTGACCATAATTATACTTTTTTTAAATGGAACACCAAGTATACATTTTCGTATTTCCCGTATAATTCTTAGTCATGAAGATTATAAGGGAAAATTGAAAAATATTCCAGCGTGTTATCACATCCTGTAACGTTTTAACATCGCCAACTCCTAAAGTTCAAAATAATTCTGAATCTTTTTTTTCCAGACGTTGAAAGACTTCAAACTAAAGCTGTCGAATCTGAACTACAGAGTTAAATATTACCCTGAAGATATTGGAGAAGAACTGATAGAAGATAATACGATACGATATTTCTTTCTACAAGTTAGGGCCGACATATTATCGGAATCAATTTATTGTCCACCCGATACGTCGGTTCTTTTGGCTTCGTATGGCTGCCAGGCAAGATTTGGTGACTACAATTCCAATGTCCACAATACGGACTTTTTGGGGAATCAAAAGCTTTTACCTAAAACGTCAGTAAACTATTTGTTTTTAAAATATTTTAAATAGCCTTACAGCTCCTATTGAAACATTATATAATATAATGTAACTAGCTACAAAAGTGTTGCAATATGAGCTTTATTTTTTGCAAATTTTCAAAATTAATTTTCTATACTTTGACACCGGTCGCCAAACCAACTCTTTAACATTTCGACCATAGTTATGAAACAACGCAAAAATTACTTTCTTTGCTTAAACATCAACAAATATGCCTTTAAAGTTATCAAATCAATTGTGAGCAAACCGCGGTGGCATCAAACGGATCATTTCTTCATATTATTTATTCTAATGTACTATAGTAAAAACAAAGAATTCCATTAATGTTAACCAAGCACAGACTAGACAACCCAGACCGGTAACTTAATCCTAGATTTTATCCAGAGTACTCATCCTTGTTTAGCAAGCGTAAATTTCAATACTCTTCCATCTTTGTCAGATTCAGTGAACTTGGAGATGAGATGGCGCTAGGGTCAATTGAAATGTTTGTTATACTGAGATTATATGTCATTCAAAATTACATTTCAAATTTGACAAGTTTGACATAATATATTTTTGCAATCGTTCATCGTATTAATTACAACTAGTATTAATTATATATTGATACTAATATGGTGCCCAAGTGTTTAGTGTGCGGGTTTGGGCAGGATGAAGTAAACAAAATGCACAGGTTTCCTGCAAATCTCGACAAGTGAGTATAAATATTGTACAGTTGTGCTTTAAATATGTATATTACAAAATTTCTTAGTTATCATATTAGTCTTTTTTGCATATTATTTTTCTTAAAATTCAGGTCAAGAATATGGCAAAAGGCAATGGCGATGGTTTTTACAGGAGAAAACCTCCAGAATTATAGGATTTGTAGTCGTCATTTTACACCTGAGTCATATAAAAACAAAGTGTTTGTTTTGAAAGGTGATGCTGTTCCTACATTATTTCCAGCAATTCGATATTCGCCACAGATAGCAATAAACTTAACAGAAGCAGAGCCACAGCTTAGAACATCACCAACTCTTATTACCACAGGAGAAGTTTCAAAGCCCTCCACTTCAGCAACTTTGATAGACAAACAAACAGTTTTGGCCGACACTTCTGCTGTGTCATCTAGGTAAATATTTCAAATTTCCATACATTTATGTAATTAATTTTATATTTACTTATAACTATTTTTATTTTAGAATTCCCACGTTTTCTAAAAGACGGCAATCCCTCTTTAAAAAAATTGAAGGCTTAACTGCGAGTTCTGTGACACCAAGAGAAAGAGCTCTTGTGAAGATAATTAGGAAAAGGGAAGATTACTTGAGAAAATTAAAAGTGGAATGCAAACGTCGAGCAAAAAATATTAAACAATTGTGTAATATGGATAATACCACTTTAGTGCGGAATTTGTTTAAAGATATGCGTTCGGAGACTCAACAATTTTTAATTTCACAACTTCGTTGTGCAAAACGTCAGCCAAAGGGAAGAAGGTGGACATTAGATGAGAAGATTGTAGCTTTAGCCTTACATAAGCGAAGTCCAAAGTGTTACAGCTTGCCTCGTAAATTTGTTGCACTGCCTTCTAGAAGGACTTTAAGTAGTCTGCTAGAAAAAATTTCATTGGAAGCAGGCATAAACAAACATGTATTTGAGCATATCAACCAATGCCTATGTTCTGGTATAGATGAAGATAGAATTTGTCTCATTGCTTTTGATGAAATGGACATAAAGGAGCATATACAGTTTGACGCTGCTGCTGACTGTATAAGAGGATACGAGAATGGTGATTCAACAAGGAGGTTTGCCAAAAAGGCCCTCGTATTTATGGCACAAGGTATCCGTAGGAAATGGAAGCAACCATTGGCGTTCTACTTTTTCAGTGGAAACTGTCCACCAGAAACATTAATCTTATTGCTGTCAGACGTTATAAATGCTAGTGTAAAGATAGCAAAATTACATGTTATTGCTACAGTATGTAGTGTATTTTAAGTAATTTAAGATCCTTCATTGGAATGGATGCAGTTCCTGAAAGCGAATTAGTTGTCGGCTCTTTGGATCTGGAAGTTGTAAATGAAGCAACTCCTGCTTCACAGAATTCCGAAGAAATTGCCAATGATATAGCGGCAGCTGTTTCAGTTGGAAATGTCGAAACACTTTCAGTTGCATATGTGAGTGGCTACATAGCAAAGAGGATAATGAAGGAGATTAACTGTGCAAAGTGCTTCACAGCTTTAACAGGCGAAACAGAATTGCCATGTAATAGGTTTATATATTTTAAAGAATTTTCGGCTGACAAAGGCAAGCTACATTATCCATCAGAAAGTTTAGTAGTGGCTGTTGGCCATACTATAACTGAATTGGAAGTGATATTAAATAATACAAAGAATTATAAAAATATTTGTAAAAAATCTGTCAATCACCTTATTAATGCTGTTCAGTTTACTTTCCTTTGTGAAGAACATCACGATTTTGTAAAGGAAACTATTGTTAAAGGAGTGTGCAAAATAGGTATTCCTTGGTATTGCAAGCGCGAAAATGAACAGAGGAGGCAGCTGAGATCTGCACAAAGAAAAACAGCTAAACTAAGAAATATATAAATTTCCTATAAACATTATTTTCTAAAGTTAATAAGATAAGATTGGCATTCCCTTTGTTTAAGAAGCGCATTTTTGACATGCTCTTTGCCATGCAGGTTTGATACCTTTTGATTTGTGTATTAGTATTATTATTACTATTTTGTTGTTGATTTTATTTTTGGCAATCTGTATAATATCAATTTTATATACTATAGACTTGTAATATTAATTTTCTACACCTGCATATTTTTCTGTTATATATTTCATTTGCTGTTAGTTTAAGGGACAAATTTAAAACCAGCATTTTAGTAATGAACTATTGCTGAATTTGTTCCCTTTGGTACATATTAGTTTTGTTTTTATTTGTTATATTACACAATATTTGTATTAATTATTGTCTTCTCATTACTGGTTGCGTAATTGAATTTTAGTATGTTTTATTGTATAAGTATATGTATCAATAAAAACTATTATTATTATATCCCTATGTTTTCCTTTACAGTTTTCACTTATGAGATTATTATATTTCTCTTAATCTTATATAGAGTAGTAGTTTATTGCGTCTAATAGATCACCGTAAGAGGGATGTTATAATACATGTAAGTAAAAGATTAATATTTATATTTCGTATCACATATTTAATATGTAACACCACAAAATTACACATAAGATGCTCAAACTATGGCTATAATTGTTACAGTAAGTAATATTTATTACCATAGTTTTAGTAACTTTTGTGTATGTTTCTGTTACATAAATAACCTATTGAATAAGCGTATTCTAAAAACAAGCTCATTTCAAATTTCGCGCCAATATGCTGCTAGCGCCATCTTCGTACCAAGTTCACTGATGAGTGACAAGGATAGAAGATCTTGGATATTTTTTTTTCAAGTAGTTGCCGGTCTGGATTGTTTAGTCTGTGAACCAAGTATTGTTTTGGTTTGTGACGTGAGTTCACCCAAAAAATAAAGTTTGATTAACACACGAGATATTTGCTAAAATAACATAGCTTGTGTGTTTTCAATGCCTCTAAAAAGTAAGCTATACTTGAATCACTTTGGCAACCGCAATGCGCCAATAAATTAAAATTACGTCAAATTCGATATGTAGCAAAATTTTACCAGTCAACTAACATAACCTACGAAAGTTATCTAACCGTTAGATTGTGCTTGGTTTATATATCAATTCATTTCAACACCGCTCGGAAAAAACTTTTGATTGGATTTCACAGTTTATCACACTTTATTCACTTATATAACATGACTTTACGGGTTTTACCTTTTCTTTTATATTTGTTAGGATGTATTTAATTCCTCTAAAATGTTTATAGAGCAGACGCGTTATAGTCAATTGCACGTCATCGATGACGTTTACATGTTATCATAACTGTATTAGAGAAACTACAAACGTTACTTTGTTAAATTATACTTGAGGGCATTTATTTCATTAGCTTAAATAGAAGATTTATAAAATGATCGTAATATAGGCATTCATGGCAAAAAAACACATAATTTCCGTTTCGTATTAAATTTCTTTGTTACATATTTTTAATAGAGTAGTAGTTCAATTCGGTGTTGGCAGATAAATCATATCTGTCAAAAAGGCGTAAGTATTGGTTATTTTAAATTTTATTATGGATACGTTATGAAACATTTAAGCTTTTTCGACAATCTAAATCAATATAATAAATAAGTTGAGACTGAGTCTTAGAGCATTTTAGTTACTAAATATATTATTTTATAGTTATTGTATTGTGAATGACATTTTCTTCTTTGGTTATATCAAATATCACTGACAGAAATAAAAATAGATCCGACAACATATACAAGACGAGTCGTCATGGATCTAGTATGACGTGCAATTGAATGTAACGCGTTTCCTCTATACACGGTGTCCCAGAAATAAAAAGACGGCGTAGCAGGTATGTAAAATCCGAACATAACGCCCAAATATACCGCAATAACGAAGAAATTAAAAATTTAATTTTCTATGTTGTTTTTTAGATAAATAAATTACATTACGGACCTGGCACAGAATGTATGTTTATAAATACACGTAAGAATGCTTATTTGTAAATAGGACCGAACACGCATTCATAGAAAAATACGCTTTTATTTGTATAAAACGGGAAAAAAACGTTAAATCGTACTCATTCATATAAAACATGTTTTGCCGGATGCGTCTAAATAACGCAACTATGTAGTCGGTTGTTGACCCAGATGGGCGACGCACTTTATTTCAGACGTTCAATCGTAGTAAAGAATGTAATTATTTTTTTCTAGCAGGTGTAAAATTAAAGTAATTAATGGTTTGATATTTATTATGAAGTATCTATTCCTCCTCCTTTTTTTTAACACAAGTAATATGGTGGTCCTGAGAAGGAGCGATTGTGAAAGTGAAGCAGGTGGATATTTAGTCCAGGGTCGGCGTAAGGCCAATTGAATTCTTTATTATTTTTTTTCTGCCGTCTGCGCACAAATAAAGACTTGATATTTTGACGGTACGTTTTTACACAATCTAGCTTCCGATTTCTGCTACTCCGTCCTTTTATTTCTGGGACACCCTGTATAAATGTACCTATTAAGTGACAGTGTCTATTAGCTACCCAAGTATATATTTATACTTTGTCTCATAATTTCAACATGCATAATATTTCATGGAAACATGTTAAATTAGAAGAATCTGTGTATTTCTTCATCATTACGTTGTAAACAAACCAACTTAAAAACTGGAGCAAATATACATTGCATTTCACACATATAGAGACGACGCGTTACATCCAATTGTACGTCATTGATGACGTTTACATGTTGTCATAACTCTATTAGAGAAACTAAAAAAGTTACTTTGTTAAATTATATTTGAGGGCTTTTATTTCATTAGTTTAAATATAAAATGTATAAATTGTTCGTTATATACGCATTCATGGCTAATAAACACATAATTTCCGTTTCAGTATTAAATTTCTCTTACATGACTAATAGTTCAATTCGGTGTTGGCAGATAAATCATATCTGTGTTGTGTATATTTTTCCTGTCAATTTTTTGTGTTTATTTTTGCTTTGATTACGTTATGAAAGACGGAGTATGACGTACAATTGAATGAAACGCGTTTCCTCTGTATAGAATGTAGGATGTATCTTCATTTCATATATACTTGTGGATTTTATGCTAGTCAGAGTTGATGCTTGTTACCCTTCCCATTTGTTACCTTTTTTTCCTGGCATCTTGATAGGTGATAATGGGTCCTTGATCACTACGCGATCACAAAGCCCCACGTTGGGCGCCATAATGTTTTATTAATATTTACTAGAGTAAAATGACAATATATAATTATGTTTAATTTAATTTATTATATATGAAACTGACCAAAATGTCAATTGACAACTGATTAATTAATTATCTGACGTTTTTCTACTGTCAAAAACATGACCTGGAGATCATGTCGAACAGCGTCGTTCCATATTAACATCATGGGAAAGAAAAGGTAACAAATGGGAAGGGTAACATGCTTCATTCAGATAATAAATTAATAAATATATTTACACCCCATCCCAAAAACAATAACTTGCGAACCTTTTCTTTCAATGCCTTGTTTATTGCCATATATGCCAATTCTACATTTGACGTTTGTTATAATTGCGATCCAAATAATACAAATCTGTTAACAATGCTTGACTACACAGAATAGCCAAATATTAAATAAAGTAATATTTAAATAACTTTATTTATATATTTATTTATTTTTGATGTAAATGTATTTTTCTAGAGAAAGCTATATTATCCTGAAATATTAATTACTTTGTTAAATTTTATTGTTCTAAAATTATTTCGGTCGATGGAAATTTTGTAGTGACGTTGAATTATCATCTTCAGTTCGTACTTTGGCCGTGTCGGTTGTCAAAACGATTCAACCATAATTGACAAAATTTTAATGATGTCTACCAGAAGAAATTGACATTTAAATTCCTTTTTTAATATCTTTATCCGTTACTATGAACGTAAATAGTTCAGTAAAGTTACTCGCAATTTCATTTAATTTATTTTCACGTCATTTCAGCAATTTTTTGGTCATTTTACATTGTTTTCGTGATTAATGTTTACGTTGTTTATCTTTCTTTAAATAAAGCGTACTTATTAAATCTTAACTACTCACTAATTGAACTCTGAAACATTTTTATTACTCAATAACGTATCTAGGAAATACACGTGACCTTCACGTTGGTATAGAGAGCGCGCCTGTAGGAAGGTTAATCAGTTTTTGAGTAAAAGCACTAAATACAATTACATATGAATTTCCTACGAACACACTTTTGCAAAACTAAACTGAAACTGCAGCTCCTATCACAATTCTCTGTGTTATGACTACTCCAAATAATACTTAAGTGCTCTTTTACATTTTCAGCATCTATGCTCAACATAAAATGACACCGGAAGAATTCCATGACGCTATACTAAACCTGTGGGTGAAGCATAAGGGTATGGTGAAAGAAGATGCGATGTTAGAATACCTGAAGTTAGCTCAAAACCTAGAAATGTATGGCGTGCGCTATTTTGAAATTACAAATAAGAAAGGCACCCAACTCTTACTCGGTGTCCATGCAATAGGTCTTAGCGTATATAAGTTAACAGATAAGTAAGGTAATGAATATTGTCTGTAGATCACACAAAAAAAATGTCAAATATATTACAGAATGAACCCGATAATCATGTTCCCTTGGTCGGAAATAAAAAATATCAATTACAAAGATAGAAAGTTCATTATTAAATCTTTGGATAAGAAATCTACGGATTTTATTTTCTTCTCTTCTACTCCGAAAATAAATAAGAGGATAATGAATTTAGGCGTTGGAAATCATTATCTTTACGTGAGGAGAAGAAAAACACCAAGCCTAGAGATTATTCAAATGAAAACGAAGGCAATGGAACAAAGGAAAATCCTCTTAGAACAAAGGTAATAAAACGTTTTGAAATAAGATTAATTTCAGGTTCGATAATAATCGAATTTCAGAAATAAACTGCAGACCGAAATATCAGCCAGGGAAGAAGCGGAAAAACGCGAGAAACGATATCAGGAGCAAATAAAAGCACTAAAAGAAGAAATGGAAAAGAGCAAAATGAGTTTAATCGAAGCACAGAGTACAATACAAAAACTCCAAGAGCAATTGTTATTGCTCCAAATGGCCAAAGAAGAATTAGAAAAACAACAAAACGAATTGAAGGCGATGATGATGAGACTAGAAGAAAGTAAAAGCATGGAGGCGGCGGAAAGGCAGAAATTGGAAGATGAAATTTTGCGAAAACAAAATGAAGTACTTCGGATCCAAGACGAAGTTCAAACCAAAAACCAAGAAACGATGCGTTTACAAGAAGAGGTCGACAGGGCTCGTCGAGCAGAAGAAGAATTACGAGCGCAACAGCTGGCAGATGCCGCCCGCCAAGAAGAGGAAAAAGAACTAGAATCTTTACCGGAGAATGCTACAACTGATTTACCAGAGTTGGCGATGGTAAACGAACAATTAAAGGAACAATTGAAGGTTCGTATATGCAAAATAGATTCAATATCGTTGCTAATTAATACACTTTAATTTTTTAAATATTCTCGTATAAAAGACCAAACTTTTCAAATTTTAATAAAACCACTTTGTAATTAATTCATTTATTAACAAATGAAACACTGAACAGCTTTTACACTAAGCATTACTAAAAAAAGCATAAAACAATTTCTAGTGATTTTTCTCTTACAGCATCATCTTAGAACCCTATGATTACCATTGTCTTGATTAATTCTTCATTTAATTTTCACTTCCAAATTTACATTGTTTAACTTGATTTTTTAGATCTGTTACAATTTTTTCTATATTTGCATTGCCTTGTCTTGTTGTGAAAAATTTATATCTTAAATTCTTCTTTAGCAAGCAATGATTTTCGATTTTTTTTATTAAGATGTCGATTTTATCTTTCTCTTCTTCAATAAAAGTAAATGTACTATAAATCTGAATAGCTTCTTCACCCATACAATGAATTGTGCAGATTGTATTTTTTCAGATTTTGTATCTAAATCAACGGCAGTGAATAGATTTCGAATTTCTAACGGCATTTTTTCCAAGTTTCAGGTACATTTCCTTCTGTATTTAACAGTTCTATCGGTAATTTCTGCATCGTTTTGTTCTAATTTGACTGGGCAATGTTACCTATATGTTAATCAAACAAGGATTACATGAGAACCGTTTTATTTTAGAATGTCAGTCAGCATCATGCATGAGTATGCAACCAATTATGCTTACTGGTATTTACAATACATACTACAAAAATATAAGTGTTAACAAGGGTAAAAAGTTAACAGCAAAACAATCAGTGGCGGCTGGTGAGTACGTTTAGGTGGAGCAGTTACATAGACAAGATTGATTAGTTTATTATCGTTGATATACTCCCAGATGCCGAGCATATCACCGATAATAAACGAATCAGTCTTATCTATGTAAATTTCAACATACCACGCGATCATTTAAATTCTAAATTATAGCAGGCGGGATTTTTTTTATTAGGTTGTCCAGAATGTCAATTATTGATTAATTGAAATTTGCGGTTATGTTATACTTTGTGACATTTGTGAATCTTATGTGTATTTAAATTTAATGGAAATGAAAGCATTACAAGATAAATTAGTTTTATTGTGAATTACAAAAGGTGTTTAAAGTGTTCTCCCCCTGTTGTTAACCCTCCGTTTCATATTTCCAAAAGCATTTGCCAACATCTGAACGGTTATAGCGTTACATGCATTAGAAATTGCCTCTTGTAGTTCTTCAAGATTTTGTGGGTTGTTTTTGTAAACTGTGTTTTTCAGATACGGATAAATGAAATAATCAAGAATCGTTAAGTTCGGACTGCGAGGCGGAAATTCAATGACTCGATTATCATAGAACTCGCGAATTCGAGCCATACTTTCCCATGTTTTGTGAGCTGTTGCATTGTCCTGTTGGAAATACCCATGTAAAAGTTCGTCATCATGAAGATTTTGTAAAAACGGTTCAAGTAAATTATTTCGATATCTCTCAGCATTTATCGTTCCTTCAAAAAACACAGGCCTTCTAGAAACCGCTAGCCAAACACCAATTTTCTGCGGATGGAGAGGCGATTGAATAAACTCATGAGGATTCTCCGAAGACCAAATACGCATATTTTGTTTGTTTATATAGCCGGATAGGTGAAACCATGCTTCGTCAGAAAAAAATGTTAAATCCAAAGTGTTGTTGTTATTTAAATTATTCAAAAACCACTGACAGTATTCTATTCGTACAGGAAAATCTCGAGGGAATAGCTCTTGAACGACTTTAATCTTATAGGGATTAAGATTTAAATTTTCTTTTAAAATTTTTTGACAGGTTCCATATGAAAGGTTTATTTCTTGGGCTAATCTGCGAAGAGATTTTTTGGGAGACTGTTCCATTCTTTCTGCAACATCTGCCACAATCTCAGGAGTCCTTTTTTTGGGCGCGCCACTACCAGCTTTCCTACCTACAGTTCCAACATTACGAAATTTCGCCACACATGTGTAAATTTCTTGGACTAATTTTTGATAATCCGCAGGGAAAATTAGGGAAGGCATTTTGAAAATCATTGATGCAGTGCGGTACTGAATATGTCCATTCACCATTCTCTTGTCGTTAGGCGTTTTTAAAATAACTTTCAGTAAGAAAAATCCTTATGTTCTAAATCAAACATTTTGAAACGTCTTGCTTATACTTTCATCAAATACGTGTATTCAAAAAATGACGGAGTTGCCGACAAAAAAGGTCGTTTAATAATTCATTTCATAGAATTGATACTTGCTTTAATTGAAAGTAATGGCAAACAGCGACAAAACGTAAGCGACGCAAACTATGAAAAGGTAGTTTTTACCATAATAATATATTTTGGCTTGTCAGGTGTTAAAAGAGGTATTCGGGCTAAGCTATTGCCTTTAACACTACCAAACAACTTCATAAGTAACCGCAACCGACAGAAGTGAAGTTTCTATAATATTTTCAAAGTTTCTTTACCATCAAATTTGCTTAGTTATGGTTGAACATTAATGTGTACAAGACTAGCTTTTTCTTCTTTATTAATGGTCTTCTCGCGTTTGCATACGTTTTAATGCAAACGCTCTGATGTTTACAACAGAGGCGTACTGTAAAATAGAAAATTAATGTCTCCCATCTGCACAAAAAAACTGACATATTTTCGATTTAGCTTACTATTGACATAAACGTTTAACACTATATTCTTGTATGTAGTTTACACCTATAAGCAACTCTATTTAATTATAAATTGCAGATGCTTCAAGATAAACTCGAACATAGTCGTGACACTACGAAAGAAACTGAAATGGATAAGATTCACAGAGAAAACATAAGGGATGGTCGTGATAAATATAAAACCTTGGCCGAAATAAGAAAAGGCAATACAGTACGAAGAGTGGATTTATTTGAAAACTTGTAAAATATAAAGTACAACATGTTCATATTTAAAAATTGTACAATATTTGTTTTTATTATTTTTGTTATGTACATATTCGTTGAATAAATGATATAGATAAACTAATAGTAAACTCACAAAAAATAAAAATATTCCTGGGATGATTTTTGTAATAAAATTTTTCTACTTGTTTGTAATAAAATTTCATTGATTAAATTTTATTGATGTTGAAGTAGAAAAATAGTATTATTACAATAACTCATTTAAATTCCTTCAAAGTGTAATATTTACATAAAGTAGTACTAATCACAGGTCCAATTCGTTTCTTCTTGCCAAATTGTATATTCGCTAATGTTTTTTCTACATTTTCAATATCTTCATCGCAGCTTCTCTTAAACAGTCCTACTGTTGGATATACGTCAACAATAGCTAGTGCTTTCTCAAGCGAAAGCCCTTTTAATTGCACCAGATTTTTAATAAACATCTCACTTGCAGTAAAGTTCTAAAATATGAATATTCAGCAGAACTGATATATTATCATAAGATATTTTCAAATACCTTGTATTTAGAACCAGACTGATTAAATTCCTCAAATGTCATAAGTGGTAATAGATCGTCGTTTATGGTTGATTTCTCTAGATTAGCTTTTGGACAACTCATTAATGTCTTCGACTGTAAATAGATTTATCAGTAGTACAGGCAATATATTTCAAATCATAATTTAAATACCAAGTCCAAACTATTTGAACTATAAAAAGTATAAAATTTGAAAACAGTGTTTTCAATTATTTTTTAAATTTAAAAAATGCGATATTTTATAGAAAACTCTTCACTATTGCAACAAAATTTAGACTTTATTTACCATTCTAGAATTTCCACTTTCAGTCTGAAATCATAAAAGGCAAAAACCTGAAATATAATGTTACACAAAGTTCAAGCTTCCAGGTATCTTGTAATTATTTTTGGAAAATGTATATTATGAGACCATCATTATTTTAAAATTACAGTAAAACATGAGAATTACATCCGCATCATTTTGCATTTCAAATATTTTTAAATCTTTATATCTATTTCCTTAAGAAAAACTTCCTGCTATGCAAGAGAAACAAAATTTTGACTAGTATGAGTATCTATCAAACTATATCCTATATATATTCACGGGGTATGCCACTAAATGATCAATTTTCGCGCAAAAAATCGCAAAAATAAGGCATTTAAAACAAAATTGACACTACATGAAGGAAATAACCAATATTTGTTCTTATGAATCACGGTTAAAATTCGTAATTATGTTAAAAAATAGTTAAAATACAGCACTTCAATTTTTTTTTCGTTTTTTAAGTGAGAACCTAGCTATTTTCATTCTGAACATGACAGTGTATTTACTTTATTTTCAAAGTAACACAGCTCTTCAAAAAATTACTTTAAAACCAATGAGATTGATCACAATTAAACACTGATAAAATGGCAGGTAGGCAACACACAATTCAAGTCATCTATTCGCAGTTTTGTTGTGACCTAAGCCAGCCATATGGAAGGTATACCTGGTAAACTGTAGTTAGTTTGAACACAGCGCGAAGCACTTGAGAATTATGTTAAAAATGTCCATTTAACATTAAAGGATAAAACTGAAAGTAATTCATGGATAATCGTTAAATATTTCAAAATGAAAAAATGTTAAATCACTAAATCAATCATTTACATTACTCACTCCATTTAAATTAATTAAGATAAAAATACCTCGACTAAGCATGGAAGCAAACATAAAATAAATAACTCAATTATGTCATTGTGCACATTGAGAAGACAAATTAAGGTGACTCAGTAAATCTTTTTGTAAAGCAATTATTAATTAATGTCAATAAAAACTAATTACAATATCATGCTAATACCACCATAATCAAAAATCGTATTATATCTAAATTACATAAACCTGGTATTTTAAACGTTAATGAAACTTGAAAAAACCTTTTCTTTTAATGATTGTCTGTAATAACAGAGTGCGAGAAGTATTCTGAATAAAATATGGTAGCAAAATATATATGTACATACAGGGGTGTACAAAAACATGAGAAATACAGGGCGCGAGAAAAGTTTAGAAACATAAGATAGAGCGAATGTAAAATGGTAATAGGCGACTGAGGGTTTGAAAAACCCGCGGGTTAAGCTAGTTATACATACTAAAAGCCATTCGACGAACCCTTTCTGACTCAAGTGATTAACACGGCGTAGCTATACCCTAAAATTCACAAACTGGGGTGCGAATGACCTCGGAAAGTACAGAAACCAGAGTCCAAACGAAAACGCATTGTCGTAGTGATACCCATCGCACGTGCCTAAGACAATTTCCACCCCTTCGATGCGAGGGACAAGATTTTTTAAAATTTGCAGGGGTGTAGTAAATCACGCTGCATCGATTTTTCCCCGCATGGAAGACGTGTAGACCGTCAAATTCCTCTATAGCCTACACAAAATTTCGGAATTCAATATGGAGGTCGGCGAGCACAGATGATAATGACACCATAAAGTCCACCTTAGGTTGAGTTAAATGTCACAGGAAACGTCAGAATTGAAGTGTGAAAATTCAATTTCAGGTTGTAAACTGTCTAAGTCGTCGGTTAATTTCAGTTCGCGATTATACGTACCGGAAAACGTCAAATTTATAACAGGCGATAAGTTTGAAGTAATCACATTTGGAAGAAACACCGATAATACGAGCCCTGTTGTAAATAAAAGTGGAAAAAATTGGAGCCACAAGATTCAGTAACTACATATGATTGTGTAACATTTAGAAATTACAGGTTTAGCAATACGACGTGTTATATCATATCAGAACTGCTGTGAACTGACAGGACTAAATACTGAAAACACCAAAGATGTAATGATCGAGAGATGTGCTGTGGAACACAAAAATTATCCAAAGACAATATACTAAATAATCACATTCACTGACCAATTGTCAAATGAGCTAATGAGCAGATACGATGTGAATATGTAATGGTACAGACGGCACAGAATAAAATATCACCCATCCTTCTCTCTATATTACTAGAAATTGTCAATAAAATTAAAATGTACTGTCATATGTAAGTATAAGAGTAACAATAACGAGTTTCTTATATTATAAAAATGGTCGTTAATGCAAAAAAATATTACACACAACTGCCACAATTTACTTATGTCAACAATAACAATCAATTTGACAATTAGGTCTCTCAATAGATTTTTGAAGTTTATAGGAACGAATAAACGTCAACTAACTTCTGACGCAATGACAGTTTCTGCAAAAGTAGAAAATTATACTAAAGCTGTTAGCGGATGCGAAAGAGGCGGATTCAAGCTCAAAGAGATTGACAATTTTCTAGTTCCTAGAAATCCTAATAATTAGGAAAAACTATGTGCATATATGAGTTTATTTAACTTAAAAGAATGTATATCTTCAGACTAATAGACAACTTATTTAAACTACGGCTTGCGTTCACTTATATTCACCGCTTCCAATGCAATCACCGCATTCACAATATTATTTTTAGGAAAAATTTGATTTGACCAGAATCTGGGCTGCTTTTCCAAATCTGCTCTAGTAATCACTCTAATAAATTAAAATGGACAAGCTACATTAATTATATAATTCATTTTTACTAACCTCATAATTCTCTTTCAGTATTTTTGTCATACAGTTGAGATACTGAGCTGTGCCTCGTATTCCTTCTGAAAATTTCACACGAAATCCATCCTGCAACAGGGTATTTGTTGCAGCTTGATGCAAAGTGCTTAAAGGTAAACCAGTGTGAGTATTGTCTCCGTAGCTTTCTACTAAATAAATGACATTTTGTATACCACACTGCTTGAGACGGAATTTTTGCTCATGATATCGGCCATCCTTTATGCTGGAACCAAAATCATCCATGCGTTTTCTCTCTACGACATACGGAAGTACAAGTTCTAAATTCGTGGTCTTATTTCTGCATATCCACGTGTAATCACCGACTTTTAAGTGCTTAACATCAGCAGGAACATTTAATTGTGTAAGTTCAGATAATATGGGATCATTATGTATTTTTTCTTTGGAGCTGAAACCAAAATGTTCCTTTATCATAAAAAATTCTTGGTATATGTCTTTAACTTTTTTTAAATAAGAATTGTTAAATCAATATATTCAAAATAAACACACTAACCCACAAGTTTCTTGTTTATCCACTATCAAAAGAACTTCAAATGTATATGGAGCAAATAATACTGTTTCAAAATCTGTTACTAATGCTTTCCTACTACTATCCGACTCTTGCGAATTACTATAAGGATCACTTTCAGCATATTTATCGGTAACTTCACTGTGTATTTGACAACTTGTTACCTTATTTTTGACAATATCTTCATTAACTTTTTCTTCGATTACTTGATCTTCTGCTAATTCGGTAAGTTTAGCTTCATATAATTTCTTTGCAATTTCACTTCCTGATGCGGTCAATGAAAATTTTGGCGGATTGCTTTTTTTAACCACCAGAGCTTTATCTATTAAAGTTTTCATAGATGACCAAGCAGTGTAAAAAGTACCTGGATCTGCTTTTGTAAAAGATTTATCACATAAATTTTTGCCTCTTAATACAATATTACTTTTAGTCACGCCATTAATGGATTCGAATACATGACATTCATATAAAGCAATTAAAATTGCATATCCACCAGATCTGTAAGCAGGTATATATTCTTTTTTATTACGTTTTAAATTTAATGAAGTGTCAGTTAAAATATCTGACTTTCGTTTTACCACAGGTATTATATTATCTGAGGTATATTCTGCAGCTTTACCTAAACTGGATTGAGATTTATTGTATTCGTCAAGTTTATTATCTAACATCTGACACAATTTGTCTCCAAATCCACTCAAAATCTTACAATCTCGACCACGATTTAAAGGTAAAGGGTACTTTTGCAGAGATCGTAAAGCTTGACCAAAACAATGTTGCATTTTAGACTCCCTCTGTTTGGCGTCTTCCTTCCACTCGTTTAACCATTTCTCAAACAGAGGATTAGGATGTTTCAATCTTATTGTAACTCTTTTCCTTTGTTTATTCATTTTCAGTGCACGTCTAAACACGTCTTTTTTAAATGTGAAATTTTCCAGCCACTGCGCATTGTTGATAACAAAAGTGTCATAAAATCATCCATAAAATAGATGGTTTCTATGGGAACAAAACAAATTTCGAATTTTTTTTTTGGTTGGTGTTGGCGACATGAGTACGCCGTGGCGGTGAAATTAAAAGTTTTTGCAACTATGGTTATTAAAACGTTATATACAAATAACAGGTATTTTATCAAATCAAGGAGGATGTCGAAATTATGTACTATATTTAATATATTTATACATAAAAATATAGAATTATGGGTTTCTACACTAATTATATAGCAAATTTTAAATGTAAATTACACGAACATCCGTATTAATATAATTAAAGACCAACGATTAATTGGACTCCAATAAATGTTTATAAGCAAAGATAACAGTAATAAAGATAAAAACCTGTTAAAAGCATGTAATATTAGATATTTTACGTCACTTCGGACTTCGAGGTTATAAAATGAGTGGAATAGTTTTCGGAAAATTGGCTTTTGTTACAGGTAATTTTCTTTTGTTATTTAGTGAACACACAATAATAATATGATTTTAGGGGCAGCTTCAGGTATAGGACGAGCAACATGTCAAGTTTTAGCAAGAGAAGGAGCCGTTGTAATAGGAGGTGATAGAAATAAAGCTGGGGCTAAAGACATAATAGACCAGATTCCAAAACCGCATAAAAATAACCATTTATCCGTGCAATTAAATGTTAATGAAAGCGAGAGTGTCAAAAATGCATTGCAAGAAATAATTGAAAAATATAAACAACCTCCCACAATCCTTGTAAACTGTGCTGGTATAACTAGAGATAATTTCTTGTTAAAAATGTCCGAGCAAGATTTTGACGATGTCATCAATGTTAATTTGAAAGTATGTGTTGCCATAACAAGATGAATAAGCCAAATATTTTTCTAAAATATATTTTAAGGGAACATTTTTAATGACACAAACATTTGCTAATGCCTTGGTAACAAGTGGTATAAATTCAGGCTCTTTTATAAATATGTTGAGTATAATTGGTAAAGTAGGTAACATGGGACAAACGAATTATGCAGCAAGTAAAGCAGGAGTTGAATTATTTACAAAATCAGCAGCTATGGAATTTGGAAAGTTTGGTATACGCTGTAACAGTGTATTACCTGGTTTCATTCAGACACCTATGACAGAAACAATTCCAGAAAAAGTTAAAGAAAAATTATTAAGTATGATAGCTTTCAAAAGATTGGGAAAGCCAGAAGGTAATCATACATATATTTAATTATTAATATATAAAACAAATGTGTTACAGAGGTGGCAGAGGTGATTGCATTTCTAGCTTCAGACAGAAGCTCTTATATTAATGGTGCATCAATAGAAGTAACTGGTTGTATGTAAAATATATTTCCTTGTTACATATTTTTATATAAAATAAATATTATTTTTTATTTTTTCTCTTTAATTTCTTTGCCTGCCTATAAGCTTTATAATGTGTCTTCTGTTTTTCTAGTATTATTTCCTTATATTTTCTTTTATTGTATCTTGTAAACTCTGCATCGGCTAATAGTTCATCTACCAATGTTCTTTTACGTTCCTTCTTGGTTAATCTATTGTTATAAAAATCTAAAGGTGAATCCATCACCTTTCCAATCTACAAAATAATTCTATTAGTTACTAAATATAACAGGTGTTTGAAAACTATTTATGCATTGCTATTTTAGAAATTTTGCTATTAAATTGGCAACATGGAAATTTCTTTCCTTACCTGTTTTACTGCAAGAGTCATCTCTAAATATTTAATTTTCAAAATATAATGATCGATCTTACGTGCAACTATAACTTTGCCTATGATAAAATAATATTAACAACCTGTAATTTCAAATTAATATGCTGTTAAAGTAGATTAATTTGTGTCGATAATATTGAAAATCATTGCTAAAAAACGCTTTAAACTGCATTTATGGGATTCTAATGTCAAATTTGACATATAATTTGAATTCAGGCAGGGGTGGAAATGTAAAATAACAAAATTGCTAAAATGCAAATGGCGGGACGACATGAATTAATTACAGACACATTATATGTAGCTGTCAAAATAAAATTAACAAACCTGAAAATATTTTGGCAATGTGCTCAAATCATTTTTTTTATAAAAATGTTTTGGATCTAAAACTGATCGCATCTGTAATATTTCTAGATCAGTCTTTATTTCTTCAGTCATTTCTGTTGCTGGTAGTCCAAACCACTTTTTTCCTTTGCTTTTTTCACGTTCTTTCTGTAAAATATTTAGTATTAGAAATGAAAGTAAATACAGCAAATAAATGATTTACTTTCCGCTGTTCCTTCAGTTTTTTTTCTGAAACTTCTAGTGGAGGCACTGAATGTAACTTCTCAAAGTCCGCTGTAATAACTGATTTCTTAAGTATATCATCAATGTTGTACTTGTCATTTGATATTGTAGGTTTTTCAGTTCTTTCCATGTTCCAGCCCATGTTGTCATTAAATTTCTCTATGTCATTTTTTTCTTTTGATTTTACATCAAATTTTATTGGAGATTTCTCGAGTGAGTTTTGGTACTTATTGAGTAATTTTTGTAGCGTCGGGTTTTGGTGTGAAGTACAATTAATTTGTATCTCCTTATCTGTTTTATTATCGTCTTTCCTAGAGCTTTCATCACCTAATGTACCTGTTGTATCTATTATAAAATCCATAATTTTTTAACGTTTAGGTTGAAATTGAATTATTCACTGACAAGTCCACTGATATTCAAATACGACATAAATTACACATGTACAAAAGAATTATTTTACATCCACGAGATTTATTTTTACCATACGTCTGTGCAAGGTAAGGTGCAGGAAATTCAGGAATGTTCAGGAATCAATCACTATTTACACTATTTAGTGCCAACATTAACATTGCAAAATAATTGGAGTTCATTATTATCCATCCTTCTATTAATTTATATATGCATACACTTCCTATAAAAACTAATTAGAAACAAGCCAAAATAATGCAATTTCTCGTTTTGTAAAATTGGTCCCTACGAAATAAGTAACTGTTGGCAAGACAAATTAATTTACTTTTGTTGTGGCGGGAATACCATATTTGTTTTCAAGTTCTGAGTGTATGTGTGGTGCTGGACATTTGTTATCTTAATATATTATTATTGTAATTTTAAGTTTTCATAATAGTTTCAATTCAAAAATGAGTAGTGTGGAACCAGTGCAGACTTTTAATTTAGGTATTCTTAACCATCACAAAAATACGAACGTCTTTATAACCTGCATTACTTTTCAGATATAAATCAACAACAAACGTTTGTTCGATTCTACAAAAATTTACCAGAGGTAAGATATTTTTGCGAAACTATAAATAACTAATTTATCATATTTGGGATATCAACTTTTAATATCTTTCTAAAAATGAAAAAGATGTTCTCACACCTAGACATAAAATAAAACTGAATGTCTACATGGATTATGACTTCCAAAGACAATTACTGTTCATAGTAAGAGTAGAGCAAATATTGCAAATTAATCATTCTACTCATAGTAACAGCTCTGTCTAATATGATATAATAATAATTATTATTTGCACACAATATTAGTGTGCAAAAATTGTACTAATGTACCATCTGTAAATAAATGAAGAGGAATCTAAATTTATATTTAGTTGGGAAGCACTAGAATTAAATCGTACATGGACTTCGAACCAACATTTGCATGTTGGATTTTTAATAAAATTAAGATTAAAGAGAACTATCTTTATTATTTCCATTTGGAAGATATTTCTGTAAAATTCTATTTTATAGAAAGAACACTTGCAAAGGTAGCAAGAGAGTGATGGATTTAATTTGCATTAAGCCGATAATGCTATATTTTGAAAAACTTTTGGTTTATTCCGATTATACCAGTTACATGAATAACAAATCTTTGCAACCCAAATCAACTTTTAAAGGAATCAATAGTTTAAAAATAACATAGTAAACTATAGGATTTTACATTTGAGACCCTCAAGCAAATCACTGACGAAAAGCAAATATAACAAAGGGCTCAATGTAGAACCCCGAAGCACACAATCATATAGATGATTAGAAAAATACCAACATACAATCATTAAATCCAATTTATGTCAAACAATTAATTCATATTCATTTTCATAAAATTCATCGTAATTTTTAGGATATAAGAAATTGCAGAGAATAAATAGTCGATAGGTGGGGCTGCAGGTAAACTTCAGAAATAAATATTTTATACGTTTATTATAAAAATTTAACATATTCTGTTTTTAAATACTACTAAAACTATTTTCTATATTAATAAATACATAACAGGTTCTTAAACTGGTATAATTGAGAAAATTATATCTCACAACTAAAAATTAAAGGAACATATAAATAAGTGATGAAATTTTGATATTTTTGTTGTTTGTCACAGTCTTTAAGTTTGTACAATTTGGATTTATACATTTAAATTTTTAAATTTCACATTGCAACATGCTCTTATAGTGTATTAACTCCTTAAAAGATTCTGCAACTTGTTTTTGTTGTTGAACCTATTTGTCAATTGTGAACTTAACCAAGAGACGATATTGAATCTTTGGCTTTGTGATATGTCTTGCTAATTTTGCCACCTAATTTCTTCCAAAAACCTGGCTTTTCTGTTGTTATTTCTGCTGGATCTTCTACTTTTTGATCGTCTGTGTTAATGTCGTGACTGGAACTGGATGGAGCAATTACTTGATGACTAACATCTTGCACAATATTAGCGTTTTGAAAATCCACGTGTTGTTGTTCTAAATTGTTAGCTGTTTGTAATGGAACATGATTCACAGTCCCATAGTGAACTTGCCCGCGTGCTGATGACGAATGGGAGCTACTAGATTGAGTATTATAAGACTGAATTGAACTTTGAGAAAGGCGTGTTCCATATGAACCCCTATGATGGTTTTGCTGGATTTCTCCATGTTGACTCACATCTTGAATTTGTTGGGATGTATGCTGGCGTTGTTCTGATGCATGATTATGCGATTCTGCACTTGTTTGTTGCTCTAAGTAAACACGTGGTACATTTCTGGATCGTTGTCGGTCGAGGTTTTGTCTTTCGAAGTGTTGATTTAAATCTTCAGTTTGCTGCTGATGCAGATTTTCTGTTATTTGGTCAGAATTCTCTATATATGAGTGTTGATCAAGATTTTCCGTCTGCTGGTTAAGATTTATGACTTTTTGGCTCAAGTCTTCTGATTGTTGGTTCAAGTTTTGTGTATGTTGGTTCAGATCTTCCGTTTGTTGACTTAAATCTTCCGTTTGTTGGCCTAAATTTTCTGTTTGTGGATTTATATCCTCAAATTGCTGGCTTAGATCTTGCGTCTGCTGATGTAGATCTTCTGTTTGTTGATTTAGATCTTCCGTTTGCTGGTTTAAATCTACCGTTTGCTGATTCAAGTTTTCCGTGTGTTGGTTCAATTCTACTGTTTGTTGATTTAAATCTTCAAATTGCTGACTTAGATCTTGTGTTTGTTGGTTTAGATCTTCTGTTTGTTGATTTAAATCTTCAAATTGCTGGCTTAGATCTTCTGTTTGCTGGTTTAGATCTTCCGTTTGTTGATTTAAATCTTCCGTTTGTTGAGTTAGATCATCAGTTTGCTGACTAAGCGTTTGTTCGTATTGATTTTGTAAAGTTTGTGTATTTCTTTGCTGAGTATTTGTTGATTGATCTCTAATAGTTGACTGTAATATTCCTCTATTTTGCTGGTCCTGGTTAAAATGTGATTGTCTAACGGTTTGCTGATTATCAATTTCGTTTTGGTGTCTTTCGAAGTTTATTAAATCTTGTGTAACTCTGGCTGCTTGACTTGTTGGTATTCTTGTTTTCGGTTTTTCTTCTTGTCTAGTAGATTCTACCGTAAGTGGCTTCTTGGTACTTGCTTTGTCACGTGCAAATTTAGGAGTAGTCACTTCGGTAACTTCAGGTGGAATAGCCTCAATATCTACGGAATGATTTTGGGGTTCGGTATCGTCTTTTTGTTGTGTTGTGTCACTCTTGGAGTTCGTACCTGTAAAATCAGAAAAGACATTATTATACAGTTATATTACCTAGGAAATAGAAGTGTATATAAAAAACTTAAAAACAAAGAAGTTCACCGAGAATCATCTAGTATATATGTGCAAATTCAACAGAAAATATTTTATGAGAGAATATATATAATTTGATTGTGAAAATTTGAAGAGAGGTGAGAGTCCCTCCCCCCAAAAAAAATATATACATATACAAATTAAGATTCATATATGCATGCATAAAATGGATGCACAATCTGCCATCGAGTCCGGTATTCCAGCTACCAACCCACTGACACGTGTTTCGATCTTCTCAGATCTCGTCAGCGTGCGAACGTGGTTTGCTGCTATTATCATTTGATATCGGTACGCCACCTGTTGGCGAGATACTTGGATGCACACATATATCTGCAGTTGTCTAGAATATGATAACTTTGTTATTGATAGATCACATCTCCCTGACGCGTTGCTTTTGTATGGCCGAGATTGTCTCACAGGTATCGGTCATGCAAAGCGACGATATTGCGGGAGATTTAGAGCTCATTTGGCGTTCCAGCAAACGACGCTCGCACGCTGACGAGATCTAAGAAGATCGAAACACGTGTCCATGCGTTGGTAACTGGAATGCTGGACTCCAGGGCAAATTGTGCATCCATTTTATGCATTTTTTAGGAAATAATAGGATCCTATTGTCCAACAGAAATCTATATCGGGTGATTCAAATTAAGTGTTCATTATTGCTATATCCGTCATTGTATAAGCTACGTAGTCGGTTAAATTAGGAAAGTTGTAGTGGTTATTCCTTTGTTTACGATAGTGAAAACAAAAAAACAATTGAACGTGTACTTTCCCAATTACTTTTAAAGATATATAGTTTTCTAATGGAACACCCAGTATATTTTTATGCCAATCGATGCAAAATCAATTGCTTAACAAAAGTATTCATATGGATTTTTTTTCCTCAAAAGTTGAGAATAACCTATGTAATTGAAAAATAAAGTGTAAAGAAACTGAACGTTTTGTGTGTTGTTGTATTTTTATGTGTCTATTTACGAACATCAAACATACGAAAGGTATGTGCCAGGACCGTAATGTAAATTTCTTGTCTAAAAATTTCACCAAAAACTTGCAGTTTTGATTTCGTCGTTATTACGATAACATATAGGTTTGTTTGTGGTAGTACTTTACATTCCTGCCAGTCAGTCTTGTTACTGCCCGAACGCGCTGTATATATAATACAAAATGAACTTAAAACGTGCTCCCAATGAGCGGCCATCATAATATGGTAAAAACCGCTTCGAAAAATCTTTATTAATAAAGGCGCAATCTACCTTCCTCACGGAAGTGTCTCACCCTGTATATTACTTAATATAAAACAAACAAATTATGTTTACCTTTGACCTTTTTTTGGTTATTAGAATCAATATGTATATCTCCCCTTTCAGGAACTTGATTCATGTCTTCTTCTGCAATAGTAGTGGAATCGTCCGCTTGCATGCAGCACTCGCCCTGTGCTAGTCCTCCATTAGAGCTATAACTGTACGAAGAACCTGAACTGTAACTGCTGTATGCTTTTGAACCGCTATGACCGTATGTTCCTTGTGATATAACGGGTTCATAACTTGTACCGTAGGAACTAGTTTGACGATATGATTGTTGAGCTAAACCTTCTCTTAATTGTCTCAACAAGTCTTCCTGTAACTGATTGGTTAGTGCCGTGAGTTGTTCTCTATTATAATTGGCTGGATTTATGCGTCCACCAGATGACACGGTGAACGTGTATCCACCACGAGTTCCAGTTTTACCGTAATGCTCGTTGAGGGCTTTTTCGACTTTTTGCGTTAGATTTCTTTTCAACTCCTCCGATAGGTCACTTAATACTTGGCTATTAGAGACTGACGACGAAGAATACGACGTGCTAGATTGCCTCTGGTTTTGGATTGCAGTGTTTACTTGTCTGGACAGGTCATTTTGAACCTGATCTCTAATATTTATTAATTCAGCTTGATATTCCGGTTGCTGCGGTCTGTTCACTCCTGGCGTATATTCAATTCCAGTTTCTCGTTGACCAGTAACGATTTTATGAGATGATCCACTGCTTTGTTGAGCTGTTTGATAATTGGTTTGGTAATTAGAACCATCCACACTTGATGGGTAGCTACTGGAAGGATAGCGCGTGTTAGTGGTTGGATATAAACCTTGGGTCGGATACTGTACACCACTGGAAGGAATGCCACTGCCAGAATTATATGGATAAGATGTACCTGCAAAAATAAAATTTTAATTGTTTATTACAGTCATGAACTGTCAATGTGTCGTTATTTGTTCTTGAATGTATTAACAAGAAGGTCGTCTTTAGTAGTAGTAGTTTAATATTCAAAGAGTCAGGACATATTTTCATCGGCTCTGCATATAGTGCAGTGTCGAAAAGAGAAATATTGTTATTTATTATTGAGGCATACATGAAATTGTGATGATGGAAACTATTAGTGAAATGCATCGATGAATCAAATGGATGATTAATCATTTGTCAAGTGGGTCAACGTATATAAAATAACAAAAATATGTCAAGTCAAGTTTTTCGTACGTTAGGAAGAGAGACATGGTAAATGCGCTGCAGTCAGTGACGAAACAGCTAAGAAGTTGAGTGACACGGATATAATTAGATATGTATGCTATATTTGTCGTAAAATGAAAGTGTGTCAAACAATGAAGGAAATAGATCAAATACTTAATGATTGTCTCCAAACAATATCAGACCACAATGTACTGATTCACAAAATGTTAGAGTTTATTTCGAATACCAAAAATAAGGCAGAAAAGAAGTCATTATATAGCGATCTGTTGCAAAAGAAAAATGATGTGTTAATCGTTAAACCTAAAAAGGATGATCAAAAATCACACGAAACAAAAAAGGATATTTAAAAAAGTGGATTCAAGTAAACTAGCACTTGGAATTATAAACAATAAAAACTGTTGGAAAAGGTGCTATCGCTATTAACTGTAGTGATAGCAATTCTAAAGAAAAATTAAGAGAAAAAGTCATAAATGAAATAGGAATAAGCATGTTAGTTTCTGAATCGAAATTAAGAAATCCGAAAATAATAATTACTTGTGTTGAAGAAGATGTTATTGATGAAAACAATGAAAAAGTATATAAGTTCTTTTCATTGTGCGTCATGTCAACCAATGGAAAACGGGTCGTGATAACGATACAAGAAAAGTTAGAATCAGTTAAAAGAATTAAAAGTGGTGAGATTATACGTACTTCTCTGGCAGCCGATTTTGGTGTTAGTGTTTTAGTTCTGACAGGGTGAAAATGAAAAATAAGAGCATTCATCAAAAATTACTAAGAAGAAAACTATGAAGCCCTCTCAACATGATAAAATAAGTGATGCCGTGTTTTTACGGTTCATGTAACACTGAGAGAAGGGAGTTAATTATCAGGACCAGTTATTCAAGAAAAGCCAAGATGTTATCCGAACTGTTGGGTGAGGAGAGTAAAGGGTTGAAAGCCAGTACAGGGTGGCTAGGAAAGTGGAGAAATAGGTACGGCATGGGTCAAGTAAATGTTTGTGTGGAAAAGTTATCTGCCGATGTCAATGCTGCAGACATTTTCAAAACTAAAATAGATAAATTTCTGCAAGGATACAGTAATTATCAGATTTTGAATTCTAAAATGTTACCCAAAAAATCACTTCTTTCAAAAAATGAAAAGAGTGCTTCTGAGCACAAAATGAACAAACAAAGATTCACAGTTTTGCTCTACAGTAATGTTTGTAAAAAAATCTAGAAAACCCCATTTTTTTTATATTTTCACGTAGCATAACGATTTGTCGAAATATCGTTTGTTTTATAAATACAGTTGAGTAATTCTTGCCCAAAAAAAAAATACCAATATTTGAAAACGGCTATATCTTAAAGAAAGTCCGTCACAGAACATTCCAAATTCTTCAAATTTCACTGAATTTAAAGACTATTGGAGGAGACTATTCCATTTGAAAATTTAACAACCGATAATATACAAATTGATAACATTTGGAATTAATATTCAACAAAAATCAATGGAACAATACCAAAGTATCCAAATTTAGAAAAAGTTGTACAAGCCAAGCCCTCCTTGCCCTAAGGAAAAAATAATAAAACACCAATATTTGATGATGGCTATATTTTAACGAAAGTAAGGTGTATAACCAGAGTCCATCACAGAACATTCCACATTTTTTCAAATTTCACTGAATTTTAAGACTATTGGAGGAGACTACACCATTTGTAAATTTAACAACCGATAATATACAAATTGATAATACATATTTGGAATAAATTATTCAACAAAAATCAATGGAAGAATACCAAAGCATCCACATTTAGAAAATAGTTGTATTAGCCAAGCCATTCTTGCTCTAAAAAATAAAGATTATTATAACTATATTCATTGGCAAAAAGTCGTCAATCATTATACAAAGCAAATTTGGAAGAACAAAGAAAGGGAATGTTCGGAAAAGGCAGGCTTCCAAAAACAAATGAAAAAATACAAAATTAAGGAAAAAGAGACATAGATTGTATGACTTACAAAAAGACCTTAAAGAGTTACGAGATAAAAAAAAACTACAAAAAAGAGAGTTCCCAAAAGCATTTAGATGAAGCACAAGAAAAACTGTCAACAGGTCTAAAAAAGCAACAATATACTAGATTATTTTTCGAAAAAAGTAATGAAACGTAAATCGATGTGCCAAAGTGTTTATATTTTATGAATAAAAGTTTTGTTTTTTATGATAATTTTTGAAAGCTCTCTTGTGTATCATTTATGTAATAAGTATATCATTTTTAACGATCCCACTGACCTACAAAGGCTTTGAGTAATAGAAATGGCAAACACAAACAAAATTTAAAAGGTGAATCAAAATCAAATTGAATGGAAGAGTTGTGCACGCAGTATAGTATTCGACTCGCATATAATGGGTATTATTTGCTGTGGCCATTGATGACCACTCGCTTACTGCTTGTTCTTTGTATACACTACAACTATTTACATATTTTTTTTCAATTAACACTGCTACCACCGCCGTAATGGTCACTATAGATTTGTTTCCTTTCATGCTTTTTATTTGTTTTTAATTCAAAACTTACCTCTACTTGGAGCTTGAGACACTTGAGTTGGTCCAGTTCCAGCAGGATTGTAGCTGCCAGTCGGACTGTAATCATATTCTAGTTGTTCTACTCTTTGCTCTCCTTGATTTTGGGTGTTTGTTCGATAAGTATTTGTTCCATGATTTGTGCCTTGTGAAGATGATGGTTGATAAGTCCCATATCGTATAGGTCTTTGTGTGTCTGTTGAGGGGTAGCTAGGTCTTTGGGTATCTGTTGGAGTGTAGATAGGTCTTTGGGTATCTGTCGGAGTGTAGGTAGGTCTTTGGGTATCTATCGGAGTGTAGCTAGGTCTGTGGGTGTCTGTTGGTGTGTAGCTGGGTCTTTGGGTATCTGTCGGAGTGTAGCTGATTCCTTGGGTATCTGTTGGAGTATAGCTGGGTCTGTATTCTGGTCTGGTATTCGTTTGTTCGTTAACAGAACCGTAAGTATTTTCAGAATTACGAGTACTGGTTTGTGAATATACTGAATCAGGTTTTCTAGGTGTGAAGACAACATAGGATGTATAAATATCAGGAGAGGTAGATTTGCCATTTACTGGAGTTGGGTATACTCTGTTGTAATTGGAATTATAACTTTGACTGTGGGAATGACTTTGACTTGTTGTTTGATAAGTTTGTTTCTGTTGCTGGATAGAAGTCGTAAGTTTTTGCACTAAATTATTTTCAACTTGCTGTTTCAATGAATTCAAATCATCTATATTATAATTTGCCACTTTTGATCCAGAGGCAACGTTTCTTGAACTATAGTAATAATTATGGTGTTCTTCTTGTTCACCATAATATTCCACTAAGGTTGTTTGAAGAATTGAACTTATGTTTCGTTTCAGCTCCTCTTTTAAATTTTCCAATAGAACATCGTAGTTGGGCACTTCTCTGTGGGTATCTTGAGTTAAGTATTGTTCTTCAAGCCGAGATAAAGCGGAATTCAATCTTCTGTCAACGGTAGTTTGCACTTGACTGAGAACATCTGTCAAGGGAACTGACGGACGAACCTCCGGATGTACTGGAAAAGACCCATACGTGGGTCTATACATAGTGGTGTGAGCTCTGGATCCTTGATCAGTTTGTTGAGATGCTGAGGACGATGAATAATAGTTTGAATTAGAACTGGAACTGCTCTGTTGTGTATTTTGATATTGATTACGCAACTGTTGCATCAAATTAGTTTCTAATTGTGAAGTGAGGTCTTGTAATTCCTGCGTGTTGTAATTGGCTTGCGGTGAATAGTGTCCATTTTGCACAGTATACGAATAAGATCCTCTATTCATTTGCGATCCGTAATGTCTTTGTAATTCCTCTTGCAGTTGCCTAGTTAAGTTGGCCTTTAATTCACGTTCTAAGTTTCTAAAATTTGTCTCCACGTAAGTGTTGCCACTATGAGAATCAGTCGTTCGTTGTTGAGTAATAGCAGTATTCAATTTCCGTGCTAAATCATTCTGAAGTGTTTGTGAAAGTGACAGTAGACTGGATTGAGTATCGTACTGGCCACCACGCAAGGGTGTTGATTCACCCCCTGATACACCGTAAGTAGCAGTGTAAGTATACTGATCTCTGTTTCCACTAACAGACCGAACAATACCATCACTTCCTACTGCTTGTCTGGCAGCGTGTACATCAGAATCGTCACCGTGTCCGAGAGTAGTTTGACTTTGCGAACCGAAATTCGTCGCATGGCCGTTGTTTTGGTTATGGGGATTTTGATACTTCAAGTGCTGACTGTACGTGTTCACTTTCGGTTGCGTTCTGCCTTCTGGATCGCCTTGCCGCGAATAGTACGATTCATCTTCTGTTTGGTGTTGTAGTTCGTTGTTTTTATATGAAGAAGATGAACTTCTGCTGGAAGATTCTTGGTAATAGTAGCCACCTGGTGCGGCTAGTGCCAGCGACACCAGCGTACTTAATAGAAGGAGCGGTTTCATAATCTGAAAAATAAATTATCTCTGTTATGAAGTCCATATGAATAACTGATTGAGAAATATGAATACGTGTTCAGTGACTCATTATTAGTATAAATATAAAGTTTTAACACACTCGCATGTGTAGTCTTCAAACTATCGGGAAGCAAATATGAAATATGAAGAAAATCAAACTTAATAATTGACGAGATATTTGACTTTTTCGCTGAAGTGCACTACTATTTCTGGCTTACCGATTTCACTAAAGATCTAATGATGTCTCAAGAGAAAGATAATACTCATAAATATAAACTTTGGTAATGATAGTTTCAGCCGTTGGTCGCACGCACAGACTGACAAACACACTCGTTTTGTTTGCAAAAAACACATTTTCGGTACTAGGGGACTTCAAAACAACTGCAAAAATCTCTAGGTCGAGAATGTTCATCATCAATACTTCCATATACGTGGTATAAGAAAGTCAAAATAAAATAAAATAAACACCATTTGTTGGTTTATTTTAAAAGACAACGGTATAAAAAAATAATGTTTTTATGATATTGCTCTGAATTAGTTTCTTTTACTATTATAAGGAAGTATTGTGAAATTTTGTCCACGTTATGAAGTGTCCTTTTACTGGAAAAGTGTTTTTTCAAAAATCTTTCACTCTTTCCCAACACAATAGCGACCAAACAACTAAAGCTATCAATACCAAACTTCATACTTACTGTATAATCATCTGTTTGAAATCTGATTAGAATCTCAGTGAAATCGGTAGAGCGGAAGTAGTAGTTTTTATTCAGTGAAAAAATCAAGTCTTACAAATATATCTATCGTCAACTACTAAGTTTAGACAAAGTTCTAAAGAAATGAACGTACTGAAAAGTGATATAAGATATACTTTTAATTTACTTAATATTTTTTTCTAATAGCCGTTCATGCAATCTATATTCATTTAGTACAAGTACTCATAAAGTATTTAGAACTGGATTTGGAGCAATTCTTATTTTAAAAAATGAGGTGTGGCCACCACACGACTTTCTTATACGTATGAGCGTTTTAAATAATACAGTTTTAAAAAATATTTTATACAAAAATTATTCAAAGTCCTATTCTAAGTACTTCCAGTCTCTTAATAAATCTCTACAGGATACATACTTTGTGAGATATTTGCAAAAAAATGCTACTCGCTAAGAGTAAAAGTATTACTTCCGGTCCGAATTTTGAATTTTCGTTTATACAAAAAATATTCCAAATCCAACTCTAAATACTTATATACTCTTGACAAATATATATAGAATGCATAATTTACGAAATATTTGCAAAAATTGCTATTCCATAAGAGTAAAAGTGTTAGTTTTGGTCCGAATTTTGAAATTTCATTTACACAAAAAATATTTCAAATCCAACTCTAAATGCTTTTGTACTCTTGACAAATATGTATATATAGAATGCATAATTTGCGAAGTATGTGCAAAAATCGCTTTTTGATAAGACTAAAAGTGTTACTTCCGGTCCGAATTTTGACATTTTTTTTATACAAAAGGTATTGAAAATTAAGTTCTAAATACTTTTATACTCGTAACATACCTGTCTAAAAAGCATGACTTGCGAAATATTCGCAAAAAACTGATTTTCGATAAGAGTAAAAGACCTACTTCCGGTAGGAATTTCGAAAAACTTTTTTAATAAAATTCTTCTCAGATTTAATTTTGAGTATATATGAATTCTGAAATTTGTTTAAACTTAGTAGTTGACGAATAATTGGCAAAATTCGATTTTTTCACTCAAGTAAAACTACTACTTCCAGTCTGCCGATTTTACTGAAAATCTAATCAGATCTCAAGAGGTAGATTATATTCGTAAATATAAAATTTGGAATTGATACCTATAGCGGTTTGGCCGCGCTCGTGGTCACACACACACAGCCAGACACACACACAGAGAGAGAGACATTTTTTAAAAATCAGATTTCGGTATCAGGGACTTCAAAACGTGGACATCTGCAAAAATTTCGAGGTCAAAAATTTTCATCATCACAATACATCCTTATACTACGTATAAGAAAGTAAAAAATGAGGTGTGGCCACCACACGACTTTCTTATACGTATGAGCGTTTTAAACTATACAATTTTAAGAATTTTTTTATGCAAAACTTATTCAAAATCCTATTCTAAGTACTTTCATTCTCTAAATAAATCGCTATAGAATACATACTTTGCAAGATATTCGAAAAAAAGTGCTATTCGCTAAGAGTAAAAGTTCCACTTCCGGTCCGAATTTTGAAATTTCATGTATACAAAAAATATTACAAATTCAACTCTAAATACTTTTGTACTCTTAATAAATATATATAGAATGCATAATTTACGACATATTTGCAAAAAATCGCTATTCGTTAAGAGTAAAAGTGGTACTTCCAGTCTGAATTTTGAAATTTTTTTTATATAAAAGATTTTGAAAATTATGATCTAAATACTTTTATACCCGTAACGTTCCTGTCTAAAAAGCATGACTTGCGAAATATTCCCAAAAAACTGATTTTCGATAGATATAAAAGACCTATTTCCGGTAGAAATTTCGAAAAACTTTTTAAATAAAATTGTTCTCAATTTTAATTTTAAGTACATATGAATTCTTTATAAATTTGTTTAAACTTAGTAGTTGACAAAATATTGGCAAAATTCGATTTTTTCAGCGAAGTAAACTGTTACTTCCGCTCTACCGATTTTACTGAACAACTAATCAGATCTCAAGAGGGAGATTATACACGGAAATACAAAATTCGGAATTGATATCTCCAGCGGTTTGACCGCTATCGTGGTCACACACACACAGACAGACAGACATTTTTTAAAAACCACTTTTTCGGTATCAGGGGACTTCAAAACGTGGACATCTGCAAAAATCTTGAGGTCGAAAATTTTCGTCATCACAATACTTCCTAAAAAAGTGCATAATTCGGTCCGGAGGTACACTTCTACTCTCTTATCGAATAGCGGTTTTTTTGCAAATATCTCGCAAATAATGCATTCTACGGAAATTTATGAAGAGTAATAAAAGCATTTTAAATATTTTTTGTATAAACAAAATTCCAAAATACGGGTGAATAACACTTTTACTGACAGGTTTATTTTAGTAAGAAGATAAAAGTAATTAATCCTCAATTTCGAACAGCTTTTGTATAAAAAATTCAGAACGCTCATACGTTTAGTTTGGAAGGTCCTCACAAGTCTTCACACATCATTTTTTTTTGTAATCCGGCAGGTAGTACTCGTATGAACTGGATGCGATGACAAATTTTATATTTTTTTTTCCCGACAGAGTAAAAACAGATTTATTATTATGTCATTTGCATTAATTATATCATGTTGTTAAAACTAATAATTAAGGTTTTTTTATTCTTTTTCCTCCGATGTTTTTTTTTCTCGCAAACTGCATCTGTTAAGTTCTATTTATATACAATGATATTATGCAAGCTAATAGACTATCCTATAGGTACATACTTTGTCAATGAATAATTCATTCTAAGATGACTATAGATTTTAAATTCATGTCAGGTTTTATTTGCATAAACAGATTGGGAATGAAGATAGTGACTCACAGTGAAAAGGCTGCATTAGTAAATATTTGGTTATTTATTCAGTCAAGAACATCATCCAAACGTGTAATACAGGGTGTCCCAGAAATAAAAAGACGGAGTAGCAGAAATAGGAAGCTAGATTGTGTAAAAGCCTACCCTCAAAATATCAAGTCTTTAATCGTGCGCAGACGGCAGAAAAAAATAATAAAGAATTCATTTGGCCTTACGCCGACCCTGGACTAAATATTCACTTGCTTCACTTTCACAATCGGTCTTTTTCAGGACCACCATATTACTTGTGTAAAAAGAAAAGGAGGAGGAATAGATACTTCATAATAAATATCAAACCATTAATTACTTTAATTTTACACCTGCTAAAAAAAAATTACATTCTTGATATTTACTGTAATCTAGAAAAACTACGATTTATTGAATATTCTAAAATAATAATAATCATGTTTCCGACTACAAACACATTAAAGAGCAACAACCTTCCTATTTTAAAAATAAAAACAATCTTTTATTGTCTGCAATAAAGTCGGTCGCCCATCTGGCAAAAAATATGTTTTATATGAACGTTTTTTTCCCGTTTTGTACAAATAAAAGCGTATTTTTCTATGAATGCGTGCTTAGCTAAAGTCAGTAGAATCCACAGTTTTATTTGTTGTTAATTAAATTACAACGAAAATGGTAATTTTTATGAGACTTTAGGTAGTTAATTCCGCGTCTTGTATGTTTGTTTGCTCATTATAGCTACATATAATTGAATGGGCAAGGGCATACGCCGTCTAGCACAGGTGAATACATACATAACCTGTGGTAAAGGGGATCTATCTGAAATTTTATTGATCTGCACAAATCGTCTAAATTAAGTGCAAGTATATAGTAATTTCAAATAAAATACATGTTCAATATTTAAATTGCCTAATTTTAATTTTTATAAGATTTTACTTTACTATTTTATCAACAGACATATAAAAACAAATAATTTATTTTCTTATAAGTAAAATAAGTAAGTATTGTGTTGAAAATTTTCAACCTCGAGAATTCTTGCAGATTTTCACGTTTTGAAGAGTCCCCTGATACCGAAAAAGTGGTTTTTGAACATTTTTGTTTATATCTTTGTGTGTGTTTGTCTGTGACCACGATAGCAGTCAAACTGCTAAAGCTGTCAATACTAAACCCTGTATTTCAGATTATTATCACTCCCTTAAGATTTATTAGATTTATAGACAAATCGGTAGACCGGAAGTAGTAGTTTATTAAAATTTTCCTGTATTTCGCCATCAACTATTAAGTTTAGATAAATTTCTACAGAATACAAGTGTATTCAAAAGTGAATTTGAAAACGTGTCTTATGAGTAATTGCTTTTTAAAATGCTTACCGGAAGTAGGTTTATTATTTTTATCCGAAAAGTAATTTTGTACAAATAAAAAGTTTTTTTCATTATTATGAAGCATTATTTGCAAATATCTGGCAAGTGATGTAATCCACACAGATTGATTAAGATGATAAAAGTATTTAAAACATAATTTAGAACACCTTTCGTTTGAAAATTTGAAAATTTCTAAGTCATTATTTTACTTGAATATCAAAAATGACATTTTATATCTTTCTTAATAAATAACACAATACATTAAATTAATAAAAATAGATTGAAGCTTAAAATTTGGGCTTAGAGTATAGAAGATAATAAAAACACGTAGTCTTTTCTGTTACAATTAATTTGGACTATTTTGTAATGTTCATTTGCATAACAATCGCATAAACATTCACCTTGAACTTTTTGTGTCTTCCTATTACGATGCAGAGTGGTTTAAGACCGACAAAAAGTCCATTTTGAGAACAATTGAATTTTACTACTATATATTTGCAGAAAGTACTTATTTAAGTAATCAAACTTATGAAAATGTAGTATTTTTTATAAAAACAATTATGGTACGCTTTGGAAAATTCATGTAAACTAAAAAAAAAAATCTACTTATTTAAAATAACTATATAAAATAAAAATGATTACCATGGGGACAGTCTACTATAATATATCTCGTCGCATCTAGTTCGCACGTGCAATTTCCTTGTGGAATGAAAAAATCATAGCATCAACAAATATATCGAACAAATTGCATTTCTTTTAATTATTTTTTGTTGTTGTTTACTGTTATTGAACATCGTGCATTGTTATTTGTATAGGAAACACTTTTTGGGTTAAAACCGTGTCGTCTCTATTTCTGCCGCAGACGTTTCGACCACTATCCTAAGATATATACTTGAAGATATCACTGAGAAAAGTGTAAACCAAGAAGAAGTAATTGATAACCGTGAAAACCTATACGACAGAGAAATAACACTATTTAATGAAAACAGAAGATGTAATGTACTCTTTCTAAAAGAGTTGAATGCAACTACTGTATTTAAAATAAGAGTAGTATTTGTATAAAAATCATAATCATACCATACTAAAAAAATGAGGTGTGGTCACCACACGACTTTCTTATACGTATGAGCGTTTCAAACTATACAATTTTAAGAACTTTTTTACACAAAAATTATTCAAAACTCTATTCTCAGTACTTCTATTCTCTCAATAAATCCCTATAGAATGCATACTTTGTAAGATATTCCAGAAAAAGTGCTACTCCCTAAGAGTAAAAGTGTTACTTCCGGTCCGAATTTTGAAATTTCATTTTTACAAAAAATATTGCAAATCTAGCACTAAATACTTTTATACTCTTGATAAATATATATAGAATGCATAATTTACGACATATTTGCAAAAAATCGCTATTCGATAGGAGTAAAAGTGGTACTTCCGGCCTGAATTTTGAAATGTTTTTTATACAAAAGATATTGAAAATTATGTTTTAAATACTTTTATACCCGTAATGTATCTGTCTAAAAAGCATGACTTGCGAAATATTCGCAAAAAACTGATTTTCGATAAGAGTGAAAACCTACTTCCGGTAGGAATTTCGAAAAACTTTTTAAATAAAATTGTTCTCAATTTTAATTCTAAGTACATATGAATTCTTTATACATTTGTTTAAACTTAGTAGTTGACGAAATAACGGCAAAATTCAATTTTTTCACTACTTCCTGTCTGCAGATTTTACTGAAAATCTAATCAGATCTCAAGAGGGAGATTATATTCGTAAATACAAAATTTGGAATTGATGTCTCCAGCGGTTTGATCGCTATCATGGTCACACACACACACAGAGACAGACAGACAGACACACACACACAGACTTTTTTAAACCACTTTTTCGGTATCAGAGGACTTCAAAACGTGGACATCTGCAAAAATCTCGAGGTCGAAAATTTTCGTCATCACAAAGTAAAAGACCATACTGTTTTAGTTGTGTCTCACTATATTATATCTATTGGATATCGCAAAAAGTGAATGATAATTTCCTATTTGATGTAAATGCTTCACCATGAACATTTTCAAGTTTAATGGTTAATTAGATAAAATCCCTGAATATAAAATTGCATCAAAATTTTAACCGCATTATTTAAACACGTATAAGTCCAACCACAAACATACGACTAATGTTAATTACTCAGAGGCGATAATATGTGTAAAGAAAATGTGAAAAAGTAAAAAATTATAGATAAATGTTTAGAAACCACAAACACGTCAGTGATAAAGTCAATTGATGTGGTAACATACAGATTTGTATCTAAAAAATTAGGTGTGGCCACCACACGACTTTCTTATACGTATGAGCGTTTCAAACTATACAATCTTAAGAATTTTTTTATACAAAACTTATTCAAAATCCTATTCTAAGTACTTTTATTCTCTTAATAAATCGCTATAGAATGCATACTTTGCAAGATATTCGAAAAAAAGTGCTACTTCCGGTCCGAATTTTGAAATTTCATGTATACAAAAAATATTGCAAATATAACTCTAAATACTTTTGTACTCTTAATAAATATATATAGAATGCATAATTTACGACATACTTGCCAACAATCGCTATTCGGTAAGAGTAAAAGTGTTACTTCCGGCCCGAATTTTGAAATCTTTTTTATACAAAAGATATTGAAAACTATGTTTTAAATACTCTTATACAGGTAATGTACCTGTCTAAAAAGCTTGACTTGCGAAATATTCGCAAAAAACCGATTTTCGATAAGAGTAAAAGACCTACTTCCGGTAGGAATTTCGAAAAACTTTTTAAATAAAATTGTTCTCAATTTTAATTTTAAGTACATATGAATTCTTTATAAATTTGTATAAACTTAGTATTTGACGAAATGTTGGCAAAATTCGATTTTTTCACTGAAGTAAACTGCTACTTCCGGTCTACCGATTTTACTGAAAAACTAATCAGATCTCAAGAGGGAGATTATACACGTAAATACAAAATTTGGTATTGATATCTCCAGCGGTTTGACCGCTATCGTGGTCACACACACACAGACAGACAGACACACAGACATTTTTTAAAAACCACTTTTTTGGTATCAGGGGACCTCAAAACGTGGACATCTGCAAAAATCTCGAGGTCGAAAATTTTCATCATCACAATACTTCCTTATACTACGTATAAGAAAGTAAAAATGAAGAAGTATGTACAGTGTGACCATTGACAATGTTTCGACAACTGGTTTCTTCGAATGCAAAAGTGCTTAAAATTTAAAGACCAATATTTTGAGAAACAATAAGTTTGTTTTTGTTCGATAAAATATCTATTTTTTTCTTTTTACGGAAATTTTTAGGGTACCCCTCATAAGATGTCCTATATGAAGTTGCAATTGACTTGAAATCTTTCTAATACTCTTTTTAGTTCCTGAATATCTGTCATTCTTTCATTTGTCCATGTTGTTGATCTACCACCAATTGGTTTTCAAATTACTCCGTAGCATTATTTACTAGTAACAAAATTCTTCTTGTCCATTTTTTAGTTTTATATCAGTTCGAAATTAGTTTTCGACAATGGAATGTTTATGATTTATTTTTGTGATACATATCATTAAACCAACACTAAATGACAGTTGTATTTTACAAATGAAAAATAACTTCCGAGTTTGAAAAAATTATTATAGAAATTGAGTACTTACTCATACTCATATCTTTTGGGCCTTATAATATTAGTATTAAATAGCGTTAATTGTATATTTGAACCTAGATATCTAACCAAGTATATTAACTTAATTCTTTATCCAAAAATAATACAGGAGTTCAAAAAGTTCACTGAGCAATTCTTGTGATTACGTATAACGATTTTAAAGAATAAGAAAAAATAAACATATAGACAGATTAGATTACCTACGTTTACGAAATAATAATTCACATTAACTTATAGTAATCTAGTCAGCTTAATTTTTTTTAAAAAATATGTTTCGTCCAAAAGAACAATAATTAACTTCATTTTATAACTGTGCTTAAATACAAGACAGATACAATTAAAAAAAGGAATTATTTAAAAATTATCCTACATATATATGTTATTTTTATTATCATCTAAAATTGATATTTCATTCTCAAAAAGAATCTGGGAAAGCAAGTTGTTTAAAATAGGCAAGGTAGATTTTTTTTCCAAAATTAAAACACAAATACATAGATTAAAAGATGCTAAATTAATAAAAAATATATTTGTTTTGTAGTTTTTTTTTCCGTAATATTTAATCGGCTTACCTATAATATTAACACTCTAATTAACAAAAATAATAACACTTAACAATCTATTTAACTATACAATTTTTGCAAACTACTGTTCCCCTCCCGTTATGCTCTTATTTATACATACATATGTGAAATTATCATGTTCCCCCCCACTTCATTCATTATTTTCAAGATGCCGAAATTCAATAGGGTGACCTTTGATTAATATCCAAGAAAATAAAATCCTGAATATTGCTGTTGTACATACACTGTGTAATACACACGAATCAATATGCGGTTTTTCAAAATTTTCAGTCGTAAATCCTCAATCTAAAGTAATATCAATCTTCTAATTTGTATTTACATGTATCTAGTAGTTAAGTATAGTTGTACGTATTTTGAAATAGATAATTGATTTTTGATTTGCTATCATTCCTATGTCAAAGGTTATGTTGTATAAGATGGTATAAAACAAATGATATCGCAGATGAGGTGGCCATACTGTATTCTGAGGACTTTTGTTATTTTGTGAGATGGTGATTGTTTATCTGTTTGTTTGTTTATTTTTTATACGTAAGACAAATGAAAATACACTGCTGTAGTCAGTAAAGGCTCTATTGCGTATAATTGAATTTTGTGAATAATTTACTGAATTTCTAATTGTACTACCAGGTTGTACATGTTCTGAAAGACTGTAACATGTATAACTTAAAAAATAATAATTTTTAATAGTCATCGATCATATAACGTGATATGGAACTCATTAGTTACCAGTTCAAATACAGTAAGCACAAAATAAGACAACATTTACGTTTAACAAATATTCAATTACATACAATTCAAAACTCAATCTTACATAGAATGTTTAATGCAGTGGTCGCCAAACTTTGAAACCACTAAGCAACCGTACTGTTTGTAAATCTTACTGTGAGCTACGGAAAGTGACCAGGACAAAAACATTTATTTATTACAATCATTTTCTTTTACTTTTCCGCTTTGTTATTTGCGTTTCGCTATTTGTCAAATGACTTTCTAATTATTTTATAGTAATACGCACAAACTAAACAAACCCAGACCGACAACTACTTGATGGAAAAATATCCAAGGTCTTCTATCCTTGTCACACATAAATGAAAATGTACGAGGGTGGCGCTAGCAGCATATTGGCGCGGAATTTGAAATTTGCTCGTTTTTAGAATATGCGTATTTAATACTTTATTAATATGAAATACACGAAATTATTGGACAAATCACACAAATCCCGTTCAACTAATATGACAATTGCTAAATAAGGAGACGTAATCTGCATAAAATTTGGGATTTAGTTACCAGTCTGAGTTTGTTTAGTCTGTGGTATTGGGCTTGTTTTATCAAATAAATTCCCTTTCTGTCAAATAGTTCTCTGATGACATGATGTATGGCGCTGCATCATCAATACACGTTGATTCATTTTCCGAATCTAATATTCTTTCCAGTATTAAGGCGCTCAAGAACAAGTCTAAGTTCTGGTTGTGATTAAGTACTTAGTTTCCTACTGAAGGATTGCACTACAGTACTGTTAGCACCTTTGTTATTAATTTTTAATTTAATTTGTTATTTAAGTACTATTATGTATTACGTATTGTAAATTGCCTTATTATTGGATTAAACCATTGAGGAAGAATAGGTAGGGAGACGACGTCACGTGATCAAACCGGGTACAGGTCCGCCATATTGATACTACACTTACGTCAAACAGGTAGTGTTGGTAAAACACTGGCCAACAAATTTCAACTTTTGATTTTGCCATCAAATAATTTATACGAATTTCAATAGAAAACATATAAACATTTATTTTAATAAAAGGTAGAACGTAAAGTTAGCTCGATTTTTTATTGTATTACAATGAAAAGGTTTTTTAGATTAGATCATAATTTAATGTATATTTCAAATTATTATAATTAGAAATGTAAAGTAATATTGCTCTGTCTCTTATAAACAACATCTACAGCATCTCTTCTTAACGTCCAACAGTAATCTGCTAACATAATAGGATTCCATTTCCCCTGATACCGTTTTTCCATTCCCATGATGTCTTGGTGGAAGCGCTCACCGTGTTCATCGCTAACGTCGCCCATATTTTCCGGAAAAAAATCCAAGTGAGAATGTAGAATGTGCACTTTAAGGGACATATTACAGCCAGCAGCGTGAAATGCTTGTATCATATCCATTACTAAAGTTTTATAGTTGTCAGCTTTTTTGTTTCCCAAGAAATTCGTGAAAACTTGTACCATGGAGCGCCAAGCTGTTTTTTCCTTCGCTGTTAATTTGGTTTCAAAAATTTCATCATTTACTATTTCTCGTGTCTGAGGTCCAACAAAAATACCTTCTTTCAGTTTTCCTTCTGTTATTTTTGGAAACTTTTCACGAAGGTATCTAAAACCGTCACCTTCGCGGTCCACTGCCTTTACAAAATTTTTCATGAGCCCAAGTTTCACGTGGAGAGGTGGTATTATGATCTTTTCTTTTTCTACTAGAGGCTGATGTTGTACATTGTCTTTTCCTGGTATAAACTGTTGTCGTAGTGGCCACTCTTGCTTATGGTAATGTTTTTCCCTGTCACGACTGTCCCAAAGACATAAGAAGCAACAGTATTTGGTGTAACCAGATTGCATACCCAAAATAATTGCAATTACTTTAAAATCTGCACAAATATTCCAGGAATAGTCTTTGTACTTTATCTTTTCTAATAAAATTTTCAGATTTTCGTAAGTTTCTTTCATAGAAACAGCATAACCTATCGGAATAGCAGGATAATGGTTTCCATTATGCAACAAAACTGCTTTTAGGCTGGGCTTTGATGAGTCTATGAATAATCTCCAAGAACTGGGATCATGATGTATTCCAAAAGCTTCAGAAAGTTTATAAATATTATTACAGTAGACCAGATTACCGGCCATACTATAAAAATCAACAATATTTTCATGTCTGCTGCGAAAAATACTTATTCTTGTGTCCTTTGCTAAGAGATTCCATTGCTGTAGTCGCGACCCAAGAAGTTCTGCTTGTGATTTTGATAAATTCAAATCCCGCACCAAGTCATTTAATTCAAACTGAGTAATTAAATGTGGTTCGTTTGATGTAGATGGAATAAAATCAGGGTCACTTGATTTTTCATTACCTTCAAAGCTAGTGTCGCTATCGGTAGCTATTGTACTCTCCTCGGTTTTTTTTGTGAATTGGCGGTCGTGGAACAGGATGCTGTTCATCATGGGGTCGAGGTTTCTGAGCTGACTCAGTTTCCACATAATTATATTTTCTTTTCTTACGGGTGTTAAGTCCTGCAGTTTTGTTAAGGCAAAAATAGCAATCTTCAAGATGATTCTTTTGTTCTTTCCATCGCATAGGAATGGCGAACGGTAAAGAATGTCGTTGTCCACATAACCAATCTCGCAAATATCTGCTGCATGTAGTACATATTACATGTGGAACCCACTGTTTGTCCTGATTTTTGACGGTCATATCGAAGTAAAGTTCATAGACCCGGCAAATGTTCAGACTTAACTTTTCACTCTGGCCTAGTGGGGTAAATTTACCACATACGTAACAAAAGTTATTTGGATTACTTCTACACGAACGAGGCATGACTGTGTCTTTAAAGATGGAACTAAATTATCTCAATTTTTAATTTCGTTATTAAAAATTCTCATTCACGGCTTTATGCTGTGCTATAGCGCTAGTGGTATTTCAGTCAAAGATGTATCTCTTATATAGTATGTATTTGCTTATCCCCTCCCTAAGTCCTATCAACCAACCAGATTAAAGCATAACACTGCAAACTTGAACATTCTTGAGGGAACGAGTCAAGTCACGTCTGCAACAAGTCTCGACCTGCATTTTCTCTGTAACCAGAGCTAAGCCAATACTGCCGCTTTTCGAATCATTTTTACTTTATATATGCTGTTCAATTTCATTAGTTACTAACTTAGGGTAAAAACCTTGTTGGCCAGTGAAAGTGGAGTGTTTGTTAAATGCATCGTGTATTAGAATTATATAATAAGTTAACAATTAAAAGACATTATGGTTTCTTGTGCTCTACGTAGCTGCAACAGCAGAGACGGCGTTGATAAGAAGAATTCCTATGGAATAACATTTCTTAGGTTAGTGTAGGCCTGACAGGTGTGTGATGACAGATTATAATTTTGAGTAGTCCGGACTAGGTGAGGCAACCATATTGGTCCCACACTTAGCCCCGCCCAATGCTCCCGTTTTGAGAGTACATACAGCAAAGATGCTTTACAGCGTCTCCATAGTATTTTTCCTCGATGGGTTAAACTGTTGGGCAATAAACATTTATTTATTTATTTATTTTAATGGTTTTCCTTATTTCTCAGTTTAGTTTCGCGTGCACAAATATTTGTTTGCATTATTACAATAATAATAACAATAATTTTCTGAAGTAATCAGATAAGCAATAAAGTACGCAACTTAAAGAATGTTGGACAACAGTTTGGAGTTTTGCCGGATAAAGTTAGAAAAATTTATGCAACATATGGGAGTACTAATAATATTGCAAAAGTAACGTAGGGGAAGGTTGCCTTGAATGGACCAGATTATTTGTTATTGAGGATAGGTAAAATAAAAAAAGATAGATTTAAGAAACGCAAAGGAAACTTTATTATATTAAGAAACTTTTGACAACAAACATTTTGAAAAAAAAAATTTTTTCTTTGAAAAACAAATATTTCGTTGCCTACTTGCAAATGGACTAATTTAAGAAACCCATTGCCTTAAATGGACCAGCAGTACCTTAAATTGGACCATGATCAAAAATTAATCTTCTGTATGCGTTAGCAGCTAAAATAAGCTCTTGTTGCGTCCATTGTCCATATTTTCCTCTCGCCCTTTAACAAACATTTAATTTATTAGAGATGTATGGTCCATTTTAGGCTGTGGTTCAAATTTGGCAACCTTCCCCTATATGCAGGACATTGACAACAACAATTATTAAATGCTCAAAAAGAACAGATTTGTGACTGAGTTGACCAGGATTGTTCTTTAACCCTCCGCCAGTTACAAGAAAAGTGCTCAAACCAATAGCCATTTCATCAACAAATATCACTAGCTACGATTAATAGACCACTTAAGAACTTTCATTATTCTGTTATAAAAATGCCATTTGTTCCTGAAACAAGAAATACACCAGACATGATTCAAGCTCGTTTTGATTACGCAGTGCAGTATAACTGAATGATGGTGAAAAGAGAAAAAATGTCCTTCATTGACGGAATACAAATATATTCTCGCGTTTCATACGGAAGATCTGTGAAAAACACCAGAGCATCAAAAATATCAGTTAAGAGGGCGCATGCAGTACCATTGCATTATTAATCAGCACAATTTATGTGCTAAATCCGTTAACACTCAAGAAGTAATGAGCGTTGCATTGAAAACTGGTAACTTCATCACATCTCGGGGCCTTAATCACAGACAGTTTTAGGAATTCGTAAAAGTAAGTAACGCCGAATACACATAACCTATTTTTGTGATGTTCGTTGGCGCAGCAGAGACAAAACGTTAAAACGTGTCTTCGATTCATGGAGAGTAAAGGAAAACATTTCATTTCACAGATGAATCATAGATGAGTGAAATAGGTTTTCTTACTGATATAACATTACATCTCAACGTTTTGAACAAGAAGCTTCAAGGAAAAGATATTCTTACTCCTGAGTTATTTGACGCTTTGAAAGCGTTTGCACTGAAAAAAAAATGTAGCACTTTCTACTACAATTGCAGAACTTCTTACGATAAATTATAGTAACATAGGCTCCAAGAACAGTTTGTAGTATTCTTCACTACAAGATTGTATCTTAAAACTGTTGTAATTTTTACCAAAGTACGGAGCAATATTTTACACAATACTTTGATAATATATATAAAAGTAGGAATAGCATGTTTTTCTAAACATATGTATATAAATTTTACTCCAAATTTATGGTGGTAATTACTACCAATTTCTGTTATATTTCCTATACATTCTTGTAAACTAAAGCATTGAATTTACTAACATTCACCATAGAATATAGCAATGAATAGTATAAATTCCTGAAATTTCACTACAAATTTCTATTGATTATTAACATTAATCTTCGTCGTTTTCCTAAATATTGTGGTAAATTAAACCACATTTTGTGTAATTTTACTCCAAATTTTTAGTGATTATTACTAGCATTATTCGTTGTTTACATAAACTTTATGATAAATTATACTATAGTATTTATTAATTATTCATATTAGTATTTAGTATTGAGAACAGTAATTTTCTGAAATTTTACTCCAAATTTGTAGTGATTAGCAATAATCACCAGAAATTTTTAGTAAAATACTCAATCTACGATAACACTTAGTATATATAACAAAAATTGATGGTAATAATTTCTACGTTTTGAGTAAAATTTCAGAAAGCTACGGTACTCAATATACCGTATTCTAAATACTATCTTAGATAATTCGTAAATACCACAGGAGGAAAAGAAGGAATAATTATATTTCTATAATAATTCCTTCTTTTCCTAAATATTGTGGTATTTACGAATTATCTAAGATAGTATTTGGAATACGGTATCTAGGCTACGATAACTTTCTGAAATTATTCTTAATACTTGTAGTGATTATTGCCACCAATTTTTGTTATATATCCTTGTCATAAATTAATTCAGTATTTAGTAATGAGTACATACGATAAATTTGTGGGTAAATAAATTGTTAATTATAGTAAACTTACTAAAATTATACAGGTATGTTGCATGATTACTAAAAAATACTTACCGTTTTCATACTAATAAAAAATATGGAAAATTTCAGCATACATACGATGGGTAGCAATAAGGCGATTTTAATAAAATATCAAGAATCATGTCTTATAGTGTTCTAGTTTCCGAAAAACTTAACTCTAGAATTATTTGTATATTAATTACAAATTATAGGCTGCACCAGAAGATGCATTGCTTGAGAATATATAGCTTTAAAGAAAAATTTCCATATCTTGGTAGTTGAAATTGATCGGCTTAACAAGTTATTAAGATGGTATAATTGTTATTGTTATTATAATTATTTGCTGTAAGAGAAACGTACGTATGATAATATCGTATAAAACATACTTCTATTAATAATAATCTTTATTCAGTTAGCCATAAAATGGATTGATGCTCTGTGTAACCTAGCACAATCCTTTGATTTTCAAGTAAATAATGCGAAAATGGAAAATTATAATAAAACCATAATGTGAAATTTTAATTCTATGTATTTCATTCTTTTCAACAAGTACATTACAAATATATTTGCTTGGCATACAGTTAAGTTTTTTATATATTTATATTACATGTATAAGTGTATATTTACATTCTTGTGGGTTGTCAATCTATACGGTGTCCCAAAAGATGCTCTTTGGGGATATATATAACAAAGTTTTTCTGGGCCTAAAATAACAAAAGATGTTTCACATAGTGAATCACTGCTAGTTTAGACATACCTGCGGGACTATCCAATGGCGAATTAAGTGACAATGTACTTGCCCCTGATGGTGACGAGGTGTCTACCTCAATGTTAAACTGTGATTCCATGGACTGTAATGTAAGAAGGTTGTACTGGTTAGTTTTCTAAGTATTACTACAACAACATTAATTCAAAAGTTTTACTGATGTACTATATAAATTTTTGAGATAATATGCTTTAGTCTAAATTTCGAAATTGTAGTATGCCAACTGACTGTTTGAGTGTTGAGTTAATTCGGACTGAAGTCTCTGCCAAGCTGTTGCCATCCTAAAACACAGAATTTCCAATGTAGATATTTATTATACTTGTGTAATTAGGTTTAGCAAGCAACGTACTTGTGTTTTCTCGGTAAACTACATCTTCTTGCAAAATGAAGTTTTGAGTGAAAAGGCAATAGATAATTACCGTGGTATTATTAAAACAGCATCCAGGTACTTGCAAGGCACCATCCATAATTACTTGCATAGGCATATTCGATAATTCTTGATGAGCTTTCAGCTTAGCCCAAAATTTCGCTCTTGGTCCTACTTTGGGTATTAGGTCCTTTACACCTTCATATTCTATGCTTAATAGTGCTTCATGATCAATTTCATTATCTTCATGAAAATATACAGAAATTAAGTTGTTTATATTAACATAATAATATATGTAAAATTTTGAAGTACGGGAAATCATTAATTAAATTGGAAAATACTGCCAGGTATTTTATTTTGTACCTTATTTTTAATTTAAAAAAAATGTTGAAAGCTTACTTTAATTAAAATGGCAAATAAAGTTTTTCTTTGGAATTATGAAGAACTTTTAATATCATAACCACGTTCAAAATTCCAAAAAAATTAAATTCTTTTATAAAACACAAATCAAATACAATTACTTCTTAAAAATTACAATTGGCATCACGAGGACACTCATGATAGTTTTTTTTAATTACATGAGATATTTAATATATAAAATCTTGAACTAATTTCAAAATGGTAATTAATTCATTAATATGGAGAACTCTATTTAATGAATAAAATAATAAATTCTATTAGTATCAAGTATTTACTGTTATTGATTATAAAATAACATTCACATGATCAATATTTGATATTTCATCTTATTTTATATAATAAATTTGAAATGTTGCAACTTAATATAATAAAAATTTAGACAACTAATAATAACATTGGTTCGGTACCTAATACAAAAAAACATGTTATCCATATTAAGTGTTCCATAAATCTACATCCAATCATAAGAGGATTTCAGCAGGGTCATTTCGAATGAATAAAAGCCATATGTGATCATACGATTTTACGTCGATTAAAAGTTACTTAATTTTTTGTGATTTTTCTTAGGTCACTGCATTTCTAATGTTCATTACATTATTAAGCAAAAGAAAAAAAAGAAATTTGTATAATACTAATTACGTATGTACATAATGTACATACATATAACACATCAGGCATCAATATGTTGTAAGCAGGAAGAATATTTTTAAAATTTAAGGTACTTCAAATTTTAATTCATTTTACAGGCAAGAATGATAACAGTCTCAAATGCGTGATGCAGTTTTTCTTTTCGAAATAATTGCTTACAACAATAAGTTAATTTTTTAAGTGTTATACAAACACAGCTGTTTGCAAATAATACATAAAAATGATACGTAAAAAAGTATGGTCAGATTTTTTATAATTCGTAAAAGTGCACTTTTGGAAACAACGGACATTTATTGAACAAACTATAGGAACCTATTAATTATACTTATTTTTATTTATGAAAATTTTGCGATTATTTTGTATCAAATATACAACAGATTGATTAAGAGATGTATAAATTAGGAACATTTTTAGTTTAATTGTGAAATACAAAACTCGTAAATAAGTTTTTGGAAATTAATAACTTAAAAATATAAATATATTAAGAGTCCATATTTGTGTTCGTTCCATGAATAAAAAATACACGTAAAAAAGCGTGATGAACTTCCAAAAAGTAGATGTGTGTATTAAAATTTTACACTCATTTACTGAACAAACAAATTATAGGTACATACTTAGTATATTATTTCTATTTTTATAGCTGCACATACAGTAATACTAATTAATATGAAAATTCAAAGCTTACCTTCAAATATTTTCCACATACTGGAAAATCCCCATGCTTCTAACAATTTTTTTGTGGTTTCCATTACAATTTAAAACAAACTACAACACCTATAAGACGAACGCTAACTAAAAAATACAAGACAAGAAAATACTTGTCCACATTAAAACTCAAATGATTTATTTTCAATCCCCACTATAAACGGCACATTTACACAAGCATATACAATACTGCATTTGTACATATAGGTATAGTATAAAATATCCTTAAAGGGATTCATTGTTTCACTAGAGTAATTCTGTCTTTATATTCAAGGTGACATTTTTATAAATTCATCCAAAATATTATGGGAAATTTTAAAATATATTGTGGTGAGAAGAAATATTTCTACAATATCTAGAATAAATTAGGACAATCTTGTTAATGGTTCAATATTATTTTGGCAGAAAATAATGTAAATTAGTTCATCAAAAGTATGTTAATAGTTTATACCATTTATAGCAAAATTTGCTATAAAATTTAACCTACAATATTATTTTAATACGTCTCAGAATGTGATAGTAATAACTCACACAATTATAGTAATAACTTCTACAATATTTCAAACACAACTTTGTAGCAAATAATGCCAATGCATTTTTTTCAGTGTGACATTAAGTTGGATCTATGGATAAATCAGTTCAAAAGAAATGCTACCACGCATTTTCCTCATCTGTTGCAAGATTTCAAACATGGACAAATATATTTCTGCGCTACGAGATCTTTAAACACAGTTTGAATCACGATTCGTTGATTTCCGAAAAAAATGAAGAAAACATGGATTCCTTTGGTAGCCGAATTAGTGTTTTTGTCGAAGACGTTTGTGACGACATCCAGATGGAATTGATAGAGCTGCAGTGCAACTCTGCTTTAAAAGACAAGTTTAATGTAGGGCTGGTTGAATTTTATTCGAAATATGTCTCCATAGCAGAATTTCCTAAAATCAGAGATCATGCATTGAGGATGACATCACTTTTTAGCACCACATATCTATGTGACTGGCTATCGATTCTGCATTTCTCCATCTTTTTCTAGGATTCCTCTTTCTGCTATTACAAAACTTTGTGTGTATTAGTAAAAATGATTACTAATAATGAATTGACGACGGAATGATTCAGTTTCTAAATTTATATGAACGTATCATAAAATTCTATTGTTACATCATTGAAGAAAAAAACAATTTCTAGTAAACTACTTAAACCAAAATTACAAACCCACGCACGTTCACATATACATATTGTGTAATACATAATAATATATAGTAAAAGAATAATTTATTCTAAGTATGGGTTTACATATTATGTATTTAGGTAGATAGTAAAACCATTGAACGTCTGAGAACTTCATTGATTTCGGCATAAAGATATAAATTAGCAAAAGTTTCTTTCAAACGGAAGGCAATTTAAATATTTATCGTACTTTATTAACAATGACGCGTAAATAGAAGTGATAACTTTAATATCATTAACTCTATTAATGAATGGAAATACAACTACAAAGAAAAAAAATATAACTAGATTGTTTTCAAAGTAATCACCAAAGTTTGCTTGACGATTCAAAATTTATTAAGATATTAACTAACGAGCGATCAAATAAATCCGGAGTCGACGTAGGTTGTGCACGAAAAAACGCTTTCCTAACTTACGCATTTGTAAATTGGAATAGCTTCAAAAAATTCAGTTTTATAAATTTTGATCATTGAAAAGTCAAACGTCATTTAACGAAATAAAACGATTATGTTGTATGATAATAGTTATTTATGTACCAAGGGATCCTTTATCGAACGAGCCAGGCGAGCGAGGCGAATAAAGACGAGTTCGATAAAGGCACTTTATTGACGTGGTACATACAAAATTTTATCGCCAATCGCAATAATTCGTAATTTAAAAAATAAAGGTATAATGACTTATGACATTTCATGACAGCGACAAACGATTTATGTTTAATGTCATACAATCGTGTCTGTGTTGACAGATATTAGCGGCAGTTAAGTACTTTATTGTACAGTACGATAAAGTGTTTGTTATTATTAATTATAGTTATTTATCGCCAACCATCAATAAAGCGATACATTACCATAGCGTTTTACGGAGGTAAACAAACGCTTTATTGTACTGTAAAATAAAGTACTCTTTGTACTCAGTCTGCAAAGTGACATTTGGCGTATGTGTAGCTCGACTAGGAAAGAGTAAACCAAAAATCTAACTTGATAGTAATAAAATTTAGTGTACAAAATACAACTTCCTTCGACTATTCTTCACTAAAAGTTGGGGAAATAGGAGTAATAATTAAAACTTTTTCCAATAAATTGGTGGCGCCATCTATTTGACGACATCTCAAGCGACATTCAAGCCCCATCTATTTGACCACATCGACATTCATATTGGCAGTTCATAATATTTTGTAATTAAACCAAAAAAACGCAATAATTGTACTATAAATTTATAAATATAAGAATAAATACCTCATGTTTGTTTGCCATGTGTAAGAATATAATAACTTAATTTTAGGGAAAGGTGATTAATATTTACGTACATGAAATGCTTAAATTAATTAGGTAATCTATATTAGGTTAGGTGTGATACTCATGACATTAATCAATTATATTTTTTTAATTTAATGTTCGACAAAAAAATATTGTACAAACCACTTGCGTGAAGACATCTTCCACGCATTCGCGCAATTAAAAGCACTTGCTTTCTGCGGTCGCTCGTGCTTTCAAAGTGCGCTCATGCGGGAAAATAGTCTTCCCACACTTGGTTCGTAAATAACTATTACCTGTCGCTAATATCTGTCAACATAGTCATAACTATTTGACCATAGACTAAACAAACTAGACTGCTAACTAAGTCCCAAATTTTATCCAGATTACCCCTCCTTGTTTAGCAAATGAAAATATCAGTACTCTACCATCTTCGTCATATTAACTGGGCGGGAGATGAGATGGCGCTAGTGTCATTTGAAATTTTTTGTTATGTTGTGGTTATACCGTTCATTGAAGGAATACATATTATTCCTTCAATCAATGTCATATGTCATTCCAAACAATATTTTAAATTTGACGCATTATTGCAATCCTTTCTTGATGTACATCATATTAAGTATAAGTAAGTTGATATTGATCGCGAGTCTATGATTAAATAAGTACAGAGTGAAAATTAGTGAACTGTGATGTAATATTGTAAACTCATATTACGTTAGAGTGATTTCGTGTATTATATTGTGATTTGCCCAATAGTTTTGTGTATTTTTCTATTACATTAATAACGTATTAATTACGCATTCATATTCTGAAAACAACTTCATTTCAAATTCCACGCCAATATGCTGCTAGCGCCATCTTCGTACCCGTTCATTCATGTGTGACAAGGATATAAGATCTTGGATATTTTTCTATCAAGTACTTGCCGATCTGGTTTGTTTAGTCTGTGATGTGACATTAAACATAAATCGTTTGTCACTGTCATAAACTGTACTAAGTTACTGTATCTTTATTTTTTAAATTAACAATTTTTACGGTTGAAAATAAAATTTTGCATGTACCACGCCAGTAAAGTGCCTCTATCGAACTCGCCTGTTACTCCTATTATCGTGTAGGAGAATAAAAATTTTATTTATGAAATGTTTACGAAATAATGGTATTATATTCTCCATAATATTTAGATATGCCCCAAAGCATTGAATCAACCATCATTTCTTCAACAGGTAGCTAGTCCATTAGCAGTAATAGCAGCCCGTACATTAACAGAGAAACGTGCCGGCTGATCTGCATTAGATACGTATGATTCTTAATATCTCGTATTTCTCGGTCTATATCATTGAGGAAAAATACTATGGAGACGCTGTAAAGCATCTTTGCTGTACTCACAAAACGGGAGCATTGGGCGGGGCTAAGTGTGGGAGCAATATGGCTGCCTCACCTAGTCCGTACTACTCAAAATTATAATCTGTCATCTCACACCTCTCAGGCCTACACTAATCTATGAAATGTTATTCCAGACGAATTCTTCTTATCAACGCCGTCTCTGTTGTTGCAGCTACTTAGAGCACAAGAAACCATAATGTCTTTTAATATTTAACTTATTATATAACTCTAATACACGATGCACTTAACAAACACTCCACTTTTTACCAACACTATGTGTTTGACGTAAGTGTAGTATTAATATGGCGGACCTGTACCCGGTTTGATCACGTGACGTCGTCTCCCTACCTACCTTTGTTATTTAGGTGTAGTTGATCATGAGACGTTACTTTGGATCTAGATGTTTTAAAAAGAACGCAAACAGTTTTGTCGTTATTAAGACACATTCACTTTTGACCACACACATGTCTTCCTGTACAAGCTTCGAGCATGTTGTTCCGCGTCTGTTAAACTATTACTTGTTATTAAAATATTAGTATCATCTGCATATGATACAACCACTGATTGCCCATTTTCATCCTGAAGATGGAGAAGTAGGTCATTTATGTAAATAAGAAAAAGAATTGGTCCCAAAATTGACCCCTGTGGTACACCGGTATTAATACTTCTGGGCTCAGAAACACAATCCCCAATCTTCACTTGCTGGCTACGATTTGTTAGATATGAAGTAAACCAATTTAACGGTGTTCCTCTTATACCATACCTATCCAGCTTATGCAGTAGTATTCCAAGATCAACACAGTCAAAAGCTTTAGAGAAGTCAATAAAAAGACCCAGAGCCACATGAGATTTATCCAAAGCAATTGTTATTTTATTTATGAATTCACCCAATGCAGTATCCAAACTTCTTCCCTTGGTAAAACCGTGTTGTGACGCTGACAAGAAGTTATATTTAGTTAAATATTCAATTAATTGATTGTTAATTACAGACTGAAAAACCTTCGATATACTAGTACAAAGACTTATGGATCTCTAATTCGTAATGATGTCGGTGTCGTCCTTTTTATGTAATGGAATTACATTAATGGTTTTCATTTTAGTCGGCAAATTACCTTGTGATATTGATAGATTAATTATATAATTTGAATTTTTTGTTGATTACACAGGTTTCTTGGCATTGCAATAAAACTCTCACTTTGAAAAATTAAAATTTAAAGGCATTGACATGTGTGAGTGAACCAGATTTACATAGAAAAAATAGCTTGTCTTCATGATATATCTATCCGTTAATTCCTTTATAGTATAGATAAAGTTATTCCGTTTATTAAATTAATAATTTCTGAGGATAAACAAGGACATTTATGCAGAAATCCTTAATGGTCACTTCTTAATTAATTTCAAAACATCATTTTCTAGAAGGGGTGGCGTAAGCGACATTCTGTGAATCAAGAAATGTCCGTGGTTAGTACATTCGTTGCACCAAAATACGCTTATTGCGATATCCTTAGAAATTAACCTCATTTTTATAGAACAACAAATTCATTATTGATGTTAATAAATCTATTGTATATACATTATTGATAATCTGTTATTATCCTACTTTTCATATGGTGGAGTTCAGGGCTTGTCATGTTTTGTCCAAGATCTTGACATATATTTTGTAACATGCGTTAGTCAGAATAGCGCGTTGCTCTCTTTATTTATCAATTGCAGATATAATGTGCATGTCTATAAAGTAGGTACAGTTTATACAGTTAGAATTATTGCAATATTTACACGACAGATTGGGACATAAATATTTATGCAAAAATTTGTCGCCGCATGTTCTTATTTCGAGTTATCGATGATAATTTAATACGGAATTGTGGTATTGTACCAAAACATGATGGTATGTTCATGTGTCGCCTTTTAACATTTCGTGCGTTCTTTGTCAACCTCAGCATTATAAATGTGTCAACATCAAGATTCCCTGATTTTGACAAATAACTACATATAATTTCGATCAATGTGATTGTATTTATTAATAGTTCGACACTGTTTTGTCAATCTGTAGGTCTCGGGTTCCATTCCCAACTATGTCATAATGGTTTTATTACATGTGCTGCTACCACCGTGCTTCGGAGAGCATAAAAAATCCGTCGATTCCGGCTATTCAATAATTGTTAGGCCATGTTAGGAACCCTTTCGCGGTCTGAATAATAAATAAATTAAAACAATTGCGACCTACTATTACTCAGGGCCGTGTCATAGTATGATGCAGAGAGGCGGCATAAGCAGCCAAATTAAAATACAATTTTGAACCTTTTAATAATTAAAACGCCTGCTCGTATTTTTATAAAAGGAAACGTGTAAACAAGGAGAAACAAGGAAGGAAGCTAAGCTATGCTATCAAGGAATTCTTGACAAAACAAAAACACTAAAACACCTCTACCACACTAAATCACAAAAAACTAAATATGTATTTCGACAACTATGTTGTCATCTTCAGTAACACTTTTGTTTAGTATCAAGCCACAGACTCCAAGTTTAGTTTCTTAAGGAATTCTTGGTACAAGTCTTGTTTAGATGAGATTTCACATCAACAGGGACTGCTTTTTGGATTTGGGAAATAAAAACCAACGGCCACCCCAATCACTTCCAGAAGAAGCTATTGAAGATTGCCAAAAAGTAACATCAAGAACAATGTAGCAGTGGCAGCTAGCATACATTAAACAAAATTCCTTCTGATCCTACATTTCAGCATGGCATCTGAAACTCAGCAAATACTGGTTGAGAGGGGTTCATATCAAATTAAAGAATTTGAGTTCCTGTTACTAAAGGTAGGCGTAGATTTCCACCCCTCACATTATTCAAAAGTGTTAAGCAATTGCGAAGTCGTTGAGTCGTTTTTTGCTTGTGATAATTTCTCTGCTGTTAATGACTTGCCCAAAAACGCTACGACTGGGAAATTTTATTGGCTTTTTTGAAACTAGTGAGTCAACCAGAGAGGGTGTAACAAAAGTTATTCTGACACATTTGGCAAAGTTAGGCTTTGAGTTAAAGAGGTTCAGAAGCTAGGGCAACACTTGAACAATATCCAAGGTCGTTTTATGTGCTCTACGCTTGTCATTCTTTAAGCCCAGTTGGGTCCAGTGAACACTTTTCGGTGTTACAAAATGTTAAGAAATGTTAAAACAATATGTTTCACAATTAACCCTAAAACCATTGAGTGCTACAAGGTGGTCAAGCAGAATAGATACGTTAAAACCTTCACGATTTCAACTCTAGAAGATGTCAACAGAAATGTATAAACTAAAGTTAAAGCAAAGGGTTAGCAAAAATATTAAAATTTGCAACTTTATATGCTATGTAATTTTTTAAATATGGTATTTTATTTGGAAGAAATTCAGTTTCAAAGCCATTGCAATCTCTAACTATAAATTTGTCAGATTGTGTGAGGATGTTATCAGAAACCATACAAAAATTGACAGTTATAGCTAATCTGCATATGATCATGTGAACGTTTTTCTTAATGAGATTTTCTAATGCAGTACAGAATTTCCTACCGATGGAGTTAGATCCAGAAGGACAAAGCGTCAGTTTCATTATGCATGAGCTGAAGTCTTAACAGAGAAGAATAAATATAAAATAAACTTTCTGAACTATATTCTTCGGATGTTTTAAATTATTTATGCCAAAATAACTTCATTACTTTGTATCTGAATACTGTTTCAGTTTTAGTTAGATATTCTGAACACGCCACGCCCTTGTCTGTATAGCAAGTGAGGAAAGAAGTTTTTCCAAGAAGTTCAATATGTCCATCAAAATTTAGAAATCTGTCACTAATTTCTATTGAATCTGCATTGGCTGCCACTCAATATTACACTTCCTTAATTAATGAATTTGCTAAATCTAAAGTTAGAACTATAATAGAATTTTGTAGCTGATAGTTTGTATGTTTAATTGAAAGTAGTTCAAAATGAAAATAGTATTTGTACATAATGTGCGTTTGTTGCTTAAACCACAATCGAAGGTTGTTTTAAAGAAAAAACATTTAAAGGGCGCATTTTGAAAAATACCATTATATTAAGAAAATCTACCGCACGGCTTGCTACAGCTAGTTCTAAAACTCACATAATTGAATTCAAATATATTCAGATATCCTTTATAGGCATTTATCTCAGAAACATCAATCTTTTTTTTTTGCAGCAACAATACAAGTAATATGCATCTGCTTTACGCACCCAATTATTTTTAGTTATTTTAAATGATATTGCGTACCTGTATATATACCTTTAAAACAAGGCCATCTGCAAATAAAGAATATTTTTTTTATAAACTACTAATAATTGGTTATTGCTGACCTTTTACATTTGGGATAACCACATAATATACTTAGTTATGAACAGGAAATGTTTCAGATACTTTAGGGAAAAGTAAGATCAAAACTAGTATTAAATTAAAAATTTTTATTCGTAGTCAGTTTGCTGTTTAAAACTGTATAATTAATTACATATGTAATGATGTTTACAAGCATTAAAAATACAAATATATAAATTACCATTTTATTTACATAAACATCTACTGGATTAGTAAGTATATACAGTGAGCTCAAAAAGGTTGGAATAAATTCATTTAAAATTAAACCTTTAATTTGTTTAAAAAACACTGGGACCCGTCAATTTTTATTTTTAGATGGGCATTTTTTAAACTAATTTTTGTTTATACAGGCTGACTCAAAAAAAAGATTTCATTTGACACTTCAATTTTTTTTAATTGAAACACCCACTTTTTATTTTATTTTCGGATTCTACGTAAAATTTTGATCACATTTCATGTAGTCTAAGTTAAGTTCATTTCTAAAATAATCAATGTAATTTAAAAAAAAAATTATTTAATTCTAAATAATAAATGTCTCAATGATTCGTAATTAAATTGTGAAATATTAATTTAATAAATGTTGAAATTGGCCACCACCAACATCCTGGTAATATCCGAGGCGATCTTCGAATTCTTGCAAAACATTGTGCACTATTTGAGGTTCTATCAGTCTCATTTCTTGTCTTATTCGGGATTTAAGTTCGTCAATATTGTTCGGTCTGTTGATATACACTTTAGATTTTAGGTAGCCTCACAGATAATAGTCTAACGGGGTCAAATCAGGGGATCTGGCCGGCCATTCTATTGGGCCCCGTCGACCAATCCACCTTCCAGGAAAAACACTATCTAAATATTAACGCACCGGGCGAGTAAAATGGGCTGGTGCTCCATCCTGTTGATACCATAAGCTATCATTGGGAATGTCAGGATCTTCTGGATTTGGATACACTACAGCAAGCGCAGGTATCAAATCGAATTCTAGAAATTCTAGATATCTTTCTCCAGTCAAAGTGTCGTCAAAGAAGAAGGGACCCAAAATTCTGTTTCCAATAATCCCAGCCCAAACATTTACTTTTTGAGGGTATTGTGTGTGACACGCCATAATCCAATGCGGGTTTTCTGTAGCCCAATAACGGAAATTTTGCCTATTGACGGTTCCGTTTAGGCAAAACGTTGCTTCATCCGAGAACACAATTCTTCGTGAAAATTGAGGATCATCAATACATCTCTCCATCATTATTTCACAAAATTGCATTCTTCTATCTGGATCGTCCTCATTTAGTTCATGAACTAACTGAACTTTATAAGGATGCCATTTATTTTTATGTAAATAGTTTAATACAGATCCTTGACCAATTTTTTTCTCGTCCGCAAGAGCGCGACTAACTTTATGGTTGTTCTCTTCAACGGATAATAGCACATTCAACTGCACATCTTCTGAGATAGTGGGCCGGCCTTTTACATAATTATCTCTCACATGCCCCAAATCCCTATATTTTTTTTCAATTTTACTAATAGTTGATTGAGATATAGGCGCTATGTTTGGGTATTTATTGTTGAACAGTTCGGAAACTTCCAGCTGGGTACGCATCCTATCTCCATAGCCAATCATCATTAGTATTTCTATGCGCTCCCTTTCATTTACTCGTGCCATTTTACAGTTAAAAAAAACTACTTTTATTAGAACTTATATACAAACGTTTAAATACTTTTGACAGGGAATGAACTTCAACGTCAATGTTAAATAACCTAGGTAACAGATAAAAATGGTATTAATGTTTAAATGTTTACAGTGTCAGTAAATTTGATTATGTTTAACTCCTAATATGTACAGTTTAAATGAAAAGAAATAAGCTAACTTAACTTAGACTTAGGTTATAATACATGAAATGTAATTGAAATTTTACGTATATTTCGAAAATAAAATAAAAAATGGGTGTTTCAATTAAAAAAAATTGAAGTGTCACATGAAATCTTTTTTTTGAGTCACCCTGTATAAACAAAAATTAGTTTAAAAAATGCCCATCTAAAAATAAAAATTGACGGGTCCCAGTGTTTTTTAAAAAAATTAAAGGTTGAATTTTAAATGAATTTATTCCAACCTTTTTGAGCTCACTGTATGTATGTGGTGGGTAGACATGTAGGTATATATTATGGTTAATACATCAAAATCTTGCAAATATGAACATTATTGCTTCAACTGTAGAAATGCTACATGTAGTATCATAAATTGAACTTTGTGCATGTGATAAATTATTATTGATTCTACAAACTTCAGCCCTGAACATCGTATTCTGTCAATGTATACAGTAGTAACATACAATAACTTCGACTGTCTTGCCATCAGGACAATGCGACTGTAAACAAGTATCATAAAAATTGCACTTTAATGACCGTTGTCAACTGGATATTGAGCTTCTTTTTATCTAGTCTAAAAATTGCAGTGATTTTAAGATCCAAGGAGCTCCATATCTTATTCATAAAAATCACAATCTTATTTAACTTTATAGAAAATATCGTCAAAGTATACAGGGTGAGTGTTTTCACCCTGTATATTTTGTGATAAGTAAGGATATTTCCAAGCGGCTTTTTTCTATGATAGCCACTCACTAGAAGCACCTTTTAAATATATTTTGTATTATGCAGAGTGTTCCATAACTTCGTGGGTGACCAGAGTTACAGTGTTTTAAATGGAACATCCTGTATATTATTAAATTTTTGAATTCCCCGTATAATTCTTAGTCAAAAAATAATAAATAGTATACGCCTAAAATTTAAAGTTTTTGACTTATTACCATTTACCAGTATTTTGTTTTGGGAGGAATGTCAAAGAAATTATTTATAACCAGAGAGTTTACCAGTTATCCTGGCAGGAGATGTCCTTTAGAAAAAAATGGATATTTTCATTACTACTATAGTATACTCCATTCAGTCTAAGAATGGAGCATTGGGAAAGATAGGGCTTAAAATAGACGTTTGTGATTGGTTGAAATCGAGTGTGCATTTACACCGACAAAATAATCGCATTTAGCTCGTTCTGTCAAAAATTTGTTTACTGACAGTTTTGTTCAAAGAGTTTGTCGATTTCCGTATTTTACATAGTTATTTGTTGTTAATATTCTTAAAAAATAGTTCTTCTTAGAACTCGCAGGTGAAATATTCATTTGTTAAGGTATTTTATCAATTTCTAGATATTGTAAATAAGATAATAATTGAAATATCTGCTACTGGAAATAGTATCTAAAATTTATTGGATTTTAACATGAAATATTGCCCTTTACACCTTTTACTCACATATTGATAATGATACCTACATTCTTGAATGTTGTAAAATGTATGCGTTCTATTTACATGTAGACACAACGTGTTATTCAATGTTTTCCTTATATTTTAATATTTTTTGTGTGAGCGATATTCTGTTTTGGAAAACTTATTAAATACTGATTAGCTGTTTGCCTTTTCATGTTTGTTAGTATGGTTATCATTTTAAAAGCAAGGTAAGCCTTACTTAAATAAATGTCAATAAACACGTAAAAGTCAAAATATAATGATATATACAATGTATATCCCTGCTATCCATCTGACAGTAAACATATGTTTTATTTGTTTTCAAAATACAAAATTCATCGTGTGTAAACTGTGCTCATATTGTAGCGCCATCTACTCCATTCTTAGACTGAATGGAGTATAGTATTGCTTATTCAAAACCATGGAAACCTAAATATGTGAAGAGATATTTCCATTATTATTTAAATGAACCTTTAATTTCACTAATAAATAGATCATCAGCATAGGTCGACATTCTTGGTAATCGGATAATACACATTCCTTTGAAGGTATTATAAACAGACAAGTTTATGAGCAATTTAGTGGAATTATTGGAAGATGTGTCGCTAAATCTACGAAGAGATGATGCAGCAAAACGGCAAACCTCCACATTTTATACTATAGGCACGAAATATTTGAAATGAAATATTTCCAATTGGCTAGCCCGTGGGGACCCTATTCATTAGCCTGCTAGGTCTTCGGGCATTACAAAATTAGTTTTTTACTTTCTTATACGTAGTATAAGGAAGTATTGTGATGATGAAAATTTTCGACCTCGAGATTTTTGCAGATGTCCACGTTTTGATGTCCCCTGATACCGAAAAAGTGGTTTTTAAAAAAATGTCTCTCTCTGTGTGTCTGTCTGTCTCTCTCTCTGTGTGTGACCACGATAGCGGTCAAACCGCTATAGGGATCAATTCCAAATTTTATATTTACGAATATAATCTCCCTCTTGAGATCTGATTAGATTTTTAGTAAAATCGGCAGACCGGAAGTAGTAGTTTACTTCAGGGAAAAAATCGAATTTTGCCAATTATTCGTCAACTACTAAGTTCAAACAAATTTGTAAAGAATTCATATATACTCAAAATTAAATTTCCTACCGGAAGTAGGTCTTTTACTCTTATCGAAAATCAGTTTTTTGCGAATATTTCGCAAGTCATGCTTTTTGGACAGGTACGGTACGAGTATAAAAGAATTTAGAACTTAATTATAAATACCTTTTGTATAAAAAAAATTTCAAAACTCGGACCGCAGGTAACACTTTTACTCTTATGGAATAGCGATTTTTGCAAATATTTCGCAAATTATGCATTCTATATACATATATTTGTCAAGAGTACAAAAGTATTGAAAGTTGGATTTGAAATATTTTTTGTATAAATGAAATTTCAAAATTCGGACCGGAAGTAACACTTTTACTCTTATCGATTACGATTTTTGCAAATATTTCGAAAAATTATGCATTCTATATATATTTGTCAAGAGTACAAAAGTATTTAGAATTGGATTTGGTATATTTTTTGTATAAATGAAAATTCAAAATTCGGACCGGAAGTAATACTTTTACTCTTAGCGAGTAGCATTTTTTTACAAATATATCACAAAGTATGTATCCTGTAGAGTGTAGAGATTTATTAAGAGACTGGAAGTACGTAGAATAGGATTTTGAATAATTTTTGTATAAAATAATTTTTAAAATTGTATGATTTGAAACGCTCATACGTATAAGAAAGTCGTGTGGTGGCCACACCTCATTTTTTTTATAGGGATACGTAAAAGAGCAAATACATAGTATATCTATAACCACACAAGAAACTATACGGGCAATATATACGATAAATATTTAGAAATAAAAGTACTCAACTCCTTATTAATATCGTTTTATCTTTTCGGAGGCCTGTTCAAAAATGTTTAAAAATTCATGAATATTTATTGGAACACTATGATTTTAAACTATTTTAATGTTCATATTTATCTCTTCCTGTTTTTTCACCTACTAAAGTCAAGTTATTAATTTCTTTTGTTTTAAAATTTGTTTATTGTGCCATATTCTACATAATTTATGAAATATATTCCTGGTGCTGGCATATAGAGTGTATTCAAAATAAGATATACATATTCTTTTTTTTTTGTAATCTCCCAAATGCATACAAAAATCGTATCTCTAAACTTATATTAGAAAAATGCATTATAAAATCATGCTTATCAACTGAAACACAACTTATTAAATGTCATCTCACTTGTCAATTTCGTGGCAATATTATGACTCACTATACCGTATTAAAATGAAAAACAAAGTTGGCAAAATTACATATATCAAACATCAAACAACGACAATAGCTCAGTAATGGTAACTTTTAAAGTAATAACGATGTATATACATGGTGTTAGTGCGAAATTTAGTAAGCAATTCAAAAATGAACTGACATACAGACTGTTCCATTTGAAAAAATTGACTCTTAGACAAAAACATGTCATGAAATTTTAATCCAGTTTTCTGCACATGCAATTGGTAATTGGAAAAAAGTAAGTTTATATTAGGATCTTTTATTATGAAAAACACTACAAAAATTATGACCATCTAATACGTGGTTTTCGAGAAATAAAATTTTATAAAAACTTTGATTTTTCAGATTAATCGTAATAAGTCGAAAACTTATAACTTTTTGACGACGAATTATATGGGGAATACAAAAATTCGAAAATATACAGGTTGCATTTAAATTCCATTTAAAAAATATAACTATGTACATACATCAAGTTATGGAACACTGTACAATACAGAATACATTTAGCAGGTACTCCTAAAAGTGGTTATCTTAGGAAAAAAACGCTTCGAAATAAATTTTTCACAAGTCTTCCTCAGTGAGATGACTCACCCTGTATATATGTCTGTCAACGAAATATGAATTTTAACAGATGGAAAGCTTTTATTAACATAAAATACAAAATTTATCAAAAGCAAATGCTGGGCAGATACACTCAAATACCGATAACCATGTCATTATTATGTCAATTGTATTATTAAGGTACAGGAGGGTTGTAGTCAGTAACTCCTCGCCGTTTATTGCCTTTCTCATTACGTAGATTAAACCGAATATGACTGTTGAGGTAGATTTGTGTTTGATGCTGTTTGCTCATTTTGATTGCGTCTTTTTTTAGATTGCCTGGAGTGATAAATAATCCTTATCATTGAGAACGATCATTAACAATATTTCGTTTAAACCAGTCACAACGAATAAACAGTACAAGAATTATTATAAATGTTGTTTATACTTCTATTCTTTGTTTGACTCCAACTTGTAAATATAATACCTGGAAAATTGCTAGTTAATTGCATACGTTTTTAATATATAAACTTGAAATTTATTCATAGAAAAGTCAATATTGTCAGTGAAATGTTCGCATACTATACAGTGTGTCCAGAATTCGATACTTACCATTGGTATAGCGGTTATTAGAAGACATAGAGGAACGGTTAAATGGTGAATGTTTTGCAGAATTCAATGCGCACAACAAATCTCATTTCAAATTCATTCGGACATTTTACAATTTTGAGATATTTTGAGAAAACCAATATTTGCCGATTTGAATTTTCCTCAATAACTCGATAACGCCTAATGCGTTCGCTTTTAAACTCTAACATTGTTAAGACAGTTTTTTAAGACAAATTTTTTGGTGTTAACAGTAACCCCCGATTTTTATTTGTTTCCAAGTTCTAAGTGCTATCTTTTGTTTTTCTTATGGCGGCCATATTGGACTTTTAATTAGTTAGATAGTCCTTACAAATAGCTTTTCAATAATGTACAACATGCTTAATGAATCTTTATACGAGAGATATGAACATTTAAATAAAATTTCACTGTAATACGGAATTAGTTGGCTATGAAATTAAATGGTAGTGTAAAAGACGATAAGTAAGCTCTGTCATTATTGACATGTAAAAGTGCAGTGAAATTGGTGGCAAATTTAGAACTTTGTGTAAGTAATTATCGTTAAGCATGGAGATTAATATGAACTGATATTGGCACACACATTTTCAAATGAAGTACAGATTGATATTGGAAGTTTATTTCAAAGTAAATAGAATCTCTGAAAATACTTGCACAAGTTACGCTCAACGTTTTCCGGAAGGACCACAACCACACCGGACAATTTTTAGCAGAATAATCAGAAATTTAGTGAACTATGGAAGCTTCGAACAAAAAAGATCTATCAAGTTAACAGCGCTGATATATTTCAAAATAAGGTCTCGTCAGTGTGCGTGGAGACTGTCGACAATGGCTTTAAGACTTAAAAAGCTGCTTATGTCATTTTTGCGTGTTAAATGTAGTGAGAGTATCACAGCGACATCTGACACCCAAAAAATGACACAGAAAAAGCGATGGCTTCTGACGGCATGTTCTGCTATACAGAGGTCTGATGTTAATAGTGTATCTCGTGTAATAGAGCCTTATGTGGCGTCACCTATCAAAACGAAAATGAATAGTGTAAACACATGGATGTTAAAACTAACATCAAGCAGTAAATAAATACTGTGACTTACATATACAGGGTGCCCCACCGAAAACGAAACAGATTGAATATCTCGAAGAAAAAAACCTTTTTGATACAACGCAAAAACAGGTCGATTTTTGGTCCAAGGGGGACACCCTTCCATCATATCTTAAACAGTGATACGTCATTCCCCTCCCCTCCATCACTCTAACCATTACAATTTAAATAGGGAAAGTACTAAATACGATACATCATTGAAAAGATAGTTGTACGGAGAATTCAGCAAAGTGATTTTTGGTCGCGCTATTTTTGATTTTAGCGCCCTCTAGCGGAAAAAAAACGGTTACGTATTCCACAATGTGACATATCATTTCAAAGCTAATTTTATTAGCAACTAAATGCGTAATATTTTTGACATTTATTTGTCATCATTATCAAGTGCAGACTGTCAGCGTCTTTTGTAAACAAATAAGTTCGTAGTTTCTAATATTAGAGCTCTGCAAGGTTTTTCAATTATTTAAAATTTTTTCAATTGTGCATTAAATTGCTAATAAAATTAGCTTTGAAATGATGTGTCACATTGTGAAATACGTAACCGTTTTTTTTCCGCTAGAGGGCGCTAAAATCAAAAATAGCGCAACCAACAATGACTTTGCTGAATTCTCCGTACAATTACCTTTTCAATGATGTATCGTGTTTAGTACTTTCCCTATTTAAATTATAATTGTTAGAGTGATGGATGGGAGGGGAATGACGTATCACAGTTGAAGGTATGATGGAAGGGTGTCCCCCTTGGATTAAAAATCGACCTGTTTTTGCGTTTTTTCAAAAAAGTTTTCTCCTTCGAGATATTCAATCTGTTTCGTTTTCGATGAAGCACCCTGTATATAAATGTATATATGTAAGTCACAGTATTTATTTCAAAATAATATTTTACAATATGTTATGAACAATCCAAGTACATCATTACGTCGAGTGGCTCGAGAAACTGGAATTCCGAAATCTAGTGTTTACAGAACGTTGAGAAAAAACAAATACCACCCATACAAACCAACAATTGTGCAGGGTTTAACCGATAATGACTATCAGCGAAGATTACAATTTAGCAGGTGGTATCTACAAAAATGTGAAGATGATACTGATAATATAATAAAAAACAAAAAAGAAGTCAATAAAAGTTCGTACCAACCAAACCACACCAGAGATTAAAACCAAATAGAACTTGAAATCTTCTTTGATTTACCAAATGTGGATTTTCAGTAGACCAGTGATGATAGTTATGCCTATTGAACACTCCGCAGTTCGTAAACCGTGTTTCATCTGTTCAAATTATTTTCCTAGGAAAATCAGTATCATCTTGACATTTTTGTATATACCACCTGCTAAATTGGAATTGTATGGGTGGTATTTGTTTTTTCTCAATGATCTGTAAGCACTAGATTTCGGAATTCCAGTTTCTCGAGCCACTCGACGTACTAATGTACTTGGATTGTTCATAACATATTGTAAAATATTATTTTGAAGTATATCAGCATTTTTAACTTGATAGATCTTTTTTGTTCGAAGGTTCCATAGTTCACTAAATTTCTGATTATTCTGCTAAAAATCCGGTGTGGTTGTGTTGTGGTCTTTTTGGAAAACGCTGAGCGTAACTTGTGCCAGCATTTTCAGAGATTCTATTTACTTTGAAATAAACTGCCAACATATATATCAACCTTTACTTCATTTGAAAATGTGTGTGCCAATATCAGTTCTTATTAATCTTCATGCTTAACGGTAATTACTTACACAAAGTTCTAAATCTCACACCAATTTCACTGCACTTTTACATGCCAATAATGACAGACCTTATTTATCGTGTTTTACACTACAATTTAATTTCATAGCCAACTAATTTCGTATTAGAGTGAAATTTTATTCAAACGTTCATATCTCTGGTATAAATAAAGATTTATTAGGCATGTTGTACATCGAATTATTGAGGAAAATTCAATCAATATATCTCAAAATTGTAAAAAGTCCGAATGAATTTGAAATGAGATTTGTTGCGTGCATTGAATTCTGCAAAACATTTCCCATTTAACCGTTCCTCTGTGTCTTCTAATAACCGATATACCAATGGTGAGCATCGAAATCTGGACACACTGTATATGTTTATGCTATCATCAGGTGCTACCAAAATATTATGCCATACTCGAAGTTTATTTACAAAACACTTTTCCATTAAGTAAAAATACTGTTTAACATTGTCATTTCATACATTTGCGCCACAAGTAAGATGTTGAGTTTATGGAAGGAAATTGTTAAAATATTTAAGTTTGAAATTGATTTATTCGAAGTTCTTTTGCAATATATACATATTTAGCCATCAATTTGTGTGAATCTTTGTCAGTCATATTAACCACATATTTTCTAGAATTTCCTAACTATTTATTAGGAATTTCCGTATAGTCTAGTAGATAATGCAGTATCTACTTATAAGGCGAATAACATAATAAATTAAAATCACTTGTGCACTAATTGACGTAAACGAAGTCATGATGATAAATAAATAATATTGTTTGTGGTTTAAAACTGATAACATTTGCAAGTAATTTACATTGAACTAATTTTCTTGTACATTGACATCTTTTCTATAATATAAACGTTCATGTGAAAACATATGAACTAAGCGTGTGACTTCAGTAATTATAAATACGATTGATAAGAAATCACACTCATAAACGTCTTGATTCTCCGAATTGCAAGAAAATATAAGTACACATTTGAGGAGATAATGAATTTATCGACGCATGTGCATATTATGTCACTGTTATATTTTTGCATATAAATGGCTTTAATAAAGATAGTCTGTGTGAATTAAATACTGGAAAGGCAGTTTTAAATTCAATACAACTTCTTTATTTCATCACGAAGCATTCGCTACCTACAACTGCGAACAATAAATTTTGGTCGTCAATATCACATATGTGATTGTCAATAGTTGTCATCATTTTTTGTGTTCAATTTACTTCAAACAAACACAGGAAAATAATAATAATAAAACATGAAGTATATTGCAACAAAATAAATAAATAATAGTGAATTAAAGTTATTAAACTAACAAACTACGAAAATTCAATATTTTGTTACTTCTCCGTTTGCCTCGATAACTTTTACCAAACGATTAGGCATGGAAAGGCATAGTTTATGCCTTTGTTTTATCAAATTAAACGATTTCACTGTTAAACAGTTAAATTCATAAACACAAATAAAATGAAAAAATTGAATCAAAATTGAGTGGACACAGTATAGTATTTGACTCGATAATGATGACATTAGAATGTGCTCGTTGAATATTTTTTTCTACACACTACATATTTGGTATATATTTTTTTTACAAAAGTTTCTAAAAAGTACATATTTTAGGAAAATGTAGTCACTATTTACATAATTTTTTCAATGAACTCTGCCAGGATCCCTGTGTATGCATATTCTGATTAATCATCAACATAACAATATGAAAATGTATAACAACTTCTTAAATACTAAAAAGTGAAAGTGATAAGTGGAATACTAATAAATTCACGCATGAATCATCATTTTCTTACGAGAATGTTCAATTAGGGGCTTTGTCTTATTAAACATAAGTCAGTTTGATGACTTCCTACGCGGATCTTGTAGTGAACCTTGACTTACATCCTCGAGTAATTTTAGTTATGATTCCAACTCATTCATGATCCTCTTAAATTTATGTATATATTTTTATACACTACTTCTTAAAGAATTTTGAACACAATTTAAGCTATACAGGGTGTCAAGTAACATGTACACCATTGGGAATACTCTGTTAAATTAAATGACTTACTCTTTGTATTAGAAGAGTTATTCGCAATTTTTAAATTTGCTTTATATTTAATTGCTCATTCTCAAGGCACTGTTTTATACACAATCTTAATATGAATACATCAAATTTTGGCTATTACTTTTATTAGTTATTGAGTGTTAATTCTGAAGATAATTCTTTTTTATGGAACTGGAAATAGACTTTAGCATATTTCCATGTGTTTCTCTGATGATGAAATGGACTAATTTGGATTCATTATATTATGTAATTCTTCATTTCTTAATGTAATTTCATTTATGATGAGACACATTCTCATCTGTCTTAAAATCCCTCTTGGAGTCCTAGCGTATGCAAATTATTACTAAAAAGGAGGTGTGGGCACCACATTACTTTCGTATATTTTATATATGTGCCGCTAAAAATGTGTACTTATACAAAAGTTCCAGATTAATTTTTAAACTCTGCAACTTCTTAATAAAATAAACATCTGAAGTGTTACTTCTGGTCCGAATTTTGAAATTTTTTTTTAAAAAGAAACTAGCTGGCGCGGCAGACGTTGTTCTGTCCTTTCCGGTAGGTGGCGCGATGATATTGTAACGAAACGAGGTTACATTAAAAAAAAAAAAAAGAAGCCGACCTCTAAGCGACGTATAAAAACGCTCTTGTTTACAAACCGCAATAAATCACATGTACTGAGAAGAGACAGATTGTCTATTGAATGTTCTACAAACATCGACAGGAAGATGGAGTTTACGCGAATGCTTCCAGATGTTTCGTATGTGTATATAAGGCGGCTGGGTCACCGATGGATGAGTAATTCCGGAATAAGAACTTCCTTAAGTAGTAGTCGCGCGGAACAGGCCAAAGTAAAAATAAATATAAGTGATAAACAAATAGTTCTTTAAGTGGTAGTCATATTTTTAAGTGGTAATCGGGTTTATTTAGATATAATATACTATAACTTGTGCAATATCGCCCACAGGTGGAAGAAAGTAGATATTTTTAATTAGTAAATTTTAAGTACTTTTCGATGACATATAAATATACAGTTCCATTTAATTTTTTTTTGAATTTCTAACTTTAGCGAATGGTATGTAATTCTAAAGAAAGATATGTCGACATAAACATCAATTTCACATTCTGAAAAGATATCTCTACTAATTAAGCCCAAAATAGGTATTTCATCATCAATCGTTATTTCATAGCAACTACAATTTTTGTATTAAAAATTATTCGCTATCTACATTATTAGATACCAATAATGGACACCCGGTATATAATAACTCGACAACAGCGCCACCTATCTGTTCCAGATTTTGTGATTTTTTTTTGGCACTAAAACATTGTAAGTATCAGTCATCAATAACTTGATTACAGCGCTACCTATCGTATCCTAGTATAGTTATGAACCATCGTCTCGACAAAACAAATATATTGTGTGAATATGAGCTAAATTGGTTATAAATGCGCATTTAAAGTGCCTTTATAATAAGACTGATGACACGACATAGGATATCAATAGAAACCTAATCGGCCATTATGTGGGTACCCTATGGGTATCTGTCAAATGGTAAAATAACAATAATTCGGTATTATTAAATATGGTTTGATATAATAACCTTATAATTTGCGCATTAAATGGATATGTATTTTTAAAAACGTGATTGATAAATAAAAGATGAAAATATAACTGTAAAGTACATTTTGACATAAGACGCCATTATGTGGGTACAACTTGCGTCAACCTAGAGAACAAATCTCATGCGTGCCACCACTGATTATAAAGACATTCTAAGTACTGACATTTGATTAATGCCGCCCTCTATGTCCCAGTATGAAAAACGTAGAAGACATCCTTCTATTTTGAAATAAAAAGTTTTTGAACTTTAGAATCTGCTTTTATTATTGATTCGAAAGTTGTATAATCAAGTTTAAAACAATTTTTCAAATTCGTTTATGGAATATTATATTATTCAAAATGATCAACGACTTTAAATATTTAGAAGAATATTTATCAAATTAATTTAATAATGAATATTCACCAGAATATTTGATAACTGCTAACCGTAGTTTTTTTTGTAAGGGGAAAATCCTTTATGGACCTCATACATCCTCAGTTGTATGATAGTGTGGGACTCACCAAATCTGGCCTACCCACTAAAAACCCCCATTTCTGTCCTTCTGTGCCTCTGGAACTGCTTATTTGCGTAACTGCGGATAGCACAGATGTCCCTATTGTCCTGCCCTCTTAGGCACGCCGCGCTCTCCACTGCATTTCTCTTGTTTTTAGTACCTTTTCAATGTAGGTGCTCACTATTCTCCATTTGTCTTCGTTGTCCATCATAACCTTGATGACGTTATGTTGGTTCAATGTTTGCTGGACTTGGTTGTTCAGAAATGTCCTGTCTTCCGTCCACTTCTCACATATAAACACCGCATGGTCCGGTTTATCTATCATCCCACAGTCTGGGCATAAATCGTCCTCAGCCAGTCCAAACCTCTTCAGGTAAGTTTTAAAGTGGCCGTGTCCCGACAGAAACTGCGTCATATAATAGTTTGCTACCCTGAACTTACAGTGCACCCAGGCATTCAAGTCAGTAATGATAGTTTTGGTCCAATCAGCGGTGGACCCCAGGTCGTCCCATTTTCTTTGCCACTGTTTCAGAGTTATCTCTCTCTCACTTTCCCTGGACCTCGAAACTAACTGCTTTGCCTTGGCAGAGAACATTCTCTTGCGTTCCTCCACCAAGAGTGAGATTGGTGGTATACCCGCTATCGCTTGGGCGGCCCCGGTAGACACCGTCCGGTAGCCGCTAAACACCCTCAGCAAGACCCTTCTCTGGAGTTTCTCCAGTTGTTCTTTTTGTGCGTTTTTCGTCAATGCACGTGCCCAAACCGGTGCTGCGTACAGCACCTGAGACTGTACTACACTATACAGGATCTCCCTACGTCTGCTTGTGGGTCCCCCAACATTAGGCATAATCCTAAGCAGTGCTGCCAGTGTAGAGTCTGCCCTTTCCACCACTCGCCTCACGTGCGACCGGAACGTCAATCGATGGTCCAGAGTGACTCCCGAGGTATTTCAACTCCTTCCCGGGGGTGATATGTTCCCCTACCACCTTAAAATGCATGTCACCCTGTCTATAAGGCCCCTTGAGGATCACAGCCTCTGTCTTCTCCGGGGCAATATGCAGGTCAATTCCCATCATATTTTCTACTATTTGCTCTACCGACTCGTTTACTTTGAACACAAGCTCCCTCACATCTTCGGCTTCTACTATGAGTGCGAGGTCGTCGGCATATGCTATCGTCTTGGCTCCATCCATAAGTTGCACGTTTAGGATCTTGTCGTACAAAATATTCCATAAAGTTGGTCCCAACACGGAATCCTGTGGCACACCAGAGTTGACCTCCAGACTGCTTCCAGAAGACAAGTACACCCTCCTCTGGTAGAAATAGTCCTCTATGACGTTTATGAGGTAACGTTCCACTTTCCTTCTTCTTAGCTCGTTGATTATTTGTATCCAGGATGCGGAATTAAAGGCATTTCGGATATCTAGTGCCACCACTGCCACGTACTTACTCGCTGAGGCCTCCACTGTCCTAATCAGTTCTTCTATCGCGTGTACAGCTGATTTTCCGCGCACAAAGCCAAATTGCCTCTGTGACAACCCACCAGATCTTTCTAGGTCCTCTTCGAGTCTGTATTTTAACAAGCGTTCGTACACCTTTCCTAGGACGCTGAGCAAGCAGATTGGCCAGTAGGTGTCACCCTGCGCCGTTGTCCTCTTCGGTAGCAGTACTACCACGGCTTTCTTCCATTCCACTGGGAAACTCTGGTGCGCCAGCAGATGGTTGAAAACCCCCAACAGCACCCCAGGGATCACTGCCATCATGATCTCCACTGCCTCCGTGCTTAGGTGGTCGGGACCCGGGGCCTTACCCCTCTTCATTTTAGCCACGGCAATTCGGAGTTCATCCTCTGTGAAGGCGACGACGTCGTCCTCCCTTCTTCCTTGCTTTGCAAGGGTATCGGTTTTCAGTGGGAAGAGATCCCTCACTATCTTTGCTCTCTGTTCCATTGTCGGATGATATTGGGGCGACAGTTTACCCATGTGTCGCATTGCTATCTTGAAGCCACCACCCCATATGTCGTCTTCCAAGTCATCTAGAATCCTACTCCAATATTGTTTCTTCGCCGTTATTATTAAGCATTTCAGTTGTTTTTTTTGCGTTTTTATAGTTTTGTTTTTCGAGTAAGGCTGCTTCATCGCTTCCTCGTTTCCTGTTCTTTCTAGTCCATTTGCGGCGCAGTCTGTAGCATTCTGTCCTCTTGTGCTCGATGTCTGCACTCCACCAGTGTGGCATAAGACGCCCCCCTCTAGGTACCGCGATGGTGCATTCCCTCTAATGCTAACCGTAGTTAAAGGTTTAAAAAAGTAGATTTCATTTCTCTTATTTTATTTGTTTGTAAGAACAAATGAGAAATAAGATATTGAATTAAGAAATGTATTAATACAAAATATAGACAAATATAAAGAAATATTAATAAGTATTAGTTCAAGTCAATATTTCACGCTTCACAAAAATTTTAAGTTTACGAAATTTTCGTTTTTTATTACTTTTTCTTTTTTTTTTTCAGAAACCCCTTTCAACGGTACGATTATTCTACTTTACTGATTTCTATACTGTACATGGACCTGACACAGCTTTGGCAGTGGAAATTTTGAGTAGTTGTGTGGTTAAATATATGGGACTTGAACCAAAACTTAGCTATGTGGTGCTCAGTAAAAATAATTTTTTGACATTTTTACGAGATTTACTGCTTATCAAACAATACAGAGTGGAAGTATATACTAAAAAGTCTTCTGGACGTTTGAACGAATGGAATATCGAATATAAAGGTTCACCTGGAGATTTAAGTCAGTTTGAGAGCATACTTTTTGACAATGGTAATACCAACATCGCTAATAGTTCCGTAATGGCTGTGAATCCCCTGAAAAACAAGGTAATCACGTTATATTCATTCTAGTAATATAAATCCGAATTAAAAGATACGCATTTTAACATACTTCTGTTATCTGTGCTAATTTATAATTGTTAAAAGTTGTGGAGTTGTGTGAATCAACATGATGTAATGCATGAAAATTTTATACGATGTGTTCCATGCAAAAACTTTCAATAGAAGTATGCTTATTTAAAAAGGAATGGCCGGCATACATATTTTCATCTAGAAAGGCAAGATCATTTATTTTTCAATAATAAATCTTAATAATTTTGTTGTTGTAAATATCACAGTTTCTAAGAGAAAAAAATATTATAATGCTTTCTCCTTATCGCTTGCTACGATATTGTACTTTGCATAAAACACGCTAAAATTGATTTTTTTTCTATTTTCTTATTAAGTTACACAAACAAAGAACTTTTACAGGTAATAGCTGTGGGTTATGCAAACATCACTGAATTTAAGTTTGGCCTGGCCAAATTCTCCGATAACGAATTCTACACGGAATTAGAAGCTCTGATTGCTCAAACTAATCCAAAGGAATGCATTATACCTGCCGGAGAATCACCGGAACTTATCGCTTTAAAAACCATATTGACCAGAAATTCAGTCCTAGTGGTGAAAGTAAAAAGATCCGATTTTAGCGTCGACGATGTAGAACAAGATTTGAATAGACTGCTCTATTTCCACGAAGGACAACAGAGAAATTACAAAACATTCGCAGAAACTGGCACGGACGAAGCATTAGCTAGCTTACAGGCGGTTATAAAATTTCTGAACTTAACTAATGAAGAGAAGAATTTTAATCAATTTCGACTTAGTATATTGGACCTGCACAGATATGTTAGATTGGATGGAGCGGCTTTGTTAGCATTGAACCTCTTTCCTAAACAGGGAACACGTGGACCGAGTAGTTACAAAAGTGTTTTCGAACTGTTTGATTCGTGCATAACAGCTCAAGGAAGAAGACTGATGGAACAATGGTTCAGGCAGCCATTACGAGATATGAATTTAATAACCGAGCGATTGGAAATCGTTGAGACTCTAGTACAAAATACTGAATTGAGATATACTTTAAGGACTGCATGCTTAACTAGATTGCCTGATCTGTTGTTCCTTTCGAAAAAATTATCAAGCCAGAAAGCTACCCTGCAAGATTGCTATAAAGTGTACCAAATTGTGTCTAATGTTCCTTTTCTAATAAGTGAATTACAAAATGCTGCCAATAGATATATCAAGGCTGTACTTATAGATTCTACTGCGGATCATCTTGCCGATATGAATAATTATCAAACCATGATTGAAACGACACTTGATTTGGATGTCGTGGATCGGGGAGAATTTCTCGTCAAACCTACTTTTGATGATGAATTAAAAGGTAATTTTCAATTATTTAGCGTGTTTTTCAATGGTCACAATACTTCCTTAAGCTGCCAATCCACAATGAGAATATCTCATGAGATTTTTGTCTCATGCAATACAAATCGCAGGATAACTTCAATTTAATTGTGGAAACAGAGACCTGTTCCCACATTTTTAACCTTTATTGAAGTTATCCTGCGATTTGTTTTGCATGGGACAAAAATCTCATGAGATATTCTCATTGTGGATTGGCACCTTTATACTACATACCGCGAGATCAAAAATTATATTAGTAAAGGTTTGCCATGAAATGTAAAACGTCTGTCTTAAGCTACGAGGAATGAATAGAACAGGAGAGATAATAAGCTGGTGGGGGAATAGGTATTATTTAGACGGAAGTTACCACTTTAAGGCAGGTCAGTTATGACAATATTGACCAATAATTTAATATATAAAATTCTCGGATCACAGTGTTTGTCACAAAACTACTACGAAACGGCTTGACCGATTCTTATGAAATTTTGTGTGTATATTCAGCAGGTCTGAGAATAGGACATAAACTATTTTTCATACACCTAAGTGATAAGGGCGGTCCACCCCATAATTTTTTTTTTGTTTTTTGGACAAAATTTTGTGTTTTATTTTTTTTATGATTCGGCATTAAAAAATACATACAACCCTAAATTTTCACCCTTCTACCACCAACCCCTATTTTTTAATAGCGATAGTACTTTAATAATTTTCTACTCTCGGCGGTAGATAATTGATCAGTTACCACTCGATCAGTTATTCCCGCGTCTACCGGTGTCACTTCTCACTCCGTAAACAGCACAGAGTAGGGATGAGAACGAAGCCGGTCTCCTGTCTTTCTCACACAATAAGCTTTCTCTCGCTCACTAAAGTTTAGGCCCTCAACAACCGTTTTCGGCCATTATTATTGATCGTGCGTCGATCGTAGCAGTGACGCTTATACTTATCATTTTACTTTCTCAGTGCAAATACTCTCATATTAAGTATATTCTCATCAAGGCCAAACGATGTCTGTTTGTGGCTTAGATTTGAGCACACCGTGTTTTTCACACGGACAATTATACGTGGCATGTTCTCGCGTGGGTAAACCATGCAGTTTGTTTGTGTTGGCTAAAGATGGACTCGCTAAAAATATCGTACACTCCATTGCACTAAGAGACTGATAAAGTTTTTTTTTAATTGTCATTATTTGTGATAGAGATGTAATTAGACATTTATTAGTTAAGATAATAAAAGTACAAAAAGTATGAATTCAAAAAATTATTGTTTGGTGTTTTGTTATTTTTATAAGCCGTCATCGTTCACAGCGCTCCATTCCTCTTTCAGTCATATACCACATCCCCACACACTTACAATAAGTTACATATTTTTTATTAGACTACCAAAATATTCACTAGAAATAATTCATATGACAAAACAACGTTTGCCGGGTCAGCTAGTAATTTATAAAATGGGTATTTTGTATAATTTGTCATATATCTGACATGTTTGATTATGTGTTCAGTGGCGTAACTTACATATCCTAGGCATGTTTTCTTTAATACAGTTCGAATAAATGTTACTATATTAAAAAGAATAAAAGAACTGAAAAAATAATGCACTCACGATATTTCTTTATTTATTATTGGACTAAGAACTTATTTTAAATAATTTTCGAGAACATACGAAATGTACATATACCCCATACAAAATATTTATGCACGCTTATGCATTGTGGCGGCCATATTGAGTTACCACTTTGGACAAATATTATTTTTAAGGAGACTCTCTCCTGTTCTATTCTTTCCTCGTAGGTCTTAAGTTATATCATTAAGTGTCATACTGTCATTAAAATTTGTCATTATATTTTCTCTCTGACATCTTGTAGTTTTTCAATTATGGTTGACACCACAGCACACAAAACTTACATGTTTGAAGCGTATTTTAGAACAGGTGTGCTAGTTAATAGTATTTGCGAGTACAGTGGATAATTTTCGTGAACACATCCCAAATTTTGCAGTTGTAGAGCAAGATTTTTATATGTGCCTCGCACATAGTGTTGGTGTATTTCGCGAAACTGGATGTTACTCATAAAAAAAGGTGCTGGTAGGCCAACTATTGGTTTCATGTTTCGGGGTACGTAAATTCTCAAAATATGTGAATGTGGAGCACTAATAAACCGCATTTTTTTGTTGAATCTCCACTACATAGAAGGGTAATTGGGCCGTTTTTTTTTTCAATTTCACCATCAATGCAAAGAGGTACAGAAATAACATTTTGAATGAATTTGTTTGAACAACTACACGACGATGAACTTCATAATGGTTATTTCCAACATGGCGGCGCTACAGCACATACGACACGAGAAACTATAGCCTTTCTCCTCCTGTACATAATTTGCAAGAACTGCAACAAAAGATTATTGAAATATGTGCAACCCTAACGCCACAAATGTTGTAAAATGCTTTTGATAGCATGAAAAGACGCGTAAACGTGTGCATCGAACAAGGCGGGGGTCATTTTGAACATTTATTGTGATTTGTTTATTAATTTTTAATAAAATGTTATTCAAACATGTAAATCATTTTAAATAAACATATATCACAGACTAAACAACCCAGACCGGCAACTACTTGAAAAAAAAATATCCAAGATCTTCTATCCTTGTCACACATCAGTCAACTTGGTACGAAGATGGCGCTAGCAGCATATTGGCGCGAAATTTGAAATGAGCTTGTTTTTAGAATACGCTTATTAAATACGTTATTTATGTAACAAAAACATACACAAAAGTTACTAAAACTATGGTAATAAATATTACTTACTGTAACAATTATAGCCATAGTTCAAGCATCTTATGTGTAATTTTGTGGTGATACATGTTAAATATGTGATACGAAATATAAATATTAATCTTTTACTTACATGTATTATAACATCCCTCTTACGGTGACCTATTAGACACAATAAACTACTACTCTATATAAGATTAAGGGAAATATAATAATCTAATAAGTGAAAACTGTCAAGGAAAACATAGGGATACAATAATAATAGTTTTTATTGATACATATATTTATACAATTAACCATAATAAAATTAAATTACACAACCAATAATGAGAAGACAATAATACCCTAATAATACAAATCTTGTGTAATATGACAAATAAAGACCAAACTAATATATACCAAAAGGAACAAATTCAGCAATAGTTCATTACTAAAATGCTGATTTTAAATTTGTGCCTTAAACTAACAGCAAATGAAATATGTAAGAGAAAAATATGCAGATGTAGAAAATTAATATTACAAGTCTATAGTATATAAAATTCATATTATACAGATTGTCAAAAATAAAATCAACAACAAAATAGTAATAATAATACTAATACACAAATCAAAAGGTATCAAACCTGCAAGGCAAAGAGCATGTCAAAAATGCGCTTCTTAAACAAAGGAAATGCCAATCTTATCTTAAACCTGTGCATTTTGTTAACTTCATACTGTCCAAACCCGCACGCTAAACACTTGGACACCATATTTGTATCAACATATAATTAATACGATGTACGACAAAGGATTGCAAAAAAATGTCAAACGTGTCAAATTTGAAATGTAGGTTTGAATGACATATATCCACAGCATAACAAACATTTCAATTGACGCTAGCGCCATCTCATCTCCAAGTTCAGTGAATCTGACAAAGATGGTAGAGTATTGAAATTTACGTTTGCTAAACAAGGATGAGTATTCTGGATAAAATCTAGGATTAAGTTGCCGGTCTGGATTGTTTAGTCTGTGCATATATTTAGAAATTTTATGTCAGTCAAATGTCAGTATGACAGTTAACCTGATAATTTAATCAGAATTATCTCAAAAGAATATCTATGATGGACGTTTTACATTCCATGGCACACCTTTAACAATATAATTTTTGTAACAATGTTTCGAAAACTCATCCTGTTTAGAGAAATAGGACTTGAAATCTGTACATACGTCTAATACACTGTAACTATGAATGATTCAGTACATTTAATAAAAGCTGATGCAAATATAGCAGATAAAGGGTACTATAGCATTGTATACAATATTTTACAATTCACTTTAAATATGCATCTGTATAAAACATTAAGTAATTAAATTGCGACAGAGTATATACGAAACAACAAACACTTTATTTTAGTTTTTGTTTAATCTATGTACAATTTTATAACTGATGACTGCGTATATTCAAGATTATAACTGCTTTATTTTTTGATAGATCTTTACGACAACAAAGTACGAATTGAAGAAAAAATGCAAAAAGCCTTGAAATCTGCCGCATCTGAGTTAGGTGTTGATGCTGGAAAAGTCATCAAATTGGAATCCGCTGATCATCTTGGTTATTTCTATAAACTTACATTAAAAGATGAACGTGTCCTAAGGGATAAGAAACAATTCAAAATCATTGAAGCACTGAAAGGTGGAGTCAGATTTACAGACAAGCACTTGAAAGAGCTCAACGAAAGTTACTTAGAAGTTTGTCGATTATATGAGGAACAACAGAAGTCTATAGCAGCAGAAATACTGAAAGTTGCAAGTACGTTATTAGTTTTATGACTTTTTTTGAATTTTTAATTACATTATAAACTACTCAAAAATGAATAAGGAATTTTTACTTTTATGTATTTTTTAGAAAATATGGGTAAATATTTGTAGTGTATTATATTAGATATATAATTGTACACAACAATTTAAAATTTTCAAGTATATTTATTCAGAAAAATCGTTAGATTACTAATAAATGATCAATTATGAAATAAGCAACTTTTTTATCAATAGCTAAAATAAACATTTTTCTGTAACAATTAATTCTAATATCGTGTATAATGGCTACGGACATCTCTCACAGCTGTACATCTTCGGGGCATACTCATAATGCAATTATTAATGTGTTCTTGTGACACTCTTCTCCAACACAGCGGTAAAATTTCCCGCAAGTGTTGCACGTTAACTGGGGGTCGATTATGTTCGTTGAGCTGTTCTTGAAGTCTGTCCCAAATGTGCTCAATTGGATTCAAGTCGGGAGACGTTGGTGGTAAATGTAGATGGTTAATATGGAGGTCATTTATTGCTTGCATTACAATTTGTTCACGATGAGGTCGTGCATTATCATCAATAAAACCATGTTTTCTTCCACAGCCTCACGAAAGTCGACCACATATTGCTGAATAATGTCATCTCTGTATACCGCATGTGTCAATTTTCATTAGCCATAGGCGATCAATCCATGCAATACGTGGCAACGTGGCACCCCTACTTTCCTTTCCAATGTCAGCGACGCGACAACCGATACATGCAGTAACCATTGGACCACCGACTCGGGTGTTTCTAAAGCGTTCAGAAATAATATTTACGAGTTGCAAGGATTTGTTTTTCTTTTTCCTTTCAGTAAATGCAAAGAATTATTAAGCTGCGTTCACGCTGCATAACACAAATAAAAGCGTAATTCTAATAAAATTTAAAAACAACCATAATAAAATAAAAAATAGCTATAATAAAATAAATAAAAAGGATTCCTCCCTGCACAGCAAGACATTGCCCTAGGCGGTCGTAGAAGTTTACTCTTACGTTTTCTAACATGTGAGGAGTTACTGAATTAGCAGCCTCAATTATTTTTTCTCTCAAGGCAACTATGTTTTCTGCTCTACCAGCTTCATGTGTATAATAGTTATTTATGTAACAAGTCAGTAAAGTGATACTTTATCGAACGAGTCTGGTTTACGAGCCAAGCGAGTGAAGCGAGCGCGGCGAGTAACAGACGAGTTCGGTAAAGGTACTTTACTGACGTGGTGCATACAAAATTTTATCGCCAACCGTGAAAATTGTTAATTTAAGAAATAAAGATATAATAACTTTTGACAGTTTATGACAGTGACAAACGATTTATTTTTAAAGTCATCAGTCATGGCTACGCTGACAGATATTAGCGGCAGGTAAAGTACTTTATTGTACAGTACGATAAAGTGTTTCTTTACCTCCGTAAAACGCTATGGTAACGCATCACTTTACTGACGGTTGGCGATAATAGTTATTTATGTAACAAGTCAGTAAAGTGATACTTTATCGAACGAGTCTGATTTACGAGCCAAGCGAGTGAAGCGAGCGCGGCGAGTAAAAGACGAGTTCGATAAAGGTACTTTACTGACGTGGTGCATACAAAATTTTATCGCCAACCGTGAAAATTGTTAATTTAAGAAATAAAGATATAATAACTAATGACAGTTTATGACAGTGACAAACGATTTATGTTTAAAGTCATCAGTCATGGCTACGCTGACAGATATTAGCGGCAGGTAAAGTACTTTATTGTACAGTACGATAAAGTGTTTCTTTACCTCCGTAAAACGCTATGGTAACGCATCACTTTACTGACGGTTGGCGATAAACAATATTTTTTAAATATCCCCGCAAAAAAATCGTTTGGAGAGAGATCAGTAGATCGCGGAGGCCATTTGATGTTTCCCGTTCCAGTAATAAGACAGCCAGGGACCGCCACATGTTCCCAGCTAAATATTGAATGTAAAATCTGGGTCGGGATCGGAGAATATAGTTGTGATGTCGGTTGTTGTCGGCATTGGTGACGGACAGTAGGGGTACCATGTTGTCACGTATTAATTCATACGTATAGATCGCACGTAAACTTTGAATCACTATACCTAATGATATTTGACACATGCGGTATGTGTCCATTGACATTGTTTTCAAAGAGATGGAGGTTCGTACATCCATTCAAACTAATGCCCGCCCACACCATGATACCACCGCCGCCAAAAGGTACCACAGCTTTTGTAAACTCGCTTCTATAACGGTCTCGTCGAGGTCTCCAGACCCTTACTCTACGATTATCACTAAATAAGCAGAATCTGGATTCATCGGTGTATAAACCATGCTCCCATTGAAAATTTTCTGCTAGTCGTTGGTTAACCCAAGCTCTTCTAGCTATTCTGTTGGCATTAGTTAATTTTGGGCGTCTCACAGGCCTGCAGCTATGAAGATCCATTTCCCTCAGACGGTTTCTGATGGTATGATCCGAAACTCGAACTTCAGTGACGGCACGTAACTGTGTTTGCAACCATACAGCACTTCTAAACGGATTCATCCTTGTCTGAATTCGTATGTAGCGGTCTTGTCTCTGATTTGTTTTCCTCTCAGATCCACTACCGGGTCTTCTCCTTGCAGATCCTGTCTGTTGGAATCTTGTTAGAGCCCTACTAACAACACTTGGAGACACATTAAAAATTGCGACAATTTCTGCTCCAGATTGCCCTCGCTGATGCAATAACGCAATTAAATCAAAAGTTTCTTTATTTAAATGACGTCTTGGCATCGTGAAAATGTGAAATGACGTTTAAAATGAATAACATTTGTCAAAAAATGCGATTTTTATAGTTTTGTATTCTAAATTAATTTAAAGTTAAAATACAAGATTCAATATTTTATCACACAAAAAAAACATTTACCAAATAAAATGTCCACAAACGACTGTGGACCTTCTAATTTATCTATAGTTTGAGAAAATACGTTAAATTTAATCGAATTAATTAGATCTGTTAAAAAAAGACCTAATTCCCTATTCATTTTTGAGTAGTTTATTATATGTAGTTTATTGGATATACTAAATATAGGATTTCTAATGCATTGCTTGAGATTATATTTAGTTATTAGTTGGCATGGTCAATCAACATTTTTTAATGGATTTTGGCTTCCTCTAGGATACTTTCCATCGACTTTTCTCTGCTGCTTCAATTTCCCAATTCGTTACGACCAAGACTTGTAATCTCTGATTATTTAGTCTTCACTTATTTGTTTTGGGAACGTCCTGTATGGCGTTTATTTCTATGGTGTCTGTTTTATATTTATCCTCTTTCCAAAAAAAAGGACAAGGTTTTGAAATTCTCAAACTCATCACTTAACTGAAAATAATAATAATAATAATAATAATAATCTTTATTGTCATTGATCACTAAACATGATATAGACATTGTCAATACAGTGCATGTACAATTTCAAAATTTTCGAATAAGATATAGAAACAAGATACACATATGCAAATATAAATAAATGCAACAAATGCTCACACACATACACATACAAATATGTATATACAAACACATACATAAAAACATAACTAAGAATTAAAATATTCGGTGATGGAGAAAATGCATGTGATGACAAGTATGCTCGAAGCTTGTGCTTAAAAAGAGTAAGTGAACTTATAGATTTCAAGCTAGGAGGCAACCCATTATAAAGTCTGTAACATGTATAATATGGAGATTTCTCCGTTCGTGTCAGTCTGTGTCTAATGGAAGGTATATCATGCGCCTGCCTCGTAGAATAATCGTGCGTAATCCTTCGAGCATCAAACACCTCCACGTGTTGCTTCACATAAATTGCGCTTTTGTATATTAATATGCATGGAAAGGGTAGAATACCACTATCCACAAACGCACCCCGGCAGGTTTCCCTATATTTTATATTGAAAATCAACCGAATTATGCGCTTCTGTGCGATAAATGCACGCTCCCATTCAACGGCTGTTCCCCAAACGATAATATTGTAAGATAGCACACTGTAAACCAAAGCATACTAGATATCTAATAGCTCGTTCCTGTCTCGAGAAAATCTAACCTGAGAAATCACATAATACACTGTGTTAAGTTTGCCGCACACATATTTCAAGTGTTCATTCCATGCAAGCCTTTGATCCAATTTGATGCCCAATAAATTTATGCTTTCACTAACATTAAACTTCGTCAACAGATCTGGCATCGGTCTCCGATTATGGAAAAACACCAGAGTGGTTTTTTCGCGGTTCAGTACAAACCTATTTATTTCACACCATTTAGACATATTCGCAATCGTAAGCCCAATACTAGTCTCAAGTTCCCCAGCACTTCGGGACGGCATAATCACGGAAGTGTCGTCCGCAAAAAGTACTGGATGACCGCATTCGAAACACCCTGGCAAGTCCTTCGTAGCCAGTAAAAATAATAAGGGTCCCAAACCGAACCCTGAGGTACACCAAGAGGAACACTATACTCGTCGGAGCTTACACCATCGATGGAAACGACCAGACGCCTCTCCAACATAAATGACGTGAGCCAGTCCAGCGATATTCCTCTAAAACATGTACTGTACAGTTTATCGGCAAGAACCTCCATATCCACACAGTCGAACGCTCGCGACATATCAAAAAAATTCCCACGACATACTCATTTCCAACCAGTTTATTTCTTCTTAATTCTTCTGTTTACGTTGTACTAAACTTATCATATTAACATTATACTGATTCCTTTTTTAGCTGGCTACACAGATACATTACGTAACCTCAACATGTGCATTGCTAAAATAGACGTCCTAACTGCCTTCGCCCATACAGCCACATCAGCTCCTGATGTATTTATAAAGCCTACCTTATTATCACAAGGAAGTGGTATACTTAGATTGACAAAAGCTAGACATCCTTGTGTTGAAAAGCAGGACTCCGTATCATACATTCCAAACGATGTAGATTTAAATCAAGAAGAAACAATTTTAAATATTATAACAGGGCCTAACATGGGTGGTAAAAGTACGTACATGCGTAGCATAGCCTTGTGTGTTTACTTGGCACATATCGGTAGTTTCATACCTTGCCAAGAAGCGGTAATTTCGTTGGTGGATTGCATACTAACGAGAGTTGGATCTAGCGATTGCGAATTAAAAGGATTGTCTACGTTTATGATGGAAATGATTGAAACTTGCAGCATTATTCGAGTAAGTATCATTTCGTTAATAACACGTTTTGTTTAGAATTATGCAGGACATTAAATTAAACTGTAGAATATTTTTGAATTGACGCCTTGTAACGAACTGTTTGTTGTTCGTGTGTTGTATAGAAATGCCGAAATTGTAGCTGTTAAATACAAATGTTAATTTGTCTTAATAAGTTCAGCATTTCTGTCATATAAACTAAATACAAATGATGGTGAGAAATAATAAGAAGTCGTATAAATTAATAATTAATAGTAGTAATATATATTTATTACAAAAGAAAACTTAATATCTAATTAATTCTGGCAAATATCTGAAATAAAATGCAAAAGGAAAAATCCCTTACCAGAAAATAATATAAAAAAATCTATATACGTATTTCGGCAACTAAGTTGTCGTCTTCAGTAGAAATCTGTAAAAAAACAAAAAAGGGTGTTAAACGTAGGAAAGTAAATAAAATTAAAATAAAGATTGTATTTCGAGTGGCAGAACAAGCAGATGATGCGGTTGAAAACATCGTAGAAATAACGAAGATTTCGTCGATAAAAAGCAGCCCGAAGTTCCTGCTGGAAACAGTACAAAAAAGAAGATGAATAAGAAAAATTTAGATAAGGTATTATTTAAATGATTATTGTTTAATAACTGTAATGTTTTATGTATAATAAAGGAGGAGAGACTGTAAAAATAGAAGTTCAAACAGAAAGTAATTAAATAAATATCGTCTAACAAATTTATGTATAAAGTAACTTAATATGTTCACAAGTATCGATATAAACACGTATAATATAGAATGTGCATTGTATGTAATAAATTCTGACGTTGATAGCTTACGATTGAATCGAACAAAGGACCTACAGAAATGTTTGTGTTAGTTTAAGGTTTGAAATTTTTTTTATTAGAATTGCTTTTTAAATATATGTTACTTCTTGTGTTGTTTGTAAAATTATATATACAGGATTCATTGATTTTAATATAAGAATTATTTAAATTTTAAATGGTATTTTTTTTATTAATGTACAGGAACCCCTTTTACTTAATAATTTCAATTAACTCGAATCGCCCTGAGATAATTTGAGTTGAGCCGCCAAAACAAATAATTTTACATTTTATTTCTAAAGTTTAACTTTAAATTAAATATCTTAATTTAGAGATTGGGTTTTTTCTACATTGTGTCACCCAACTTTGGGTGGTACCTATACATCACTTAAACATGCAAAAGGCGGTTGTAATGAGTTTACTATTGCATTTAATTTTTTAACAAAGTTATGCTAATAAACATATACAGGGAGCCCCACCGAAAACGAAACAGATTGAATATCTCGAAGGAGAAAACTTTTTTGAAAAAACGCAAAAACAGGTCGATTTTCGATCCAAGGGGGACACCCTTCCATCATATCTGCAACTGTGATACGTCATTCCCCTCCCCTCCATCACTCTAACCATTACAATTTAAATAGGGAAAGTACAAAATACGATACATTACTGGAAAGGTAATTGTACGGAGAATTCAGAAAAGTGATTTTTGAGTGCGCTATTTTTGATTTTAGAGCCCTCTAGCGGAAAAAAAAACGGTTACGTATTCCACAATGTGACACATCATTTCAAAGCTAATTTTATTAGCAATTTAATACACAATTGAAAAAAAATTAAATAATTGAAAAACCTTGCAGAGCTCTAATATTAGAAACTACAAACTTATTACTTTTCAAAAGACCCTGACAGTCTGTACTTGACAATGATGACAAATAAATGTCAAAAATATTACATGTTTAGTTGCTAATTAAATTAGCTTTGAAATGATGTGTCACATTGTGGAATACGTTACCGTTTTTTTTCCCGCTAGATGGCGCTAAAATCAAAAATAGCGCGACCAACAATCACTTTGCTGAATTCGCTGTACAATTACCTTTTCAATGATGTATCGTATTTAGTACTTTCCCTATTTAAATTGTAATGGATGAGAGTGATGGAGGGGAGGGAAATGACGTATCGCGGTTGAAGATATGATGAAAGGGTGTCCCCCTTGGATCAAAAATCGACCTGTTTTTGCGTTTTTTCAAAAAAGTTTTCTCCTTCGAGATATTCAATCTGTTTCGTTTTCGTTGGGGCACCTGTATGGAAAAGATGCAGCAAATATATTTATGTTTTTTTTTTTTAGAGTGCTACGTCAAATTCTTTAGTTGTAATAGATGAATTGGGACGAGGAACTTCTACTTATGATGGATGTAGTATAGCATGGTCAATAGCTGAGTAAGTATTTATTTTTTTAATGGTGGAATGGCTTTAATATCTTTTTATTTGTTTCAGACATTTGGTGAAAGAAATAAAATGTTTCACATTATTTGCCACACATTTCCATGAAATCACAAATTTAACTACTCTTCATCCAGGTATACAAAATTTACATGTATCAGCTGTGGTAACAAAAGACACAATTACACCACTGTACCAAGTTAGGGAAGGTGCATGTGATAAAAGTTATGGCATACATTGTGCTAGAATGGCTAACTTTCCAGAAGATGTTATACAGGTATCTTAAACAAATATAAAATATTCATTAATACAAACAAGTGCAAAATTAAAAAACCTGTGGTAGTCACACTACCACAGGCTTTTTTTTGCTTTAGATTAGTTGTCGGCGAAGCAGTACCAATATTCAAAATGCGTCAAAAATGAAAAGGGTTATTATTTGTTAGGTTATTTTAATAAATAATAATAATATTTATTTAGCAATTGCTATTAATATATACAAATAAATTACTTAGAAACTAAAACTTTTTCTATAATATACTTACGGATTAATTGTTTAAATATTCTAATGTTCTTAACACTGAAAAAAACTATAATTTAATCATTACTTAGTTACTTGCTATCTAATTGCCACATATATTTAAATTTCGATTTTTGTTTATCTACTATTCGTTCGTATTTTATACAATTTCTATCAAACACTGTGTGATTAGTGTCAATATCCATTTTAAATTTATCGTTTGTTCTTACACAATTTATACACTTGCATACAATCAAGCTATCACATTTGTTTGTCAAATCACTACCAGCACAATTACCACCTTTTGTTTTTATTGTTTCAATTCCAAGTGCTAGTTTACTTGGATCCATTTTATTTTTAATATCCCTTTTTGTTTCGTGTGATTTTTGATCATCCTTTTTAGGTTTAACAAATAACAGGTCATTTTTATTTTTCAATAGATCGCTATATAAGGTCTTCTTTTTTGCCTTGTTTTCGGTGTTCGAAATAAACTATAAAATTTTGTGAATCAATAATTTTGTTCCGATATAGTTTGGAGACAATCATTAAGTTTTTGATCCATTTCCTTCATTGTTTGACACACTTTCATTTTACGACAAATATCGCATACATATGACGTGTGACTCAACTTACTACCTGTTTCATCACTGACCGCAGCGCATTTACGATGTCTTTCTCTCATATACGATCGAAACACTTTTCCGTTCTTTCTGTCCTCCTAAATTCCATTATTTTTGTCGTTTTATATATGTTGACCCACTTGACAAATGATTAATCATCCATTTTGATTCATCGATGCATTTCACTAATAGTTTCTCAATAATAAATAACAATTTTCTTTTCTACACTGCTCTATTATGCAGAACCGATAAAAATACGTCCTTCCACTTTGAATATTAAACTACTACTTTCGAAGGATTTTTCCTTACATGATTTTCAGAAAGATACTTTGTTCCAAAGATATTTTCTAGATATGATGTCATGTACATTATTTAGAAATGTAATCAATTCCTTCGATATCCTTTTGCATATCCAGAACCATAACAGCAAGCCACGCACATATTTATTTGGAAGTGCTTAAATGTATGTGGTTTTTTTATTTTGTTTACTGATAACTTATCTAAAAACGGCACCATGCCTTTTCCAAGAAGGGTTTGCTAAATGCTCAACATTATTTATCTGATATAGAATCCATTTATCCTATTTAAGTTGCGTTTGTTGATTTGAGCATTGGATAGGAATTCCCGGCGCAACTATACTTGTGTGGAATTATACGATTTGTGAGGAAATGTATGAAGTTCTTTTTGAATTACATACTCCGTATGAAAGCTATGCTTATTTTGAAAGCTTTCGAATAAGCATCTTAGGCGACTGAGTTACTCGCTCCTTAACATCTGCGATATTTCCTACCACCACTTGGTCTTCAAGTTGCAGACCGTGTTCACGTATTTTCTCAAGAGATTGTAGAATCATTTACAAAAATGATTTTATTATAAAAATGATTTCATTACAATCTAGAAGTATAAAAGATTTTTCTTACATGGTATTTAGCAGCTAAAAAGAAAATATATTTATTGATAAATTCTATTTTGATCTTTTGCAATTACGTTTTCCAGTGTTTTATACAATTTCTATCAAACACTGTGTGATTAGTGTCAATATCCATTTTAAATTTATCGTTTCTTCTTACACAATTTATACACTTGCATACAATCAAGCTATCACATTTGTTTGTCAAATCACTACCAGCACAATTACCACCTTTTGTTTTTATTGTTTCAATTCCAAGTGCTAGTTTACTTGGATCCACTTTATTTTTAATATCCCTTTTTGTTTCATGTGATTTTTGATCATCCTTTTTAGGTTTAACAATTAACACGTCATTTTTATTTTTCAATAGATCGCTATATAAGGTCTTCTTTTTTGCCTTGTTTTCGGTGTTCGAAATAAACTATAAAATTTTGTGAATCAATAATTTTGTTCTGATATAGTTTGGAGGCAATCATTAAGTTTTTGATCCATTTCCTTCATTGTTTGACACACTTTCATTTTACGACAAATATCGCATACATATGACGTGTGACTCAACTTACTACCTGTTTCATCACTGACCGCAGCGCATTTACGATGTCTTTCTCTCATATACGATCGAAACACTTTTCCGTTCTTTCTGTCCTCCTAAATTCAATTATTTTTGTCGTTTTATATATGTTGACTCACTTGACAATTGATTAATCATCCATTTTGATTCATCGATGCATTTCACTAATGGTTTCTCAATAATAAATAACAATTTTCTTTTCTACACTGCTCTATATGAAGAACCGATAAAAATACGTCCTCACTCTTTGAATATTAAACTACTACTTTCGAAGGATTTTTCCTTAGATGATTTTCAGAAAGATACTTTGTTCCAAAGATATTTTCTAGATATGATGTCATGTACATTATTTAGAAATGTAATCAATTCCTTCGATACCTTTTGCATATCCAGAACCATAACAGCAAGCCATGCACATATTTATTTGGAAGTGCTTAAATGTATGTGGTTTTTTTATTTTGTTTACTGATAACTTATCTAAAAACGGCACCATGCCTTTTACAAGAAGGATTTGCTAAAAGCTCAAAATTATTTATCTGATGTAAAATCCATTTATCCTATTTAAGTTGCGTTTGTTGATTTGAGCATTGGATAGGAATTCCCGTACGCAACTATACTTGTATGGAATTATACAATTTGTGAGGAAATGTATGAAGTTCTTTTTGAATTACATACTCCGTATGGCAGCTGTGCTTATTTTGAAAGCTTTCGAATAAGCATCTTAGGCGACTGAGTTACTCGCTCCTTAACATCTGCGATATTTCCTACCACCACTTGATCTTCAAGTTGCAGACCGTGTTCACGTATTTTCTCAAGAGATTGTAGAATCATTTACAAAAATGATTTTTTTATAAAAATAATTTCATTACAAGCTAGAAGTATAAAAGATTTTTCTTACATGGTATTTAGCAGCTAACAAGAAAATATATTTATTGATAAATTCTATTTTGATCTTTTGCAATTACGTTTTCCAGTGATATATGACAATTTTTGCATTGTTTATAGCTGGCAGAAGCGCATCAAAGAAAATTAGAATTTTCAGAAGGAATGAAATATATAAATGACTTTGAATTTTCCTTGAAGAGGACTATGATAGAGGTAGTGTATGAATGACTTAATTCAAATATAACCAAATAAACATGTTCTTGTAGGAAGGCGATTCATTAATTGCCGACACGTTAAGGAAACTGAAAAGTATGAATTCAAGTAATATGTCTCAGGAAGAAATTGTAAAAGTAGTAGGGAAGCTTAAATCAGAATTACTTTCTGGAAAAAATCTATTTATTAAAGGCCTACTTGAATCCTCGACTAAGTGATTTTTTTTTTATACTCTTACTCATTATTATTGTTTTGTATAATAAAGTATGCATGCATTTTTTAATTTTCTTTTAATTCCACAAATACAGTGTGTTTACTTATGGTGACTACATACCAGTGGCGGCTAGTGATAATTGTACGTGGGGCCCTCAGAATACCATGCTGTTTATGTATTAAATTCAATGCTTGTATTTTGGCGGCCATCCTGGTTCCTAGCTTTTGAAACACCCTGTATGGTTGATACGTCACAGAGTATCATGTATTAAATTCAAATTTTGTATTTTGGCGGCCATCCTGGTTCCTAACTTTTGAAACACCCTGTATGGTTGATACGTAACGGAGTACCATGCTGTATATGTATTTATTTGAGCGCCGCCACCAGCGCCATCTCAAACCTCGGTGGCCACGTTTGGAACTACAAACGTGGAGGGGGTAAATCTGCGCGATTTCAGGCCCCTGGCCTTGGGAGGAAGGAGTAATCTAGAACTCCCAGTATTTCCCTACTAATAATCTATCGTTTTTTGTGAAAAAGGTGTTTTTATTCCATTCTATGGAGTCAATTTGTTTGTAAGATGAATTTTTCAAGTTAGATCACTATATGTATCTCAAGTTGGAATAATTTAATATTATTGTTTTAGAGAGATTAACTCGTTATAAAGAAAGATTCTATTAATTGAGTTATAGCAGACGGTTCTTGGTGGAGCATTTTATTAATAACTATTTTAAATAAAAATAAAAAATAAAACTTGAAAACTTTCCACAATTTGTATTTAGTCTTTGCGACATATGTTTCGGTATTTTTTCATACCATTCTCTAGCCGAACTAACAGGTCAGTTTGTTCTGTTAGTTCGGCTAGAGAATGGTATGAAAAATACCGAAACATATGCCGCAAAGACTAAATAAAAATTGTGGAAAGTTTTCAAGAGTTTTATTTTTATTTAAAATAGTTATTAATAAAGAAAGATTTTTCGTAATGATAAAGAAGTTTTCAACATGTATCCAATTTGAGTACTAGGATGCATTTTTAATTCATTTATTCACATGAATTTCCGAAATATCGGATAAAATTGTTTTAGTGAGTTTCATTAATACACATAAAAAATATTTATTGGTTTTACAAAACATTCTATTACAATTTTATATTAGGCCGTTATGCTTGCTTCGTTGGCTCCATGTCTGTTGTTATTTCCGTATCCGTAACTGTTTCTGAATATTCTACAATAGAAAAAAACATTTTAATATTTTCTTATTTAATTGTAAGTAAAGAAACAAGAGCTAATAGTGATTGGAAACCGAAGTATTGGCTAAAATTGCTACACTTTCTCCTAACTATAAGCAAAATTAAAAGAGGATGCAGGAAAATTGGCGATACTAAAATGATGTAACGTCTATATATTTTTTTTATTTAACAAAGTTTCGGATAAATGTCCGCTTACACCTTCAGGAATGCCTTACCTGCTTCTACCCCTGTATACTGATGGAAAATATGAAGAAAGGAACTGCACTCCAGCTGAATTGTTTTGTAGGTTATGGATTTACAGAAAATCACAGATGGATAAATAAAAGGACGCCACTGCCTGTGTATTCCCTTCACCAAGATGATCCTGACCCGGGAGAAAATCAGGTAAGAGTATTCAAGATAGTTTTAAAGATAAGACAAAACCACAAATTTCCAACAACAAAACTATTTAATATTCAATTAGAATACAGTCTTGAACTATATAAATGCGCAACAAGGCGCAAAATTAACCCAAAAGAATAATTTGTTACACTTTTTTTTTGGGTCTTTTATTTTCCATGCCGTGGACTTATATTTGGGCATTGAATATTTGTGGTACACTTTCTTCGAACGTGGCTGTACATTCATGATGCATTACTCACACTGGGTTGTAATAAATTTTAGGATTGTTGTTTAGGTTGTTTTATGAATTATATACGTATTAACTATTTTACATTGGAATTATGTTGTCTTTTGGAATTATCTTTATTTATATCCTTGTTAATTAAGTTTGAAATAATTATTTCATGGTTGACCATCCAGCGCCATCTCGTGTGGTGGTGTGTCGCTAACGTTCGTAAGAAGCAAGTCACTATCGCCAGTAATTTATATTTAGATGTTCCCTTCCGCGTGTTTAATTATCCTTTGTTGTAATTTTTTATTAGTTGTTTGCGTTTGATGTTCGTATCTCACAATTATAGTAGAATTAAACTACGGTGTCATTACATGTTACCGTTAGATGTCATTGATATCTGCCGCGTTTCCCCCGGTGTGATATGTAACTTTCACTTTCTATCGGTGAGTCGTTTGAAGCGGTTGTTAGCTGCAGGAAAAATTCTGTTCGGTGCTCCATGACAATTCACACGCAGACTCAATCGCGCATGCTTGGAACGTACCGTTCCAATCGTGCGTGATTGAACGAGCGTGTGAATATATATGGCATGTCCACTCGAAGAATGCGCAGTAACCCTGTCAAATCAGTCACGCGTTCTTATCCACTCTTGTTAAATTGGTTAAACTGAAAGGTTGTGGCGTGGGACACTTTTCACGATTTTCTAAAAATGGCTGATACACGATATTGGTCCAAAGACGTTATGTTGATCTTTATAGAAGAGTATAAATGTCATCCATGTTTATGGAAAATAAGATCAAAAGAGTACATTAATAAAAATTTAAAAAACGAAGCCTATGAAAAATTAGTTAAACTTTGCAAAAGTATTTATCCAGAAGCCAACCGCGATTTCGTAGTTAAAAAAATTCAAAGCTTGCGAGGATCTTTTCGAAAGGAGACAAAGAAGGTAGAGGAGTCAAAGAGAAGTGGTGCCTCTGCAGACGATGTTTATGTACCTTCCTTATGGTACTATGATTTGTTGTTGTTCACCAAAGATCAGGAAATGCCCACTAGCAGCATAAGTAACATCAGTGATATCCAAGAAAGTGATAATTTTGAAGAACAATATGTGGAACATGAAGTGGATGTGTCACTTTCAGAAGAGTCTACACCTATAAAGGGAAAGGAAAGTAATGAAAACACGGAGGTAAGTATATAGAATATATATTTGTAATTATTACACATGTGATATACATTAAACAAATTAGTATTTCATGTCCTATGCTTTTCCTTTCTGAAGCATTTCGTCTTGAAATTCTATTCGCCCGTCTCCATTAAAATAATTCATATAAGCTTCACGAACTTCTTTTGCCAAAGACGAAGCGTTTCTTGTGGTGCTTGATTGTAGGCGTGTCAGAGCAACATTTTCATTTCTCCAGTCACCCATTACAACATGTCCATCATTATTACAACTATCAAATGTTGAACTATTTGCGTAGGTATGGTGTTTTCAGTTTTAGTAAAAAATTGTGCAATGTGCAAATAGCTAAAATTACATATAATATTTTTCTTGAAGCCATGTTTATTGCTGTGTGTAGAATTCGGAATTTAGATCCAATTTGTCCAAATGCGTTTTCTGAAACATTTCTAGCTCTAGATAATCTATAATTAAAGATCCGTTTTCGATAATTTAACTCCTTTTGTGAAAATGGTTTTAGGAAATGTTCGTGCAAACTAAATGCTTCATCTCCAAGAAATACATAGGGTAAGTTATTAACTGTTTCAGTGTTATCTGGCGAATTTGGTTTAGACGTCAGTAATTTCTTGTAAAAATCCGTGTACTCAATGACACCTCCATCTGATAATCTACCATTTTTTCCCACGTCCACAAAAATGAATTCGTAATTTGAGTTCACTAAAGCCATTAAAACAATAGAATAAAAATTCTTATAATTATAATATTGCGCTCCTGAATGAGCAGGGGGCACAATCCTAATGTGCTTTCCATCCAAAGCACCTCCGCAGTTTATAAATTGCCATCTCTTTTGAAATCCTTTACCAATATTGATCCATTCTTCCTTGGTTGTTGGAAACTGGAAACAAAAAGTACTTATTCATTTTTTTTTTCTAGATAACTAATATTGCATCTACGTCTTCGACGCAAAAGAAGGACAATTTTCGAAGAAACAAGAGACCAAGTACTTCTAGAGAGAGTGAAGAATTTTACGATATGTGTAAAACGATATTGGGGTCATCAACAAGTAGTTTACCTGCCACCGAATTTGATGCTGTAGGAGTTAACATTGCTAAAAAGCTGCAAAGGATGCATCCCACTCAAGCCATTTTCGCCGAGAGCATTATTAATCAAGTATTGACAAAAGGTTTATTGGGTACCTTGACAGATAACACAAAACTATATAATGGACGCTATAGTGAGCCATTTCAATCACCAAATTACAGCACTATCGCGTCACGTCCATCTAGTGCCTTTTCATATAGTTCTGGAGACATCTCTCAATCAGTAGGGCAGAGGCAGTATACAGCACTTTCTACAGCTGGTAATTCCCAGACTCAGGTCATCCTGGACATAAATCCTGATTCTGACACTAGTGCTACATTGTTTTATGAGAATTCCGAAGATTTACTTAGTACTTAGGAATTGTTTATAATTATTAGTACAAAACTTTATGTAAATTACAAGCAAATAAAATTTATTGTGTATAAATATCACGTGTACTATAATTTTCTCGAATTTCTCTATTGATTACCTATGCATGTACTAATTCGAACCGTTGATTGACTAGTTATAAATGCGCATTCTTACAAGAATTCGCATGTCTACTATCCCTCTCCGAAAGAAAAGAAGCGATATATGGACATCTCGGAGTCAGATTTTGGCCACACGTTTTGTGATTTCATGTCTTATAACTTGTCAGTCAACGCTCGAACTTAAAAGATGCTTGTCGAATAATTCGTAATATGCGAAAGAAGGAGCTCATTGGATTTTATTACTAATGACTTACTTTCATAAACTCTGCTTTTAAAGACTCATATATAGCTTGACAAGTTTCAGGAATTAAATCGCAGAGGGTTGAAGCACCAATTCCTGTAGTGAACTTTAGATCTTGCAAAGATCGCCCCGTTGCTAAAAATCGCAGTGTAGCCGTTAATCGCTCCTCTGGTGGAATGCTCTGTCTCATTATTGTATCTTGTTTAATAACCTTGGGAGTAATCATTGCCAATAATTTATTAAATGTTTGGGAATCCATTCTTAAATAGTTCCTGTAGTCGTCTGGATAATTTTCTTTTAGTTCCAGTAGAAGTGGCATGTGCCCAAAAAGATTCCGATCTTTTTTCCACTTTTTAACCCATTCAGTTCTTATGTAACACTTTTTACGCCTCTTTTGTAAAATTTTGTGATAAGTGTACATAGCAGCGACGAGAATAATTTTCTTATTTGAAATATCCATTCTAACAAATAAAATTAGCTTAAATATATAAAATCTCGACAAACATTTTAAGCTTACCTAAAATTCCAAACGCCACGCTGATCACTAGTGATACAAGACACTTTTAGTGTTCACACACACGGGATCTGCTCTTACAGCTTTAAACAGCGAGAAAGAATGAGGGATAAAACCGTAGCTATATCTACTGCAACAATCTTAACGCGCCCCGTTCAAGTCTGCGCTCTAGAACTAGCGACTGGAACGTGGCGTTCTAGGTATGCGTGATTAAGTCTGCGTGTGAACGCCGCTATTACCGTTGATGCCAAAGACTAATGTCTAGTCGATGATCCGCAGGAAGCACTGGTAATGTTTCGTTTGTATTTATCGCTAATTTCGACGGATGTTTAGTGAACAGTAATTTTATTCCTGGTAAGGGCGTTAAATCTTTCCAAACTTATAGTAATGCTTTACTTTTTGTATCTTTTGTGTAGCAACTATCGCACGGCGATTGTTTAGCGCCAGATTGCGTGAAAAGCCGAATTAATTCCGTTTTGGATGTAATGGCGTTGCCGCCATTTTGCTGTTTTTGTACTTGTAACTACCGCATGGGATGAACTGGTAGCAATCCAGGGAAAAGACCCACAAATCCTTCCGTTTACGAGATCGAGAATTCAATGCAATTAAGGAATTTGGTATCTGTGTTGTCGAGGGAAAATTTATGTGAAACTTGTGGAGGAAGAAAAAGTTTGTACAGCTAAGTAACTAGTTTGATTAATTTGATGGCTCGCGGATGATCTAATTATATCCTGTTTTGTTCTTCTAAACTGTAATGTGTATAGTTAATTTTATTTCCAATGTTAATTCAATTTTTCCGGGAGAAAATTCATATTTTGATTACTGCTTCTTGGAGTGGTCAAGGTTTGAGCTTTTAACTTCATTTAATAACTTATTTAAATAATCTCTCGCTAAGAGTTGCCTAATTATATATTATCTGTGGAGGAAGCTTGAAATTCGCCATAGCCTTGCGGCTGCATTCACATTCATATTTTTTTGTTAACGTAACCCTAATGGGGTCAGGCTATGATCAGTGTGTAAATTTTATTTAGTTTACGTAATCGCATTCAGCGGACCTTTTTTTTGTTATATTATTTATCTATCTAAGACCAACTGTTGATCTACTAAGTGGTCTTCGCGTACACATTTGACTGAACTAATTACTTAGAAATTGATTTTTTTTTTAATAAGCTCATGTAGATTTACGGTTACTATTGCGAACTTACTTAATTATTTTGTCACTATCAATATCAATTATTTTGTTCTTTGGTCATGAGATGTTACCTGTGGCTGTAATAAACTTGTTATTTGTTCGGATTTTGTTACCCTTTTCTTTTGCAACCTTAAGTACTCGAAATTGATTTTGCTCCGGGATCAAATCACTTTTGGGGTGGGAATTATTTAAATTTTTATACGGGGCTGGCGCCTTGGACATTTCATCCACCTCTGTTCCGACTGAACACACGCCCACATCACCGGAAGAGTTAGCGTCGAAATTCCCATTCTATGTTCTCCACCGTACTAGGGAAGCACTGTACTGAAGGTGGCACTACACTCTCCGAAACTTTTAGGTAATTTTCGTATGCGCAGGGCTATAGTTAAGACAGACTAGTTGTGGCACATGTAGACTATCGCCGGAAGAAAACTTTTTATTATCGACGGCGCCATTTTGTTGCGCTTCCGGCCTGTATTATTTGAAAGCCAAATCCTCCCGTTTACAGGGCGGAGGCGGTAATAAATTGTTTATTAAATTTTGGGACTTAAACAAAAATATTTACATATGATTTACAGTTCAGTCTGAGTTAGTACACAAAAGTAAAATAAGTGACAGTGGAAAATTATAAGTGAAGGCACCCTAATTTATTTTTGGACAGCCTGTATATCGCACATAAAGTAGCAATAGTAGCTTTCAATTCGTACAAAATTTAATTCCAAGCGATAACTCGAAATCTCTTGCTTTACATCGGTATTACAAAATGTGTCCTTACGTGTTACAACACTGTGCATAAATTTAAATGTGCTTATGAATTGAATGAAAACTTTAAACAATAGCCTCCAAAAATTTAATTCGAAATACAAAATAACTTAAGTAAAACAAATATGCTCGTAATGTGACAGAGAACAAGGCTTGACCCTGATCAACGTTACACAAAATTTAAAATAATTGGCTTAGGGCTACAAAACATCTAAAGTTGGAAATTAAAGGCTGAGATGACCTATCGATAAAAATAGAATACAACTAAATTACACTCAGCACAAGAAATAATAATTAAATGACAAGTTTAAAACGTTTATCCCCGCAACTGAAAATTATTATAAGCCCCACGCGATAAGTCCAAATACACTTAAATGGGAATTTACTTAACGTTCTCTAGCCCTAATTAACACAAACCTTACGTTAAATTAAGATTGAGCCCAAACTTCCGTGCTACAGATTGGCAACGCTTAAACATGTGAAGTTTTGAGAGAAAGATAACTTAAGAGATAGAGAAATTCATTTTTAAAATTAAACAACAAATTATCCTGACGGTATCTTACATATTGACACAAATACTTAGAAGGAAACAATCAACACTTATCTTTTGTCCCAGAAGGCATAGCCTCAATATAAACTGTAGGAAGTCGGAGGTATCAGTCACTATTCGAGGCTTCCATGAAATGCAAGCTTCATGTAAGAAGATTCAGAGGATTCCTAGCTCTACTGATTTTGTTGTTAACTTTCTTCTACGAAAAGATAAATTAATTTCCTTACAAGGTTCCCTATTTTAAAGATGGCGTCAACACGTGTTGACCATTCACTCAGGGGGACGATGTATGCGTGAAATTTCACACAAAATAAGAAGCTATAAGGCAAGGGTAACGACATACATCAGAAACAATTCCACACAACTAAAAAAAAACTAAGAAAAAGACACTCACCAGAATTTAACTCTACCAACGCACTAAATAATCCGACAAGACGTCAAAATAAATATCCAATCAAGGTTTATGAACCTCTGCGGTAACGTCCGCCTTCAGGCGTATTTTACGAACGGCAACGGCAAATTTCCACCAAGATAAAACGCCGAGGTCAAGCGATGGCGATTTTTAAATCTTCTTCTTAACCAATGAACCGGTAAAAGAATTAAAATGAACGAGAAGACGCTCTAATTAACTCCCACTAAAGATAACAGCACAAGACGGCCAAAACATGCAGTTGTACAAACATTTGAAATTTTTTCGAGTCGAGAATTTACAAACAAAAGAAAGCCTAATAATTCCTAGGGAAGAAAGGGGAAAATAAAAGAAAATTCCCTAAGACGAAGCAAATGGAGTAAAGGTAATTAATATTAAAAGCAATTTATATCATACGGCAGTCCTTAACAATATTAAGTTGCCTAACGTATCAGATAAATTTAACCCACTAAATCTAGCGCAACTAAGGTTACATATAGGCCCAGTTAACTAGGGTTTCGCTGTAAGAGACAACAAAGAAAGATACGAAGAGAAGAAAAATTACCTGTTTCCTCTACCGTGCTAATTGCAGGCAATTCCTCCACGCCTCCTGCTATATCCTCGGGACTTCCTACAATTTCTTCGGGACTTCCCAAGTATTCTAAAACATTTTAAATATACTCAATTACATTTATGTGTACCGCTTGAGTATTGGTTTTGCTGTGAAGTACTTGACTCCTAGGCAAATGCGGAGAGGCATCAATTTAAACATTTGAATTCCCCACGCGCGCCCCGCTCATACGACGTTCTCACAATTTGTATAGATATTTACCTTCACCATCTTCTGCATCCACCATCTCTCCTCGAGCTAAAGCGGCTTCTCCTATAACAATTTATGGTATATTACATACATATTACATAAGGATATTTGTAATTACCTTCAACTTCAAATGCTCGACTTTCAGTGGTTATCATAGTGGCTGAAATATGGATTAAATCAATCAAATTTTATTTCTTTCTTATTTTATTAAATGTTAATACATACCGCATGTGTAAAATATCATTAGGTATAGGGATTTAATGTTTACGTGCGATCTATACGTATGCATGTAATTCGTGGCAACGTGGTACTCCTACTGTCCGTCACCAATGCCAGCAATAACCGACACCACAACGATTTTCTCCGATCCCCATTCTTCCCACTACCCACCACCGAGACTTTACATTCAATGTTTAGCTGCGAACTTGTATTTGCGAGCATGTATCGGTCGTCGCTGCCATTGGATAGGAAAGTAGGGGTACCACGTTGCCACGTATTGCATGCATTGATCGCCTATGGCAAATGAAAATTGACACATCCGGTATAATGTTTCCAACCTGTTACATGTTGTGGTGAATGTAATGGAAAAGAAACGTGTGTAGTGAAAAGTTGTGTTATATCTTTATTACCACTTTCCAAGGTAATATCTTCTTGCATGTCAGGAGACGCCTGTAGAGTTTCCAAATACGCCATTGTTTCAGTATCAATACCTAAGTTTAAACATACATTTTATTTTAAATGTAAACACTAACTTAAAACCACACAAACCTATTTCTAAACCTTCAATGAGTGTTTGATCACCTGCCAATCCTTCTGTCCAGTCTCCAGCAGATGCTTGTCCTGGTTCACTTTCTGATGGTATGAATTTTAATACAGAATCTATGATACTATCAGCAATTTCAGTTGAGGTTGCATCATAGTCTGTTGTAGGTGAGGCTCTAAGGTATTATTAATTTATTAAAACATATATTGTACGATGGAAATCTGTTATGGTTAGGATTTTGTAAAATAGTTATTTATGCGAAATGTTACTCTACAGTTTTTCAGTTGAAAACATAAAAATCTAGTAATAAAAACATCATAAATCTAAATGTGTGATTGAATTGTGTAAAATAAACATTTTGAATGAAATATTCTAAACTTACTCATCACCATCGTCAGTTTCAATTATTTCATTATAGTAGTCGTGCCAATGTGGTCTACTTTCTGTATCATCATTATCATCATCATATGGCACTTCTTCCATTTCCATCTCATCACCTTGGAATCTCTCTTCATCTTCCGCGTAAAGTAACTGTCCCTCTTGCAGGAGCCTCTTCATTACCCTTCGCGTGTAATAGCCTTTATAAGCCGCTTTTATTAGCGTGGCCGCCCTGTTAGCTTCCTCGTACGTTACACCGGTTTTCCTGTACAGATAGATGGCGCTCCTTGCTGCGACCCTCCAATCTATCATGCCCGACAGCATTTGATTTTCTCTGTGATGCCTTTCCCTAAAAGCTCTGAACGCTCTCTGGATTATCTCTGCAGCTTCTGTCTCCTGTTCAATATACTTTCCATATTGATCCAATACGGTTGAAACCATATCCATCTCTTCTTCCTCTTCAGTTCCGTGATCAATTACTACATAGAATAATTAACAAAATATTACCAAGAAATTTACTGTTTGAATAAACATACTACAAGGACGAATCATATCGTAGTACTAAATATCCACGAAATTACTGCGTTTACTTTCGCTTATATAGAAGAAAATTAAACTTCCATATTCGACAATAATATAAACATCGATTAAATTATTGTCGACTCACAAAATAATAAAGTAGAATAATATCTAGATGGGTACTCCTTTAAACCTTCAGAAATTAACAATATTTTGTTTAAAACACAATTATCGTCTTTATTTTAGAGGCAGCTATAATCTTTTTCCATCCAGTGTAATTAAGTAACATAAGTTACATCGAAACTACATTTTTTCCCTTAAACTTTAGTAAAAAAGTGTTAACATTCTGACAAATTCTTTCAAAATGAAATCCTAATTAAACAAGCAAAATGTTTTGACATAACGATTTATAACACTGGAGAAGCACAATTTCAAGTAATTTCAAGTAATCTAACCTACAAAAGCCATTTCAGAACTGTCAGAAATAATAGAGTTGTCAAGAGTAAGTGACTTTTGCTTACAAATATGGCCGCCTAGGCTAACGTAGACATACAAATTATTCATTTTATCACATCCGCTGTTATTTACCTACTATATTTTCGCATCCAACAGCTTGTATGTAGTAATACATTAATTGTCTATCTTAAAATATATTTATATCCACAAAATTCATTTCAAGAATGTCGTAATAATAACGTTCATAAATACAAATTTGTCAACAATGCTTGCCTACTAAGCAGAATAGCCAAGTATTTAATAAAATATAGGTGTAGAAATGTAATATTACAGATGAAAAATTATTTGAAAGCAAGAAAAATGGACCGATTCACTTATATTCCGAAGAAAAGGTACCCGATTTGACGAAAACTTTATTAATAATGTGTATTCAGAAAATTTCGAAGTAAACTTTTGGGGTTGGATTTCAATTCATGGGACTGGTATGTTATAGGAAATAGAAGGAAACTTAAATTCAGAGACTTGTATAACATTCTAAGTAATGTGATAATGTTGCGTTCAGTGGAGCTATTTTTTTCATATCACAATTTTATAATTCGACAGGATAACGCCCCATCCATACATCGGACAGAGTGAAAACATGGTTCAGAGAAAAGAACATCAATGTGTTGGGGTTGTTGATCAAAGAAATAAAGAAATTGAATCGAAGACCTCAAAATACAGAAGAACTGGTAGAAATAGTTCACCAGCATGGGAGAATGTAAATCAAAATAGTTGTACCAACCTTTATAAGTCTATTCCAAATAGATTGCAAGAAGTTTTAAACAAAAACGGCTCTATAACCAGATATTAATGCATTTTTAATTAGTATTTTGATTCGTATTAATCAGATAGAAATTGTTTTGATAATTATTTGATATTCCATAGAATAATGACTTGACACTAATGACAAGTAAATAAAGCCGGGTTTACAAAGTACGATATCTCTTGTCTACTTTTTTTGCTTTCGACTGTATATCAAGAAGATGACATAAGGTATAAATACTGGCAGGAAATAGGCAAATTATTGAAAAAACAAGGGTGTTTGGAGATAGAAAGAATGGAAGTGCTGTGGAGAGTTCTCAAGAACACACTTTTGAACGCAGCAAAAAAGGTATACGGAAGTTTGAGATATGTAAAATACAGAAAACATAGTGAAAAATTAAGAGTGCAGTAAAAGAAAAGAAAAAATTTTGATAAAAATATTGTACAGCTCACGAAGAATACACAAAAGAAATGTCATAAGTTACAAGTATATTGATTAAAGTAGTAAAACAAAAATCCTGGACAGACTTTGAAACGAAAATGCGATTTGTTTGAGGCCGAAACAGTCGAGAAAGCCGGGACAGAGGAACTTTCGTCTGAAGACTGATGAGGCAACACCAAACATACAACAGAGGGAGATTGGAGAAGCAGTGCAAAAGTTTTAACCAGAAAAGGCAGCCGGAATTGTCAATGTAAAACCAGAAATGCTGAACTACATGGGAGTCAATGCTACATGGCATGGGAAAGGAAAACAATCCCTGAGGACTGGAAATGGCATTACCTCGTTCCTTTACATAATAAAAGGTGGACTACACGAAAAGCTCCAATTATAGAGGTATATCATAGTTATCAGTAGCTGAAAAGATATTGTAACGAAACAAGTGCACAAAGAAAGGCAGACTTCCGAGCGACAATAAAAAGAGGTTGTAAATCATCTCGGCGCGACTGGTAAACATCATAAAGCAATAAATCATCCATTTGCGTTGTACTTCGTAACGAGACAGAATGTCTATCGAATGTTCCACAAACATCGAGAGAAAGATGGAGTTTACGCGAATGCTTCCAGATGTTTCGTATGTGTATATAAGGCGACTGGGTCACCGATGGATGAGGAATTCCGGAATAAGAAAGTCCTTAAGTAGTCTCCTGCGGAACAGTAAGATAAATATAAGAAATATATAAATAGTTCCTTTAGTGGTAGCCGAAGAAAAGACATAAATGTTAGAGTGTTATATAAATAGAAATAAATATAAATACGGTGCAGTTTTTATTATAGTGCAATAAAGATATAAATATTACAGATATACCGGGTGGTGCAATAGTGTGTCGGCGGAGCTTAGTGTGAAAACTAATAACGCTGCAGCAATGAGACTTTGTACGTATGTAGTATGCGACTGTGCATTTTCTAATTTTATTTACAAATATACAGGGTGTTCCAAATTTTCGCAACCACATTCAACTTTTTTATTTTAAATACATTGCTATACTTTCTAGATATTATAATGATAGCCATTCAAATTATCTTTGCAATGATATATGGATATGTGCACTTCAGACTGTTCGTTTTGATTTTATTGATAATATTGTTAAAATCTTGACAGTTGCAGCATCTAACATTTTAAGCTGTAGTCTGTAAATGGGTAGAATGCCTAACGTAACTCTTGTGTTACTAATTTATGGACTAACACGTTATTTGTTTTGAGGTTGAACAAAGTGAATAAATATACAGGGTGTTAAATATGTCGTGTCTAAATTATCGATCTTTATTGGTTATTTTCTCGTTTTTTTTAAATCTAACCTATAATATTTTTATAAGTCAGCATATTCCTTGTAAAATCGCCTTTAAAATGGTACCAATAACATAGTACTTATTTCTAGTATTTTCAAAGTTATAACCCTTTAATGGGATATACTCATGTTTATAACATGCAAAATGCGGGGCATCTAATAGTTGGTTGGCCATGAAAATAAAACAAAGTAATTTTAACAAACACCTGTTTTTTAAATGCTTTATCATTAGTTTTAGAAATACATTTTGAAAATTTTCGATAATAAAACAATCTTAATTTATAATGTGTTCAAATATATTTCCATTCTGCTCTACACATGCTCTCAACCGTCTCTGTATCGACAGACTTACATTCTCAGCTAAGTTATTCTCACTTAATTGAAGAAAAGCGTTTCTTATTCGTTGCTGCATGTTCTCTGCCGTTGTAGGAGGTGTTGCGTAAACAATGTTTTTTACAGTTGGCCACAAAAAGAAATCACAAGGTGTGAGATCTGGTGATCGTGGTGGCCAGCTTATCAAACTTCCTCTCCCAATCCACTTATTGGTGAATACCCTATCTAAATGTGCTCTTGCAGCAGCACCATAATGTGCTGGTGCACCATCATGTTGGTACCACAATCTCCTGATGACGTTATCTGGGAGGCCTTCTAATAGCAATGGTAAATTATTTTGTAGGAAATTTGTGTAGATTGCACAATTTAAAGTATTATCAAAAAAGAATGGACCAATAATAGTGTTTCCTATGATGCCTCCCCATGTGTTAACACTCCATTTTTGTTGATATAAAATCGGCTGAACAAAATGTGGATTTGTAGTGTCATAATAATGGATATTTTTTCTGTTTGTGGTTCCACAATTAGCAAATGTTGCTTCATCTGTGAAAAGCACATGATCTAGAAAAGTTATATCGTGTCGTAATTGTAAAAGTAGCCATTCACAGTACACTAGTCTCCTTTCAAAGTCCGTTTGTAATAAGCCTTGATGATTTTGAATTTTGTAAGGGTGAAACTTATGTTTTTTTAAAATCCTTTTTACAGCAGTGACTTCTATCCCGTGTTGTTTCGAAATTATCCTTGTAGATACGTGCGTATTTTTCACAATGGACTGGACGACTATCACTTCATTATCTTCTGTAATCATAGTCTTACTTCTTTCATGTTCGACGTAATTCACTGAACCCGTTCGAAGAAACCTTATTAACAAATTTTCAAACGTTTTACTATCCGGTGCTCTTCGGTCGGGATATTCCATCGCATATGTTCTTGATGCTAAAAATGGATTTCTGTTGCTAGCGCCAAGAGCAAATACCATGTCTATGAGCTCCTCTTTCGAAAAATTCATTTTAAAGCAAAAACAACAATAAACTATTATGGTATCTAAATGAGAAATAATGTCAATAAAGCGATATAACTGATAACAAGGTAAATACAACACGTAACAACTACTAACAAACAAACGGAAATTAATAATTCACTAGCCGAACTTAATTTATAACAACAAAACGCAATTACAGAAAAGAGAAAATACAGAAAACGACTTTTTATGGACTTTTGAAGTAGAGATTTGACGTTTGGTTGTACAGCCATTTTTTTTTAAACCAAGGCCAACCAACTATTAGATGCCCCACATATTGCATATTATAAACATGAGTATATCCCATTAAAGGGTTATAACTTTGAAAATACTAGAAATAAGTACTATGTTATTGGTACCATTTTAAAGGCGATTTTACAAGGAATATGCTGACTTATAAAAATATTATAGGTTAGATTTTAAAAAAACGAGAAAATAACCAATAAAGATCGATAACTTAGACACGACATATTTAACACCCTGTATATTTATTCACTTTGTTCAACCTCAAAACAAATAACGTGTTAGTCCATAAATTAGTAACACAAGAGTTACGTGAGGCATTCTACCCATTTACAGACTACAGCTTAAAATGTTAGATGCTGAAACTGTCAAGATTTTAACAATATTATCAATAAAATCAAAACGAACAGTCTGAAGTGCACATATCCATATATCATTGCAAAGATAATTTGAATGGCTATCATTATAATATCTAGAAAGTATAGCAATGTATTTAAAATAAAAAAGTTGAATGTGGTTGCGAAAATTTGGAACACCCTGTATATTTGTAAATAAAATTGGAAAATGCACAGTCGCATACTACATGCGTACGTAAAGTCTCATTGCTGCAGCGTTATTAGTTTTCACACTAAGCTCCGCCGACACACTATTGCACCACCCGGTATAAATAGTACTGGTAAATAAATACCTGTGTTAATTTAAATCGTAGTAGTTTAAGTGTGATACATTAGTTTTACATTTTTATATTGTAATTAATTTTAAGTGTATGAATATACAGACTGTTTTAAATAAATAAATTACACGAGTTGTTTATTGCGAACCTGAAAACGTTACAATATGGAAAAGGATAATAGAGAAGCGATTAAAAGCAAATTTATACTCAACTCTCGGAGAGAATCAGGCAGGTTTCAGCATTTGATACACTACCGAGGCATAGGATATGATCATCGTAGGAAAACAGAGGGAATAAGAAAGAACTACTGAAGGCAGTCAAAAGTGACTAAAATCGGATATACCTACAAGAAGCTTTTTCACACATAAAGGAGTAAGAAAAGGCGGAATTCTGAGCCCACTTCCCTTCATAACTGTTATGGACGATATTGCAAGAATTGCCTACAACCTAAAGGGGTATTTATGTAGGATCCAGAAATTTCCAAACGATATATAGTAACCAAAGAATTTTTGATCCCGGCGACTTAATTACACCTACTAATAAAAATGTCCTGCAAAGAAATATAGAAAGTAAATGAATATAGAACGAAAAAAAAAGTTGTATTTCGTATTATTAACCTCGCCTTGATGAAGTTTTCACTTCTGCCGTGTGGTCTTAAGCACGCCCAATTTTATTTTGAATCTCTTAACACTTGTTTGAATGAAATAATTACAATTACCTATTTAATAAATTACAAATTAATGACATAGGTACCCATATGTGAAGGTTTTTTCTTATCGGCCATATATTGTTTGAATGAAGTTTGAATAATTGATGCCATTCTATCTGCATCCTCTTTGCTCAATCCCGTTACCAATAATAATTCAACTGTAGTCTGGCCAATGCGTATTATAGTGTCTACTAAGCGTGCAGCGACTAAAAAGAACAGTATAAATTTCACGTAAATCTTTCGTTTTATTTTGAAGACCTCTTGCATTTTCCCTTGTAATCATTAAGGCATCCAGATAATCAGCTATGAATGTGTAAATATGTTCTGGTTGACTGCGGATTACCTAGAGGAAATATTCGTTTAAGGGATACCGTTATAAAAATTCATTAGTAGTCGCACTTCTCTGGAAATGTCGCTCATTAATTCCCTCAATCCGTCAGGAATTACATATATAAATTTTGCGCATCGTTTGTAGAGCATAACATCCATAATGAAGTAAGTATTTAAATCCTGTGTGCAATTCACAAAGTTTACACTTTTAATGAAAATGAATGTTAGGGATTTAGATAACTGACAGTGACATGTGTAAGCTTGACACGAACATGATAGGATTGATTGGGCGCGTTCCATAACGATCTCAACGCTCGTAGCGATTCCAATGTTGTTCATTTAATCCACACAACTTCTGACGATCTTTCCACGTGAACCCTGTGTATGAATGCCCATGACGCTCTAGGCTATACTCATATCGCTGAACAGATTCAGTAATCACGATGGGTTCACGTGATCACACCCAAGTTAGTATGCACACATGCACATAAAATCATCAAGGATCAATGTCTGTTTAATAGTTATCGCCTTAGTATTTGACATAAGAAATTGTGTACCTATATTCGTTTAAAAACAGATTTAACGGAAACAGAAACGTAAAAACATCTGCGATCTGTAATACTATTACAGTTTACCTAATCGCCGAATGTAAACGATCTTTGCCGCCGACCGTTTTTATGCATTGGATGCCTTGATCGCGATGTAATCACGCACTTTTATTACTGAATCTCTTCAGCGATTCTAGTATAGATAGTTGACGTTTCTGGATTTGGTTCGAACCAAGGAAGATAGAAGAGAATAGGAAAATGCATTCTCGACAAAAAGTGGCGCCAGAAGGGGTATGTTCACATCTGCCATTGGCCGGTCATTACTTGCTTATTTGCCTAATATATTTTTTGTATTTTATTCTTTATTATCCTCAGTTACAAACTTCTTATATTAAACTATTTATTTTTTATTTAATACCTTCCATACTATCAACACGCGACAGCAAACTGACGTGGGGTGCTCATGTTGATCGACTGGCACACCGTTTGACTACCGTCCTACATGTGCTAAAAAATCTAACACAAAAGGTAGATTTTGACGCATTGCTGGTGGCCTATCATGGCATGTTTCACAGCGTTATGAGTTACGGAATTTTATTGTGGGGTGGGTCCGCACACCGAAAGGATGTTTTAATCTTACAAAAAAGAGCAATAAGAATAATTACAAACACTAAACGTTATGATTCGTGCAGACCTTTATTTAAACGGTTCAGAATATTAACTTGCACGAATCATCAGTTCATTTATGAATGTCTTGTTTACTGCAAAGAAAATTTAATGTCTCACTACCGGCAGTCGGTATACGACACAAGACAGTATGCACAGCCTCATTTTCGACACTCTAGGAATATTAACCCTTTCAGGTATATATCCTTAAAACTATATAACTCGCTACCTACCCATTAGAAAGAACTAAATTATTTTAATTATAAAAAAACTATTAAAAATTTTCTAAAACATAACCCTTTTTACGAGATTCAGGAGTTTATTGGGGCGTTGACTCATCTTTAAACATTTTGGGTATCATATATTGCCTCAATAGCAACTTACTTTATTATACGTTTTTAAGTATTGTTTTAGTTTGTATACTTGGTTTTGTTTTGCTATGTTACAGACAAATTTTTTTTTCTTTCTCTTTTACATGTATAAGTTTGTTATATACACATCTATATATATTGTTTTTCTTGACGTGTGCATACATTGAGGTATTCTGTCTAGCACAAATAAAATATCTATCTATCTAAGTATCTATCATTTGTTGTTAATTAGGTGGTTAAGATTAAGAATAGGGCATTTAGGTTAAGAATTATTTTCCGTTTCATTTTTTACTAAGAATTTACCTGTTATGCCTTTTATTTAGTACTTAGTATTTAAAATGGTTGGATGTGCCCCTTTTCATTGCACAAATCGGAGCAACAAGAAGAGTGCAAGACAATAGAGACAGAAGAGTAAAATTATAATTTTCCGGAGTGTGTGAAATTAGCCCCCCTTTTTTCGAATATCGGATATCTGACGGTTATTCCAGGTTGTTCTAAATTGTTTCAAAGTGTTTACAAAAAAGTCAAAATTGGCCGAGATTATTGAAAAAACTACTTTCTCACTTTTTTTTCGAAAACTGAAATTCTGAAAGTTCTTAACATTGTTCCAAAGAATTTCGAAAAAAAATTAAAAATTGACTGATATAATAGGAAAAAACGAATTTTTCCCAGCACCCTGTTCTAAAAATAGATATTGTGACGATTGTTCTAAATTGTCAAAGTATTTCAAAGAGAAAATAAAAATTAGTTGAGAAAATTGGGTAAAACGACACCGAATGAAGTCAGATCCCGTTTTTGCAAAAATTAAAATTTTGACGGTTGTTATAAGTTTTTCAAGGTTTTTTATAAACATTATTTTAATGTAACGTAAAAACCGTATCTCTTATATATTAATAGGTGAGAAATTAGCCCCCCCCTATCCGAAAACTGAAATTCTGAAGGTAGTTCTAAACATTCATAATTGATCGAGATATTGGGAAAGAAGGGGTATTTCCCAGCTCTTTTTTTTTTTCGAAAATCGAAAGAAATCTTTGCATAAAGAAAATACGTAGGCCAAACTGGGTTCGAAACGAAAGTAGTAGACTTTGATATAACAATACAGCTTAAGAAGTCTGCATCTTTTTCAAACCGAGCACAGATCGAACGCGATGATGTTAACAAATTAAATAGATACACGAATAAATTCGTATATGAATGCACATTTACACCAAGCTGGCATTGCAAACAACAACGTACAGACTGCTGCTTCGATTACATATATCTCATCAGTGTACGCAGTGTATGCAGGTAGTCCAAGTTTGTACGGCATTATGAACAGCACGCTCGTACACTGATGAGATCTATGTAAGATCGAAACAGGTGCCTGTACGTTGTTGTTCGCAATGGCAGCTTGGTGTAGATGTGCATTCATACATTTATTCAGATAGATATCAATTCATCCTCGTACTCGTGCAGCAGCAGATATCTCTGTTGAGACTGTCTTTTTGATATTTTTTCTCCATTTCATGTACTTTTGGAATTAACATACTCTACACATACTTACGTTATATGCTGTCAGAAGAAAGGCTTTATTATTATTATTATTAAAAGATTGTAATTAAAGGAAAATAAGATACATTCATCTGCTTTATAGTATTTATTTTAGATATATTACTTACAAATTACAGTCTTTTATGTGTTATATTTCTTCATAATACTAGAGTTAGTGTAAAAATCGTTTTTTGATAAAATAGGATTATCTGTGATATCAGGGAAATAGGGCACACTTAAAGGAAAGGTCTTGGAATAACCACTGGATTCTCTATAAAAGAAACTAAATGTAATACTATGCACATTTCGTTTTTTATTTAAAATTTATAACAAAAAGCACAATTGCATTTATAACTAACGACATTTAATTGCTTAATTTATAATATTTACTACAGTCATGGATAAATAACGTAACTTTAAATAAATTGTATATAAATACTTTAGCAACTATAAATATCACAAAGTACAAAAAAGACTAGGGAAACAGTGATATGATCACTTTTTGTGCTTATAACATATACGATTTCTTATAGCCTACGTCGCAATACTGAAAATTAAAATAAATGTCTCTCATTAATACTGAAAATTTATGCTCAACAAAAAAAACAAACACAAAGCTACGGTAACTTCTCATGTGATTATAAAAATAGCCAGATTCTCATTTGTTAATATATCGGTTTTGCAGATTTTGGCGCTTGTCGAACCCTGAAATAATATTTAAAATATTATAAGTGGGAACATAATAAATGCCACATACAATAAAATTATTTCTTCTTGTACGTACGAGTAAATGATTTATGAAACGAAGATTTTTACAGGATTTTTGTTATTTTGCATTTTTATGCATTAAAATAACTTTTTTCTACTCCCATACTTTAATTGTATTATTAGATATGCCGAACGTGTACTTTAACGATGTCCATTACGATACAGATTTTCATTATGTTACAAGTTTATATCCAATAGGAATACAGATTTTTTATTACGATACAAGTTTATATCCAATAAATATGCGACATTCCAATATTCAAACAATATTCAATATGGCGACTGCATATCTGACAGATATACAAATTAAATAAATGTGACAGTTCTCTGTAATTTACAAGTAAGTACTTAAAATTTGTGCTTTTTTGAAAATATAAACGGTAAAAATGAGGGATAATGACAGTGAAATGTAAAATTTGAGTCCACCAGAAATTATGGAACAAGCCTTAGTAACCACCAACAATTTATTACCAGCTAAACTCGCAAAGGTGCATGTAAAATTTTTACCTCAATTTATGATATAGAATGTTCAAAAAATAATGTTTTATTATGGGGTCGTAGAAAAAATAGTGTATGCAACTCGCATTTAATGGCTATTAAGACACTCGTATTCATTACAATACTCGGCTTCGCCTCGTATTGTAATTTTCTTACTCGTGTCTTAATAGCTCATTGCATAATATAATATTATCAAACCGCAAATCTATTTGGATATATTTGTTAAGGCTAATTATTACATAGTATGCGTACTATTTTTAGCATCCACTTTGGAGGTTCTCTATAAAGGTGCATCTATGGTACAACGCGATCAGTGCCAGTCGCAAAGATACTTGAATGTTACCGTTTATATTGTTCCCTTTAATGGACACTAAAGCGAAAAATTATTGCTTTTGGATGCGTTTAAAATGTATTACATTTCTATATAATTTACCGAACACTGACTTACTTCGAACATTTCATGGACTTTGAAAGGTTCTGTATAATTCGTGTGAATCTAGTCTAAGTCAAAAGTTAGTAGGCCAAAAAAGCAACACCAAACTGGTTCGGTGATTAATTTTTATTCATTCATGCTGCAGTTTCTTTGTTATTAATAACTGGAAGTACTCTGCCTCTCTTTGTGTCAAGTTTTACGATAATATGAGATATTTAATCATGTACCGACGGAATTGAACATATACTTATAGGAAAGGCCCACACAATAGTAATAATTGACAATAGCGATAATGCATATAGGTATCACATGTCAATCGAAAATCACACTTGAACTCTGATTTTTTTTTTATCATTCACGCCCAGTTATTGTGTATCGTAAATTTAGAGTTTTATTAACACAAAAAAATCGAAAACATCGATCTCGTTTGATTGGTTCGCTATCTTTCCTTGTGATCAGTCAAATAAATGCACTTATAATTCGTAAACTGATCAAAATTTTTACGGTTTCATACGTTCAGACCTCACAATTACAATTACAATTTCCTTTACTCATAGTTTTTCGTATTCCATAGCTCATCTCTCGATCATTATAGATGTTCTTCTTTGATATTTTCAGTAATTAATGCTATCGATTTAGAGCATTTATGAGTAGAAAAATCACGTTGTATTACACGACTGATACGATATTGTCCGTCAATTCTGACGTTTTCGGGCATGTGACATCGCTAATTTTATCTAATAATAATAATAATAATAGCTTTATTTGTCCAACGGTTTACCCAGTTATAGGACAGTATTAAATATACACATAATGTACAACGTACTACTCAATAACTTATACTAATAACTCAAATATACAACAGAATTGTGAGTAATAATAAATATGAAAACAATATAATTAAGTAAAGTAAAAAAAATATGTCAAAAAAATATGTCCCCATAGTGAAGATTAGCGGCTCTGCACATCACCACCAGCGGAGATCCTTTAAGAAGGTTAGTGCGAGAAAAGGGAAGTAGGAAGGTATGGGTAAAACGAGAGGAGATTCTAGGAATGAAGAAATCCAGACATGAGAGCAAATAAGGGCAGTCAACACGGCCACTGGATAGTTTCCATACAAATCGTGCACCATGTATCTCACGACGGTAACTCAAGGCTTGCATATCATGTGCGTCTAATAAATGTGAATAATCTATGCCACGCTGAGGATAAGTACCGGAACATTTAAAAGACAAATATTTCAGGAATCTTCGCTGCACTCTTTCAATGGAAAGTTGTAAGTAAAGATATTGAGGAGACCATACTTGAGATGCATACTCCAATTTGCTCACAACTAGACTGAAATAAAGTGTCTTCATCAACTGAATATTATCAAAAAATTTGCAACAACGCAATATGAAACCCAACGTCCTAGACGCAGATGCACACATCGAGTCTATATGGTTAGAGAAGCTGAGCCGAGTGTCAAAGTATACCCCAAGGTCCCTAATACCATTAACTCTAGACAATGTATTTCTGTTTAGGATATATACTGATGATACATTGTTTACTTTACGTGTGTAAGATATGAAGCAACATTTATCAATATTTAACTTTAAATTGAATTTGCGACACCAGTCAGTCAAGACACTTAAATTACTTTGGAGTTGGACCACATCATTCCAGGATTTTATAGAACTGTAAATTTTCAGATCATCAGCATACGCAAGTACCGGACACGTTAATTGCATCAGTACGTCGTTTATGTACAATATGAATAAAAGAGGACCTAGATTTGAGCCTTGTGGCACCCCAGATGAAGGAAAAAATTCTGGCGACTTGTACCCATTATAAAAAACGTAATTAGGTCTCTTAGTGAGATAAGAATGGATAAGCTTGAGCAAATTCGGCGTTAATCCCAGTGCATATAGTTTGTTCATTAAGAATCCATGATCTATCGTATCAAATGCTTTGCTGAAATCCGTATAAATCACATCCACCTGTCCTGAATTGTCCAACTCTCGGCAGGTAAATTGTGTTAGCGCAGTCAGGTTAGTAACTGTCGAACGCCCCCGCACGAATCCATGTTGGTGTTGAGAAATCAATGATTTAGTATTAAAATATAGCATGAATAAAGTACACTTTCGAATACTTTCGCAAAGTTGCAAATGATCGAGATCGGTCTGTAATTCTCCCCTTTGGTATTGTCATCTTTTTTAAAGGATGGGAGAGATTCTTGTTCTTCGCCAACGGCCAGGAAATTCCGACGTCTTGATGGATAGGTTTATAATAAGCGCCAGCGGCTTTGATAAGGAGGATCCTGCTTGACGCACCAATTTGCTAGGGATCTGGTCATCACCTGCACTGAAATCATCTGGTAATGCGGACATAATTCTAAGCAATTCATCCTCAGAGGTACCATGCAAAGTAAACGGTAAGTGGTTGGATTCCGAATCTTCCACGCAAAAGGGGGTACTAGGATGATAAATAGATGAAACATATCCGCAAATCTGTTGACTATGCCTTGAGGGGAGTTTATTGGGGTATCATTGAAAGTTAAAGTACTAGGAATACGCGAAGATCCAGTTTTGCTTCTCATATATCGAAATATCTCTCTAGGATTACTCAAAATAGAACTTTCAACTTTGTCCATATAGGATTTATAGGATTCATTAATAAGCGTCTTGCAGATTCCTCTCAACCTTTTAAATTCACAATTATAAAATTGATTCTTCGTAGCTCTCCATTTTCGTCGGTAGTAAGATTTTATCTTCAAGTGATGTATAATCTGCTTAGTGAACCATGGCGGATATACAGATTTGTAATTGATTGAACTTCTCGGTACTGAATCATCAAATATATTGTATAATGTAGTGTAGAAGTCATCAAGAGCGCAATCGACATTATTATGCTCTTCAAGGAAAGTCCAATCCACATTCGAAATATCCGAGCAAAGCTTTTGATAGTCAGCTTTTTGAAAATTATATCTAAGATTGTCATTTGACGGAAAATTTGGAAAATTAGTTTCTGCAGTTGAAACATGTAAAGAGATAGATAAAGGTGGATGATATGGGTCGACAGGTACGAATGGAAATTCGTCAACTTCAATTGAGGCTGAATGTATTGTATTAGACAGTAGCAAATCTAAAAGACGATTATTGCAGTTAACAATATTATTGTATTGTTTCAGTTGAAGTGAGGCGCATAAGAGGTGAAAGGTTGTAGATTTAGCACAGGCAGAAAGATTGCAAGAAAATTGTGGAATATTGAAATCCCCAAGCAAAACGCATGGTTTATCTATAAGGAAAACCTCCAAGACTTCAGAAAACAGCTCAAAATCATGCTGCGGGATATCAGGAGGAATGTAGACGGCAACAATAAAAAATAATCTAATTTTCGTAAGACTGTCATCACAAATCAAATGTTAGACGGATTTTTTAAGTTTCCTCTTACTTTGAAGGATACTCTACATTTAAAATTAATGACATACTAACGTTAGCACTTCAATAACTGTTTATTCTTTGATATATGTTATTCGGCTAGCGGTAATTAAAGTCGAAAAATCGAAAATATGGATATCTTCTGTATCATTTCCTATTCTTTAGTTCACGTTTTGTCGAATAAATACTAAATTCCTGATCCATGAAATTAATGACATTTAGTATACTACTGACCTTGTGGCGTCAATTCTTTCCACCTTAATTAACGTGTATTTTGTTGATATTTTTCGTTTTAATTTACAACATCGTTCATCATTAGTAGAAAACCTCGAAACATAAAATTGTATTGCAGAAAGGAAACTTTTCCGTGTACCTGTCAAAATCTGACGTTTCGTTTGAATTTGACATATTTCGGATGGTTTTTTCCTTACGATCAGTAATTTTTTCACCACGTCTTTCCGCCGAAGGCTTTCAATTCCTCATACCTTTAGCAGCGAAAGACTTGGTATATGGAGACTGCACGTAAATGTTGCAGAAAAGTTCATTCTACTCGACTCATAGCCTTCATCGGCAAGCGAAACCTAGAAATCGTGAAATTCATCGCTAAAGTGAAAATGATGAAACTTTTCCGCCTGTCAAATCTGACATCCGTTTCGATTATTTGCGTGTTGCGATTGATTTTTCATCACGAAAGCCGTTCGTGTGAATTTTTTTAACACGCCCTCCCCGTGGGTTCCGTTTCGGGGCCTCGGATCTCGCAAAAAAATGTTAACTCAGTTTCCTTGGAGGAGATTCCCCCATTCTCTCGTTTTTGACGCCTCGGTTAAGTATTTTCTTCCGTAACTTTAGAACAAAAGATCTGCTGGCGTTTATTACATATAATTGTAATTGTAACGGAAAAAACTTCACAAAAGAAAAAATAGACGAGTAAACATTGGCGCGACGCATCATAAATCGTCCACATATATATGTACTGCGAAGAGACAGAAAGTCTGTCGAATGTTCTACAAACATCGAGAGAAATAAATAATTTTCGCGAGTGTTTCCAGAGTCTTGTGTGCCGATATAAGAAGCGGCCGGTGCCCAGAAAGAATTCATTAGATGTTTCGTATGCGTATATAAAAGCAGTTGAACCGATGGATGAGTCATTCCGGAATAAGACATTCATTCAATAGTCTCGTGCGGAACAGGCAGATAAATAAATAAACATAAATAAATAATTCCTTCAATAGTAGTCGCGCAGAATATTTGCCTTTCTTTTTTAGTTGTTACATAAATATTACGGAATATAAATAGAAGTGATATAAATACGGTACAGTGTTACATAAATAACAGTAGTGAAATAAATACATGTGTTAATTCATTTATAGTAGTTTCAAGTGCATTACATTTATTTTACATTTTTATATTTTAAATTGTTGCGTTTTCGGGTTCGCAATAAATAACTCGTGCAATTTATTTATTTAAAACAGTCTGTATATTCACACACGTAAAATTAATTACAATATAAAAATATAAAACTAATCAAAACATAAAAATGTAAAATAAATGTAACGCACTTAAAACTACTATGAATTAACACATGTATTTATTTCACTACTGTTATTTATGTAACACTGTACCGTATTTATATCACTTCTATTTATATTCCGTAATATTTATGTAACAACTACACTCATTTATGCTTACTCTTCGACTACCACTCAAGGAACTATTTATTTATGTTTATTTATCTGCCTGTTCCGCATGAGACTATTGAATGAATCTCTTATTCCGGAATGACTCAGCCATCGGGTCAACTGCTTTTATATACGCATACGAAACATCTGGAAACACCCAGAAAAACGCTAGTGTTCTTCTCGATAGGCCGGGAAGCATTCGAGAGACAGTCGAGACTCTTCGTCGCCTCGCAGTACATGTGACTTATTGCTTTACGACTTGTTTACCAGTCGCGTCGAATATTCGCCTTTCTTTTTTTTTGTAGACTGGTTTCGTTACATAATGTTATACTTGGCTTACCTGCAATTATTATGCACCTCTATAGTATTTCTTGATGCTTTATTATACCTTCCTTCTAGTTCCGATTTAGAAACACCGCGCATGGAAAATCCATGGGGCGCCAATTTAACTACGATTCTATTGTTTTCGGTATCTTGCTTTGTAACATTCTTTACGGCAGCTTTAACTTGCGGACATATAGTGGGCCTTACGTAGTCCTGCGTTGTCCTCAAAGGCATATCCAATTTTAGATCCAAGACATTTTCGGCCTTAAACGGAAACCGTGAAAAAATAACTGCAGCGAACAGTATTAAAGCAACTTACCCTATATCTAATACCGGAAGTAGGTATGGCATGCGTTATGGCGTAGTCCGATATTGGCCTTCGGTAATCGTGCGCAACTGGTCTGTCACCGGGTTTGAAAAATCTCTTTTCTCTCTTCAACAGCCAATTATCAGTATCTTCGTCAAACTGAGCCAAGTTAATTAATCGAGATCTTTCTTCGGCAGGTACAAAGTTATCGATGATTAAAAATTTTTGTCGTAAATTCCTAAAATAATGAATATAATAGTGTGAATGGATAATTTTACATTAATTATTTATACTTACATGGCAGCTTCGTCGTTGGACTCGGCTAATTCTTGCCTTTCTTTCAAATATTCCACGTGATTATCTTTGATTTCTTGCCTGACAGATTGTAACTTCGCATGAAGCCTCTTCAGTTTCTCTCTTTTAAATTCTACTTCCTGTTGGAGGTTAGCAAATACCTGTTTAAGCTCGAAACACGATTCCTCCTCCAGTTCAAGTTGCTGTTGCATCTCTATTTCACGTTTCTACAAGTGGTAAATTTTATATTGAAAAATACAGTGAATTAATTAAAATGTTGAGATTGATAAATAAATCTAAACAGAAATTTCAACATTGTGAAATAATACAAATGATAGGAAATTCTTATCGTCAGTGGTCAACTGTTATCTCAAAATCAAAGAAGATAAAGAAACAGATGAACTAAGACCTACTAAAGAAGGAATTCGTAGGCATTCCAAGCTGCGAGAATGAGACAAATCGGTCAAAAATACAATATGGCAAATAGTGTTGTTTCTTTTTTAAAAACGAACGACTTCGGGGGTAAAAAATAAACGACTACAATGTTGAAATGAATGATAGATAACATTTTTGAAGAATGGTTTGATCAAGTATCATATATATTGCCAGATAATACTGTAATAGTCATGGACAATACATCCATATCATTCATGTAGAATGGAATGGGTACTTATTTAGAAAAAGGAATGTGGTATGGATTCATGAATGATATCGTAATCAAACCTGATAAACATCAATTAGTTACGATGTATCCACACATTTCTAGACAAAAAAGAAAGTACAAAAGCTAAAAAAGTTATAGTATGTAACACAATATACAGTGATGTGCAAATGTATGGAACCAAGTAAATATCTCTGAAGTTTCTAGAGATGTAGAAATTAAATTTGGTGGGTAGATATTACACTATATTTTGTATTTAGTTCGAATGTTTTTATCGCAATTCAACTTCCAGTTTAACCGGAAGTAATGTCAGCTTGAAATTTTTAAATAGAACACCCTGTATATTATTTTAGTTTTGAATAGAACACTTTATTGCGAGTACAAAAATAATGGGTTCGATATGTTTTATTTCATGGCCAACCGTGATATTAACAAAAGAGTGATTTTTGTTACAATGCTAAGATCTAGTATTTTGCGAGTGTAAATCACAAATGTAACAATAACATTAAATACCAAAACTGAAATTGAGTACAACAGTACTTAAATTACTGAAAAGGGCGCTAAACATAGTAAAATAAAACATGACTACGACAAAGCGTTAGGATACCGTTAGTGTATTAAATGTTCAAACTGAGCACCATTTACCTCTTGACAGTAGGCCAGTCTATTTTTAAATGCCATTGTAACATTGGCCATTCTATAGCACCTCTTCTTCCAATCCACCTATTAGGAAATGTCCTGTTTAAACGATCTCGAACAATGCGAGCGTAATGAGGTGGTGCCCCATCTTGCTGAAACCAGATATTATTTGGCAGTTGTCCATTTTCCTCCAGCGCCGGAATTATTTGTGCATCCAAAAGTTCTAAATACATGTTCCCGTTCAAATTTCCTTCTAAAAAGAAAGGCCCAATAATTCTGTTATTGTAAATACCGGCCCAAACGTTCAGTTTTTGAGAGTGTTGCGTATGAGCTTCTTGTACCCAGTAAGGATTATTTTGGGACCAGTAACGGCAGTTGTGTCGATTAACTGTACCGTTCAAACAAAAAGTTGCTTCATCAGAAAACACTACATTTTGTACAAAATTATCGTCACGGTTACAAATATCCATAACTGATTCACAAAATTCTAGCCGTCTGTTGAAGTCGTCGTCGGAAAGTTCTTGAACAAGGCGAATTTTGTACGGGTAATATCTTTCTCGTTTTAATATCCTCCCTACTGAACGACGGCTAATTTCGTGCATATTGGCCAGTTCAGTAGTAGACAAATTATGATTTTCCTCTAAAGATATAGCAATATTTTGAGCTACTTCTTCATTTGTAGCAGTATTTATACGTCCACTTTTTCTTAAATTTCCGACGGTGCCATTTGTATTGTACCTTTGCAAAGTCTTTGTAACTATCGAACGTGTTATTTGCCTATTCGGATGAATATTGTTAAAAAGGTCACAAACTTCTTGATGCGTTCTTCTTCTGTCGCCAAATCCAATCATCATTAGTATTTCAATTCTTTCTCTTTCGCTTAAATGAGCCATTTTTGCGTTAAAACTAAAATACTACTTATTTTGACAATAACTGTCACTGCTACAATATTATTACATGGACTACCAGATATTATTACATTTTCATTCAAAAATATTTTTTTTTTTGTTAATATCACGGTTGGCCATGAAATAAAACATATCGAACCCATTATTTTTGTACTCGCAATAAAGTGTTCTATTCAAAACTAAAATAATATACAGGGTGTTCTATTTAAAAATTTCAAGCTGACATTACTTCCGGTTAAACTGGAAGTTGAATTGCGATAAAAACATTCGAACTAAATACAAAATATAGTGTAATATCTACCCACCAAATTTAATTTCTACATCTCTAGAAACTCCAGAGATATTTACTTGGTTCCATACATTTGCACATCACTGTATATAGATACAGGGTGTCCAGAAACTCTCCTGACAAACGAAGACCGGAGATTCCTCAGATAATTTTAAGACAATTTAACCCAATTCATCCTAGTCCGAAAATGCTTCCTAAGGTCATAGGCGTCCGTTTTGGGTAGGTAAACGGTTATTTTAACGCATAACTTGTTTGTCTTTAACTTTTAAGCATTTGTGACACTAGATTATTAAATTTTCAGGTATTCTAGTACTAAAAGGTACTCTTACTTTAAGTCGGTAGGATACACAGTTTTCTAGAAAAATCGATTTGAAAATTTTTCGTGTTTTCGTCATTAAAATTCAATTTATTATTTTTTGCACTAGTTCGCTCTGAACTGCCAACAGAAATAAAACCTACGTTTTTAATTGTCAAATTGTTGTCAGTTCGCGAAGTTGAAATGACGAAAAAACGAAAAATTTTCAAATCGATTTTTCTAGAAAACGGTGTATCCTACCGACTAGTAAGAGTACCTTTTAGTACTAGAATACCTGAAAATTTAATAATCTAGTATCACAAATGCTTAAAAGTTAAAGACAAAAAAGTTATGCGTTAAAATAACCGTTTACCTACCCAAAACGGACGCCTATGACCGGTACTAGAAATTCGCAATTGATGGAATCGATTCATCTCTGGAGGATAAATAAGCATACCAGTTTTTGTTTTTCTAAATAGAAGCGTTCGGGAGATATTAAAAAAAAAACTAACTCCAAGGCGCCATCTTCAAAGAGCTCTAGCTCCCTTAGGAAGCATTTTCGGACTAAGGTGAATTGGGTTAAATTGTCTTAAAATTATCTGAGGAATCTCCGGTCTTCGTTTGTCAGGAGAGTTTCTGGACACCCTGTATATATACAAAAAGAATTACGGGTATTCGGTCTGTGTTTTAGAAAGAAAAAACTATTTGTCCAACGGTTCAATATTTCGCCATTTATTTATGGCATCCTCAGGAGTTACCACTAAAAAAGCAATACATATAACTAATATAACATGTCAACAATCATAATCACTATAAACCTACAACATAAAAAATTAACGTCGAAACACTTTACACCTTTGTATACAGTTATTTATCTATTAATTGTAATTTTGGTTTGTCACATCCAATATAAGAAAATTTAAAAGAAATGCAATTTTTGTAAAAAGAAAAAAAATAATAAAAAACGCTATTTGTATACACATGTTTATTTTATCTGTTAACATTTTAGTTTAAAATAATTTTCATTTTATTTAGTCATGACAAACAGTTTGTGAGTGTACCTGTTAACGTTGGTTTTTACCGGCAAACCTTTTATATGTCTGACGAAGTGTTTCGACGTTTATTTTTTATGTTGTAGTATAATGATTATGATTGTTGACTTGTTATATTAGTTATATGTATTGCTTTTTTAGTGGTAGCTCCTGAGGCTGCCATAAATAAATGGCGAAATATTGAGCCGTTGGACAAAAAGTTTTTTTCTTTCTAAAACAGAGACCGAATACCCGTAATTCTTTTTACTTTCTTATACGTAGTATAAGGAAGTATTGTGATGATGAAAATTTTCGACCTCGAGATTTTTGCAGATGTCCACGTTTTGAAGTCCCCTGATACCGAAAAAGTGGTTTTTAAAAAATGTCTGTGTGTGTGTGTGTGTGTGTGTGTGTGTGTGTGTGTGTGTGTGTGACCACGATAGCGGTCAAACCGCTGTACATATCAATTCCAAATTTTGTATTTACGTGTATAATCTCCCTCTTGAGATCTGATTAGTTTTTCAGTAAAATCGGTAGACCGGAAGTAGCAGTTTACTTCAGCTAAAAAATCAAATTTTGCCAATATTTCGTCAACTACTAAGTTTAAACAAATTTATAAAGAATTCACATATACTTAAAATTAAAATTGAGAATAATTTTATCTAAAAAGTTTTCCGAAATTCCTACCGGAAGTAGGTCTTTTACTCTTATCGAAAATCAGTTTTTTGCGAATATTTCGCAAGTCATGCTTTTTAGACAAGTACGTTACGGGTATAAAAGTATTTAAAACATAATTTTCAATATCTTTTGTACCAAAAAAATTTCAAAATTCAGACCGGCAGTACCACTTTTACTCTTATCGAATAGCGATTTTTTGCAAATATGTCGTAAGTTATGCATTCTATATAAATTTATCAAGAGTACAAAAGTATTTAAAACTGGATTTGCAATATTTTTTGTATATATGAAATTTCAAAATTCGGACCGGAAGTAGCACTTTTACTCTTAGCGAGGAGCACTTTTTTTATTAATATCTTGCAAAGTATGTATTCTATAGAGATTTATTAAGAGAATAGAAGTACTTAGAATAGGATTTTGAATAATTTTTGTAAAAAAAAATTCTTAAAATTCTATTATTTGAAACGCTCATACGTATAAGAAAGTCGTGTGGTGGCCACACCTCATTTTTGTATTATCGAGTACGGTCGATATTTCAATTATATATATATATATATATATATATATATATACCATAAGACCGCGTGCGTCTGCATTATCGCGATACCTGTAGAGTAAGCGAAACAGATAGAGATGTCTGTGTATTAGAACGGTAAACAAGTAGACGCAGTGTTATACTGGATTACAACAGAGCTAGTATTTCGCATATGCCTATGATGCACTCGTATTTGTCCAAAAATTCCACATTTGTACGGTGTAGTAGGGCAGTCGCTTCCACATATGGGCGTCAGTTCGAGTTTTATTATCGCTTAAGAATAACATTTTTTTTAGCTAATTACAGGTTAATTGCAATGTTGAATTACAATTCTGTTTTAAGAAGTAAATATTTTATGTTTCAGTATTTTATTATAGTTGAGTTTTTAGATTATAATATTTGTTGAAAAATATTATTTTAGTTAAGTTTTTTTTTATTTTAAAGTATAGGAGTTATTTATTATTTATTTTTGCTCTTTTATGTTGTTTATGAAGCTGTGATGAGTTACTTCACTGACATATTATCAGTGATTATCTGATGCTTCAAACAACTACAAATAATTACTTACAACGGGAACGCAATACCTATTACACTGCTCTTCACTTGATTTGCCTACGAATACATTTATACGTATAACTTATACGCCCGCTGTCGGTGTGGCAATTCAAGTTTGCACGCCCATTTATAGTCGACCAGTAGTTACTAATACATGCATCGCGCTATGAACGGCGGCCACACGGTATATATATATATATATATATATATATATATATATATATATATATACCACGCGATCATTTAAATTCTAAATTATAGCAGGCGGGATTTTTTTTATTAGGTTGTCCAGAATGTCAATTATTGATTAATTTACATTTTGAAACGTCACTTTGACAATTCAAATTGTAAATTAGTACTTATATACCAACTTAATTTAAATTTCACAGCCTGCTCTAATTTAGAATTTAAATGATCGCGCGGTATATATATACAAGAAATGGTAAAACTTGGGAAGAAGCTACAGCGCTCGCCAGAGACAGAAAGAAGTGGCGAAATTTACTCAACATTGATCAAAAGCTAAGGTGTAATACTATGTTAAGGCATTTGGAGACAAACATTCGAATTATATTACCTTTCTAGCAGCAATTTCCGATCTCTGCTGTTCCAATCTAATTTCATTTTCGTTAACGCTGTCTATAATATTTTTACCACCGTGCACCATTTGTTTCTCTAGATTCCTCAATTTCTTTCCGAGCTCATCGATTTCCATTTTGCTCAATTCTAATCGCTTCTCTTTTTCTTTTTTCTCCTTCTCTTTGCCATCGTCGTCTTCGTCACTGTCCGAAGATTCCACCTCCAAGTCGTCCTGTTCGCCGTTCAGGGCATCCGGATCGAACTTTCCGTTACTCTTTTCCATAATCAACTGTCTCAATCTTTCTATTTCCTGTTGCAATTCCAGTAGCTTAGCGTCTTTCACGTCTTCGTTCTTGATCGGCTGATTCTTGATCGACTTGGCTCTGTAGGCATAACGAAGCGTTATTATCGTCTCGTCGTAGTTCATGCTAGCTGGACCTATGTTAGCTATCATAATGGTTTTGCTGTTACCACCCAAGGAGTCCTGTAGGAGTCGCGTCAATTTCGAATCTCTATAGGGTATATGTGCTGAGTTCTCAGCTAACGCGTAAATAACATTGCCTGAAAATATGATAAATATTGAATATTGTGTAAGGATTCTTTTTAACGAAAGCATATTAGTCCAATCAGTTGGCGCCCAACAAGGGGGTTGCCAGTGAAGTTTCAGGGGAGTTTTGAAAATTGGTATAATTATAGATTTTGACGTGCTCTTTCCGAATTTTTACTTTGCTACCTCGTATTCTTCCCGGAAGTAGCCACCATACTGGAAAAATGGCGCTCTAAAACAGTTTTTCCACGATATTTCCTTTCCGACTCGCTTTACGGTGAAAATGTTTATGTAATAAATTAAACTAGAGAACATTTCCTATAATTTATGTATAAACTTTTTTTTTGTGAAATGAATAGTTTCGGCTTACAAGCGCCGCAAAGTCTACTCCAACACGTGTATTGGCCAACAAACTCATTTCCACACCAACATGAGGCGGTTTTTTTTAGTGGTATCCCCAGTAGGCCTAATCCACATGTGATGCACTGTTGACTAAATTTAGTGCATTCTCCTTCGCTTCGCTATCCCTGATGGACCAGGTTTTGCGAGTTCTTCGTCTTCAGAACTGAGCAAAACCTCACGGATAGGAAGTTCTTTCAACTTATCCGCGATAGGGTTCTCTTCTTCGTGTTCATCACCTTCTTCCTCGATTTCGTCGAAGGTTTGCTGAAGAACTGTGGTGGCTACTTCCGGAAAAAAAAAACGAGGTGGCAAAGTAAAAATTCGGAAAGAGCACTGTTGCGACCTGATGATCTTTAACGGTTCCACAATGATTTAGTGGTAGCTCGTTTCTTATTATAGCTGCTGAAGGACCAGTATACTGTGGGTATACACCATGTTTTTTTTGCAGTTAGGAACACCACATAAACACTTCATTGTTGTTAAATTAATACTTTTATTTAAATTGTACAGATAAATTTGAATTTATTTGATAACTTGTGATTAACAAAATATAAAGCACTGGCACGATTGTAGGTACTATTTGTTGCTACCGAGTAATGTAAATATTTCGTGAACTCAATAGGCCTTCCAATGCTATCGACTGTCTTGTGTGAATCTTAAATTGTTAATGTTTACTGTTCAACGGACTACATCGTTCTCTTCTTGAAATTAAAAAAATATCCCTCTACAAAGTTTGAGAGACAATAAATGACGTATTATTTCTGTATCACAATACGTTTGGGTTTTCCTACATTCCCTTATCACAAGTGAGCGGTTGCATATTGATGCTAATAAAATAGTCCTTTTAATATCTATTCAAATATGAAGGTACAAATTGTTTTATTGTGGGGAAGTCCAGCTGTAAATTATAAAATAAACAGATTTAATGATGCTTTAGAATTACCTTCCAATAATACCTATACAATGCAATATAATTTGCATTTTACTAAATTAATAAACCTTATGAAAAATAATTATTATTAACTTTGGCTTGGCCTAAACAAGCACATCAAAATCTATAAATATACCAATTTTCAAAACTCTCCTAAAACTTCACAGGCAAAACTTCCAGCTGAATTGGACTAAATTGTATAATTTTTAGAAGTTAAGTATGGACGTACAGTTCTCTTAACAAAAAGTTCGACAATGAGTTGGAGTAAAATAGTTAATGTTCCTAAACGATGTAGTAAGGCGAGACCACGGTTACACATTTATCTAATTATAGTGATACAAGAAAGTATAAAAGTAGTTTGTAACTAAACAAGTATGAAGTCTAAATTATAAAATTATACCGGGTGTCTCAATAGTGCGGTGGCGGTCGATATTTCTATACCGTTTGAAGGTACAAAAAAACTTTTCAAACAAATGTTGTTTAATTCTTAAAGGGGCATTGCCTAAAAATACTTTAGTTTATACAGATTGTCTCAGAATAGCAGTACTGATCCTAATATTATTTTTCAAGCGAAGCACCCTACATCTTCATCCATTTTTATATGCTGCTATATAATCTACGTGCTTCTTATATACCATTGTCTATACCTAACCGTAATAGTTTTTGAAATGTTTAACATTTTCTCTAATAAATGTCATGTGCAGGTACTATTTTGCTAAGTGATGTCTTACTTTTGTTTGATCCCAGAATCGAAATTTTTGGTATGTGAGTAGTTTATACTTGCGATAACTTTTAAGAATTGTTAAAATTAATTTTTTTGATACAGAGTGTTCAGGAAAGGGAAAGCAATGCTTTCATTCAGCAGACACACCAGTTGCGCAACTGTTCAGTGATCATGTTCAGTAGACGACCACTCACTCTGAACATGTTCAGGAGCGGTCGCCATTTTTGTGAGCGGAAAAATTCTACGCTCACTTAGTGAGCGTATTCTGTACGCATGCGCCATTGCTGTATTCCAAGACCAACCTAATACATAATTTTGAAGAAAGTTGCTAGAAAAGTAAGATACAGCAAATTAAAGGTATTGTGCAGAAATAAATGTATTATAATATTGGAGGAGTTCACCCAGTATTTTATTCGGGGTTGGAAAAACCAGCCCTTACACTAAAAACTACGCCAAAACTTAATGCAGAAAAACAATTTATTATTATTGTTTATTCGGTTTAATTTGTATAATTTTTACATATGGTAGCAATGAAACACTCAACTTTTGTGAAGTGAACAGTTGGAGCGGGAACGGTTTGCGATCCGTCTGCTGAATGAAAGCAATGTCACAAATTTCAGATGAAAAAAACTAAATTTTATTAAATGGAATGCATAGTGTTTTTTATGTTATTTTACTCCTAAAGTAAAGTACTTTATTTTTACTTAAGCGTATCATATACCTATCTGCAATAGATTTCGACATTTTTTCATTTCTAAAATCGCTTTACACAAAGCTGTCCACTCCATGGCAATAAGTTGTTAAAACTAAGACGGCCATGGATAACAAATAACACACATCAAACTGGCTATCTTATTTAGTGAAACATAAGATACTAAGTTATATATGCTGCTGAAAAACTAATGAAACGAAGCAAAGACTTTTTATTTAAATCAAAAAATAGTAAGAAAATTAAACAAAAATAGTAGTGAGCAATGGGTATATAAATCGGAGACAGTGAACTGTATAATGACTTCCAAGGTTACACAAAACTACTGTTAAATGACACTCACCAGATTAGGTGTTCAATATGTCCACCGTTTTGTTCTTGACAGACAGTAAGCCTGCGAATAAAATTTTGATGCACCCTTTGAAGCATATTTTCATCAATAGATACACGCCTTTTTCTAAACTTCATATCTTCCACTGTGGTTGAAGTAGTTTTGTATACATGTTCTTTGACATAATTCCATAATAAGAAGTCTAGTTTCGCCAGATCAGGAGATCTTGCAGGCCAGTTCACTGGTCCTCCTTACCGATCCATTTATTTTCAAAATTTGTGTTGACATAATCATTCACCTGTCTGCTAAAATGTGGAGAAGATCCATCTAATTGCAACCACATTTGCCTGGTAATTTGTAATGGTAAACTATCAACTGATTTCGTAAAAAACTCAAAAATGATTCTCCGTTTATCTTGTTCTCGAAAAAGTATGGTCCTATGACAAAACGTCCAAGAATTCCACCCCATACATTGAGAGACCACCTATGTAGATTGTCGAGAGTTTCATTATTATAATAATGAACAATTGTGGCGATTAACAAACCCATTTTTATGAAATGTGGCTTCGTCTGGAAATAACACGTTATTAGAGAAATTCGGCTCCTGTTAATTCTTGTTTAATGCCCAGTTACAGAAATTGCGTCTGTTAATAAGATCTTTTTGGGTTAATTCTTGTACCGGTTGTATACTCGGGGCAAAAAGTTTTGTCGGGTCGTAAGACCAGCTCTATGGAAGGTATCACTGGTCAACTCTAGTAAATTCTAGCACGAAATCAAGAGGGATTATATTCAATTTTTGTAATATCTAAGTTTGAGTAAATAGGTATACTTAACTGCTTCGTAAAAAAAAAATACATGTGGCATATAGAAGTAAATATATTTCAAATATTCTTCATTTATGATTTATCGCACGATAACATTGTGTCAACATTACAAAGAAATCTTTTTGCTCTTCTCAATATTTTATTTTTCAAGGGCGAGAATGAATGCTTTATTAAGATCTGGGTTTTATAAAATTTGTAATTATTTATATTGATGATATTTACGAGTATATATGTCATTAATTTTTTTCTCTAATATACATTCAATTTATTTTAAAATAGATACAAAAAAATGATGGGTTTTTGATTATAATTTAATTCAAAATTCTTGATTATATTACTATATCTGCATTCTAAGACTTTTTTACGTGGGGCATGTTTGCCTAATATGTATTTACCTTGGTATTTACAGTGCAATTGCTAGGGATATTTAAATTTTGGAATATTATTTAAATCAAGATTTTTTAATAGTTCAGCCACCTCTGTAAAGATCAATTATTTCACCATTCCTTGTTATATTAGTATGGTAATTTCTCTGCATTTTTAAAACTACATATCTTCCTTTAAATATATTGTCTTCAAAAGATTCTTTGTGTAATTTATTGTTTGCTTATTTACTGCTTTATTATGCTAGATGTATTTTATTTTTGACGAAATTTAATATATCTCTCAAGCGTAAATAAAAATATTACAATCTCCCTTTATGGTTTATTAAAATTTAGTAGGAAATATCGGATTACTAGAGTTGACCAGTGATACCTTCCATATAGCTGGTCTTAAGACCCGACAAAACTTTTTGCCGCGAGTATACATGGTATGGGTGATATTTATGTTTTCGAGTAATTCTGTTCGCCGAAGTTCTCGATATTCCAACTTGGCGCTCTAACATACGTGCTGATGTATCAGGATTTTCCACTACAGCCTCCAATACTATGTGTTCATTTTCTTCAGTGACCACACAAGCGTAAACCATGTTGATAAGTTCTTGTTGTTAAAAACATTAGAAAACACACACGTAATGACTTATGGAGCAAATACTGCATTAAGCCATTTGAGAGATTAGAATTTTCATGTGTGGTATTTGTTATAAATGGCCGTCTTAGTTTTAACAACTTATTGCCATGGAGTGGAGAGCTTTTTGTAAAACGATTTTGAAAATGAAAAAATCTCGAAATCTATTGCAGATAGGTATATGATATGCTTAAGTAAAAATAAAGTGCTTTACTTTAGGAACAAAATAACATAAAAAACCCTATGCATTTCATTAAAAAAAAATAGTTTTTTCCATGTGAAATTTGTGATATTGCTTTCCCTTTCCTGAACACTCTGTATCAAAAAAAATAATTTTAACAATTCTTAAAAGTTATCGCAAGTATAAACTACTCACAAACCAAAAATTTCGATTCTGAGATCAAACATAAGTATGACATGACAGCAAAACAGTACATGCGCATGAAATTTATTAGAGAAAATGTTAAATATTTCAAAAACTATTATAGACAATGGTATATGAGAAGCATGCCGATTTTATAGCAGAATCTAAAAATGGAATAAAATATAGGATGTTTCGTTTGAAAAAATAATATTAGGATCAGTACTGCTATTCTGAGACAACCTGTATAAACTAAAGTAATTTTAGGCAATGCCCCTTTAAGAATTAAACAACATTTGTTTGAAAAGTTTTGTTGTACCTTCAAACGGTATAGAGATATCGACCGACACCGCACTATTGGGCACCCGGTATAATATCTGGTGACAACTTATGCATTAATGACAATGAATTCGATGCCATGCGTTGTTTCTAGAATTTAATAAAATTACCTAATGAAGATAGGGCCTTATTGATTTTACTAGCCTCCTTTAATCTTTCGCCTGTGGCCCCGGTTTTCGATTGCCTTTCGCTGCCCGCTAGATCGACTAAATTTAATTTTCCCATTTTCACCGATTTCTTTTCCGTTTCCGCCATTTCGATCGAAATTTGAAAGATCGCGTGCGATCTCGAACTGTGCTCATTCATATTAGTCGCTCCCGTAGTTCGATTGTGGTTGCCAATTTTCATAGCTTTCACCATATCGGCGGCGCTTTGGCAAGTTTGCGAGTGAAGATGAGATACGAAAACGCCTTGGCCGGTCATCTCTCTCAGTTCTAGAGATTTGGTGTTTTTCGCCTTCAAGAGATCTCTAAATACATAATCAAGATTAAGACAATGAATGATGAATATAATATACACCGTGTCTAACGTTAAGTGATCGCAATTGCTAACTTTATTATTATTGAAGCTACGATGTCGGTTAAATTAGCAAACTAGTAGGACTTTCTTTGCTGATTATGTTAGTCAAAACAGAGAAACAATTGAAAAGCTAGTTTCTGAGATATTCACAAAAGCAACAAATTTTTAAATGGAACATCCTGTATATTTCGACATTTTTTGAAAGAGACTTAAATTTTAACAAAAAGTAAGTAATACACTATCGTCACTGTGTATTAGTTATTTTTTGTTTAGAATCGTAGTGTCTTTCAAAAAATGTCGAAATATACAGGATGTTCCATTTAAAAATTTGTTCCTTTTGTGAATATCTCAGAAACTAGTTCTTCAATTGTTTCTCTGTTTTGACTAACTTAATCAGCAAATAAAAGTCCTACTACTTTGCTAATTTAACCGACTTCGTAGCTTCAATAATAACAAAGTTAGCAATGGTGAACACTTAACTTTAGACATGTGTATATACATAAATAGAAGAAGGCTGAAGGTTACCTAATTTCCTCCATATAAATTTCTAAATATCGTACTTGGACAAGGAATTCAACGCCGGTTGTTCTGTTTATGTGAGACCATATTTGTTCGAAGGCTCTTGGGATAATGCCGCGGTTCTCTTCGTCGTCACTTCCTTCCATGGTAAATGTCTTTCCCGTACCAGTCTGGCCATATGCGAAAACACAGCCATTGTAACCTTCTAAGACCGATGTGACTAAGGGTCTAACGGTTTCGTCATAAATACTCTGCTGTGTGGATCTGAAATATATAAAATTTGTTGGTCATTGAGCAATTACCACATGGTCGAAATCGTTTGGATCTTGGAAAGCAATGATATTCCAATAAAATGCAACAAAGTAATTCTTGGAGAATAAGCGAATGAATACACATCTACACCATTGCATTGCAAACAACAACGTACAGACAGCTGTTTCGATCTTACATAGATCTCATCAGTGTACGAGCGTGCAGTTCACAATGCCGTATAAACTTGGATTACCTGCAAATATAGTCGACTTACGTACCAAATGCCATGAGAGATTCCCAGATTGATGTAGATGTGCATTCATACATTTTCATACACTCGGATTCAAGAAAGATGATCCCTGCGTCACTACTATATAATTCTATCAAAGAATTATGTCTATATCCGAATAAGAAATAGTATCAACTTGTATAACAAGGATAGCATAAGCGAATGCATGTGTTTTCAGTGCGATGTAAGCACGACATACGTTTCATAGAATTTATTTGAGCAAGACAAAGACGGAGTGATTGCATGCGCTGTATTATTTCATACATTTCCGTTCAGCGTTTTGGCTTTGACATTTAATGCTTTGACATTTCTAGTAGTTTGATTTCGTTTCACAATTTGTTTGTTGTTTCAATCTTTATTAAACCAGAATGTCACGACGCGGTAAAACATTACGGTCACAAGCTCAAGGACTCGTTTTAAATTTCGAGCGAGAGAAGGTTGATAATGGTGGTCCCCTAATATCCCTTACATCTGTACAACAGGTAAACATTGTGAGATTTAACATTTTACAAATTCTAATGAATATCTTTTAGTGAGTAGCAGATGCATTGAAGGTAGGAGTAGCTACAGTAAAACAGATTAAAGCCTGATCACTAAATAGTCCTGTTCTATCTAGTCCAGAGAAGAAAAGGCCCCATATAAAAGCTAAAACAGACAATTTGGCAGAATGCTCTAAACTGAGTATCTGAAATACATTATACACGATGTATTTACAGAGTAAGACCTTAAAAATGTTGAGTATTGAAGTAATAATATCCTTACTTTTAGAAAAGCATGTTATAGTACAAACTTAAAATGCAGAAATTGCTGAAAACCATATTTTATTGAGTAGAAGCAGTTTAAATCGTGTACTTCATAACATTGGCTTTAAATTTAAAAAGGAGAATAATGCCGAGCGTTAGTGGAAAGATCCAACATAACTGAGATGCGATTATTATTCCTGAAAAATTATTTAAAAATCATAAATTCTCCTTTTCAGAGAGGAGTGATATTTCTCGATGAGACTTGGATATTCTCCAAGGGAAATCCGAGCCGGTCTTGGCAGTACGATAATGTACAGGGCTCACGCCAAACAATACTATAATAAACAATTCGGTAGAGATGGATATGGAGATGATAAAGTGAAGGCTATGTGGAAAGAATCACTAGACCAATGTACAGAAGAAATCTGGAAAAACTGTATCAATCACACTGAGAAACTTATACAAACAAGACTGGTATGACAGAGAAAGTCGTATAGATTGTGAAATCGATGACTTTGTAATTAATGTTAGTGATTCTTCAAGCAGCAGTGATAGTGAAGACAGTGACACAAGTGACATATAAAAATACGTTTTATATAGAAAGTGTAATCTGTTTTTTACAATACGTTTAATAGGTCTACATTCTGAGCATGATTGAAGATTCTAAAAATTACCTTATTTTTGCTATTAGAATCGATTGTAGTGTGGCCTAACATAAAATAGAGAATATATTGAATTATTTTCTTGGATATTATTCTTACATAAATGTAAATCATAATTAGTTTGGCCAAATTTTTTTTTTTAAATGCAACACATCTTATTTATTTGAAGTTCGCAGATAATATTGTAGTTTCTGTATTATCCTAACCATAACATTAACAAAGTTTAATAAATTCACTGTCTATTTAGTAATGTAATTATCTATCGAGTATTAATAGTTGAAAAAATGTAATCAATTATTTGTCAGTCTAAATGAACTTTTATTTTAAAACTGAGCCTAGGTTAATAAACGTTCTTATATTGATATTAAAATATTGACTCTTGAGAAGAGCAGTGGAATTACTATATCTTCGTCCATACTAGTTCAATAAATGTTGAATTATTTTACATATCCTTCACAATACACTGGTAGACACACATTTTTTTATAGAAATTTATACCTTGAAATAGGTATTGTAATGATACAAAAGCAAATTAAAAGTTAGCAATACACTTAAAGAAAATATATATACAGAAAATGTCATTTTTGCATAAATTACAGTGTGCTCTATATAAATATGTGATTAGTTATTCATGTGACATTGTACATTTTTTACTCATTAAATTAACTTTTGAAATAATATATTATACGCCCCTTTTTATGTATTTCCTACTATTTAATGAATTATTGTATCATAAGTTTATATAAATATTTGATAATAAATTTATAAAAATAAAATATGGCTGCACATTTTATTTTAAATTAAAAAGAAATTTAGAAACTTCTGTTAATTGTATCCAGTGCCATTCAAACCAACATGCATTTCAATCTTTGTTAAAACAAAGAAATACATTTTTATTAGTATTACAGAGATAATGTTTGCTCAAAATTCTTATGAATCTGTAAGGCACAAATTAAAAGAAATGTGAATAAAACTATTGTTATATAAAGAAAAAGACAAGAATTTTATAAGATTCTATTTTTGAGAAACATCCAAAATAAAATTAAAATAATCACTGAAAAACAGTGGTAGATTTTCTCCAATTAGTGTTGAATTAAATTGTTACGTCCTTATTTTGCATGTCTTCACATGGAATCTATAAACTATATAATTATTAATTACCTCCAACTACACAGAAAAAGAACAGTAATCAGTTATAAAATAGTTTAACAAAATATTAATGAAAAGACATTTCAATCCGACAATAGTCCATTCATATATTATATTTAAATAATCATGAGCCATACAGAAAATTATAACTAAAATTCAGTTTTGACTTAATTGCTTTGGGAAACAAATCTTTGATTTGGTTTTACAGTTTATCGCATCCTTATATAATACTGATATTTCCAGGCTCTGCCATTTCAGTTGTTACGGCTGTATTTAATTCATCTAATCTGTTTATATATTTTTTAAAAGTGTAGCTCGACAAGTGTTTACTCTCTGCTTCATATTTTGAAAATGCATATTCCATATATTTTACACCTAAACAGTAAAATCCACCTCTTATATTTATAGGATGTTATTTCATTTCATGTAAAACATGTATACAATTTCGATCGCATTTATTTGATGTAAATAAATTGTATTTATTGCTTGTTTTGTACCCACGTTATTTCTCAATAAAGTTCTATTATCATTTGTATTTTAGCATATGTTAAATTTAGTACATTAAAAGACTATTGAGTTTATATTACTTATTTTTAATAAACGATAAAGGCGATTATCTAACTTAGTTATCTAATTATACATAACCTAAAATTAGATCGATCAATCTAACCGGAAAACGTAGGATGTCATCATTATAATTTCCATGTTCATTTTATAGTTTACAGTACTTATCATGATGGCGAAGTATTGATTTGAATCATACGATATTAAAAAATGACGCAGGGATCATCTTTCTTGAATCCGACTATATACGAATTAATTCGTGTATGCATACTTTGTGTGATGCAATGATATTCTTGCACGACAGTGAGAAACAGGTATGTATACTATATTTGAATCATTCTGGTAACGACACGGCCAAAATACAAAGTAAAGACGACGATGCAATGCCACTAAAAATTCCCATCGACCGGAACAGTTTTAAAACAATAAAATTAAAGTAATTCATTAATATCTAAGGGTATAGAGGCTTCCGCTAGTAAAATACTATTACATGAAAGTCAGTTATAAAATGAATATTATAAAAAAAGTTACTAAATATTATTTTTCTATATCTATATTTTATTTAATACTTGGCTATTCTGTTTAGTAAGCAAGCATTGTTACCAAATATGTAGGACAATTGTAATAAACGTCAAAAGGTGTATGAATGTTACTGCTGATGACAGTTTTGAAATGGCTTTTGTAGGTTATATCACTTGATAGATAAAATTTTACAACATCCTAAATTTGACGCCACTTTAATTTACTGGCGCATGTAGGTTGCCAAACCGATACCACCTTATCTTTTATTTATGGTATGTATGTATTGCGTTGATTTATTGACAATTTAAACGCGTCAACATACTTGTTGTGCTTTTCCCCACTAAGGTTACTTAAAAGTTAGGTAAGTTCGATAAGCTAACTCTAAGCTTACTTTACTCACTTAACCATAGAACTGACAAACAGAACAACCAATTTGTAGTGGAACTTATCCTAAACTGAAAACTGCCACTGAACTAAACCTAAGCTTAAATTTAAGTACCTCAACTGAATGAACTACACAAACCCTGCTTGTGGTAAGGTAAGTTGTGAGTAAGACTGACCAGAGTTATTTTCCCAGAAAACTATTCCAGTTCACATACGTGAAACCGAACGACAATTCTCTGACGTCATTATTGAGAATGGTCAAGGTTCATAATCCAAACAAACCGCACAGTCATTTTTCTCCCGCGTAAATTTTATGGTGTGAAAGTAAGAGAGTGTTTCTAAGTATTTTAATGAAGAGTGCCTAAATAAATTGACTTTTTTAGTTATAGGTATGATGTGTGAAATGTGTTCTAATGATTTACTATAGTTTAACACAGAAAATACTTGTATTTTCAAATTTTACAACAAACTGTGGCTGTTTTTTCTGAAGGATTTTATTTATACCTACCTTGTAAGTAATCTAACCTTTTCACATTTTGATTCTTTAAAAAAAATTAATTATAATTATCAAAGAATTTCACTAAACTTGTATGTGCAAAACCTTTATTAAAATAATTTTCTATGCTGGATACAATTTAAATATTGTTTCTTTCCTTGAAGTATATTGCTATGTATTATTGATATAGTTAAATAATGAAGAAAAAACAGTCACTGTTGTAAACACAAAGATATATTGTCTATAAATCTAAAAATACAAGTATTTTATGTGTTAAACTATAATGAATCATTAGAATACATTTCAAATATCATACCTAACACCAATCTATGTACACAACTTTTATAAAAAATACTTTCAAATAGTCTCTTGTTTAACTTCATATACTTTACACGCGATAAAAAAAGTATCCCGTTTGTTTGGATTATGAACCTTGACCTAGGATGATAGTGACGCCAATAAAAAATACCGTATAGAGAAATCCAACGACCTGTCAAAAACAAATCCAATATGGCGGTTGTAGGCACTATTGATTATAGTGCTCTTATTAAGCAATCATTTTATTTAATAGGTTTCTTATCTAAATATGATGTTCTGTATGGAAGGCTAAAAGTCATAATTATGTGACGAAAACGGTCTGTATTCCATATTGACTGCTTTGAAGTGTTTATTGGAAAACCTGAAGCTTATTTAACACGCAACAGTGAGTAAATCTCATATATGTATACGCTTTGCAGCTCTAGTAATTTAAGTTAGAAGAAAATCACTCATTGATCAACAATAGCCCTTAATGGTGATGTTATGAAAATTGTTTATCGACATCATTTTCCATTAGAACGCGACAATTCACAATATTCGCTAAACTTACACACATATTTCTCACAACCGCTATTTATATCATGTATGTTATTATAATACACAGGTTGTCCTATTAACTTTATAATAAGACACACAAGTACCACAGTAGGTTTGTTTATTGACAGTTAACTCCCACAACAACCGCTAGCGGCGCTCCCATCTAGCCTCACTACATCTCCCTTTATTTATTTTCTCAATAATAATAATAACATAACGAAGGCATAGAATACTCTTAATCTAATATCTCATATAGCATATTTAAATCAGTATAGAATATAATCCTGTAGATAATTTGGTGGTTTTCTGATTCTTGAGCCTGCGACCCCTGGACCCTGTTCAAGAGCCGCAGGTGTCTCCTCACGTGTGGATGGCAACGGCTGAGGTGTTTAGCGTATACACAAGTACTACAGTAAGTTTGTATTTGACAGTTAACTCCCATAACAACCGCGAGCCTCACTACAATATATATATATATATTTACGAAATTTTATTAAATAAATAACAACTAAAATAACGACAATTTGAAAGGTTTGGAATATTATTTTTATTTACCGATTGTCATAAAAAAGATACACGCCAATGCTACAATATTATTTCATTTTATCACGAGGAAAATATCTGCATTCCTACTCTTGTAGGTAGATAATTTGTGTTGTATATCCAGGAATTGGTTCTAAATTAAATTGTTCCCTACTTATGCGACAAACCTCGTATCTTTTATTAGTAGGATTTTTTTATGTTTTTCAAAATAAATATAGTGCTCATATATCAGGGGCGATAATGATTTTTATTAACACGTGTTGTGTATTTGCATGATTAGTTTCACTCGAAGAAATGCGAAGTATGTAGAAATATTAACGTAAGTATATAGGTATTATGTACATTCAATTTCTCTAATTCCAAATTCTATGAAACATAAATCATATAACTTGTGTGTGTATGTTATCTTTAGGCTACAAGTAATAAATAAAGCATCAAATAAAATATCGACAATTTGTTAAACACAATTAACTATTGCGTAAGCAATATATTAAGAAAAGCTTTTTTTTAATTACCTTACGTATAGAAAATTACTTATAACAAAATACTATTAAAACATGCAGTTTATTTCTAGACACGTTTGTAAAATCGTATTTAATTAGATATACGTAGGTATGTATGTGTAAAGACGTGTTTGATTTTATGAAGCAAATAAGTAAATAAATGATTAGCATTGAGGATATGGCACGTTTTGGATTACCTTCATGAAATTTAATACAGTTGCTGACATAGCTAAGAATCATCGTTTTTTGTTTAAAGATAGAAATATATGTTTAACACGATATTGTGATTGTCTATATAAGTTGTTGTTAGCAGGTGATGATTTATACCCAACTTTTTTCTTCTCAATACGTTCAATACGTTGTACGATGATTTAGCTAGGAATATGATACTTTAGATTTGGAACGTATTCATATTATAGCATATATGAAGTCGATTCTAAGGTAAAAGAAAGGCTATGCTCGAGAAGAACACTTTGGAAGTTGTATCTATATTGTATAAAACAAATGCAGCACATCAACAGATACTTTAATAAAAAAAAATGGCGTTTCTACATTCAAACATATTTTTCATCAAAATTTTGTAAAATTTTAACGGACCTAATTCGTTAATTGTCTTATGTTTCAATATTAAGAAGGCAGATAGTAAACAAACGCCAACCTATGCCAACAACTGTTAAAAAGTACTTTCTTCAATAATATCATAAATAGGTACAATAATAGTAAGTATATTAAAATACAAGTTTCATAAGACACGATTTTTGCGCACGCGTTCAAGTTTAGAAAACGAGCCGCTAGGCGAGTTTTCTAAAGAACAAGTGCGCAAAATGTCTTATGAAACGTGTATTTTATACTATTTTTTCTATTTCGGTTATTAAAAGTTCAAAAAAGCTTAAAATAAGAGACATGTTTTGTTCGAATATTTTAGAAATTTTGCTATTTTGAAGTTGGTGACTCTGATTTTTAAGTAGAACGTTTTAAATATTTGAATATCGGTTGTGCTATACGTAATTGTGTTTAAAATTCAGACTGATTTATACAATAAATTATTTCAAATTATCAACAAAAAGGACGAAATAAATAACTGTACGCCCCCAGAGATTCGCAAAATAGCAGAAGACAATTTACAAAATCTTTCGTCCACAAACTCTCTACATATTTATCAAAACAAACTTTTATAACAGTTGTACTATTCAACATGGTAAGTAAATGTCAATAGTAGCATCCGAAAACTTATCATCCAACTCTGCTTAACAATTTATATTTCTAATTAGTAAGTGAAATGTTAGCATGTGTGCTTTTTATTCTTTGTACAATTTTATTGCACATTTTTGTTACTATAAAGGCTTATATTTTGACATTTAAATACGATTTGGTTCCATTTTTTTTGTTACCAACTTCAAAAAAATAAAATTAGCGTGCGATAAAGTAATACTTTATGCAACCAAAACGGGTGTCGTAAAGTGAACTTTATAGCACCGGAATAGAAAAAATGCTTTATGTCTTAACGAAATGTAGGTGATATGCAAACAAACTGGTAAAGAAATTGGATGACATACATAGATAATGAAAAATATTAAAGGTTATCTGTAGCATACAAAAATCTGTAGACAGAGCTAGAATAGAACAAGTAGAATACTTTGAATATGTAGCAGTAACAAGAGGAAACAGGACTACAAGGAAGAATCAAAAATACAGTTAATCTCCTCAGTATGAATAAAGCTGGGGTAAAGCTTAGGGGTATAAGAGAATAAAGGAATTAACATTAATTTATAGTTTTAACATTCAATTCAGCGATAATATCTCTTGCAATTAACAGAATAAATTACCGAGCAAAATGTATTCTTGTATTTCACATGTATAAATATACATTCATATTATAATGCTCGTACACTTTTATTATTTCTAATCAAATATTGACAATATCGGCCTGTAGCGTGTTTCTCACATCGATTACTTTTACTGCATACCACCTGCCGTGTTCAAGCAACCTGTGGGAGATTGCATTCGCACTATATCTTGAAACAGACTATACATATATAAATGAGGCGAAAAACTTTGGTTGTATCTCTCTGTTTGTTCGACATATGAATTCCCTCTGGAAGTGATTTAGTCACAATCTGATTTACTTATTTTTTTTTTTTTGTTATTTGATGTAGAAACAATATTTGAAATTGTTTTTGCATATATCCTCGCCATATCATTGAATTGGATATTTTTGAAATAATAAAACAGATTTTCGACACGATTGCATCAGCTATGCAATTTTTCTACGTACGTATATTGTTAGTATGCAGCTTGTTTTATATCTGTCAATTTACTGAATTTAAAATCGAAGGTTACCAAAAGTAGGTAAGATATTAATTACATGCGTCAATTATAAGAACTTAAAATTGAACTATAAATTGAAGCTCGTTTTACATCTGTCTATTTTAAGTTCAATTTCGAGAACTCGGTCAAAATTGACCCCAATCCGGAGAGTCCGGTATTGCATCTGTCAATTTCTAGTTCCATTTAAATTTCAATGAATTGACAGATGTACAACAAGCCTAACAAATATATTACCCGACTTGGCGTCAATTTTGACCGAGTTCTAGAAATTGAATTTAGAATTTATACATGTAAAACCAGCTTTATAAAAAAAAAATAAATACAAACGCTTTCTTTCTTCTATGAAAAAGACATTTCTAGCTATAAGAAAAAAAATTGGCCCTTACTTATTTATAAAAAATATAAATATTGTTATATCCATTACTAAGTATTACTTACAAGTAATTTAGAAATGCATATCCATACTTGGAATTAAGTTGTTGTATTTAGGTAAGTACTCAAAGTAATTTTGCTTTAATAGTACCTAATTGATATTGATAAGATCAAGTTGGTTAAACAAAGTGGCGGTATTAAATTAAAAATAAAATCTTATCTAAATGTGGCTGATCTCTATTGTTTAGATTAAATTTAAAATACATAAGCAGTTCATTAATTTCAGTTACTTGAACACAAAAAGGTATTTTGTTATATAAGTATTTTTCCTTGGTAAATATTTAAAAAACAACCTCATTGATAAATATTCAAGTCATAAGGTTTTTAAACAAAAGGAAGCTCACAATAAATTAACATAAATAAAAGGACAAAGAAAAGCCAAATTTAAAGTGATAATTGAAGTCCTAATGAAAAGATGATCAAATAAAATTAACATTTTATTTTACACAGAACCATTTCAGGATGGAATACTTGACATTGAACGACTAAATAAAGCAATATTTGCCAAATACACAGTAATTACTTACACTGTTTAACTTAGCCAGCTAGAACTGGCCTTGCAAAGTGGAAAAACAAATATATGAACATATTCTACATATGTCTACATATATAAATTTTGTAGACTATATGCAACGTTCAGAAAATTAACTAGTCATTTAAAATACATTAATTAACATTATTTTTAAATGTTTCCTCTTTATTTTTTAAATATATTCTAATAATTTAATAAGAATAATAAAAAATAAATACTAACTTCCAGTCATATACTCCATCATAAGTAAATAATTTATTCTTCTCATTGTCACCCTTAGCTTTAGGATTTTCAACTTCAATGACACCCCTCTTTGGATAAACATTAACCACCTTTGTGCAATCCGCATCAATTTCTTTTTCACTTATGGGTCTACATCTTACGATAACTTGTACAGATTCATTACTTACTGTTCTTGTCATTTTCTGTTAAACGAAAAAAATGTGTGCATTAATACAATATTTAAACGATTGCAAATTTGTGAAAGTTTGTTGTTATGAATCATTCCTAATGCAATATAAATGTAACCAATATCACTCACTGTTTGCCCGCATTTTTCCTTGTCCCTGTCCATAATATCTGTTGCTATAACACTACATAATAGTACTTTAGATTATAGTTAATACTTTTAATTACATAATGACAGTAAGCAGATATGACACATTTGTTTAATTTATTGATTTCTTGCGCGCCTCGGTCATATTCAAACTTGGATGTCATTTTTAAAAAAAATATTTAGTAACTGACGCCATCTAGCAAGTGTATATACAAATGAATAAAAAGAGCTTTATAATTCCAACACCAAAATAGTAGTTTTTTGTAGTAGATAATTGATCTTTATATTATATAAATTACAGTGGCATATACATTTCAACTTTTAATTACCCAATTGTGTAACCTTTTTATTTTAAAATTAAAGTTCGACATTCTCTATTACCGTACTAATTTATTACCTTCTTTCCTCACTCTCTGAAATCATATAGCTTATCCAATGGTTACTGATATTTTGTTATTCGTTCTATTAATTAATAGATGGTGCTGGTGAGATGGCTGTATCCTTGCTGTACTTTGTGTAAATAGGCATAAATGAACAAATGTAATCAATTATTAATAAAATAATCATTTTTTTAGTGTCCTTGTTTTTTATACTAACTTATAAACTAAAAACCCAAAATTAATTTTCATACTTATACATTTTCATACGTATATTGTTACATTCTATTCTACAATAACTGTTCATTAAATGTTATTAATTGTTTATGATAGCAAGGAAACTTTTTGTGGTCAAGCAATTTCATCTTTTATCAGATGCCTTCTCATTTTGAATTATGAATACGACTAAATAGGAATATTATACCTAAAATACTGTGAGAAAGTGTCCTTGCAATTACGAAAAAGAAATCTAAGTTTTTTAGGTACCTGCACCTAATTTCCAATCAGAGTATATAAATAATAAAATGAGTAATAAAAATGATATCAAAATCAGTCGGGGCTATTTTAAGAAGGCAAGTTATTTTATTATAGACATTCTACATGAAAAATTTTATGACTGAAGCCACTGAAGGACATATTTATCGATAATTTTTTTTACCAGAAATTCTGTATTAAAGTTCTGATTTTTTTAAAATTTTTGTTAGCATTAAGAAATTGTATTATATGCATTGTACTTACTTTTTTTCGATTCGTATTGTCCATCTTATATTTAAATGTATACCATACATAACGTTTAATTATTTGGGAAAAAGTATTTCAACTTCGTTCTTTAAAAGATAAAGCTTTAAAACAGAACACCAAAGAAAGTTTCCAACAAAGTCACAAGGATAAAGAAAAACTGAATAAAATCATTTAGAACAACTTTGTAAAATATTTAATAAAAAAACTTTCACTTTTTAATTGTTCGTCAGTTTTAATTGTTAAAGGCTAAAGCGGCACCAATTTCTTGGCAAGTTACAAGTTCTGTAAGAGCAAAAATTTCTCTGATTTTAGTTGTACAATTCAGCTTAAATTATTGATGTCTGACGATTTAAAATTCTTAAATTATATGATGTGCGAACATTATGCACGTACTTATTTAACATTAGTTATTATAAAGTTTTTTTTTGGAAATTTGTGATTTATTTAATATTATTTCATTCATACTTCAAGATATTCTATTTTATAACAATCACATTTTACTGATTCTACCCTATAAAACAATACTTTATTTTATGGATTCTTTTTTGCAAAACGCGAATAGCCCCCCCCCCCCATTATATTATTAAATATATACATATATACTGTTGATCATGAGGTTTTCTAAAAATCTGATATAGTTTTTTTCACATTTTATGAATATTATTTTAAAAATTTTAAAAACAATTACCACTTTTTGACAGAGCTTCATCGAAGGTATAGGACTGCGGAAATTCTTGTTTCTTCTTACTTTCCACTTTAACACTAGTACACTAATACATAGACCACACAACTAATGACATTGAATTTGTTTAAAAAATCAAACAATTAGTCTTACAATAAAAAAATAATAACAAAACATTTTCAATAGAAAATGCTTTCGTAAACAATGGTAATTTGCCACTGCTACACATCTAGCATTTTTCTCTAATCTTAACATATATATGCTAACACATCCACACAGAATCCACACACATGTTATTATAATTATTATTACATATACAGGTCCGGTCTGCTTTTACCTTGCATGCGAGCTAAACGAACGTTGTTGCCAATATTTATAGACATGTGGGCAAGTACTGTTCGACTCTAGACGACAGGCCGATACGATCATTACGATAATAAGATTCCAATATAATGCATGTGTGCATGTTGCAGGGGTGTTGTTATCTTCATTTTTAGGTATTATTCCCATTCGTAGTATCTTAAGTTAATATTATAAGAATTCCTTCAGATTTATTATTTTTATGATTGAATTTAATTTGGTTTTGCTGAAGGTCTACTTGTCGGCTCTCGTATGTATATCTGTTAGGTAGGTGTAGGTACGATTTGGCAATAATCGTAGGCCAACGTGTATGTAAAGACTAATGAGTATAGACCGGACGTCCCAAGTTGAAATATGGTGAACTGCAACATGTGTTGTTGTCGCGAAAACGACAGCAAAAAAAGTCCACTTTACTGGGAAATTCCTTTCTTTATCGACGTAAGTAGAAGCGTGAGAGATTTTTAAATTTTATTATATTTAACTTATATTTCGTAAGATAAATTAAGTTATATATGTATATACCTACCTATTCATACTTCTGTTAGTTTCGTTTTTTCATTGTTTTGACTGTTAATTACATACTTCGTAATTTTTGAAATAGTTCCTGTTTAATACCGTTACAGTGAATCTATTTCTCCCAATTATCTTGACGTAAGTGTGCACTGGATTTCGTTAAGTTTTAATAACATACGCATACATTTTTAGTTAGGGTAATTCGAGGAGAGATGACCATGATTTTCGTTCTAGAAGTTTTCTAGTCAACTATAACTTGAAACAGTTTCAAATTTACGCAAAGGAGTCATAATGAATCAAGGATTTCAAAAATGTATGCATAATAGTAAAAATTCAGACCGGCGATATCTAAAAAAATATTCTTTTTAATGAAGAATTGGCCATCTCTCCTTGGGTATGGAGGTGAGTTGGCCATAATAGGTAAGGAGTGATGGCCATATTATTTTCACGTACATATGTAAAAAAATATAATTTATGCAAAATATTTTTATTGAAAAAATAACATAATTCGTCTTATTCGTGTATAAAAAACAAAATAAAAAAATATTTCTAGAACAAAAACAGTTAAAAACCTAAAAACCTAAATTTCCTAAGAAGTTTAAGAATTATGGTTGTGAACAATAATCGCATATGTAATTTTTTGGAGTATTTTTTCCGCTGCATAACTTGTGGACCCAATTTCCACACGATACACAGCGATACTGCACTTCTGATTTTCCTTGTTCGCCGCAAATCATACATACTTCTTCCTCGTCATTGCTTGATTCATCATATTGAGTCGAGCTTGAACTAGACGACGACTCTGGAGTCGCACATCTTTGTTTTTTCGGTTTTCTAAGCCGAGATGTTGCAGTTTTTTTTTAGAAGTACCTGGCACTCTGATGTATTTTTTTTCTTTTCTTTTGTAGTGTGTTTCTCGAGTAAATTGCTTACATGTTCAGGCGACGTTAATAAGCAAGCCACACTTTTGGATCTTTTTCTGGTTTGTTCTATATTCACTTTCGGTATGGCAGAAATACTTTCTTGTATTTTACTAGGAGTTTTTTTCTCCTTTCCTTCCTGTTTTTCGCCATTTTGCTCTACTTCTTCTTCTTCTAGTTCTTGTTCTGGTAAAGCGTGTGAAGGACCCGGTTGTGGTTCAAAAGTGGTTTCTTCTGATGGATGTTTCGGTTCCCGATTTGACTCAAATTGTTGTTCATGGACTTCAAAAGCATAATTTGGAATAACTGCAGGGTTATAGGGGAACACGCCTGTAGCTCTGAATTCAGCAATTGCATTTTCTGATGTTGCACATTTGGCCCAAGCTTGAGAGAACAGTTGACCAACTTGGTAACGCGTAATGCGTCTTTCTGGGTGTGTCCTAGACCAACATCTGCAGACTTCATAGAAGTACCCCTTGAATGACTTGAAAACCGACCTGTCGAGGGGTTGATGATAATGTGTGGTATGACTAGGTAGACTCAACATTGCTATGTCATTATCTTCTGCAAATTATAGCATTTCTACGCTGGTGGAATGAGACGTATAACCGTCAAGTAACAATAACACCTTTCCAGGCGGTTTCCTTGGCACAAACACTTCTCTTAGCCATCTCAGAAATAGATCTGAGTTTATGTAAGCTGATTTTGGATTCATGTATAAAATTGAACCAGGTGGAAGACCATCTTCTAATTCAGGTTTCTTATTCTTTCCCTTCATTATGCAAGCTGGAGGGATAAATGTCCCTTCTGCGTTGCAGCACGCTACAATGGTTATTGTTTCTCCTTTTTCTGACGATGGGACAGTGCTAACACACTTGGAACCTTTAGTTGCTAAAACTTGATGGGGTCGAATGTTCAACTGCACACCAGTCTCATCCATATTGAACACTTTTCCAGGTGCCTGGAAAAGATTGTTATCTTGCAAAATACTTTCCAATAGATTAAAATATGCCCCTACTTCTTCCCTATTCATAGATACGGAGCGTGCTAAAGAAACATTCTCTGACTTTCGAATTCGAATCTCAGGATGTCTTTTCAAAAATAGGTGGAGCCATGGATAGCCAGCTTTTTCATTCTCATTATTGAATGGATTTCGTATGTTCAATTGTACCGCAAACTTGTAAGCCATGTGCCGAATATCATCCCTTGTTAAAGGAAATCCTCTTTTTTGCATGTTTATAATATGCCTTACTATCCTTCTTTCATGTGCTTCCCCAAATAAACTGGCAGGCCCCATTGTACCCTTTTGTGAATCATTTTTTCTCAGACGACGTTCCAAGGTTTTTCTAGGAATATTGTATTCAATGGAGGCACGTCTTACAGACATTTCACTATTTTTCACAGCATTCATAGCTTGTATCAAAGCTTCCTGTGTCCACAACCCACGATTATGTGAGGCTGTCCTGTTGTAAATATTCGGCATCTGAAATTAAAATAATAATTTCAGGATAGATGGCCATGGTCAACTATCCCCAAAAATTGTTGACCATCTCTCCTTTTCATAGAGGAGAGATGACCATAGTCGTCATGTATACAGTCTTCACATGGCAGGCGTAAAGTGAGGTTAGAATAATTGTCAGATAGTATTTGAACAGAAAAATTGATAAGTGATATAATCAAAACTTTCTATGGTGCTATTATTCACCACAGAACTCTGTGTACCTACAAAAATATTTCACTTTTAAAACTATTCCATGTTACCAAAGCTTACCTTTATAGCCACAGTGTAATCAAAATATAGTCAACAATAACGCAAATGCTAATTCTTGCTTCACCAATGCAAGGCCAACTGTATCTGACATCGCTGGCGCGATATAAGGCCGTCACATAACGAGATTTTTCTGATTCTTATAGCCTTAAAATGTTTATCAGTATGTGGCGCCATCTAGCCAAAGCACAATAAAATGCTTGATAATCGCTGAGCATTTTTAAAATCACGTGATAAAAATATGCAATATGATTGGATTACCGTCAAATAGGGTGACTCGGAACATTGGTATAACTTGGAACAAACTGACAGCATTAAACACTTTAATACAGCTTTCTGCAATTCTAGTATTTGAAGCTAGAGTACAGGTCTCTGTAAAGTCGGTATATGTTATAGTTTTAAACTTCACCACCTACTGCGCTCTTTTCCCGTTTGTAACTCCACAAAAAAATAACATTGGTAAGTTGTAAATTTAAAGAATTTTTCTCAACTGATTACTTTTTCTAGTAGGGAGTACATGTTGCTATTTATCAAAGTGTGATATTTTTTTCTTTAATCCTTATATATTTGTGACCTCATCCATGAACATAACCTTAATTTTTTTATACATGGTACCTGAAGAGAGGTTGATTTATTATTTTGTTACATTAATAGGGTGACTTGGAACAAACATGCCGCGTCATTACACGCGCAAGTTAGGGTGTAGGCGTTACAAAGACTACGATGCCGACACTGTTGATCGTGCAATTTTAGAAATTAAACAAAAAAAACTTACTTACCGCCAGGCTATTGATAAGTATGGGATTCCGTTAGGAACATTAAGTCGTAAAATAAATAAAAAACATCAAAAAGTTGCTGGCGGTCAAACTGTACTCTCCGCAATGGAAGAAAATTTATTTGTTGATGCCATAGGAGTAGCCGCTGATTGGGGCTTTCCTTTTGAACCCGACGACATGAAAAACTTTGTTAAATCGTATTTAGACAAGTCAGAAAAAAAATTAAAAAATTCAAAGATAACAAACCGGGTCATGATTGGCTTCGTCTGTTTCTAACTCGTCATGAAAATGCATTAAAAGTCAGACTTTGTGAAAATATTAAACGCGCTCGCGCCACAGTAACAAAAGATGATATTAAAGCTTATTTTCTTAATCTTGAAGAAACATTAAGAGATATTCCTCCAAGCAACATCGTTAACTTTGATGAGACATGTTTTGCGGACGATCCTGGCAGGTCCAAGGTGCTGGCGAGAAGAAATTGTAAACATCCAAGCAGAATTATGGATTCTTCGAAATCAGCAACTTCTGTTATGTTTGCGGCTAGCGCTTCAGGCGTTATGTCAGCTCCGTATGTTGTCTATAAAGCTGATCATTTATGGTCCACTTGGACCACAGGCGGACCAACAAATTGCAGATTTAATAGAACTGCGTCAGGTTGGTTTGACCAAGGCGCCTTCGATGACTGGTTTTTTTCGCAAATGTTACCTTATTTCCAAAAATGTAATGGAAAAAAAGCGTTAATTGGGGATAATTTAGCAGCTCATTTATCTTTATCTGTCATACAAGCCTGCGAAAATAACGACATAAAGTTTATTTTTTTGCCCCCCAATAGTACACATTTACTGCAGCCCCTTGATGTCAGCTTTTTCCGCCCAATTAAATCAGAATGGAGAAAAGTTTTAATAGCATGGAAGAACCGACATAAAGGTCCAGTGCGTAAAGATATATTCCCTTCATTACTAAATGCAACTCTGAAAAATATTGAAGCTTCAAGTTCCGAAAATATCAAGTCAGGTTTCAAGGCTACAGGGATATATCCCTTTGACCCAGATCAAGTGTTGAAAAGAATTCCTAACTCCACTGTCACAGAGGCTTCAACCAGCGCTGAGATTATAGAAACAATGTCAGAGTTTTTTAGCGAAGCTAGATACGGTGCAAAGACGAAACCACAACAAGGAAGGCGAAAAAAATAAATGTTCCACCGGGCCAAAGTGTAACTACTGACTTCATTTTAAATCAACAACCTAGCACTTCCGGAAGCAGCAAAAAAAATCAGAAGAGAAAAGGGCATTATAATCTAAGTGACGAAGACATAGTTTCCTCAAAGGAAGAAGACAAATATTCTAGTGACGAAGAGACTGAAGAAAACGAAAATACTGAAGCAAACGAAGAGACTGAAGAAAACGAAGAAACTAGACCAACAATGAATGACATTAACATAGGGGATTTTGTTATGGTCAAATTTACAACTTTGCGAAATAATATAAAAATATTTATTGGAGAGGTTCTCGAAAAAAGTGAACAAGGGTTTCAAGTAAAATTTTTAAAGGAAAGCTCTTCCATGAAGAACTGTTACATATTTCCTATCAGAGACGACATAGAAATTGTGTCAGAGTACCAAGTTGAAAGAAAAATGCAAATCATATCTAATACAAGAGGAAATATTAGATTTTTATAATTCATTTTTAAGTGTTTACATTTTTATTTTTTAATGTTTTACAAAATGTTATTTGTTTATTTTTTGAAAGTGATATTTATTTTGTTTATTTATATAGAAATAATTTTTTGTTAACCTTTTGATAATAAAACGTTTTCTTTTCATAAATTCCACATTCATTATACCCAATCTAATATTTTTCTGATCATTTTTGGTTTTAAAAATTATATTTATGTTCCAAGTCGCATTAACACCAAGTTTTAATGGAAAATACAAATATTTTCAAGCGTGTTCTAAGACACCCTATTTGCGGGGTGACTTGGAACAGTCTTTTTACTTTCTTATACGTAGTATAAGGAAGTATTGTGATGATGAAAATTTTCGACCTCGAGATTTTTGCAGATGTCCACGTTTTGAGGTCCCCTGATACCAAAAAAGTGGTTTTTAAGAAATGTCTGTGTGTCTGTGTGTCTCTCTCTCTCTCTCTCTCTCTCTGTGTGTGTGTCTGTGTGTGTGTGACCACGATAGCGGTCAAACCGCTGTAGATATCAATTCCAAATTTTGTATTTACGAATATAATCTCCCTCTTGAGAACTGATTAGATTTTGAGCAAAATCGGCAGACCGGAAGTAGTAGTTTACTTCAGTGAAAAAATCGAATTTTGCAAATATTTTGTCAATTACTAAGTTTAAACAAATTTATAAAGAATTCAAATGTACTCAAAATTAAATTTGAGAAAAATTATTTTAATAAAGTTTTTCGAAATTCCTACCGGAAGTAGGTCTTTTACTCTTATCGAAAATCAGTTTTTTGCGAATATCTCGCAAGTCATGCTTTCTAGGCAGGTACATTACGAGTATAAAAGTATTTATAACATACTTTTAAATATCTTTTGTATAAAAAAAATTTCAAAATTCAGACTGGAAGTACCACTTTTACTCTTATCGAATAGCGATTTTTTGCAAATATGTCGTAAATTATGCATTCTATATATATTTATGAAGAGTACAAAAGTATTTAGAGTTGGATTTGGAATATTTTTTGTATAAATGAAATTTAAAAATTCGGACCGGAAGTAACACTTTCATACGTATAAGAATGTCGTGTGGTGGCCACACCTCATTTTTTTATTTTTTTGTATCGAAATGTATATACTTACATACATAAATTATATATCACCTTATAGCTGTTAATAATGCACATACGTTACATATTTTTGTATTCCATTTTGCAGAAGTTTTACGAAATTACGAGGATTTTAATGTCAAATTCGTTCCAAGTCACCCTATTTGACGGTATATCAAATTACTGTTCTGTTTTTGACATTTGACTGATATGACATTTATTTAAATACTACACATATTGAATCCTTTCATTTAATATGTGCTACATATTTACTATCAATATATTTTAGAAGTTACGTTGAGTACCAATAGAAAACTATATATCCAGTTTTATCACGGAAAAAAACGTGGCTGTTCTGGGTCATTTAGTTCTTACTATAACATAGTCTGTGATAAAGGGCAAGTAATCAAGTATTTCGGAAAATGAGCATTGAATATTCGAAATGTAATATAAGGATAATTCTTGGTAAATAGCTATAATTCTTTGCATTTTTAGGTTAAATTTATATCTTAATATTTGTAAATGTATAACATTCGAATGGAATAATTGCAGGGTTGAAGTGAAGCAGACGTTATTTGGTCTTTAATATTAACATTACGTATGTGAACTCTAAGGTATTTGAGGGCTGATTAAGTACAATTTTAAAAAGGATACAAGTGGATTTATTATGACTATTTGAACATTGTCAATTTTTGTTATGTAATTAGACTTGAGCCTGTTGAATAAATAAAGATGCTATAGTAATTTTAAAATGCTCTAGCAACAAGAAACTGATTAGTGTTATAAGCAAATTTTGGTCTGTCTTGAAGTGTGTGTGTAGAAATACTAATGGATTTGGTATAGGCAGCACCAAAGAGTGCATCACTGTAAGTAACTAAATTAGCAAATTGTAATAGTGCCAAAATGAAAAAAAGTACATCAAATATGTACCGAAACACACAGAAAAAAAGAGGTTACTGAATATTACCTTCTTAACCAATGTCATTTGGAAATATTCTATATTTCTTTTAATAAATATTTTATAAGGCAATAAATATTGCGATGTGTAATAGTAAAACTTCAAAATCTTCCAAGACTATTGAAAGCGGCGATTACGTTAAACAAACACTTTACAGCGTAATTGAATCCTAATTAGTGTTCCCCTTTGAATTGTTATAAAAAGTTAGAAACGCAAGTAAAATTGTAATTCTTGACACTACCCAACAATTTTATTAGCAAATTTTTTTTAATTATTTTAAAATTATTAATATTAATTGTCCACTTTAAAGTTAATGTGTTATTTTAATAAAAATTCAGAAATCATTTCTTTTGGGTACTACTAGATGGCGCAACATACTGATAAAATTTTGAGGTTACAAGAATCAAATTCCTCAATGTAAATCGAAGTTATGTGACGGCCTTATATCGCGCCAGCGATGTCAGATACAGTTGGCCTTGACCAATGCCACTATTGTCGCCATCTGCCGCTGAATTGCTAAAATACAAGCACTGGCCATCTCTACTCTATGGCCATCCCTCCTCGAATTACCCTATCATTTATTTAGATCTAGAACATTGTTTATGTTACTATGATATGGAAGAACGTCGAGAATGGCATCGTGAAGCAATGGCGGGTTGGATTAAGCGTCATACTGATTGTAAGTCCATTGTCAGTGATTCTGAAATTATTTGCAAAGTCTGTAAAATATCGTTAAAGAATGCTCGAAAAGTGCACGTACGTCAGTTAGCATCGCTAAAACATACACAGAAACTGGACCCGTTGAAAGTTGACAATTTTAACGAAGACTTCTGTGAAGTTAATATCCCATTAAATAAATTCGACAATACCACTTTCAAAACATTTCTCCAAAAATATACTGGCAGAAATGTTCCTGATTAATCCACCTTACGCAAATATTATGTTTTTAAGTGCTTCACGAAAACAATAGAATGCATTAGAAGATATCTTTCAAATCAGTACCTATGGATAACTGCCGACAAAACTGTAACAAATTAAGAGATGGATTAACTACATTAGATGTGGCTATTAATAATTTCAAAAGTATTCCAAGTGACTTTGGATGTGGCCTTCGACCAAAGTTAGACGCAGTTTTTAATAGAAATCCAGATTTAATAACATTACGGCAATTGTGTATGGGGACAATAACACAAAATCTAACTGCTAAATACGCTGAAATAAAAGAATACTTCCAGTATGCACCTATAACCAGTTGCGATGTAGAAGGGACGTTTTATCTATCTACAAGGATGTACTTCAAACAAAGAGAATAAATTTTACAGAAGAGAACTTTGAGAAAGGATTGCTAGTAAATATTAATACTCCTTTACTCGACTTGAACTCTAAAATGAACAAATAATAACCTATTTTATATTTTATATATCTCCACCCACTTGTTATCCAATTATATAAATAAAATTAAAACTCTTTAAAAATAGAAAATTTCAATAGTGCGCCCATGGGCGATGAGTCATCAACCTCCAGCGTCCGGTCTATACTAATGAGATTCTGACTGACCTGGCATGAACTGATTGTGTTGGTGAACTAAGATTTTTCAATAAAATTGCCACATTTCACTTAGCCAGCCGATATCGTAAATATTGAACTTCTCGGTAAAATGATGGGTCTAATTCCTGGTCAAAAATTGCCCTTCCTATTTGCAAACAGATAGACATTATTTCTATAAAAGAAAATGGGGTGTGGCCACCACACGACTTTCTTATACGTATGAAAGTGTTACTTCCGGTCCGAATTTTGAAATTTCATTTATATAAAAAAATATTCCAAATCCAACTTTAAATACTTTTATACTCTTCATAAATTATACTCTTCATAAATATATATAGAATGCATAATTTACGACATATTTGCAAAAAACCGATTTTCGATAAGAGTAAAAAACCTACTTCCGGTAGGAATTTCGAAAAATTTTTTTAATAACATTCTTCTCAAATTTAATTTTAAGTACACATGAATTCTTTATAAATTTGTCGAAACTTAGTAGACGAAATATTGACAAAATTCGAGTTTTTCACTGAAGTAAACTACTACTTCCGGTCGGCGGATTTGCTGAAAATCTAATCAGTTCTCAAGAGGGAGATTATACACGTAAATACAAAATTTGGAATTGATATCTCCAGCGATTTGACCGCTATCGTGGTCACAGACAAACAGACAGACATTTTTTAAAAACCACTTTTTCGGTATCAGGGGACCTCAAAACGCGGACATCTGCAAACATCTCGATGTCGAAAAATTAAATTTACTATGACTAAACTATTAAATGTACTACTAAACAAAGTTAATCTTATAATAAATAATATACTGATATTTTCAAAATAGTTGTCAGTTATTTTAGTTATTTATTTTTATTTATTTACATTTGAATTTTGCGAACCATTATAATTCAGCTTAGCATATTCTTAAAATAAATATTTCTTGTTTATGCGGCTGACCCCCTGAAAGATCTTTGGGTTCCCGGACCACAGGACCGCTGAACTATGCTATCTGGAGATTTCTCGATGTGAATATGTGCCATTTGATTGAAAATTATTGTCAAGAGATTTTTTCCGGAAGCTGTAACTAATTATTTTTGTAGTAAGAATACCTGTACTGTGTTTTTTTATATTACGATTATGTGTGTCACTACCTAGTTGTTTTATTTATGTTCTGTATATTTGGTATTATTCAATTAGGCAATAAACCGCATTATAATCACTAACAAAAAAAAACTTATTCAAATATAAACCAAGCCGAATTCAAAGTGAAACATCACCTAATTTACTGACATCAATTAACCAGAATATCGTCTTATAATGCAAAGCCACATTAATGATGCAATCGAAAGAAGCAAAAAGAAAACGCGATTTTTTACATTCCTATTATGAATGTTGTTTTGTGCTTTAGTATGTAAAGCAAAAAAACAAGAAGAAAAAGTTAAGTGTGACGATAAAATTCTTTGATCTCGTGTTTCACTAATTAAATTTTAATTGTATTAGCTGCTTTGCAGGTTGCAAATGCCACCTTGGAATCGCCAAGTTTATTTTTCCTTCTCCATACTAATTTATAATTTGATTCTGTCGCGCCATGTGGGCGAGTTAGTCGGTGAGGATTATTAAATTAAACTCCAACAAGTAGCAGTTTCAGTTCGTATTACGGTTGCTTGCCAGTGAGCACTAGTTGCTTTGATATATTATTGGAATGAATCATTTATATATGGTATATGTACTTTCCGGAACACATGTAGAGGAACTTGTTGCTCCTTTTCCGATATTTACTTGGCTTACGAATTAAAATACATAATAATTAAATTAAACTTCAAGCATTTAATTATAACATTACATGGCATTAATTAATTGAAACATGTGATTATATATATTCTTTGCCGAAATATACAAATGCATTGAAAAAATTAATTAGTTTTCTTGACAGTAGCGGCAGTACGATTAGTAAATAATAACAAAATGACAAATTGACTGTCATCTAAAAAATTACAATGACAAACATAGAAAGAATATAACATAAAATATGTATAAGAGAAAATGTAAACAAGTAAGCATATGGCAGCCGGTATTACTTATGCAGTCCCACCAAACAGTTTAGATCTATCATAAATATGCATTTAATGCAAGTACACAAATAATAACAACGCAAACTGTGTTATTCAAAAATTGCTGTTTTATACTATTCATGTGAGTCAATTAGAAGGCCAAGATCAATCTTTGGCGAACGACTAATCCCGTCACACAAATACACTGACTATGTGTCTAAGATATAATAGAGAATCGAAACATGAAAGTGGTAATGTGTGTTAGTAGCTACAGACATATATGTTTCTACCTTGTTACCTTATTTGGTTTCGTCAGTGTAGCATAACTAAGAAGTTGTATATCAAAACAATAATATTTGTAGATTAAAAAAATATATATTGTACTACGTGATCATTTTGAACTATCCAAAGTTGACCAAACTGATTTTAATATGTAATTGGCGAACATGTTTATCTATTTTGATGGTTAGGTTTACTATTTGCATCTTTCTTGTGATAAATGTCAATGAAATGAGGTTAGTTTTAAGTTGAATTGTATGAAAGAATTTTTGTAAAAATATACTAATTGCACTTTATTTTTTATCATAAACAAAAATAAATACGTTACAATTTTATTATTGTAAAACATAATCCCATAATTATGTCACAAAAAGAATACATTTTATAAAAGTTGTTCGAAATGTCCACCGTTATTCTCATTGCATAGATTGACGTGTCTTCTCATATTATTCAACACATTGTGGAGCCATTTCCTTAAACCTGTCAATCACCCTATTGCAATGACGAGTGAATGAGTCCAAATTTATTTCCAGATTTCCAAATTGCTGAAAACACGATCCCAATGAATATTTCCATGATCCATGCTCTTGCAGTGTTCCACTGCGAAAGTGCGACATTACAATAAACGTATCCTGTTGTATCGTAAAAGGCATGGTATACCAGGTATATTGTCTTGAAATAGACAGAAAATCGACAATAAAGCAATGGAAATACTAAAAAGTATAATACACGTCACAGTTTTGATATTTGAATTGTAAATTTGGTACGGACAATCCACGGAAGTAATAATTTCCTAGTTTTTGATAATACTGGGACTTTTTTGTTGCCCACCCAGGGCAGTTCAAAGTTTAAGTCGTTATTATTTGTGTAGTTGCATTAAATGCATGTTTATGGTAGACCTAAACCTTTTGGTGGAACTGCATAAGTAATACTAAATAATAATAATTTTTAGGTATACACATTTGATTTTACATTCTTTCGATGTATATCATTGTAATTTTTTAGATGACAGGCAATTTGTCATTTTATTATTATTTACTAATCATATTGCTGCTACTTCCAAGTAAAACTAATTCACGGCAACAATATCAACTTATGTGTTGATCGAATGACAACACAAAGAAAAATGATAACGCGGATATGTGTAAATCAAACATAACTTATTAGTTTTTTTCAGTATGACATAGACAAGAAAGTGTATTGTTTTAATAATAATGGGTAAGCTTGAAAACACAAATAAGTTTTAAGCTGTTATATAATAGGCCAAAAAGTAACTTCTCCCATTACTGTTAAAGAATTATTATATATAAAATGTATTTTTAAATGCTCTATTTAATAATAGATTGAATGAACATTCATTAAATAACCTAAAGTACCTATTCGATGTTGTGCAACAGTTAATTACGTAGGCGTGCTAGTCTGTTAATAGAGTTTTTATATTGTCAGGGATGGACATCTTGAATATCATAATTATAGTCATACGCATAACCATAAATTGTTAGGAAATGTTATTGATTTTATATATACTGATCGCATAATATAATATACCTATCAGTAGTTTAATTGAATGTGTCAAGAGCATCCAGTTAGGGAAGAGTCTCAGATTTAAGAACTAACAAATGCTGTTAGTCTTATTGTTCAAAAAGGTTAATTTAAAATCCGAATATTTTTACTTATTCAACTGTAATTTCTTCTCACATGATATTTACCGCTGTACCAAGCACATTAATAACACTCGAACGTGACAACTGTGCATAAACAAAGGTCTCAGCTCACGGAAGATATCGAATTATGTATATCTACCCCTAATTTATACATCAATTTTACTGAATACACAAAGAGATTAATCTGTAAATGAAGTCATTTCATAATATCTCCGCATAAACTGTAATTACATATGCATATAAGCTCCTACATATTTTTGGAAAATTATATTAATCGTATTGATCTTTTATTACTATAGGTTATCCTCCACGTTAGTGTTTTCCAAAGCTTTTTTATCGCGACTCCCTTTCGTTAAGAATTTTATTCGCTGTCCTTTTTTGTACCATACCCAAATTTATTTGTGGATAATAAAACGACACCAAGCAATTAAATTCAAATTAGAAAATGTATTAGTAGCGCCGTATATGATCAAATAACGCAAGTTTTTTTATTATTTAATTTAGAAGAAGATTACGAATATATAAAGAGGGGCATACACTCAGCGTCAGAGGAAGCACTGGGTAACGAGGAAAACAGAAAAAACCATACTGGTGGGACGAAGAAATTGAATACGAAATAGAAGAAAAAATGAGGTGTGGCCACCACACGACTTTCTTATACGTATGAAAGTGTTACTTCCGGTCCGAATTTTGAAATTTCATTTATACAAAAAATATTCCAAATCCAACTCTAAATACTTTTGTACTCTTCATAAATATATATAGAATGCATAATTTACGACATATTTGCAAAAAATCGTTATTCGGTAAGAGTAAAAGTGTTACTTCCGGTCCGAATTTCGAAATTTTTTTTATACAAAAGATATTTAAAAGTACGTTCTAAATACTTTTATACTGATAATGTGCCTGCCTAGAAAGCATGACTTGCGAGATATTCGCAAAAAACTGATTTTCGATAAGAGTAAAAGACCTACTTCCAGTCGGAATTTCGAAAAACTTTATTAACACAATTTTTCTCAAATTTAATTTTGAGTACATTTGAATTCCTTATAAATTTGTTTAAACTTAGTAATTGACGAAATATTTGCAAAATTCGATTTTTCTCTGAAGTAAACTACTACTTCCGGTCTGCCGATTTTGCTCAAAATCTAATCAGTTCTCAAGAGGAAGATTATATTCGTAAATACAATATTTGGAATTGATATCTGTAGCGGTTTGACCGCTATCGTGGTCACACACACACACACAGAGAGACACACACACAGAGAGACATTTTTTAAGAACCACTTTTTTGGTATCAGGGGACCTCAAAACGTGGACATCTGCATAAATCTCGAGGTCGAAAATTTTCATCATCACAATACTTCCTTATAGTACGTATAAGAAAGTAAAAAATGAGGTGTGGCCACCACACGACTTTCTTATACGTATGAAAGTGTTACTTCCGGTCCGAATTTTGAAATTTAATTTATACAAAAAATATTCCAAATCCAACTCTAAATACTTTTGTACTCTTCATAAATATATATAGAATGCATAATTTACGACATATTTGCAAAAAATCGTTATTCGGTAAGAGTAAAAGTGATACTTCCGGTCCGAATTTTGAATTTTGTTTTATATAAAAGATATTGGAAATTAAGTTCTAAATACTTATGAATTCTTTATAAATTAGTCTAAACTTAGTAATTGACGAAATATTTGCAAATTTCGATTTTTTCACCGAAGTAAACTACTACTTCCGGTCTGCCGATTTTGCTCAAAATCTAATCAGTTCTCAAGAGGGAGATTATATTCGTAAATACAAAATTTTGAATTGATGTGTCCAGCGGTTTGACCGCTATCGTGGTCACACACACACAGAGAGACACACACACAGAGAGACACACACACAGACAGACACACAGACAGACACACAGACATTTTTTAAAAACCACTTTTTCGGTATCAGGGGACTTCAAAACGTGGACATCTGCAAAAATCTCGAGGTCGAAAATTTCCATCATCACAATACTTCCTTATACTACGTATAAGAAAGTAAAAGGAAAAGGTACCACGTATATTTAAGTTCGAAAGTTATGGAAGACAAGGAAAAATACAAAGAATCACAAAAGAGAGTACGGAAGAAAATATGTGAAAAGAGAACAATCATTGGGAAAGGACGTGTTCAAGACTCAATACATACATTGGAGGAAGGAAGAGTACAGAAAATTGGAGGCTCCTCAAAAGTATGAGAGCAGGACGAACGAAGGACATAATCTCACATATAACACCTGAAAAATGGAACAAGTACTTTGAAGAGATGTTGACAGAAGACAGACCTCAATTTAAAGACATCCAAAACGAAAACCAGGGCATATTTATACAATGATCCCCAATTAGAATAATTGTGCCGGAGGTTAAAGAAGTCTGTAAAAACTTAAAAAACGGAAAAGCCTCAGGACCAGGTAATATTACTATTCAACTTTTAAAATACGGCACAGATAAACTATACGGGCTATTAAGAAATTTATTCTAAAGATGCCTTAACAGGCACGAACTACCCATGGAATGGAAGACATCACACCTATCGACGATATACAAAAACTGCGACAACTATCGGGGAATAGCCGTTACAAGCGCTATAAGTAGAGTTTATGGGAAAATCTTAAAGAACAGGATAGAGAAAGAATATGCCGATATGGAGGCAGAAAAACAAGCAGGCTTCAGAGCAGGAAAATCCACAATCGACCACCTGTTTACGCTAACTCAAATTTTAGAAAAGAAAGCAGCACGAAATCAAGAGGTACATCTCCTGTACGTAGATCTGAAAAAGGCCTACGACAGTATACCTTTAGTAAAACTATGGGAGGCTCTTCAACATAGCAACATAAACACGGAAATAATAAAAGCTGTGAAGTCTTTATACGCGGGCTCCACATCTAGAGTTAAAACCAACGAAGGATTAACATCTGGATTCACAATAACCAAGGGTCTTAAACAGGGTTGCTGTAAATCTCCGAAACTATTCAAAATATACTTGGCATATGCGCTAAAGACATGGAAACGGAAACGCAATAGCATGGGAATGCCAGTAGATGACGACACGACAGTATATACCCTCTCTTTCGCGGACGACCAAGTAGTTATTGCACAAGATATAGATGACATGGAATATATGAGCCGAAAGCTCATCGAGGAATACGGAAAATGGGGCCTGGATGTCAACATAACAAAAACGGAGTATATGTGCATAGGAGGACAGCAAGAAGACCTACACCTACCAACGGGACAGATCATCAAACATTGCAATATATACAAATACCTAGGAATGAAAATATCTAAGGAAGGGACACTAGGAAATATCGGACAGAAACGTACAGGGAAGAAGAGCTACTTCCATGCTGAACAGTATTCTATGGGACAAGACCATTACAAAAGAAAATAAAAAAAAGGATTTACAACTCCATCGTGAAAAGCATAAAAACATATAGCTCGGAGGTGTGGCCGGTAAAAGAAAAAACAAAAAGGAAGATAAAAGCCACAGAAATGGACTTCTAGAGAAGAGCGGCAGGAAAATTCAGGAGAGATAGAGTCCCAAATGAAACCATTAGACAAGAAATGGGAATACAACATGACATTATTCATAACTAAACAGCTAATATGGTATGGGCACGTCCAAAGAATGCCAGAACACAGAATCCCAAAGAAAGTACTAAATTGGAACTTCCAAGGAAACTGAAAACGAAGAAGACCGCGCAGAAGCTGGAGAGACGGAGTAGATAAGGAAATTCGAGAGACGGATCTGGAGGAGGGCCTATGGATGAACAGAGGGGAATGGCGATTAGGAATCGGAAGACGTAAAACGTTGTAACCCGATATATACAGGGTGTAGATAAAGTTTGGAACAAAATTAATATTTCTGTTATCTTCGGTTTGATGGAAAAACCCTGAAACAAGTCGATTTTGTTTTTATCCCGTGCACTTTATAACATCGTGAATTTAATTCTGTCGTCATCTGGTTGCGCGCGGGCGTGACGTCATTAGTTTTTTCAAATGGTAACCCGCCACATTTATTACCCCCTGTCGTTAGGTATTCCATTGTGCATGCAACGGTATAAAAAGTTTGGTACCTTACATAACAATTTTTGGGAGAAAAATGCTTTCAAATTTCAAAAAATTAAAATTTTATTTCTAATGAAAAACTAATCAAAAATTATTTTAAAAAATCAGATAAATTATAATCCGAGGTTTATCTTGGATTGTCGTCAAACAAGACACCAAAAAAATGTCAACGGAAGTGTTCAAATTGTCCGCCATTGGCCATTTGAGACTGGCCGAGACGGACGTACACGCTTTCTACGACACGTCGTATTGTCTCTGCACCAATATTTCGCATTTCCTCGCGGATACGATGTTTCAGATCATCCAAGTTATTTGGCTTATTGGTGTACACCTTTGATTTCACATGACCCCATAGAAAAAAATCAAGTGGTGTGAGATCTGGCGAACGGGCAGGCCATTCAATTGTTCCCCTTCGTCCGATCCATCTCCCGGGGAAAATTTCGTCGAGGTAACTCCGAACACGCCAGCCAAACTGTGGAGGTGCTCCATCTTGTTGAAACCAGATTCTGGGGTGAGGCTTGTCGGGGGTGTTTTCATCCGGAAATAATTCTACCAATGTTGGCACTAGCATAAATCTTAGGAAATGTAAGTATGTTTCAGCGTTTAAATTTCTGTCCAGAAAGAAGGCCCCACAATGCGATCTCCCACTATTCCCGCCCATACATTAACTTTTTGCCGGTGTTGGGTGTGCTCCTCTCGAACCCATCGAGGATTTTCGCCCGACCAGTACCTACAATTGTGGCGATTCACTTCACCGTTCAAGGTAAAAGTTGCTTCGTCACTAAAAACCACATTGTCGACAAATCCGGGATTCTCATCGCACCGTAGCATGATTTGTTCACAGAACTCGAGTCGGCGGTCGAAGTCATCTTCATTCAGTTCCTGAACCCGATTGATTTTGTACGGATGAAGTTTTTCCTTCTTCAGCAATTTGGCTACTGTGGTAAAATCGACTGCATGATCCCTGGCAATGTTCCTTGTTGAAGTGTGGGGGTTGTCCTGAAGTTCCAAGAGAATATTGACCCTTCTATCTTCCTCAATTCTTGGTCGACCTTGACGAGCCCTGTCTTTTACACTACCAGTTTCAGCAAATTTTGCGACAATTTTGCTCACCGTTGACCGCGAAATCGGTGCGCGGTTTGGATTTTCTGCATTGAAAAACTGACTGTATATATATTTTTCGGATCTTTCAGCATGATCAAGAAAGGACACTACGATACTAGACATGTCTGGATTTTCTGGTATCACCTCTTCGCTTTTATACAGGCTGCCCCACAAAAACAATACAAGTGAATAGTGCATTTTTTTGCAAGTCAAATTAAATGGTTATAAATGGACTATAAAATGCGACAATAAAATGGTTCGTAGTCATAAGGAATTTAAGCCTCTGCAGTCAACTTTTTTTTTTCAAATTAGACTACGTAATTTTTTTGAGTGATTCTGATAATTTTTTTTTCTGAAGATGACATTATATGACAAATATACCCTTATGTCATAAAATTTCTGAAAAAAAATTAAAATTGTTCATCTTGAAAGTCCCATATCTTCACAGATTGTCTACCAATCTCCGAAATTTTGTTCAACTTGGGTGATTCCTATTTGGATATCGTCATTTTCTTCATCCCCAAACATGCACGTTAGAGTCAAACCAACCAGACGTGACCCTTCGAGCAGCACCGTCGATTTGTTGTGTACATTCCCAGACAAAAACTGAGCGCGCCAGTATTTAAATCAGTCGTATCATGTCAAATGTTATGGAACGATTGTAATTAAAATAAGATGGAATCTTATAATTTGAATATGCATATACGTGATATTTGAAAAATATAAAGAAAACAACAAATAAATATATATGTCATTTATTCAAAGATAGTAAAGTAAAACAAGAATTAATTGATATTGCATGATATACATTGCATTATAATATACTATATCATTTTTAAAATTATGTTTCATTATCTGATTGTAACCAATCGGTTTCTGAATCTGATTCACCTAATCTAATAATAAATTCTTCATGAACATTCATTAATTTGTCCGTTTCGATGTATTCTTTTTCTATTTTCTGTACGTGTTTGCATTCTGCTTGCCACAACTTCAGAGTAATTTCAGCAAACGCCTGCAAAATTAAAGCCTCAATATTGCAACTTCCATCAACATTTTTTGAGGCTTTACCTTTCGTTTCACTGTGCTCCAAATCATTTCTATCGGGTTAAGGTCACAGTGATATGGCGGAAACCTTAACACCGAATGACCTAAACTTGCTGCATAATTGTCTATGGCATATTCAGGTTCTGGTTTATTGCGTCTCACTAATTCGAGCAATTCACATTTTAACATTTTGCGGTGATACGGTATATTTTTCAAAAATAGCCAGGATATAATATCAGCTTTTTTTGATGAAGATGTAGGTGCTTTATTGATTTGGACACTGTGATATGGTGCATTATCCATAACTATAATTGAATTTTGTGGTAAATTTGGTATTAATTCTGTTTTGAACCACTTTAAGAAATGTTCATAGTTCATTTCATCGTGATAATCCCCACTTTTTGTTTTCGCCACTATATCTTGTTGTTCCATCAGTACTTTTCTGTTCGACTCACCTTTTTTGTACTTGTATCCCATCTCAATAATAATATTTCGTAATGTATTTTTGCAACCAGAGAATTCAGTTTCAGATTTCATATAAGTATGTATAAGTGTGTAAAGTAGATACATTCTTACTTACAGTGTGGATGTGATTCTGATCCGCAGTACAGATCTAAAATTTAGATTAGAATAAATGTAAAGTATGATAAATATATTAATATATTACTTGTCCGCATCATCTAATATAATTTTGGACTTCTTTTCCTTTCTCGGCTCTATAAGGGTAGCAAAAAATGAAGGTTGGTCTTCCAAACTCTTAAACAATTTGCTTTTGACATGCTTTATAGTTTTTTCTGATTTTCCTGTCATAACAGCCACTATTCTAATGACTTGATTTACAGGAGAAGCGTAGCGCCCTATTCGTTTCTCTTGCTCACAAAACTCAATAATTGTCAAGACGTCATCTTTTACAGATTTTCATTTATTCATAATGAAGATAATAGATAATCTACAAAATATTTGTAACATAAACAGACGCGTACTGCAAAATTAAGGTTATATTATTACTTACCCTCAACTCACAATGCAAAATGAAATAGTTTTAAGAAAAAATGTTTGGATATTCGAAAGGAGAGAGTAAATAATAGAAACCAGCGGAAAACGCAGGAAGAAATTAAAACAACGATTTGATAAACAAGTTAACAATCAGTACATAAAACGGGACTGTACACAACTTTCAATAATGAAAAGTGATGGCTAGGGGGGGGGGGGTGCGAAGCAAGACGCTGTTATATTAGTTCGCATATTTTCCGAGGGACAGATTCTCTTGGTCGCACTTTAGTCTCGATAGCATGCAATTTTGCAATCAAAGTGAAACGGTGGATCATGGGTATTATAAAGGTGTTTCACAAGGTTTTGTGGAAGAAATCACAATAACAGACACAACTCATGGTTTCTTCAGCGTGATAATGCGTCCCCTCAGTGCTCACTCTGCTTTGTCATTTTGACAGTTTTATGCAAAAAATCAGATGACAATGCTTCCTCAGTCTCTATACTAGCCGGATGGTGGAGGGCTGAAAGGACGCCTTTAAGTATGCAATTTGAAGGGGACAATGATCAACAATATGTAAGATTAATAATAAAAATTTGGTTATTTTCCTAACAGACCTCGTATCAGTGGCGTAACTGGGCCAAGCCCAGATACACCTATTTGTAGGATACACCAAGGTAATAATTGGTTAGGTTGAGCTGAATGTTGTGGGGGGAGGGGGGGGGGGCAAAATTTGTAGTTACGCCACTGCCTCGTATATACCAATTCTTTCAGCTCTTGTAACAATTTAATAATGGTTGTATTTGTCGATCATGTAAGAGTTACCTTTTCTCATACCCTACCTATTTATCACTAGATCAACTATACAACGAGCTAATTCTTATTAACCGATTAAAATTGAAACGTGGGAATTTTGCCGTTTTGTACCTATTGCAAATCATCCCGGCGTGTTGACTCCCTTCAAACATACATCATACGTCATAATAAAATCGTTTTACTTCAATCTACGGAGTGTTTTAATTAAAGAAAAACTGTATTTGAATGTGCAAACTTACCTGAAATAAACCAAAAGGTGAACGGAATGGAAACAGGATATATTCAAAATTAAAAACTATGAAAACAACTCTTAAAATACAATTTCATACTATGTTATCATAATTAATTAGAAAGAAAACTCGTTTCACAAAAATATATATGATTTATTTCATAAACTAAATGTACATTTCGTTTGCCAAGCAAACATCATCGGTAGTATACAAATTTATTCGTGTTTTTACATTATACAGATTGTCGTAGTTAAAAGTTAATATGCATCTTCAAATACACACACATAAACATGTACCTATGTATAAGACCGGTGGTGTGGGGAGATAGTGGGGAGATCGAGAGCGGGGACAACACATTCGTTCCGTAACTTTAGAGCGTGAACATACATTGTATCTGAGCAAGCTCGCAAATATGGCTTAGGAGAACAAATTCTTAACGCCATACAAATGATTACTCCTGAAATGCAATCGAATGTACAAAATGGGTTTTACAATCGTTTAGGGTACTGCTTGATGCAAGAGGGACAGACATTTGAACATCTTCAACATTAAATCTTGTATAGTTCATTAAGTATAATATTTTCTTTCGTTTTAAATGTGAGAATTTTATTTAATTTTTTATCAGAATTTTATTTTAGTTTCAAATTTTATAGAGTTTTGTTTCAGTTCAATGTTAATACATTATACATCAGTTACCAAAATATTATACAAAAGCCGTAAAGAGCGTAGCAATTCCTTAAAGCAAACGTCTACATACTAACTTTCAACGTTTTGCACTAAAGCCTGGGTACCCCGGTGTCCCGATATGAACTCATCTGTACTCCCCTACTATCGTACCCCTCCATTTCATGTTTGCATGCACATGTGTGCGTGTCTGTATTTCCCTATATCTACTTTTATTTCAGTCAAACGGTTATAGGTATATGTTCGAACGTTTTACAGTGACGCAAAACTTCTTATTGTAGTAAGTTAAGACCTCCTTAAATCTAATCGTACTTTTATTACAGTAATATTTTAAACTATGGTGGGTGTTTACTGAATGTGTAAGGGTGGTATGAATTCTAGGAAACTCTGACTAAGTGCAGATGCATCTGCGTTTAAGTTGTTTTTAAATTTCTTGATATAAATACTTTCCCACATATTTCAATTTTTACTTCTAGCTCTTTTGATTACTTGTACATTGAAAATGTATGATTACAAAATGATAAGCTAAAGCATACATACATTTTCAATCGATATGTACAAGTAATCAAACGAGCTAGATGTAAAAATTTAAATATGTGGGAAAGTATTTATATGAAGAAATTTAAAAACAACTTATTAAAAAAAGATGTATCTCCACTTAGTCAGAGTTTCCTAGAATTCATACCACCCTTACACATTCAGTAAACACCCACCATAGTTTAAAATTTTAGGTACTGTAATAAAAGTACGGTTAGATTTTAACTTACTACAATAAGAAGTTTTGTCACTGTAAACGTTCGAACATATATATATAATGTAAAAACACGAATAAATTTGTATACTACCGATGATGTTTGCTTAGCAAACGAAATCTAGATTTAGTTTATGAAATAAATCATATATATTTTTGTGAAACGAGTTTTCTTTCTAATTAATTGTTTAAAATTCACAAGTGCTCAATTTATCAAGATTATGTTATCATAAATGAGTAAAAACTACCGAGACCACCAGGCAGTTAATACTAACATTTCGTTTTTCTGATGACAACAATTTTTCATCTTTCCTGTAATATTAGATTTTTTGTTTTTATCCACTTTTCATTTTGAGGCCCTAAATTACTGTCAAATTACATGTTCACTTAGTTGCAAAAAAAGTTTCTATTAAAATTTCGAATATCACCGCTCCAATTTCTAACACTCGAACTTATTGTGAATGCCGATTGACTATATGAAAGACAGAAAATAAACATAATATATTTGAATGGTTCCATTGATTCACTATACACATACAGTCGCGAGCAATAAATTCTGGTCGTCAATGCCATACAAAATTCTGTCATATTTTGACAAAGTAGAAATTTCAGCTGGTTGTTTGTATCTTTTTTTGACAATATAACCAACAAGCTGTCAAATATACATTTTATTTTGACTTGACAAGAAATTTTCTAAACATGGTACCAATTTCTTACTTTAAAAAAAGTTAGAGCTATTTCTTTAGTAGAAACAGAATATTCTGCGATGGACGATCTTATATTTAAAAATGACGCTAGAAAGATCAAACTTACAGCTAGACACAAAGAAGCCAGATTTGGAGTTGCATAACAGTACCTTGCAAATGACAATAATTTTTGGAAAAACGTAATTTTTAGTGATGAAAATACCTTCCAGTCATACCCCTTTGGCCAAATTAGAGTATATAGATTAAGAAGTCGGCGGTATGGTGCAAAATATACACAAAAGGTTGAAACCAGAGCCGATTTTCGGTAAATATATGGGTATGGATTTCCGCAAAAATTCCTGGGGTATTATTGCATTTATAAGAATATTTCATAAGTGACGTTTATATTAGGGTTTTGGAAGATGTGGTGTTGCCCTCAGTGATGCAAGTATTTCCAGACGGCGACTTTAAATTTCACCAGGATAATTATTAAGTCCACACTGCTCATAAGGTAACAGAATGGTTCCAAAACCACAATATAAATGTGCTTGACTGGCCGAGTTTAAGTCCTCATTTGAACTCTATAGAAAATATGTGGGGGAAGTTGCTCAAAAGTGTCCAAAACCAACGTTTACATTTTTAAAACAGGGAGGAACTTTTGGTCTCTTTACATACAGCTTATAATGATCTTCCACAAGGCTATTTCAGAAATGTATGCTTGTCTATGCTGAACGGCTTAAATAAAATTATTCAATTAAAATGCGAAATGATCAAGTACTAAGATCTTGTTTATGTATTTATTTTTAGTCTCATAAACTCTGTTGCATTTATTATTTAATGCCTGTATTATTATACCAATATTTATCATTTTGACAAGTATCTGACAAATGGAAAATAATGACAACGTTTAAAAAACCAGACATACACTAGAGCGCTGTCAACTGTATTAAGAATGACATTGACGACCAGAATCTATTGCACGCCACTGTATACAGGGTGGGGCACCTCATTTCCGTCGGTTTATATACGAAAAGCGGTAATATATTTTATTTTTATTTTTATTGAAGGTTGTGTAGGTTCATTAGGGGCACGTTTTAAAATTATTTTGAAATATACAGGTTGATCCAAAAAAAATTGGCACACCAAAGTTATGAAAATTTAAATGGAACACCCTGTATATTATAGGATATTTTGATGCTATAGGCTAAATTAAAGCCACTTACTGTTATATTCCCTATACCTAACTCAACCTCTTTTCGAGATATTTCACTATTTTTGAAAATGTAGATCAAAATTTCAGAGATATTGCTGTCTTCCATATTTGAGCGAATTATTTTAAATTGTATTTAATGTATACTCAAAGCTTTAGACTCTAAGATAAGCTAAAGTTGATATCTAAAAATTATACAGGGTGTTTAAAAACCACATTTGTGTTTTGACTAACATTAAATGCAAATAACTTTCATATTTTAAATGGAACAACCTGTATTTATTGCCATATTTAGATTCTAACTTCAATTGTTTTTAAAACTGTATTAGGGTTTCCTATACCTATCTCTTATAGTTTTTTGGTAATTTAGGATTTTCAGTTTCAAACACTAATTTCTTGCAATTTTTTCCAAAAGTAGACTTTGCCGCTGTTATTAATACTTCAAACAGATAAATTATTTGACAGTGACAGTACATATTAGTTAAGACATCAACGCTTTTCGACGTCGTTTAAATAATTTTAATTATTTAAAATGAGAACCTACTCTGAAAACGAAAAGGTGGATATGATTTTAGAAATCGGAGATTGTGGCGAAAATTGCTTGCTAGCATCAAGAGTTTATGCTCAAAAATGCTCAAAGGCGGTCATTAGAAAATTTATTGCAAGTTTTCCGAATAACAGGAAGTGTGCGTTATCAGAAACCAGAACGGCAAAGACCAATTACGGGAAATGAAGAAAATGATTTTGTTGTTATCGGATCTCTGGCAGAAAATCCGCATACAAGTCAGCGAAAAATATGTGAAGCCAGTGGAATAAGCAGACGGAGCGTCAGAAGAATTATAAAAAGGCACAACTTCTTCCCGTATCGTATTCAGTTACACCAAGAACTTTTGGAAGTAGATTACGATAGACGACTCCTATTTTGTTTATGGGTTTTAGAAAAGTTTAGTGAAGATGAAAATGTCTTCGATTTTGTACTTTTTCCGGATGAGTCATCATTCCACAATAACGGAATAGTTAATAAACATAATTTTCGTTACTACAGTGACGAAAATCCCCATTTTTTAGAACTATTGATAGGCAACACAGATGGTGTGTCAATGTATGGTGTAGAACAATTGGAACGCAAGTCTGTTCTTTTTTGATGGTCACTTAAACGGCGCCATGTTTCTTCGATTTTTAAGAGACAATTTGCCTGTACTTTTGGAAAATATACCACTTAAAATTCGTCAAAGGATGTGGTTATAACTAGACGGTGCGCCAGCGCATTTTCAAGTATATGTAAGAAATGAATTGGATAGGCAATATCCCAATAGGTGGATAGGAAGCGGCGGTCCACAGAATTGGCCAGCAAGATCCCCAGACTTAACGAGTCCCGATTTTTTCTTTTGGGGATATGTCCAAAATATCATTTATGATACGCCACCAACGACACCCGACGATATGAGAGAACGAATAAGAATAGCGTTTCGTTCTAGAACACCAAATATTTTAACAAGAGTTAAACATAAACAGTCCTTTCAAAAGAGAATTCGATTATGCATTGAAACAGATGGATATCATTTCGAGCATTTGTTAAAACATTAGTTTTCTTTTAAAATTTAAGTTTGTTGTTTGTTTAATAAAGTATGTATTTCTTATTTACCTAGTTATGACGCCTTTTAATTAATGTGAAACAAAACCAATCAACCCGATAGGTTAATAAATATTAGCATTTTGAAAAATATTTTGCAGGAAATTAGTGTTTGAAACTGAAAATCCTAAATTACCAAAAAACTATAAGAGATAGGTATAGGAAACCCTAATACAGTTTTAAAAACAATTAAAATTGGAATCTAAATATGGCAATAAATACAGGCTGTTCCATTTAAAATATGAAAGTTATTTGCATTTAAAGTTAGTCAAAACACAAATGTAGTTTTTAAACACCCTGTATAATTTTTAGATATCAACTTTAGCTTATCTTATAGTCTAATGCTTTGAGTAAACTATAAATACAATTTAAAATAATTCGCTCAAATATGGAAGACAGCAATGTCTCTGAAATTTTGATCTACATTTTCAAAAATAGTGAAATATCTCGAAAAGACGTTGAGGTAGGAATAGGGAATATAATAGTAAGTGGCCTTAATTTAGCCTATAGCATCAAAATATCCCATAATATACAGGTGTTCCATTTAAATTTTCATAACTTTGGTGTGCCAAATTTTTTTGGATCACTCTGTATATTTCAAAATAATTTTAAAACGTGCCCCTAATGAACCTACACAACCTTTAATAAAAATAAAAATAAAAAATATTACCGCTTTTCGTATATAAACCGACGGAAATGAGGTGCCCCACCCTGTATAAAAGAAATTTACTGTTTCTAATATTTATTAGGTTACTTTGTAAATAGTAATACGTAATACACACAACATTTTCTACAAGACTAAATTTAATGAACTTTAATTACCGAACAGAGAAGTAGGGAGTAAACAGATGATTCTTTTGACGTAAGGTACTAGATAGAAAAAAAAATCGCAAAAAGAATGAATGGGGAATTGATCACCGTCATTCCAGAAGCCACGAGAATTATCGCGGAGATAAAGATGTGTATAAGAAGGGGTATCCAGACTCAGAGGGGGGTTATTATTAGTTCAGTTAGTAATGTGAACATGAGCTATAAAGTAATAAATATAAATAAGTTCTAATAAATAATTTTTGTACGTTTAAGAGTATTTTAATCAATCAGTGTTAGTGTCTTCATAGTTTTGTTTGTGTTATATTTAATATCGCCTGGTTGTATTTATATATCAGAACTAACGAAGGTAAAAACGTCAAAATAATGTTGACTACTCCGGAAAAAGTGCGCCCGATAACTTTGTTCGACAATGGATTGTCCACAAGAGCTGTTGTTCGAGAATTAAACATTAGCCATACACCTATAAATAAATTGCTGCGTAAATGGACCGTTGAGAATACAATTCGAAGGCAACCGGAATCAGGTAGACGAAGATCTAGGTTTAAAAAGTTATACTGCGGCGACGAAACCTTCACTAACAGAAAGACATCAGCATTATAGGTTAATATTTGCGCAAACCAACCACCGCATGGACAGACATTTTGGTTGTCAGTAATTTTCTCCTATGAATCAACTTTCAATCGTCTTCCTACAGAAAGAAATCGGTTAATCGTGAGAGAGGACGAAGTGTATTTATAAACGTTCGATTAGTGGCCGGTTTTCTGTAGGCATCTGGAGAAGGACATGTTGCCTAGTGTTACTCTACTGCGTGACAACTTCCTGATTCAATAAGATAACTCACCGATACATAAATCCAGTGTGTTTCTGCAGTGGATCGAAATTGCAAATATTGAAACTCTACCCTGGTCCCCTAAAAGTCCAGATTTAAATCCTCTGGAAAATCTCTGCGCGGATTTATGAGAGAATCGCTGATAATGTATGCAACAATTCAAATAAATTAGGGAATCCAATTGAAACTACCTGGAAAGAGGTATTATTCCTGGAAATTAGAGATGGGTACAAATTTAATCGGACAGAATTTTTTGTGGAAACCTCTTTTGCAACTAAGTATACATATTGCAGTAGCACTGGTAGCATAATTATATGAATAAAATAAATGTACTATTGCCATACATTGGGTACTAATGATACTAAAAACATTTATATTTATTTATGAATGCAGAGATTGTATTCTTTTAAATTATAACTACTCCAACAAATATTTTAATCTTAATCCCTGTTATCATTCACATTATTCTTGTAGATTCTAGCAGGGATCCCTCCTTTATTTATCGACAACATTTCTTATTTAAAATTAAATAGGATAAGGTTAATAATAAAAAAATTAAATCTCATAAAACATTTGTATTACACTCAATATTCAATAACAACAACAGTAAAGAAATTCTTTTGCCACATGTGGCTGTAAAAGAAATTGTTCTTTTATTTTTCCAACCACAAACAAAAATATATATATATTTTTATATTTACGAAAAACACATTGCTTTTAATCTATTATATGGATTTAAATAAAAATATTATTTCCCGCTATCTTCAAATTTTTAATATCGTATAATTTCAAAGAAATAAAATTTTTCCTTTACGACGTTGAATTTTATTTCAACAAAGACATTCATTGCACGAAATGCCTCTGGAGATCTAAAATCTCGCAAAGTAAAAAACACCTTGATAAGACTCTCACCAATTGCCATATGCAAATATTCGCACGTTGTACATACCACAAATTGGCAATGTGTCCATCAAAAATGCTTATACCTTTACGTATTCAAATATGCTTGAAATCTTTATTAAATTTTTATCTAATAAATTGTTAATAATGCACAGTAACGTTGTGCCATTAATGCCCTTTTTACATCATTAACAATACTCCCATGATTTGCAAAATTAATCTACTATAGCAAAGAAAACAATATTTTATTCAAAATATTGACGATGTTAAACGCTTTGCTAAAAATGAACATTCTCACACAGCATCTTTAGTATGCGCCACACATCATCAAATATCTATTATGAATTTATTTCAAGAAAAACTTACTTATAATATTCATATACATTATCAAATTCCTCTTGATTTATATCTACCATTTTGATAATAAAAAAATAATGAAATTAAACAAAGTAGCAATGAATTAATTATAATGTGATAAACTAAACTACTTATTGAAATCAAAAATAACTTAATACATTTAATTAAAATGATTTTATGCAGTGTATTAGTACGCCTGCATCAAATGAGTATGAAACAAAATTTTTACGTTCGAACAATTCAAAAGATCGGCAGCTTCTCTTTCCCTATCGTCGTTCGCGGCTTTTTATCATCTCGGTCCTCGAAAAAACACGACTATTCATCTGCAGCGCCACAACTCACACACTAATGTTTATGTTGGTATTGTCCTGTTCATATTTGTTTTCTTCAAGTTTTCCCCCAGGTTGAACTATACCTATATTGTTTTTGACAGTTAAAAATTGCACAAAAATATACACACACAAATTGTTTATGATTAAAGTCCGTGCACATTCGCGATTCCTTGTCTTGAGTAGGTATATTCTTCTTCTATTAAAGCCATCCCTCATTATATTTGTAAATGAATTTGTTGCCTCTTTCATCATTGTTTACATACTTCCTTTTCCCATTATTTAACACTACCCGTATTGTCTTTTTGTAGATATCTTCGTTAGAAACAATCGGAAAGACATTGCATACAGATGGAATCCTTCCATTTATGATTACTTTGTCAGGAACATGGACCTCGACAGCTTTATCCCTGTCTTCAAGCCACCTTCTCTCATCTTTGTGTAGGTTGATTTGCACGCAGCTGTTAACAACGCTAACATTATTCTTTTTCTTTGTAGATATATTCAAATCAAACCAGATTTATCCCATTATTTCTGGAACTTTTCCGGATTAAGCCAGATTTATCCTATTATTTCCGATGTTTTTTACTTTATTTATATCGTGTCGAATAAAGAACACCTTTTTATATATCCTTTTTTAAAAATACTATTAAATATAAGTATCAGGTATTTATTGTATTGTTAAGTGTGACCATAAAATAACAATCTTTTTATAAACTTATTCACTACGTCTATTCATGATGAAAGATGTTTACATGTCGTTAATGTCTAATTTCACCTTTTTCATACAATTTAACAGCATTCAAAGGACTAACTCTTTTCACTGTTCCATCTTTCATCATCACTCTCTCTCTGTTATTTATTTTTAACACATTATTAAGCTTGAAAAGTGGTTCACTTCTCAATATATTTAGTGCCACTCTTACACAATGCGAAAAGTTTGGTTCGGCCTTTGTATACTGAAAATACATGTTGTGATCCTCGTTTCTATAAATATAGAATACATGAATTTATTTTTGTGTTTATTTTTGTACCTTTCATATACATTTATTTCAATTTCAATTACCATATACCCATCATCATAATGTTACGCCGTTGCGGTTATGCAACTCATAATTCATTTTTCAACAATTATGCTTACCACTAAAAATTATTTTCTTACTTAATTATCTAACTATTTTATAATGCTTAAACAATAGGGATCACGGCAATATGTCTCATGCCTCATAATAATATCGAAATAGATAGAATAATAGAAAGATATTGTAATATTGCAAGATTTTATTAAATGATTCGTGCTATTGATTACATCCTAATAAAAATCCAGTAAGAAATACATAAACTTAGTAAAACCTAAATATAATAAAATATAACTGTTAAAGGATGATTGATCGATGTTAAATAGAGCAGAAGATATGATAAAAGTTATCTAAAGGAGTTTATCGGAAAGTTAGAATAAATCGTTCATCTATAATTTTCCTTCGATACTTCGTTACCAAGCAACAAAAATCAATTCCCAATTACAATTTTTTTGTCTTTTCAGCGTGTAATATCATAATAAAGAGTTGTTAGAATTTGTTTCATAACTACACAATAGCTTTTGTGGGTACTTTCAATTGCGTCATGTCCCATTCGTACTTTTCCTACACTTACTGCACATTCTCAATAATAAAAATTCGTGAATCCTCCTAGAGTTACATGGAAAATTACTACTATACGCTGTCCAACAACGATCTTTTTGTTGATGTGCATATGTGGGATCTAGAACTAAGTCTAAATCGTAATCTTAATCTTAATTTACGAGTTCCAAATTACTATAATACTGAATTTAGTATCGTTGTTGGACAATAAATATATATACTGTACTGTTTTAAAATATAGAATATTTAAAGAATATAAACAAAATTAACATTTCTAAAATGTAACTTGTAATTGTATAGAATTGAAAATATTATTAATTTATATGAATAGAATTATTTATATTAATAGTACAGATATGTAAAAGTTTACGTTAATAATAAGTGTTTGTAATTGTAATTTCAACTTAATGAAAGAGTGGTAAATTTTGTACGTAAAAATGTCACACTTATTAAAGTAAATGTGACAAGTATTAGATGTATATAATAAAGATATGCAACTTAATTTACCGCATGGAATGTTAGAAAAAAATAAATCACATACGTAGTTTTTTTATAAGAAAAAGGCATAGTTACCAAAAAAAAAGGAATTATGATTATTGATTTTTGATAGAGAGAGGAAATGGTTGATCTAAGAGGAGATATTGTTTAAAAAAAGTGTTAATTGTGAAATTATCCTGACGTAAGTGTGCACTGGACTTCGTTAAGTTTCAATGACATACGCATACATTTTTAGTTATCATTTACTTAGATCTAGAACATTGTTTATGTTACTTTTTCAGATATGATATGGAAGAACGTCGAGAATGGCATCCTGAAAAAATGGCGAATTGAATTAAGCTGTATATCCTCCATTGTCAGTGATTTCAAAATTTATTGTAAAATATCGTTACAGAATGCCAAAAAATCGCACGTAGGTACAACATCACTTAGCATTGTTAAAACATACATACAAATCGGACCCGTTGGAAACTGAAAATTTTTACGAAGAACTCTGTGAAACTTTAATGGCGGTTAATATCCCATTAAATAAATTTGATAATCACACTTTCAAAACATTTCTCCAAAAATATACTGGTCGAAATGTTCCTGATAAATCCACCTTACACAAATATCATGTTTCTAAGTGCTTCACGAATGCATTAAAAGACATCTTTCAAATCAGTAACTATGGATAAATGCCTAGGAAACTGTCGATATATTAGGACGCTGTGTGATAAATGTAGCTGGTGTACTACAACCAACTTATAACTAAAGTTATAAATACAGTTGATGCGGAAACAGTTGCTAAAACCATTGACGAGAATTTGCACAAAATGCTTCATTCGGACGACAGGTGCAAGGAAAAAATACTTTTATTTGTAGGTAGATTATTAAAGGAAACATATCCTTATATGCTGCATATTACTTGTGTAGCACATACTCTCCACAGAAACTGTGAATATATCAGAGACACCTATTCGGAAGTTGATAGACTTGTATCCGCTTTTAAAAAAGTTTTCAGAAAAGCACCATTGAGAGTAGCTCTTTAGAGTGAAAAACTTCCATCTTTGTCCCTGCCTCTCTCGCCAGTAATAACTAGATGGGGAACATGGTTGGAAGCTACTAGATTTCGTTACATATTTAAATGACGATGCTCGAAGTATTTCTGAGTGCAAGGAACTAACACAAATCCCAAATTTAAAAAATCAGTTGTTATTCCTTCAGGAACACTTTGGAAATTTGCCTAAACTAATCACATACTTTGAAAATCGAAATATCAAATTAAAAGGTGGATTAACCACATTATAGATTTCAAAAGTATTCCAAGTGACTTCGGATGTGGCCTTCGGCAAAAATTAGATGCAGTTTTTAACAGAAATTCAGATTTAATAACGTTGCGGCAATTGTGTGTAGCCAGTTGGGATATAGAAAGGACGTTTTCTATCTACATGAATGTACGTCATTCAAAAAGAACAAATATTACAGAAGAGAACCTTGAGAAAGTATTGCTAGTAAATATTAATACTCCTTTACTCGACTTGAACTACAAAATGGCCAAATAATAACGTATTTTGTATTTTATAGATCACTACCCACTTGTTATCCAATTATATAAATAAAATTAAAACCTCTTTAAAAATACAACATTTCAACAGTGCGCCCATGGGCGATGAGTCATCGGCTTCTCGTGTCCGGTCTATAATTATTATTATTATTATTAATACTACCCGAATTCGGGACAATTAAAAAAAGCGTCTGAATGTTACCCACTCTCCCATACCTACCAATGTGTGTTTGCATACTATTCTGAAATGAACTTATTTAAAATTAAAATATAGTCCTTGTCATTGCTATTATATTATTACTCTTTATTTCCATTGTATTCCTATTTTTTTTTTGCCTTTTTCGAAATCTGTCTTTATAAGCATACTATCAATAGTTATATATTCAGATTTATGGCAGAATAAAAATTTTGCAGTACCACCAATTAGTCAGTGTTGCTAAATTAAGAAATTACGCTACGTTATTATCTGTATATTTAAGTATTTATATAAGAATGAATGCATAGATAAGTGTCTGAAGTTGAAATTTATTGTAGATAGCCAAGTGACAATAATTCTATCTTTATGTCAGATCGATTCGTTTATGTATCTGCTATTGACTGAAGTGTTAGTCTTTCTAATTATATAAGTTTAAATTTACGAGAGTGTTTTCGAAGTTGATAGAATTTAAATTATCCGTCGACTAATACTCATCGATCGATATAGTTTTCAATATTAAGAGCTTGTTGTGCATAACATTATTCAAAAACCTATGTATGGGTATCAAAGAGGCGATCTTCTTATATAAGGGTAGGTTTTTATGTTAGCTACCTAGCTGTGAATAAAACGAGTTAGAACACGAACAAAATTTTATTTTTCAACGTAAGAACCATTAACACTTATTCCAACGTGTCTTTAATAACACGATGCCTTTGAAAAAGAATTCTTTTGGTAATCGATCCTACGGCGATTTCCACGTTTTCTTTCGATGAAAATCGACTTCCTTTCTTGTATTTTTTGAGTTTTGGAAAAAGATAATTGTCACAAGAGGCAAACTGGGGACTGTAGGTCGGATGTTGTAATTCCTTAAAGCCACATTTATTGATTATTGCTTGAACAATTAACGCTTAATTAATCGGTGATTATGCCACCCCTTGCCATTGCGTCGCACTCACGCAAACAACATACAAAGAAATAACTAAGAAAAACTTTAAAATGCAGTATTTCAGACAAACAAAAAACCAAAGTTGGGCGATAAGGATTACAGGTGTAATTGATTGCGGCTTCGATTACGATTGTTTTAATCGTAATTCAAAAATTTTGAAATTAGGATTACTGTAATCGTTAATCGATGGAACTTAGATTACGATTGCAGTAATCGTAATTTAAACTTTTTCAAAATTACGATTACTGTAATCGTAATCTAAGTTTGTTCGATTAACGATTACAGTAATCGTAATTTTAAAAATTTTTGAATTACTATTTTCTAAGTAATTGTAATCGGAGTTCGAATGTCGGAGAGCTAAACGCAGCTAAATTAAACTGGTACGCGTTATATATGAAGGCAATAATTATCTGAAAAAAATGAGGTGTGGCTACCACACGACTTCTTTATACGTATGAGCGTTTAGAAAAATTATTCAAAATCCTATTTTGAGTACTTCTATTCTCATAATAAATTTTTATAGAATACATACTCTGCAAGATATTCGAAAAAAGTGCTACTCGCAAACTGGCTTTTGCACGTACTGAACCCTCGTGACGAAGATATCTCGCGGTCGAAATTATTAGTGCCCGTTCAATGAAGCTCCGCATGAGTATCCCATCAACGTACTATTCAAAGCATGAAACAGACCGGCTTTTGCACGTACTGGACCATCATGACGAGGATATCACGCGGTCGACAATATTAGTGCTCGCATCAGTATTCCTTCAACGTTTTATTCAATGTGTGAAACAGTACAAACTAAACTCAATCCAACTCAAGCTGAACAAAACCCAACCTAACTTAAAAAACGCAATCCACCCTTGGGGTTGGGTGGGTTACACACACACAGAGAGAGAGAGAGAGAGGGGGGAGAGGGGAGAGAGAGAGAGAGACATTTTTAAAAACGCATTTTCCGGTATCTGTGGACTTCAAAAAGTGGACATCTGCAAAAATATCGAGGTTGAAAATTTTTGTCATCGCAATTCTTATACTACGTATAAGAAAAGAAAACATCCCAACCATGGCCAGGAATCGAATTTTAAATATTTGAACGATGCTGATAGATACTAGTTTAGAAATTTTTACAAAATATCCGTTGCTGAAAAAGGCTTCCTTGAAGTTCAACACACCACTAACTTCGTTGGCATCGGTAAAAATATTATTTTCTTTTGCTGGTATTATAAATACTCCACGTCGTCATGCTCTTTCTGATTTTTCCTTCGAGAAATTAGTACCTATTATTAAAAGCTAATATTGAATATTGTGAATAAGGTATGCTATAAATATAGACACTTATGTAATAGACAACAATAAAATACACTTTCTAAAGTAAATAACAGTGATTTTTCTAATATTTAGTAACAGTAATCCTTATATATATAAAAAAAAGGAATTACAATCAATGTAATCGTTAATCGAACGAACTTAGATACGATTACAGTAATCGTAATTTAAAAACAAGTATCCGGATATCCGGATACTTGAATCTAAGATTCGAGTACCCGAATATTGACGACTCGGATATTCGGATATCGGCGCAAAAGTAAGAGCCCTAGTACAGATGGATGGTACATCAGTTTCAAGTAGTTTCACATCTTTCTAGTACCTTTGAATTGCGTTGAGGTGATAATTTACTTAAAACTATTTCGCAGTATTAATTATTAATGGCTTCAGTGATGTTATTCCTTACTTTTTGAACACTCTGTATAGGATTGCTTTTGCTTTAATCTACTTTTTGTTTTAAATCACTGAAAATAGCAACTTAAAGTAAGTAAATGTTTAATATTCTATTTTAGAATTTAAAAGGACAATTTAAGAAAATCTTTCCTAAAGCTTTCCATAAATTGTGGAAATCACTCGTTTAGTCTTCTTTTCTTTTTCCCAGGCGAAGAGAAATGCTTTTTGGCCTACCCCTCGACTTGATAATCATCAACATAGAATACTGTTAGTTATTGCGCTGTAGAAAAGATACATTATGCGGCGTAAATGTCAAGCTTTATAGTGTAAAAACTTACCCGTAGGTTACAGAAGTAGTACATTATATATGCCTGTAGGTGAGGATAAGTTTAAATGGTATTGAAAGTGCGATGAGTTTGTTGTGTATGATAATAAAACCATTTTCACTTTATCATAACGTAAAAAAATTCTTCCTAATATACCTCTATACAGTCGAGCTTCCATATATCGAACTTCTATACATCGACAATCTTTATATGTATATTAAAATTTCTGCAGGAACCTTGAATTTTTATGAGAAAAAAAGATTTTGTATATCGAACAACATTTTTTTCATTAAATAAATAAATTGTGTCAAACAAATTATTGAAAAATTGCTGTCACAGTTAGAAGTACATGTGCTAAGTTGTGTTTAGTTTATGCTGTGTTTAGAGATTTGAGACGGTCCATTTCGCGATAAAATGAGTGAAACTAAAGTTTAACATCGCAGCGTAATAAAGTTCCTGACAAAGGAAAGCAATTCATGAAAGAATGGTTGCTGTATATGGGGAAGATACACCATCTTATTTCCAAGTAAAATATTGGTCTAAACTCTTTCGATGGGGCCGAGAGTCAATCAATGATGACCCAAAGTCCGGACGACCCGTTGAAGCTCGAACTGAAAACATTGTGCGAAAAGTCGAAAATTTGGTACTGAAAGATCGCCGTGTAAAGATCTATGTCATTGCCAATGAAGTCTGTATATCCGAAACAAGTGTTCTCAAAATTTTGCATGACAGTTGGGGTATGAAGATGTCTGCACGGTGGATACCCAGATTGCTTACACCTGAACAAAAACTGTGCAGAAAAGAAGTTTCTCAAGAAAATTTGGTCATGTTGGAGAGGGACAAAACATTTTTATCTCGAATTATTACCGGGGATGAGACTTGTGTATATTAGTGGGACCCTCCTACTAAACAAGAATCCAAACAGTGGGTTCATAAGGGCTCTCCACCACCAAAAAAGCCAAGAGACAATTTTCTGGAAAAAAACTGATGGCAACTGTTTTGTCGGATGCTGAAAGAGTTTTGCTTATTGAATATATGCCGAGAGGGTCTACCATAAATGGAGAGGCCTACGGAAACACAATTAAAAATTTAATGACTGCTCTGGGGCAAAAACGCCCGCATTCTTATCCACAAAAAAACTTGTTGCTGCACGATAATTGCCGGGTTCATAAGGCACACAAAGTTCAGCAGATAATCAATGACTGTGGGTTTATAGAGTTAAGGCATCCACCTTATAACCCCGACCTAGCTCCGTCAGACTTCTTATTCAAAAATTTAAAAAAGCATCTCCGAGGAAAGCGTTTTGCATCTGATGAAGAACTCAAAGAAGCTGTTGAAGAATATTTTGCGGGGTTACCGAAGCAATTTTTTTCTGAGGGTATGGGGCAACTGGAATAAAGATGGAATAAGTGTATTAGTGTTGAAGGGAGTTATGTAGAAAAGTATTTTTTTGAGCTTTTTTTTCATGGCTAGGTAGATAACATAAGAATACGCCCTCGTAAGAAAGAAGGATGTTACACCGATTGATACGGCAAGAGATATTCGGGGGAAACCAGAAGCTTGTTTACGAAAAGCATTGCTTTTGTTCTGAGAATTCCCTTCGTAACTTGGAGCGAGATGTTTACTTTACATGAGATATTAGACACATGGTTCAGTTATATGGGCGGTTTTATCTGCCGGGAAGGAGCCATTCATAGATGGCGCCACGGTCTTACAGGCAGTAAATGTACAATACGGAGAGATGTCGCTACTGTAGCGCTGTCGGCATTGTCGGAACGCCAACAAATTTTAATCGAAAATCTAACCTTCAAGGTTTTAAACGGACCATGAAACGGACTACACACTGGTGAATATAATATAATATAATCGTACCGTAAGTTGTGTAAAGAGTACTATGACAATTGTATTTTAAGTTGACATAAGCAATTTTTACACTCGAAGGATAGATCTACTCTGGTGCATTGTTTGTAGGGCGTACAGACAGGAAGCAAAAGCGATGCATAATTTTCCGAGGAATGCGAACAGGTAACTGACGGCACTAATCTGAAAAAGGTTTATTACATTGTTGTCAATGAACATAACATTATATATACAGTATGGTGACCGCTGATTAAGGAGTAAGTTCGGCTTGTTTCTAAGTGGAATTAGAATGTGCCAAATGAACCGTTCTACTTTTAATGGTGAAGGCTAGCACTTGTTGAAAGAAATCAAGGAAACAGATACAGATACAGTTGTAAATTTTGTTAATCTAAATTACTTTTTTAACTAAACCATAGGTGTTAGATGTTAGTTATAATTTTGTTGATTATCGCTTTTGTGTTGACATACGTGCCAATTATCTCGTAACGCACTTGTGTATAATTTGAGTATATCAAATAATATTTAACGACTTTAACTACATCTATAATTTTTATCCATAATCACGTTATAGTGAGACTTGAATCCACTCTTTGGAATCATATTAACAAGCATTTTATCCCCATGTGGGTAAAAGTTGGTTTATATTAACGTGATAAACACTCCAATAGCATTATACGGTCCCGCGGCTGAATGAGCGTCTATGTGCGTGTGGATGTGAATGGGAACCCCTGAACTTTGTGGAAAGCGGGGAACCCCACACATTCTGATATAAAAGGGAAATACGCGTGAGAAACGAGAGAGTCGACAGCAAGATACGTTAAATATCGTATCAAAAGGCTAACTCCTAACATTAGACTACGCATAAGAGTCATTGTTAATATAACTTCATAAATAATTTACTACCGAGAAAACGTAGTAAATTACTGGTCAAAGTTGCACCTAAGAAGTAATTGTGCAACGTGTTATATTGTTAAAATAAAGATTGTAGTTCGAGTGGCAGAACAAGCAGATGATGCCGTTGAAAACATCGTAGAAATAAAGAAGATTTCGTCGATAATAAGCAGCCCGAAGTTCCTGCTGGAAACAGTACAAAAAATAAGATGAATAAGAAGAATTTAGGTAAGGTATTATTTAAATAATTATTGTTTAATCACTGTAATATTTTATGTAATAGAGGAAAGACTGTAAAAATCAAAGTTCAAACAGAAAGTAATTAAATAAATATCGTCCAACAAATATATATGTAAAGTAACTTGATATGTTCACAAGTATCGATATAAACACGTATAATCTAGAATGTGCATTGTATGTAATAAATTCTGGCGTTTATAGCTTATGATTGAATCGAACAAAGGACCTACAGAAATGTTTGTGTTAGTTAAATGTTTGTACAAAAAATGTATTAGAATTGCTTTTTAAATATATGTTACTTCTTGTGTTGTTTGTAAAATTATAGATACAGGATTCATTGATTTTAATATAAGAATTTAGCATAGAACAGCACTTTTTCAAAGAAATCTTCTTTATAGTGGTTGTAAACTATACAATAAACTTCCATTCGAGATAAAACAGGAAGGTTTAAAAAAATTTAAACACAAAGTTAAGGAATTACTATTAACATTAAATTGTTACTCCTGTGAGGACTTCTTGAATTAATGATTTGTTACCTATATTTTGTACATTTTATTTTTGACGTTTTCACACATGTATGTTTTCTTTGTATGTACACATGTATCTGAAATAAATTATATTATTATTATTATTATTATTATTATTATTAAAATTTTAAATGGTATTTTTTTACTTAATCATTTCAATTAACTCGAATCGCCCTGAGATAATTTGAGTTGAGCTGGCAAAACAAATAATGTTACATTTTATTTCTAAAGTTTAACTTTAAATTAAATATCTTAATTTAGAGATAGGGGTTTCTTTACATTGTGTCACCCAACTTTGGGTTGGTACCTATACAAATGCTATCTAAAACACTTGCACATAATAACTATTATCGTGACGACCGTTTAGATTAGTTGCATTTAGAGTTTTTATACTTCACTAATGTTTTTATTTTTAGTCCGATCGGTACCAAATTTCACAGGAACACGCTCTTCCAGACTATGCTAGAGTTTCCCTGAAAATTTCATCTAAATCGGTTCAGCGGTTTCGTAGTCTATAGGGAATATACAAACACCGCCCGCCACATACATTCAATTTTATATATAAGACAAGCCTTAATAGTACTTTAACCGAGACTTTAACTTTAATAATCATAAATGTACAACATTGTACCTTTTCTACATGTCAGTATCAAAGTGTAATTATTTAAGTCACTTTTCATTTAAAACGGTATTGTGTAGTTACAACATTATAATTATATATCGTACTGCATACTGTTTTTTTTAGCATAGCTGCCTGCCATAGTTTGCTGTTACAGGAGCTAAGCGACCGGTTTCTCGAAGGCGTCTCTCTACTGCGGCAAACGTTGGATGACTTGGAACACGACGATTTGGAAACCGTTCCGAATATACTCTAACACTCTCGGCACAATTGCCTTGACAATATCCATATACTAATAACATATCGGTATATTCTTCGTTGGTGTATTGAACAGCCATGACAAAACGAAAATAAAAGTAATGATGGAAAACACTTTTGAAAATCCAGAAAAGTCGTTGTCAAATATTCAAATAGTCATAACTATGGAAACCAACAATAACAACTAAATACAAACATATGTATTTTACAAAACGCAGGGCACAAGTGGAATTCTTAAAACAAAAAAAAAACATCAAAAAAATAGCATTTTTTGCATCAATTGTCGCGATAAATAGAATATCTTTTTTGTAAACCAGTGCCTTTTTGTTTTAACCTATCTGGTATTGGCCGTTCTGTATTTTTTAAAAAAGAAAACATTTTACAAAAAAAAATTATCAATTCAAAAACGACGTCAAAAGACGTGTACATAGTTTAAAGAGACGTCTAAACGGCCTAAGACACGTGTACACGGCCTAAAGATACATGTACATGGAGCACAAGTATGCGCTGCCGTCCTCTAGTTAATGTTCTCAAATCTTAAAATGCGATTTTTGAGAAAACGATGCAATTTTTCGAGTCTTACCAAGCGTACCTTTTTTCTTGTACTTAAGACACTTAATCTAAATTTTATAGACAAACTCTTTTTTATCCATTGGCGTAGAAAATGGAAATGTTTTAATATTTATAAACGCAGGTTCTCCGCCTATGGATTGATTACTATCACAATTTTGATACAGAATTTCTTGACTCATAAAACTATGTAAACGTGACAAAATTTAGCGCAATCGCTCCAGCCGTTTCAAATTTATAACAAAAAAACAATTTTCCAACTGCAACTTCAGGACCGTATTGCGCACAAACTAAGCAACTTTGACTAAGCCAAGTTTTGATAAATCGGTTTATTTTGGTCCGAAAAATACGTGGTAGAGTTGTTTAAAGACCTTTTAGAGACACCTTGTATATTACATTAGAATAATACCCACTAATCCTAGTAATATTTTCGCTTGAGTGAATAGGTATATTTATTATGTTACCAGAACTGCACGTGGTTGTAACATATAAGATGGAAGCATTTTATTCTGTCAAATATCAAATGTTTTAGTTGTTAACATTTTACAACCAGTTCATTTTTATACGTATTTACTACTTTTATTTGCACTATATTTATATAGCGATATTATACCGAGTGACCCAAGTTTTACTGCCACCGCCAAAAGGGATATTATTTTTAAAGACAAAAGAATCAAATTTTGCTTAAGTTAAATTAAAATGTACACTACATGCTTAATAAAAAAAATCTGCAAAATGTTTAAAATGTGTCGGTGGCTGCTAAAAAAACAAAACAATAACAAACATTTTCATTATTGTGATATATTTTTTGAAACGTATTCATTTAAATTAAAACCAAAATTTATGCTTAGTTTTCCTTGAATTTGAAGTTTAGTGGAAAGCATCTAAATTCCATTTATAATTTACAACCTGCCTGCACTAATCGACACAGTAAAGTTTGATTACTTATGGCCGTTTATTAACAAATATTCTCAACGAAATGGACAAGATTTTTGGGGAGATACCGGCATCCCCCACTACTACTCCAGCATGCCAAGCCCTAGGGGCTAAGCCGACCTTTGGCCGCAACCTAAGTTTTACCGCCACCGCCAAAATAACCCTTATTTATAAAATGTAATATTTTATATTTCGTGTGTGACTGTATCAATAGGTCCACTTCAGATATTGACACTTATCTCCATCAAATTAAAATTATATCACCACCAGGAACGAAAAAGCAACAGTACCTACTCAGACAGACATTCAGAATACTAATCTAAGACCATTAAACACCTAACAATATTTTGAATTCTTTCATGGAATTCAACATATCAACAACAAAATATTTAACAAGTTATTTGCATTAAATTTTTTAAATATTGATGTTTAAGCCGATTGACAAAATTTCTAGTTGGATTTCATAAATTTATGCGAAAATGATTGTGCAGACGAGCTTCCTATCCCGGATTTAATGCATGTTGTAATATATATTTTGAAACGAAACAAACCGCGCACCAGCTGTGCAGTCAAAATTAACATTATTTTGCACTGTCGCAGCAACATTTAAATCATTTATTTACTGGAAAGCATTAACAATACGTCCTGGCATATCTTCTACTGTTGAATAGGTTTCAAAAAATATCTGCATCATAATAATAAAAAAAAAAGTGAATTCTAAAAATCAAAATTATTGTTTTTTTGTTTTTTTTTTAGTTTCCACTGACACATTTTAAACATATTTCGGGAAAAACAACGATTAAAGGAATATACGGGATGTGATTACATTGAAACGGTAATTTTGAATTTTCCCAGAAAGTATTTATTTTAACTACAATGTTTATAACATCTCCTTCAAAATAGTCTCCCTGTGATATTATACACTTTTACCAATATAGCTTCCAGTTTGAGAAGCATTGGTGGAACGCCTCCTTAGGTATAGCTTTGAGTTTGATTTGTGATTTTATCTTTATCTCATCTATTGTTGAAAAACGTTGTCCTTTAAGTCTGCTTTTTAGTTTAGGAAATAGGAAAACGTCACGGGGACATGTCCGGAAAATAGGGTGGATACGCCAACACAGAATTGTGTGTTTTGCCCAAAACTGTTGGATAAGCAAACCGGTATGTGCAAAATTGATGAATTGTCTCTCCAAAGTACGAGTCTTTTTTTCGGATTGCGCAAAACTTGTAAGTAATACTTCTTGTTTCAAAACGTCTAAAAAAATCTACAGGATTTCGCTTGAACATGCCTATAGTAGAATTACCCAACAGATGCAGTAGCAACCGCGCACGAGAAATGCGTCACTTGAACGACATACGTAAAATAACGCTTACTATTGGTTCGTTTGCAAGCACGCCCACAATAGAATAAATTTAGTATTGTGTTTTGACAGTTTCAATTTTGCATTATTATTATTTTATTCTTTCTCAGTTTCTTTGCTTAATATCTAACAAAAAGTATTTCTTAATAGGGGAGATCGGGGAGCATTCGGCCACGGGGAGCATTCAGCCACTCAAAATATTTCAAAAATCATTTGAATTTCCCGGGTGAATCTAGTAATTCAGTGTTGTTAACATAATAACCCACAACTTGAAGTGAGTTTGACCGGTGATTAGTGGAGAAACCGAATTTTATAAATTAAACAAGAAAATCGAGCTCTAAGGTAAGAAATTTTATAACAGCTGCATTCCTCAAAATCTGAGTTTAATGAACAATATTGAAAAACTTTATTATAGAAAATATATGCTTAGATAATGCAAATATTTAACTGATATCAATTTGTAACCTAAAAATTGTCGTTATTTATTTTGTCGCATTTTAAAATTTTTTGACCGCTGGGGAGCATTCGTCCATACGTACCTGGGATGCATTCGGCAGGTGGACGAATGCTCCCCAGGTGGACGAATTTAATAAATAAAAGCAATTTACTTGTTTTGAACAGTTTTTTGGTAAAACATTAACACAGTTTTAGTTTTTTAGTCAATAAATTTGTGATGTGGAAGTATTGATTTAATTTGCAGAGGTATTTTATTTTTAGATGCCACGAAAACATGTTTTAAAAACTAAGAGAAACTCAATTGACGAGGAAGCTGTTAAACGGGCTATTATATGCTATTTTAATGGTACCTGCTCCGAAAGAGAAGCTGCAAGGGTAAATCATATCAAAAGATCCACCCTTCAAAGTCGAGTGAAGAAAATTTTATCAAAAAAGACTAAAGAAGAATATTTAAGGCAACATTTACAGAACCAAGATGACTCAGGAAATGACAGCGAACTAGTTGACGATTCACCAAAATACTCCAGTAAATATACCAATAGACAAGTTTTCACCATGGAGGAAGAAGAAGAATTGGTAAAATATATTAAAAAATGTTCGGATATTAACTATGGACTAACTTACGTTCAGGTCCAAAAATTAGCTTACGACTATGCTAATGCTCTACCACATTGCCAGGAATTGCCCAAGGAATGGCACGAATCAAAAAAGGCTAAGGAGGGATGGAGAAGAGGTTTCATGGAGAGGCATAAATCTCTTTCTTTAAGGAAACCTGAGAGCACGAGCTTAAGTCGCAGCATAGCTTTTAATAAGTTTAAGGTGGAACAATTTTTTGATAACCTTAAGAAAGTGTATGATCGTTATAAATTCCCTGCTGAGCGAATATACAACCTTGATGAAACGGGAGTAACAACTGTAATGAAACCAGTAAAAGTTGTAACAACTACCGGTAAGAAGCAGGTATCCCAAGCGGCATCAGCAGAAAGAGGGGAGTTAGTGACCTTTGTTGGTATCGTTAATGCTGCAGGCCAAAGCATTCCACCTGTCTATGTGTTCCCTAGAATTAGAAATATCGACGACTTCATGCATGGTGCCCCAATTTCCAGTTTAGCTCTTGGAAATAAAAGTGGTTGGATGACCGCAGAACTGTTTCCCAATGTTCTAAAGCATATAGCAACTCATACACATTGCACTATAGCTAACCCTATTTTGCTATTAATTGACAATCATGAGTCACATGTGAATCTTGCGTGTGTCAAGTTTTGCAAAGAAAATGGGATAATTCTTTTAAGTTTTTCACCGCACACAACTCACAGGATGCAGCCTTTGGACGTCGTGGTTTATGGACCATTCAAGCAGTTCTGCAATGTAGCATTCAATGACTGGATGGCATCAAACCCGGGAAAGACCATTAGTGTGAGGAATATTGCTGAACTAACTAATCGCGCTTATTTACGAGCTTTTACAGCCAGAAACATAATTAGTGGATTTAAAAAACCAGGAATATGGCCATTTAATAGATTGGCCTTCAGTGATGACGACTTTAATTCAAGTTATGTTACCGATATGCCTTTGCCTCAAAACAATCAGTTGGTAAATAAAAACCAAATTGCTGTTAACAATAATCCGTCAACTACAAAATTTGAAGAAATTTTGGAAAATGAAAACAAAGAAGTTTTGGACAATGAAAACAAAGAAACCGAAACGCTTCAAGATCGGGAAGAAGAGTATGAAAGTAGAGAGGAATTATTATTCGAAGAAGACTATGATGAAAATGTACCTCTCAAAACACTGCCAAACAGAACTATCCAAAAGAATCCAAAGATTAATATCTTGAATATCACAACCATCACGCCGTCGCAGTCGTGCAGCGGTCTTTTACTTGCAAAAGAAAATCAAACTGTCAAAATAACACCAGAATCTGTCAAACCTTACCCTAAAGCAGTTAAAATAGAGGGTAAACGTAAAAGAGAGCCTGCCTTGTCAAGGGTTTATACCGATACTCCCGAAAAAGAAAGACTTGAGGAAAAGGAGCGGGAAAAGCAAAGGAAGTGCCCAAACGAGATATGTTTAATAAAAATGATCCAAAAAAAAATTTCAATAGACAGCCAATAAAGAAAGTTAAATTGGATCAACTCAACTACGCTGATTCATCATCCAATAACAGTGACTTTCCATCAGTTCATGATAATTCAGACGAAGATGTTGATGAAGAATTTAAAACTATTGAAGAATTAAAGAAACAGGAGTTAAGTGAAGCAGACTTTGTTCTTGTAAAATTTAAAGTTCGTGGTGCTTTTATCCATTTTGTTGGGCAAATTTTAAACATTAAAAACGAAAATTCAACACGCGTTAAATTTCTAAGACGAAAAGGACTTTCTACAACTTTTTATTTTCCTCCCATTGACGACATAACAGAAATAGATATTAATGATGTCATTGGCAAAATTGTACCCTCTTCGAAGGCTGGAACTGTGAGAACAGCCTCATATTATCACTTTAATTACAATTTTGGATTTCTAGTTGTTAATTGACTAAAATTCTGCTTTTTCTTTCTTTTGAGTTAAATTTCCCCATGTTTTTTGTTTAATTTACGACAAAAAAAATCAGTATTTAGCCAATTATCAGTATTTTAGCTTTGGCCGAATGCTCCCTTGGTATGAGTAGCATTCGGCCAAATGCACCAAGTCACTGAAACAATTTTTTTGGCTCGGTATATCAATATTTTGTCCAAATGACCTGTAGAATACTTAGGTAAGTGTTTATTAATTATAAAGAAATATATATTTAATCAGTTTTTCATATAATTATTTAATTATCCCAAAAAACAAATAAGTGGCCGAATGCTCCCCGAGCTCCCCTACTACTGTACATTGTTTTTGTGACAAACGTAAGTAAGCGCATTAAATATAACATCAGAAGATGATTTTGAAATATCTACTTTATAGGCTATAAACTCAATCCCACGTTTAATCACCTGTGGTATCAGTCTGCCCCTTTGTGTAACATTATGGAGAATTCACGTCCTAAGAAGAGGCTCTCCAATCATTTTACAGTAGAGGATAAGGAGAGGTTTTGAATATACACAAAACCTTACAAGAACAGCCAGGTACTTCGAAAGTAGATAAGATTGCAACTACAGCAACAGCAGCAGCTAAATATTAATGTTATTTTTTGAATAATAAAGTCTCATTTTGGTGATTTATATTCAGGAATATCAGAACGTAGTGTTTACAAGACTTTGCAAGAATACAGTGCTGAGCATACATTTCAAACGCCAAAGAAATACCATAGGAAAAAGGCCATACTGGACAACGTTGATGATGTAATGCGGAATAGTATTCGAGAAATTATTCATTTCTTTTTTTTTAAACGAACCTCCAACTGTACAGAAAATTCTTATGGTGATAAATGGAAGAGACGATTTACCGAGCTTTAAAATTTCAACTCTCCGAAAATTTTTGGATATAAAAAGACAGGTGATTACCACGAAGACATGAATGCGGAGAGATTTGGAGAGTAGCTTCAACATATTCTGCCCAATTTGAGAGAAAACGCAGTGATTGTTTTGGATAACGCACCATATCACAGTCGCAAAATAAATAAACCACCTACAGCAAACAACCGCAAAGCTGAAATTCAACAATGGCTTGTAAATCAAAACATACCATATGAAGATGACATGGTGAAGGCAAAATTATTAGCATTAGTTAAAGAAAATGTGACCAGCCTTGCGAAATATAGGTACTGTAGATGAAATAATTGAAGCATCCTCTATGCCATTGTGAATTAAATCCGTGAGAGTGGTATTTGATGCTGTTTTATTTAATATGCTCTTTTTGTAAATCACTGCTTTCTTATACTTTATTTTTCATATGTAAATTCATCTATTGATGAATGAATAAACACATTTTCTTTGTATCATGTAAGTAATCATAGAAACTTAAAATATATTTTCTCCTAATATATATAATTTCACACTTATATTTTATCAATATATAGTTTACATATCTCACTATAAATCTTTTATTTAATTATTAATTATTAATTATTTAATGTCCCACATATATATATATATTGCATTAAAAATTTCCGAACCTGTCGTTTTCTTTATTTATTCCCATTTCCCCCATTTACAAGCGAATTGGACAAAAAATAAAAATTACATTACTGCTTTATATTCATTAAATGTGCATTTATTTAGAAGAAAATTATTCTTTGATTTCATCACTTTAGCTACCTTAAGCTTGCTTTTAATAAATTGTGGTACAAATGCCATTATATACAGAATATTAAACACAGTTGTTTATTATATAGGATAATGTGTAGAATCCTTGCATCCAAATATAGGTTTAGAACTACATATTTGTTTATAACGTCTGTCAAAACATTTAGGTTAAGGCTCTGCATTAAGCGTTGTGAATTTGCCTTTTTAAGCTATTACGTCAGTGCAATGTTGCTACTGCATCTGTTCGGTAATTCTACTATAGACATCGCTGAGAAATGGTCATGCGAGCGTGCTTTTAATCAACCGACAGCAAACGTGGCACCCAACTTGTACAGAGCTTTCTCATGTCGAGATGTTGATGTAAAATGTAATATGCGCGGTCAGATGATATGCTTACTGCCTGTGCTATCTCCTTCAAGTTTAATTACATTTAAGTCTTTCAAAAAAAAAAATGTTTTATGCGCGGAATTCAGTTTTGTTCATGATTAGAAAATGCGCACATTGTTTACTTTGCTTAGATATACCGGCTTTACTATATGCACAGCACAATTGTCCAAAAAACTTGACAGTAGTTATATATGTGGGACATTAAATAAAAGAGATATAGTGAGATATGTAAACTATATATTGATAAAATATAAGTGTGAAATTATATATATTTTTACGTGCTTCTGACCCCGATAGCGTATATTCCATGCCGAACCTGATGATACATTTCTCGCTCTTGCAATCCCACATATACAGGGTGTAACAAAATAAGTGTAAAACATTTCAGGGGGTGATTCCTTAGCGAAAAAGAGATAGGGTCTTTCATATAAAAAAACTTCAATGGAGCATCCCTTGTTAAGATACAGCCCCATAAAGGGGGTACATAAAATTTGTTTGACAATTTTTCTCACAAACACTAAAAATGTAATTTATTTCCAATGTAACTTTTTGTCTGATTATTTGTTTACCATTTAAAAATCTATTTTCAATACCTTGTTTCATTCGAAACAAAAAATGTCTCTTGAATTTTTTGCCCAAAAGTAATCAGTTCGCAGCAAAAAATTATTTTACGAACAACTACAGAGATACATCGTCATAAATGCGAACTGGATTAGTATTGTTATTTTGTAGTTACTACCTGCATCAAAATACATATGATTAAAGATGAATAAACAAAACTAATTTATTAATAACAAAACATAAAACATGTAGAAATCATAGTAAATATTCAATATGTCCACCTTTAGTCATTACACATGCGTCTAGACGTCGGCGCATTGAGCCACGTATTCGCTCAAATATTCCTGGATTCTCTCTAATTACCCTGCACGCATCGATGATGCGGTTTCTTAAGTCCTCTACATCGCGAACAGGAGTAGGATAAACCAAAGTCTGTAAATGGCCCCAAGTAGAGAAATCGAGAGGAATGAGATTCGGGGATCGAGCGGGCCAATTCTGTGGTCCTCCTCGACCTATCCAATGATTTGGATATGTTTGGGTTAAATGCTGACGTGCTGCTTGACTAAAATGGGCGGGAGCCCCATCATGCATAAAAAACATATCCCTTCTGACGCCCAAAGGAACTTCCTCCAGCAGTACTGGATGCACTTCTCTTAAAAATTGAGTGTATGCCTCACCATTTAATCGAGGAGGTAGAAAACGAGGGCCAATTAAATAATCCCCAATAACTCCGAGCCATACGTTAAGAGAAAAGTGTTCTTGATGCTTAGCTTGTACAATAGCGTGAGGGTTTTCATCAGCCCATATGTGGTTATTATGAAAACTAATTATCTTGTCCCGAGAAAAAGTACATTTGTCTGTGAATTCGATCGTCTTCAGAAAGTGAGGATTTCTTCTAATCATTTCCAGCATCCAATTGGAAAATTCAAGACGGTTCGGAAAATCTCGCTGTAACAGTGCCTGTACTCGTTGCAGATGGTAAGGGTATAAGACTTGTTCCTTTAAAATTCGAAATACCGTCATATGATCAACATTTAACTCGAAAGCAATCTTTCTAGTACTGCTAGTAGGTTGTTCTTCAACCAAATTAAGTACTGCTTCTTCAAGATGTGTTGTTCTAACTTCTCGATGGCGACCACAATCCTGCGTTCTTTTGTCGACTGAACCATATTCTCGTAATCGTTGATGAAGTCGGGCAAATATTCTATGCGAACGAAGCTGCCGTTGAGGATACATTTCAGCATATCTTCTAGAAGCTTCTAACCCATTCCCCTGCGACAGACCGTAAACGTAATGCATATCAGCCATTTCCTCATTTGTGTATGCCATTTTAATAACAAGAGAATTATTAAACTAACAAATTACGAACAAAACAACGACACACAATTAAGTATTAATTCAATTTCAAAAATTTACAAACTGACAGCGTGATACCACTACTAGCGGCCTACTAAATAAATTAGTTTTACTTTTTCGTTTTATGACGATGTATCTCTGTAGTTGTTCGTAAAATAATTTTTTGCTGCGAACTGATTACTTTTGGGCAAAAAAATCAAGAGACATTTTTTGTTTCGAATGAAACAAGCTATTGGGAATAAATTTTTAAATGGTAAACAAATAATCAGACAAAAAGTTACATTGGAAATAAATTATATTTTTAGTGTTTGTGAGAAAAATTGTAAAACAAATTTTATGTACCCCCTTTATGGGGCTGTATCTTAACAAGGGATGCTCCATTGAAGTTTTTTTATATGAAAGACCCTATCTCTTTTTCGCTAAGGAATCACCCCCTGAAATGTTTTACACTTATTTTGTTACACCCTGTATATTAGTTGGGACACTCAAAACACACGACCGATACGCACGCGCGCAACCTCATCTTCAGGTTCCGTTTCACAAACATTCCGATCTTTCCTCGTACATAAAAAATGTGATACATATTAAGTTTTACGCACGTAAAATAGATAATTAGGGTTTGAACGAGTTCTTAGTATCTCCACTCTAATGTTATTGTTTTTGCCATTTACCTGCGTAATTTCCTTTATACCTCACGTATTAACTGTAATATGTATACGAAATAAAATAAATAATGAAGTAATATTGCAGCGAATTTAACTCAATAATACACCTTGTTATAACATAATATTCTCATATAAAAGCTAATAAAATCATAAGCATAGAAAAATTTCTTCTATTTTTCCATTTGCGGCATGGCATGCTACAAATATGCCACCCTTCATATTAAACCATTTTCCACTTGCCTTTTTATTTATTCAGTACATTGACTACACACAAAAGCATACGAAACAAACGAAAGAATGATTCTATTCATTGTAAAGTTTCGCGTTTAAAATTTCTTACATGATCTTAACGGATACAATTAAGGATAAATTTTCCGTAATACTTAGGGCCTTTACATTGAATGAATTTTATCAAGTTTGCACTAATTAAAAGTTTGTCGTGATTTACCGAAAAATAAGACAACAGAAAACAGTGAAGACTGTTTTTTAATTAAATCCTTGTAACACATACTTCAAATAAAACTTTGTCAATATTGTTTTCTGTCAGGTAATTACATGTTAGGCTGGGTGCATACCAATTATACAAAGTGTTTTACAAACAATTTGTCAATATGAACACAATTTTGACAAATTATTAGGTTGTTGTACACAAATTAAACAAAACATATGTAAAACTGAATTATACATTCATTGGGCATTTATATTTAACGTCAAGTAAACTTATTATTAATTACAGATTTGCGTTTCAAATGTTTGTCAAACATTTTGTTTGATTTGTGTGCATCTCCTTCAAACAATCTCATATAAATGAATGCAAGCTGACATTGTCAAAATTCCATAGAGATGATTGGTACGAAGGTCACATATATAGGGTAAATATATCGACACACAAAAAAATAATTGATTAATTTAAACGTAAAAGCATTTTAACAAATATATGACAATTGAGGGGTTTTTATCAAAAACAGCTAATGTCATTTTTTGTTAAATTTTAGCTATTGGCACTACTTGTAGCAGAAATGACATATTCATATGTCTATAAACTTGTGTGTCAAAAACTGCTGAAGTCAGTGAGATACAGCGGTAGCAAAATATGGCGTTTTAGCTAAAACTACAACTACTATATATAGCATAGCTGATTCGTCCGCCATTTTGGAGATTAATTTTAAGGCGGTAAATATGTATGCTAATAGCAAATGTTGAATAGAACTTCGAATAATTGACTTTATTAAGCCGGTTTAGGACGTGAAATAATGTAGGTATAATTTTTTACAACAGTCGTATATTTAACCCTTAACTACTATGCACCATATTTAGGCCGAGGGACCCAATACGAAAATGAAGCAAATTCCAGAAGCAAAATCAAATAAAACTTTAATTCTTACAAGAGGTATTTGGTAATATAAAAAACAAACATGAAATGGTTGTGTTCAGTTTTCAAAACATTCCGGACATATCTTTTTGGCACATGTCATGCAAAGTGGTTTTTTGCACTGTCCACATGACATGCTGCATTTTCGGTCCTTTTTGGGAGGGCAAAAGGCGCATCGTTTTCTCTTGGACCTAGATACTTCATCTTCAGGGACTGTTTCAACAGGTAGTGAAGTACCAAGCTTTTTGGCGATAAGTTGTCGAAGATGACGTGGGATGTGTTTGTTGTTCATGCGCGTTTTCATGTGTTGCTTACAAAGAGCAATTCCGAGCTGCTTGAGGAAAGTATAACGTGAAATCTGTTCGCCATTTGGTGAAAATTGATATAGAACTCTACTATTAACTCCAGCCACATTTAAAATGCAATGAAATATCGCCATTGGCCAACGACGGGTCCGTCGCGAGGTGGAATATGCTGCGCATTTCTGGTCCAAAGCATCTACGCCAGATTTAGTTTTGTTATAAAATTCTATGATTTCTGGCTTTTTTGAAACTGGATTTACATTAGAGTCATGATGCATGCTCGATAACAAAACAACGGCTTTACCTTTTTTTGGAACGTGACTGACCAAAGTAACCTTTCCTTGAAATCCAAAGAGAGATGATAGTTCTGGACGTCCCCTGTTTGGTTGAAATTCAGGTGGAATCTGTCGTTTATTTTTCTTCACCGTACCAACATATGTCATATTACGCTTTTCTAACTCTCTTACTGTCTCCATTGAAGTATACCAGTTGTCAGCTGTTATGTTGCGATTCGTTTTCAAAGGAAAGTGACTGACTAAACGGTTGACAACCTGCGTGGGATGTGGCAAAGAGTTTTTGGTTTGGTTTCCGTTGCTTTTGCCCAAATAAACCTCAGCTTTGCACATATAATATGCTTTTGCATTTGCCAAAATTTGTATTTTTATGCCGTACTTCGCTGGCTCATTGGGTATGTACATTCGGAAACCGCACCTACCCCGAAATGGTACCAACATTTCATCAATCGTCAAATATGCGCCAGGAGTGTAACTATTAGTTGAACGAGAGACAAACTCCTCAAAAAGTTCTGAAATTGGAGCTAATTTTGATATTTCTCTTCTTTCAGTTCTTGTTGCAGGATTGTCAAAACGCAAACAACTCAACAAAAAATAGAATCGTGCCAAAGTCATAGTACAGTTGAAAATATCTCTACCCGTTCCGTCTGTGCTCCACATTGAACGTAAATCTTCATGATTTGATTTGAATATTCCTTGTAAATATAACAATCCGATAAATGCTTTAATTTCAGATAAATTTGTTTCACATATAAATGAAGGGCGAAGTTTTTTTGATGTCGTATAAGTAACAATCATCGTCGATATTTTATGATTAGTCCATTCCACAATTGATTGTAACATTTCATCACTGATTAGAAGACTCCAGGCTTCTAGAGCACTGCTTGGAGGATTTTGCCTAGCAACACCAGCTAGACCAGGTAAAAAACGTATAATATTATCAGCAGTGGTCTTCCTTCTTACAGGAAATTCTTTTCGACATATTGTTAGATCTTTTCCATGCCAAACTCCTGTTTGTCGTGGTTGATTTTCTGTATTTCGCTCAGAGGAATCTTTATCTTCATCTTCTTGAATTAGATCCATTTCACACTCTTCAGATTCAACACTTTCATCTGGAATTTGGTTTTTAATTTGTTCATTATTATCAGGTTCCCACAGATCATCTGAATCGCATGAAACGTCACTTTGGCTGTCATGGCTGCTTGCATATTCATGATCTGATTCATCCTGATCACTTTTATCTGCTTCGGTCGTAATGTTGTCAAACGCTGGTAATGGAGATTGTGTATTTTGAGTATCAACGTTATCATTCCAAAAATCTTCATCGTTGAATAGAGCATGTATGTCATCTTCGTTCAAATATCGCTTAGACTCCATTTTAGATTATCTGCCGATATTAGTAGTATTACAAATGAAATTGGACGAACCAAAGATTACTTACCAACTGCAAGTTTTGTTTCACTTGTACTATGCATGGGTCCCTGGGACCCAGACTTATGCTAGACTTGAAAATAAACAGCACCGTGCGGCAACTTGTGCATGAATGAGCTTGTTATGACTGTATAGGAAAATACATAAGCTCGTGGCGCCCTCACCCGCATGTCCGATAAGTTATTTGAGAATTTAATGGGCTTTGGGTCCCCAGGACCCTTGCATAGTAGTTAAGGGTTAAGAAATACCCAGAATATATAATAATAATTAAAAATAACTACGTAATATGACTGGCATTTATCTCCAAAATGGCCGACGAGTCAGCTGTCCTAAATATAGTAGCTATAGCTAAAACAAACAACCAATGTCACAATATGACATTGGCAGTTTTTGTCTAGATTTTTTTTTAAAAAGTTCACCGTGCAACGCGCTTGTTATTTTGCAGTGTCTTTTATTCTTTTTATTGTTGTTGCGTAAAATAAACGGCACAGACTCTCTAATAGCATCGAACATTTTAAGAGATCGAGATTCGAATGTACTGTGGCCTGCTAAAAGAAATCATAAAGGTGCTGATAAACCGGCTAGCTCTACAGAGGTAAACTGCAGGTAAACTTACATTGATTTCAAGATAATTACTCTCTAATTAATATTTTTTGATGCAGATGCAAACGCAACAAATGCTTTGAAAAGATTGAATTTAGCGATCGTCAAAACATATTGCAAAAATTAAATTCGTTGTTTTCAAAGAATGAACAGGACAGCTACCTAGCGGGTCTTATTTCATTAAAAAATGTAAAACAAAGAAGACCTAGATGTAATCAAAAGTACGATGATGACGGTCCATCTTTCTGTAGCTTTTTATTATAAAATTAGATTAAATGGAAAAGAAGAAGACTTATGTCATACTGCGTATTTGAGCTTGCATGGGATTACCAGAGGTCGATTGCGAAGAATACAAGATTCCATCAAAACTTCTGGATTAGTTCCTTGTGACAAGCGTGGAAAACATGACAATAGGCCTTCCAAAACACCAGATGAAATTTTGAATCTTATTCGGCTGCACATTAAGTCTTTTAGAAGGAGACAATTTCATTATTCACGCAGAGATAATCCCAACAAAGTCTATTTACCGGAAGAGTTAAGCGTTAAAAATGGATAAGATGTTTTTAAATCAACTTATGACTGAAAAAATCTTCACCTGCGAAAAGCAGAAAAGTTTACCCAGTTAAAGAGACATTACAAATCAGAAGCAAGAGCAGGCAGATGCATGGCAATATCATTTGACTTTCAACAAAATCTTCCTTTGCCGCATATAAGAACCAGTGACGTATTTTTTAAAAGTCAACTGTGGTACCGTCTTAGGGATTCACAACTTAGCTGATGATTCAGCTTCTATGTATGTTTATACAGAAGATACTGCAAAAAAAGGTTCTAACGATGTCACATCCATGTTTCTACATTACCTTAATAATGAGGATATAACACATAATAATCACTTTATTATATTTAGTGATGAATGTTCCTCTCAGAACAAAGATCATGTAATGGTATATTTCTAGTACATGATGGTACATGTTTTAAAACTATTCAAAAAAATTACTCACATATTTCCCATAAGAGGCCACTCTTTTCTGCCTAATGACCAGAATTTTGTTCTGAGAAGAAAAAAAGAAACAATAGCCCAGAAGTTCCAGAAGATTGGGATTTATTAATAAAAGAATCTAGGGAAAAACCATCTCCATTTAACGTCGTCGTTTATTTTAGCATATAAATTTTAATTTTAAATTTCCACAAACTTTTGCATTGCATTTCAATTAAGTTTATTATATTAACAGACAAAAAGAAAATAAAAATTGCTTCTGATTTCATGTATGTGCTGATTTTCTTTAAATTATTATTATGCTTTAACCTAGGCCAATAAGACATGAGACCTCACGCGTGTATTTGATATCTTGTCAGAATTCATAGATACAAAGTCGACGACTTCTTTTAGATATTCTTCTATAGATATGCACATATGTACAAACAGATATGCAAACGTAAGTACTCAAAAAAAAGTTTTCAAATCCATCCTAGCGTCTGTGAGGAGTCTTCAACGCTTTGCTGAATCAAACCGAGTCGAACGCTCTGAGAACGTGAAGTTTTTAAAAGAGCGCCGGTTACATAGTCCTCGTGAAAGGGTGCTTTTGAGTGTCATCGACGCTGATGTCAAACACGGACGCTTGCGCCGGGGCACTCACGGCGCCTCAACATGTATGTGAATACAGGTATAAAAGCCTGCCCGCCACTTTCCAAACATTCTTGGTTGTGCTCTCTTAACAACACCAGAAGGTTTAACAACATCAAGAAGACAAGAATCATCTTCGCTGCTACCACTTCGGGAAGTTACGTGAGTACATTTTCTTTATCATAAATCTACACGACTTTTCCTTTCTTTGGATCTTTCAAACAGAGAGAGACTCAGTTTGTTTGAATTTTGTCGCAACTTTTTCCGGAAAAGTTTTAATGAACGTATATTACGGCGTGCGCAAAGAATATTCAAATATTTATTTGATTATTGGTAAGAGTTTTTATTAAAAAAGTGAATGTATTACTAGAGATTACATTAAATAAGAAAGAAATTAATAATATTAATTATAAAAATTTGGAAAGAACATTTGGATATACCGGGTGAAATGAAAAATTGTATTATTACTATTCAATTATGTACAAATTTATATTTTTTAAAATGGAATGCCATATATTTTATTAGATTTTATAATAAACCTTTAAAATAACAAGATTTTGTATTAGCTAATATTCAACTGTTAATTATTTTACAAAAAGAAATTAACAATTACAAATTACTTTAGAAATTAGTAAATGTAATTAATTCCATTGTTTTTTCAAGTTTTCCCTTTTGAAATTGTAATTGCTTAAAAAATCGTGACGTCTTTGTAATTTCTATTTAAATACTTTTTGTTTATTTAAAAATTTATTACAAATTACTTTTTCAATTACAAATTACTTAATCGCAACCGTTTTGTTTGTATCTCTTAGACAGGAATATTCCTGCGCCACCCCTACCATTTTCTAACACCAATCAACGTGTTAAAATTGAATTAAAAAATATTGTAATCTGTCTTAGCAAATAGGTCGTTATTATATATTTCTCAAAATTGAGGTATGTAACGTACGTTTCTATAGACGATTTAGTTGACCTCATGGGTTTCTACTTATTATTCGATTTTTAAAAATATATAGCAATTATTAATTTTCAACATAGTCCGTTTAATTATGTGCTAACATTGATCATAAAACAGTAAGACAATGAGTAAATGAGGAAAAAGATAATTATTTTGGGGAAATATAAAGTGAACACTAAAAGAGATATTTTGTTTTTTACGTATAAAAATATTATTTCAAAAAATATATAAAAATCAAAAGGGAAAATCAAATCGTTTTGTTTATAATAACTAATATGTCAACGTTAACAAAAATAAGTTAATTACAGCCCTGTTAGAGTTCTTTCATGTATTGTTTTTATTTTCCACAAAAAAGACTAACAATAAGCATATGTAACGTAAAACTGGTGAACGGCGAGAATATCTGTAGATGTTTTGACCACTCTAATATTCCCCAAAATAGTTATCATCATTTTCCCCATTTAATCGTCTTCATATCTATAGGGAAGTACGGATTGGGATGTAGGATTGTTTGCACATGATAAAACAAATAGCCTGTGTAGAGTGGTAAACGGTTGCTGTATTATTCCTGTTTTCCAAAAATATTTTGCAAAAATATAATAACGATGACTATGAAGTGTATGCATTCTATAGTTCTTCAGATGAAGATCATGTTTATGTTCCTGATAAATTTCAGGCACGTAAAAAGTAAAGAAATGTTTTTTACCATTTGCAACATAAATCTGAAAACTTTGATGTAGCATCTACGATATCTATAGATTCTATAACATAAACATCAAGCCAATAAATAGATATATAAATCACTGTTGATGTAAAAGATTCTGATTTTTCAACAGGTATAAAAAGAATGCATTTTAAGTTCTTCCGCTTTTGTGATATTGTATTATAGGGGTGACTGTTAGAATGTACTGAAGAAGACAAATAATAATTGTCGTAACCTTTAAAATGGAAGAGTTTTGTATTTTATTTTAATTACTGACGAATATATTGGATAAAAGGCCGCTAATGTCAAGAATTAATTATATTTCTTAAGAGGAGCGTTTACGTATCGAAAACTATGCAAAAGGCATCAATTTATAATGTCAAGGCCAGTTTTTGTACTAATTTATTTTCTTAAAGAAGTTATGTGTTAAAATAACCACAAAAATGCATGAATTTGATTAATGTCTACTAACTAAGGCTGGTACACAAAAGAAAAAGCAACCTCTACGCGCCAGCTGCACATTTGGTGAACGATATAAAAAAAGTCAAATTTATGTAATTATATTTGAAGATAAAATATTGAAAATAGTAAACATTGTCACACACATTTCACACAACTGTTTTTGAAAGCGATCCCATCGTCTATCCCCTCTTTACGGTATCTCTACCGGACCTAGCGAAGACGTAAATCTATCGGAATCGGTCGGCTATTGCAGACTTGAATCCGAACGATAGACAGTTTTTGCAATTAGAAGGAAATGCAGTACTTATAATATTGGAGTGTAATCTCGGATTGTCTTGGCTCCATTGTCGATGTATGTTTCTATTAACAATACCATTGTTGCTAAAAGTGCATTCATCAGACCAAATTATCATTCTGTAAAAACTCCGGTCTTGTTCAAATGCATTTAAAAAAAGTCGACAAAACCGTATTCTTCGGCGTTGATCATTTTGTTCTAATGCATTAACTTTTCGAGCTATGTACGGTTTAAATTTGTGTTTTCTTAAAATACTATGGACTGTAGTTTTTGATACCCCAATATTATGTGCAATTTCGCGAGTCGAAGTTCGTGAATTTTCTTGTAGTGCAAGAAGAACATCATAATCCGTATCTTCGGCGAATCTACGTCGCTGTGTTTTAGGTTTTTTAAATGATCCATAATGCCTCAAATTCGTTTCAATTCACTGAAATATTTTCGAATCTGGAACTTCTCTGTCCGGAAAACGAACGCTGCAACGCCAAACTGCTTGAAGACGATTTTTATTACATTCAAAAAACACTTGCAACATGTCTGTTAACTCATTGTTATTCATTTTTACGAATATACTTTTTTTTGTGGCAAAACGTTCAAGCAGAACAATAAATAAGACTTAATAGACACTCACACTGACGTTTATTGACGTTTATCGCATTTTTGTTTTCTCATGGCACATTCCAAAATTTATAAATAATGGAATACAAAGATGAAATTTATTAAGTGTTTTATATTTTTTTTCAATAATTGTTTATCAAAAATAGACATTTTATACATTGTTGAATTCAGAAAAAAATCCAATCCGAATATAGCCAAAAATATATCTGTTTCCATTTAAAATAAAAAAGTTGACTATCGTTTGACATTAATAAAAACAACTGAAAACAAACAAAACACTGCTTTTTTGTAGCATTTTTGATGCAAATTAACTTCCTTTTTGTTGGAATAAAATCGGACAATAAAAAACCGAGTTATTATTGTTGGCGTTTTTTACGGGACACCCGGTATAACAGGTGGGTAAGCGGAAATTGAATTATTACAAAAAACCAACAAAACAAAAAAAGTAAATGTGTAAGTCGAATGAAAAATCAAAATACCACATAAGTAATTTTTAGTCTACAATTTTATTTTATGTATTTTGATATTTGTTAATTCGATTCAGTTTAACTAAGTACATAATACCAATATGCGAGTAGATTTCAGAATTTAAATATTTGACGATTCATTTTATGTATCTATATATTAAAATTTTCGCGTAATTTTTAATAATTACTTTGAAAACGTTTAAAAATAAAAATTGTCTGTTAGCCTACTTGAAGGTAGCCGTATTTAATTAATTACTATTAAATTACCGGTTTAGAACCGCCAATTTTTTCCCTTCAGAACGTAGCGTCTTTTCCCGATCTACATAGCGACAGAATCTGGGAATAAAACTGAAGCGCTCTGATCGAAACCCGAATATCGTCTAGCTCCACCTACTCACACCCGTGCGTCTACCATCCCGCTTGTAATACAAGTTGCATAAGTTTTTGTTTGCCCAGATGCAGTTGGTAAATGCCCCTCTTAAATATAAATGTAAAGTAATTTGTGGCGCATAATTTAGCCTGTATTACAGTTGAATATTATGTATATTTCGGTGTTAGAGATATTTTATTGTAGCTACTATCACCTTATATTATTTTCACTTATTATTCACTTTACTCCGGTGAACTAATTAAAAGAAATTTTACAAGAAGCCGCTTATTAAACTCTAGCTATGAGAAGAACCGGAAATTCAAATTAAATTAAGGATAATCCAACACACCTATATAAAATACACATTATGATTCAGTTACGTTAACCATTTAACTCCTTCGTTTTCAAATTATTACCTTAATTTTTCTTTTTTTAATACCCAAAAAACTTTGGAGAATTTCGTTTTATTTTTGTATAATTTTAAATTCTAATTAAGAAATAATAACTTCGGATTATATTCTTTCAAATGCAGGTAATTTATATCGCTTTCTTAGAAAGAAAACGGTGGAAGGATTAAAATTAACAACTCTGGTATGTAGCTTACTCTATAATTTATATAAAGGTCAGCTGCAGTACAATTAATTATTTAATTGTTTGTTTGTTTATTTGAGTTCTTTGTTTTAGTAATAATAATATACGTATTTAGCTGTTGCTATTATTTTATACCCCGAGATCAAAAATTATATTGATAAAGGTTTGCCATGGAATGAAAAACGTCCGTCTTAGATATCATTCTTTTGAGATATTTCGCATTAAATTATCAGACGTTTTACATTCCAATGCAAACTTTTATCAATATAATTTTTGATCTTGCGATATTATCTTACACATGTTGTTCACATAAAATAATTTGAACTTAAGAAAACGGATATACGGAACTAATATAGTAATATTAGTATGTTTTACAATCTAAATGTATACTCGCGGCAAAAAGTTTTGTCGGGTCCACCAGCTATATGGAAGGTATCACTGGTCAACTCTAGTAAATTCTAACACGAAATAAAGAGGGATTATATTCAATTTTTATAATACCTAAGTTTGAGTAAATATACTTAAGGGTCCTCTTTAGTGGATCGGAAATGTAATATTGGTTGCATAGCACATAATTTAATAAGCCAAGGATGTCCGAGTACTTATTACATATAGGGAATATACAGGGTTATGATAAACTAACGCACAAAATTCATAAAACGTACAATGTTCATTTTTGAAAAAAATGCAAAAACACGTCAAACAGTTTATTTTATTCCGCGTCTTTTAACATAAGTCAAAAAAATAAAACGTCAAATTTGTCAAAGTTATGACGTCATCAATATTTTTTTTAAATATGAAGCTTGTTTTTTTTTACTTTATTTGATAAAGCTTGTTTTTCTGCATTATAAAGAAATAATTGAAGTAGGGGTCACATAAGAAAAAACTGAGAGAATTAATAAAAAACAAAATAAACTTTATTATAGTAACAACATTTAAATTAACTAAACAGTCCATTAAACCAAAACGATTTCTTACAGGAATTGTTCAAACTGTGTCCCGTTCACTATCTGACATAGGCCAAGACGATGGTAGACCTGATTTACAGAGTCTTCGATCATCTGCGGAGTTATACGAGTCATTTCATGTCTAATTCGTTCCATTAAGTCTTCTAAATTGTCTGGTCGGTTAACGTAGACCCGACTTTTTAAATGTCCCAACAGAAAGAAATCAAGGGGGGTGAGATCAGGTGACCTAGGTGGCCACTCCATTGGTCCACGTCTTCCAATCCACCTTCCTTCAAACTGGTTATCCAGAAACCTTCGAACATTAAGACCATAATGTGGTGGTGTACCATCTTGTTGGAACCAAATACTGGGATCCAAGTTTTCCCTATTATTTGGATCCGGAAATGCCGCAATTAGATCCGGAAGCACTGCCATACGAAGATGTTCCAAATATCGCTCAGCTGTTAAATTCCCACGAAAGAAATAAGGACCAATAAATTTTCCCCTGACGATTCCTACCCATACATTAATTTTTTGGGGGCGCTGGGTGTGTTTTGTCTGAATCCAGTTGGGATTTTCCCGAGCCCAGTAGCGACAATTGTGTCGATTTACTGTACCACTTAAATAAAACGTTGCCTCGTCTAAAAATACTACACTATTAAGCAAATTTGGATTTTCGTCACAATGCCTGATGAAGATTTCACAAAATTCCAAACGTCTGTCCGGATCATCTTCTGAGAGTTCGTGAACAAGTTGAACTTTGTATGGGTGCAGTTTTTCTTTTTTTAAAAACTTTACTACAAACGACTGACTAACATCTTCTTGTAAGGCAATTTCTGCTGTAGTTGCGTGAGGGTTGTCTTCTAATGACAGCAAAATATCTAACTTTGCATCGTCGCTTATTCCCGGTCTTCCAGATTTTGGAGCATCACTTACGCTTCCTGTTTCATTAAATTTTGCAACAATTCTGCTTACTGTGCTTCTAGCAATTGGAGGTCTTTCAAAATGTGTTTCGTTAAATAAAACACATGCTTCTTCATGACTTCGAAGTCTATCGCCGTAACCTACCATCATTAGAATTTCTATCCTTTCTCTTTCCGTTAAAGGAGCCATCATAATAAAATTGGTATGACACTAATTGTAAGACTGACACTGACAAACAGTTGTTTTATTACTAGGTAACTTTAAGTTTTAATTCTTTTAATATTTAGTTTCTTTTCATAAATTCAAAAATTAGTTTATTTTGTTTTTTATTAATTCTCTCAGTTTTTTCTTATGTGACCCCTACTTCAATTATTTCTTTATAATGCAGAAAAACAAGCTTTATCAAATAAAGTAAAAAAAAAAAAACAAGCTTCATATTTAAAAAAAAATATTGATGACGTCATAACTTTGACAAATTTGACGTTTTATTTTTTTGACTTATGTTAAAAGACGCGGAATAAAATAAACTGTTTGACTTTTTTTGCATTTTTTTTTCAAAAATGAACATTGTACGTTTTATGAATTTTGTGCGTTACTTTATCATAACCCTGTATAATAAATATTTGAAATAATAACTCAATATCTAAGCGAATAAAAATTCATTTATGACCAAATATTTACACATTTGTAACCGCGGGAAAATCTTCATAAGTTGATGTTGAAAGGTTTTCTCCAAATTTAAAATCAACAAAAATATCTTGCATCTAAAATCTGCTTTTTTTCCATTGTTGACAGATCCACTTAACTTCTTGGTAAAAGAAAATACATGTGGCATATAGAAGTAAATATACCTATATCAAATATTCCTCATTTATGATTTATGGCACGATAACATTGATGTGTCAATGTTCTATAAATGTTTCAGGCTTTTGGAATTTATTTTATTTTTCAAGGGCGAGAATGAATGCTTTATTAAGATCTGGGTGTTATGGAATTTGTAATTATTTATATTGATGATATTTAGGAGTATGTATCTGTAATTATTTTTTTGCTGTAATATACATTCTATTTATTTTAAAATAGATACAAAAGAATTATGTGTTTTTCATTATAATTTAATTCAAAATTCTTGATTATATTACTATATCTGCATTCTAAGACTTTTTTACCTGGGGCATGTTCGCCTAATAGGTATTGAGGATGAAATTATAAATACTGTTATACTCGTAACGTACCTGTGTAAAAAGCATGACTGGCAAAATATTTGGAAAAAAACTGATTTTAGATAAAAGACCTATTTCGGGTAGGAATTGCGAAAAACTTTCTTAATAAAATTGTTCTGAATTTTAATTTTAAGTACACATGAATTCTTTATAAATTTGTTTAAACTTGGTAGTGGACCAAATATTGGCAAAATTAAATTTTTTCACTGAAGTAAACTACTACTTCCGGTCGGCCCATTTTACTGAAAATCTAATCATATCTTAAGAGGGAGATTATACTATGCATCATCACAATTCTTCCTTATACTACATATAAGAAAGTAAAAAGTGTCTTAGTATTAATAAATTTTCATTTTCCAAACACAATTTTACAAGTACGAGTTTGTATTGCTTGTATAAAAACAAGCATTATAGTTGGTATATGTGTCCATGCTATTCTTTTAAAAAATAATAGATTACAAATTCGATAACTCTTTTAATCGTTTCTGTATCGTATATAAATTGTAGGTATTTTTTTTGATTTTACAGAACATCTGCACATGCTCATGTATTTATCAAATTTAAAATCTCTCATTATTGTGTTTCTGTAAAAATCAATATGTCATGGTTAAAGCATATACACAATGAATTTATATAGGGGAGGGTGGTACAAAGTGAGACAAAAAACAAATAAAGTGCCGAGAAATTTTAGATTAGTTTATTAACTTTTATTAAGTGATACAAAACGTACGTATGAACATGAGTGTAACATGTCTCTAGTAGAATTATGAACTAAAAAGTAATTAAAAAAAAATAATTAAAAATTTGTTACAAATGTCTCAGTGTAGACCATGTATGGTACAGAGTGAGACACTGTGTGATACACTGTGAGACAATATTTAGCGTACGTTGTACGTACGAAAGGAAATTGAAAATTTGACAAAATCTGATGAAAGCCTTTTTGAGTTGATGCTTGTAGGTTCAGGAAGTATAAACTCAACGTCTCTGCCATTTATGGAATGCACATTTGGAACATATGGAAACACAAAGCAACCTGCAAATTTCTAACTTTTCCTCATGTAAGATATTTCGTAGTCGCCTTCATCATTCATATCAGACAACAGGCGAAATCATTTTTGTCCAAACTTGTGATAGTTTGGTTGAAAGTCATCTTCAGGAATCCAGTAACCATCATCAGAATATTCATCATTAATCACCAGGTCATCATCACTACTGCCGAAATTACTGCTCCAGTCATTTTGATCAACCTTACTTATCTTCCTTTTTGTGCCTACGTTTTTGCTAACGCTGACATTTTTACTACTACCTGTTCCCAATTCTTTTTGCAAGTATTTTGCATATTTTTTGTCGCTTTGCGTTTGGCACTTTTTCTTGTATTGATGATTTTTCAGGGTATCAGTTATTATATTACTTCGGCATTTATTTGTAGCTTTCCTAGTTGTTTTGCTATGTGCAGCTATTGGGTAACCTTTAATTGATTCAGGAGTGATTGTATAAGATTTTCCTGTCCTGTTTTTGTGAATTTTTCTTATTTTCTTCAGAACATTGTTGTGAGGGATTTTTAGTCGATTGTCCTTCATGGTCCTGTAATTTTTGTTCCTGAATTGTAGTAGACGATGTAGATGGTTGTTCCTCTTGGTATAGCAGTCTGTCTACAGAAGGTGATTAAGTAGTTGCTAGGTCGTTTTGCAGTAGTGGTCTGTCGGTAAGAGCAGATATTGGAGAATCTCCTTCAGTAAAAATTGTATCAAACGACCAAATACCAGCTTTTCTAAAACCCGCCGTAATATTTGCAGAGGTAAATGCTTTCGCATGAGCTACTCCAACACACTCTGCTATTTCGTAAATTGAGAGTGGTATTCCTGGGTTTGAAAGAAACCAAGAATCGATTGCAGCATAATAATATGCTTTGAATGGCCCGAAAACTGAAAGATTTTATCTTTTATTGTGGTAAAGGTGTTTTAGTGTTTTTGTTTAATTTTTTTAATGTTTAATTTTGCTTTTCTATTTTGGTGTTAGTAATATGTTCTTATACCGGGTGGTGCAATAGTGTGTCGGCGGAGCTTAGTATGAAAACTAATAACGCTGTAGCAATGAGACTTTACGTATGTAGTATGTGACTGTGCATTTTCTAATTTTATTTACAAATATACAGGCTGTTCCAATTTTCCGCAACCACCTTCGACTCTTTTATTTTAAATACATTGCATTCTACCCATTTTCAGACTACAACTTAAAATGTTAGATGCTGCAACTGTCAAAATTTTAACAAAATTATCAATAAAATCAAAACTAACAGTCTGAAGTGCACATATTCATATATCATTGCAAAGATAATTTGGATGGCTATCATTATAATATCTAGGAAGTATAGTAAATTATTTAAAATAAAAAAGTTGAAGGTGGTTGCGAAAATTTGGAACATCTTGTATATTTGTAAATAAAATTGGAAAATGCACAGTCGCGTACTACATACGCACGTAAAGTCTCATTGCAACAGCGTTATTAGTTTTCATACTAAGCTCCGCCCACACACTATTGCACCACCCGGTATATGCACATTTACTGTACTGACAAAGTCGATATCTTATTTGTGATCAATGACAATAAAGTATTATAATTATTATTATTATTTCATGGGGTAGGTACCTAAGAAATATCCATAGATGAGTACTTTTTGTAGCCAACAACTTAAGAAGAGACGAAGCAATTCTAGAAGATACCAGAAACAACAAAGTAAATGCGAGAATATTAAATTATTTATTGGAAAGTTTAAAGCACCGGGAAGTCACTACAACAGTACACAATCCATCCAATCAGTATTAGCACAAAATTGGAAATTACTGGTAATATCGAAAAATTAGTTTAAACTACCGGGCGAAATGGTATAAAAATATATTCAATCCACAGTAAAACGCCTACTCTAAAATGTTCTCCAACTGAATACGTGTACAACATAAATTCCGATAAACTGTAATATAACACCAACTATTTTAACATTCGGAACGTTTACAACTTTGCGTGTATATTATCATCTATATCAAATTAAGCGCAATTAGCACTTATGAATGTTGTAGTTACGTGTATATGTGGGTACCGATGAAGAGCTTCCCTATTGTAGTTTAAATATACTGAAAATGAGTAGTTTTTATTGATTTTCACTTACGAATAATGTATTAAAATGGAAATTGAAATCTTACTATTTGAAACAAGATCCCAGAAAATTATTTTAAACATTGTAAAAAAAACCTAGCGAATACATAAAAATCTAAAATCTCATTGTAGTGAGAGTAATGATAAAAAAATGTTGACAAAGTTTTTCTAATAACAGATACGATTACTAAAAGGATGAGTGCACAAAATTAAGAACTACATTACACAGGACACTTGCCAGTAGAAACAAAGACTGGTATCATTGGTTCCTTTATTTCACTTATAACTGTATCTACACATCAATTGCATATTATTATCCGCCGTCTCAAAAAACACCAGGATCAAAGTGTCGTCTAGAATTAAAGTGAAGCCAATCTTTATAAAGTAATGTAGATCATTTATATATGTATAACGGAAATATTACAGGATCCACCGATGACCCCTGCGGCACTCAGGGTACTCACTGCAATTTACTTAACTTAAGGCAATTCTACTTTTTTAAATGAAACAGTAATTTTAGTTTTTGATGATATTTTTCTTTACATACTGGAAGATACAAACAACGTAGATTCACAAGTAAAACAGATTTTATTGGCGTCAGCCATCTATATTGCAGCTGATACATATGTGTCGGTATCAGACAAAAAAATAAATATGGAAAAAAAACTATTAGGCTTTCAAAAAGTACAATAAAAAAGAGGATTTTCTGGATTTTGTTATGCAATATATAATTATAAAAAAAACATGTATAGGGTGTCCCAACGGGAACTTAGGAATTTCAAGTCCAAATAACATGGATAGAGTTTAGAAATTCAACGATTTATTAAGATAAACATAAAGTGGAAACCTTAAAATTATATGTGGAACAAGATATCGGATAAATGTCCACCGCGACTCCGTCTGCACATAGTGATTCTTTTCTTAAAATTTTCGATGACTTTATCACACATATGTAAGTTAATTTCGGCAATAGCTGCACGAATGTTATTTTTTAATTCATCAATTATCTGTGGATTATCTGTGTATACTTGATCATTAAGGAAACCCCAAAGAAAAAAGTCCAGCGGTGTTAAGTCGCAGGATCTTGCAGGCCAATTCACGTCACCATTACGAGAAATCACACGACCAGGGAATTTCTCCTGCAGTAAATTTAGTGTTTCCCTGGCAGTGTGGCAAGTGACCCCATCTTGTTGAAAAAAAAGATTTTTGAGGTCCATATCTTCCAAACGAGGCCATAGAAAGTTATTCAACATCTGTCGATACCGCTACCCGTTGACAGTTACTGCTTCTCCATTCTCATTTTCAAAAAAGTGAGGTCCAAGAACACCGTTGGTCGAGAAACCACACCATACGGTGACATGTAGTGGGTGCATGGGTTTTTCAATAATCTCCCGAGGATTTTGGAGCTCCCAAATGCGGCAGTTTTGTTTATTTACATAACCCCCTAGGTGAAAATGGTCTTTGTCACTAATTATGATCCGCTTTTCAAATTCGTTATCAAGTTCTGTTTGCTCCGAAATCCAATTTGCAAAGATACGGCGGTGTTGATGGTCCCTGGGCTTCAATTCTTGTGTTAACTGCATCTTGTATGCTTGTAGCCGTAGGTCTTTGGTTAAAATTCGTTGCAGAGATGATCTTGAGATGGCCAATTGCTGTGACCGGCGACGAATTAAAGTTTTTGGACTTTCTGTTACACTTTGATTCACCCTAACGATATTTTCAACTGACCGAACATTACGATGTCGTAGCGGTGTCTTTACATCGAGAACAGAACCAGTTATTTCAAATTTTGCAATTAAATTCCTAATTGCTGTATCGCTGGGATCATGATTCTTATGAAAAACAACGCGTAGTCGACAAATTGTGTTCATAACAGAACGAGCATTTTCATAATAAATTTGAACAATTTGGATACGTTCTTCAGTCGTGAAACGTTCCATGATGACACTTACAAGTTCCTAGATGACGTATGTCTAATATTAGATTAATATGTTACATTATTTGAAAATACTGTGATATTTAAATCCCCAAGTTCCTGTTGGGACACCCGTTATTTTCAATTAATAATAATAAGATTCACTTTTTATTACAGTACTTCCAGATCTTTATTATACATGGCACAATTCAGTCTTAAAATTATTTGTTGGTAGCAATTTATTCATTCCTTTGGTAGATATATACAGAGTGATTTATTTCCGTGGATAAAGAGGATTTTCCCTTCATGAATAATGATACATACTTCGAAGCGTTTTTTTGTTGTAATGGCAATTTTTTGATACTGGAAGCGCCTTTTATACTTATAAAATGTATTATACAGAATCTTTCATAAGTTGGTGACTGACCATACTCATAGTTTTTTAAATGGAACCTCCTGTATATTATCACATTTTTGTATTCTCCGTATAATTATTAGATAAATAGTAATTAGCTAGTATAGGCCTAAAATCTATAGTGTTCGATTGCTATTTTTTCTGAAAATTCAATGATTTTAAGAAACTATATTTATTGAAAACGACGTATTATATGGCCGTAATTTTTGGTAGTGTTGTTTATTATATAAAAGAACCTAATATAGGCATATTTTATTTTTCTCAATTACAGTTGCATGTGCAGAACGGGATTAAACTTACATGACACATTTTTGTCTAAAAGTCAAGTGTTTCAAATGGAATAGCTGTATATCGTTTCCGTTTTGAATTGCTTACTAAATTTCACACCATTATTTTCATCCCGAAATTTTTTTCAAAAAGTAAGCCTTTGGGTGTCCAAAATATAAAGTAACAATATTTTTGTTCACTTATGTGTAATTGACATTGAACTTGATAAAAATGATTATCATTTTGTTTTAGCGAAAATATCTTACTGTCAAATATGACAAACTTTATTTTATTTTTAGTAATAGCATCCTCCGGTGTATCCAAACGGGCATTATAAGGGTATTTGATTTCAATTAAACCGTCATCATTTATAAGTCCAACCCGACTAGATCCTAGAAAATAATTTATAAATAATTTTTTTCCAACAAAAAAAAACATATTTTTTAACTTCATTTCCAATTAGGTCTGAAAACTCTTTCCTAGCTATAGGTTCGTGGTCTTTTCCATAATCGGTGTAAGTGTTCCTAGTAAATTTTGAATTTCTTTGATTTTTTTTTTTTTGGTTGTGCTGTGTTTCTCATTTTACAAGTTTTTCCAAATGAAGATGCAGTCAAATGTTTCCTTCTCTCAGAAAACCACAAATTGGAAAAGGCTTGCTCCACGATTGCTGACGACAACTGATTAATTAGGCTTTCTGTTTGTAATAGTGTCTTTAAAAATTTCTTTTTCTTCCCTCAAATTCTTCTGGATCTATATCCAATGCATACACATTGACTCCATAGTCGGAATTATCGTCTGAATCACAATATTTTCGTTTGTAGATTTATCATTAGCCTGTGAACAATTGAGGTTGTGATATAATCGCTGCTTCTGCTATGGTTTTTTCCACGACGCTTTACGAGTTGTTGCGTAAATTTATTTGTGTGAAACCCAGGACTCTTCTTTGTTATTGCCTTATGGGCTTACGGGCATAATTAGAGAACTAGCTAGTTAATTAAGTTGAGAAAATTCGCCACCAACGTTCATAATTCCTGTCACTCCAGCACCATTAGTATTTAGTTTGCCATCATTTCTATCAACTTTGCACATTTCACACTTCAAAATGAATTTGGATATAAATCCCCTTTTGACTTCTCGAATGAACTTGACGTCACTGGAATTCCTGGAGAAAAGGTTATGGTGTTGAAAATTCATGGCTTCTTCAAATAGAAAGGAAACATTTACTAAGCGTCTGCCATCCATGCTGTTTTCAGTTGTAAAAAATTTCGACAATTCTACATTCAAATTTTTAGTTTAAACTTGTTATGGTGCTTGATATCATCATCTTTATTTGAGACATGGACAACTGTTTCGTCGGCATCCTCATTATTGGTAAAATCCAGGGAAAAATCTACCAATCGTGGCGACGGTGTTTCGGTCATGGAAGTGCTTGGAATTGGGGTGGTTCGAATCGGATCTACATGTCTGAATGTAGACCTGATTTTGATAGGAGTCTTACTATGCGTTTGCAAAAATTCGTGTTAAAAGATAATCATTAGTTGATTATGAATAGATTTTATTATTAGGTGATAAATATATAATACAGGTCTACTGTGATTTTGATTTTACAAAAAAGCAACAGTTCTTGAATGTTTACAACATTGTTAATTACAAAAATGAATGATTGTTTTGCATTGAGATTCCTAACATTTTACGAAATTACCTAGTCATAAAAAACAAAACATCTTTTCAAAAGTAGGCCAGTGTTTATTTATAAAGTGATATTTAAATGTATCTGAACTAATGAACCCATTTTACATTTTTTTCCCTAGGTTTGGAAAATCAAATTTTGAAATTTTTACCTATTCTTCCCACAAAAACGTGCAAAAGAATATAAATTATAATTTTCTAACACATACTAATCCTTCAAACTACAACTGAACTGAAACATATTCTGATTTTAATTTAATATATGAGCACAGATCACCATTAGATGGCTCAGTCAAGCCAAAATTTTTATCCGCGTTTTGTATTGCTTCGGGTCAAATATAGATGACGCCGACATCAAAAAATTACAGTTTTCAATAACACTAAGCAAATAGCGGGAGATTCAAAATGTATTTAGTAGCGGGAAATTCAAATGAAAGTTTATTACAAATTAGGGTTTAATACCGCGAGATCAAAAATTATATTGATAAAGGTTTGTCATGGAATGTAAAACGTCTGTCTTAAGTTATATCATTAAGTGTCATATACTGTCATTAATATTTGTCATTATAAGAGAAAATATAATGACAAATATGGACAATATGACAATGATATAACTTAAGACAGACGTTTTACATTACATGACAAACCTTCATCAATATAATTTTTGATCTCGCGATACATAATTATAACACTGTAATTAAATTGCATACTATTTACTAGTTCTCGTAGTAATGAGGAATCATTTCGAAGGAAAACAGTATACAGTACGATATTCAATGACAATGTTATAACCACACAATAACGTTTTAAAGAAAAGAATTACTTAAATAATTACATTTTAATATTGTTACGTAGAAAAGGTACAAAGTACATTTATGATTATTAATAAGTAACATCTAACACGTATGTTTTAGTTAAATTATCAGTACAAAAATAAATTAATGAACAATAGCATAGTCTACCAAAAGTAGAATTGTCGACTAACAAACATATTTTTAACAATAAGATAGAATTTCTGTCGAAAAAGCACAAGTACTTACTCAAAATACTACAAAGTAGAAAAGCTATAAAGTACGTTTATGATTACTATTGAAAAATTATAACTAACATCCAACACTTATGATTTAGTTAAATTACCAGTACAAAAATAAATTAACGAACAATAGCATAGTCTACCAAAAATAGAATTTTCGACTAACAAACATATTTTTAACAATAAGATAGAATTTCTGTCGAAAAAGCACAAGTACTTACTCAAAATACTACAAAGTAGAAAAGGTATAAAGTACATTTATGATTACTATTGAAAAATTATAACTAACATCCAACACTTATGTTTTAGTTAAATTACCAGTACAAAAATAAATTAACGAATAGCATAATCTAACAAAAGTAGAATTTTCGACTAACAAACATTTTTAACAATAAGATAGAATTTCTGTCGAAAAAGCACAAGCTCAAAATATAACAAAGTAGGAAATTAAACCTGACAAACACACAATGACTTAAGCCCGCCCATGTTTACTAGCACCATTTACAAAATCTTGTATTACATAAATGATGAACATAAAATAAGGTGACATAAATAAAAATATGGATACATAAGATATCTAACAAATTTAGTAGATGTCTTTTCATCAATATATAATTAAAAGAGTGACAATTAGGGCTTAAAAACTAAATAATGTTAATTACATGGCTATAGAAGAAAACAAAAAAATTAAACCTGCAATAACTAAGACCAAATTGATTAATTTATTGTTGTCGTAAAACAAATGAGACTTCCAATGATATGGCTGCCTTAGCCTCCGTGGTGGCCTCATGGGATGGAGTGTCGGTACTGCATTTCTGTTTAAGCGTACTGAATGAGGGTGTGCATAGCAGTTTGTGTCAAAATGTAGGCTGCAGAGTTTCTTATTACATGTTGTACTGGCATCTAGCACAGGTTTCATGCCCATTTGCTGTTGTTCCACTCCTGAATAATAAAATATAATAATTACAACTGTATACTAACAAATATCAACGATAGTATAAAGAAAGGCACTTTTCATTAAAGGAAACTGCCTAGGAAAATCATTAGGAAAAACCATAAATGCTTCTGTACCAAGAAACCTGAAGTTTCTATTAACACTGCTAAACATCGATTGTTTGCTTGTGAAAAAACATAATATAGAAACTTAAAAACAAGTCGTAAGTTTTTCGTGTGCCTTAAAGGCTTTCCTATACACCTACAGGGTTAAACTGCAGTTGAGGTGTCGGGCGACTAGTGTACCTTATAGAGCACCTCTAATTGAACAACTTTTTCTTATAAAACTATCAATGCAAACATAGAGAAATGGAGATAAAAAATAAATTAGGTACTGACCGAGTCAATTTTGCAGTTTACATCTCATGAAAGGTATCCCATATAGATCATTGAAATGATGAAAATCACGATAATTGATGTTTATTTCACATAATCACACACAATTTAAGTCAATTTGTATGTTTTCTTATGACTTTTCTGCGATTTTAAAAGCTCCATCGAATGTCAACAAAAACAATTGATATCATGTGATCTCATATTTACAATTTTGCTAAAATTCAATCAAAAAAACCTACAAATCAAAGGTAATTGTTGTGTTGTGAGCTTAAATAAACATCATTTATTGTGATTTTCATTATTTCAATGCTCTATATGGGACATCTCACATGAGATGTAACCTGCAAGATATTGACTCGGCGAGTACCTAATTTATTTTTTATCTCCATTTCCCTACTTTTGCATTGATAATTTTATATGAAAATGGTGTTCAATTAGAGGTCCTTTATAACATACACTAATCATTTTGTCAAAAACTCAACTTCAATTATTCCCACTTATATTATACTCCTAATAATTGCCAATTACTTACTTAACTGTCATTTAAACTTTAATTGGTGTAATCGGGGAACCAACAAAATCCTTGCTACAACCAGGTGGTCCTTATTGCTCTTGGAATCAGAACTACAAACAAAAAATCTCCAGCTCACCTTCGGGTTAGATATCAACTATTAGTGTCGTTAGTTACTTGTTCGCATTCTAGGAAAATATGCATCGCTCTTGCTTCCTGCTTGTACGCCCCACACACGATCCACCAGGTTCTATTCATCCTTCAATTCTAAAAATGCCTTATGTTAACTTAATAAAATTATCATATTACTCTTTACAGAACTTACGGTACGATTATAACACCATTAACTAGTAGCAATAAGAAAAATAATGTTTAGCAACACACACAAAATTTAATGGTTGACGCTTCTACGCGTTTTCATAAAATGACAGCGCTATAGTAGCGACATCTCAAGATATTCGGTTAAACTCATGATTCAAATTTACTTATAGGTCTCTTGTTTCTCAACCGTGGCGTCATCTAATAATGACCTAATTAGGTAGATTAGGTGGCAAAACCCCGTATTTAAGTGAACCATCTGATCTAAGCTGTGTATATGAGGGAATTTTTTATACTTTACAATACTTATAAAACCAGGTGTCGGCCGAGGTCCAACCGCGATAGAGATCGCATATAAAGGATAGAAAACTAACTCCAGCATTTGCACACTTCAACAAGGTCTACATTTTAACAATATTATTTAATTAGTTGACAAGATAATATATTTATAATTGCGGGATTTTGTAAGTAAAGCTTCAAGGATAGGGAACTTCCTTGAAGCTTTACTTACAAAATCCCGCGTGGTTGAATTTTGAAGTAAGTCTTCCTTTTTAACCACAAATTTTGGTAAAAGTAAGGTGATTTTCATGAACTTTACGATTTTATTACAAAAGAATGTGTACTTAATTTGAAAAACAAATAAGTTAGGGAACTTATGGATTCATCACAGATGCACTATAAAAAATTTCAAGGGTGTACATCATTTGGTATTGCCGTAGTTTTGTTAGGAAAACTGTTGAAAATAGGTCGAAATTCGGCCGGATAGTATCGCCTTAATAGTTTTGTCAAAATATGATTTTTAAAGTTACCGCATGGTTCCTATAGCTTTGTAAAACCGCTGATAACACTAGACGACACGATTTTTATAACTCTATGCAATGATATATCAGCAATTTTCCTTTGTGGCAGTTAAGTGTTTTTGTATTCTTGATAAATTAAACATTCAAGTATTTGTTCTAAAACTAGACATGGTGGAAAGATTTGGTTTCTGGTTATGCCTTCCGTTAAAGCCTGTAAGAATTGTACACCCATTTTTACAGCAGTTATTAAAAAAAAATATATTGTCGGTTAATGTAATATTTCTGTGGTGTGTGTTGTATTGCATACAGTGGCATTATAGAGGGAGAGTGGTCAAATAATAAAATTAATTTCTAATGGGAATTCTCGAAGTTGGCGCCGGCTTTGTGTACGTGGGGCCTTTCTGATAATAAATACGAGAGAGCTTTCCATTTCATCGGATATATTTTTGTTGTGTGCAAGATCTCTTTTGTTAGTCTTTTATAAGATCAAAGCGAATGGAATTATAGGAATCTACATTTTGTAGTGGTGACCGACGACATAAATAAAAATAGAATAAATAATATTATTTGTGATATCTGAGAGAATGGACGTGAAGTAAAGGTGAGAGTATGACATTATGACATAACAATAATATGAAAAAAGAAACATGTCATTAATTCGTTATAGAGTATGATATTACTCGTACAAAAACTACTCATTAATTGACAAAGCAGTGAACACAAATTTTAAATATTCAATAGAATATTGGCCACACTTTCGTTTTTCAGATATGGTTTAGTGTAGTGTTTAATTTTATATACAATTAAAAAAAAATAATAAATAAAATATTTTTTTTTAATTAAAAAAAAATAAGTAAAATATTTTTTTTTCAATTTTCATTACTTTATTCCTTTTAATTTCTTCTTGTATAGTCTGCGCTTTGTCTTTAATATTTTTAATTACTATACTTTAAAATCTAAATACTTTTCCTTGTAAATCTCATATGACGCATACATACAGGGTGCCCCACCGAAAACGAAACAGATTGAATATCTCGAAGGAGAAAACTTTTTTGAAAAAACGCAAAAACAGGTCGATTTTTGATCCAAGGGGGACACTCTTCCATCATATCTTCGACTGTGATACGTCATACCCCTCCCCTCCATCACTCTAACCATTACAATTTAAATAGGGAAAGTATTAAATACGATACATTACTGAAAAGGTAATTATACGGAGAATTCAGAAAAGTGATTTTTGGGTGCGCTATTTTTGATTTTAGCGCCCTCTAGCGGGAAAAAACGGTTACGTATTTCACAATGTGACACATCATTTCAAAGCTAATTTTATTAGCAATTTAATGCACAATTGAAAAAAAATTAAATAATTGAAAAACCATGCAGAGTTCTAATATTAGAAACTACGAACCTATTACTTTACAAAAGACTCAGACAGTCTGTACTTGACAATGATGACAAATAAATGTCAAAAATATTACGTATTTAGTTGCTAATTAAATTAGCTTTGAAAGGATGTGTCATATTGTGGAATACGTTACCGTTTTTTTCCCGATAAAGGGCGCTAAAATCAAAAATAGCGCGACCAACAATCGTTTTGCTGAATTCTCCGTACAAATACCTTTTCAATGATGTATCGTATTTAGTACTTTCCCTATTTAAATTGTAATGGTCAGAGTGATGGAGGGGAGGGGAATTACGTATCACAGTTGAATATATGATGGAAGGGTGTCCCCGCTGGATCAAGAATCGACCTGTTTTTGCGTTTTCTCAAAAAAGTTTTCTCCTTCGAGATATTCAATCTGTTTCGTTTTCGGTGGGGCATCCTGTATAAATTGTTATTGCGATTAATATTATATCGTAAGGTATGTTTATTCTGTCGCACAAACTACACAAATTATTAATTTGATTTCTTAACATTTTACTTACATTTGCACAAATATGATCATATTGTGTTATATTCGCCTTCAATCAGGCTTTTATTATACTTTTAAAATGAGGAATTACACAAAAATACTATAAATATGATTTTCTTTCTAAAACAGGAAAAAACCTAACACAAAAAAGCCTTGCAACACAAAATATTAATTTTACAGTTTACAGAAAAAAATTCATATATAGTTGGATTATTGTATTATTTCCGTATTGACTTGTTCTAATTTCATTAATGTGAAAATTTTGCAGAAGTAATTTTTTTCCAATATTTTTCGTCACAAAATTACGTTTATAATTTCTTTTTGTATATGTCAATAATATGATAACTTCGTAAATATTTATAGTAACTCAGGTAACCAAATAAGTTCATGCGGTTTTTTTATGGTAAAATATAAATATTTATTAAGAAACAATAGTACAATATTATTCATCAAAGTAATTACCATCACACTCAATGACCTTTTGCCAACGTGACACCAATTTTTTTTATGCCGGTATTGTAGAACTCTACGGATTTTGAATCAAAAAATTGACGGACTGCGTCTATTACATTAACTCGAGTTTTAAACTGCCTATGTCTCATACAGTTGTCAAGAGACAAAAAAAGATGGTAATCACTTGGCGAAATGTCAGGGGAATATGCAGGGTGTGGCAATATTTCCCAGCCAAGTTTACAAATTTTTTCCCGGGTCACTTTTGCAGTATGCGCTTTGGCGTTATCTTGTAAGAATATCACTTTCTTTCGATTGATTAAAGAAGGCTGTTTTTGGATGAGTGCTGCTTGTACTCGCTGAAGTTGTTCACAATACAAGTTCGCAGTGATGGTTTGGCCCTTTTCCAAAAACTCATAATGGACTATTCCATTTGCTGTCCACCAAACACACAATAAAATCTTGTTTGGGTGCAAGGAAACCTTGGGAGTGTGAGGTATTGCATCAGTAGGCGACAACCAATGATACGAACGCTTAGAATTTCAGTATAATATCCATTTTTCGTCGCAGGTTAACAACCGATCAAGAAATGGTTCATTATCGTTGCGTGAAATGTTTGCCGAACAAATGGTAAGACGACTTAATTTGTTATCATTTGACAATTCATGTGGAACCCATTTGCTCAACTTCCACATCTTTCCTAGCTGATGAAGATGCAAACGAATGGTTTCGTCACTCACATTGAACCTTTCTGCAAGCTCTAGGCACGTTGTACTGGAATTTGCCTCCACAACCTGTTGAAGATCCTCGTTGTTAATGATCTTCGGTGTTCCAGAGCGTGCTTCATCGGTTAAGTTGAAATCTCCCGAAGAAAATTTCTTGAACCACTTCTGTGCTGTTCGATCACTTACGACATCATCTCCGAATGCGGTACATATTTTTCGCGCCGCCACTGCAGCTTTAGTACCAAGTTTGTACTCATAGAGTAAACAACCTCGAATTAAAGTTTTATTCGTTTCCATTTTCAACTATTCAAATTAATAATTAAATAATTGTCACGAAATGTGTATGTATTAAATCACAGAAGGATTGATACTAAAGTGGATGACAGATAACAGACAAGTGCTATCGATCAACAACTTAAAGAATATTCATGGCACTCTGCTGTATACAAAAACCGCATGAACTTATTTGGTTACCTGAATACGCCGGCTTTAATCAAACTTTGTGTATTAAAAAAACAGTTTACCCTTATTATTGACAGAGTCAATAAAATTATTGGCCATACTAGTCGCACTTGTTTTATCTAATGTAATTATTTGCCGATTAAATGCGAATGATAAGGAGTAGGGGTCTATTTTGTTAGGATTCTTTCCAAATTATCTGTTAAGTAAATTAGAAATACTACATAATACGCGGCATATTGTTCGCTTACACCTGTTTTTAATGTATGTATTAGGCAAAAATATTGTACTTATATAGTCTATTATGTTATTTAGCTTAACATAATGGGACATATTATTATAGTACCAAATAATAAATAATAATTCTTTTAAACATCACTCATATAATAATAATGTAAATACTGTATTAAGTAAAATATTCGTGTGTGTAAAGTTAGCCCCCCTTTTTTCGAAAATAAAAAAATCTGACTGTTGTTCCAGGTTGTTCTAAACATTGTTCCAAACGCTCTCGAAAAAAAAAATCAAAATTGACGGAGTTTTTGCCAGCCCCCCTTTCCTTGAAAATTGCAATTCTTACGATTTTTCTAGGTTTGTTCTAAATTGTTTCAAAGTATTTCAAAGAAAAAAAATTAAAATCAGATGAGACAATGGGGAAAAACGAAAGCCAAAAGTATGAAGTCAGATCCCGTTTTTGTAAAAATTCAAATTTTGACAGTTGTTCTAGGTTGTTTTAGATTTGTTCTAAACATTGTTGTAATACGCCAAAACCGTATCTCTTATATCGTAGTCGACAAATTTTAATTTCTGTTTATACTTCTATCCCGTGCAGAAGATGACCTTATAATATGCAGCGATGCCTGCTTGCTAATAGTGGTGGGAGAAACAACGCAGTGTCGGGGGATCCTCACATTTCATAGGAAACGTTTGCCGAGTGTATTTGGCAGCCGCGCTATATGTTTATTATTACTTTATTTCGTCTCTTTTCCTCTTTCTACGTTCGTATCAGAAATTAAAATTTGTCGACTACGGTATATCAAAAGATATTGCAAAAAAAAACTATATACAAAAGTCAGAAGTTAGGCCCTTTTATTGTAAATTTAATTTCTGACGATTATTCCAGGTTGTTCTAGGTTTGTTTTAAATTGTTCCAAAGTATTTATTTTGAAAAATAAATCATAATCGTCAGAGAAAATGCCGAAAAACAATTTTTCGCCTCTTTACTGTATATTCATATACTATAAATACCACTACAACATGTCTTGCCTTCGCTAATAAAGTAGTTTTATATATTACAGGGTTGCTGTATATATAGCACATAAAACCAGTAATTTTACGCAGAAGATTGCATATGTGCTTACATGTTGACCCTTATTAATCGTAATGAGGTAAATACTTGTGAATGAAGACATTTATGTCATAAAAGCATATGGAAATTTAACTACCCAAATGTAAACATTCGCAAAGGACATATATATATATATATATAGGTTTAGCAACTGAAAACTAATATGAATACGCATAAAATATAGTCTTAAAACGTATTATTTGGATTATTTAAAGTTATCTGGCATATACAACGAATATCTTCTACATTTAAATTTACTAATTATTCCATTAAGGCGCCTAATAAACTTGTTAATATGCATCTCGCATGGAGTAGAAAGGAAGATTACAACCGCATGACGTACAGATTAATAATCACTAATTTAATCTATTTTGCATGCAAGTTTTCTCAGAGTTATTTCTGCGATGTAATTAATTTTTATAGAATTTAAAATTTCTAAATGTATATGATGATTTTAACTAAATTCGTAAAGAACTGAATTACAAAATATAGTAACACATAAGAAATACTGAAAAGAGCAAAAAGAGAACAACAAACATTGAAAAACTCATTTCAAGGTTTGTGTTATATACATAATAAAGATATATTAATATACATGTAACCAGTATTGCAGTAAATTTAAATTGAAGGTAAAAGGACTAAGAATCAGTCGAAGACTGGTCTTCCTCTCAGCCCTGTGACCGTTTCAAAGTTCACACGTAATTAGGTGTTATATAGGTTATCTTTTAAAGAATGCGCAGTGGTCGAGTAGTGCAAAATAACCTGGGTGTGTCACCTTGAATAAGATTCCGACAATATATAAGGGGGGAATTTGTGCCACTACCTATTTTGAAATTCTGTTTATACTCTTAATTATCTTTATTAGTTACTATTCTATGTGAGAATTGGCTGTTCTTTTGTTTTATTTTGGTTTGTAAGAATATCTAGTTTTTGTTATATTTTATAAATAAAAAAATTTTTTCATTAAACCTTCTATTTGGGGCGAGATTGTGCCACAAAAATAACAGAGATAAAACTAATTGGGGTGAAATTGGGCCATGTCACTCATACCATACAGTTTCACTATAATATGAAGCTGGGCCTGGCACATTTTCAGCCTGTAAATAGGCGGCATTGTGCTAAAACGGTAAACAAGTAGCTGGCACAAAGCCACCCCATCCTATGGGGGGAAATTGTGCCAATTGTTATAAATAATGTTAGAAAAACGAATGAAAATTTCTCTTTTTTACACAATTTAGTAACCAAAGGTTCAAAGTATATCGTTAATTTTTACACACATGTTTGGTGTCTATAATTGTCCGAAATTCTTTGAAAACCTTAAAAAGTGGCATAAAGCCACCCCATTTTACCGGTACTTAAGTTTGATATTTGTTTCATAAAGTATGAGTTTTTTATTTACCTAGTATGGCGCCTTTTAAAAAATAAATTGCTAGAAACTAGTGTTTGAAATTGAAAATCCTAAATTACTAGTATAGTTTTTTAGTAATATTAGTAAATAATGTATCTGTTTGAAGTAATAATAACACCGTCGAAGCCATCTTTTGAAAAATAAATTGCAAGAAATTAGTGTTTAATTGAAAATCCTAAATTACTACAAAACAATAAGAGATAGGTATAGGAAACCTTCATGAGTAATTTTAAAAACAAATAGAATTAGAATCTAAATATGGTGATAAATATATTCAATTTAAAATAAGAAAGTTATTTGTCTTTAATGTTAGTCAAAACAAAAATTTTTGTTTTTAAACAGCCTGTATAATTTTTAGATATCAACATTAACTTATCTTAAAGTCTGATGCTTTAAGAAAACAATAAATACAATTTAAAATAATTCGCTCAAATATGTAAGGCAGAAATGCCTCTTAAATTTTGATCTATATTTTCAAAATTAGTTAAATATCTCGAAAATAGGAAAGTTCGGTATAGGAAATATAAGTGGCCTTCATGGTATCAAAATATGCTATAATATACAAGGTGTTCTATTTAAATTTTCATAACTTTAGTGTGCAACATTTTATTGAATCACTCTGTATATTTCAAAATAATTTTAAAACGTGCCCCTAATGAACCTACACAACTCTTAATAAAAATATGAGGTGTGGCCACCACACGACTTTCTTATACGTATGAGCGTTTCAAACTATACAATTTTTAAAAAAAAATTATGCATAAGTTATTCAAAATCCTATTCTAAGGACTTCCATTGTCTTAATAAATCTCTATAGAATGCATATTTTGCAAGATATTCGAAAAAAAGTGCTACTCGCCAAGAGTAAATGTTTTACTTCCGGTACGAATTATGAAATTTCATGTATACAAAGAATATTGCGAATCCAGTTCTAAATACTTTTCTACTCTTGATAGATATATATAGAATGCATAATTTACCATATATTTGCAAAAAATCGCTAATCGGAAAGAGTAAAAGTGGTACTTCCGGTCCGAATTTTGAATTTTTTTTTACAAAAGGTATTGAAAATTAAGTTCTAAATACTCTTATACTCGTAACGTACCCGTCTAAAAAGCATGACTTGCAAAATATTGGCAAAAAACTGATTTTCGATAAGAGTAAAAGACCTACTTCCGGTAGAAATTTTGAAAAACTTTCTTAATAAAATTCTTCTAACACTTAATTTTTAGTATATATGAATTCTTTATAAATTTGTGTAAAATTAATAGTTGACGAAATATTGGAAAAATTTGATTTTTTACTGAAGTAAATTACTACTTCCGGTCGGCCGATTTTACTGAAAATCTAATCAGATCTCAAGAGGGAGATTATACTCGTCAATAGAAAATTTGGAATTGCTAGCTATAGCGGTTTGACCGCTATCGTGGTCACACACACACGGACACACACACACAGAGAGAGAGAGAGACAGACATTTTTTAAAAACCACTTTTTCGGTATCAGGGGAGTTCAAAACGTAGACATCTGCAAAAATCTCGAGGTCAAAAATTTTCATCATCACAATACTTCCTTATACTACATACGTATAAGAAAGTAAAAATTGTTATAATAATTTGCCACTTTTCGTATATACCTGCGGAAATGTGGTCGCCAGCCTGTATATAAGTATAGAAAAAACAATGATTTCCAATTGACACTTTCAAAGAATAAAAAGAAAAGTAAGGGATATTCTAATAAATCCAACACACAATTTTGGCTGAATACGTGATCAAACATTAACCGTTTCATTTTGCATTTTAATATCTAATAAAGAAGTGTTTTGGGACGCTGCACGGTTGACTTAAATTAGGGGATAATCCCTTGTTGTTCGCGGAATGTCGTTCACTCAGTCTCCTTTTATGCCGGCAAAAGGTTATTTTATACACGATGTATCGAAAACCTCTATATTTTGTCAAACCCGTCCCTTCAATTAGCGTCGTTAAGTTTAGATAAGTGAAACCAAATTAACTCTGATTCAAATATAGAGTGTGATTTACATACTGATCGACTTACGTTATTTGAAATTATGACTTGTCATTCTAGCGTCGATGTCAAATCGTTAAATCGCATGCATTGACATACGGCTTTGACGAATTGATTATATATGATTATATTTGACATTATCTATCGTATTTACTTTTTGATAACTGGGTCATGTTATGATAAGCAAAATCATTCTTGATTTAGAACGCACAATGTTGTATAAAATCTCATATTACAATAATTACATTTGGTGTTTATTCTAGTACTAAATCATTTAAATACAATCATTTGAGTATGTAAAACATGATATAAATAAATGTTTATTCCCCAACATTTAGTGTATCGTTTACCTAATTAAATTAGTCAATAGAAGGGGTCATTTGCAATATCTTAAGATCCAATAACTCAATACTAGCCCCACGCGTTTTTCAACATTTTAATTTTTATTTTGCAAAATCCGAAAATTTACCATTTCAACTTAAGTTTAAAAAAAAAGTTATAGGTACAGCCTCCAATTTAAGTTTAATTTTAATGTGCACTATTTTCTCTGAAAATTTTACGACATCAATTTGTAATTCTGATAAGCTAAAGTCATCTCTTATGAAGAGCATCAACATTGAAAGAATACGAGCAATTAGGCAAATTAAATTGAAGATAGCAGCATTGTTTCATGCATCTTTTAGTGGGGCGACATCTTCAAATATGTCAGTAAACATAACCTTTCTTTTATTTCGTTGTTAACCAAGGAATTACAACAATGATATGCGATGGTATTTATTTATTTGACGGCTGATTGTTCCTATAGTGATTATCTCAGAAATTACAAAATATAGATATAAAACATTGTTAATAAAAATAAAAGAGACGATAAAAAGGAACAAAATACCCCAATGATACCGAGTGTTCCATTTAAAAAAAAAATAAGTTTTTGGTAAGTATGTGAAAATTTCTGGAAGTAGACTTTGAAAAAGAAAAATTTAGAAAGATGTAGAATATTCTTGGTTACATTCACCACGAAAATTAATGTTTTTACTTTTAAAAATAATGCGAATGTGATTGTTTGTCTGAACATGTGTTTTGATCAAAAATTTCCAAACAAATTTATAACTCAAACACTTTTGGTTCAATTTTGAAAAATAAAAAACTGTTGAATAAGCAATTTAACACAGTACTAGTAAATCCAAAAATATATAGAGTGATTCAGGTGAAACCCGAAGTGCCTCAGAGCTTAAAGTATTTTTTAGAATATGCGCCCTAAACAACCATTAATCACCACTAATCTTTTTTCTCTTATTTAAAATACAATAGAGCAATCGAAAAAGCGGCTACTAATGACTCACCCTGTATAGTTACCCTACGCCAATCAAATAATGATAATAATTGGAGCAAATAATAATTTTTATTTAAATGAACAATGTTTACATACGCTTAATTACAGGCAAATTCCGACAATTTTCTGACGTCATTATTGAGTGTGGTCAAGGTTCATAATCCAAACATATTTCCAGTCATATTTCTCCCGTGTAAATTATATGGTGTGAAAGTATTTTCTAAGAATATTATTAAAGAGTGCTTATATAAATTGACTTTTTTAGTGTTGATGTGTGAAATGTGTTCTAATGATTTCCTATAGTTTAACACAAAAAATACTTGTATTTTCAGATTATAGACAATACAACATTGTGTTTACAACAAACTGTGGCTGCTTTTTTCTGAAAGATTTTATTTATACCTACCTAGTAAGTACATAATTTAATTTTTTCACATTTAGATTCTTCAAAAAAACTTGAAATTATAATTATCAAAGTATTTTACTGAACTTATATATTATTATGCAAAACCTTTATGAAAATAACTTTCTATTCTGGATAATAATAACAATAATAATAATAATAATAATAATAATAATAATAATAATATCAATTTATTCAGTTATGCTACAAAGCCTTGAACAAGTCAGGGAACTGTTAGGTACACATTAAATTCACAAAAGAAAAACCAGACAACAACACATTGCTTCAACAAATGAACAAACATATAAATAAATATAAAATGTATTCTAATTGCTGAAGCTAAAATATATAAAAGATTAATAATGAAGGACTAAATATTAAGTAAAAAATTCGTGGACAGAGTATAAAGTCATAGCATGAAGATAGCTACACAAGCGCTTCCTAAATATGTGATTTGGTCACCATGCCCCTATATACCATAGTTTTTGTTGTTTGGGGGAGTAAAAGATGACCCGTTCCAGCACCACGAGTGCTATAAGTATGCAAATGCTCGCAATCCTTGAACAGTTCGTAATTTTGGTGAACAAACACTGCACACTCCATTATATAGATTGCCGGTACTGTGAGTATATTATATTTCTTGAGTATCTCTCTACAGGAAGTCCCCGGCTGCAGACCGAACACACTTCGCAAACACATCTTCTGCAACTTGAAAATCCGCTCCGCTTCCACCGACGACCTCCAAAAAGGAATTTTATATTTTATCCTACTATATACATAGGCATAATAGGCACTCAGACTAGCCTCAACATTCGTAGTACGCGATATGACTCTTAGAGGGTACCCAAAGGTGGCTAGGTTTGAAGCCAGAGACCCCACGTGCCCCTTCCAATTAAATTGGCTATCTACCACCAGACCAAGAAACCTAGTGTTGTTGCTTGTTGTGATCATGGTACTATTATACGCAATTACTTCAGGATCTTTTTTGAAATAACTGAAATTTATCACCTTGGTTTTCGTGATGTTCAGCGCCATATCATGTTTTTCGTGCCAGTCCTCAAATTTAGACATTGCTGTTGCGATTTCATGTTCAATGTTGTTACTTGTTCTAATTCTAATAGAGGTGTCATCTGCGTATAACGTTGTTTTATGTGTCGTTATGTCAGCCAAATCGTTTGCATACAACAGAAACAGCAGAGGTCCCAGTATGGAGCCCTGAGGAACTCCTCGCTCTATTGCAATCCAACCCGAAAACAATGACAGTCCGCTTCCATCTCGGCCTTCAATTCTCTGTTTGCGATTCTGTAAGTATGAGTCAACTAGACGTAAGGTATTTTTTAAGTACTTTTTAAAGTACTTTCTCCAAGGTTAACACCTTCAAGGATTTCACATATGGCCCTGTTAGTATTTCTTCCTTTAACATGTCCATTCTGCTTTAAGTAAATAAAATTATGTTTATCAATGAAAGAGTAGATCCTGTCATGTATCACTTTTTCGAATATTTTGGATATATTATATATAATTGATATCGGGCGATAGCTGTTAATCTCAGACCTATCCCCCTTCTTATGTATCAGCTTAACTGTTAATTTTTTTAATTCATCTGGGAAAGTTCCAGTTATGAAGCAAAGATTAACCAAGTATGCTAATGGATGCATAATATGTTGTGAACAGTACTTAATAATCTTAATTGAGATTTCATCATGCCCTACTGACGTAGTGTCCTTCAGTCCATTTATCACATTACATATTTCCTGTGGAGTTATTGGTCCAAGAAAAAGTGTATTTGTTTTGGTTCTAAACTCTATATTTAAAGGTAGGTCCCTTTCAAAGCCCTGACAACTATCAATCAGATAATTATTTATCTTACGAAGTTTATCTTCCTGATCAATCGCATCAATGTCTATATCCTTTAAAGAATAACTATCACCCTCATTCACATTTGTGTTACTGCTAGTAATCTGCTTGACTAGTTTCCATGTCGCCCTAGTTATGAAATATTTTAAATAAATTAAATAAATAATTAAATTTAAATATTGTTTGTTTCCTTGATTATATTGCTTTGTATTATTTATATAGTTAAACTTGTAAGTTCATAAAGATTTTCAACAGAATAATGAAGAAGAAACAGTCGCTGTTTGTTGTAAACACAAAGATATTTGTCTATAAATTTAAAAATACAAGTATTTTATGTGTTAAACTATAATGAATCGTTAGAATACAACAAAAGGTTATAATACACAACATGTATTTGCTAGTATCTGTCAGTCTATATGTTCTGAATCATATTAAGAAACGGACGAAAGAACAACAAATCGGAGACTTTTTTTATCGGGTGTAAAGTATATAATTTTTATAAAAGTTGCGTACATACAGTGTGTTTCACTTTGATACTTGAAAAATCAGTATTTTTTAATGGAACATCCGATTTAATTTTTTCTTTTTTAAAATATATTGCACTTAAAAAGCTCTACACAGTGATGTGCATTTTTTTGATTTAGGGCCTTTGCATGGCCTGCTGTGGTATTAAATGTAACCCCAAAAATGTCAAAATCGTATTAGGCATTTTTTTAACAAAAAAACTATTTATGCAATCGATTTAGCCATACTTCGAAACCCTTAGTACCAAGTTTCAAAGTCGCATCTTATACAGAGTGTTTATAATTTAGGTGCAAACTTCGAAAAATACCAATGTTTGGGAGCACCCTTTATTAACAGAATAAAATATGTTCGAGATTTTCTTATTTCGATGGAGGTGTAAGTACTATGGCTTTGAAATTATACTCTTTTTATTGGCCTAGTTAATACAGGGTATTCGTAATAAAAAATCAAATTTAAGGAAAAATCGATTTTTTTCGTTTTTATTTACTGAACATAACAAACTACAAAATAACCAAATATCTTTAAATTTTCGAGTTTTCTATTACCCCTCCTTCAACTTGAATACATTTTTCTAACCTTCTTTGGCAATGATTCATTACTTTCGCGAGTTCCTGATGAGAAATTAACTCGCACTCTTCTGTTATCCTCCGCTTAAGTTCTTCCACATTATTGGGTCTTGTACGGTAAACATTTTCTTTAAGTTTCCCCCAAAGATAAAAATCGAGTGGCGTCAAATCTGGCGATCTCGGAGGCCACTTAATTTCTTGACTATAGCGCCCAATCCACTTTCTGGGAAATTTTTGATCAAGCCAGTTGTTAATTATTGCTGCAGTATGGACGGGTGCACCGTCCATTTGAAATATCATGTCGGCACGTCTAGCAATTGGCAGTTCTTCTAAGGCATCCCAGAAATTCGTATTTAGAAAATTCAAAAAATTTTGGGCCTTCAAGTTATGTTGAAAAAAAAAGGGACCAATTATTTGTTTATCAAAAATTCCGCACCATACATTAATTTTCTCAGAATATTGCCTTTTACAGTGAATAACCCAGTGAGGGTTTACTTCCGACCAGAATCTACAATTTTGTGAAGATACAACCCCGTTTGTGGTGAAGGTTGCCTCATCCGAAAATAAAATTTTATTTAGGAAATTGTGGTCATTTAGATAATGTCCTTGACACCACAGAGCGTATTCCATTCGAGAATTTTCATCACCATTTTCTAAAGTGTGTAGGAATTTTGGTTTGTAAGCAACCTTTTTATTTTTCTTAAGACATCCCCAAACTTTGCTGGAAGGTATAATAGTGTTTCGCGAAATTTGTCTAACGCTAGTTTTAGGGTTGTGCCGAATTTGATTTAAAACAATGTTTTCTCTGTTCTCAATTAAATTGTTTCCCCTTTTATTTGTGGAAATAACATTACCAGTTCTATCGAAAAGAGAATTAATATTTGCTACAGTTTGAAAACTCACTGGTTCTAGTTCTTGATGTATCCTGTTAAATTCTTCTGCATTGTCACCAACTAGTCTTATTATTTCAACTTTTTGCTGTAAAGTTAGTTTATTTCTAACCATTTTTACACAACTTTAATGGTACACACAATAACGTTTTAAGCAATATAACAGCAAGTGTCAAATTGTTTGAAGTTTGATACATTTTTGTTTTCAAGGCCTGCTTCACTAGCGTTAGACAAATTTCGCGAAATACCTTCCACCAAAGTTTGTCGATGTCTCAACAAAAAATTCTGTTCGGATGTAAACCCTAACTGGATTATTCATTTTGAAAAACAATATTATGAGAAAATTAATGTAAAGTGTGGAATTTATGATAACCAAATCACTTGTCATTTTTTCTTCCAACATAATTAAATAATTAATGTCCTCAACTTAAGCAGAGAATAACAGAAGAATGCATGACTAGCACTAAAATATTTTATCTTATTTATTTTTACTTATTTTGTAGTTAGTAAATTTCTTTTACTAAAAATAAAAACGAAAAAAATCGATTTTTCCTTAAATTTGATTTTTTATTACGAATACCCTGTATTAACTAGGCCAATAAAAAGAGTATAATTTCAAAGCCATAGTACTTACACCTCCATCGAAAGAAGAAAATCTCGAAAATATTTTATTCTGTTAATACAGGGTGCTCCCAAACATTGGTATTTTTCGAAGTTTGCACCTAAATTATAAACACTCTGTATAAGATGCGACTTTGAAACTTGGTACTAAGGGTTTCGAAGCATGGCTAAATCGATTGCATAAATAGTTTTTTTGTTAAAAAAATGCCTAATACGATTTTGCCATTTTTGGGGTTACATTTAATACCACAGCAGGCCATGCAAAGGGCCTAAATCAAAAAAATGCACATAACTGTGTAGAGCTTTTTAAGTGCAATATATTTTAAAAAAGAAAAAATTAAATCGGATGTTCCATTAAAAAATACTGATTTTTCAAGTATCAAAGTGAAACACACTGTATGTACGCAACTTTTATAAAAATTATATACTTTACACCCGATAAAAAAAGTATCCGATTTGTTGTTCTTTCGTCCGTTTCTTAATATGATTCAGAACATATAGACTGACAGATACTAGCAAATACATGTTGTGTATTATAATCGCCCCCAAAGCGAAATTCTTGTTACACATATTTCGCTTATTAATTTTATCAGTGACAAAGTCGATGAATGTGTTTTCAAAAAGTATAAAACTCCAGTTAAGTTTCATTGAATTCGGTGAGAGATATAGTTAGGAAACTTTTCTGTTAGTCAATAATCAGAACACTAAGAACAAAGTAAAAAATAAATAAATAAATAGTTTTAAAATAAACTTAGATAATTCTTCAAAATTCTAAAGAATAACCACCTCTGCAATAATTAGATTTAAACTTGTGTGATCTTAAACAAATAAATGTATTGATTCTCAGAAATTACTCTGCATTATATATAGTTTAACTGGAAATTTACGTGGACGTTTCACCTACAAAGTGCATTTGGGAATGGAAGGATTTGTCCAACAAAAATGTTATCACAGTGTATTACAAGTGCACTGTATCAACATTCCTTTAATTGCTTACCATTTCGTTCGCTTGTGGAAAACCTCGGATCCTGTTTGTCCAATAAAGGGCTTTCACTTCGGGCAAACGAAACTGTTAGCTGTATATGATACAACGTTCAATCAGATTCTTCATCGCCTAGAAAAGAGGAAATAAAATATACTTCCCTTTTATATTACAAAAATACTAACCTTTAATACAAGTCGTTTTTAATATATATTATTAGATATGTATTAGCTAAACAGGCTGGGAGATGTGTTTCAAAGAAATTTTAAAATAATTGATTTCAGTAACTCCTCTAAATGAATATATTTGTTTCAATAAAACTATAGGAAGTAGAAATGCCGCGTTAATACGTTAATACAGATGAACATTCAATAACACCAAACAAATAATATCGACGCAAATTGCACAAATTAAAAGAATAGGTAATGTAAACATAGGATTAGGGCTGTCGCGTAGCAATCATGTAGATCAATTACACGGTCCTGGTTTATGAAAGGCGATCATCTATCATTCTCACACAAATAATACTAAGTATGTGTGAAAGAATTAATAATAATTATTATTCTTTGATACATACAGTCGCGAGCAATAAATTCTAGTCGTCAACGTCATACAAAATTCTGTCATATTTTGACAAACTATAAATTTCAGTTGATTGCTTATATCTTCTTTTGTCACTAATTATCAACAAGCTGTTATATATAAATCTTATTTTGAGTTGTCAAGAAATTTTCTAGTCATCATGACACCAATTACCTACTTTAACCCTTAAATGCATGATTTTTTTAAAAATATTAATTAATTCGAAATTAGCTCAATTATAAGTTAGGAAATCACCAAAAAATAGTCAAAAAAACAATATTAATTTTTAAGGACTTTTTATTGAAAAAAAGGGTTTGTTGCTGAACGGCTACAACATGCATTCCGAACATAAGTTCCATACTTAACATATACTCTAATTATTGTGAAAATTTGTATAGCAATTGTTGTATTTATTAAGACATAAGGCAACTCCGCACTTTTCGCATTTGGTGTGTGTAAACCCCTTGCAATGCGGAAATTTACATCTCATTTTGTTATCAGTAATCAGAGGCCAGTGTCCAATTTGATCTAGTCTCACTTCTTTTGGGGGGACATGCTGTGTGGGGCCTTTTCTCCTTTTTGCATCAATTTCTGCTTCAACTGAACTGGGTCTACCCCGCTTAGTTGCAACTTTCCCAATATTGCATAGACATTTAGCAATTTCGACTCGAAATTGAGATTGATTTTTTAACTTGGTGCATCCTTTTTGTTGATATACTTTCTTAAATAAGAGCCAAGCATTGACTGTGCACATGTCAAGGAGGTGGTAAAATATTCTCATATACCACTTTCGACTTTTTATATAGATGTGGTATCTTCCCATTAAACTGTCAAGAAGATCGACGCCCCCCATGTGCCTATTATATTCGCGGATAATATGTGGGCACTCCACTTGAATGGTTTGTTTTGTCTTTCTGTCAAACCTATCGACAGTGGTGATGGGGTTTCTTCCAGCAAAAGTAGATGCTAATGTTACACATTTATTGTCTTTCCAAATCGAAGAAGAGACGTCTACCCCATCAATTGTTGCTACATATTCATGACTCGTTCCGCGATCAGATTTTTTTAAATCGGTTTCAGTGGGCAGTTTACAATTGGGTAACCTGTTTCGTCGAATGGTCCCTAACGAGTAAATACCCTCTTTTGCAAGGTGTACCATTAGTGGCAAGCTAGTATAATAATTGTCATGGTAAAGACGATAATTTTGTTGTCGTGGTATAACTCTTGACAATCGTAAAACAACATTCGCAGTGACTCCCAAATTTGGTTCATTAGGTAGTTCTTCAAAATTTTCTTGGCCAGTGTAAATTTCAAACTTGTAGGCATATCCGGAAACACCAGCCAGTACAAAAAGTTTAAAACCCCATTTATGAGGCTTCAACGGCATATACTGTTTCATATGATGCCGAATTTTTGTAGAACACATTTGTTCATCAATACTCAAACATTGCTCTATAGAAACTGTAGAAAATTTCATGTTGATGTGATCTATAAGTGGCCTTATTTTATAAAGTCGGTCGTGTCCCGGTTGACCACGAGCTATAAATTCTTGATTATTGTTAAAATGTAAAAACTGACGAATTTTTCAAAGTGATTAACAGGCATTACGTCGGCTATTGGTCGAAATTCAAGATCTTGACTCCAATACGAGCGAGTGTTTGGCATGTGGACCAAAGACATGTACAATAAAATTCCAATATATTGTCTAATTTCAACTGCAGAAAACGTTGGTGGTCTCTCAGGTTTTGTTTGTACTGCATACAAGTTAGTCTCTTCAAGAATTTTGTTTATAAGTTCGTCGGTAAAAAAATACGAAAAAAACTGGTAAGGGGTTTCTAAATTCATAATTCCATTAGAAAGATCAGTGCTTCTATGAAAACGCAGTTGCTCTTCATTTATTTCCAATGACTTCTTTTTCCATGTGATATTTTTCTTTCCCAAACTTTTGTTTTTTGTAGGTATCTTTTTGCTGACGACAGGTTGTTCGGTGTAGGAACATGACGGCATATTAGTGTTACAATCGTCAACTTCTTCTTCTACCAAGTCATGTACTTGTTCTTCTTCTATTTCACTATCACTAGAGGTTCCCAAATCGTTACCACGATCCTCTTGAGGAGTATAAGGAGGGTCTTCAATGCTATCGGTTTCACTAGCATCACCCTCATCATCACTTTCAAGTCCAGTGAAATTTTCCCAATACTCTATCAACTCTCTTTCTGTCAAGCTGCGCTTTTGGTTCATTCTGTAACAAATGTTACCCACGTTATATAAATGCAAAGTGAATGCATGCTGTAGCCGTAAGGCAACAAAATAAAAATAAGCCATTCTCACAAAATAATAAAGTATGATCAAATATCAAAGTACTTACCCTGAAGTAGGTACCTTGGTAACTAACAATTGCAATTTATTACTGATTTTGAACGCATGACATCAAAAAAAGAAAAATCTAATAACTATGGATGACAAGATGTCTGTCCGTTGGTAGCACGTTCACTGATTTAATTCTATTTACAACAGCAGGCGCCACCTGCCCGAGTGTGTGCGATTTATTATACGTTGGCAGTATGTAGACTCTCGGATACACCATGCAGCAAGCCCCTATTCCCGTTTACGGTGTTGCTGCATTGAGGAATATGAGTATGTTGCCAAATGGCAACACGATGCAGTTAAGGGTTAATAAAGTTAGGGCTATTTCCGTAGTAAAAACAGGATTATCTGAAGCTGATGTAGCAGGTCAATTAGGCATGGCAAAGAATTCGGTAAAATTAATTGTTCGGCGGCGGAGAGAGAGTGGATTTCTGAACAAACAAGTTGGTTCTGGTGACCTCGAGCATCACTTTTCGCAGTAAATATACCAACTTTTCCGTTGATAATACCTGTAAGCGGTATAATTTTCGCAAGGCTGACTTTCCAGGACTTTGTAATGCTCTTACATCTGTAGATTGGACAGTACTAAGCACATACAGTGACGTTAATGATGCATGTAACTACTTCTATGAAATACTTTATCATCTGTTTGATTATGTACCGGTTTATGGTTGTCAGAGGGGGTTTAAATATAGTTATCCGAGCTGGTACAGCCTCGAAATTGTCCAAAATGTCAAGTTAAAGTACAAATACTTTAAGATGTATAAAAGGCATCGTCGTCCAAGTGACCTTCAGAATTTCAAGCATTTTCGTGGACTGGTTAAGTGTTAGGTGAAGAGAGCGTATCTGTGGCATATTGAAAGCGTTGAGTATTCCATTGGCCAAAACCCCAGAGCATTTTGGTCTTTCTCAAATTCACACCGAAATAAGTCTAGAATACCTGGTCGGATGCACAGGGATGGTAGCTCATTTGACAGTGTATGGCGCTACTTCATCCATATACGTTGATGCATTTTCCGAATCTAATGTTCTTTCCAGTATTAAGGCGCCCAGGAACACTCTAAGTTCTGGTTGTGATCAGGTACCTAGTTCCCTACTAAAGTATTGCGCTACAGTACTTGTAGCACCTCTGTTATCAATTTTCAATTTAATACTAAAAACATCTACTTTCCCCCCAAATATGGAAACTGGCCAGAATATGTCCAGTGTTTAAAAAGGGCGACAAAACTGATGTAGCAAATTATCGGCCCATATTAAGTTTGTCTAATATAGCTAAAGTTTTTGAGTCGACCATCTATCGAGCTATCTACCATCAAGTCAGTAGCCTTATTGCTCCCGAACACCTGGTTGGCAGAAGATCTACTATAACTAATATGTGCATATTTGCTAAACATGCCACAGAGGTGAACGGTCTTATGTTGGTCCGAAATATTAAAAATAACCCTTTTGTAACAGCAGCAGAGGCGATCATTCATCCTAACTTCTCAGCTTCCGTTTTCACCTCACGATTTCGTATTCGGGAAGCGAATTTAAAATATTACGCTGCTGCTAGAAAGTTCAAACTTACAGCTAGACGCAAACAACGCCAGATTACAGTTGCAGTTGCATTACAGTACCTTGCCAATGACAATAACTTTTGGGAAAGGTTTTAGTCATGAACAGGCCTTTCAGTCGTCCCCTCTGGCCAAGTTAGAGTATATAAACCCATGAGTCAGCGGTATGATGCAAAATATACACAAAAGGTTGAAACCAGACTCCGATTTTCCGTAAATATATGGGCACGGATTTCTGTGAAAAGTCCTGGGGTATTATAGCATTTAGAAGAAAGTTTCATAAGTGACATTTATATTAGGGTTTTGGAAGATGTAATGTTGCCCTCAGTGATGCAGGTATTACTAGAAGGCGACTTTATATTTCAACAGGAAAATTGTCTAGTCTATATTGTTCATAGAACCACAATATAAATGTGCTTGAGTGGCCGAGTTTAAATCCTGATTTGAAACCTATAGAAAATATGTGGGGAAAGTTGGTCAAAAGTATACAAAACCAAAGTTTATATTGTAACGAAACAAGCCCACAAAAGAAGCAGACCTCCGGGCGACGACAAAAAATACGTATCGGTAAACAAGTCGTAAATCAACTGCACTCATGTACTACGTCAGCGACAGAAAGTCTGGAATAAGGTAGAAAAGAGCCAGAATTTGCTGGTATATCTCTAGCCCCTTTGTCTACAGATATAAATACCAGCGCTGGGATAAGGAATTCATTCATTCAGTAGTATTCGTACAGTGCAAATAAACATAAATACAGTGAATGGTGCAGTTCAAGAAGTCAATAAATATTACAGAGATAAATAGTAGTAATAGAAATAAATACGTGTGTTAATTTATTCGTAGTAGTTTTAAGTGCGTTACGTTTATTTTATATTTTTATATTGTGATTAATTTTAAGTGTGAAAATATAAGACAGTTTTAAAACATTTGCACGATTTGTTTATTTCGACCCCGAAAACGCTACAATATGTTCAAAACAGGGAGGAACTTTTGGTTGGTATACGTACGGCTTGGAATGATCTTCCGCATGGCTATTTCAGTTATGTTTGCTTGTCTATGCCCAACCGCTTAAATAAAATTATTCAAGTAAACGGCGAAATGATCAAGTACTAAGATCTTGTTAATCTTTTAGTCTAATAAACTCCGTCGCATTAATTATTTAATACCTTTATTGTATTATTGTACCAATATTTATCATATTTGACAAGTATCTTCAAATGGAAAATAACGACAACGCTTGAAAAAAGTAATACACTAGAGCGCTGTCAACTGCATTAGGAATAACATTGACGACCAAAATTTATTGCTCGCAACTGTAGTTAGTATTCTACATTTCATCATTTTTTTTTGCATTACATCTTTTTAGTCAATGAAACTTTTTAGATGGCAGCTTGCTGTCAAATTGTCATTTTATAGTGCCGCTACACCAAGATAAATATTCACTTTTAAGACATTTCTTATATACTCGTATGTGTATATATAGATAAGGTGACAAACTTATTTTTGATGTTCGCCATTCCAAGACAAGAAAGAAATCAAAGCTAATTAATTAAATTCATTCAAATTAATTAGAAGGGTTATGCTTTCAAAGAGGTTTAAATTGCCGTCGGTATAAATTAGAATTCATCGCCATCAATACTAGGGGGAATCTTGTCTCTAAGTAAAAATGTAATGGATTCGATAATAAATTTATTCTTATAAGAGGATGTCAGAATACAAGTCGATTCAAGAAAATCGTTTGAATATCAGATGAATATAAAATATCATTTGTTTTAAATGAAAAACTTTGTCCAATTATATTATACAGCGCCTAAATTATCCAATTAATTTTTAAATGACCCCTACCTAAGAGTAGATATATTTAATAACAATATTATTGTCTTTATTGTGCACACCATGATTACAATTAATTTTGTACATACAAAAACGAAGGAAAAGGTACAGTTGACATTTTTGTTTAATCCGACTATGAATACTGAAGATTATTAAACTAAAAACAATTAAAAAGAAAATAATTAAATCCACCCAAGTAATAATAATCACTGTACCAATAAATGCCTATAGATAAATTAATTGCAGCAGCAAAAGAAATTACAAAAACAAATATCAAGTGTCAAATGTCAAATGTGGCATTCCAAATGTCAAACATTATTGGTATATTTTGTAATAGTTTCCTAATCTTAACAGAAAATTGCTGAATTCTACTCGCTCTGAGTTCGGATGGAATACTATTATATTTAATATGGTTATTATTTCTAAATATATCTCTTATTAAATAGGAGTTATGCATTGGAATGCTGTAGAATTGTGATTATGGAAACTTTTGGAGAGTACCTCAGTAGTGTATAAATATATATCATCAAACCAAAGCCATTGTGTTGATCTTGATATTGACTCTCTTAACAGTTTGAACATACTTCTTCCTGGAGGTACTGAGGAGGAAGTGTTATTATGTTTACAGAAATCTGAGGATAGGTTTCTGAGTGGTTTTGACAATATTCATAACTTAATTATTAGAGTCTGTGCCCGTGGGTTAGCTAAACCTCTGCATCACATATTTAGCCTATCCTGAAGAATTCTGAATTTCACTTATGGAAGACTTCAAGAGTTTGTCCCGTGTTGAAGCAGGATGACCCGTCTGATGTAACACACTACATGCCAATTTCAATTCTAAGCAAGTTTGCTAGAATATTTGAGACCATTATTTGGGACCGCGTTTACTACTTATCCCCATCTTAACATGGATTTATGACTAAACGTTCTATAGTAACCAATTTATGTTGTTCTACTCAATATTCTTCGGGAGGTCTTGATGTCATCTGCACTAACTTTCAGCAGGCTTTCGACCAAATTGATCATTTCTGTCTACTAAACAAGCTCTCTGCCATTGGAATGTCTCCGGCGCTGATACGATTCTTAACGTCTTACCTGTTCGATAGAAAGCAGTCTGTCGAATATCGCAATATTCGATCGTCCTCATTTACTCCCACATCAGGCGTTCTGCAGGGATCTAATCTGGGGCCTGTGTTGTTTCTTATTTTTGTAAATGATATTACCAAAGCGATAGACTGTGAGGCGCTTCTTTTTCCTGATGATCCGAAGTTATTCCATGAAGTAGACACTTACCTGGAGCTACAGAGGAATCTGGATGGTGTCGGAGGAACCACCTTTGTCTCAACTGAAACAAATGTAAAACAATGAGTTACTGTAGGAAGATTGATTTATTCAATTTGACTATAAGCTGAATAATGTACCACTTCAGTTAAGGGTCATGGGTGTTACCTTTGACATCAGATGGTCTTTTGTTGAACATGTCATTATGGATTCATCTACAGGAATTGTCGGGATTTTAACACTAAAAAAAAAAAATATTTTCTTTGTAGACGCTGATGAATATCCTGAAAGGGGTTCCGATTACCAAAATATGCTTACACGTTTCAAGTTTACTTCGCTAAATATTGACTGTGCATGGCTACTGAATAAAGTTAACATCAATGTTCCAAAACATACGAATCTCCGTTTACATAGAACGTTTTATTGTGAGGCTAATAGGACTAATATGCTATATAACTGCCTATCTCTAAGTGTTGTGCAAATTATAACAGGATATGTAATGATTGTTATTTATATTATGGCACATTTAACAAAATATCCAATCCGATACTAAATTAATGCGGGCATTGTTTGTTATACTGTGGATAAGTTATTTTTATTCCGTATTACTTTTTATGTACTCACGGTGTTTTGTGCTTTGTATTTCTTAAGCAATATTTTCCTGTGCTTAAGCGTGAAACCTGTTGGAAAATAAAATTAAATAAATAAATAAATTGCCGAAAGAGTGATAAGAAACCTATTACAATCTCTAGAGAAGATTGTTGTTATAGGTATTTAGAACGATTAGCATTACGTAAAATAAACATAAAATTAAAAGCTTTAGATACTCATATTCGGGAACAGCGTAATATTTCAATATCGACGAGAACACTATTAGTAGGTGTCTGGTAGATGCTAATTTGCACGGCTTCGCATCTTGTCCTGAACCATTTTTGAGCGGAAAATATACAATAGTAGTTTAATGTGAGGGAAAATATCAACACTGGCGGTCTGTAAGTTAAATGGTTCGATGATATAGGTAAGACAAGTTGACTACATCATGTATCTATTATCTATACTAGATTAATTGGTTGTATCATGCTGAAATTTTATAGGTGTATGTGTGTATTTGTAAAATCTGTGTAACCTAACCAACACACACACACACACACAGAGAGAGAGAGAGAGAGATTTTACAAATACACACACCTATGATAGACATTTTTGTACAAAAAGGCAATAAACACAACGGCATATAAAACGCTTCACAGAAACAGGCCGTTTAGTTAAACGAATGGTATGAAGATACCGAAACATATGTCCCAAAGACTTAATAAAATTAGTGGAAAGTGTTCAAGTGTTTTATTTAGATAATATATAAGGTATCACTAAATTCTTCTGCTCATTGAGTATGTTAATTTTAATATTTTATTTTGCTGTGTTATTTTGCTTAGATTTTTTATTTGAATTACTCCTAAAGAGAAAAATCTTCATAGCAGTTTCACCAACCATGGAGCATGATGTATTTGTCCTGGGGCACGCCAGTGAATCGTCGCAGGTAGCTTGTTCATAACAATAATTGAATCTCTTGAATGCTGGAATCTCGGTAGAGCTTGCATGGCCCAACGCACAGTGAAAATATTCTTGAAAGCATGTCCACATATAATAATAAATTATATATGAAATAAGTAGGGGGCGGACACGAGCGGTTGATGACTCATCGCCCATGGGCGCACTATTGAAATGTTGTATTTTAAAAGAGGTTTTAATTTTATTTATACAATTGGATAACAAGTGGCTGGTGATATATAAAATACAAAATACCTTATTATTTGTTCATTTTTCTTCTGTAAGACTTGTTCTCTTTGAATTAAGTACATACCTATAGATAGAAAACGTTCTTTCTACATCGCAACTGGTTATAGGTGCGTTTTGGAAATATTCTTTTATTTCTGCGTATTTAGCATACACAATTGCCGCAATGTTATTAAATCTGGATTTCTATTAAAAACTGCGTCTAACTTTTGCCGAAGGCCACATCCGAAGTCACTTGGAATACTTTTGAAATCATTAATAGCCACATCTAATGTGGTTAATCCATCTTTTAATTTGAGATTCGATTTTCAAAATATGTGATTAGTTTAGGCAAATTTCCAAAATGTTCCTGAAGGAATAACAACTGATTTTTTAAATTTGGAATTTGTGTTAGTTCCTTGCACTCAGAAATACTTCGAGCATTGTCATTTAAACATGTAACGAAATTTTGTAAACTATCGAAATTCTCTGCATAAAAACTATTTCTGTGTATGTTTTAGCAAAGCTAAGTCACGAATGTGCGATATTTTGGCATTCTGTAACGATATTTTACAGACTTTGTAATAAATTTCGGAATCACTGACAATTCATTTTCATATCAGAAAAAGTAACATAAACAACGTTCTAGATCTAAATAAATGATAACTAAACATGTACGCGTATGTTATTGAAACTAAATAACAGTAAGTATACCGGGTGTCCACACTTAAGTGCGCACTATTGATAACTCTGTTATCTTTGGAGGTGCAGAATCGGTCAAATGGGCAAAGTAGTACCATTTTTTATGGCGGTTACAATTGTGAAAATAGAAAAACAATTGAACGTCGGGTTCTCTAGATATTCGACCAAACAAATTTTTTTTAAATGGAACACCCTGTATATTTTTTGGCGATTGGAAAGAGAATCGCAAACTGAACAAAAGAGTCTTAGTACACTAGTATAAAAAAATGTCAAATAAAGTAGTTACTGAGAAATCTGTATCTTTGCTTTGTTTGCATGAAATCGATATATCTACGGACAATTAAACATTCATTAAAGCCTTTAATTTAATAAACAAATAAAAATAAATACAAAAATAGTAAAGAAAATTATTCAAATTAAATGTTCAAAGACATCTCCTTCCATTTCAATACATTTTCTCAATCTTGTGTGAACATTACGAGTAGCTCCTAAAATGGTCCTACCATCGATGGCGTTAATGATGTTGGAAATTCTTTCCTGAAGCTCATCCACTATTGCATATCTATGTTTGTACACTTGATTTTTTACTGCTCCCCACAAGAAAAAATCTAATGGCGTCATGTCAGGCGAACGTGCGGGCCACTGAATAGGACCATTTGTGCCAGTCCATCTATTGCCAAATAATCTTTCTAATAACTCCCTTGTCTCGCGGTGATTATGGGCAGGCGCTCCATCTTGTTGAAAGTAAATAATCTGTCTGTCTACCAAATTTCATTCATCCAGAAAATTTTCTAAAATTTCTGTCAATAATGCCACATATCTTTCTCCTGTTAAAGAACCCCGATAGAAAAATGGCCCAACAATTCGGGATCCGATTATACCACACCAAACATTTAAACTGAATCGGTGTTGTGGATTACAAGGATAAACAACAAATGGGTTTTCACGACTCCAGTAATGATTATTTCTTTTATTGATCATCCCGCGATTAGAAAAGTTGGATTCATCACTCCATAAAATGTGTCTGAAGAAATTGTGATTTTCTTCAAAAGCATTGATAAACCATTGAGCAAAAGTTAATCGTCTTTGATAGTCACCCAAAAGTAGAGTTTGAACAGGCTGATATTTAAAGGGAACATATTTATTTTTTTTTAAAATTTTATGGATCGTACTACGAGAAACACCTGATTCTCTGGACAAATCCCTTACAGAATTATTTGGATGTACCTGAAAATATGCCAATACATTTATTTCTGTCTCTTGTGATAATATAAAATCATTTTTGATCCTCTTCTTTATAAAAACTGTTTCGTTGCTTCTTAATCTTCGATAAAGTTTTAAAAAATAGCGACGATCTGGTACATCACGATCAGGAAATTGCTGAATGTAACATTCGAGCGCTTTATCTGAATTTTTGTTAAACTTCAAGTACAACTCCAACATATTACACTTTTCCAAATGAGTAAATGCCATTGTTACGGTTGAAAAAATTGTAAAACCAGTACTTTTTCCACACAGTAACTTTAACAACAGCAAATACAAATAATTTGACAGCTACTAGACAATGTGACGCTTTAATTTTCCATAGGTATATCGATTTCATGCAAACAAAGCAAAGATACAGATTTCTCAGTAACTACTTTATTTGACATTTTTTTATACTAGTGTACTAAGACTCTTTTGTTCAGTTTGCGATTCTCTTTCCAATCGCCAAAAAATATACAGGCTGTTCCATTTAAAAAAAATTTGTTTGGTCGAATATCTAGAGAACCCGACGTTCAATTGTTTTTCTATTTTCACAATTGTAACCGCCATAAAAAATGGTACTACTTTGCCCATTTGACCGATTCTGCACCTCCAAAGATAACAGAGTTATCAATAGTGCGCACTTAAGTGTGGACACCCGGTATATATATTCACATTATTTCTCTTGCGAAATATAAGGTAAATATAATAAGTTTTAAAAACCGCTCATGCCCCTATGTACGCCGATGTAGAAAGGATTTTACTCATAAATTCCTTATTTTATAGGCATTTTTGTTGCAGTTCACCATATGAATTAGTGCTATTCAGTAAGTGGGTGTTGTTTACATTATTTCTATGCTCCGTTGTAACTTCGTCGTAGTTTAAACCGGTCATGTCCGCCCCCTAGAAATAAGATATGACCTAACATATTTAAAGGTTTTTATTATTTGTAACTATGCAGCTCCAATATATATGCATAATAAAGTGAAATTCTCTAATCCAAAGAGTGCGAAGTGTTTACTTATGGCAGAAACTGAAATTACCGCCCTACAAAAGTGTTTTGAATGCCAAATTTCAGTTTCGTTCATGCCTTTCAGACAAACTAGGTATCCGAGAAAGTTCAACGTGTCGTTGTTTTTCGAGCCAAGTAGTTTGTGAAACAATAGGGATTTGCTTTTTTTGTTGGTGCTAATAATAATAAATCGCGATAATAAATTATTTCGTGATTATCTTTCTCACGTAAAACTATTTCTGATAAAACTTCGTGATTTCTTTTTCATTGGATATACATACTTTTTTTTAGAATATAGCAAGCTGACTATGTTTCCACTACAAAAAACTATTGTTAATAGTTATTATTAATTCATAAACATTACTTATAAAAAATAAATTTTTGTATGTGACTTAAATCAATTGAATCTTGCTTTCTTTTTGGAATTGAAGTACATTGCAAGAAATTAAATTTTCATTTTTATAATAATAAAAAATGAAGTGTGGCCACCACACAACTTTCTTATATGTACGAGCGTTTCAAATCATACAATTTTAAAAATTATTTTATACAAAAATTATTCAAAATCCTATTCGAAGTACTTCCAGTCTCTTAATAAATCTCTACATAATACTTACTTTATGAGATTTGCAAAAAAATGCTTCTCGCTAAGAGTAAAAGTATTACTTCCGGTCCGAATTTTGAAATTTCATTTATACAAAAAATATTCCAAATCCAACTCTAAATACTTTTATACTCTTGACAAATATATATAGAATGCACAATTTACGAAATATCTGCAAAAATCGCTATTCGATAAGAGTAAGTGTTACATCCGGTGCAAATTTTGAAATTTCATTTATACAAAAAATATTTCAAATCCATCTCTAAATACTCTCGTGCTCTTGACAAATATATATAGGATGCATAATTTACGATATATTTGCAAAAATCGCTATTCCATAATAGTAAACGTGTTACTTCCGGTCCGAATTTTGAAATTCCTTTTATACAAAAGGTATTGAAAATTAAGTTCTAAATACTTTTATACTCGTAACGTACTTGTCTAAAAAGCATGGCTTGCGAAATATTTACAAAAAACTCATTTTCGATAAGAGTAAAAGGCCTACTTCCGGTAGGAATTTCGAAAAACTTTTTTAATAAAATTCTTCTCAAATTTAATTTTGAGTATATATGAATTCTTTACAAATTTGTTTAAACTTAGTAGTTGACGAATAATTGGCAAAATTCGATTTTTTCACTGAGGTAAACTACTACTTCCGGTCTGTCGATTTTACTGAAAATCTAATCAGATCTCAAGAGGGAGATTATATTCGTAAATATGAAATTTGGAATTGATACCTATAGCGGTTTGGCCGCTATCGTGGTCACACAGACACACACAGACAATTTTTAAAAACCAGTTTTTCGATATCAGGGGACTTCAACACGTGGACATCTGCAAAAATCTCTCGCTCGAAAATTTTCATCACCACAATACTTCCTTATATTACGTATAAGAAAGTAAAAAGATATTTTAAATCTTATTCACCGAGAGGAAAATAATTTTGTCTTCCGAGTGGAAAATTTTTTAATGTGTTTTTCAAGAATATTATAAATTACATTGCTCTTTTTAACAAGCCGTTAAACTTAATACCAACTGAGTTAAGCCATACTTCAAGGGAAAAGAAAGTGCAGAAATGTAAGATGCTTATGCTCTAAGTCGTATTACGGAATTCACGCGTAATTTTTTCTACGCAATATAAATGAGTTTCCTGAAATACTTTGTGGGATATATCTAGCTAAGTTTTCCAAGTGTTATTTTCAATGACTTTGTAAAACAAAGTTTATATATACGTATATAAATCAATAACGAAGTAATTAATTGACGAAGTATATATTCTAATTTACATATTAGTTGCCTTATGTCATATGAAATTATGACGTCGCATTCTGCTTGGAAGAATTAGTTGTTTATATTTAAAATCTTCACATTACATATTTGGAATATTTATGTTGTTATAACCGAGTTATGTATAGAAGAGAAAATCATTCCTGATTTTAAATACAAAATGATATAGCCATTTGGTATTTACACAATGTATTAACACTACTTAAATTAAAGGCTGTTTTTTCCAACTTCAATTAATAATCATTGATTATCTCTAAACGGCGTTTTTCAATGTGATACACCGGTTAAATAGTGTTTAAAGATTTATTGTACAAAGTTGGCTACATATTTGCTAGTGCATTTGTGCTAATTTAGTATATTCTGCTCTAATAATATTGGCGCTATGTTCTACATTTGAATTTGTTTTTTTGTGTTTTTGTATAGGTATATACAGGGTGAGTCATCACCGCGGGCAAGGCCGATTGTGCCTTTACGAGTATAGATATTTCGAAGCAGTTTTCTTCTTGTGATAGCTGCTTATTAGGAACACATTTTAAAAATATCTTGTATTATACAGAGTGTTCCAGAACTTAGTGATTGACCATAGTTATAGTTTTTTAAATGGAATAGCCTATATATTATTACATTTTTGTATTCCCCGTTTAATTTTTAGGCAAAAAGTAATAAGATAGTATAGGCTTAAAATCTAAAGTTTTTGACTTATTTCCATTTTTCTGAAAAATATAATGTTTTTATATAATTGTATTTCCAGAAAACGACACAATCTTTTATGGTATTGTCCATAATAAGAGGTCTTAATAGAGGCATATTTTTTTTTCGGTTACTAATTGCATGTGCAGAAAACTGGATTAAAGTTACATCACTTACTACAGAAGAACAATAAATATGTATACTAAAATAAGGAAAAATTATTTCAATAAGTATTCAAATGGGTTTCCATTCACTTACTAAACATTTTTCAATGGGCTTCTGGAATGATATATCGACATTAAGAGGAACTTGAGGACCTATATTTCTAAATATTTCTCGAATATGTTCCCGCATTGCTTCTTTTGTTGTTACAGGTATTCTGTATTCGTAAATTACACATTATTAAAAAAAATGCTTGGGCATTAATTTTAGTTATTGCCCATTGGCAGAACACACGCCTAGCTTCAAAATCATAGTCGCGTATTTCAATATTTAAATGTATAATCGATACGGATGAAATTTATTTGTTTTTAAGGTTAAGATTAATAGCATCAACAAATTACACCTGTCAACTAAAAAGTAACTTATTAAAAGTCATCCATCATATCACAGCTAATTTCACGGCATACTATACTATATTTATATAAATCCATGAAACTGACAAAATTATATCAAAAAACAATAATAGCTCAGTAATAGTCACTTTTAAAGTGATAACGTCGTACATGTTTTTGATATGAAATTTAATAAGCAATTCAAAAATGAACTGATATACAGGCTGTTCCATTTGAAGAATTTACTTTTATACAAAAAGTGTCATGTAATTTTAAAAAAAATAAAATATGCTTCTATTACGACCTTTTATTCTAAACAATACTACAAAAAATTGTGTTCACCTAATACGTAGTTTTCGAGCAATATAATTTTATACAAAGATTGAATTTTTCAGAAAAATGGGAATAAGGCGAAAACTTTAAACTTTAGGCCTATTATTTCGCTTAATTTGTCTTTTGCTTTCAATTGTATTAATTCATGTTTCATTTCTTGTCCTGTAATTGCATATAGTGTTCAGTTGGACAATGAATAAATAAATATATCTCAAATTTTGTATCTTGTTAGTTTGAATAGCTGAAAAGTTAACGTTCACACTCGTCAAGAGCTTCTGGTTCAGCTTTGTATGTGAAATTAATATCTGTACTACTTCGTTTTCTAGCCATTAGAGCTGCAGAACTGATAAAATGTAATGTTCGGAGCTACAGGGAGCGAACAAATTTTGTATTGTCCATTGGAACTTTGAATATCATCCGATCACAATATCCTACTTTTTTACAACACGTTATCAACACTCACGCGTGAGCTAATAGCTGCGTGGGCTAAAATTCAAGCTAGTATCCCTCGCAAAGGTAATACATGAATTACCAGAATTAATTGTTTGGTAGTTATTGGAAAAGCTAATCTGATATTGTCACTATATAATAATATAATAATTATTATTTCAATTCTAATCTCATATTTCACTATCACTACGTTTTCTTCATGACAGATTACTATTATATTTTTCTCATCAAAGCGAATTACAGTGGTTCTTATGGCGACATCGTTTTAGTATTTCTCTTCACATATTGCACCTTACCTCTAGCAGTTTTCAAATCAAAAGCTTGACATCAAAGAGCCGCTGTTACGATATGACGATATGACAAAATTCAATAAAATTTCAAATACGTGCATTAGAAAGTATTCGTCTGCACAAAATATACACATATAGCGAGAATCAATGGCGCATTTTGCATATGATGTTTGATATTCAATTTGCATCTTTAGAAAAATAAAACAAAACGTCCTTGTTTTTATATACACTTTTACATTAAAGTTTACGAATTGCATTTATTACATTAGATATACAGGGTGAGTTTTTTATCTTGAGACAACGGAATACCTCTAAACCACTGCATCAAATCAAAAAAAGATCATAATAAGATTTGTTATAATGTAGGGCGCTCACTGAATGGTGCTGAACCCGATCCTCCACCTCACCCCCACAGAGTGAGAGGGGGGGACAACTTTGAAATCCTAAATGGGAACCCCCATTTTGTATTGCAGATTCGGATTCTACGCCATCAAGTATGTAGTTTTTGTTCGAAACTTTCTTAGGAGATATTCAAAAAAGAGAAAACATGATTTTGTGTTTTTCTTATTTTAACATTAAAAACATTTCAAAAAGCCATTCAGCAACGAAGAACTTTACTTTATCATACCCATCTCAGAAAATGTGTTCGAAAATGTGCCCTTCCACTTCGATACATTTATTTATTCGCAATTGGAAAGATTGCACACAACTGGGAAGTGTTTCCGGCGTAATCCTTGAACAAGCGTTGGTGATTCGCTCAATCATGATTTTCCTCGTGGTTGGCACTTCTGTATAAACTTCAGACTTCAAGTGGCCCCACAAAAAGAAGTCAAATCAAGTAGGATCTGGCGATCTTGCAGGCCAAGACACTGGACCACCTCTTCCGATCCATCGACGATTGTAGGACCGATTTAATACTTCTCGAGCTATTCCTGAATAATGTGCTGGACAGCCGTCATTTTGAAACCACATTGTTTGTCGTACATCTAAGGAAAGGTTTTCAAGTAACACTGGAAGTTCGTTTTGCAAGATTTTTCGATATTTTTCACCATTTAAATTTCCATCGATAAGCTTATTGCCAATTATTCCACACCAAACATTTACATTCCAAGGATGTTTATGTTCAACATGGCGCAACCAATGGGAATTTTCGATACTCCAGTAATGTATGTTGTGCCGATTTACCGTACCGTGATATGTGAATGTCGCCTCGTCAGAAAATAATACTCGAGCAAAAAAATTGGGATTATCTTGTATCCGTTGAAGCGCCCATTGACAAAATCGCACTCGATTTTGAAAATCATCGCCATGTAGTTTTTGATGCAAGGAAACTCTAAATGGATGATATTTCCTACGCTTCAATATTTGGCAGAGAGTGGACTGAGAAATTCCTGATCCGCGAGCTATTTCTCGAGTACCAATGTGCGGATTATTAGCTACTGCAGCTAATATTTTCTCCAGCAAGAGAACTGTTGAACGACTCGGTATAAAGAAGCGCACGATCGCTCCTTGTCGGGAAAACGTTGTGAATAAAAATTGACAGCATCATCGATATTCCTACCACTTTCTCCAAAGATGTGAATGATTTCAATTCTCTCTTGTATTGTTATAGCCTCCATTATTGTTCACATATACAACACTAACTAATTTGTATTGGATTAATAATTAATAATCTAAATGGGGATCGGACAATGTATAAGTATTCACAGCTTGTCAAGTACTGAATAAAGTACGGTTTTGTATCGTTGAATAGCATTCCAATTGCGAATAAATAAATGTATCGAAGTGGAGGGGCACAGTTTCGAACACATGGCTTTTTAAAATGTTAGTTTATGTTAAAATAAAAAAAACACGAAATCATGTTTCCTTGCTTCTCTTTTTTGTGTATTTTCTCTAGACGTTCACAATCATGTTTTTTTGCGATTACAGCGCAATCCGTAACGAATAGAAAAAAAAGTTTCAAACAAAACGTACATACTTGATGGTGTAGAATCCGAATCTGCAATACAAAATGGGGGTTCCCTTTTAAGATTTCAAAGTTGCCCCCCTCCTACTCGGAGGAGGGGTGGAGGGGGGATCGAGTTCGGCACCATTCAGGGAGCCCCCTACATTATAACAAATCTTATTAAGATCTCTTTTTGATTTTATGCGGTGTTTTAGAGACATTCCGTTGTCTCAAGATAAAAAACTCACCCTGTATATAAGTCTGTTAGAGTCTAATTATCATACAAGACACAGCCAAAAACTTAAATGATCTCTGTTTGAGATCATATTATTTTATATGATATCAAAAAGATGGGAGCCCCATCCATTATAAATATAAACTTTACAATATATATATATATATATATATATATGTTCTCTTTCAGGTTTCCGCGGGTAGTAGTATGTGTTGTCACTGGATTCCGGGTTTTCTTCCGCGTTTCCACTGCTTGGTCTTTGGAAAGACCGATGCTGGTTTCTTGACGACGTTTCGGCAAAATCACACTTGCCATCTTCAGGTCTGCGATAACTGTCTGCTTCTGCTTCTTGTTATTCGTAAACTGACGTTTTCGGGATTCGGATGGTGGTTATATACTTCGTTAGCGTTTCGGTTGGTTGCCCTTGAACGAGTGTGTGCATGGTTCCGTGTCGTTGGGCTCGTGTTTGGAGTGTGACGGCTGGCTTGCGATGTAGAAGTATTAGTTTGGTGTTCTTTGTTAGTATCTGTTCTTGTTAGTGCTGGTTTCCATGCTGTTGGTAACCTCTGGGTATCATCTCGTGAATTCAGATTGTTCGGATGTTTTTCAATTTCAATGGCTTCCCTGATGATTCTGGTTTTAGTATGTTCGATGTTCGCTAATAGCTTGGTGTTACTGAAGTTTATCGTGTGGGATGTTTCTTTTACATGTTGAGCCAGAGATGAAGTTTTCTCGTCTTTTCTTACGGAATTTTTGTGTTCGTCTCTTCTTGCGTTTACCTTTCTGTTCGTTTGTCCAATGTAAGTTTTTTCACAGTTGAGGCACGCAATTTCATAAACTCCTTGGTTTTCTAAAGGTATTTTTCTTTTAGGGTTTCGATGGACTGTACTGATTTTTCTGTCTGCTTTGAATGTTGTTTCAATGTTGTGTCTTCGTAGGATTTTGGATATTCTATCGGTGGTGCCTTTAAAATAGGGTAAGTAGGTTTTCGCAGTTGGTGTTTCTTTTTCCTCTTGTGGTGTTGTTGGTTTCGGCTTGGATGCTCTTTTGATAGCAGATTCACTGAAACCATTCTGCTGGAGTGCCTTGTGGAGTTTGTCCATTTCTTGGGTGATGTTATCTTCGTCTGCTAATCTCTGCGATCTTGTCACTAGGGTTTTTACTACTGATTGTAACTGAGCTGGGTGGTGGTGAGACTGAGCGTTCAGATATCTGTCTGTATGGGTGGATTTTCTGTATACCGTGTGACTTAAGTTCCCATTTTCTTTCTTCTTGACCAAAACGTCGAGGAATGGTAATTCGTTGTTCGATTCTATTTCCATCGTAAATTTTATTTTTGGATGGGTTTTGTTTAAATGTTCCAGGAAGATGTCGAGGTGGTCCTTTCCATGTGTCCGGATCACGAAAGTGTCATCGACGTAGCGTAGCCAGAGTTTGGGTTTGTGGGTGGCCGTCCTTAGTGCTGTTTTTTCTAAGTTTTCCATAAAAAGGTTTGCTATTACTGGTGATAGTGGAGAACCCATTGGGGCGCCTTCTATTTGTCTATAGCGCTGATCTTCGTAGATAAAGTATGTGTTTGTCAGACAGTGTTTCACCAAGTTCATTATGTGCACTGGGGGTTGGTATATTCGTTCGATGGTCTCTAGAGCTTCGGCAACTGGTATATTCGTAAACAGTGATACTACGTCGAAGCTTACTAATAACCATTCTGGTTCTACTTTTTCTTGTCTCAATAGATCGATGAAGTGGCTTGCGTTCTTGACGTAAGATTCGGCTTCTTCGACATGAGGTTGTAGTTTCTACAACGTTGCCGAGAGGAAAACATAGTGCCACAGACATTGAAACTGAAGTTCAACAGAAACACCAGACAAACCAAGAACATTCTGAAGAAAGCAAGTATGGCGCTACTGAGGGAATCCATCCACGAGACTAGAAAAATGTTGGATGATACCAACAAACAGTTACTGCAACTACATCTTAACCTCAGCAACATTATCCACCCGATAATTTGGAGAATACTGGACCAGCTCAGTGAATTCCGTTCCGAGACAAATACCGATTGGACAAAAGCAAAACAAATAAAGAAGTTCAACCACCTGCAAGCAGAACAAAAACCCAGAAACACCAGAGTAGAGAACAAATCACTCAAAGTGGTATACAACTTATCCACCCATGGATTGGACGCAGCATCCCACAATGTTTTGGCTAAAGGATTTAACTACGCAATAGCTCCTGCCCGCATACCAGTAGAAGAAATAATTTCTGGAGTAGAAGCAACTATAGCTGGGATTGACAAGAATACGGCCGAGACTATCCGCCAAGATGTATCGCAAATATTAAGGACAGCCAAACCACCAAAGAAAAACCTATCACATGAAGAATTCCTGGCATTGAAACAACTAAGGGAAAACGAAAACATTATTATTCTACCAGCCGATAAAGGAAATGCAACTGTGGTAATGAACACAACCGACTACGACGCCAAAATACGAACCCTCTTGGAGGATCCAGCATACCAACCAATCTCCACGGATCCAACAACATACCTGGAGAAAACAACCAAAATTAAAATCAAGGAGAGTCCCATCGACAAGGAAATCCAGACAGCACTCATTCCAAGGGAGAAGTCATCAAGATGCCCCAAATTCTACGGCTTACCTAAAGTCCACAAGGAAGGTGCACCCCTAAGACCCATAGTCAGCTCCATTGGATCACCTGTTCAACAATTGGCTAGATACCTAGCCCAACAACTACAACCTCATGTCGAAGAAGCCGAATCTTACGTCAAGAACGCAAGCCACTTCGTCGATCTATTGAGATAAGAAAAAGTAGAACCAGAATGGTTATTAGTAAGCTTCGACGTAGTATCACTGTTTACGAATATACCAGTTGCCGAAGCTCTAGAGACCATCGAACGAATATACCAACCCCCAGTGCACATAATGAACTTGGTGAAACACTGTCTGACAAACACATACTTTATCTACGAAGATCAGCGCTATAGACAAATAGAAGGCGCCCCAATGGGTTCTCCACTATCACCAGTAATAGCAAACCTTTTTATGGAAAACTTAGAAAAAACAGCACTAAGGACGGCCACCCACAAACCCAAACTCTAGCTACGCTACGTCGATGACACTTTCGTGATCCGGACACATGGAAAGGACCACCTCGACATCTTCCTGGAACATTTAAACAAAACCCATCCAAAAATAAAATTTACGATGGAAATAGAATCGAACAACGAATTACCATTCCTCGACGTTTTGGTCAAGAAGAAAGAAAATGGGAACTTAAGTCACACGGTATACAGAAAATCCACCCACCCATACAGACAGATATCTGAACGCTCAGTCTCACCACCACCCAGCTCAGTTACAATCAGTAGTGAAAACCCTAGTGACAAGATCGCAGAGATTAGCAGACGAAGATAACATCACCCAAGAAATGGACAAACTCCACAAGGCACTCCAGCAGAATGGTTTCAGTGAATCTGCTATCAAAAGAGCATCCAAGCCGAAACCAACAACACCACAAGAGGAAAAAGAAACACCAACTGCGAAAACCTACTTACCCTATGTTAAAGGCACCACCGATAGAATATCCAAAATCCTACGAAGACACAACATTGAAACAACATTCAAAGCAGACAGAAAAATCAGTACAGTCCTTCGAAACCCTAAAACAAAAATACCTTTAGAAAACCAAGGAGTTTATGAAATTGCGTGCCTCAACTGTGAAAAAACTTACATTGGACAAACGAACAGAAGGGTAAACGCAAGAAGAGACGAACACAAAAATTCCGTAAGAAAAGACGAGAAAACTTATCTCTGGCTCAACATGTAAAAGAAACATCCCACACGATAAACTTCAGTAACACCAAGCTATTAGCGAACATCGAAGATACTAAAACCAGAATCATCAGGGAAGCCATCGAAATTGAAAAACATCCGAACAATCTGAATTCACGAGATGATACCCAGAGGTTACCAACAGCATGGAAACCAGCACTAACAAGAACAGATACTAACAAAGAACACCAAACTAATACTTCTACATCGCAAGCCAGCCGTCACACTCCAAACACGAGCCCAACGACACGGAATCATGCACACACTCGTCCAAGGGCAACCAACCGACACGCTAACGAAGTATATAACCACCATCCGAATCCCGAAAACGTCAGTTTACGAATAACAAGAAGCAGAAGCAGACAGTTATCGCAGACCTGAAGATGGCAAGTGTGATTTTGCCGAAACGTCGTCAAGAAACCAGCATCGGTCTTTCCGCGGAAGAAAACCCGGAATCCAGTGACAACACACATATATATATATATATATATATATACATATATATATATATATATATATATATATACATTTATTTGGTTCTTTACCACAATATTCTATTTAGAGTTGTTTTCTTTCTTGGGTATGTGGTTTTTATTTGAATTAAAGGTAACACATTTTTCTTAACGTTTCGTTATATTTAATAACTTTTTCAAAAGACACATAACATATAACTGTAAAAAACAATTACAAAAATATCAGATTCTTCGTTACAAACATGACTTACAAAAACAATAATATATTATATAATAATGTGTGGCAACGGTCAACTTACCATTAAAATTTCATTTCGTCAATTCTTATTAATTCTGAAAACATTTTGTTTTCAATTACGTTTTCTTTCCCCCCTTTTTTTTCCTTCCGTTTTTTTTTGTGTTTGTGTCATTTGCTTTTCTATTAATTATTAGTTTGAAAAATGAAGAATTATAAATACTAGTGGTACAAATTTGATAAGTTCGTTATGTCTGCTCGGTCGTTTATTGAGAGCTTTTCTTTTTTAATGTGGATCATTTCTAATATATCTTTAGCCTTTTGGTTGCGTTCTTTATCTAAAATTTTCACGTTATTGAAGTCAAATTCATGGCATGTGTTAGTACTATGTTTTTTTAGTGCAGTGCTGTTTTTGCAGTATTTGTGTCCGTTCATTCGGCTTTTTAAATATTGCTTTGTTTGACCGATGTAAACGCTTTTGCATTCCTTGCAAGGTATTTGATATACAAGGTTTGTTTGTTGATCTTTTGGTGTTTCTGCTTTTACTTTAGACCAGAGATATTGTAAATTATTATTATTTTTATTTGCAATTGTAATACTATATGGTTTAAGAATGTTTTGAAGATTTTCGGATAAATGTTGTACATATGGAATGGCTATGTAATTTTTTTTATCATTATTATTATTATTGTGTTGTTTGTGTTGATTATATGCTGTGTATGTTCTCCTTCTAATAATTTTATTTATTAACTTTATTGGATAATTATTGTTAATTAGTGTTTGTTTTACTTTATTTAATGTTTCGGTTGTGTATACAGGGGATGTTAGTTTTATTGCTCTATCTACCAAATTTATTATGACACTTTTTTTATGTGCAAAGGTTGTGGTTGAGTTAAAGTTAAGATATCTGCCTGACCAAGTTTTCTTAGTATGCCATTTTGTAAGCAGTTTATTTGTGTTATGATCTCTGATAAGTGTTGTGTCTAAAAAATCTATTGAATTTTTTGTTTCTAATTCTATGGTAAATTGAATTTTTTTATGAAAGCTGTTAAAGTGTTTTAAGACTTGGTCGATTTCTTGTTCTGGCATTGCCGTTATGCAGTCGTCTACGTATCTCTTAAAAAAAGGTAGTTTTGTGTTGAGATTTGGTATAATTGTTTCTTCCAAGTTTTCTAATATAAGTTGGGCAATGACTGCAGATATCGGTGAGCCCATAGCACAACCATATGTTTGCTTGTAAAATTTATTTTCAAATTGAAAATATGTTGAGGTTAGTGTCAATTCCAAGGCTTTAAGGAATTCTGTTAGAGTTAAAATAGTATGTTCTTTTATTTTTCCCCATTTTTTTGTGACGATAGTTTTGGCCAAATCTATCGGTATATTTGTATATAGGAATACTATATCTAATGACACTAGTTTGTAATTATTCGGTATTGTTATTGTATCAATATATTGTTTGAATTGCCAGGAGTCTTTAATATAATACTCGTTTTTTCCCGTTACTTGTTTAATAGGTTCTGATAAAAATTTTGCTAAGTTATAGAAAGGAGATTGTATACAGGATATTATGGGTCTAAGCGGGATATTGTTTTTATGTAGCTTAGGTAAACCATATATTTTTGGTGAAAGAGAATTGTTGATTTTTAGTTTATTTGCTAGGCTTTTTGGAATCAGATTTTTTTTCTCCCATGACTTTATTAAATCATTGTTTAGATTTTGATAACTTTGAGTGGGGTCGTTTTTTAGTTCGATGTAGGTGTTTTTATCCTGCAATAAATCCATCATTTTTTGTCATAGTCGGCTTTATCCATTATTACCGTCTTATTGCTTTTATCCGGTTTTAAGATTATTATTTGCGGGTTGTTTTTTATAAAAGTTTTAGTTTGGTTTAACTCTTTTTGGAAAAGTTTATCGTTATTATTATTTCTGCATTTTACTTTTGAATTTTGTTTATAATTAGTGATTACATTACAAATCTTTGATCTTATTTCTACTTTTTTGTCTTCCGTAAAAGAGGTTATTCCGCTCTCAATATTAGCAATTATATTTTTTGTGGGTCATTGTATATATATATATAAATGTATTGAAAAATTCAAAAGATTCTTGGTAGTAGTGGCATACAATGAAGTAAAAGTAATAACAATATGATAACTGGTTGTCAATTAGAAAACAATGACAAATATAAAATGCAAATCACAATGTATAATTGAAAATGTAATCAAATAAGCAATAGGACAGTCGGGATTACTTATATATATATATATATATTTGGCAAAGAATTGTAATATATTTTATATATATATATATATATATATTATAATATTAATATTATATAATATTAATAATTTTAAAATAATGAAATAGAAAGAAAAAAAATGAAAAAAAGTATTGCTTTGTTGGGTAGTTTCAAGAATAACAATTTTGTACTTACATTTCTAATTTTTTATAACAATTCAAAAAGAAAATGCGATAATTTTAAGTTTCAAAATAAATTTAATAGTAATTCCACTACAATATTGTTTCGTCACGCAGTGACTTCATCAGGTGGATGAATGAATGATAAATTTACAAATGTACAAGATATATATACTAAGCCTAAGGTTACAAATTTAAAGAAAGTAAGGGAGGTGTTACATATATCAGTATGGTCATTTAATGCTAATCCTAGTTTATTGTACCTAGAAATTTCTACAGATTTAAGTAAATCTAGTTTTTTACTTTTTTCTTGTATATGCAGGATTCTATAGTTATTATTAAAATTATGATTATTTTCTATACAATGACTAGCAAAGGTAGAATCTGATTTCCTATCTCTATAACTTCTTTGATGTTTGGATATCCGTTGAGTAAAGGTTCGTCCTGTTTGGCCAATGTATGACATATTACACTCACATGTTAATTTATAGACACTTGAACCAAGTTTTTTGTCCGATTTGTCCTTATTGTTTTTTAAAAATCTTTCAACTGTATTATTAGTTCTATATGCTATGGCAGTGTTAGAGGCTTTCTTGATTAGAGAACACATTTTATCTGATGTTTTACCGATGTAAGTAACGGAAGAATAATGTAATGGATCTTTTATCACATGACCCAAAAAAAAACACTTTTTTTCCGTGAGAAAACTAGATATATAGTTTTCTATTAGTACTCGACGTAACTTCCAAAATATACTAAATATGTAGCACGCATTAAATGAAACGAATGAATGTGTGTAGTATTAGAATAATTTAAGTAGAAGAGACTATGGAATAGACAAAATAAATGTCATATCAGTCAAATGTCAATAACAGTAGGTTTCATATAATCCAACCATATTGTATATTTTTAACACGTGATTTTAAAAATGTTCAGCGATTACCAAATAGTTTATAATCCTTTGGATAGATAGCGCCACTCGTAATTGAGAAATAAACTAAATTATTTGTCTTTCACATTTATATTTCATCTCTCTGACTTGTTTTTCAAGCACAAGATAGAAGACTCTATAATAACTGTCTTTTCTGTACTGTTATCCATGCCAAATAAATATTGTTATTATTATTATTATTATTATCACGACTATTATGCGAGAATGAATGTCCACGGCATATTTTCATTTTCAATTAGAAATCGACGCCAAACGCTAGTATATAATTTCAAAGCTTTGTGTTGTATGCCTCTGATATACTGACCTATTATTAATCAAACACAAATCGGTATCAATTGTCTCCAGTCTCTTTTTTAATATCCTTTTAATAAATGGATACTTTTCGATGTGGAAAATTTCCGACTTTCATTATATCTACTGCTCAAAGATATTTCAGAATGCGGGCTCTTTAATTAAAAATTTCCCCGCTCTAGAAGTGTTTTGTACAGCATTTTTGTTTCAGGATTGTCCGCCTACGTCTACCCATTTCTTGTTTGTTTTTTTGTTGTCCTCAGCAAAATAGAATCTTGTCCTTCCTGTATTTGTATTTAAAATCACGAAATGAGACAATTGCCCCAATAAGAAATTAAATTTAAAAAGGACTACATTTTGTTCAGAAAAGATGTTCAATGCCGGGCATGTTTATGTGATTTCTGTGCGAAATAATAGTGAGTTTTAAGAAAACAGACCAAATCAATCAAATGAGAATAATAAAAATTTAGTCCGTATGTTTATTTCTCTTATTATTTCAAGAACTGTATCCACTATTAATTTAATAATATAAATTGCATTACAGTAGTCCATATATAAGCAATAAATAAAGTGTCGGGGTTATCAGTCTGTGTAGATTTCTTCAATAAGACTCAATTGGTTCATTAGACTCTATATTTCGCCAATGCGTATTGGCTGTATCAGGAGTGCTGTAAAAATCATTAAATTTGCTCAAACATAAGTAGAACAATTCAAAATAGTGCTTACAACAATAAACATATCTTTGATTATGACAATGTCCAAATATTAAGCAAAGAGCGTAATTATGAACACAGAATAGTACTTGAAATGATTTATATTAACAAAGTGACCGACTCAATTAATCACAAAACACATACAAATAACTTAAGTGTGATTTATTCCAACCTGTTACGCGTTTGTGAACAGATTATATTATTTCCAAGATATTTAATTTCTGTGCTTTACTTCATTAAAATTTCCTGTAATTTAGTTTACTCAAACTGATTTAAATAATTTCGGATAATATTAACATCGATACATGGCACTTGATTTTATTAAATTTTCTGTTACAAACAAATACAGTATTTAGAGTGGGGTGGTAAGTTTACGAAACCGTACCTCCTCTATTGTTGTCTGGAAAAACCGAACATTAATGGGTTGTAAGTTTCATTAAAAGTTCTCGGAAGGATCAAATAGCAATACAATTATGTAATATAAATATATGAGCCCTGCTGTGCGTTTACGGGTTTCTTCAATTACAGAATATCTATAATTCTGAAATCCGGCAAATGTTTATGTATTTTTAAGTACTATAACGGCATGATGCTAATAAAAGAAAGAAGAAAGAGCTAATTGAGACAAGGCATTTTACCGATTTTCTAGAACGGACAATAGAGGAGTTTCTAAGAAAGAGATTACATAAGGAGACTGATTTCCCTCTCGGTCTTTCCAGATTTAATTATAAATATACATTATTTTACGAGTATGAAGTAATAAAATGACTGTAAGCACTTATACACAGAAATATGCATGTTGTAATTAATTGTACCTTTGTAAAATAAAGCAAATTGAGATTAAAACTAAACTTATATATGTTTTACATAGAACAGAGAATATTACTTCATAAAAAAGAATAAAAGAAAAATAATAAAAATTAACGTCCTTAACAAACAGGTAGAGCTATTTTTTATTCAAATAAACATTAATGGTACAATTATTATTGTTGAAAATTCGAAGACTAGAACATTCAAAATCCTTATCATTGGCTATTTGCTAAGTAGCAGATTTGATCTTCCGGTTTTCTGTGATAACAGAGACGTCGATATCTGATGATGTTGATGCAACATCCGTTCCACTAGCAGCACCAGCAATACGTTTGGAAACACGTAATTTGTTTACGGCGGACTCTTCGATATAACCATTAGCTGCAGTCGATGATTACTACTGTAAAGTGTTTCTTAATTCTAAACATCTTATTGTTATATTTTTATAATGAAATGATAAGGAATTTCAAATTAAAGAAACTGTCCAAGAAGTAAATGGTAAAAATTAAAAACGTACAGGATTATTCTAAAGAAAGAAAATAAAATGATGTCTTTATACTGAATCACTTTATACACGCACTATTCTTCAATTGGCCTTGAAGTTGATCGTATAAGGCCTAAAGCTTGCATACTTGCAGCCACAAGCTGAGAGACTGGGATTACACTGCCATCACGGCACATAACTCGTAATCTACCACTTCTATTAAGGGCGTGCCTCCCGTCACAACAGCTGTACTGTTACTTTCAAAATTGCTTAAAAAAATAATTCTACACAAAAAAATAGGAATTTTTCAGTTTGCAAACTAAAATTGTCTGAGGAACTATTTAGAATATTGTTTCTTAAGTAATTCTTGTAATTAAATTTTCTTATTAAATTCACCACACCATATTGATTCAACGACCGGTTTTTGCATTAGTTAGCGCTCCTCAGAGTGATGAGATAAATTTATTTTGTAATTTTAGAATCTCAAATTTGGGTTAGCGATGCAAAAGGCATACATTTATAATGTCAAGGCCAGTTTTTGTACTAATTTATTATCTTAAAGAAGTTATGTGTTTTAGAAATAACGACAAGAATGCATGAATATGATTTATGTCTACTAACTATGGCTAGTTCACAAAAGAAAGAAACAACCTCTACGCGCCAGCTGCACATTTGACGAACGATATTAAAAAAAATACTTTATGTAATTATTTTTAAATATAAAAAGTATTAAACAGTAAACATTGTCACGCACATTTTACACGCGGTTTTTGCAAGGTAATCGCGTCGTCTATCCCCACTTTACGGCATCTCTACTGGTCCTAGCGAAGATGAAAATCTATCGGAATCGGTCGGCTATTGCAGACTTAAATGCGAGTGACAGTTTAATTACAAACTGTCACTCGCATTTAAATGTCATATATACGTATAATATTCGAGTGTATAATAACATAACAGTTATGAGCAAGCGAAAATTGGCTTATTATAAAACATCAACAGTACCGTAAGTACTCATTCTTTATATTTTATATTTCGCATCTATAGTATTCCTTTATCTATGATAGAATCTGAGAATGAAACCGAAGCGCTGTGATCGAAACCGAATATCGTCTAGCTCCACCTAATCACACCCCCTTGCGTATACCCGTCCCGCGAGTAATATAAGTTGCATAAGTTTCTAATTGTTGGTAAACGCCCCTCTTAATATTGTTTCATTACAATTTATTGCCTATTATAGGTACGTGCGTCTTCGCTGATGATTTGCTAATCCGAAACTTATCCTTTTTATAATAGAAAACATTCAAGGGACAAATGCTTTCTAATCTTACTTCATAATTTTGTTATGGAACTTCATAGTTTCTCTCCAATTCATTAAGAATAAATTTTTTGCAGTACTTACAAAACGCAAAAGAAAGTTTTTCAAGGAAATTTGTTTTAATGAAATCTAGGATGATCATTTAATTTAGGATGTGCAAGGAAAATTTATAAATTTAATCGCTAACCGTATAACAAGCAATGCAAGAACAATGAAATTAAGACCTGCCTTAATAATAAAACTTTTATCACCTTACGCTATATAGCTAATATACAACTTTATCACCTGCCGTAATAGAATTTTAAATGACTATAACACAAATAGTTGGGCTCGTTTCAGTTATGTATGTAATAGACTAGTAAACTAGTAGACCAGCGACTTTAAAATGAATCCGTTTGAAATTCCATGTTAACACCTCTATAAAGATAAAGATGTTAATATAGAAGGATTTTGTAATTATTTAAAATGATCAATATGAGGAACATTATATAAACACTGCTGTTTGTTTCCTTATTTTGATTTTGTTGATGGATACAGCATTTGAGAAAAATACCAATGGTTCATTAACAAACAGTGCTATAAAAAGATAAAAGATATTTAAAACGTAGCAAAACAACATTGGATTATTAATATTTGTGCCTACTGTGTAAAATCGGCTTTTCAATACGAAAAACATACGATTCAATAGAGCACAATACATTTCCTAATGTGATGGAAAACGTGACTTTGTCCGTAGTAGTAGAGTAAGTACATTAATGCAGGCGACATTTTAGACTGAGTTCGATAACAATCTTTCATTTGCTACGGTTTATTGTATAAGCCGATGGAAGTAATACTCAATTTCCGTTAAATATTGCAATACGATCTTTAAATTGTAACTTTAAATGTTCAATTTTAGATGGTAGATATTATTTGAACACGTTTAAGATTTTTGATTTTAATCTATGTTCTCCGCGCTTGCAGAATATTAACATGTTAAAAGAGTGTAAGATTAAAGTTCCCTTTGAAATTTTTTTAAATAAAGCAGCAGGAATTTGAAAGTACAGAGTTACTAAGAAAGATATAGACGCTTTTAATATTGTATAATGCAAGAGTTATCTGTAATACGTATATAGACGCACGATTTTATTGCTAGGTTAAGGAACTCCAGAAGTTTTGCTAAGGCATATGATTTTTAATGAAGTATTCAAACTTTAAATATTTTTAATGTATATTATTATATTATTAATTGTTGTTCTCGTCAGTGCGTTGTAGCCAAGAAATAAGATGGGATAACCTTGGAGATGAAAAGCAACAATCAGAGACAGACTACCAATTGAGGCTTCAGCCAGGATGTCTTCGATATTGAGGAAGCATCTAAACGTTGCCGCGAGGTAGACATTGTCCACCTGCGTTCTATCTGAACCTACAGATTCCGTACATGTCTCTGATTGTTGCTATTCATCTTCAAGGATATCCCATCTTATTCCTTGGCTACACTGTATACAAGGTGTCTAAAGTTAAGTGTTCACCATTGCTAACTTTGTTATTATTGAAGCTACGAAGTCGGTTAAATTAGTAAACTAGTAGGACTTTTTTTGTTGATTAAGTTAGTCAAAACAGAAAAACAATTGAAGAGCTAGTTTATGAGATATTCACGAAAGCAAAATGGAACATCCTGTATATTTCGACATACCTTGAAACAGAGTTAAATTCTAAACAAAAAGTAAGTAATACAGTATCGTCCTAAATTTAAAAATAAGCGAATAAAAAGCACTTAAACTCATTAATTATCATTACGTTAATATGTAAGTAGTATTAAAATAATGATAATCAAAGAGTTTAAGTGCATTTTATTCCTTATTTTTAAATTTAAGTCGATAGAGTATTACTTACTTTTTGTTTAGAATTTAACTCTGTTTCAAGGTATGTCGAAATATACAGGATGTTCCATTTTGCTTTTGTGAATATCTCAGAAACTAGCTCTTCAATTGTTTCTCTGTTTTGACTAACTTAATCAGCAAAAAAAAAGTCCTACTAGTTTGCTAATTTAACCGACTTCGTAGCTTCAATAATAACAAAGTTAGCAATGGTGAACACTTAACTTTAGACACCTTGTATATATATCCAATATTATTCTTCCGTAATTGGATAGAAATAAGAAAAAAACAGTTGTTACATTTGCGAAGTTTCGTTTATTTTAACTTCTTCATAGCTAAAAGATTAAAAAAAAAATACATGAAACACAGTCAACCAGCAATTAAGGACATTTTTTTATATATTTCTTACCTCGGTAATCTATTATTAAATACATGGATGTTATTATTCTACACAACTCTGTTCAATATTAATATTTAACATATACCGCATGTGTCAAATATCATTGGGCATAGGGAATCAATGCATGTAATACGTGGCAACGTGCTAGCCCTACTGTACACATACAAGTTAGTAGTAGTAACCACTGGAATGAGAAATAATATTTACGAGTTGAAAGGATTTGTTTTTCTTTTTTCTTCCAGTAGATGCAGAGAATTCTTAAGCTGCATGACACAAACAAAAGCGTAATTCTAATAAAATTTAAAAAGAACCATAACAAAATAAAAAAATAACCCTAATAAAATAAATAAGAAAGGATTCCGAAAATAATAATAAACTATACAAGGGGCTCAAAAATTCCTCCTTGCACCACACAAAAAGTCATTTGGAGATAGATCAGGAGATCGCGGAGGCCACTTGATGTTTACCGTTCTAGTAATGAGACGGCCAGGAAAAGTATTCCCTAGAAATTCCTTTATCTCGACTACATTATGTGCTAGACAGCCATCATGTTGAAACCAAACGATTTCCTGATTTATTCCAGTGTTTTGAATGGCGGGAAGTATTTGATTTTGCAATAATTCGAGGTACGTGTCGGCATTTAATATACCATCAATAAAAAAACGGTCCTATCAAATGGTCACCTAAAATACCTGCCCAAATGTTTACTTTTTGATGATATTGGGTTCTGTTTGCAAAATGCCGGTGTTCATTTTCCGTAGCCCAAGAACAGACGGATTGGGCTTTCCTTGCATTGGAAAAGTTGACTCATCAGTGAAGCAAATACTTCTAACGAAATTGTCGTCTCGATGTATCTTATTCATAACGGATTGACGAAACTCTGTTCTTCGAAAATGGTCCTCCGGAAATATTTCTTGGGTTTTCGAATATTTAAAACATTTCAGACCATTACGTTTCCAAATACGTGAAACATTTTTGTTACTTATACCCAAATCCTCGACACCACTTCTAGTTGATATCGTGTTGTCAATTTCCACAATACTACAAACTAATACATCCCGCCATTCACTTGTCTCAATTTTTTGTGCGGATATCTCTCTTGGTTTGCATTTCGTGCAGTTATTGTGACAGAAACATGTTTTAAATGTATTGATAATATTATAAATCGTTTGTCTGCAAGGTACAGGACGGCCTTCAAAAGTCAGCGCAAACATATTTTTGTACTTCATTGCAGAATTACTACCATAAAACCATTTTACTATCTGAAGCTTTTCAGCGGGTGTATATTACAGACTCATTATAAATTAATTTTATCGAATGCTTTTATTGCACACCGCAACGTGTCCACAGCTAAACATTGAATGTAAAATCTGGGTCGGGATCGGAGAAAATCGTTGTGGTGTCGGTTGTCGCCGGCATTGGTGACGGACAGTAGGGGTACCACGTTGCCACGTATTACATACATACTGCTATGATATTAGTACAATTGTTCTAGGGTTGCCGCGATATAGCTCAGAAAACAAAATTCTCTCTCTCTCAGGTTCCCTCGGCGAAACTGTACAATGTTCACGTCAGGAATCGTGATCTTAGGAAACAGTATAAAAAAACAACAAATTAATTGAAGACAAAAAAATGAAATAATTATTTAATTATCTTTTCTAAAATTCTTAATAAAATTGAAAAACATATCAGATATAATTATTTATTATAAAAAAACAAAAAAAAAACTTTAATTAACAAATTCTCAAGAAAAAACCCTACCCACTAATTGACCAGATAGGATAAAAAAAACTTGTACTGACAAACGCGACAAAATTTACCTAATTAATTACTGAAAATTATTCACAAAGTCCATACAAAATAATAATTACTTAAATTGAATAAATTAAATACCTATAATTAAAATACATCAAATTATAGCCAACTAATACAGTACAGAAAATTATCTAATTTAATAGCTTCTCAATAAATATAAAATATTTTCAAACACGTGCTGGAAAAACAAAATGAAGGATACGAGTCTACTTTTACAATATTAAAATTTTCTCTTATTATAATAAAGAATGCATTCTCTTTTTTAAAAGTAAATACTTAACTTGTATAACAGCAATAAAACTAATTAATACACAAACTTGATTAAATCTCGGCTCCTTAAAATCAAATGAAAATTATAACAATTTTTATTCAAACAAAATATATCTCTAATAAAAGAACTGCATGTAACGGGAGACCAAGATCTAATGTCCTTCAACATTAAACACACGGCCAGTGAAAGTCACGCATCCCTTCCACATTAAAATAAAATTCGCACATCTATACTATATTAAAATATCAAGTTAAGGAGCGTAAATAATCTTTCTGGCATCTTCTCTTTTAAATTCATATAACAACAAAATAAATATTAATATACACAGATTACCAAAAGACTACTATACCTCCCAAATTCTTAAACAGAAACCAAAATACAGTGTGTACCAAAACATTTGCCCCACAGAAAAATAAATTTGAAATAAATCAATTTATTTAATTTTACTTATCCATAATATATAAAAAAACCATAGCAATACGTAGATATCGCACGTATATATGTATACGTATAATTGTTTCTATATATTCGCATTTTCAGTTTTACATGTTTAATTTTTTTTGCATTATATCTTGTTAGTCACTGACACTTTTTAGATGACAAATTATTATTTTGTTATTAATTATCTTAGTCTCGTTACGCCAAGATAAATAGTTATTTTTATATATACATATATGTTTTATATACAAAAATAAACTGATAAATAAAAAATAAATTTTAATTTGATGCTATAAAACTTTTGCCTCATAATGTAACATTTCAAACGATCGTAGTGCTTCATCATTTCTAGTTGTTGGACTATAGTATGCTTGCAATAGATAGGGTATTTATTTACATTTACAAAAGTAATGGCGCGGAAATTACTGCACTATTATAATCGTAGGTAAAATCATTTTTACACTGCTACTATTCTTTTCATTCAGTCTATTCTATATAATAAAAAATGTTACACGTTCCTGCCTTTTATGGTAAAAACCAAGTCCTTTTCCTTCAATGGCCCTGTCAGCCTCTTTTTAGGTTCGGAATTATTAATAGATCACTTGTTATATATCACATATCTTGCTGTACGACATTAAGACTCAGCAGTTTTATCGCTCGAAACGCGCCCCTGGTTTTATACACGATGGGATTGAAATGACGGTCAGCTACTCCCGAGTATATACCAGTGGTGAGTTTATGCGCGAGAGGAGAACTGATACCGGAGTTAAAGAAGACTGATGACTTATTTATTCTACAGCGGAACTGTCAAACGTAACCCGTACCGGCTTGTACTTAATAAAATACGCAATGTTCCCGGGGTAGATTTCAAAAGTTAATGTATAAGCTTACCAAGGAAAAAAGATAGGGGGAAAACTGATGTAAGTTTTACGTTTAAAATTGGGGTGGGTAAGAATTTTATAGGGATGCAACAAATTGGGCACAAACCGATGGTGCTTTAATGGATCCGTTGTCCCCTTCACTTATATATTACGTTGATATAAATTGAATATTCTTCCATTGGTTACTTATTATTAAAGATATAACATTTTTTAAAGTAGTAAAGTATTAGTATTTTTAACACTTACTAAGAGAAGAAGAACGCAAAAAACAATTGAAACATCTTATTTTCAAAGATTTAAAGTAATATATTTCATTTTAATGGAAATTGCTGTACGTTATATTTATATTATATTTTATAGAATGACAATTAAAAGATATATGGAAAACAAACTTACGCAATTAAGTTAGAGGAGGTACTTTTACTTTCTTATACGTAGTATAAGGAAGTATTGTGATGATGAAAATTTTCGACCTCGAGATTTTTGCAGATGTCCACGTTTTGAGGTCCCCTGATACCAAAAAAGTGGTTTTTAAAAAATGTCTCTCTGTGTGTGTGTGTGTGTGTGTGTGTCTGTGTGTGTGTGTGTGTGTGTGTGTGTGTGACCACGATAGCGGTCAAACCGCTATAGATATCAATTCCAACTTTTGTATTTACGAATATAATCTCCCTCTTGAGAACTGATTAGATTTTGAGCAAAATCGCCAGACCGGAAGTAGTAGTTTACTTCAGTGAAAAAATCAAATTTTGCAAATATTTCGTTAATTACTAAGTTTAAACAAATTTATAAAGGATTCAAATGTACTCAAAATTAAATTTGAGAAAAATTGTACTAATAAAGTTTTTCGAAATTCCTACCGGAAGTAGGTCTTTTACTCTTATCGAAAATCAGTTTTTTGCGAATATTTCGCAAGTCATGCTTTTTAGACAGGTACGCTACGAATATAAAAGTATTTAGAATGTACTTTTAAATATCTTTTATATAAAAAAAATTCCAAAATTCAGACCGGAAGTACCACTTTTACTCTTATCGAATAGCGATTTTTTGCAAATATGTCGTAAATTATGCATTCTATATATATTTATGAAGAGTACAAAAGTATTTAGAGTTTGATTTGGAATATTTTTTGTATAAATGAAATTTCAAAATTCGGACCGGAAGTAACACTTTCATACGTATAAGAAAGTCGTGTGGTGGCCACACCTCATTTTTTTAAGAGGTGATCAATAGTACCTTCTCCCAAGTTCCAGAATCTTGCGTCAATGTTATCGTACATACGATAATATATCAGAGATATCTTAATTTTTTTATTAATAGATTTATTCTAAATTTGAGTTTGGCATCAATTTCTGCTTCGATCAAGATGAAAATTAACCAAAAAAATAATAGTCACGTGATTCGCATTATCTGTCAAATTTAAATTTTTTTCCAAAAAAAATTCAAAAGTGGGGTTATTTCTCAAAATATCGAAAAAAGTTATTAGAAAAAGTTTTTCTAAAAACAATTTTTAGCCCATATGCAAAATTTCAGCTGCATAAGATAATTTAGATTTTTTGCCAATTTTTTTGTAAATTGCACCACTGTTGCGAAATAAGACAACGCAACCTACATAAAACTTTTTAGTTTTAACAATGCTTTATTCCAGACACATTTTCTTTAAGGCAGCGCCATATTCAATGTTTGTTTTTCTACAAAGTTTATTTGTTTTTGACCCTGTATAAGGTAACTTCATAAAATAACTATTTTTGAAAATGTAGTTTGTGTCTAAAAGTAATACACATTAATATTAAGAAAATAGTTTAATTGAAAAGTCAAATTTTCTAATAAAATAATCATAATACATTATAAAAATGAAACGCATTTAAAATTCCACCTTTTCAATTAATAACAATATGTATTTTTGGTATTTGAATATTAAATTAAACATAATTTGAAAAACCTAAAAATTAAAATTACATTTCTGTGTGCCTCCCATTGCGTTCAATACAAACAATTGTTCTTCTTGATACATCTTTAATTGAGTTTCTGATACTAAGGGGCCTTATTTCTAAAATACAGTTTCGAATCACCGTTTCCAAATGATCAACATTACGGAAAGGTTTTTCTTTGTAAACTTTTTGTTTTAGGTAACCCCACAAGAAAAAATCAAGTGGGGTTAAATCCGAAGACCTACCCGGCCAGTATTGCTCCATATTACGCCCAATTACTTTGCCCCTAAATATTTCCAAGAGGCGTTCTTGAACCCGTCTTGTAGTATGGATGGGAGCACCGTCACACTGGTACCACAAATTATGCCTTATTTCAATAGGCATATTGTCCAAAACTTCAATGACCTCGGTGTTAAGGAAGCGTAGGTATTCTTCAGAATTTAAATTGCCTCTAAAAAAATAAGGCCCAACAACTTGATCGTTTAAAATACCGCACCACACATTAGTTTTAAAGGAATACTGGTCCTTGCATTCTATTATAAAATTTGGATTTTCTTGAGCCCACCATTTACAATTTTGAGAGCTAACAACGCCGTTTGAAGTGAAAATGGCCTCGTCGGTCCATAAAACGTGAAACGGAAAGGACACATTTTCTTCTTTTTCCCCCTGGTACCAAAAAGAGAATCCCAAACGTATGTCAAAATCTTGTTCCTTAAGAGTATTTATAAATTTAGGTTTATACGGCTTAAATTTATTTTTGTGCAAAATATTCCTTACACTCTCTCTTTAAACGTCAGTTCTGCGAGAAACATGTCTAATACTAGTTTGACCATGTTCCACAATATCTAGGCAAACATTTAATTGGACTTCTTCACTATGTTTTATAGGATTGTGAGGTTTTTTAAATGAACTTTCCACCGATCCAGTTGATTTAAATTGCAACATAATCCTACTCACAGTAGATTGTTACACATTTTTGCCTGGATGCCTTTCATTAAAAATGTTGGCCGCTGCACGATGACTTGTGTTTTCACCACATATTAATACAATTTCAATTCTTTCCTGTACAGTTAACATTTTTTTATTTAATACGCAATATTAATTAAAAGCCACTATGATAAACAGAAAGCGATTTGACTGTCATTAATAAAGCAAGGGCTTGTTGATCTTTTTTATCATTTGTTTTGCGGCCAACTTGTGTTTGGTGTATCATCGTAAGATACAAAACTAGTTAATTTTTTGGAAACTGAACTTAAATAATAAAAGACTATTTTTACTTTTTATAACATAGCTCCATAACAAATTTTAATAAAGGGGTTTTAAATTAAATCATTGAAACTAGTTAAACATACGTAAAGTTTAACGAAAATTTATTTTCCACTTAATGCAGACTTTACTTGTGACGCTGTGTACTTGTCTGTATTAATATTAATGTGTATTACTTTTAGACACAAACTACATTTTCAAAAATAGTTATTTTATGAAGTTACCTTATACAGGGTCAAAAACAAATAAACTTTGCATCACATGTGACCAAATTTTAATAGCCCTATTTGGATTTTGTAGAAAAACACACATTGAATATGGCGCTGCCTTAAAGAAAATGTGTCTGGAATAAAGCATTTTTAAAACTAAGAAGTTTTATGTAGGTTGAGTTGTATTATTTCGCAACAGTGGTGCAATTTACAAAAAATTGGCAAAAAATCTAATTTTGCATATGGGCTAAAAATTGTTTTTAGAAAAACTTTTTCTAATAACTTTTTTCAATATTTTGAGAAATAACTCCTCCACGTGATTCGCATTATCTGTCAAATTTAAATTTTTTTCCAAAAAAAATTTAAATTTGACAGATAATGCGAATCACGCGACTATTATTTTTTTGGTTAATTTTCATCTTGATCGAAGCAGAAATTGATGCCAAACTCAAATTTAGAATATTATTAATAAAAAAAAATCCCATATGATGCGGACTTCACTGGTCACACTGTATATTATATCAAGTGTTTTCTAATACTATCTATTGATTTTTCTAACTAATAACTTTAAAGTCGAAACTATCATCAGTGTAGATATAAAATAAATTATTATGGCAAGATATTGGAAGGAAGTTAACTTATTTCATTTTCAAAAAATCCTTTTTATTATCCGAATTTAAAAAAAAATATGCAAAATTAAACGCATGTAGGATAAAACGTTTATTGTGCCTTTCTCTATAGAAAACGTATTAAACAAAGTACTTGAAATGCAAAACGGAAACTCCTAGTACAATAGCATTGTGCATCAGTTTTAAAACATTTCCATTTAACTGGAAAAAATCGCTCTAAATTTATCTAGCTTTGTTTTATCTGCTGTACATACCTATACATACTATCTGTATACCCGGATACATACAAATACTTATATAAGAAAGACGAAATTGGTAGTTTTGAAAAGGTTACGTTATCAGTCAATTTTCACAAATTCCCTTAACACTACAATAGGTGTTCGGTGACAAAAGTGAAGGCGCTCGTTTGGACGCCGTAATCTACGATGGCAACAAAAAGTATATTAGCTAAAGTCAACTTGGGATTTGAATTAAAAGAGTTCGAATCTTCTTCCTACGTGCCAATAGGATTGCCCCGAAATCTCATTGACGTTGAGTGTTATATTTACTATTCAATTTAAGATGGATTTATTTATGCGCTTTAAAAGACGTCTACTTTGTTTCGTTTACTTTCTAAATGAATCGTGTTGTAATTTTTCCTGTTAATGAAGTGGTTAGAATAGGTGATGCGATCCTAGTTGTGTAAATACAAAGCTGGTCCATGATAGCGGGCGATTTTAAGAACTTTATTATTCGAAAAGCAACAGAATATAACTAAAACACAGTATACTAATAGAAATACTGACAATTTTTTTTTCTTAAAAATTATAGCCTCCTTCTTCTATAACTTCCTGAAGTCGAACGTTGAAATTCTGCACAACACAACATAATTTCTTGAATAATTTTTCTTTTCAGCTACGGCGTATCTCGTTGTTTATCAATAAAAACCTTGCTTTTGAGATAGCCCCACAAAAAGTAATTACACGCTAGATCTGTTAGGTCTGGCCATCTTGGAGGTCACTCAGTGTCCCCGTGTTTAGTAATAACGCAAACACAACGCATGAAGGGTCCGACGAACGCTTAATCATGTCCAATCACTTAGCCCATACAGGAGACCCGTTCATACTTTCTTATTTCGTAAGTTAAAAGTAGAATATGAAGACCTCAGCAAGCCATCAACATGGAACGATAAATGTAGGCCCCTAACAATAGTCAGACCCAACACACAAGTCCAGTCAACGATTGGCAAAACCTCATTTAATGCAAACAGCATTCACCCGTTCCAACGCAGAAAGCCCACCAAAGTCAGTCACAAAACACTTTACTGGGTTGAGCTATAGAAACTGTTTCTCTGAAAAAATTACTTAGAGCTTTCAGGTCATCATTGATTAATTTTATAGCTTGCTCCCTATTACTCACCGAGTATGAATGGTATAGTTATGCATCACCTGCATACGATGGTACTTACATGTATTTAATACAGTCGGAAGGTACGAAGTGTAAATATAAAAGAGCAAAGGATCAAGTACAGACCCTGCAGAACGCCTGCAGTTACAGGCAAGGGAGATGCAACATCCTGGTTCATCCTAACTTTCTGCGTTCTGTTGGTTAAGTAGTTCTTTAAAAAACCTACCGCGTGAACATTCATGTTCAAGTAAATAAATATTAATAATTATACTAGTTTTAATTATTATTATTTATTATTATTATTAAATACAATAGGTTCAAACCTTTAGTACACATCGGTAACAATATATTAGCTCATAATGTTTAAATCCTTGATATTTTAAAGATTCCTTCATAATATGTAAATACGAAATATTACTTTCAATCCATTTTAATATTTTATGCATATACATATATATAAGTGTCTAAGAATATCTTTTAAAAGAGGATCTGAGTTTTAATCATGCAAATGTATGCTCCTTTTCAGTAAAAGTTTTTTTTTTTCATATAGAAAACATTTTAAATATATTTTGAAATAAAGAGAGGGACTGGCAACTAAAATATATTACCAGGCCTTGTTTAAGGTTTTCAGTCTACCAATGACTCGGCCAACCACTGCTCCGATTTGGGGTTCCAACATACCTATATTAAAATACCGTTTTCTTCGTGGCAATAAGCAGGGAACACAGTTAACATATCGATGGTATTTTGCCAAAAGGGCGATTGTACCATTTCGTCGTTTCGAGAAAATTGTTCTGGAAATATAGGGGCAACCAAATTGAAAATAATTATACTCAAACCTTTCACATTAATAATCAAATGAATAAGTAATCAAAAAATACAAAATTAAATGTATTGTTAGTTTAAAATTTAAATTTTTGTGGATATTCGCCCTTTTTCCAGATTAGTGCTGGTAGATGTGGTGTATTGACCCCAAGTCCGCCCTTTGGTGTTTTATTTATTCGTCCAAACCTCTAATTAAGAGTTGGTGAGAATTTTTAATGATTAATTACAATAAAATCATAATAAAGAGTTCTAAAATATTTCGTTAAAAGTCAAGTAAGAAAAAAATTGTTTGTAAAAAAATATGAAAATACAAATAAAATTAAAGTAACAAAAAACTACAATAATACTCAAAAAATCAATAATTAGGTGTCTTCGTCCTCTTCATCGGTCTCCAAGAGCCTATCTTCCACGTTTGGTCTAAATGACATAAGATAGAGATGCAGTTTGTTATTTTATTCTTTGTACGTCTAATTACGAAAAGAAAAGAGTCCTGTAATTGAAAGATAAAATATTAAAAAAAAAACACTTACGGTGACTGGTTCTATAATCTGATAGTTTGTTTCAGTTATTAAAGAGAAAAGAAGTACTTGTACTTATGCCAGTTACCGACTAGACATAATTAACAATTTTTTCGTACCATATCGCATACCAAACATACAATCAACGAACAAAACTATTTCTAGGTTATGTTGCCTATAGTGCTGCCGCCACGTGCCCTAAAAAGATACTGAATTTTCGTACTGAATTAAAAAAAACGTACTGAATCTCAAGGGACAATAAAATTAATCACTAACACGTGTAATGACTTTATTCAACTTTCATAATCCTAAATAACTATTTACCACAACCATATATCCACATTTTTCAGCTTCCTAGAATAATTTTTAAATATTATACGGGAATTTTCGGTTCCTTTTTACGATTTGTCATTTGTATTTCAAATGATATTCCTTCTTATGTAAATAATATAATAATTTAAAGCAGTCGAACTAATGCATATTTATTATATGTATGTCAAACAGACAATACATAATGAAATTCATAAAAAAATTCAAGTACAATTTACGAAAGAATTTTTATTCTTTTGCTTTCTGTGGCCGGGAGTCGACAATGTACATGTATGTCCCGTTTGCAAACTTTTTGCATAAATTTAACACACTGTATTCAGTTTTACATTAAACTGTCTTCCTACGTCAACAGAAGATTTTCCCTTGCGTATTTCGTTACTAATTTTGGCATTTCGCATTCGCCATCTCAACCAACATTCCATGTTGCAGTAATGACAATTTTTGAAATTGTTTTGACAAAAGGTGTAAGGTAACCGAAAAACGCTGTAAAATTACTTTTTACTAAAATTAATAAGCTCTTCACTAGGTTCCCATTGATGGCAAGCCATATTGCCAATCAGTTGCTTGGCAAATAATAAATTTTCGACCGTATATATATTTAAACTATTTCTATACTTGTTTTTTTATAATTCTATATAACAGATAATTTCAAATAAGAATTTTTTTTAGTACTTGGATTTAATTTAGTACTGAAACCTTCAAGTTTGTACTGAATTTAGCTCTTTTTGCAAAATGGCGTACTGACGTACTGGATTTGTAAATGTTGTACTGAATTCGGTACAAATGTACTGAAACGGCAGCACTGCCTATAGTAAAGCAATGCACGTTCGCCCTTTAGACGTTTTAGCTTTGTTACATTCGTCCTTTTGGACGGATTGTTCTGAACACATTCGCCCAAAGGAAAAATGTATTTTTGATTACCAACACCTTAAATTCCACCAAATACTTTCATCCTTTTGCCAACATTATCTTACAGTAGGTACTTATTTTTTGGTACATAAAGCTCTAAATCGTTAAATTGGCGCGTTCGCCCTTTTGGCAAAATACCATCGATATATTTGCGATGTTGCCATCAAAATCAATCTTTTTATATACAGGGTTAGTTTTAAATAGCGTCATTAAAAAAAGGGGGTGAAAGAAAAAGAAGAGTCTGGGGGCCCACCTTGAGGATTCTCTTTTTCGACGGTGGACATTATCGGACATAATTAATAATATCAAGTCCCCCGCTGTGGGCTACAATGGCATAGATGTGTGCATGATTCGGCTTTGCGTCCCATATTTTGTACCCTACATAGCTCATATTATCAACTTTTGCATACTTCTGAATTATTATCCCACCTGTTTAAAGAGGGCGCTGGTGATTGCGTTACCTAAGAGGAACCAGGTTCACGATTTGAAAGATCTTCGGCCTATAAGTGTGTTATCTGTGCTGGATAAAGTTTTTGGGCGTGTTATGGAGTTGCAGATGAGGAGATATGTGTCGGATATGAAACTTTTGCCGAGTGTTCAATCGGGGTTTAGGTCGGGTTTCAGTTGCACCACTGCATTACTGTGTGAAGGATGACATTCTGCGTGCCACGGACCGAGATCTAGTCACTGTTCACGTGTTGCTGGATTATTCCAAGGTCTTTGACACGGTGAATCATGCAACACTCTTTGATATACTCAAAAATAAGGGCTTTTGCCATGATTCTCTACAATTACTAACCTCATTTCTTTTTAATAGGTCTCAATGTGTAAAAATCGGCGACAGGACTTCTGCGCCGCTTATTTTGCAACGGCGTGTACCGCAGGGCTCTGTCCTGAGTCCTCTTTTGTTCTCCGTATACACCTCATCTCTTATCAATCATTTACGATATGCAAAAATACATCTGTATGCGGACGATGCCCAGGTATATTACTTATTTAGAGCTTCGGATTGTGTGGAGGCTGTTCAAACAATGAATGAGGATCTGGAGGCTATTCGATCCGAGTCTCTCAGGTACTCACTGAATATTAATCCTGCAAAATCGCAGGCTTTGGTCTTTAGTAATAGGGAAATTGTTAACACATTGAACCCATCATTAGATGTCCACATTGGTGGTGTGGGGATTCCTGTGGTTGATAGCGCCACGAGTTTGGGCTTGACTCTGGATAACTCGCTTCGTTTTCGTGATCATGTGACTAACTGCATAAAATCGACATACATGAATTTGAAAAGCCTATATCCGAACAGATCAATACTAAATAGAAGCACGAAAAAATTACTGTCTTGACAATGCCACGGGCCTCCGAATACACAAAGCTCAAAATGTTTGTCTGAGATATATCCACGGAATCAGGAAATTTGAGCATGTGTCGCACAAGCTGATTGATACGGACTGGCTTAACATGCATAACAGAAGAGAACTACTAATCTTATTAAATCACAAAATTCTGACAAGTAGATGCCCGCCATACTTGTACTATAAAATGCGATTTAGAACGGACGTGCACAATCTTACCACGCGTTTTCGTGGTTGATATATCCATCGTCTCATAGACTCGCTCTGTTTGAGATATCTTTCTCATACGGTATTTATAAAAAATATAATGACATCCCTGTTGGTTGGAAAAGGTGCACGGCTACTCAATTCAAGAGAAAATTAAAGTCCTACTTTTTCGTGTACCAAGGATTGTGTTGATGTGCGCTTCGGTCTCTCAAGAGCGCTTCTTGTTATCTATGAAGTGTCAATGTTTATAACATGCAAACCATTATAGCTTTGAAATAATTATATGTATTGTTACCATTCTTACCCCGCTTCTTGTTATCTATGAAGTGTCAATTGTTATATCTTGCAAACCGTTATAGTTTTGAAATAATTATATATATTGTTCTTACCGCTATAAGTTTATAAGTTTGTATGTTATAACAATTTAAATTGTGCTCGCATGGAATTTAGCTTTATTTAATTTTAATTTTAATATTTAGTAGGTAGGCATTCTTGTAATAAGAGGGGAGCGAAGGGGGGGGGGCAAAATCTTTTTTCCGACTGAGCCTCGTCCTGAGATTGTGCATTTATAATTATACTTCTATTTTTTTTCTTTTCTTTTTTTTATATATACTTATGTAATTTGCACAATAAAGGCATTATTATTACTATTATTATTATTATTATTATATTATTATATTTTGCCATATTTCGCCTGTAGAGACCGCCACATTAGAAGGGCTATGATTTTAATTATTTTAGTGTACACTTTTACACTTTCTTGCTCTCTTTCTTTTCTTTTTAGAATTTATTATTTTTTTTATAACAAAAACACAATTTATGAACGAATATTTGCTCATAGTATTTTTTTAAAAATTCTATAAATATCTTGTTTAACTGTTAATTGTTGCATTATACCTGTTTTTCGCTATGTCTATATATGTACTTCATAGTTTTCAAGAATGTATATATAAAAAAGAAAATCAAATAAATTTTGTTTATTTTTTAATTAATTTGTAAGGCTAAAATGTAGAAAAATGGGCAGCTAGTTAGGTGCCATATTGTACCCTTAAAGTGATAAAAGTAATTTAAAATATAATAAATAAAATGTAGCTATCGGGAATTCATTATAGTTCATTTTATAATTATAAAATAGTTTATAGTCTTCAGATATAATATAACAAAAAAAACTAAACTGAATTACCTACATTAAATGTGTACGGCAATATACCTATAAATTTCTAAAACGCGCTTTGCAGATGTACCTCTATATAGGTTGCCTAAATCCCTGAAAGTTGTTGAGGTAAATTTGTAAAGTTCGATTGAAAACATAAATTAAAGTAAACAGAAGCCCGCCCATTCCAGTTTTTATATATAGTATTTATGAGTCGTGAAATGCGCTTGTATTTAATTGAAAATATTCCAATTCAATATTTGCTTTTAGAGACATTTACTTGAACATATCAGACACACACAGTAGCAAAATTTCCCATAACACGTAATTTATTTTTTTTTATGAAAAGAGTTAATTGAAAATTGGTACTTATCTTCCCAAACAAAATGCATCATCACATAAAGTCAATAAATGCCTTGAAAATGCAGAGTAGTGTAATCGAGTGCTAATGGAAATATAGTATTTTTAAATTCAAGTTACATAAATGCAATAGTATGCTTGATTTCATTATACGAGGGCTGTTCTCTTTCCGCTGTGCCTGCTAAAGTAAAAGACAATTTATTTACAAAAAATATTTATTTATAATTTTTCAAAGTATTCGTCTTCATAGTCAACGCATTTTTGCATCCGTGAAAACCTATCTTGAAAACATTTTCTTCAATCTTCTGACCGCAGTTTGTTTTGAAATAAGAAGTCGTTAGGTGCTAGGTCTGAAAATTCGTGGGTTTAAAAACGTCAACGTCTATTTAAAATTTGAATTTGCATTACATAAAGTCAACGTAATCAAAGCCCTAGTACATTACTATAAATAATATTTATTTGACCATTATCAGCTTTGTAATTAATAGTAGTATAAGAAAGTATTGAGATGACGAAAATGTTCGACTTCGAGATTTTTGCAGATGTCTTCGTTTTGAAGTCACCTGATATCGAAAAAGTGGATTTGCAAATATCTCTGTGTGTGTCTGTCTGTCTGGTCTCTTTGTCCGTCTGTGACCACGATAGCGGCCAAACGGCTGCAGGTACCAATACCAAACTTTATATTTAGGAATAAAATCTTCCTATTGAGATCTGATCAGATTTTCAGTAAAATCGGTAGACCGGAAGTAGTATTTTACTTCCGTAAAAAAATCAAGATTTCCCAATATCTCGTCAACTACTAAGTTTAGACAAATTTTTAAAGAATACAAATGTATTAAAAAATGAGTTTTAGAAAGATTTTATAAAATAGTTTTTCGAAATTCGTACAAGAAGAAATTTTATCTGTCAAGAAATATAACCTACATAAGCCATTTCGGCATTGTCATAAATAATATTTTTTATCGCCAACCGTCAGTAAAGTGATGCGTTACCATAGCGTTTTGCGGAGGTAAAGAAACACTTTATCGTACTGTACAATAAAGTACTTTACCTGCCGCTAATATCTGTCAGCGTAGCATGACTGATGACTTTTAAAAATAAATCGTTTGTCACTGTCATAAACTGTCAAAAGTTATTATATCTTTATTTCTTAAATTAACAATTTTAACGGTTGGCGATAAAATTTTGTATGCACCACGTCAGTAAAGTACCTTTACCGAACTCGTCTGTTACTCGCCGCGCTCGCTTCACTCGCTTGGCTCGTAAACCAGACTCGTTCGGTAAAGTATCACTTTACTGACTTGTTACATAAATAACTATTATCGCCAACCGTCAGTAAAGTGATGCGTTACCATAGCGTTTTACGGAGGTAAAGAAACACTTTATCGTACTGTACAATAAAGTACTTTACCTGCCGCTAATATCTGTCAGCGTAGCCATGACTGATGACTTTAAAAATAAATCGTTTGTCACTGTCATAAACTGTCATAAGTTGTTATATCTTTATTTCTTAAATTAACAATTTTCACGGTTGGCGATAAAATTTTGTATGCACCACGTCAGTAAAGTACCTTTACCGAACTCGTCTGTTACTCGCCGCGCTCGCTTCACTCGCTTGGCTCGTAAATCAGACTCGTTCGATAAAGTATCACTTTACTGACTTGTTACATAAATAACTATTATCGCCAACCGTCAGTAAAGTGATGCGTTACCATAGCGCTTTACGGAGGTAAAGAAACACTTTATCGTACTGTACAATAAAGTACTTTATTTCCTCTTGTCTTGTTAGATACCAATTACAGTCGTCTAGACTACCTAAGTAGACGACTCTTTACAGGAACGGTTCCTGTAAAGGGTTGCCATGGCGTCTTTACAGGCCCTTTCTGTCTGTCAAGACCTTTCAAAAAAAAAAAACATTTATAATAAATACTTCCTTTAATATTGTACAATTTTTAACGTTCACAATTCTTATCTATTTATAATAATTTATAATTTAATTAATAAAATATGTTATTAATGTTTACAAGAATAAAAGTTAACAGTACACTTCGATTCGGGATGAAAATTAAATGTTGCGCCAGGAACAGTCAAGTGGCTAGTACTTTGCAGCTGATCGTTATAATTATTCGAATTATGTATATCTAAAGTTTCAGATGCAGATGCTCTCTTAACTGTTCTGTCTCCTTGTATCATTTTAGCAATTTTAATTTTGTTTGTAACAGACTCTGCCATGTAACTTTCAGCGACAGACGATGACTTCCAAGAGCCATGGCGTTTTAAGGTTAATACATCAGCACCTGCATCTGCTAAAATGGTCGCTGAAGACCGGCGAAAACAATGGCCAGTGTAGCTTTCAGGATTTTCCAATCCCAAGAACGATGCTATGACACTCGGGAACTTGCCAAAACTTTTAATTCCTACCGGTTGTACGGTACGTATTTTCCATGACGGTAGGAGATAAAAAAGCGATTGTGATCAACATGGCACGGTCTTAATGATGCATATTGACGGTAGAGTTCCAAACAATTCAAACCTTCTCCATCGGCAACAATAGTGAACTTTCTGGGCACATGGGTTTTCGAATCAGGAATTTCAATAACAATATACTCTCCTTTGTCCTTAATATCGTTAACTCGCATCTTATACAATTCCTCACGACGGCACCCTCCATTTACACCAAATACTGTTGCCACCTGTGTGTAGAGTAAGATATGTTTAGATAACTACGCCGATAAGTTATCGAAACATACCTTTATCATTAAATATCTGTCATTTGGTGCTTCTGTCAAAAACCTATCAATATCTTGTCTGCTCAAATTTCTAGATTTTTTCGGTTGATAACCCAATGACTTCTTTTTTAAAAAGCTGGTTACTTTAGTAAATTTTCCAATATCAACGTTCTCGTACACTAACAACGTGGTCTTCAGCATAGACATAAAAGCCCACAGTGACGATGGTTTGTACTTAAGTGACTAATAAAAGGAATATAATCAGATGTGTTGGCATACAAACGTAATTTTTATTTACCTTTTCATAAATAAAGCTCATAATTAAATTTTCATTTCACACCTTTGATTCCTTTTTCTTTTCGCCATTCACTGAAAACCCTAAATTGCTTCTCATACCGTTCTTTGGATTTTTTAGGTATTAGGCAGGCATTGGCTGCGTTTACCGTATCTTCAATTTCTTTGCAAACAGCAGTAAAATCTCCCCGAAAGTCTTCATCCGCGATTAAGTCCATTACAATAACACTTTTTTTACAAAGAGCGACAAAGGGTTTTATTTTTGTAATTTTAATTACAAAACATACGAATCTCCTTGGTTACCATCACAGCAAACTAATTTTTCTACAGTGCAGAGACTGGCTTCGTATTACTGTATCATTTATTTATATTTATCTATTTCTACAAGAGGAAATAAAACGTTGTACGCAGCTCGCTTGCAATTAGTCTTTACTGGGCTCACCGGGTTATGGGACTCGCTCCTTCGTCGCTCGCCCCACAATCTTCCCGGCTCACCCGTAAAGACTAATTTACTAAGCTTGCCACGTAAATAACTATTACCTGCCGCTAATATCTGTCAGCGTAGCCATGACTGATGACTTTAAAAATAAATCGTTTGTCACTGTCATAAACTGTCATAAGTTATTATATCTTTATTTCTTAAATTAACAATTTTCACGGTTGGCGATAAAATTTTGTATGCACCACGTCAGTAAAGTACCTTTACCGAACTCGTCTGTTACTGGCCGCGCTCGCTTCACTCGCTTGGCTCGTAAATCAGACTCGTTCGATAAAGTATCACTTTACTGACTTGTAACATAAATAACTATTATCGCCAACCGTCAGTAAAGTGATGCGTTACCATAGCGTTTTACGGAGGTAAAGAAACACTTTATCGTACTGTACAATAAAGTACTTTACCTGCCGCTAATATCTGTCAGCGTAGCCATGACTGATGACATTAAAAATAAATCGTTTGTCACTGTCATAAACTGTCATAAGTTATTATATCTTTATTTCTTAAATTAACAATTTTCACGGTTGGCGATAAAATTTTGTATGCACCACGTCAGTAAAGTACCTTTACCGAACTCGTCTGTTACTCGCCGCGTTCGCTTCAGACTCGTTCGATAAAGTATCACTTTACTGACTTGTTACATAAATAACTATTATACACCATTTGACATTTGTCATAATTATCTTTTGACGTTTGTTCTAATTGTCATCTAAACATTTTAAATGTGCCAACAATGCTTTAGGAGCCAAACAGTATAGCCAAATGATATATAAAATATAGGTGTAGCAAAAATAATATTTAATAGCTTTATTTATAATATATATAACGGGTGCGGCATTAGTGTGTCGCCGGAGCTTAGCATGAAAACTAATAAAGTTGTAGCAATGAGACTTTACGTACATTTTTTAAATTTATTTACAAATATACAGGATGCTTTGTTACTTTAAATAGATTGCTATACTTTCTAGCTATTAGAATGCTAGTCCCACAAATTATCTTTGCTATGATATATGGATATGTGCACTTCAGACTGTTAGTTTTGGTTTTATTGATAATTTTGTTAAAATCTTGACAGTTGCAGCATCTAAAATTTTAAGCCTTAGTCTGAGAATGGGTATTTGTTTTGAGGTTGAACAGTGTGAATAAATATACAGGGTGTTAAATATGTTGTGTCTAAGTTATCGATCTTTATTGGCTATTTTCTCGTTTTTTTTTTAATCTAACCTATAATATTTTTTTAAGTTAGAATATTCCTTGTAAAATTGCCTTTAAACTGGTACCAATAGCATAGTACTTATTTCTAGTATTTTTAGTTATAACCCATTAATTGCATTTTGAAAATTTTCCATAATAAAACAATCCTAATCTGTGTTCAAATATCCGCCTCTATATCGACAGACTTACATTCTGAGCCATGTTGTTCTCATTTAATTGCTGCATGTTCGCTGCCGTTGCAGGAGGTGTTGCGTAAACAGTATTTTTGACAGTTTGTCACAGAACGAGATCTGGTGATCGCGGCAGTCAGCCTTTCATGTTTCCTCTCCCAATTCACCTATATTGGTGAGTACCCTATCTGAATGTCAGCACCATAATGTGATGATGCACCATCATGTTGGTACCACTATCTCCTTATGACGTTATGTGATAGGTCTTCTAAGAGCAATGGAAAATTATTTTGTAGAAAATTTGCATAATTGAAAGTATTGTTAAAAAAAGCTTGACCAATAATAGTGTTTCCTATAATGCTTCCCCAGGTATTAACACTCCATTTTTGTTGATATGAAATGGGTTGCACAAAATTAGGGTTTGTAGTATCATAATAATGGAATTTTTTTCTGTTTGTTATTCCACAATTAGCAAATATTCCTTTATTTTTGAAAAGCGCATGGTCTAGTGAATTTATCGTAATTGTAAAAGTAAATTTGTCGTAATTGTAAAAGTATCCATTCAAAATTTATGTTTCTTTAAAATCCTCCTCACAGCAGTGACTTCTATCCCCCGTGTTGTTTCGAAATTATCTTTGTAGATACGTGCGGATTTTCCACAATAGACTAGACGACTATCACTTCATTATCTTCTGTAACCATACTCTTACTTCTTTCATGTTTGACGTAATTCACTGAACCCGTTTTAAGAAACCTAATCAACAAATTTTCAAACGTTTTACTATCAGGTGCTCTTCGGTCGGGATATTCCATGGCATACGTTCTTGATGTTAAAAATGGAAAACTATTGCTTGCTCCAAGAGCCAAATACCATGTCTATGAGCACTTCCTTGAAAAAATTCATTTTAAAGCAAAAACTTCTAAAGGGAACAATAAACTATTAAGGTATGTAAATACCATAATAGTTTCAAATAATTTCAAAAAAACGATATGACTCACAGCAACGTAAATGCAACACGTAACAACTACTAACAAACAAACAGACAGTGTATGTGATTGGCTTCAATTTCAAAGCTCTAAATACATGTCTTCTTTTTTTTTTTTGGCGTGGCAACGCTGGCCGGGTATCGATAGTTATTTATACAGTAGATAAAAACATGTTTAAAACCATTAAAAAAATGTTATTCTCGAGGCAAGATCTTTGATTGTGTCGTTCGTTTTCGAACGATGTATCAAGTTAAATATGCATATGTATTTTAATGAAGCCTTTAGTAAAAAATAAATTTTAAACGGCGGATGGAAGAACATTTCTCTTTAAATCTGTTTTTGTTTGAGGTCTTGTTTGTGATTTTATTATATGTGCATTTTGCCAGTGACGTGTATTAAGTAGGAAAAAGACAAACCTATAATTATTAATTGCTTTATTATATTTAACTTCTGAAGATGACATTGAATAAATATAAATTAAATGTATCGAAATTTTCTATTAAACTATTTGTTTTTGCACATAAATGCTTTATACAAAATAAAACGTAAAACATTTCGCATCTTCATAAAAAATGTTCTTTTTATATCCCTCATCTTGCCATGTACGCTATTTTTCGGGCTTAATTTGATAACCTTTTTGTGTTCTTATTTGTACGTCGATCAGTGTTAGGGAAAGGGCCTATAATGTTAAATAACCATAATATTGCCGGATTAAATTTATTATGGTAGTAGTATATAACAGGGGGTGTGTTGTTTCCGGACAATTATATCGTAAAATTTACCGAAATTGAGAGTAAGCTATTTACTACTAAATCTACTCTTTTATTTTTGTGGCCATTTTTATGTTATTTATAAGTATCTTAGACATTTTATAGGAGTACTAAGTTTGCTGTATATTAAAGAAATCTGGACAATACGGAAACACCACGGCAATTAGTTGATATTAAATAGAAAGATGTGATTAAATTAGAAATAATAATAATATTTATATCTTTTATTTCTAAACGATAACATTATCAAAATTAGTAAGCCTTTTATAATTTATATAATAATTTATTTTTTAATTACTAAATACAATTAATTAATTTTTAAATCTGCAATATCCTATAGTTTATTTGTCATCAATTAGTAATGATTGAAAGAGTCTTTGACAGACGATTTTCTTAAAATATTGTCAAATTTATTTTATATTTATTTTGAATTATTTAAATGTATATAATATTTAACCCTAAGAAACAGATGTGAATTTATGTAACAACAAAAGAGAGGTGCCCAAAGATTATATACATACATATATAATAGATTATATAACAATATACAGAAAAAACAATCTTTTACTGCTTAAGACAGAATTATGGATTGTTTTAATAATTAATTAATTAATTCACAGTTTTATACATGTAATGTGACGTTCCGATTGTGTTTATAATCTTCATCAGACCTTTAATAAAAGAGGTAAAGATATACAAATTTTTCCATTAACTTAATGTGTGAATTAGCAACTTACACTAACATAGCACTGCTACAAAAAAAACATACAAACAAAGAATACGTATTAAAAATAATATATCACAGTTACAAACGACACATTAAAATACAGTATAAAATTTTTAAATAATTTAAAAGGTCCCGTACATATTAAAGCACTGCAGGGATGAAAACAAATAAATGCATTGACCATCTGGGCTGTCATGAATTGGGCACTCTATACCTGCCCCTTAATCTGGACACCTGAATTTGACACCAGACCGTGGATTAAACATTTTTTAAAACCTCTTTAAAAATACAACATTTCAATAGTGCGCCCATGGGCGATGAGTCGTGTCCGCGTCCTAGTTATAACAAATACATAATAAAAGATACCTTCACTTTTGCCATAGTTGTTAATGACATGAGAGTGTCGGTGGATGATGTTTTGGTGTCTTTTGATGTCATCGCCCTTTTTACGAACATTCCCATAGGATTGGTTGTTGCATTGGTATCAGACAATTGGGATCGCCTAGCTGCCAACACCGCAGTCCCAAAAGACGAATTTCTTGCAATACTAAGGTGAATTTTTGAAAGCGTATACTTTGTTTTTGAGAATGAATTTTACAGCCAAATCAAGGGAACACCTATATGGGTCTCTCCCTGTCTCCTGGTGTAGCCGACATAGTAATGAACACAATTATAAATCATATAATATCAAAAACTGAATTTGAAACTACCTTCAAGCTCTTCAACTCCCTTAACAACCAATTACAGTTCACTTGTGAAATTAAAGACAACGGCTATTTACTAAACTTGGATACGTTAGTAATTCAGGATGTCAACACTATAAATAGAAGTGGTACCGCAAACCATCAAATTCTAATAGGTTTCTGAATTATTTGTCCAATTATCCAAGCAAATATAAAATAAACCTGGTGAAATACTTAAAAAATCGAATAATGAAAATTTTGTATCCAGAATTCCCACTGCCTTAATTTTTTTTTTGATGACATTTTCTGGAACATGTTCCTGTGAAATTTGATGCCGATATAAATTGTTTTTTTTCTTTGGGCGTAGCTAGGCGGGGTATCGCCAGTTTTAATATAATTATAAAACTAAAGAATGCATATTCATGAATCAATCAGAAAAAAAGGAGCCATAGCAGGTAAAAATCATGGGAAAGATAGATAAAGGGAAAACATGTATAGATACCGGGTAAAACGAATCGAGAAAAAAAAACAGACAAAAAATATTCGTTGCATTAAAATTTATTTTCTATTAATTATATTGAATAACACATTTCGAAGTGAGATTTTTGCAATAAATAAACTCATGGACAAAATTAACGCACCACCGCATATATTTTGTGTTATTCCAAAATAATTATCCTTTTTAGTTTTCTAGTTATCTTACAAGTAGGCTGTGAACCTACTGGGACAGTTCAAAGAAATGCTGTAAACAAGGGTTTTCTTTTAAAAATACAATTGCAAATAAAAGCAATTTTGGCAAAACTTGATCCGAAATCTGATCGGAAATTTTTGCTTATTCGTGTCTTTAGCCACCAAGTTTATTTGTTATTGATAGTGTCAGTGCGAGTGTATACATTTTAGTAGTGAATCGCAAAACAAATTTGTCAGTGGAGGATGCAGTAAGAGCATAAACTTTACTGGATGAGGGATATTCGATGCGTCATGCTGCTAATGAGATAGGAAGAAACCATTCCAGCTTAAGTCACATGGTTAGACGATTAAACGAGACAATTTCTCACTTACGAAGGCCGAGACAAGGGCGAAACCCATGCACTAATGCAATAGATGAGCGTCTTCTTTGACAATCCGCTCTCAGAAGCAGAAGAACGACTAGTACCATCCTAAAAAACGAGCTCGTCGCCGCTCGCAATCTTCTTGTAGCTTCCCGAACAATTAGAAAGCTGGATTGGACAGCAGAAAACCGGCCAAGAAACCCCTGCTCACAAGAGAGCACAAAATCCAAAGATTGCGTTTTGCGAGAAATCATCAAGATTGGATTCTTAATGATTGGAAGATGGTTTTATTTTCAGACGAAGCGAGGATTAGCCTTAAATCTCCTGATGGATGTGAGCGTGTCTGGCGAAGGCCATGAGATAGATTTGCTAGTTGCAATATCTCTCCAAGAGTCCCGTTTGGTGGCGGCTCTGTAATGTTTTGGGAAGGCATATGTTTCGATGACCGCACAGAGTTGGTCCCTACGCGTGTTAGGTCAATGAATACAGATTACTATCTTGAATACATCGTTGTTGCCCATGTAATGCCATTTGCTCCTTTTGAGAGGCCGAATTGCTTGTTTGTGCAAAATAACGCTCGTCCTCATGTAGCTGGGCAAGTTATTCGCTATTTAAATGCTGTTGCTATGCCGTTCATGGAATGGCCAGCCAATAGTCCCGAGACGAACCCAATAGAGCTTTTATGGTACGATATTATAAAAAGGGTTCGACGCCGTACACCTCCACCTGCCCACCACAATCAACTGACAGAAGCAATTTAAGAATGGGAAAATACAGCTCAAGAAGTCGTTCAAAATTTGATCTTCAGCATGCCAATACGAATGGAAGCAGTAATTAGAAGTAGAGGAGGACATACACGATATTAGAATTGCTCTAAGTCCATAAATTCTATTGTTTCCGTTTGTTTTTTGTTTACATGTTTACATTTTATTAAGAAACTTCTTTTCTTGAAAACATCGCAATGTTTCGCTGATTTCATTTACAAGCTACTGGACAGTACCTAACAATAAGCTATCACGTTTTTTTTTTGCAATATTAAGTTCAGTATTTTAATTATATAAGTGGTGCGTTAATTTTGTCCATGAGTTTATCTGAAATATTGCGTCTCTAAGATTTGTCCATACTAATATTACATAAGTACTTGTTGTTTTCTCTATTTCTCTTCCATCTAAATTTTCAGTTGAAAGACTATTATTTTTTCATTAATTTGTAGTTTTCATTGTCCTTCCCGGAGAATTGATTTCCATCTGGTAGGATCCACGTATCGTTCCGTGTAATACAATCACAGTTTAAATATCCTAGCAAATCCTCTGGGACTGCACAAATATTTACATTGGCATCACGGTATGTTGATATGATACGACAAATATATTTATAGAAGAAAAATTTTCAAACAAAAACTCACGATTTTCAGGTGGTATTTGAATTACGCAAGAGTGGTCATATACATATATGGAATATTCGTTTGCCTATCTTTCATGTTTTCTTGTTTTCTTTTTGAATAGGAAGCGAGCTAATGTCATTTCGCAAATATCGAACCAATTACTCTCTCCCCAAAACAATTTTTTGAGCAAAATGATTTGATTGAGAGTTCGACTTTATTGTTTCATAATTATATTTGGATGAAATTGTTTTTTTTTCAGTGGTTTGACTTGCATAGTATGCAAAAATTTAAATATTAAAATCAAATATTCTATTCACACTATACTTATTTATATACATTTCTACTTGTTGTTTTAACATTTCGAATTTTTCAAATTAAATGTTGAATGTATTTAAACTGAAACAAGTGAATATATAAATCGAACTGACTTTATATAGTAAACTAAATTAAGAGATAAGATTTGAGTCTTTGGGATCAAATTATTTTTTGGTTTTTGCTTTTAATTGAAATAAAATTTGGACAATATAACGACAAAATTAGCCCCACGTTGGGCGCCAATTTTGTTGTTTTATTTCTTAAAGAATATAAAAAACAATATGTATAAATATATGTATATATATAAAGTTTAAATTAATATAATATGAATTCTTACTTTCATGTTAATGATTTTTTTACAGTGATATTTATAAAATTCTTATACGTCCATTCTTCTTCAACTGCTAATGTAATTTTTTCGAATTTTTCAAATTAAATGTTGAATATTATATTTAAACAGAAACAAGTGAATATATAACTGACTTTATATAGTAAACTAAATGAAGAGATAAGATTTGAGACTTTGGGATCAAATTTATTTTTTGGTTTTTGCTTTTAATTGAAATAAGATTTGGAAAAATGTAACGACAAAATTAGCCCCACGTTGGGCGTGTCAGTTTTGTCGTTTTATTTCTTAAAGACAATAAACGACAATATGTATGAATATATGTATATATAAAGTTTAAATTAATATAATATGAATTTTTACTTTCATGTTCATGATTTTTTTACAGTGATATTTATAAAAAAATTAATTTTCCCAAATTTATATATAATTCTTATTGTGTAACGATTTTGTGTATTATGTATGCCTCTTTAATATAAAATTCTTATACGTCCATCCTTCTTCAACTGCTAATGTAATCTTCTATCATATAATTGATTAGTTCAATAGTCCTGTATTGGTATACCTGTGATTTATAACACTCTTTTCTTAATTCATTTCTTAATGTAATTTTAATTGTATCTATTTGATACATTACTTTAATTTGACGTATTAAATTTTGATGTTGACTTTTCGATAATTAATAATAATAATCTGTCCGTTTCCAACACGATAAAAAATCACATATCTTGTATTTTTCACAGTAGGTTTTTCTTATTGCAACTTCAATGTGTATTGTATTATGTAAATTATCAATTCTCCTTTATAACCCAACAGATTCCACACTTGTATGACGAGCATGTGTAAAATAGATGAGAAATATCATTGTGAATTTTCCGCGGCTTCGCTTGAGATTCTGATTGTTCTGGAGTAGACGTTGAGGATTGAGGTTCTGCATAGGAATTTGGGTCAATAGTTCTTACACCTATTGGATACTGCATAAGAATGTTCAGGAATTTTATTTATATCTAAGGAAACACTCTTGTATATTTAAAACCGTATGTGGCATTTCTTACTGTTGCTATTAGTGACCAAGCATGTTGAAGTAGGCTGCTGATCTGAAGTCTTGATCTCAGGGTTGAAAATAAAATGTTTTTAATGGTTTATAGAAAGATCGATCTACTGACTGGGGATAGTATGTTATATGACTATCGAAGCAAACAATTAGAATGACATTTTGAACTGAACTCTGTAAATATTCAAGGCTTATATGAGACGTATAACTATCAAGGAGAAGTAGGGTTTTGTCAGAAGGTTTTCTGGGAACAAAGTCGTTTTTTAGCCAATGTAAGAAAATAACGGTGTTCGCATAAGCTGATTTTGTTACAACTACATAACCTGGCGACATTCCATTGTCAAATTTTGCTTTTTTATCTTACAATTATTGCTGACTGCTTATTACAATAAGCAATCAGCGAAATCGGTTCCTCTTCTCACCTAAGGTAACCAAGTGAACTTTTTAGGGCCACAACTTTTGCAGGTTTATTATTTAGTTGTAACCTCGATTGATTTTAAAATCGTAGTTTTCCACTAGTTACAAACTGCCTCAGGTAGACTTCCACTTTCTTCCTCCTGAAATAATCTTTTCTAACTAGCCAGAACTCGCTTAGAACTCTTCGTGTCCTAACATTTGTGCGTATTGCTTTACCTTTTCTATTGTGAGTGGTCCTGCGATAGGCATGTTTCTATCTCTTACCATCTTCATGCGTTTATAAACTGCTTCTTCCATATCATCGTACTTACATGTTTTTGTCCTTTTTTCTATCAGGTCCTACAATTTCATATTTTTTTAAAACCGATATTTTATTATTCTTGACACTCTATTAGGTGGAATTCCCAATTAATGGGCGATATCCTTTCTCGCACTCCGCACATTTTTTAATAACGCTACTTTTTCCGCAACATTCAACGTCTTTATTTTTGACATAGCTAACGATTTTATAAAGATGATTTATCTCGATGATATTCTCATAGCTACTGAAACAGTCGAGGAAAATTTGGATGTTTTGAAACAAGTTTTCGAAATTTTAGTTAAATCTGCAGTTGACTTGAAGATAGATAAATGTAGTTTCTTGCAGTCTGAAATAGAATATCTGGGATACATTGTTAGCGAAAAGGGAATTCAACCCAATCTAGCTAGTGTGGTTGCGGTGACTAGGTATCCGGTTCCTGCAGATGCGAAACAGTTACATAGTTTTGTTGGTCTTGCAAGTTATTTTAGGAAGTTTATTAAGGATTTTTCCGTAATTGCTAAACCTTTGTATGACCTTTTGAAGAAGAATGCTGTGTTTAAGTTTGGTGAAGTACCTTTGAAAGCAATGGAACTATTGAAGGCAAAATTCGCAGCATCACCGGTGTTGGCAGTTTATTCCTCTGATGCAGAAACAGAGCTACACTGTGATGCTAGTACACATGGATATGGAGCTATTCTGTTGCAGCGGCAGACAGATGGTAAAATGCACCCTATAAGTCACTTCAGTAAACGAACAAGCGAATGTGAAACAAGGTACCATAGTTCCGAACTTGAGTGTTTGGCAATTGTGAATGCACTGAAGAGATTTGACATATACTTGAAAGGAGTTAAGTTCAAAATTGTCACTGACTGTAATAGTATAAAACAGACATTTGCCAAGAAAGATGTAATTCCTAGGATAATGCGTTGGGTTTTATACCTCCAGGATTTTGCTTACGATTTAGAACATCGTCCAGGTACGTGCATGGGACATGTGGATGCGTTGAGCCGTGTCAGAGAAGTGTTGATTGTAGAGGAGAATACATTGGATCAGAATTTATCATATAAGCAAGATATCGATCCATATATCCGAAATATAAGAGAATCGCTAGAGGAACAAGAGTTCACTTTACGAACTTCGTAATGGACTTGTCTACAGAAAATTGAAAGATGATTTATTATTTGTGGTGCCTGAAATGATGGAGTATCACATTATGAACAAATATCATGATGAGATGGACATTTTAGTTTAGATAAAACTATTGAACTTATTACAAGAAGCTATTGGTTCCCAAAGATGAAAGAAAAGGTAAGATATTATATTGGCAATTGTCTTAAATGTATTGTGTATTCCCCTGGAACAGGGAGAAGGCAGGGTTTTTTACATTCAATTGCAAAGGGAAATATACCTTTCCATACAATTCATGTTGACCATTTGGGGCCACTTGAGAAAACAACGAATGGTAAGAAACATATTTTAGTAATAATAGACGCTTTTACTAAGCATACAAGATTGTATTCTTGCAAGTCAGTTGATACGAGGGAAACGTTAAAACATATAGAATCGTATTTCAGAAGCTATAGTCGACCAAATAGACTTATTTCAGATAGAGGTACAGCTTTCACATCGAGGATGTTTGAAGAAGCTATGAATCACTGGCAAGTGGAACACATTCGAGTAGCTGTAGGTACACCTCGCGCTAATGGACAGGTTGAGAGAATCAATAGAATAATAACGCCTATGTTAGCAAAGATTACTGGTTGTCCTGATGGATGGGATGAAGTATTGGACCAAGTTGAGTTTAACATTAATAACACAGTAAGCGCATCTACAGGAAGCACTCCTAATAGGTGATTGTTTGGCGTTGACCAGAGGGGCAAAGTAGTGGAATCTTTAAGAGAATTATTGAAGGATGAAGAGATCAGAAGAGATTTGATTAATGAAAGAAAAATCGCAGCCGAGAAGATAGGGAAATCCCAGGAATATAACACTCAGTATTATAACAAGGGGCGTGTAGATTGCCATAAGTATCTTGTTGGTGATTATGTCGTTTTGGCTAAACTGTCACTACGCCAGGTATTAACAGAAAACTTTTACCAAAATTTAAGGGACCATATGTTATTTCTAAGTGTTTGGGTAATGACCGATATGTTGTAAAGGATGTCGATGGATTTCAATTAGCACATACACCATTTGAGGGTATTTACGAGTCATCACGTCAAAGAAGGTTGACTAAAATTTCAACATGTTATGTAAATATTTACATATGGAAATAAAAACTGTCGTATTTATTTTATTTAAAACGACGTAGCAATCGCTATACATAATACGATTTTTACTTACATCTGATTGCTTTTTATTACTCGTGAGTACTCATGACCGTCCATCAATATTTCGATATTTAAAAACATTTTTATACAGAAATTTAACGGGACTAAAACAAACTTCGATATAGGAAGAAATCGATATATAGAAGTTCGATATATGGAGGTTCGACTGTAGGTCCTTAAATTTTCGGGTTATTTAACTTACGTACATAAATTACAATATATCTTATTTTTTTTTGCTCTTATGTTTATTTAAAAAGTAATTGAAATCGTATTTAACAAGCTTATGCTAATAATTCACGTACTGACTGTATACATTTAAAGATTTTCGTTTGTGTTTAAAGTCTAGGGAACTTTAGTATTTTCGATATCCCACCGCAACTATTACGCCCTGGGAGAACAGCATCTGTAGGATATATGCATGTACCCAAGTATGAACACGACATATATGGTCGGTATTACCCCAAATGTTTGTCACAAATCAATACCATTTTCTTGAATCATTTATCTGCCCTAGTGTGAGAGTGGATAAGAGTATGTTCCACTTAAAATTCCTTGTGTTCCTTTCCTCCTCAACATTTACGTTTGCAAAACACGATTCCTTTAAAGCAATTTTTTTCTATTTATACCGCGATTTATTACAAAAACGTAGGAATAAACGCATGTTAAATAAAGTCTTTTTAGTAATTTTATTTGCAAAAGGAAGTATTTGCTTTATTATTAATAGAAGTTTAATATTTATGTATATATAAAAAGAAGATAGTCCTATAATGAAGAACATCATATTATTAAACACTACACAGTATTGTTTAATGGCCCACCTGATAAATCACACAGAGACAATTGAGCCAAGTAAGCCGATATGTTACCAAGAATAAAAATGGCCAATTTGAAATCAGAAAAGGCGTCATTGACCTTACAGCAATTATTGGAAAATCTGGGGAATATTTGGCAGATACTATATTTCATAAATTGGAGGAAGATGTGCTAGAAATTAAAAAAAAATAAGCCCGAATATATGACAATGGGTCGAATATGTGTGGTGTTTATAAAGAAATTCAGGCTTAACTTTTGGATATCAACCCATTTACAACATATGTCCCGTGCACAGCCCACTCCTTGAATCTAGTGGGACTACATGCAGCCAGCATTAACATCTCCTGAAATAGTGAACGTATTTGGAGTAATCCAGAGAATGTATATCTTTAAAGAGTATACAGAGTTAACTAAGACAAACAATACACATTTTGGAAGGTCTCACCAAAACTATAGAAAGGCTGAGAAATGAAGCAGATGAAAATGCCCAAAAAACTGAAATGTAACCAACTATGAAAACTCGCAGAATCCTAAAAAGAAAACAATGCCTGGAGAGATGGCGCAAAATGAAGAAAGAAGGTTCTCTGTAGAAGAAAGCTTTTACCGTTTACCACACTATTAAAGAAGTAAATGTGAAACTGATTCAATTGAAATATAGAATACAGAGTCTAAGTGCACTCAACAATATTTTCGAAATTGAATGACAAGGAGCCTAAAACTTGTGCTGCAAACTTATCTAGTAAACATCTTGAAGATAAAAGTGAAAATAAGTTCCCTACCGAAATCCTAGTTTTTCGTGACCAGTTACATAATTCAGCAGTTAGTTTAAAAGAAATGAATCAACTTGATTTTCTAAACCTAATCCATGAAAGAAATTTCACTCATGCTTTCTCAAGTATGTGCATAGCCCTGAGTGTTTACTTAGTTTTTTAGCAAACTGAAGATAATTGAAAACTCTCTCATATCAGCAGTGACTCAAGATAGTCTGAAAATTCCGCAACATTTTCTATAGAAAGCCAAGAGGCTTCAATAAATTATGAAAAAGCCATTAATACATTTTCTGAAAGAAATTCAAGGAAAATAATTTTGTAAAAATAACTGTGGGCAACTCATTTTCTAAAGCATCATGAAAGGTAGCTGCGAAGACCATCCTTGCTTGAGCAAGAGGATAGTGTTGGGTTTTAGTGGGTTTTGTTTTTAATCGGTATAAAGCTTAATAAACTACATAGGCAAGACCACAAATAAAATTAATAATAGATTAGCTAATACTGGCATAAAACGATAGTATTAAATAAATTAACCCTGGGAAGGCTTTGGACGAATAACAAAGATAAAATTCAAAAAACAGAAAAATATGGCCTTTATAAATTAAATTGCATGGTTTGTGATCCTTTCTACTTAGATCAAACGAAAAGAAGTTTTCGTACACGTATAGACGAACATAAGAAATCAATTTTAAACTCCAAGAAGTGCCCAGGTATCTTGAATCATTGTATAAACAAAAACCACATGGTATCATTATACTATTTTGAAATCTTACATTCAGCAAATGAAGGTAAACGTTTAGCCTATCTAGAAATTACGGAAAACTCAAAAGCAATAAACAAATCATTAAATATTGTAAACGATCAAACATATTTCGTATTGACGCCTGTGATTAAAATTGTTTTTTGTTAACTACATTAGGAAAAACCCTTAAGAGGGGCGTTTACCTATCGAAAATTAAGGCATCGCCGTTTCGCGTTTTTTAAACTCATTTTGTAATTTTAGAATCTCAAATTTGGGTTAGTGATGCAAAAGGCATAAATTTATAATGTCAAGGTCAGTTTTTGTACTAATTTATTTTCTTAAGAATGTTATGTGTTTTAGAAATAACAACAAAAATGCATGAATTTGATTATTATTGTCTACTAACTAAGGCTGGTACACAAAAGAAAAAAAACTACCTTTACGCGCCAGCTGCACATTTGATGTACGATATAAAGAAAAAAATCAAATTTATGTAATTATTTTTAAAGATAAAAAACATTAAACAGTAGACATTATCACACACATTTTACACGAGGTTTTTCCAAGCTAATCGCGTCGTCTATCCCCACTTTACAGTATCTCTGCCGGTCCTAGCGAAGACGAAAATCTATCGGAATCGGTCGGCTATTGCAGACTTAAATGCGAGTGACAGTTTAATTACAAACTGTCACTCGCATTTAAATGTTATATACATATACCTATAATATTCGAGTGTTTAATAATATAAGTTATGGGCAAGCGAAAATTGGCTTATTATAAAACATCAACAGTTCCGTAAGTACTTTATACGTTATGTTTCCCATCTATAGTATTCCTTTATCTATCACAGAATCTGTGAATAAAACCGAAGCGCTGTGACAGAACCGAATATCGTCTACCTCCACCTACTCACACCCCCTTGCGTCTACCCGTCCCGCGCGTAATATAAGTCGCATAAGTTTCTGTTTGTTGGTAAATGTCCGTCTTAATTCTTTCCCATTTACTATGAAATAAAATGCAAAAGGAACAATTTTTTTTAGAATTGATAATTAACTGAGAAGTTCGAAACAATTTTCTAAGTTTGTATTTTATAAATAAATTTTAGTAAAACAATTAACCAAGTGTTGGATCTGACTTGCTCGCCCCCTCCCCCAGCCCACCCTCCCGAGAAATTTTCTAAATCCGGCACTGAAAGAGTATGCAGGTCATCAAGTTACCGCTTCCCTCAAAATTAATAATTTTCCAATAATCTCCAATCTTTTAATTTAACAAAAGGGTAGAGTGCTTTATTACAACACTGACATATTGGATCTTTAAGATAATCCTAAATTTATTTGTGTTTGAGGTTAAATTGGCGTGACGCAATAAGATATATACAAATGTGGTTTAAACACATAGGACGGGTTAAATCTCTCTGTCAATAACACCTATCTAAACTCGAAAAGAATTGACAGGTAGACGAGATAAGAGTATTTTTATAATTTACTCTTAATTTACCACTTGTCATCGCCATTCAGTTTTCTGACGTAAAGCGTTTTACATTCACGGCAAATTAAATGAAATCGTCCCTGCCATTCACCCACTCTGCCGTAGCTAAAAAGCGCCCGAGGCAGACGTACACCTGATAAACCTACCTATATAGCTACTTCCTTTTAACATTAACAAACCTGTTTGGGAAGGAATTGTGTAAATGCTGGGACGATTTTCTTTTTCACTTTTATTTTTTTTTATCAAATCGAAAAGCGGGACTTCTCAAAAGAATACACACGTTCTGTCGTACATTTACATAATCTAAATACATTTAGTTTCTAAATGGAAATTCTACTTATCTTTATACGTAAACCCTTGTCATTTTATGAGGGACTTTTATTCCTCAACAGTTATATAAATATAATATGTATCACTTGTGTCACGTAACATAAAGTGATAATTACGTACGCGTGTGATGGTGAGCTTTCACAATTATGGAAGGCTTTCTACTAGATCAATCTAGTAAATCAATCAGATTTCTTTCAAATTTCTAAGCAATGATAATAAATGTATGAGAAACGATTGAAAATGCAAATGTTCTACTTAAACATTGTAAATTAATACATTAATGTCGCAATAGGTAAATCTTTATTAATAACTTGTTACTTTCTTACACAGTATAGTAAGTATATTGTGCAACCACTAATTCAATGGAGTATATTGCTTGCGAGCGCAAATATTGTGACACGAGGCGAAGCCGAGTGTTTGCAATAGCACGTGCAAGCAATTACGAATTGTATTCGAGTTTCACACTATACTTTGTGCACGACCTATACTTTAAATCTTATCTTAACGACTACACTGCAAAATTTACGTTTGACAGATTTGACATTTGAGCCATCAAGCGGGACTGGCAGGAGATTTAAATAGTGACATGTGCATCAAAAATTATTTCACACATTAAGTTCAATTATTAAACATCACTATTATTACAAAACTATCACTGATTGTTTTAATTTCTATACTGTGTGTCCAAAAAGTCTGGATACACCCAAATAAAATCGAAACGGATGATTTTTGAGAAAAATGCAAAAACAGGTCAATTAGTATTTTCAAAAAACTACTGGCTCATGGTATCTGTTTGGAATTTTTGATGACCTTGAAAAAGTTATGATGTCATCAAAAAAAATTTAAATGGCAACGTCGCATTTTTAATTTTATTTTTGATAGATCTTTTAATTGTCTAAATGACTGTAAAAAAATTTTTCATTTTACTTAAGAAAATGACCGAGAAAAATTTAATTACTTCTTCGTCTTTAAAAAAAAACATAGTTGGCTTAAAAGTCGATTATTTTGTTTTATTTGTGACATTCTGTCAAATACGAATTGTGCGTAAGTTAAAAAAATCTGTTTAAAAATGGTTTTAAGTGAGAGGGAACGTATTCAAATATTAATGATGATTGGTTTTGGGGATAGGGCTCGTTCAGTTAGAGAAGTTTGCGACTTATTTAATACAGAACATCCGGAGCGTGCCCCAGTTAGTATTTCTACAGTGAGTAAGATTCACAAAATATTTCAAGAATAAGGCCATGTTCGAGATCGCCCTAGAAGTGATCGTCCAAAGATCGCAGAAGATACGCAACTCGACGTATTATTGTCAGTAGAGGAAACTCCAAATTCTAGTACACGGCAGCTTGCTCTGGAGTTTAACGTGTCGAAGAGTACAATTGGTAATATTTTCTGGAAAACTAAGTATCATCCCTACAAAATCTGTTTGGTTCATGAGCTGTCTGAAGACGACTTCGACAGGCGTGTACAGTTTTGCGAACAACTGATGCCTATGTGTGATAATGATCCGTTTTTATCAGAAATATCTTATTCTCAGATGAAGCTACGATCACATTACATGGGACTGTTAATAGACAAAACTGCAGGTACTGGGCACGCCAAAATCCACGCTGTATGAGAGAGGTACGAACTCAGTATCCTCAGAAATTAAATGTATGGGCTGGTTTAATTGGTAACAGAATTATAGGGCCTTTTTTCTTCAACGGTAACCTGACGGCGGAAATGTATTTGGATTTTTTACAAAATTATTTAATTCCGTCATTAGCAGAAATATTTCCGAACCATGAAGATCCTAATTTGCCCAGCCAAAGAATTTGGTTTCAACAAGATGGGGCCACCACTATGCGGGAAATGTTCGGCATTATCTCGAGAATACCTTCCCAAACAGATGGATTGGCAGGAGGGGGGCTATCGAGTGGCCGGCTAGGTCGCCAGATCTAACGCCTATTGATTATTTTTTGTAGGGTTACCTAAAAAATAAGGTATACGCAACTAAACCTGAAAATTTGGAAGACTTGCGTCAACGGATTGAGATTGAAGTACGAAGGATCACTCCTGAAATGATAGAAAACGTTCAAAATGAATTTTATTATCGTTTAGGGTATTGCCAAGATGCTCAAGGACAGCATTTTGAACATTTATTGTAAGAGTTTTTGCTGATTTCTACGATTAAAATTTTCTTTGTTTTCTATAATGATTTTTTTTTTAAAATTTTTCTTAAGTAGAATGAAAATTTTTTTGACTGTCGTTTAGACAATTAAAAGATATATCAAAAATAAAATTAAAAATGCGACGTTGCCATTTAATTTTTTTTTTGATGACATAACTTTTTCAAGGTCATCAAAAATTCCAAACAGATACCATCAGCCAGTAGTTTTTTGAAAATACTAATTGACGTGTTTTTGAATTTTTCTCAAAAATCATCCGTTTCGATTTTATTTGGGTGTTTCCAGACTTTTTGGACACACAGTATATTTCAGTAATAACTAGAAAGGGAACATGGTTGCAAGCTACTACTTTTTATGCAGACAATTTCGATAGTTCACAAAATTTCGTTATGTTTAAATGACGATGCTAGAAGTATTTTTGAGTGCAAGGAACTAACACAAATACTAAATTTAAAAATCAGTTGTTATTCCTTCAGGAACACTTTGGAAATTTGCCTAAACTAATCACTAAAGGGCGGAATATATGCACGTCAATTCAGTTAAAATATGCGCATATATATGCATCGTTTTTCTCTGAAATATGCAATAAACTATAGCATTGTAACAACGGGGAATAATTGAACTGAGTCTGATCGTTTAAAGCACGACCTAATTTACTATATCTATTAATTTCTAAGGTTTCTAATAAATTAAGTTTCTGTCCTTTGTCTTGTATATGTAAAACTTTGAAATCTCTATTGGATTCGCGTTCTTCATCTATGCAATTCGTTGCGAAAGTAGAGTCCGTTTCTTTACCCATATAACTTTTTTCATGTTCCCCGGTCCTTTGTTCAAAAGTACGGCCTGTCTGACCCACATATACCTTATCACTAAAGGGCGGAATATATGCACGTCAATTCAGTTAAAATATGCGCATATATATGCATCGTTTTTCTCTGAAATATGCAACAATATGCATTTATTTGTCAAAATATGCAATTATATGCCTTGAATATAACATGGAAAAATGGAAATAAAGAAACGCCGACTCTTACAAAAATTATTTATTTTAAGTAAAATTAAAAGAAAAACATAATAGGTACAATTTTCAACCTGAAATAGTATAAAATGCATTTATAACGATATATTTTTCAAAATTTTCCAATAAAAATGTTTGCCTTCTGTCTGTAAAAATATGTTTGTACAAAGAAAAAGTTCTTTCAACATCTACCGATGTGATCTGGCAATATTTTAATTTGGGTAGTAAGTTATAAGGCCAAGGTATTACTTCGTTGGATGGTTTACTATAAAAAATATTTTTGACTTCCATTAAATACTTAAAGCCTTCATTCTTTCCCACAATAACTTCGAGTTTCCTTCTTACTTGATTTCCTACATCACCGGGAACTTTTTTGCATTTGTCGGAAAAAGTTTCAACAATATTAATTGATTCTCTTAAACTTATATTCCTACTTTCTAACGAAGTTATTATATCTGGTACAAAACTAAAATTAACCTTAATAAAAACAAGTTCCTTAGCTAAATTTACATTTTTGAATAATGCTTGACTTTGCACTACACACTGCGAATTGTCTTCTAAATCTAAAACTATGTCTTTAATGGCTTCAAAATGGTCTGCGTAGAATATCGCGGCCTTAATCCATGTTCCCCATCGAGTAATTACGGACTTTGGAGGTAAACAAACTCCTGGCAATTTCTCTCTATAGATCTGCACTCTTAGAGGTGCTTTCAAAAACACTTTCTTTACATTTGAAATTAATTTGTTCACCAAGGGATATGCTGTTCTAATAATTTCTGCAACTCTGTTTATCCCGTGTAAAAGACAAGTGACATGTACCATATTGGGATAAAATATTTTTAAGTTTTGGCCTACTTTAACCATATACGGCGCTGCGTCAGACAAAAACACTAAAAACTTCTCTACTGGAACTGGATTTGGTAAAAAAAAAATTGATAGAGACTGCTGAATAAATCGAGTTACGGTCTCTTTATTTGTTTTGTCTAACTGTTTAGAAGATATTAAATATGGTTTCCCTGGCTCATTTTCTTGAAGCCCTCCAATCATAAGATGTGCGATATATCGACCACATGAGTCTGTGCTTTCATCAACAATAATATAAAAATGTTCATCGCCCAGTGTAACTTTAATTTCTCCCATTACGGTTTCGTATACTGTTTGCACATTCTTCTTTCTAAATGTGGATTCGTCAGCGATGTTTTGATTACAATATTTTTGCAAAAAATCTCTGAATTGTGTATTTTGCAGTTTCTTCAAAGGTATATTTGCTGCGACTAAAGCTTTGCATAAGTCTTGATGAAACACCTCCTTTTCACTCTTTGGTTTGACATTTTGAAATGCGGTTTGCACACACTGCTGAACAGGCACTGATTTATTTTTCTGCAACTTAGCTTTATGCATAGCTGTTTTCAAGTGTTGATCAATTTGGAACTTCTTTTCACAAACAATGATTTTGGCACAAACTTTGCAAAACACTTTATCCCCACTAAACTCCAACTCAGGAAAATTTTTAATCCACGAGGCGACTTTCGGCATTTTAGGCGTTTGAAATAAAATATTTTCGAAATCACTCTTTTCACACTGGAATCTATCGACAAACTAAACTATACAATATAAATATAAAAGAATAGACCACATCTGCTCTCCATTAGGCAAGCTGATTACTTGGAAATTCCTAAACACCCAATAAATGCCGGCAATAAACCATATAATAATAAAAACTATACAATATAAATATAAAAGAATAGACCACATCTGCTCTCCATTAGGCAAGCTGATTACTTGGAAATTCCTAAACACCCAATAAATGCCGGCAATAAACCATATAATAATAAAAACTATACAATATAAATATAAAAGAATAGACCACATCTGCTCTCCATTAGGCAAGCTGATTACTTGGAAATTCCTAAACAGGGTCGCAATTAATCTTTTCATAAAACGAAAAACATAAAAATATGCACACAAATTTTATTTTTGCCGAAATATGCAATTTTTTGTGAAATTTGTTAAAATATGCAAAATATGCAAATATATGCACTTTGCATATATTCCGCCCTTTACTAATCACATATTTTGAAAATCGAAATCTCAAACTAAAAGATTAACCACATTAGATGTGGCTATTAATAATTTCAAAAGTATTCGAGGTGACTTCGGATGTGGCCTTCGGCAAAAGTTAGACGCAGTTTTTAATAGAAATCCAGATTTAATAACATTGCGGCAATTGTGTATGGGGACAATGACACAAAATCAAACTTTAAAATACGCTGAAATAAAAGAATATTTCCCGTACGTAGCTATAACCAGTTACGATGTAGAAAGGACGTTTTCTATCTACAAGGATGTACTTCATTCAAAGAGAACAAACCTTACAGAAGATTGAGAAAGTATTGCTAGTAAATATTAATATTCCTTTACTCGACTTGAACTACAAAATGAACAAATAATAACGTATTTTGTAAGTTATAGATCATCACCCACTTGTTATCCAATTATATAAATAAAATTAAAACACTTTGGGCGATGAGTCATCAACCTCGAGCGTCGGCTCTATAATAATTATGGAGGAATAATTCAAACAATAGCAACAAAGTGTAAGAAAACAATAAATGATAATTTCATATTTAGTTATACCTATATAATGCAATATTAAGAAATAGGTTTTATATTTTTATTTTTGTATATATGTCGACACTCTTTGTTTCAGGTTCAGAGCGCGATAATCCCTTTCTATCGTTTTCCATCTCTGATTTTATTTTTCCAGGGAATAATTTAAATTTGACATAGATTTTATGCCATAACCTTCTTGCATTTTCTGTCTGAACTGTCATACTCGTTTTTTCGGTGTTCTCACGTGTGATTTTATTTAGATATTTGAGCCATGACAGCGTCTTTTTTTTTAACTGTTATAATGTTCGAGTTTTGATGCAATTTGTATACATAGTTTGACAATAAAATTCCATAGCTGGAATACTAATTAAGAAAAAAATAAATCATTCATGATTCAGAATAGTAGTTAACATATCCCAGATGAATGAATGACGTATTTAAAATATATGTTTGTATTTTCAACAATACTAATATAAATAGGATTTATCTTACAACTGGTTCTAGAATTGTAACTAGTATTTTCAGTACTGTTCTTTTATTATTTCACTTGTAGCAATTAATTCTATTTTGAAAACTCCAAATGTTGAATACCTACCATCTTGCGGTACGATACGATTCCTTTCATTGTAGAAAAAGATTTTCATTAAGTAAAATTTTCTTTCGTAGCAAGTGCAGAGTTAGTAAATATGTAGAGAATGCAGAGATATCTGAAACATGAAATTCCTACTTTGAATCAACGACTGCTAGTTTAGCATGGTCATGCTTTTAATTATAACAATAAGTTTAAAAATATTTAATAACACTAACTACTATATACTAACAACTTAGATTTATTTTTGAATTACATTTATTTACATGATTTACATTATATGTACCGGGTGGCCAACTAAGAATGGCCGCCGGCTATATCTCAGAAACGAGTAGTCATATTGCTTTCGGGTAAAAAAATTTCAAGTAAAAGTGCCCAAGAGAAAATGCTGGAAATTATTTTGGAGTTTGTAAAATGTCCGCAAGGGGGCGTAACAGTCAGGATCAATGTTAAAATTTAGAATTTCTTCATATTTTTTCATATTCTTAAGGGGTATTGAAAATTTCTAAACATTATTCCTTACACATTCTTTAATACTTTTAGTCTTGCACATTTTTCAGTATCTAGTGAAATAAAGTGGTGGGGGTAGTTCAGATGTTTTTTTATATAAACTGGGATTACTTCCGTTTGTCTTAACCGATTTGAATAAGTTTGGTCTCATTTAAAAGAGCCTTATTTGCTCTACAAACTGCACTTGTGTTTTTGTATCTCGAACTTTTGCCATCACCGGTAGATGACGTTAACTGAAATGTCAACAAATATTACGCCTTTTTTCAAAAAAGTTAAATGCAATGATATGTGTCTTTTTACATAAGTTAATAAAAAATTAAAACCTCTACATTTCGGTAAAAAAGCGAAATTTGTATGTTTTTTAGAACAGGAGATATTGGCAAAAATAGATGAAAATGCATGAATTCTCTTGTTTTAGTTGTCTTATTTTTGTTATATATATATATAATTTTACTGAATTTATTATATATATATATAATAATAAAATGTCACAAAAGCGGAAGAAATTTGAAAGGCATTCCTGTAATACCGATGCAAAATATATAAAAATATATTAAATAAAAATATGTATAACATTTCGTTAGTTCCTATTTAAGAAACCAAAATTACATAAATGTAATTTTATGTAAACGTTCGAAAATCATGTAAGTATTTCAAATTTTCATATACTATGATTTACTATACTAACAATTAATACTAACACTATCAGAATAAAGCTAATATTAAACACTAAAATAACTACAGTTACATTACTGTAAAGATTGGTTTGCAAAATTTTTAATGACGGCCTAATTGTTCAAAATGGCGCCCATCATTGTTAATGTAAGCCTGCAACCTTTGCCCCGTGGATAAAACAGAAGTTTCAATTTCCGCCTCCGATATGTTTCGTACTGCTCCTATAATTTTCTTCATTATATTTTGTCTTGTTGTAGGCCGGTTTTCAAAAACAATGTCGTTAACTCTCTCCCAAAAATAAAAATCTAGGATGTTGAGGTCTGGCGACCTGGCGGGCCACGGAAATATACTACCCCGTCCAATTCACTTGCCAGGATATTTCTGATCTGAGAAATCCCGGACGCTTGCCGCAAAATGCGCCGGGCACCCGTCGTGCTGAAAAAACTTATCACGACGAACGTCCAGAGGGACATCTTCTGCTAGAAGGAGCAGCTCATTCATAAAAAAAATTAAATAAACCTCTCCAGTGAGATGTCGGTTAAAGAAAACGGGTCCAGTAATTTTACCTCCTAGAATACCGCACCACACGTTTACCGACCAGCGGCCTTGATGCTAAACTTCCTGCATCCAACGCGGATTTGTCCTGGACCAATAGTTCATATTGTGCAAGTTCGCAGCACCATTGCTATTAAATGTTGCCTCATCCGTCCATAGGACGCGAGAAAGAATTTCGGGGTTTCCGCTACCATATTTAATAGCCATTGACAATAGTCAATCCGGCGATCGAAATCTTCAGCCGTTAAAGCTCGATGAAGAACGATGTAATAAGGATACATCCTGAAAATAATATGGCAAACGTGAACGAAACTGTGAGGTAAAATATATCCAAACTTGTTAGACACTGTTTTAGGTAACTTACTATTATAACGTATTACTGTGGTCTATATAAACGGTATCGGATAAAAATGGCCGTGACCGGTAAACAGACAATAAATAGGCAGATGAATGTATGAGTTAAACTTAAGGGAACCGAGTACGGAACGTTAAAAACAACTGTTATGCTTAATGCTTAAAAGTATTAAAACAAACTGTAGGAGATAAAACAAATCTAACAAAGGCCCTACAAAAATTCTCGAAATAAAGTTTGTTTTATTTTTAACTTAAATCTTTCAATATATTTGGGACCGTAGTTCTACAAATGCCCAACTCTCTACTTGTGGTTTCGGTCACTACATGTGGATTAAATTCAATATATTCTAATATTTTTATAGCATATTCCTCGGTTCGACCAGTAGGTTGCCTTCTATACACCGGAAGATTAATATTTCCGGTGGTCCAAAGCCTTTCCAACCTACGAAAAACACTGCTCGCATAATGTCGTCTTCCAGGTAACTGCGTAGCATACACTCTGAAAGCAAATGTAGCATTTCGCATGCATTCGAAATACACACCAATCATATCGAATGTCTCTTCATTCGCTAACCGCATCTCACTAAAAGAGAAGTTTTCCCAAACACAAAAAAGTAAACGGAATCAATCAAAAACTGACAATAATATTTATTTTTTTTTCACAATTGGTCGTTTTAACACAGAGTTATTGTTTTATTTTTTCATAGCTTACTTTTTTATTTTGAATGGTATATTTTTTAGATTAAAATAAGTATTAAAAATAATCTTGCTTTATTAAACAGGGTCTTTCAAAATGGTATAACATTTTTCTTGATAATAATAATATGTTAGATAATAATAATATATGTAGCTCAAAATTGTTAGCTTCATTAAAAAAAAGGCCAGTAAAACAGGAGAACTTATGAATTTTGATCTATTTTTGTCAATATCTCCTGTTCTAAAAAACATACAAATTTGGTTTTTTTACCGAAATGTAGAGGATTTAATTCTCTATTAGCTTATGTAAAAAGAAACATATCATTGTATTTAACTTTTTTGAAAAAGAGCCTAATATTTGCTTACATTTCAGATAACGCCATCTATCGGTGACAGCAAAAGTCCGAGATACAAAAACACAAGTTCAGTTTGTAGAGCAAACAAGGCTCTTTTAAATGAGATCAAACTTATTCAAATCGGTTAAGCCAAACGGGAGTAATCCTAGTTTATTAAAAAAAACATTTGAACTGCCCCCACCACTTTATTTCACTAGATAGTGAAAAATGTGCAAGACTAAAAGTATTAAAGAATGTGTAAGGAATAAAATTTAGAAATTTTCAATACCCCTTAATTAGTAAAAATATGAACAAATTCTAAATTTAACATTGATCCTGACTGTTACGCCCCCTTGCAGACATTTTACAAACTCCAAAATAATTTCCAGCATTTTCTCTTGGGCACTTTTACTTGAAATTTTTTTACCCAGAAGCAATATGACTACTGGTTTCTGAGATATAGCCGGCGGCCATTCTTAGTTGGCCACCCGGTACATGGTAGTTGGTACTTGTGTCCAGAATTTTTCATTTCTCCCATGGTAGGTAGCTTTTTTCCCATTACATAAACAATATATTACGTCTCTACGCAACTTAATATTAATAAATAACTTTATACAACAGAAGAAGTATAAATTGCCTAAACCCAAAATAACTTTTAAAAAATTTGTACTTTAATGCTTTGAATTTGAAACATATTTTTCATCCTGACACAGTATATTAAATAAATGAAAATACTAAGTATAAAAACAGTTCTTTCGTTTCAATTTGACAGTAAACTGATACTTCTTAGTCAATCCAGCATTTTTTTCTTACCAACTTTACATTATATTTGGCTGCTAAACTAGTCATAACGTTTTATACATTACGTAAATAATTATAAATAGATAGATAGATAGATAATGATATAATGTTCTTTTTTACTGACCAATATATGTATAGCAAATAGAAATTATTGTTAGACAGAATTATGGGTTGGGTATAAATTAAATAAAACATATTGTTTGGATGTAATGTTAACGTTTCGATTATTATTACAAAATCTTCATCAGACAAAAGCATCGGTGCTTTTTGCATAATATTTACTCTCATTTATTATGTATTTACCCACAAGCTCAAATCTTCTTGTATTGAAACTATCGCTTTCATATTCTTGAGAACAAATACTTTGTATAATAATAATCGCACTTTAAACACAAGTTACAGCATATTTAAAAAAAGAGGTCACCGTACATTTAAAAAACAATATAATATGACTATTCAATTCACCTGTCATTGTTCAAATATGAACCAATAAAATAGCAAATATTTACTTTCGTATCATAGCAACAGGAAATTTCAGCGATTATATCTTCCTAGAAGGTATTCAAGTGGATATTTTAAACAAGTGAAAGTTTTTATTAATGTAACTCATTTACTAACAATATTGAAGGTACAATTAGAAAAACTAACATTACTGCAGTGCTGCAGCAGACATTCTGGAACAGAGCTATCACTGGGAGTACCCGAGGGAGTACCTTTCTCTTGTAGCTTAATACCGTCACTATTACTGACAGATGTCGAAGTTGTACATGACACATTTGTTGTTGTAAAATTTCTTCGCATTTTGGTGATAATCGACTCGTGGTGCTCATCATCAAGCTGCAAGTACGATTTTATGGAATTCAGATTTTGGTGTCCCGTTATTTTCATCAGTTGTTGCTCTCCGACTCCAGCTTTCGCCAGAGATGATACAGTTGAAGAGCGTACCGAATGATTTGATATCTTCCTTCTTTTAACATCTAATCCAGTTTTTTCAGCTAATAACTTCACCCATTTACTGATCTCACATATACCAACTGGACTGTTCTTATACCACACCGCATTCTCAACTTTATCCCAAAACGGATTCGGTGTCAAAAACATCCTTTCTGTTTTCACATTTTTTCCTCTCTTCGATTTCAGTAGATAATACAATCTAAATAACAGAAGAATATTAATTATACCGTCTTGAAATTAAATATAAATAGGTTACCTAACTGGACACATATCGGTATTGCTTTTATTCTCTATCAACCACTTGCTGCCTGTCAATGATTTAGTTCCCCCCTGCGCAGTTTTCGAAAATACTGGATTATACTCAATTCTACCAGTTCTTCTTCCCTTGTTATCGAGTTCCTCCTTGAAGTAATAGGTGAAACAGTTGCTCCCTTCTCCTCCCCGCCAAGCTAGTTCGTAAGATGCTATGAAGAAAAACTTTTTCTGTAAACCGTCTGGGGTACTCTCATCTAATATGCGTATCATATTTAAGTATTCTGGTTCTGTAAGTGCCGCCGCGTTGCTGGTTCTTTTTTCAGGACACGCTTGCAGTTTTCTTCTTGTAGCATCCCTGGCGTCACGTGCTGACTTAAATATTGCATCAGAAAACGGGTTTACGTTTATTTTCCACTTATTGAAGAACATTTCTTGAACCATTTTCGCCGTCACGTTCCACATGTGCTTGATGACGCCTTCTTTATAATCGGACCCATCTTTTTTCTTCATATTACATGCCCACGACTTTAAGATGACATTTAAGTCCACAGGAGAAGTAGATTGATCCAGTTTATAGCCTTTTGCTGTTAAAAATGTACTAAATTGTCTCCATACTGAATCTTTGGATTTCTTCGTGTTCCAAGGGATATTTTCGCAAATTTCAGCATCGATTTCGTCTTCAGATTTCGTGCCAAATCTTTTCTCAGTTCCCATTATTTAGAAACACCAGTTTTTATTCAACGAAACGAACTAAATAGGAACACGATTCCAAAAATTTTAATGACAAACATAAATGTTTTTTTTGTTGACATGGAAACGTAATCATGTGTAACTAAATTTTGAGTCATTTTAATATGAAAAATTGATTTGGTTCATTGAATAGTCTCTCGAATACGATTCGTAGTCAAAGTTGAGTCTACTATTTTTGTGGTGCTTTACACTCATGTCTTTCATAATTGCGAATACTACTCGTGCTCCGCACTCGTAGTATTTAAATGCAATCATGAAAGACATTCGTGTAACCACCACAAAAATAATCGACATAACTTTGACTACTCATGGTATTATAAGTGAATATTTTTACCTTGACAATCTGTATTATATTTATTTTTTATATTATACAGACTGAGATTTTTTCAGTGAAAGGTGAACACATTAAGTTTAACTTGTTTCCAGTCTTGTGTTGTAGGTATATACAGGGTTATCGTTTAATAGGCTCCAGGCTATGCGAATCTGAAGAATACGTGTAGATGTCTAACTGAAAATCAAAAAAAAAAATTATTTGTAACTCATCAAACATTTCCAAATTTTTAGGGCCAAAATGTAGTTAAAGTCGGTCCATAACTTTGTTTATCCTATAAGCATTTACGTAAATACCACTAGTAATTCCAATTTAAGGTTCTTCCAAAAAAACGATAAAATGCAAATAGTTACACCCTTTGAGAATGAATGGCAATTGAAAAGATTTTCTATGGCGATGTTTTTTTTGTGTGTAAATAGCACGCCTTTATGCAGAAAAGGTCGACAACCTCGGTGCATTATCATGTTTTTTTCCCGTTAAATAGAAATATATTATTTTGAAACTTAAATTCCTCGATATGAAAATTATTATGATTGCATATTAACTGCGACAAGCTCGGACTCGAGGAAAGAAGAATCAATTTCTCGTCACTGCGTGCACATTTGACTGTGATTTTTTGTGTACGGGTGTTACTTGTATTTTCCTTTCACACCCTTTTTTTAATGACGCTATTTAAAACTAACACTGTATATATAATAATAGTGATATCATCACTAATGCTGTGCCCAATTTCGAATTATATTAAGTCCGGTCCTGTATTCCTGACCGCCGATAAATAATAATTTTATGTATGTATTAAGTTAACAAAAAAAAACAATTTTACTACTAACATCATGCTTCTTTTTTAATAATAAATGTAGATCAAGTGAGAAAGATTAATGGTTTATGCCTCCAAGTGTCATTGACATTTATAATATAGCAAGTTTTTATTAAAAGAATAATTTTACTTCATGTCTTCTTTTAAGAGTACTTTAAGAGCTTTTTCCCATTTTTTTATATATTAAATTAAAATTTCTTACATAACATTATTATAATTTGTTACTATATACAAAACAATCAACTGAAAGTTCAATTTCCTACAGGAAATGAAAAGAGGAGATTGCGCGTGTTCGTAAATATTGTACCTACTTCAGTTTAAGTAAAATGTAATTCATGAATTACAAATAATATAAAGAAGGCATGAGCTTTGTCCGTAAATATTTCGCTAAATTCACTTGCGATTTTGCTTAATGTATGGGAATTTCTTATCCATCTCATTAAGTGTATATATGATCACGATTTTTTACTGTTACTGAAAATTCATTTCTGAACAGGTTGGTTAGTTGTGCTTGTGTCTTTATAAATTTAACCAAACATTCTCAATTAACATGTTCACACATTCAAAATAGAAAAATAAAATAGCAGGTTTATCGAATATTCGTGTTTTTGGTACTGGCTTCACACAGTATTTGACAGCGGTCACTTTGGTTGCCAACAACTAGTACCATTTTGTCATTATTTGTCAACAAATAATTTCAGTGGTTCTTTATTGTCGCCCAACAATTTCATATTTTTGCTGTGACGTAATGTCATGTTTTCATCCTGGATGAGCTTCATAGTAAATAATAACGTATTTATAACGAATGAGGTGTGGGCGTCACACGACTTTCTTAAACATAACTGCCTTTGAAATTATATAAAAGTTGTTCTACATTTAAATACTTTTATCCTCTTAACAAACTAAACCTTCAGGTCCGAATTTTGATACATTAATTATTCAAAATCCTATTCTAAGTACTTCTAGTCTACTAGTAAATCTCTATATAATGCATACTTTCAAAGATATCTGCAAAAAAGTGTTAATGCGGCGCAAATTTTGAAGTTTCTTTTACACAAAAATTATGCCAAATCTAGCTCTAAATACTTTTGCATTCTTGATAAATCTACATAGAATTCATAATTTACGAGATATTTGCAAAAAATCGTTATTAGATAAGATTAAAAGTGTTACTTACGGTCGGAATTTTGAAATAATTTACTACGCTAACTTTTGTAATTTCGCATTTGAAATTTTCTAGGGATACTTAAAACTATGACAATAAAGATGACCACAGTGTGTCATTCATTAATTAACATTAATAATCATTTTCCAAGTCGCTACTACCGCTATCATTAATACAAAGTTTTTTTGACCGGGAAAAACAGATTAATAAAATTTATACGTGTAATTCATAATTCCACTGTTTTATTTACCTGTATTGTATTTCAATAATTCTATTCAGAACGGTGAATCCGTTACAAAATATCTATAAAATCGCGTGGGCTATAGAATTGAAAGTTTGCACGGACTTGCCGACTTCCCGACTTTGCGGCGCGCTAGAATAGCCACGTTTTATATAAAATATAGATATTAAAAAGTAATATTTAATAACTTTATTTATAATATTGAAATTGTAACTGGCTTTAATGAAATAGTATTTTACTAACAGAAGCTATTTATCCTGAAATATTCAAATATTAGTTAGTTGAATTTTATTGTTCTAAAACTGTTTCTGTCGATTGGAGTTTGTCGTAATTAGAGTGTTACTTCTGGTGTGAATTTTGAACACTTTCTACTACAAAAGTTCTTTCAAATTAATTCGTACATAATTTCATACTAGTTTTAAAGTAAGTAATAAAAAAAGTAAACCTTCTTCCGGTGAAAACTTTGAAAAATTGATTTAATAAAGTTATTCGCAAATTCACTGCAGAGTCCTTTTGTATTCTTTAAAAATTAGTCCAAATTTTGTTGGTATTGATAAAATTTAATTTTTTTACTGTCGAAAACTATTGTTTCCGGTTCTATGGACTTTATTAGAAATTTAATCAGATTTGGTAAGGAAGATTATAGTCTTAAATATATGGCATGGTATTGTAACGTTTTCGGGTTCCAATAAACACCTCGTGCAATTATTTATTTAAAAACAGTCTGTATATTTATATACTTAAAATTATATAACAATATAAAATATAAAACTAACTTATCCACTTAAACTACTATTAATAAATTAAAATTAACACTTGTATTTATTTAGTTCTATTACTAATATCTCTGTCCGTATTTATGTAACAGTTCTATTTATATAAGACGGCACTACTATATTTATTTATTTGGCTACCACTATTTATTTCCACTGTTCCCACGAGACCACTCGAGACTACCGAATTACTCCGCGATTACTTCTCCGCAATGAATGCCTATGTATATATCTGCATAAAAAGTTCGCGAAAAGTACCAGTAAATTCGGCAATATACTGGAGGAAATCTGGACCCTTCCTTGCTTACGTCGTACATCTGTGAGATGACTCACGGCATTTACGATATTTACCGGTCGTGCCGAGATGATTTATGGCGGTGTGTAAATAAGAGCGTTTTTATACGTTGCCCGGTCTGTCTCTTTTTTTGCGTGTGACAATTTCGTTTTTATCGCGCCGAGAGATCTGATTCTTTTATTTAATGTAAACTCATTTCGTTACAGTATTGATAGGTGCAACCGCTTGGTCCCTATCGTGGTCACACAGAGAGAGAAAGAGAGAGAAATTTAGTTTTTTTACTGTCGTAAACTATTGTTTCCGGTTCTATGGACTTTATTAGAAATTTAATCAGATTTGGTAAGGAAGATTATAGTCTTAAATATATGGCATGGTATTGATAGGTGCAACCGCTTGGTCCCTATTGTGGTCACACACAGAGAGAAAGAGAGAGAGGCAGACAGACACACAAACAAGTTTGCAAAAACCACTTTTACGTTATCAAGAGATATCGAAACGTGGATATTTGCAAAAATTTCGACATTTTCATCATCTCCATACTTACAGCTAAAGCCAAAAACATCGGGAAAAGAAATTTATCCTATTTTAAATTGGGTTCTATTTGTCAATTGCCTATTTGACAATACCTGTCAAAAATATTTAAATCAATGTCATTAAATTTATACCAACCTGTGCAATGCCTCATTTAAATGTAGTAGATAGAGCCAGAATCGTCTCTCACCTGGAAGATGGTAGGACAATTATGAATTTAGCTGTAGATTTTGAAGTGGGAAGAAGCAGTATCTGGAGAATTAAAAGAAAATGGGAAAACGAGAGGACTGTAAAACGAAGGTGGGTTCGGGTCGGCCTAAAACTACAAATGATCAAGAAGATGAGGACTTAGTTAATTTTTTGAGAGAAAAGCCTATGGCCACTGCTGTAGAAGCAATTAATCAAACGAATTTTCCAGCATCACAAAGCACTGCACGTCGACGAATTCGTTCTACTGAATTGAACCACTATTATGCAGCCATGAAACCTTTCCTTACCGATTTCCATAAAGAACAGAGGGTAGGATTTGTTTTAGAAGAACAAAAAATTCTGGAATATGGTAGTATTTTCAAATCTAATAAAGACGGTAGAGTAAAAGTCTATAGACCCAGAAACACACGTTTTGAAGAAAAATATACTCAACAATGTAACTCTAAAGTTTAGAGTTACATTGTACTCTAAAACGTTTAGAGTCTAAACGTTTTTGAGTTAATGTGTGGGGTTGGTTTAGTGCGCTAGGTCCGGAGGTACTATGTATTGTTGAAGAAAGGCTTAATGCAAATATTTATGTTAACATTCTTCAAGATGTTATGTTACCATCAGTTGTTCCGTTCTTTCCTGATAATAATTTTATATTCCAACAGGACAATTGTCCAATACACACATCAGGACTTGCACAAAACTGGTTGAGAATAAATAATAATAATGTTTTGCCGAGGCCTTGAAGAAGCCCAGATGTTAACCCCATAGAAAATGTATGTGGCTTAATGGCAAATAGGATGCGCCGGACAAATTTTCGCCGCCAAAACAGGCAAGAGCTTATAAATAATATAAATCAGGAATAGCAAAATTTAACACAAGAGTATTACCAAAACGTGATTGCGTCTATGCCTAGACGATTAACATCCCTCATAGAGAAGAACGGAGCTATTATTAAATATTGATTTGTTAAGTTTGTTCCTATTTCTCAAATATTATTTGTTCAAATTTAAACTATTTATTTTTATACTGACATACGTCAACGTATTTTATAATCTATTTTTAATAAAACATGTTCACACTATACAAAAATTGGAAAAAACCTATCAAATTTGTTTGGCGTTTCCCGTTTTTTTTTTGGCTTTAGCTATACGTATAAGGAAGTCAAAAGAGCCTCATTTTCACCATCAGTGTTTATCGGCTTCTTTATGAAAATACGCAAAATATAATAACCTGCAACACTCATTTACATCATAAGATAATCTGACACAATAAGCCACTTATACAGTGTAATAACTTCAAGTTGACTGTCAAATTTGTACGTTTATATTCATTCCATTGTATTTTTACTGTCTATGAAGTTAATATAACGCATTACTTTATATATTCTCATAAGAATTGAATGACTAATTTCGAACATGACATTTAGTTATTCTGCAATGTATTCCCAATAGGTCTCTCTCACGTTATCAGGTGTGGCTCTATTGTAGGCAAAGTTTCATATCGTTTGTGTCCATCACCGTTGGCAACATATTTATCGTACTCTATGTGCTAGTGTCTCATACAAATTTTGTTGAAAGCTATAATTATATTTTAACAAAGTAGATAGGAGCCTACCTATCTTCTTTATATTTATTGAATTGGCTATTTGGAGACATCCATAGGCGTCCCTAAAAATTTATTAAATAAAAATAATTACCTGATTTCATATGAGTCATGCGCACTATACCGGGTGTCCCAGCGAATAGACCAAAACCATTATTGCTATCTAATAATGTAGATAGCAAATAATTTTTAATACAAAAGGTATAGGTAGTCATAGGCTCTACAATTTACAAAATATTTTCATTTATACAGAGTGTTCGACAACGACGAACCAACCCAAACTTATGTTTTTTTTTATATCGAATGCTATGCATACTATTTCTTTTACATTTTATGATATATCTTGAAGAGGCATGATTTTTTTTGTCGATTTTCAACTGTTTCTGAGATGTGGCGATTTTTCGTTAAAAATTGTACAACATTTGAAAAGTTGCTATGAAATAACGATTAATGATGAAAATTAATATCTTTTCAGGACGTGAAATTAATGTTTATATCGATATATCTACGCACGTTCTTTAGATTACACACAATTTGTTAAAGTTAAAAATTCTAAAAAAAATTAAATAGAACAGCCTGTATATTTATACGTCATTGAAAAGTACTTAACATTTACCAATCAAAAATATCTACTTTCTTCCGGCTGTGGTGATATCGCACGATTTTCTTATACGTGTGTGCATGTCAAATTATACAAAAATTGTTCTAAATTAAGATTTTAATATTTTTATCTTCTGAAAAAATAAACAAAACTCTACTATACTACTTCTATTCTTTTAATAAATCTCTATAGAATGCTTACTTGGCGAAATATTCGAAAGAAGCTACTCGCTAAGGGTAAAAGTGTTACTTCCGGTCCGAATTTTGAAATTTCTTTTATGATATTTCAAATGTAGCTCTAAATATATTTGTGCTCTTGATAAATATATATAGAATGCATAATTTACGAGATATTTGCAAAAGTCGCTATTCGATAAGAGTAAAAGTGGTACGTCCGGTCCGAATTATGAATTTTTTTTTATACAAAAGATATTGAAATTTAAGTTCTGAATACTTTTATTCTCGTAATGTACCCGTCTAAAAAGCATGACTTGCGAAATATATCCAAAAAACTGATCTTCGATAAGAGTAAAGGACCCACTTCCGGTAGGAATTTCAAAAAAAAAATTTTTAACTTTCATAATAAAATTTTTCTCAAATTTAATTTTGAGTACATATGGATTCTTTACAAATTTGTTTAAACTTAGTAGTTGACGAAGTATTGGCAAAATTCGATTTTTCACCGAAGTAAACTTCTACTTCCGGTCTGCCGATTTTACTGAAAATCTAATCAGATCTCAAGAGGGAGATTATACTCGTAAATACAAAGTTTGGAATTGATATCTACAGCGGTTTGACCGCTATCGTGAAACTTAAAGAAGTTTAAATTCTATCTATATTACCGTGAATGTACTTGTTTCCATATTTTATATATTTCAAATACTAAAAAATATGAATACAAAACCAAACATTTCCAATTTGTTATATTGTCGCGAATCAACACTCTGTATAGTACTAGAAGTATTGCTGCGGTAACCTGAATCCGGACTTACCTAGCATCCTGTCTGTCCGTTCGATCAACTTCCGTTGAACCCATCGAACGGACAGGAATGTGCGATTCAGCGAGGTAAGGACGGTCTCGGCGTTACCAAGGTAATAAAAGAAAGAGATTCCGAAGAGAAAGCTAATTCATAAGTGATCTTCCGATAGGAGGATCACTTGTGATCCTTCGTAGTCATTCTTATTGTTGTCATCTAGTGCTTATTAGTATTTAATAAATAAGTGTGTTGTTACAAGTAGTGTTTTATTGAGACAGTTATATCTCCTCGCCTCCTTAAGAGAATGCCAGGCCTGAGGAGAATTTAAGGTAGGTACCTTTTGTATTTTGATAGTTTATAATTATAAAGCGAGTACTCGCCCCTGAGCAACCCCTCGTCACGGGATTAGCAGCCTTTGCGACGGTAATGTTAAAAAAGCCACCGTGACATAGTGGTGGAGGCGCCGGGCACCGATCCCGGTACCTCTCGCACGCCAAGCGCAAAATAGCAGAAGACAATTAACAAAATCTTTTGCCAACATAGTCTCGACATATTGTCAAAAACAAACTTGTATAACAGTTGTACTATTCAACATTGGACGTAAATTTCAATAGTAGCATCAGAAAACTTATCATCAACTCTGCTTAACAATTTATATTGTTAATTAGTAAATAAAATGTCAGCATGTGTGCTTTTTATTCTTTGTACAACTTCTATTGCACATGTTTGTTACATTAAAGGCTTACATTTTGACATTTAAATATAATTTGGTTCCATTTTTTTTTTTGTTACCAACGTCAAAACAACAAAACTAGCGTGCGATAAAGTAATACTTTTGCAACCAAAACGGGTGTCGTAAAGTGAATTTTATAGCACCGAAAAAGAAAAAAGCATTTTGCACATCACACCCACAAAACCAGTCTGATAAACTGTAAGAGCTTCTGTTAAATTTTCTCGTCACGGTTTTATTAGTTTTCTATCTTAATGTCATAGCTCAGTGTGTTATTTTCTGTCATTTCGATTATGTTACTAACGCAATTCATATTTGCATTTCCATCGATAGAAATTACAACATACAGTCACCGCTATACATTACATACTGGACCGCCACGCGGCACCATAGAGGAGTGCTCCACCGCTGACGTATATCTGCGCGTTACTCGCGCCAGTTTCATCGCTAGATTTCTAATACAGACGGGGCCTCACGGGGCAGTTGCGCGAGATGCCCCGGAGCCTACGTCAGACTGCAATTTTTAAACGCGCTGAAAAGACGAACTGTTACTTCCGAAAACATATTATTTGTTATCAAATAAATCAGAAAAATTACATACAAATTAGGTATTTATAATTAATTTATCTGTTAAAAGAAATTTGTCATGGGGAAATTTGTCACAGGGGGGCATTGCCCCGTTGCCCTCCCTGCGGCAGCCGCCACTGCTAAACAATCATGAATTTATATATGAAAATAACAATCAAATCATATCAATTTCAGGAGATGATTGTGAAATGTCAATATTAAACGCAATAGACAGATTGCCTAAAAACTGTGAACGATAAATTCAACAAAGTTCACGAAACTTGTAGAAGAAAACACATGGTTATTTGTAGCGCCATTTAAAGAAAATTTAACGATATCATGTAATAATTCTAATTATATTGAGAAAAAAACTATTACAGGTAGTACGGGAAAAATACATTTGCAAATTCATTGTCTTTTTTTACAAAATCATTTATTATTTCGTCTAGAAATACATATATTAGTAAAACATTTAAAAGTTATATACCAAAACTGGCACCAATAAACGTTAATATCTCCACGGTGCAATTGGATAAACAAATCTTAGATAATATCCCGGCACTAATACTTCTAGTACTATACAGAGTGTTGATTCGCGACAATATGATAACTTATAATTACAGTGATGCTTGAAAATAATAGCTTATACGTTCTTCAAGATATTGCGAAAGTTATAGAAGTTTTCAATAGCGTACATTTAAATATTTGTATTGAGGGTTTGCTTTTCAACTGAAGTCTAAGTATGACTTCCCTAATTTTAAAGTAATTTAAAATTTAGTCTAAGTATGGCGATAAACAATTTTTTGACACAGAGCGACTGCGATACTTTGAATATTGTTAATTCATGAACTTCCAAACTTTTCATTTCATGAGTTTTGAAATTTTAATAAATATTACTTATTTGTAAAAAGAAAATATTAGAAGTAACTCTTTTCGCTTAATTTTAGTTATACTATGTGTAATTAAGTCAAGGCAACTCATATTTTTAAATCGTAATCGGGTTTATTCAGATATAATAACCTATAACTTTTGAAATATTGCCCACGGGAACTAAAAAGTACATAGTTTTAGTTAGTAAATTTCATGTATTTTTCAATGACATAAATATACTCCATTTAATTTTGTTTGAGAATTTCTAACTTTAGGTACCTATATAATTCTAAAGAACGTGCGTAGATATGTCGAAATAAACATTAATTTCGCGTACTGAAAAGATATCTGTACTAATTGAGCCTATAAGTATTTCATCATTAATCGTTATTTCATATCAACTTCACAAATGTTGTAAAACCACATAAATTTTGTTGGTTCGTCTTGTCGAACACTCTGTATAAATGAAACTATTTTTAAATTGTAGAACTTATGATGAGCAATAATGAACTTGGCCAATCCGATATACCCACCTGTTAAGAAAAGCCCGTTTTTATTCAAATTAAAATGTACTCAAACAAGCCATACATAAATTCTACACTCACAAAATATTTATGTAATTTATCGTCTTCTAAGCAACTCGGTTTTTGTTGTCTGTGTATTTGTTTGGGGAGAACGGTTACATTTATTTTGGATAAAATGAATTGAATTTTATTTCCAGGGATTTCAATGGTATTGTTTCCTGCCATTGTATTTAATTCTAGCTTTAAAGAAAAATGATACATGAATATTGATAAAGAATCCGTATAAAATATGTCGCCCTGCTTAAAAAAATATCCATCGTGATTTGAATGTACAAAACGACACGTGGAGATAATAGTTTCAAAAATAACTCCAATCTCACAAAAAATATTTATGTGTGCGAAGATATCCAGCGCTTGCATTCATCAGAAATGTACTTTATTTGTATTATAGGGGATCCTATTTATTGGTCGAAATAAGAAGCACAGCAAGTAACCCATTCAACCGCGTTCACAAAAACAAGTCGATTTTCTTGCTTATTCGTATATTTAATTAGGCTTTAATGTTAAAAATAATAAGTTCGATTTGTCTTTTTGCTTTTTTTTTTTTTTACTGTTTACATACTACACTTCATTATACTGCGGAAAATAAAAAGCACGTATTGTTATTGGAATCAACTAACTTAATAAAATCAATTTCCTTTTATTACAATATAACCGACGATTTTTTCCTTGAATAAATACATAAAGGATGTGACCCATTTCAATAAATACCGTGAAAAAAACTGAATATAATTATTAATTTACAGGTAAACGCATATAAGTTGAGCGGTGAAGGTCACATGCGCAATGGACAAAAAAGAGTGATAGTAGCTGAGCAGCGTGACCGTTTTTGGTATTTTCTGTACTAAATTGGTATAATAATAATAATAATAATAATAATAATAATAATAATAATAATTCATTTTATTTCTTAGTACTTCAGACATTGTATGTAGCACAGTACAAAAAAAAAGTAAAAGAAATACGTCACATACAATACAATATAAAGTTATTTAAAATAATTTATAAAATCTTGAACACTATAACAACAAATATGAAGGAGAGAGTCTCTCAATTTTTTTTTAAAAAGTCGTAATGCGAGGCAAAACACGATCATAGTGGCGGGTCTCATAGCCATGCGATAGACTAAAATCAAAGTTGCTGCGATTTCTGTATACATAACACAGTACCTCAAAAATATATACATCATAAAATGTAAAAATCCCATTGGCCCTGAACACATTCCTACACGAGTCGCCCCGTCGCTGGTTCATTTCTCGAATCCAGCTGGACAAAATTAACATTAAAACAAAAATTACTTTTTGAGGTGTAGTTGTATTCAAAAATTATTAAAAAATGTTTTAAAAGTCTTCGCCGCTGCTGGATACTGAACTCAATTCTTCATCCGTCGCCGTCGTCTCCTCTTCTTCTGTAATGCATTCTTGCTGCTGCGATGAAAGTTTTAATAATGAAGATACTTCATCGGAAAATTTTTCTTGTTTTTTAGGGGTGAGACTTCTTAAGTTTGTGATTAACGGATCTGATGTAACTAATAACATGTTGAATAGGTCTTCGGTATTCGTGTTTCTAGACGTTTTTCTGGCATGATCGCGCCGAAATCTTCGACAATCTTTATTGCGCGCTTCTTGGGCTTCCTCAGAAAGTTGTCCAATAGGAAGAAGTGCTGATTTAACTATATCCTTTCCGTGTATTAATAATTTATGAACACTTGCCGGCATATAGTACCAGTTGTATAACTGAACGTACAATTTGGCAGTATCCATTGCATACACATTGAAAGTGTCAAGATTTATTTCGCAACCACTTGCAATTGCCTTTAAAAGAACTCCAAAACGTTTAATTAGTTCTTCATTTACTCCTGTGATCGCACTCGATAGCGACGGATTTGAAAAAAATCTTCGAGCAGTATTGCCATCATTACTTGTTCCATAACCTGGTTTTGGAATATCCACGAGTAAGCCCATTTCCTCGCGAAAGCGATCTTGAATTAATCTTTTCCGTCTATTAACATTTGCTTGATCTTTTTTTCTAACTTGCCAACTTTGCACTTCTAGTCTATATGCAATATGTAAAAGACATTCGAAGCACCTAATCCACGAATGGAGACTTGACAATCCAAAAACGAATGCCCCTTCGTCAGGTGGTGTTGATGTGTGTTTAGCCAGGTTATTCATTTCTGTAGGGGTTGCACCACAGATGTAACACTTTTGGAATGACTGTTGTGCTATAACACTGCAGACCTTTCCATCTACCATTGTCATTACCATTTTATGCTCCACGAATATGTCTTTGCCTTCTTGAGTGATTCTTGTCGGAGAAAGTACTTTTATTTGTTCTTCTACTTTAGTCACCTCTAATCGGGTTAATTCCGCAGTTTCTTTTTTAAACAATAACTTTATTGGCCGGCAGTAACGCGTGGAAGAAGGGCGTGGATTTTCCCATTTTATGGTATCATTATGTCTTAACTGTAGTGGGACTAATGAAATAATAAACAAAAAGGCGTCATCATATTGTTCATCCCCAGTCGTTGTACTATACATTTGTTTGTACGTACTTTGTCCTGATGCGCCATCACAACCCCACTTACTTAACATAGTTAACTTTGCGCCTGTATCCAAGTCTTTTTGAATTTGACTGTCACTGCTAAATAAACGTTGAATGGTATGGTCAAGCAAAGCTTGAAGCTTTACTTCAGCGGATATCTCTGTAATAACTATGCTATCTGGATAACATGTTTTCTTTGCTTCCAACAGTTTATGATATGAAGGGTAGATGTTGGCATTTTGTAATTTCGCTTGTTTACGAATTAACATATATTGGTTTTTAGTTAATTTAGCATCCACATATAGTGCCAAGGCTCTATCAGCTGTTAACTTTATTGGTACGGGTTTGTCAGGTCTTTTGTAAGCTTTTTTAATTCGTGTCGCTCTTCTAGGTGAATCTTCAATTTGCTTTACAATTTCAGCCGCATCTCTTTTACCTTTTGAGCGTAAACTCATCTGTGCTGCATAAACTAACTCTTCTGAAGTTGATTGTGCAACGACAGGTAGTAAACGTCGTTTTTTAGTTTTCTCGCTTGACTCTACAAACAACTTCTTCGGACGACCCAAATGCGTTTTTGCAGATGGAAGATCACGAGATGACCCTGGTTTCCTTACAACAGCCGCCTTTAATACAATTTCCGGAGAGTCAACTACGCCGTTGAGCCACTTGTCATTTTTCTTTAAAAAATTGTTTAATGCATGATGACTTTTTTGCCATCTGTCTTTTAAATGGACACAAAAACTATTTATCACTTTTCTCACACATCCTGTTACGTGATCATCACAGTCTTGTAATCCTAAATTGTTTATTACATAGGTGTAGATGCTATTATTCCTATTACACACGTTTGATTCACTTCGCCAAACATCGAACAGAGCTCTTCGAGTCAGTGCGTTGTCCATTGTTTACACTGCAATAACAATTAAAGTTGGTGAGATATGGCTATAACTTTTGTTATCTGAACTCTACAATTATCATTTTAACAAAGCATTATTACCAAAAGTCGGAGACTAATGGAGAATTTTATATTTGCTTTAATAAATCTGAACAATTATTGCTATTACAATTTACGTTATTTTTTTAATGACATTGTTATAATTATATTTTAAAATGCGCAATTACTTATTGGAATATAATGTACATACCTGTAGGTTAAATGTTAGAAGTATAGAAGTGATAGGATTTGTACAAATTTTGTCAAATGTGCTGCTGAACTAACGTATAACACAGAACTAGTCACGATGCACCACTGTCGGAGACTGCATTCTACCTGCGATAGACCCGCAACCCCTCATAAACGAACAAAACCCTGGAACTTTCTATTTATATAGACATTAGAAAGTGGTTTGCAAGGGATACAGACTTATTTATAGAAAAAAGGTTGTGGGCATTTTGTCCAGCTAGAATAATAATTTGAACCACTGTGCGCGTCGGAGATTAAAAATAGTCCTGACAGCCCTCTTTTGTAAAATAAAAATGCGAGAAACGTCGCTACTCATGCCCCAATGCACTATTCCGTAACGCATTCTGGAATAGAAGTCCGAGTAGTAAAAACTTTTTAGTGTAGACAAATTGCAAGACTTGCCCAACTGAAAGAGAGCGTAGCACGATTTGGCGAGTTTAGAACTTAACTGGTCTATGTGTTCCGACCACTTTAAACCCTCATCGACAATGACACCGAGCAACCTACAACTGCTAATGAAATCAATTTCAGAGTCAGCCATGACAAACCTTGAGATGTTAAATTTTCTTTTGTTATTAAAAAGCATACACTGAGTTTTTTCGATATTCACGATGATCCTATTAGACTTAACCCACTTATTTACTTTAGACATGGCCATACCAGCAGCACTAATAACATCGTCAACATTGTTCGATGAAACAACTAAACTTATGTCATCGGCATATAACATCACCTTAGCAATACCAGTTAGACAGTTAGGAAAGTCATTGATAAAAATTAAAAATAACGTGGGCCCGAGGACAGAGCCCTGTGGAACACCCATACGTACATCAGTGCTACCAGAGAAATTCTCGTCGATACTCACTCTCTGTCTCCTTCCCGACAAATATGACTCGAACCACTTCAAACAGACACCTGACCCTTGACCTCTTCAAAAGAAGCGATGGTATGGAGTCACCACCAGAAACCGGACTAGAACTTAGCTTATAAATAGCTTCAATAATATCTCCCTCGCTCACAGGAAACATATAAAATGATTGCGAACCTGGTGTCATAAAACTATCAATCTCCTCGAAAGAGACACCATCATCTTTATAATTGAAAGATATGAGTTTTTCAGATGACAACACAAAATTATCATTAAACAATTCACCCAGAGCTAATCTATCAATAGGTAGATCAGGAAAAGTCTACTGTTTCGCATAGTTACCTTTTTTATTGTTAATAATCCGCCACGCAGCCTTGGTTTTATTATCGGCTGCCATAAAAAATTTATTGTTAAGATCACGCTCTCTAACCCGTAACACATCATTATACTTCTTTTGGCAATCCAAAAAAGACTCTCTTAAACATGGAAAATTTTTGGCGAGATCTTTTAGACACAACATTTCATTCTTGAGATCCACGATATCTGGCGTAACCCAGTGATTGATATGCTTGTCAGAAGCAGTAGGAACCTTAACGAATGGAAAGCACTTGTTAACATAAAATACAAATATGTTCAAAAATTTTTCAAAGGCAAGTTCTGGGCAGCTACATTCAAAAACCGACAACGATGTCTCGACCTCTAAATGGTTAAGAAATGAAATCATCCCACCGCTACAAAATCTATATCTCCAAATAAAACTATTACTATGTGAAGCAGCTTCACAATGTAAGTCAAAACACAGAAATTGGGAAGAATGGTCAGAAATATTCAAGTCAAGGCAGGACGACTCATATTCAGCTGCGGACAGATTCGTAATAAAATTGTCAATACAAGAAGAAGATGTCTTAGCGACTCGCGTAGGAACATCCAAGGTCTCCGATAACCCTGCAGAATTAAGGAGATCCCTAAGTAAGTTTAAAGATGTCGATTTGGTTGTGAAGTCGACATTGAAGTCTCCTCCAATAATATTTTTTTTCCCTTCCGCATTTAAGACATTCAATACTGATGAGAGTCCATCTAGGAAAATGTCAAAATTTGTATTAGGGGGTCTGTATAAAGCTACAAACACTATGTTTCTCGCTATTAGCTCAACTGCACAACACTCTATTACACCACAATATTCCGGGCCATGAAAAATAAATTTAGTATAATTTCTGATTTTAGTATTTTTTTGGTATATTCCTTACATTTTTAGGGAATGTTGCTTTTTCTAGTTCTTCTTATATCAGTATTAGATTATATTTTCCTGTTGTAAATAAATTTAATGTTATACTCCAAGGAAATGTTTGTGCTGTTCATGCTATATATAGAGAGATATGTCTGATATGTTGAAAACATGTTGTTACATTAAAAGTAGCTATGTTAGATCCACTGTAATTAAAGACATTGATCCAAATAGCACTGTCAATTTTGTGGAACTAGATGATGTATACTTAGCTGTGAAAGTTGCCAAAGAAATTTCATTGTTGAGAAATCAATCATTCAACGTATCTATAGTAAAACACTTTTTACAAAGATGCCAAAGCTATTTGATCGAATTGTGTTCTCAACTTAAACATAGACTTCCCCTCAGTGAAACAATGTTTCCTCGCTAATTGATGTTTTAGATAAGATTCCTAATTTAGTAACCAGTGATACTCTAAAGCAGTCTATTGACGAGGAATACCGTCAAATGAAATATAATCAAGAAGTACAGAATCTTATATGTTGTAGCAGTACTACAGATATTAATGTTGAACAATTTTGGGGCAAAGTAAGCTATATTGTAGATAGTAAAAAATACCCAAGTATAAAAACTTAACTAACCTTTTGAAATGTTTAATGTGTGTTCCAATTTCCAATGCTCAGTGCGAAAGAATTTTCTCTCAAGTCAATATTATTAAAACTAAATATAGAAACAGATTTTTAAAACAGCACATTTCTTGCCTGTTACATGTGAAACAAGGATTAAATGATTGTACTTCATTTAACCCTTGGTTAATTGTAATAAACTTTCTAGTAATGATTACAGTGTTGATATATAGTAAATAATAATAAACATATTTAAAAAGTAATTTAATGTGCTTTATTTAAATACTAGTTCCAAAAAGCCCTCAAATTTCAGTACATTTTTAGTATACTTCTATTTTAATTTTAGTATTTTTTAGTACTTTTAACTCCTCGCGTTGGTAGAATTGCCACATCCCGAAACGGTCACGGTGTAGCTGAGGTCATTTATTGCGTATTATTGACAGCGTTACGCATTTGCATTTTTTGCAAGTCATGCTTTTTAGACAGGTATGTTACGAATATAAAAGTATTTAGAACTTAATTTTCAGTACCTTTTATATTAAAAAAAACCTCAAAATTCTGACCGGAAGTACCACTTTTACTCTTACCGAATAGCGATTTTTCGCAAATATATACATTGTATGACTGTTCTCATTCTTCACAAAATTTTTGTATTTTTCAATAGCAGTAAATAATCAATAAATTTGTTTCAATATCACTCAAGTTTGTTGCACTTTGTAATTTGTTTGATAATGGAAATTATAAATATGTGCTATGTAGATAGAAATTCTCATATGCAATATTCACAAAATAAATGCCTACAGTTTATTTAAAAAAATTAAATTTCTAATTGTGTAAAAAGCACAAAGAACAAATTCAAATATAGAAATGGCGCCAATATTATTATTAGTGCGAAATATACTAATTTTGACTAAATGCACTAGCAAATATGTTGCCAACTAACAGTAAACAATAAATCCTTAAACACTGTTTAGATAAGCGGCGTATTTCTATGTATTGATAAACGCCGTGTGATTAGGCTTAATCACTGATTAGTTAACCGAGCATTTTAATCAGTGTTGGAAAAAGCGGCCCTTAGAATCGAAATTATGTATCCATCTCCATCGTGCCTTCTCTCACTTCTTGATCTGCGCCGATGACCGCTTAACTTATATGCGTTTCCTGTAATAAAGTTTGAAACTATTCTATTTTAAAAGGCTAGATTTATCATTTGCATTTCTTGATGATCAAGCTGTGCAAAATTTTAATATGTCCACATAATAAATCACTGTTAATTTTTGAGGAAATATTGAGCAAGTAAGCCTTGAAAAACTATTTTAATGTCAACTCGCATATTAAAATAGTTTTTTGAAGCCTACTTAGTCATTATTTCCTGCACTTTCCTACATTATTTCAAAAATTAAGAGTAATTGAATTACTACCGCCATAATAAAAAATTTAAAAAAATTACCATACCAAACCTTATTTATTGAAGATATTTTCAATTTTTTGAAAATATCTTCAAATTATACTTGTATTTTGTTTTTGTTTTTCCTATCGTAACTTTACGTCAAGTTTTTGTTAATGGACATTTTGATTTCAAATCTTACGACAGGCAAGAACTTTTTATTCTTATTGTCAAGTTTAGGTATTAATTAAAAATGTTTATGTAAAAAATTAGTATTTTTACAAACCGATGTGTCACATAGGTGATGTACGTATTATTATATATACCATAAAAATAACTATTACTTCTACTAATTCAAATACTCGCCTTCAAGCGGTCCAAAAGAACGATCTCACGTGATTCGTACCACACACTTTTATAAAATGAAATTTCGGTATCTCCTGAAGAACGATCCGAAATATATTTTAACTTGATGAGACGTGGCTTAATGAAAGTCACATAAAACAAACGATATAGGTTGACAACAGAATGTGAGACCGACACGAGTATCTACTGAAGCCCTTTCGATTGGATTGAAAAATTCTTCTAACTAAAAAAATGTAGGTTGTCTGAAATACCGATTTTTACTGATCGTATTTATTTTGTACTATAATTTCTAACGTACCGTTTTGTATTAAATTCCATTGAGTGGCTGTAAATCATTCGCTTACTAGAGAATATAAATATATTTACATTTTATAAGAAGAACAGGCACTGTTACTGTTACAACACCAAATTGTTTTTGTCATGCTTTAGTTGTCTAAAAAACATTGCTCCTATTATTACAATTAAATACATTCTCCCAAATATCTTTAAAATAATTACAAAATAAAGCCGATGTCTTAATTAAAAATTTTCGTTCTCGCCTTTGAAAAATCGATTCTGAAAGCGAAAGGAATATTGAGCAGCATCAAAAATATGTTTTCTAATAAATCAACGTGATCATTATCACGCTATAAATCATAAATAAACACCAATACTTAATTGTACATGACTGATGTGTTTTCTTTCATAAAACAATTTAATATACAGGGTGAGTCATTAGTAGGCGCTTCTTCGATTGCTCTTTTGTATTTTAAGTAAAAGAAGAAGCAATTAGTAGAAGATTCATGGTTGCTTGTAGCGCAAATTGTAAAAATACTTTAAGCTCTGACGCTTTTCTGGTTTCACCGGAAATGCACGGGACTTAATTTTTTTAAATGACTCACCCTATATATTCTTGGATTTTCTAGTACTGCTTTAAATTTTCTATTCAACTGTTTGAGTTATTAATTTTTTTTGAAAATATTTGACCAAAACACATCTTCAGAGAAGAATCATTTTCACATAGTTTTTAAGAGTAAAAACATTAACTTTGGTGGTGCTTGTAGCCAAGAAAATTCTGCAGCATTTGGTAAAAGTTGCACTCGACAATACCCCAAAAAACTTTGTTTTTCAATGCCTACTTCCCGACATATTCACATACCAAAAACTTTTTTTTTAAATGGAACACCCGGTATTTTATTTAGGCATTTTGTTTCCTTTTTATTCTCTTTCATTTTTATTAACAATGTCCTATACCTATCTTTTGTAATTTCTGAGATAATCACTATAGGAGTAATTAGCGGTCAATTAAAGAACTACGAGCGCAGTTGTTCTACGCACCCAAATATTCGTTCAACTAATGGAAGGCAGGAATGGGGCCCGACTTCCTTAGTCAACTGTCAAATAAAGTAAAGATTACATCCAACTATCCCTAAAGTAACAATTTTACGGAATGAAGAGCATCGCATTTCATTTTTTTAATTCCGGCAATGTCCAGTTGCGGTATTTAATTTTTTACACTGTTGGTTAATAACGAAATAAAATAAAGGTTATATTTACTGACATATTTGAAGATGCCGCCCCACTAAAAGGCGCATGAACAATGCTTCAATTTAATTTGTCTAATTACTCTTATTCTTTCATTGATGAAACTCGTCATATGAGTTGGCTGTAGTGTTTCAAAATTATAAATTGATGTCTTTAAACTTTGATAGAAGAAAGGATTAGCAACAAAAAAACGCAATTTAAATAACATAAAACTATTGAGCAACGTAACAACAATCAAAAGTAAGAACAAACAACAAATTTCATTAAAGAATATGTTCAACATAACCACAACTTGCAATGCATGTGAATATTCTGTTTTCCAAAAAAGTACTAACGTTGCGTAAAACGTTTCGACATATTCTTGTAAACGCTTTTCTGATTTTAATGTTCATGTCTTCAAAAAGTTTTGAAAATCCGTCTGTAGAAAACGAAGATACTCTTCTCCATTATGATTTTCATCAAACACTCACCACACATTTAATGACCAACGATTTTGAAAGTTTGCATAGAAGGTTGCCTCGTTGGTAAACAACAAAAAATTACAAAGTCAGGATAATTTATCTGCTGTCCATTGACAAAAATATAAGCGATTCTGAAAATTTCTTTCATCTAACCCTATGTATGAATATGCTACGGATGAATTACATATTTCCTAATTATTCTGGATTCTCACATTTGACTTACATCTTACTGACGACTAATTTTCGTAGTACTAGCACGGGGGCGTTTCGACTACACTCGCAAATATCATAAACGTCTTATCCTCACCAGTTATTGATTTGTCCGTTCTTTTTTTCATATTCAATACTTTCTGTTCACTCGAACCGTTCCTTTATGCTTTCGAAGGTTTCTGGCTTCGGTTGACTTCTACCAGGGATGGCTGTGCATAAAGTCTGGATGCTAGCAAAGAGTTTCTTTCAGATTTACCCAAAACGTCAATCATATCTATTAACTCTTCTTAAGAATAATTCATTTGGATGATAACTTATAGCGATGCTTTTATAAATTTGACATAAATGTTACCGACATTCTTTAACAGTTGACTCAGGCAGTCGGCCGCATCCCAGCCTTTATTGGACGAATATTTGGGTGCATAAAACAGCTCTCGTAGTTCTTTATTTGACCGCTGATTGCTCCTATAGTAATAGTAATTACAAAAGATAGGTATAGGACATTATTAACAAAAACAAAAGAGAATAAAAAAAGCGAACAAAATGCTACAATAAAATACCGGGTATTCCAATTGAAATAAATAAGGTTTTGGTATGTAAAAATTTCAGGAAGTAGGCTTTGAAAAAAAAAGTTTTTGAGGTATTGTCGAGTGCAACATATACCAAATGATGCAGAATTCTCTTGACGGCAAGCATCACCAAAGTAAATGTTTCTACTTTTAAAAGCAATGAAAAAATGTTTTTTTTTTCTGAACACGTGTTTTTGTCAAAAATTTAAAATAAAAATTAATAACTCGAAAAGTATTCGCCCAATTTTAAAAAAGAAAAATTAGTTAAATAGACAATTTAAAACATTACTAGAATATCCAAAAATATATAGAGTGAGTTATTTAAAAAAATTAAATTCCATGCATTTCCGGTCAAACCGGAAGTGCGTCAGAGCTTAATGTGTTTTTAGAATACGCGGCCCAAGCAACCATCGTGTCTTTTACTAATTGTTTTTCTTTTATTTAAAACACAAAAGAGCAATCGAAGAAGAGGCTACTACTAATGACTCACCCTGTATACTCACACCCATGTATTAAAAAAAGTGAATACAATCTCTGTTTATTTAATGTTGAAATCTACTGCAGTTGACTAGGCACATAGTTTGTAAAAATCTGGTTAGGCCGTAACTTTTGACCAATGAGAGAAAGCGAAGTGAAAATGTCATCCAAACAATAGGTTTTGCAGAAATATAAATTTATAAGTGTGTAGGTATACTGATAACATGATTAAAGGGAAAGTCAAACAAAGTACTTGTGTGCTCCCACGTAAACTTTAAACTTTTTTTTAAACACTCTGTATATATTCTTTACATCCGAATATTGAAACTGTTCTTGCTCGATGTTTTACAACTTTTACATCTATTATTTATTTGTTAGAATCATTCTCGTTATTCACTTAACTTTTCTTTCTTTAGAAATGTTGTTACTTCCCGAGAAGAAGTGTATGTATATTTGACCTAGGCATGTCATAAATTCCTTCCTATTATATATTTTACTTTCTTATACGTAGTATGAGGAAGTATTATGATGATGAAAATTTTCGACCTCGAGATTTTTGCAGATGTCCACGTTTTGAAGTCCCCTGATACTAAAAAATGAGGTGTGGCCACCACACGACTTTCTTATACGTATGAGCGTTTCAAATTACAGAATTTTAAGAATTTTTTTTACAGATATTATTCAAAATCCTATTCTAAGTACTTCTATTCTCTTAATAAATTTCTATAGAATGCATACTTTGCAAGATATCAAAAAAGTGCTCCTCGCTAAGAGTAAAAGTGCTACTTCCGGTCCGAATTTTGAAATTTTATATATACAAAAAATATTGCAAATCTGGTTCTAAATACTTTTGTACTCTTGATAAATTTATATAGAATGCATAACTTACGACATATTTGCAAAAAATCGCTATTCGATAAGAGTAAAAGTGGTACTTCCGTTCTGAATTTTGAAATTTTTTTTACACAAAAGATATTGAAAATTATGTTCTAAATACTTTTATATCCGTAACGTACTAGCCAAAAATGCATGACTTGCGAAATATTCGCAAAAAACTGATTTTCGATAAGAGTAAAAGACCTACTTCCGGTAGGAATTTCGGAAAACTTTTTAGATAAAATTATACTCAATTTTAATTTTAAGTATATATGAATTCTTTATAAATTTGTTAAAACTTAGTAGTTGACGAAATATTGGCAAAATTCGATTTTTTCGCTGAAGTAAACTGCTACTTCCGGTCTACCGATTTTACTGAAAAACTAACCAGATCTCAAGAGGGAGATTATACACGTAAATACAAAATTTGGAATTGATATCTACAGCGGCTTGACCGCTATCGTGGTCACACACACACAGACACACACACACACAGACACACAGACATTTTTTAAAAACCACTTTTTCGATATCAGGGGACTTCAAAACGTGGACATCTGCAAAAATCTCGAGGTCGAAAATTTTCATCATCACAATACTTCCTTATACTACGTATAAGAAAGTAAAAAGGGTTTTTTAAAAAATGTCTGTGTGTCTGTGTGTGTGTGTGTGTCTGTGTGGCTGTGTGTCTGTGTGTCTGTGTGTGTGTGTGTGTGACCACGATAGCGGTCAAACCGCTGTAGATATCAATTCCAAATTTTGTATTTACATGTACAATCTCCCTCTTGAGATCCGATTAGTTTTTCAGTAAAATCGGTAGTAGCAGTTTACTTCAGCCAAAAAATCGAATTTTGACAATATTTCGTCAACTATTAAGTTTAAACAAATTTATAAAGAATTCATATATACTTAAAATTGAAATTGAAAATAATTTTATTTAAAAAGTTTTTTGAAATTCCTACCGGAAGTAGGTCTTTTACTCTTATCGAAAATCAGTTTTTTGCGAATATTTCGCAAGTCATGCTTTTTAGACAAGTACGTTACGGGTATAAAAGTATTTAGAACATAATTTTCAATATCTTTTGTATAAAATAAATTTCAAAATTCAGACCGGAAGTACCACTTTTACTCTTATCGGATAACGATTTTTTGCAAATATGTCGTAAGTTATGCATTCTATATATATTTATCAAGAGTACAAAAGTATTTAGAACTAAATTTGCAATATTTTTTGTATATATGAAATTTCAAAATTCGGACCGGAAGTAGCACTTTTACTCTTAGCGAGTAGCACTTTTTTGATATCTTGCAAAGTATGCATTCTATAGAGATTTATTAAGAGAATAGAAGTACTTAGAATAGGATTTTGAATAATTTTTGTATAAAAGAATTCTTAAAATTCTATTATTTCAAACGCTCATACGTATAAGAAAGTCGTGTGGTGGCCACACCTCATTTTTTTAAAAAGGAAGCGTCCCGCAGCAAACGCTGTACATTTTATGTAAGTGGAAGTTCTGAAAGTTCTGCTTTTTTTTAGTTTACCCGTTCTATTGTGATAAATTGTTATTTGTTAATTATAGACTGTATACCATGGGATAGTAAGAAATTGTTTTGTTCAGTTTACAGTATTTTACTTAGAAAATTCAAAATAAATATTACACGAGCTCTCCTTTCAAGAGGATTAAAATTTAAAATGAGTTCCTGAATAGTCATTCAACACTTAACAAGTGCTCCGCATATTCTGTAAGAACAAGGTACCAACACAGTTTTTTGTGGGTAAATTTTCTGTTTAATTTCTTTAGTGCGATTTAAGTTTACGTTGACAACCTGTACTACATTGAATTCTGTGCTGTCTTTCATAAATATACAAAGTTTGTGGAGTTTATGCGTTTTATTCTAACAAACTGTCGCCGATTAAGTAACCAATAACGCCTGTACGGCCGTACAACCCGTGAGTGGCCAGTCCAGAACATTGCGTGTTTGGTATAATAAGTCAACAAAGCCCAAATAGCGCCAGTGTTTACAAACACTAATTAAATATTAAGTTACGGTCTAATCTACATCAAAAGGCAATGCTTTTGATGTAGATTATGGAATAAATGCAACGATGAAATGGCTAGAAGTAGTTTATTAACGCAAATTATTTTCTTACTATTATATTTAACTTACCTGTTGCTTTTAATTTTTATGGAGTAGTATTATGAGGATTGCTTTTAAACTATCCTCGTAATTATCATTGGTAAAATGTACACTGCAAATTGTGGACGTATTTGGATTCCATTTACTCTTTCTGTGACAACGCTTTATCCATTTGCAATTATTATGATTATCAATATTTTTAGATGCCTGAAATTGGATGCAGTATAACTATTTACAATAGAATATGATAAAAGCCAAAAAAGCGGGAGAAAAAATAAGGTTTTTCAATTTTATTAAAATTACAGAAATAAGGAACGGTATTTCTGTAATTTTAATAATATTGAAAAACCTTATTTTTTCTCCCGCTTTTTTGGCTTTTATCATATTCTATTGTAAATAGTTATACTGCATCCAATTTCAGGCATCTAAAAATATTGATAATCATAATATTAATTAAAAGGAATATTATTACCTATTTTGAACTCACTTTGGCGAATCCTTCGACCCTTACCAATGCAAAAGAAACAGATAACCAAAGGGACTGATGCTTGTGGTTGCAATTAATTTTTCTTCTTAACCACAACACTGATATTTTAACTCACTCACTAATAAAGAGCATAATATTTAAAAATGTGTTAGGTAATCTGACAAGCTTAAAACTCTAAGAAATTACTGGTAAACTGACTTGAAAACACAAACGAGCACACATGTAAACAAGCATGGTAAACAAGCACTCTGCAATATAGCGTCACCTCACTCACCAACAAGTTACGGGGCAACCAGTTCTCTACAAGCCATGGACTAGCCATACGTTCCATATCGCCGGTCTTAGTACCTGACCAACCTTTTTGCCGCAACCATACAACATGGTATATCAGCGGCACAGGCTTTTTTTGAAGTGACCTCGTATATTTTAAAACTGATAATCTGATAGGTGTTCAGAAACTTATCTTCACAGAAACTACAGATATACACCGTGTTCAGAAATTCGCGGATAAACTTCAGGTACCTAGAACAATTCTAAGATTAATTCTAAGTAAATAATCAAAGTTGTATGGTCTGTTGTTAAGCCATACGGATTATTTTTAAAAAGTGTAAGTTTGGCAATACCGTATTATAGCAGTTATCATACAATAATACAAATAAGCACGAAGTAGGAGTTTTATTCGTATTTGAAAATCCAGTGCTTTTTATTAACTACTTTATTAAAACTAAAGTTAATGTTAAAAAATTGATAAAACATATTTAATAGTACAATAACACACATGAAACGATTAAAGTGTTCAAACTGGTAGCCATTAGTTTCCAGGCAGAGCTGTAGTCTTCGAGAAATAGAATTTAATACGCATTGTAACATATCAGGAGTAATTAATTGAAGTGTGGCGGTAATTCTATTAATTACTTCTTGTTCATTGGCTGGAGGCGTCGCATATACTTTTTCTTTTAAAAAGCCCCAAACAAAGAAGTCGAGAGGATTAATATCTGGGGACCTTGCTGGCCACGATATTGGTCCATTATGTCCGATCCACTTGTTCGGAAAGTTTTCGTTTAACCATGCCCCTGAAAGTCGAGCATTGTAATAGTAATAGTAATAGTAATAGTAAATTTTATTAATGCATTTAAAAATACAATAATAGTCCATAAAAACTGCAATATAAACAATTACAGGTCCGACATAAATATAAATATAAAAAATAAAATATAAAATAGGTATATCACAAACAAACAAAATGTTTACATACAAACAACAAAATTGAAAATATATATATATATGTATGTGTGTGTAAGAAAAACAATTAAATACGCAGAGAGGTGTTAAACGAACTACTCTATCTTCATTTATCTTCATTTACCAGGCATCCCCCATATACTCCTCCATGGTATAATATTCCTTTTCTGTTAAAATTCGTTTAATTTCTTTTGAGAAGCGCGTGTGACTAAGTTGTTTTATGTCTTCTGGTAGGTGGTTATATAACTTTACACCATAATAGTTAAGACTGCCCTGAGTCATCGTTAACCTTTGTCTCGGAATACGCAATTTATTACGTTCCCTTGTGTTGTATTGGTGTTCCATTCCATTTGTCTCGTATTGGTGAAGGTGTTGGTGAACGTAATTCAGATATATGCATAATGATGCCAAAGTTAGTATTTTTGTTCGTCTAAAGAAATCCCTGCACGACTCATTATACCTCAGACCACAAAGAACTCGCAATGCCATCTTTTGAAGAATAAATATTCTACCGGCTGCGCCTGACGGGCCCCAAAACTGAATTCCATACGAGAGATGGCTATGGAAAACGGAATGATAGGTAAGTACCGCAGCTTGTTGTGTTGATATCAACTTTATTCTCCTAATGGCATAGATCCCCGAAGTCAGTTTTTTCGCCAGTTTATCTATATGCTTTCCCCACTTTAACCCACTATCTATAGTGAGACCAAGAAACTTAACACTTTCATCATCATCTGTTTTCGTCTTAACAACTAATTGTTGTGTTTTATCGACATTTAATTTCAGTTTATGGGCTGCGAACCACAATTCAATTCTTTCAATTGCTTCATCGGATTGTATCATCAGTTCTTTCGCGTCACTATGCTTACAAATGATGGTGGTGTCATCGGCATATTGGCATATTTCTATCTCAGGCAGGACCCCTGGTAGATCATTGACATAGACAATAAACAACAAAGGACCCAGAATCGACCCTTGGGGTACTCCATAGGTGGTATGTCCTACTTGTGATTTATTAGATTTCCAATGAACCGTCTGTTTCCTATTTGATAGGTAGGACCTAATTAATTTTAAGGGTTGGCCCCTTATTCCATAGTATTCTAATTTGTGTATCAATATACTGTGGTCCACCGTATCAAATGCTTTGCTTAGGTCTAATAAATTTAAGCTTGCCATCTTCTTTTCGTCCAGGGCATCATTTATATAGTTCAATACACTTACTAGCGCAGTCGTTGTCGATTTATTCTTACGGTACGCATGTTGACATGTCATTAGTAGACCATTTTCTTCCAAAAAGTAAGACAGCCTTGATAGGATGGCTTATTCAAATACTTTAGATATAATGGGTAATATACTTATTGGCCTATAGTTTTTACAGTTATTGATTTCATTTTCTTTATATATAGGTACCACTTTTGCATGTTTCAATTGGTCTGGGAAGTACCCATCCATAATGCAGGCATTAATTACCTTTGTCAAAGGCTCACTTAGCTCATCAGAAACTTACCTCAAGACTCTGGTGTTCATCCCATAAATATCCACACTGTCCTTACATTTGATATCATTAATTATTTGTCGTATTTCCCCTTGCGATACCGGTTTCAAGAAACAAGATCCATTTCTTTTTATCTTAATACGATTTATTGCGCTTAATGGATTGGTGCCAGTAATTATACTATTTGCCATTTCCGTCCCTATTGTACAGAAATATGTATTCAGTTCATCAGCTGAGAGATTGGAATTTTCAATTACGCTTTTTCTCTTATCGGATACCTCCCCATTTATGACCTTCCATATCATCTTAATTTTGTTATCGCTGTTTTGTATAATATTAGTGTTACTTTCCTTTTTATTTGCTGTAACTGCATCGTGATATTGTTTCTTGTAACCACTATAGATCGAATACCATGTTTCATGTTTGGTCGACTTAGCTATAACTGCAAGAGCATCCAATGTATTTTTCATGTTTAGAAGTTCATTATTTATTGGTGTATTCATATTTCTGTTGGGGAAATTCTTGTTAATTTTTCTCAGGGGAAAAGATTCTTGAAAGGCCGAAACCAGAGTTTCATGAAAAACGTCAAACAGAGCCTTAGCGTCATTCAAAGAGTCAGGTAAATTTGATAATCTGAATGTAATTAAGTCTTTGAATGCATTAAGATTATGTGTCGAAAAGCTTTTCAGATATACGTTTTTTCGTGTGTCAGGTGTATTACTCACATCAAAACTTATTATTTGACCCATGTGATCCGATGCGTGAAGATCCACTGTTTTGGTGAGACAACTCTGCCACATTCGTGAATATGTTATCAATACATGTGCTAGAGTTGCTTGTGACTCTAGAATATTCGTAAAAACATTTTGTGGAGACCAGATGCGTCAAGAATATCGGTAATAGTATCTGCACTGTTATTAGATATTGCAAAGTTTATATTGAAGTCTCCTGCAATAAATACCTGTTTGTTGACGTCATAGTTTAATATCTCCATTAATTCACGAATTTTTTCCATAAACATATCCATATCACCTGAAGGTGGTCTATATACTGAAATAACTAATATGTTTAACTGTGATATGTCCACAGCTGCAATTTCTATATTCCTTTCAACCGAGAGCTCTTTTATATCCTTCCTTTCCATTCCTATCAATTTATCCGCTACCATAATCATTGCTCCTCCATGTTTTGCGTGTTCTCTACAAAAAGCGCTTTCGGTAGTGTAACCTCGCAGATGAGAACGGTTAATTTTATCATATGAAAGGAAATGCTCCGTCAGACACATCACATCCAAATTATGATCCTCGGCAATTATTTCTAAAGCATCCAACTTTTTTGAGACAGACTGTATATTCAAATTTAATATTGTGCAGTGTTTGTTTACTAATGCTTTTCTTGCACCTGCTATGTTTAGAGCTTGCTTTTTAGTTTCTTGTATTGGTTTTTGTTGTTTGTTTATATCTGTTACTTCTTGTTTTTCCGAATTTTCGAAAAAACCGTACGCCTATATTTTCGGGCCATCGATCAGAGTCAAATATAAGTTCATTGTTAATATTGCTTGAGAAACCTATCCTAAACGCATTATATTTTTCTCTCTTCTCATAATCCTGCTTTTGAAGAATATTTATAATAAAATCATCTGTGCCATATTTAGTATTCAACATTTGCCTCATATCTTCTGTTGTAAAATTTTCCCTGAAGCGGTCAGCATATATCCATTTTCGGTTTTGCTTGATGAAGGCAACGTTTTCTTTACCGTTACCGGTTATGCCGCATTCACTATTTTTCTTGCCTTTGTCGTTTCGCAATTGTCGATTGTTCTTTATTGTTTTGCTAGTCTTGTGATCCGGTGTCTTGCTATTGTTATCTTCATTACATTTCTCTATTGTATTCTTACTAATGAACGGGAGATTATTTCTATTAGTCGAGGATTCTGCATTTTGAGAAAGTACTTTACTAGGGATCTCATTTATAGATGGCAGTTGTATCTCTGTGTTATTAAAATTATCTTTGTTTACATTGTGTTTATACGATAATTCTTTAACGACAACATCAAATAATGAACTTTTAATTTGTGCCTCCAAACTATGTTGTATAAATACTTTCAATTCCAAAATTTCTGTTTTAAGCAGACTTTTAATTTCATTTAGGTTGTTAGTCCGACATTCTCTATTTTCTGTAATAACCTCAGAATCATTTAACGAAATTTCATTAACAAAATTATTGCCCGCGCTAATTTCAGCAAGAGACTTTTCCAATAGCTTTTCATTTGAATGCGTTAACCTTTCCTTTAATTTTTTAATTTCATTTTCTCTTATATTACTTTCAATTTTCAATCTCTCTTTCAGATCTGTTATTTCTTTATCCTTTGCATGACACTTACATTCATTTTTTAGAGTATGAAACTCTTGATGTAGATACTCCAGCTTTTTATCTTTCTCTTCGATTTCCTGTTTCAACTTACAGCATTCATCCAATTGTTTTATAAGTTTCTCGTCGGATGAGGTTATGTTGTTGCAGCAATATATTTTTCCGTTTACATCCACATTCATTCCATGTAATCTCAGAATGCAGCTTGGATGATAAAAGTTGGAACATTTACAACACTTCACAAAATTTTTCACCTCTTTAGAACATTTATTACATACGAATACTGAGGGACTATTTGAAATTGTACTAACCGGAGCCATTGCAAAACCTGATCTATCGTGAGATCTTGTGAGCTGGTGCACCGTCATGCATGTAAAGCATGTTGAGCTTGAGATTTAATGGAACATTATCCAGCACTTACTCTAAAACATTCACGTATTCAATTGCATTTACACGATTGGGAAGAAATATTGGTCCAACAATGCGAAGGTTTAAGATGCCTGGCCATACATTTACAGAAAACCTTCTTTGATGTCCAAATTCTCTGAATGCTCTAGGATTCTCATCCGCCCAAAAATGGAAATTATGGCTATTAAATACTCCGTCTCTTGTAAACAAGCATTCGTCACTCCAAAGAATATAGCATAGAAAGTTCGGTTCTAGGTGAATTCTGTTTAAAATTGTATTATAGAACATTATTCTATTCACATTGTTATTTCTATACAATGGTTGCACTTTTGTTACATGAAACGGCCGCAAAAGTTTTTGTGTTAGCACTGAATAAACTGTTGACTTACATGGGACATTCATTTCTCGAGCTATTTGTCTAGTGCTGCAAGTAACATCTTCGTGAATAGTATCCAAAATTTGTTCTTCTAACTGAACCGTACGGCGTTCCAAAGGTCTGCCTGCTTCATAATAATTAGATCTAAATGTACCATATTCGCGAAGGCGCTGATCTAATCTTCGGAATTTGTTGGTAGATGGGTGCCGCCAATATGGATAACGTTCCTGTTTTGCCATATTCGCATTACCGTTGCAAAATCCGAATACCATATACATATCAGCATATTTATTAAAAGTATACATTATAAAATCGCACAATAATGATAATTAGGTACATAAAGCGAATAAAATAAACTTCAATTTTACAAACGTCAAAATTTGACAACGAGCTTTATACTGCAACCGAATATTTTTCTTGTCCAATGTTGCCATATGTATTTTAAGGTAAAAAGTGCAATTGACAAAATGTTGATTATGCGAAGTATTGGCATTACTTGATTAGTAACATCAACATTGTGCTACATAAATCTATTTTACTGTAAACAGCAATGGTTATTCGTAAAAGATTTCAAAATGTTGAATTATTTCCAGCCGTATATTTTCAATTTTGATGGCCTCGTGTGGTTTATTGAAAGGCCATACAAGTTTTTTGTATCAGGATTGTTGACTTAAAATTAATCGCAGAATCGTTCTACGTGAAGTTTATCCGCCAATTTCTGGACACGGTGTATAATAGAACCCTAGTTCTTTCATCAACCCACCCAGGTGCAATTAATAGACTAACAATATAAAACACATTAATAATCATTAATAAACGAATCCTACTACACAATCGTTTTAGTAAGATTTCACGTGGTAGCAATAAAGACTTCAGTTATATATTTTAATGTGAATTTGAATGAATACATTGCATTTTCTAGTATAGGTAGTAGAATACTCTAAGATATTGTTAAGATTACTAGTATAATATTGATGTACGAAAGATAGCTTGTGTATTTAATTTTATTGCCGTGGATACAGTTTTAATTAACGTAGAGTTTTATTACTTTATTAAGGTTCAACATTATAGTGTAAATTGTTTGATTTTCTTCTTTATTAGTTACTGATTGTATTTTGATGCTTGCATGTGCCTTTACGGGCGCAGAGGCGTCCTTAAAAAGAAAAATAACTTGGAACATATACCTGCCACATCTTTAAGTTCTATTACCATTTTTATCTTGTATAACTAGTTTTTCTACTCTATACAACATAAATTGCTATACGCAGCGACATCCTTCGTTTGGTTCTGAATAAAAATCTTAATGTTAAAATGTCCTATCGCGCTTCGTGCTTTGTTTTCACGGGGGTTCTTAAAGTTCAGACTTTTAGTGCGTGGCTAAATTTTACTATTCGATATCTGTTGATCGAGGTAGCTGCAATTTAGTTTAAAGAATAATTTTTACTGGTATTATTTCTTAAACAATTTCGTTTTGGTTAAAAAGTTTGTTTTTAACATTTTTTCATCAACGTATTTTCACGAAAATCACGTGTGACAACATTGTATTTAAAAGTGATCTCAGTCAATATCATTACTGTCAAAGTTTGACATTTAATTAGACTATCGTGTTTCATTTTGTGTAATGTTTGCTTCTTCGTGGTTATTTGTATTGTTTTGATTAGTTGTTGGGCTACTGTGTTTTATTGTTTTTTTTGTTGTTATTTTATTCCTTCATAATGGATTTTACATTTAACGAATATGCCGATCTGTACGTGGTGTATGGTTTCTAGAAGGACTAGAAGAGCGAATTCTAAACGCAGTACAAGGAGATCCCTCCCTTTGCTACCTGACAGTAGCTTCAACTTTAAATATCCCTAGTAATAAAACCGTTCAGTTGGTTCTACGAGAAAACCTTATTCGTTCATATCATGTTTGTAAAGTACAGCCAACTCTATGAAAATGACAACATTTTTCGATTAAATTTTTGCAACACAATTTTAAATAGGATTCAAGAAGATGACAATTTTTTAAGAGGTGTGCTTAGGAGAGATGGGAATATGTTTACCAGAAATGGTGTCTTTAATACTAGTGGTGTTGCAAATGTAACTATCCGTTACTGAAGTATTCGTTAGGTACTCGATAAGATCCGAAGTAACGAATACTGGTTTCAAATAATCGTTACTTTTTCAAACAGTTACTCTCATAATATATAAAATTTAGAATACCTTCTTGTCTGAAATATTTTATTAAAAAATATAATTTAGAGTGAATAACTTTGTACAAAATATTTGAATTTAACCAATTATTAGTATTTACTTATATTTGCGAATAAGGTCGATTTCAATATAAAAGTTTTGTTTGAACTTACTGTATTGATGCAATGTAAAATACATTTTGTGCCAAGTACTACATTCTAGACTTCTGTGTATGATTTTATATCGGAGTCGGGGATTTTTATGGTATGCTACAACTTTGACTCAAATTCGTATATCTTGCGTTGCACAACCTACGTCATCAATGTCTGCGTCATCCATCATTGTGGTTTGTGTTTTGTTTATATTTAGATTTCGAAGAAGTTATATAGTATTTTTTGTAGTTATAGTTATTATTTCATGTACTTAGTGCAGTTATTAAGTTTTGTAAATATTGTTGTTAAATCAAAGACTTTTAATTTAATTATGTGTAAAAGAACTTAGAAGACTCGCCTGATTAAGATTATGGTGCATAATAATTATTTTTAATACGCTATAAACCGTAAATGTATATACTTGTATACGTATTTTTTTAATGAAACAATTATAGTTTGTGAAATATAAAGTATTATTTATGTATTGTGCACATTGCTAAGTTTGATATTATAATAATACAGACCTTTTACATTAGATGAAAATCCTGAAGATACATGGAATGTAAAGAATTTTCTTGTTACAAGAGAAAGTAGAGACCTTACAGTAAAGAAATATTTTACACCAAGGTAAATTAGATTAAATCAAAAATGAAGGATTAGGGAGGATATTTCCTCAGCAATTTCGCTTCAAAGCATAAGTCCTAAAGCCTACACATATTTAAGAAGTACTAGACAATATCCACTCGCAGGCTTGTCAACGTTAAGAAAATGGGCGGCAAGATTGGAATTCAAACCAGGTATTCTCGAAGAATAAGAAAACCAACATACGAGTATTAAAACGTTTGGTGAAAAATATTAAAACGAATTTACTGGAAAAAGTTGTACAAGCATATGTCAGAGTATGAACATATATACATAACAAAGAGATAAATAAAAAATATTAACGAAAAATAAAATTAACAAGAAAAACATCAAATATAGCAATAAAAAAAGTAATTTATTAACTGTAAATTAACAAGAATTAATAAACTTAGGATTTAAGTTTATTAATTCTTGTTAATTTACAGTTAATAAATTACTTTTTTTATTGCTATATTTGATGTTTTTCTTGTTAATTTTATTTTTCGTTAATATTTTTTATTTATCTCTTTGTTATGTATATATGTTCATACTCTGACATATGCTTGTACAACTTTTTCCAGTAAATTCGTTTTAATATTTTTCACCAAACGTTTTAATACTCGTATGTTGGTTTTCTTATTCTTCGAGAATACCTGGTTTGAATTCCAATCTTGCCGCCCATTTTCTTAACGTTGGCAAGATTGGAATTCAAACCAGGTATTCTCGAAGAATAAGAAAACCAACATACGAGTATTAAAACGTTTGGTGAAAAATATTAAAACGAATTTACTGGAAAAAGTTGTACAAGCATATGTCAGAGTATGAACATATATACATAACAAAGAGATAAATAAAAAATATTAACGAAAAATAAAATTAACAAGAAAAACATCAAATATAGCAATAAAAAAAGTAATTTATTAACTGTAAATTAACAAGAATTAATAAACTTAAATCCTATACTAAACCAAGAGTGCCTTAGTATAAACACTCCCAACTTTTGCAATATTCATTGGTATCAGTAAACCAATATACAAGAAAAAATGGACATATCGAAGAATTAAATTTATTTTTTCATTAAATTACTTTGTCAGTTAACTATAAATTGTATTATCAAAAAACATAAAACAGCTTTCTTAACTATAGTGTTACAAAATTTCCAGTGGGACCGTTTTCATTAATACAGTTTTATTATTCTGCTTTATGCGTTTTTAAAGAGATAATTTCTAAATAAATTTTATTTTAGTTACTCATTCGAATACAACTGCTATGTATTATGTTTATTTTATTATTCTTTATACCGGGTGTAGAATGGATTTTCGTACATAGGGATTTTACATGCAAAACTAATAATTTGCGAATATTCCCTCCCCTAATTTTTTTATATGAAAATGTTAAACACAAAAGTTGTAGACAAAAAAAAATGTATCTAAATTCTTTGATATTTATTTTCTAACACCTTCTGGTCCTGCTAGACTTGAAGAAAAAGTATTAGGAATGAACCGATTAGTACTAGCCATGAATCCTGTCAGCAATAAATGTCACGTTTTGACAATCAAAATAAGTTTGCTGATTCTTAAAATGAATTGCTATAGCCAAGAAGAGAAAGTCAACTTTATTAAATGGTACTACTCTGGATTGTCTTTTAGGGACATACAAGCAACTTTTGCTGGATTCTACCCGGAGCGACCAATTCTAAATTTGAACACCCTGAATAGAATTGTCAGGCACTTTGAGACCAACGGCACTGTTAATAAGAAATGTAAGTGCCAGAATGTAACAGCTGGTGCAAGTAGAGAGAAGGTAGATGCCGTTCTCTTGAGCGTTGTAGAGAACAAAAATGTCTCCTTAAGACAAATAGGTAATAATTTGGGGATTCATTTTACTACTGCTCAGAAAATTTTAAAGAGTCAAGATCCGCGGTTTCGGTCTTATAAATACGAAAAGCACCAAAAAATATTCGAGGAGTATAAAGAAAAAAGAATGCAGTTTTGTTAAATAATGATGGAGATGGCCAATGATGACCGAAACTTTTTATCTAGGATTTTATTCAGCAATGAGTGTCGATTTCAGTTAACTGGTGAACCAAATCAACAAAATTATCGCTACTGGAGCACACAAAGTGAACATTTAATGTTGCAGACTCATACGCAATACCGGGGTAGTGTCAATGTTTCGGCTGGCATACTAGGTCCTCACATAATTGGACCGTTCTTTATTGCAGACCGCTTAACTGGTGCTGCGTATTTAAATTTTTTGCAAGAAGAAGTCGGGCCAGCTATCGACGAATTGGGAATTAATTACGAATTTTGGTACCAACATGATGGATGTCCGGCGCATTACCAGCGCGATGTTTTAGAGTACTTAAATCATGTATTCCCAAATCGCTGGATAGGTCGAGGTGGAGAAATTAATTGGCCTCCAAGATCTCCGGATCTTTCGCCAAATGATTTTTTTCTGTGGAGCACATTGCATGATCGGCTATACAATGGAAGGACGTATCAAAATGTCGACGCTTTAAGAGCTGCAATACTTGCAGAATGTCGTCAAATATCACACTATCAACTGGCCGCAACAAGAAGAAATTTTTACGACAGATTGGGGTGCTGCTCAGCTGTCAACGGAGATTTGTTTGAGCATTTAATTTAGTTATTACTACAACTACCTTTATTACCACGTTCAATAAAATTTTAAAATCTCTTCAGCACGTTTTTTATTTTCTGCAAACGACTTAAAACCTATGCTTAAAACAGATTTAAACGCCTCTACTAAAATTGTCACATTGTTGTGTTAAATGAATGAATTTTGTTACTTTTGTTGTCACATGTCACGGCTGTTGCTATTTTGTATCATTTCTTCAATTCTTTTTCCTTTAATGACCCGGAGGGTGATAGTAAGCAAAGAAGAAAAAAAATGGGACCTATTTTTAAAGCTCTATAATTTTTGTGTTTAACATTTTCCTATAAAAAAATTAGGGGAGGGAATATTCGCAAATTATTAGTTTTGCATGTAAAATCCCTATGTACGAAAATCCATTCTACACCCGGTATAGCAATCTATATACTATTACTTCTGTGGTTATTCAAAAGTAACCTTTTTGCTTATTATCAATGGTGAGACATAAGTGTGTGCGATTACGTCATAAACAAGCTACGCCAGAACATACCTTATATATTTGCACCTTGGTTTTATGATAGAATATGTCGCCTATCATAAATAGAATGACTCCTTATAAATACTTTAGGTTTTGGCATTTCTTAATTTTAAGTTGGAATGTTTTGTGTGATACTTTTAACGAATTTTATTTATTTAACGGAATATATATTAAAATTAGTATATAAGTGAACATTTTGTTTATACCATATATTAACTATACATATTCCCGCACCGCACATTTGAACGCGTACTCGGTAACGAATAAAAAGTAACGAATATTGAATTCGAAGGTAACTAAAGAGTAACTGGATCCATCACCACTATTTAATACCCATAATTTTCACCATTGGGCGGAAGAAAATCCGCATGCATTTCGAGAATATGGTAACCAATGGAGGTTTCCCATTAACGTTTGGCTAGGCATAATAAATCTCCTGGTCGTTGCGCCAATTTATCTTCCAAATCGTCTTGATGCCAATGGGCATCTCAATGTTTTGGAGCAAGTTATTGACGAGATGCCATTGCAAATACACAATAACATGATTTACAGGCATGATGGAACTCCTGCACACTATGCTCCTAATGTAAGAGAATTATTGGATGAGCATTTTCCAGACAAATGGACTAGTTGCGGTGATCCTATCTCATAGCCTGCGAGATCTCCTGATCTCAATCCTTTAGACTTTTTTGTTTGGGGTTTCATTAAGGAGAAAGTTTATGTAACGCCTTCTCAAGACGCTGCACAACGAAGAAATATTTTCATAGATCGAAATACAGAAATTACTGCGGTACCTACAATTACAATAGTATGCTGGTACAGTGTTGCCAAATGTATGTTTCTTTCAAATGGTTCCTGAACACGTACCAAGCATGATACGACATTTTAACATTGATATTTTTTATTCAGAACCGAACGAATAATGTTGCTACGTGTAGCTTTTGCGGCATTTTAAACACACGCTGTATAGGGGACAGCCGATATAAAGGAAAAAGCTTCGATTTTAATACCATCCGATAATTCTTTTACATTCTCAGTATTACCGAAGTCATGATGGAAAGAATATGTAAAAAAAAAAATAACGACGTAAACTAATTATGTAGTTGTACTTTCCCCTAAAATTTCGGTCCATTAGGACTCTGTGTACTTAACTATAACATTCTTAATACAGTTCACCGTTCCCAGAATAAACATTAAAAAAGCAAGTGTGTAATCAGTGTTTAGAATATCTGCAAAAAGGATTCGCTCATCTAGCTTAACGAGAATTGAACCAGGCAAATAAAAGTCGAGTTCTGTGCATTTTACGACAAAATTTCAAGTCAATTCTCACTATTGCGGGGATCATTATTCGTCAGCGATAGATATTTTAATTTTATTAAAGTATAGATTAAATTGTTAAGGTCAGAGCGTAGTCTTTGGTGACAACATCAAAATTTAATTGGATCATAAACAGTGACAAATTTAATAAGCACAAAATATTCACCATCAACGAAAAAGTACAGAAAATAGTTTAATACAGTGAATCTTTCCAAATAGCTATCGCCTAAATTGAAGGCAACTTTTATTGTTTGGGGAAGTGACCGATTTTAAGAGACTTTAAAATTTAAGCCTATTAAAAAGAACGATTTTAAGTATATAATGTGTACCAAAAATATCTACACAGTATGTAGAGACAAAAATTCAAAATAATCTACAATTGAAGTTTCATGGCTTTCGGTATTGCTTTATAAATATCAATTTGACATTTTATAACAATTTAAGAAACATTTATGGCCATTTCACTAGTGCTCAAGAAGTATTTTCTACACATCTTATTTTTTTCATGTTTCAAATAAACTCATTATATTAGATTTAAGTATGTTTACATTTTCCCACCTTCACTTTCAGCAACAGAAAATAATTAGATGTGGCCACCACACGACTTTCTTATACGTATGAGAGTTTCAAATTATAGAATTTTATGAATTTTTTTTATATAAAAATGATTCAAAATCCTATTATAAATTCTTCTATTCTCTTAATAAATCTCTATAGAATGCATACTTTGCGAGATATTCGCAAGAAAGTACTACTAGCTAAGAGTAAAAGTGTTACTTCCGGTTCGAATTTTGAAATTTCGTTTATATAAAAAAAATATTTCAAATCTAACTCTAAATACTTTTGTACTCTTGATAAATATATATATAGAATGCATAATTTACGACATTTGCAATAAATCGCTACTCGATAAGAGTAAAAGTGTTAGTAGTGTTATATATATTGCTATGGTGGGGGCATGTATATGAACACTCAACACCTCCCAAACCAATATGCCAAGTTTATACTCAAAAATCTTTAAAGTTCAAAAATTAAACTTCTCAACAAATAATCTAAATCAATTATTCCACGTAATAATAATTATTGAAATTTCAATAAGCAAATTATTTTTTATATATATTAAAATTCTTTGCAGAATATACAAATGTATTGAAAAAATGAACTAAGTTCTTGGCAGTAGCAGCTGTCATTTAAAAATTACAATGACAAATATAGAATGTAAAATCAATCATGTATAAATGAAAATTTAAACAAATAAGCATAGGATTGCCGGTATTATTTATGCAGTCCCACCAAAAGGTTTAGGTCTACCATAAACATACATTTAATGCAAATGCATAAATAATAACGAGGCTACTGTGTAATTAAAAATTACGAGTAGACCTGTTGATAATATGACAAATATAGAATGTAAAATCAACCATGTATAAATGAAAATGTAAACAAATAAGCATAGGACTGCCGGTATTATACTTATGCAGTCCCACCAAAAGGTTTAGGTCTACCATAAACATGCATTTAATGCAAATACATAAATAATAACGAGGCGACTGTGTAATTAAAAATTACGAGTAGAGCTGTTCATAATATGACAAATATAGAATGTAAAATCAACCATGTATAAATGAAAATGTAAACAAATAAGCATAGGACAGCCAGTATTATACTTATGCAGTCCCACCAAAAGGGTTAGGTCTACCATAAACATGCATTTAATGCAAATACATAAATAATAACTACGAAACTATGTATGTGTTAATGTTAGTAGTCACAGACATATTTGTTTCTACCGTGTTTGGTTTCGTCAGTGTAGCATAACAAGAAGGTGTATATTAAAAAAATAATACGTGTAGATTAAAAAAATATATAGTATTACCTTAAAATGTAAATCCAAAATGTGTAAAACAACAGTGCTTATCAAATAATAATAATGCTTTTTTTGTTTACATTTTTATTCATACATGATTGATTTTGCATTCTATATTTGTCATGGTAATTTTTAAACGACAGCCAATTGTCATATTCTTATTATTTGCTCATCAATTGCCGCTACTACCAAGAAGCTAGTTCGTTTTACTTTCTTATATGTAGTATAAGGAAGTATTGTGATGAGGAAAATTTTCGAGCTCGATATTTTTGCAGATGTCCATGTTTTAAAGTCCCCTGACATCAAAAAAATGAGGTGTGGCCACCACACGACTTTCTTATACATATGAGCATTTCAAACTAAACAATTTTAAGAATTCTTTTATACAAAACTTATTTAAAATCCTATTTTAAGTACTTTCATTCTGTTAATAAATCGCTATAGAATGCATACTTTGCAAGATATTCGGAAAAAAGTGCTACTCGCTAAGTGTAAAAGTGCTACTTCCGGTCCGAATTTTGAAATTTCATGTATACAAAAAATATTGCAAATGCAGTTCTAAATACTTTTGTACTCTTGATAAATATATATACAATGCATAACTTACGACATATTTGCAAAGAAATCGCTATTCGATAAGAGCAAAAGTGGTACTTCCGTTCTGAATTTTGAAATTTTTTTTGTACAAAAAACAGTTTTATACTCGTAACGTACTTGTCTAAAAAGCATGACTTGCGAAATATTCGCAAAAAACTGATTTTCGATAAGAGTAAAAGGCCTACTTCCGGTAGGAATTTCGAAAAACTTAATAAATAAAATTATTCTCAATTTTAATTTTAAGTACATATGAATTCTTCATGAATTTGTTTAAACTTAGTAGTTGACGAAATATTGGTAAAATTCGATTTTTTCACTGAAGTGAACTGCTACTTCCGGTCTACCGATTTTACTGAAAAACTAATTAGATCTCAAAAGGAAGATTATACACGTAAACACAAAATTTGGAATTGATATTTACAGCGGTTTGACCGCTATCGTGGTCACACACAGACACACACACAGGCACAGACATTTTTTAAAAACGACTTTATCGGTATCAGGGGACTTCAAAACGTGGACATATGCAAAAATCTCGAGGTCGAAAATTTTCATCATCACAATACTTCCTTATACTACGTATAAGAAAGTAAAAGGGGTTTTTAAAAAATGTCTGTGTGTGTGACCACGATAGCGGTCAAGCCGCTGTATATATCTATTCCAAATTTTGTACTTACGTGTATAATCTCCCTCTTGAGATCTGATTAGTTTTTCAGTAAAATCGGTAGACCGGAAGTAGTAGTTTACTTCGGTTCAAAAATTGAATTTTGCAAATATTTCGTCAATTACTAAGTTTAAACAAATTTATAAAGAATTCAAATGTACTCAAAATTAAATTTGAGAAAAATTGTATTGAACATTTTTTTCGAAATTCCTACCGGAAGTAGGTCTTTTAATCTTATCGAAAATCAGTTTTTTACGAATATCCCGCAAGTCATGCATTCTAGGCAGGTACATTACGAGTATGAAAGTATTTAAAACATAATTATAAATATCTTTTGTATAAGAAAAATGTCAAAATTCGGACCGGAAGTAATACTTTTACTCTTACCGAATAGCGAATTTTTGCAAATATGTCGTAAATTATGCATTTTGTGTATATTTATCAAGAGTAAAAAAAGTATTTAAAATTAGATTTGGAATGTTTTTCGTATAAATTAAATTTTAAAATTTGGACCGGAAGTAGCACTTTTACTCTTAGCGAGTAGCACTTTTGTATAATATCTTGCAAAGTATACATACTATAGGGATTTATTAAGAAAATAGACGTGCTTAAAATAGGATTTTGAATAATTTTTGTAAAAAATGAAGTGTGGTGGCCACACCTCATTTTTTTCAGTACATTTATATGTATATAAAATACAATTTTTTTTACTGCTCAAGACAAAATTATGAGTTGTTTTAATGATTAATTAATTACACAGTTTTATGCATGTAATGTGACGTTTCGATTGTTTGTTTAAAATCTTAACCAGACCCTTAATTAAAGAAATCAAAATATACATATTTGTCTATTAACTTAATGCGTCAAGTAGTAACTTCCACTAATTGTTATTGCTATATAACAGCTAAAAACGACGACACATTAAAATACTGTATAAAATTTTCAAACAATTTACAAATTGTTTGATATTGTTTGAAAATTTTATACTGTGTATTTTAATGTGTCGTCGTTTTTAGTTGCTATAGTAATTTTAAAATTCTTTGTTTGTATGGTTTTTCGTGACAATGCTATGTTATTAAGAGTAAGTTAATGGACAAATTTGTATATCTCTATTTCTTTTATTAAAGGTTTGATGAAGATTGTAAACACACAATCGAAACGTCACAGTGTATTAATTAATTATTAAAACAACCCATATTTCTGTCTTAAGTAGTAAAAAAAAATGTTTTTTTTCAATACATTTTTCAATAGAGTGAACATTGATATCTATATATACATTTATATATGTAGTTATTAGTGTTGTTATCATTTTAAATTTTACTCTTGTCAGCTGCAAAATATAATTATAAAGTTGGAAAAGCAAAAAAATGGATATAGATGTTGATTATATAGTAATTTAATATAACCAAGTCAAATTTAAATTATTTAAAATTATGCTTTGTTTTATATTATGTAAGGGACAAAAGGCAAACTCTATTTTTGAATATACTTACACGTTTGAATGCCTAAAGGTAACTTGTTATATCTATTCAAACCATTTACAAAATTGAAGAAGTTACGGAATCCGACACGCTTCAAAAGGCAGGATGCAATTTGATCGATAAACTTTATCGCCGACTACGATTAATCTTATAACACTAGTTACGTGTTTATTATCGCATCACCATAATAATAGGGTTGTGGAGTCGACGAGCCATACACAACCTATTACATGGACGATGCCTTCGCTCTCAGGTCGACTCATCCATATGCTCACAGATCTTGTAAGGCTATATGTATGTATGTATAATAACATGTTGATTGCTACCTCTATTATTACACAGTAGATGACATATGTATTACAATATACGTACGTATATACATATAGATGTTGTAGCTAGCTGCAATCTACTAATCCTTCGATCTCAAATGAAGCTCTGCATACCTGTGGATAAATAATTAATATTGAACTACCGTATCTTATACGATGTCATTATTAAATGGGAAACATATTTACTTTGTATGCACATATTTTTTGTAGGAGATGTAATTTAGTAGGGAAAGATAAGCAACAGTGAAACGACATATAAGTCGAAGTTATGTTACACATTGTTGTGACAAATTATTGCAATTTGCAATATTTACTTCATTTTTACTTTCTTATACGTAGTATAAGGAAGTATTGTGATGATGAAAATTTTCGACCTCGAGATTTTTGCAGATGTCTACGTTTTGAAGTCCCGTGATACCAAAAAAAAGTGGTTTTTAAAAAATGTCTGTGTGTCTGTCTGTGTGTGACCACGATAGTGGTAAAACCGCTATAGGTATCAATTCCAAATTTTGTATTTACGTGATCTGATTAGTTTTTCAGTAAAATCGGTAGACCGGAAGTAGCAGTTTACTTCAGTGAAAAAATCGAATTTTGCCAATATTTCGTCAACTACTAAGTTTAAACAAATTTATAAAGAATTCATATACACTTAAAATTAAAATTGAGAATAATTTTATTTAAAAAGTTTTTCGAAATTTCTACCGGAAGTAGGTCTTTTACTCTTATCGAAAATCAGTTTTTTGCGAATATTTCGCAAGTCATGCTTTTTAGACAAGTACGTTACGGGTACAAAAATATTTAAAACATAATTTTCAATATCTTTTGTATAAAAAAAAATTCAAAATTCAGACCGGAGGTACCACTTTTACTCTTATTGAATAGCGATCTTTTGCAAATATATCGTAAGTTATGCATTCTACGAGGGTGGTTCAAATTTAAACCGGAATTTTGCTATAAATATGTTTATTAGTAAGTTACAGAGCTGAAATTTTTTACAGTTTTTCTAGATAGTCTCGTCACACTCTACACACTTTTGCCACCTCTCCGGAAGCTTTCAGATGCCTTTTTCGTAAAAATCTGTCGACCTGTCACGTAACCATTCGCGCACGAAAGATTCTACCTCCACATTGCTTTCGAATCGCAGTCCGCCAAGTGCCTCTTTCAATGGACCCAATAAGTAATAGTCGCATGGTGACAAATCGGGACTATAAGGAGGGTGTTCCAGTGGTTCCCAACCCAATTCGTTCAATGTATCCATCGTAAGCCGAGCTGTATGCGGTCTGGCGTTGTCTTGCAGCAATATCGCACTACGGATTGGAATATCGCGTCGTTTTGATCTGTAGGCAGGTTTCACCGTGTTTTTTAAGAGGGTACTATAATACTGCGCGTTCACAGTTCGTTGTTCAGTGAGAAAATCAACCGCAATTATTCCTCTAATGTCCCAAAACACGGTACACAACACCTTCCCAGCTGACACTGTAACCTTCGCTTTAATTGGCGCGCCTTCGTCTTTCTTCCCCCACTCCATAGACGCGCGTTTACTCTCCGGCGTATAGTAAGTGAACCCAAGTCTCGTCTGCGGTGAATATTCTGTACAAGAAATTGTCTCCTTCCTCTTCATACCGCTGCAGGAGACGCGTGCAAACTTCCCGGCGTGTGAATTTCTGCTCAAAATTCAGAAGTCTTGGCACCCATCTGGCTGAAATTTTGCGGTAACCAAGCCGTTCATGAATTATTTGTTCAATACTACCTACGCTGATGCCCACTTCTTTAGCCATATTGCGTACAGTGGTGCGTCGGTCTTCCAAAATGAGTGTTTTGACAGCGCTGACGTTCTCATCGGTAACACTTGTTCTGGGACGCCGCGCATGTGGCAAGTTTGCCACCACTTCTCGACCTTTTCAGAAAGCGGAACACCATTCATACACTTGAGTCTTGGAGAGGCACTCATCCCCGAACTGCTCGAGTAATTTTTTATAAATTTCCGCGGATTTTACATTATCTTTGACCAAAAAAACGAATGATGATGCGTTGCGCAACAAACACTGGTACATCCTTCTCGCTCATGGCTCTAACTACACTAACAAGCGAGGTTACGCGGTCCCGGCTGTTCTCGACGCCTCGTAACAGACCGGTCTAACATCCAGTGCAGCCACTTTTACGACACTAAATTTTGCGCGCCTTTATTCTAAAATTCCGGTTTAAATTTGAACCACCCTCGTATATATATTTATCAAGAGTACAAAAGTATTTAGAACTGGATTTGCAATATTTTTGTATATGTAAAATTTCAAAATTCGGACCGGAAGCAGCACTTTTGCTCTTAGCGAGTAACACTTTTTTGATAATATCTTGCAAAGTATGCATTCTATAGAGATTTATTAAGAGAATAGAAGTACTTAGAATAGGATTTTGAATAATTTTTGTATAAAAAAATTCTTAAAATTCTATAATTTGAAACGCTCATACGTATAAGAAAGTCGTCTGGTGGCCACACCTCATTTTTTAACTATGTATTTGGATTTTATCTGGATATCACTGTTTATTATTCTGAGACAGAAGATAGGAACATAAAATATTTTTTTTAGTTGTAAAAGCTGATACTTCCGTAGCTGCTAGTGTCTACATGTAATTAATGAATTTTGTGGATAAGCCATTTATGATAAATATTTACTTCGACAACTCTGATTTATAATAAAAACATAGAGTTGGGACGATCTCGTATTTCGTGTAATATACCTTGAATCACTTTTGATATATCAATTCCTTAAAAAAAACATTTCAATAACACTAGCCAACTATTTTATGTCTAAAACAATGCAAAATACTAAAATTTTAGATTGTTAAGTCAATTATCAAAATTGTGTCGTCTCGTGTAATTACTGTGATCAACAAATTCTTGAATGTGAAAAATTTATTACATTTATGAAGAAGTTTAATGTCTGACATACAAAAGAAATCTATCGATTAAAATTCCTCTTTGATATCTATGTACTTATAAACAAAACGTTATCTCAACTTTATTATTCTGTAACATTTGACTTAATCAAAAAAGAAATCCAAACTCTAGTATTACATATCTATATACAAAACAAACTTTCATTAAAACTTTAAGAACTGGTCTTATGATGAAAAAGCTCAATTTAAATATTTAAAATATATATAATAATATATAGAGAATATCAATCTGTAGAGCAACCGTAGACACGTGTTTCTGACTTATTGGTCGTCATCAGAACGGTGTAGCCCAGGAATAAGGTGGGGTTACCTTGGAGATGTAAGCATAATAATGAGTCAGAATGAATCAGAAACACGTGTCTACGGTTGCTCTATAGCGAAATTTATCCAATATCTTTCTATTTCTTGTTTTATTTTATGTATCCGTGATAATCCTTCTCTCCAACTTGCGTGTTTATACATTTTTTTGTGTTACATACAATGTATATTTTCAGCGATTACTTAGTATTATTTCGCCCTGCAAAATATATTTATACACACGCACTAATCTAATATATTCTTCTAGTCTGATATGTATATGACCTATTTAATTATAATTTTTTAAATTTCACTTTCTCTTCTAATTTTTAATACAAACAGACTAATGTAGTCCTATACAGAAATTATCACGGAAGTATATCGGTCGCATATTTTGACCGAGTGTGTTCAAGCAGGTGAATTGCATTAGTGGACCCACTGTCCTCGGATATTTCTCAAGAAACGATTAATAAAGTTCAGCGAGAGTTTATTAATTGCTTACGACACTGTCAGGCAGAAGATGGATGTCATTTTGAACACCTACTACAGCTATTTTTGTTCTCATTTGTCTTTTTTTTTTTTATTATAATATAACGCGAGAATTACTCATTTTAATGTACGTCTATCTTCAGACTGCATGTATTAAACGTTTTGAACTAATCTTTTCTTCCGAAAATAAAAAAAATGCAAGGAATATACAATTTAAACATCTTACCGATAATATCACACCCAAAACTGTAATAGCACCATAACTAAATCTAATCTAATATTATAGAAATCGAAAACATTTAATTTATTCTCTATGGACTCGCAAACTATATAATCGATTTTGATAAAATTTTGTGTGTGTGTTTCTTATATTGTTGGTTGTGATCATATTTTTTTCCTAATTTTATCGGAAAATTGGAAAGTTCGGGGAAAAGTGAAAGTGCTCTTTTCTATAGGACTTGTCTGAACTGGAGAAGAAATTTGGGACAATTACAAAGGAAAATCTGAACATTCGGACATATCACAAAAATCATAATCGTGCGATAGGAACGACATATTTGGTTGATTTTGTTTTGTTTTGTTTGTTATGCTCCCGGGATTGAAATAAGTCAGTTGAATATTTTCAATAAAAAAAATTCTTTAAGATTTGGAGAAAAACCTTACAAAAAGCTAAAAACACAGAGTGAAATAAAAATTATCAAAGGGAGTTTTGTGAACGCAAATTCTATGAATTTTTCTTTGTCCACCGCTACAAGATGTTTCCAAGAATTTAACATGTGTTTGTTTAACGGCCGCGCATCAAATTTTTCTTTTATTCTTTTTCTATCCACGGTACTGATACGCCGCCACGTATGGCATGTGCAAAGATTATTTAAATTCTCCCGGTAAAATGGGCTCTTGTGCAATAAATTTTCAGAAAGAGAATCAAAATTACAGAAACTAATTAACAAAAAAATACCCAGTAGGGTGGATTTATAGGCAATAAATTTACTCAGTTAATCAAAAGTTTAAAAAAAAAGAAAAAAAGTCTTCGACCTGAAGGGATCGACAGACTTTATCCATAAAATTACTAATTATTAATAACAAATCTTATCTTATCTGGATCTCCTCTAACTGGTTTCAACACAGCGATGAAGATGATAGACCGACTGATGGCCAATATCTAATGGTGTAGGACCTGCAGCTATACAAAATCTAGACACCTCCTCCAGATAGGTTAATAGATATAAATTCGTCTCACGAATTCAACGTCCAAAGTGATTTAACAACTCAAATTATAGCGTCACCAAAATTTCAAACGTCACACCAAAATTAACGTTTCCAAAATTTCCTAATTAGAAAGAATAATTAGTTCTAAAAGCCACAAGAAAATCAAACGACACAAGAGCTATATAGGTTATGCAAATGCGATACTAACAATTCCAAATAAATTAAAAGATAATTAAATACCTGACTGATTGTTCTTATATTCTTCCAACGTGCAATCGACAATACCAAGCATTAACGAAGTCCCATGTGATTTAACTAGACATATCCAGCATGGCTGGTATAAGAAAATTGTATTTCAAAACATTCCAATACATATATACAAATTCTCAGAATAGCATTACACTCATTAAAAATCCGTCGCTAAGACGATGTTAATGGATTTACCATATTTATACCAAATAATAAAGTGAAGATGCAAGCTAGTCAACACGTGGTCGTTATCAAGACGGTCAGCACAAAAAAAAGCCCGCTCGGACCTGCGCCACGAGACACTCAATCAAGTGCGCGTCGGCAAGAGTAGGGAAGGAAGAACAAACCAATTTAAAGAAAATTTCCAATAAGCGGAATTAAGTAAATTATAATTTAAAATGCTACTATTAAGAAGAAAGTAACAATCAAATTAAAAAACACCGAAATTATGTGATTTAAATTACAGATACCTACAACAACAGTTAGCCGAGTAGATAACTGACTTAAGTGATTCAAGATAGATGACGCTACGATATCCGAAAATATAAATAGTAATAATTGCAAATTGTTAATTAAAAATAGAAATAATTAAACCTATGATTTTTGAACCGTTAGAACGCACGTATGGAAGTTTAAAAGATGCCGCGAAAATCGTATTCAGTAAGAGAAAAATGTGATTTAATACAAGAGTTTGATAAATCTAACTTAAATCAAAGTGGCTCAATTTTGCAAGAAAAGGGTGGCTCTACAGATTTAAAATCAGACATTCCATCATTTACAGACAAATTTGTGGGAAGTCAAATTCAGTGAATCCGACTGGACGAACAAAATTTCGCCCCTCACCTCTGGCTACGATCTCTCAAAAATTTATAACGCCGATGGATTCGGATTGTTTTTTAAACTTATGCCAGAAGTTTTAAAAACGAAAAATGTCACGGAGAAAAATTGAGCAAAGAACGATTAACAGTTCTCGATTGCACGAATAGCCTGGAACAGACAATAAAAAACCGCTCGCAATTGGAAAGTGCGCTAGGCCATGTTGCTTTAAAAACGTAAAAACCCTTCCATTTCCATTTACTCGTCCCAATCTCGTGCATGGATGACTAGTGACCGATTTATACAATGGCTTCAAGAGCGAGACGTCAAATTGAATGATCGTAAAACACTTTTGCTCGTAGACAATTGCGCTCTGCACCCAAAGGAAATGAATCTAAAAAACATTAAATTGGTTTTTCTACCACCCCACACCACAAGCAAACTTCGACCCCTCGATCAGGGAATAATAAAAGTTCTGAAGCAAATCTACAGTAGAAGGGTGGTTCAATAATATCTGTCACTGATGGACAGTGCAAATTCGACTTCGCCAAAAATCTCCGATGAGAAAGCAGGAGTTGGGCATTTTACAGGAGAGCAAAAAACCGAAGACGTAAATTTTTACTAGTTTTTACTGTCACTTTTTCACATTCTCTTTTGGTTTTAACATTTGCAGATGACTGATGAAAATTGGCACACCTTTTATCAGAAGAAAGATTGGAAGAATTGGAAGGATTTGATGTGACCAATGACGTTTTAAATCTTGAGGCTTTAAATCAACGATCACTCTGCAGCAAAAGAGATGGAAAATGAAAAATAAGATAAAATAGAATCACCTGTAACAATTACGCCGTAAATTACTGACGTTTTGGACGCTTCAAAGACAATCCGGCCATATTTTTCGTGCAATACGGATGTAGAAGATGAAATCTTCAAAGAAATCAGTACAAACTCTGTCTTTAAAAAACCATAAGTTGCCTTAAGCAAAAGAGGATACAAATAGTGTATTTATTTTATTTTGTTTTTATATCTTTTATAGGTTTCTATATATAGGTTTTGAAATAAATTTGTTTCACTTTTAGTAGTTTTTATGGTTTCCCGGTTATAGCGCTGTTTTACTTTTGATCCAAGAAGAGCGTTATAAGGAAGTTTTACTGTATTTGTTTTGTCGAGACGATGGTTCATAGCTATGATAAGATACGAATTTACAATATATGTTGGTTTAGTGAAAATTTGACAATGTTAACGTATACTTTTCTACTGTTTCAGGTTTAAACAAATCACAGAAATGCAAAAATACTCAGCTTTAAGGTGTTTATGTGCCGCCCTTTGTATTATGGTCATTGTCGCCGAAGTTGTGACCGCAGTTCCACCATATGCAGATTACGAAAGTAAGTCACTAAATTTACTTTATTTATAATCTTTTACTTATTAATTTAGTAATTAATATTTCTTATTTGTTAATGATTATTATTTTTATCTTTATTTGGTCATTTAATTTATAAACCATTAGAAAATATTAACTATTTTAAATAAAAATAAAAATAAAACTCTTGAAAACTCTCCACAATTTTTATTTAGTCTTTGCGATATATGTTTCGCTATTTTCATACCATTCTCGAACTGAACTAACAGGTCAATTTGTGTAAAGGGTGTTATATATGCCGGTGTGTTTATTGCCTCTTTGTACATAAATGTCTATTTTGGGTGTGTGTGTGTTTGAAAATATCTATGCCTGTGTTCGTTACTTTCTCTTTTCTTTGAATTGATTTTTTTTTAATTTCTAATATTTCTCACAAATTTAATTTCGGTCCTTTGTTCACATTATGCATAAGTTTACAACTATCTATATCGGGAAAATGGAGATTATCTATACAATGTTCGGCAAGGCCTGTATTTCTAATATTATGCAATATTGATCTTTTTTGTTCTTTTAATCTAGTTTCGATCTTTCTGCGACTTTGTCCGATAAAGATAGCTTTACAGTCTGTGCAACTAATTTTATATACACCTGATTTGTCGGTAAGCTTAGTTCTTTCCTTGTTATTGACTAACATAGCACCTAAATTGTTTTTATTTATGTTAACTGTTTTGATTCCTATTTTCTTAAATATTCAGTTAATTTTATAATTTTATGTGGAATGTATTGTAATTATAATGTGCCATTTCGTGTTGTCTTTTTCTATTATTTTAGGGTAAAAGTGTATTTTGAGTTTTTCTCTTTGTTTATGTTTGATAATGTCGTCTACCATTTTCTCTTTATATCCATTATTTCTAGCTATAGTTTTAATTATGCATAATTCTGTGTTGAAATCTTCTTCACTTAGTGGTATGTTAATTAGTCTTGTAGAAAGTTTTCAAGAGTTTTATTTTTATTTTTATTTAAAATAGTTATTAATAAAATTTTATACCAAGAACCGTCTACTAACTCAATGAATAGAACATTAAAAAATATTGTAACGTTTTCGGGTTCGCAATAAACAACTCGTGCAATTTATTTATTTAAAACAGTCTGTATATCCACACACGTAAAATTAATTACAATATAAAAAGTCTAAAACTAATGTATCACACTTAAACTACTACGATTTAAATTAACACAGGTATTTATTTCTATTACTAATATTTATGTCCGTATATTTATACAACTTCTATTATATAACACCGCACCACTATATTTATTTTATACTACTTATATTTATGTTTACTCTTCGACAACCACTCAAGGAACTATTTATTTATTTCTTATATTTATTTTTACTTTGGTCTGTTCCGCGCGACGACTACTTAAGGACTTTCTTATTCCGGAATTACTCATCCGTCGATTCAACTGCCTTTATATACGCGTATGAAACATCTGGAACACACCAGAAAAACGCTAGTGTTCTTCTCGATAGGCCACGAAACATTCGAGAGACAATCGAGACTCTTCGTCGCCCACACATTATACACATGTGGATGATTTATGATGCGTCGCGCTAATGTTTACTCTCTTTTTGTCGTCGCCCGGATGTCTGCTTCTTTGTGGGCTTGTTTCATTACAATATATTTATTGGGTGCATAGAACTGCAGTGTTAGTAGTTCTTTAACTACTGTTTGCTGTTATAGTTATTATCTCAGAAATTACAAAAGATAGGTGTAGGACATTGTTAACAAAAATGAAAGAAATTAAAAAAAACGGGCGAAATACCACCACAATACCACGAGGATCATTAAAAAAAAATTCGGTATACGAAAATTTTGGGAAGTTTTTTGAAATATTGTCATGTTGTTTTCTTGGTTTTTCGCACCATCAAAATTTATTTTTCACTTTTAAAAACAATGATTTTTTTCTGAACACGTGTTTTGATCAAAAATTTCCAAAAAAAAATTATAACACTTTTCGCTCAATTTAGAAAAAGAAAAAAAACAGTTGAAAGGGAAATTTAAAAGAGTACTAGAAAATCCAAAAATACATATGGTTTTCTATTTAAAAAAATAAAGTTTCATATATTTCCGATAAAACCAAAAGTGCATCCGAACTTAAATAGTATTTTTAGAATATGCATCCCAAGCAACAATTAATCTTCCACAAATTGTTTTTTTTTTATTCAAAACACTAAAGAGCAATTATATAGAAAGCGGATACTATAATAGTGGCGCAGCCTGTATATGCAAAATTTCCAACATGTTGAATATCATTTACTGAGTGATTGATCAAGCTGGTTCATAATAACAAAATATGAAAGAATGTTAAAATTATTATCAGTCATAGATTAACTTTCTACGAATATCACTTCATACGAATTTGTTTACATCTAAATTTGGTTTTTTAATTCCATGATTTCACACTTACGTTTAACTACATTTTATTGTAGTATGAAATTTATAGCACTTAGCGACTGTACTGATAGTATTTAACAAATCTATGAACTCAAATTACTTTATATTTTGTCACTACTGGTTCATATACACAGAGATACGAAGATAAGTCAATGTTGAAAAAATGTATACGTAATAAATAAATGTAAATGAATTTATGTAAGTACTTGAAAATGTTTTGGCATTAAGATTGGTGTAATTCCTGAAGGTTTCCGCTCAGAAGGCTCGAACTAGGCAACCGTAAAACGAGACTTAGCTATTAATAAAAGGTCCCGCAAAAACATCGGCTGTATATATCCGGCATTGTTTGAGCAGGAAGGAAATGTTCACGCATTTGTTGTCGTTTCTTTTGAATTTATTTCCGTGTGACATTAGTACACGGTGCTTTGTTCGAGCTGACTTACGGTGAAATAAGTTAATAGACAGGGGACTGTCTTTCAATAAACGCTCGGAACTTGTCCAATTATTTATATAATGAAGAATGACTGTCTCGACCATGTACAGTACATATAACTTTTCTGATTGTTACCAAAACGAAATTTTGTACCTAACAGTATACTTTATTTGACAAAAACATTACAATATTTATGCACTCGACAGTAGATATAACTTTTTACTTTTGTATTCATATTTTCTTAATTAGTATCCAATAATAACATCTCTTCTATAACGTACGAAACAAATTCAAAATTCAGACTTAACAATCCAGCAATTAACATTAAAGAAATTTCTATATAGCTACAATCACATCATAAGTTTGTTTCAAAAGGTGTTAATTACTAAGTATTACACTCTTATCACCAAAGAGTTTATCACTTGCAGCTTGACGATGAAATACAGATATTAAGCACGTTGTCATTGGATGCTTGAATAGCGTGGACAAAATCACAACTTCTTTAAATTATATTAAATATTAAAATTATTTTCGCTCAGTTTTTGAAAGTTCTAATAATGATTTTCTGCTTTACACTGATAATTTAATTATAAAGGTTACCATGAGATTCGAACCTACATCCCGATCGATAGTCTTGTTGCCCTTGCTTCCGGGCCACTGAGTGATGCGAGTTTGAGTCTTTTAAAATCAGAGAATAGACATCAAATTACCGACAATCCGACCAAAAATTAAATCATCTTAAATTAGTTTTTTATTCAGATGAATGATTTGTGTAAGTTAATATTAATGATTTAAATTTATTTGAATAGGTATACAACGTAATAAAAATAGAAATCATGCAATTTGGAATTGTGAGGTACCATATAAAGAACCATGTGTTTGCCGAGGTATAAAAGAATACAATTTTTAATTAATTTTTGTTTGTTCTGCTCTGCGGAGATTGTATGATATATATTTTTTTAAGAATGTATAATACTGAAGAAGACAATTGAATAAAATTGTCGAAACGTCTAAAAATGTTTTTTTTTTATTTAATCATTAATTTAATTATTAACAATTATATGGCATAAATGAAGGCCGCTAATACCAAGAAGTACTTACATTTTATTATTACAAACGGCCAATGATTAGATTTATATGTATAATAAACAAAGTTAGATGTTCGTCTAAGATTGATCTAGACCTTCTAATAAAGCCACATGAATTGTATAGGCAATTCAACTTATAATTTTTACATTTTCTCTTTAAATACACAATTTGCGTCGATATTATTTATGTAGTGAAATTGAATACATGTTTGTGATTGATCTAGACTTTTTAATAAAGCTGCACATTTTCGCTTTTACACATTACACACATTTACATATTCTGTCTATGTTAGACAATGAAACTTTTTGGATGACAGGTTGCTTTCCAATTGTCATTTTGTTATTAATTACTTTTGTATCATTGCCGCTACGCCAAGCTTATTGATTACTTTTAATACATTTATTGTATATTTCGGCCAAGAATTTTAATAATTTACAAATTGTCTGACTAAGAATTGGAATTTGCGCAATACAGAGTGCTGACCACTGCTGTTTTACACTATGGACGTCTATGGATTGATATTCATAAGGTAATACTACACATATTTTTTTTAAATTAACACCCATCTTCTTAGTTATGCCACACTGACGAAATCAAATAAGGTAGAAACATATATGTCTGTGGCTAGGGGTTACTAGCACATATTTATCAATTTTATATATTTGATTTGCACTTTTCTATATTATATGTTTTTGACACAAGTCAGTTGTTTATTGAAATTAGATGTGCGTCTAAGAGTGATCTAGGCCTTCTAATTCACCCACACGAATGGTATACGATAGCTCAACTCCTAATTTTTACATTTATTTTTTAAATACACTATTTACGTCGATATAGTTTGTGTTGTGTAGTTAAGTACATGTCTATAGATCAAGACCTTTTAATGAAACGGCATAAACAGTAGCGGTTGTTCTATGATTTTGTTCTATGTTAGTCAATGAAACGAAGATGAATAAACGATGAACGCTTACAATTGTCATTTTGTTATTAATTACTGTTGAATTACGTTGCCGCTACGCCAAGACGATTGATTTATTTTAATTCTTAGCTTTACTTGTCGCCCGTTGCGGAAACAAGTCCACTACATCGAAACAAGTCTCAACCTGCATTTTCCCCGTTCAGAACTATGACAATACTAGCACTTTTCGATTAATTTGTTCTTTGCATATTCTGTTTAATTTTAACTTTGCTGGGCAGTGTACTTAATGTTTTTAGAAAATTAGATTGAAGATTTTCCTATTGTCGAGATCAATTAAAATAATTAATTTTTAGATTGAAAATAAATGATATTGATCTGTAATCTATTTAAGGTTAGGTATGATACTAATCACTTTAGTCAATAATTTTTTTTTAATTTAATGCTCGTACAAAAAATATTATACAAACCACTTGCGAGAAGACATCTTCTACGCATTCGCGCAATTAAAAGCACTCGCTCCCTTCGGTCGCTCGCGCTTACAAAATGCGCTCATCCGGGAACATAGTCTTCCCGTACTTGGTTCGTAAATAACTATTACACAAGCTCGCAATTCACTAGTTACCATTGCTACTTTCCATCACGGACATTCTGTAATTTCGAACATTTCTTGTGATTTAAATTCGATTATACGTATGACAAACATCCTGTACGTATGTTAAAAACTAAATATTAATTTTTGTTAACTGATGAAGTTCTTAAGTTTCAGCTCGAAAGTGAGTGGGAAATTTTGAATGTCTCCTGGGATATGTCTTGAAAGAAAATTATTTCTTAGTTTAGATAAGCATCTCATATTGTAGCGAAGTTTATGCGGTTTACATTAAATGTAATTTAGTTTCTTTAAGTTATATATCGTTTATCAAAATTTAATTGTAAAGTTTTAGAAGTTTAAGTCCCAAGATGTGTAACAATATTTATCACATTAAATATTTAAATGATTGTGTGAAGTTATAAACATATTTTTATATGTAAGGAGAAGTATCTTCTGTTTGAATAAATAATTATTCATGTTTCAAAACCTGTAGCTGAATATAAATAAGGACGTTTCTGTACAAAAAAAAAAAAAGAAAGATAAAAGCATATAGACATTTAGAAAAATCTGACGGTATATCTTATAAGAAAAGTTCATTACATTCTACATTTTAAAAATGAAAATATTATCATAAACTAACGGTTTTAATACAACTTGCAGTGAAGTCATTTAAAATTTAAATTTTAAACGTAATTATTAGAATTAACTTACGACCTGTTTAATTAATTTAAACCGAAGATTTAATTTTTCATCTTAAAAAATCAAGATACAACGGTTTGGGTCATCAATTATTCAAAATTTTATCACGTCCGTACTTGGTTGCTAATCTTATATAGGGCTTTTATCTAAAATCATAAATATGCAAGAGCTTCCGAGATGCACATAAAACTTTCCTATTTTTCAATTACTTAAGATTAAAACAGGAACATTGTGACTTTTCGTAGAAGTTGTTTTACCTTTTCCTATCAAATATTGCTACCTGTCGTTTGTTTGAGGTTTCTGACCCGGCCTATCCGAGTAGCGCCCGTTTTATTGTCAGACTTAATTTTAAGGGGCGATTAACTTTAAAGAGAGTAATTACGCAAACTGCTGGTATTATTATATTTATTCACGTTAATATATTACGTTATAGAATATTTTTTATATGTACATACCTATACTTTATTACATTTTCAAATAGCTTCCAACGATCTTCACAAATTCAAAATTGGTAATTTCTCCACGTTTTAATTTCGAAATTTTTTCGTTTAAGAAGGTTTGATTTTTTATTAACTACTTGAGAAGCATTAATCTTTTTCGCGCATTTTTTACCAGTTCTTATTTTTACGTATGTGATGCACTGACAATTTATTAAAACATTAATGAAATGAGAATAAAAACTTTCACAAGCGTTTGTTGTCCTTTTAAGCTGCTGAAATTTTCAGTCCATAAATACGTAGTTATCTACCAACTAATCACAAAATTCAGTAATTTTGGAGTCTTCTGGTTGAATAGCAGAAAATAAGTGGCGAAACAGTCACCAACGTTGTCTGGGTCTAGAGAAGATAAGGAATAATAGAAGGTAAAAAGACCGAGGCATTATTTCAAAAATTTTCCCTTGTTCGAATCTTTACTTTTGTAAAAATTGAGTGACCTCTTAATGAAACTTTACATCAAACTTCTTTCATGGCTTCATGGATTGCTTCTTATCTGCTACCACTTTACGCGGTTCAAAAATTACTTCATGAGTTTCTTGATTTATGTATTCAAATGCAAGTATAACGGGTGATCCAATTTAAGTGTTCACCATAGCTATCTCCGTTATTTTAGGAGACGTAGTCGATTAAATTAGGAAAGATGCAGTGCTTTTTTCGCTGATCACGATAGTGAAAACAAAAAAGACAATTGAACGTGTAAGTTCCCAGTTATTTTTAAAAATTTATATTTTTCCAATGGAACACCCAGTATATTTTTTATACCAATCGATGCAAAATCAATTGCTTAACAAAACTGTAAATATGGCCTTTTTCACAAAAGTTGAGAATAAGCGATGTAATTCAAAATTTACGGTGTATAGACAATCCGGTTTTTAATCAGTGCTATTGAAGATGACAACATAGTTGTCGAAATACGTATTCAGCCTTTTTTTGTGCTTTAGTTTGGTAAATGTGTTTTAGTGTTTTTGTTTAAATTATTACAGAGCACCTTTGCTAAATAGATAATTGCATGTAAACTTAAATTAATAGTGAGAGTGGTCTATCCTAAACATTGAATAATTCTCAAAGTGGAAAGTTAAATTTTACCTATTTAAGACAAGGCCCTGACTGCTGGCCCAGGACATGTTTTAGCAAGTCACGCGTCATGTCGTTTGCAATGGCAATGATGTTATCCAAACATCCAAATTTAAAATTCATTACAATTAAATATTCCATTCCCGGGCATTTTGCGGTACAAGAGGTGGACTCTGTGCATAGCACAATAGATGGGTTTTGAAAGCCCATGAATATTATTCTCCAGTAGGACTATTGAGAATCTTAACAAAACAAGTTAGCCAAAGAAATAAATATAAAATAATACAAATGCAACCAGAAGACTTCTTAAATTTTCAAGAAACATCCGTATCATTGAATTATGGGATCATACCCTATAAAAAAATTAAAATTTTACATTACAAGCGATTATTGTTTACGATTACATATAAAACTTCGTATTACGGCAACGAAAACTGTGCCCATTTAAATCACATAAATGCCCCAAGTCGATGAAATGTATTTTGAGGCCTTACTGCCACCACCAACGCCGAAGCGGGCAAAACCCTCTAGACCAGTGGTTCTCAACCTTTTTTCGCCTAGCGCCCACTTACTGGATTTTGTATAGATCCCAGCGCCCACTGCAGAAAATCGCGAAGGGACACGTCATGGACTACGACTATGGATTATGGACTAGTTAACCTGGGCACAGTAATTAAAACAAGAAGTAATAAATTCTACCTCTAAATTTATTTAAAAATATTAATTAATACAAACAAAAATTATTATTGAAATATTAAATTTTATTTAACAAAATTAAATTAATAAATTTGTGAGCCCAACCCATGCAGTCTTCACTAATGCGATCCTTGAGGTTGGTGCTTGCTCACCAGCTCTTTCACGCGAGGAGTCAGCAGAGACAAATAAAGCTGCAAGTCCCCTCTGTTGACCATATCCAGCCTTTTCCTCTTGTCTGAGTGCAGAAATGTAGCTGCACTAAATCCGGTTTCCACTAAATATGAAGTCGGAAACGTGAGAAGAAGCTTGTGAACAATTCCCCACATTGTAGGGAATAGTCCTGCCATGCTGTGGTTCTGCCAGAGTTTCTTGAAGCCTGTTTTGATTCGGACTTTGCAATCCTCGTTGTTGCGAAGTTCCACCAACTCCTCCTGCAATTTAACGTCAACGTCTTCCAGCACGACTCCAAACGGGTCAGTGATCCAGGCAGGTACATCCAGTTCGATGAGGTCTTGGAAGCGCGATGTAAGGTCCTCTTTTAGTTGCTGAAGATGAGCCCCATATCGAAGAAGATCTTCATCTGTGGGTGTCTCTGTCATTTGATTAATTTCACTAAATTGGTAAAGTTCTTTCCTAACGATATTACTGCGGAGAAGGGCCAGCTTGTCGATAAAGGTGGTCACTGCGCTCTTGCAGTCGATGAGTGTCACCAGTTTACCTTGAATCTGGAGAGACAACTCGTTAAGTTTCCTGAAGATTGTAGCCAAGTAGAAAATGTCGAATTTGTGTTTCTTCAGCTAACCGGCCAACTTCTCATGTTTGACTTGCAGGAAAGTGACAACTGAATCGAACATTTCACAGAATCGAGCCAAGCAGTTGCCCTTAGAGAGCCATCTCACCACGGTGTGAAGCAGCAGCCGATTGTAGATCTCGTCATTTTCCTGGCAGAGGTTGCGGAATAGTCGATCGCTTTTTGCATTTGTTTTTATTACGTTCACGGCCGTAATCACGAGATTGAGAGAGTCATGAAGGCTGGGGGTCAGCCGTTTCGCTGCAAGATGCTCTCTGTGCGCTACGCAATGTATGCCGATGATATCTGGATGCTCCTTCTTGAGAAGAGCAAGGGACCCCTTGTATCGCCCAACCATTGCTGGTGCTCCATCTGTTGCGCAGGAGTGAATGTTGATTAGCGGGATTTCCTTTTCTTCAAAGTACTTCTTGACAGCAGCAAAGGTGGATGTACCAGTTGTGTCAAGGGGTAAGGACTCTGCAAACAGCATGTCCTCTTTTGTTTCCCCAGTTTCGTCGAAGTACCTCACGTAAGACATGAGAAGGGCAGTGTTATCACTCAAAGTCGATTCATCAAGCTGGATGGAAAAGTTGGTCTTCTTGAGAATGTCCACCAACTGGATTTCGACATCACTTGCCATCTCATCTATTCTTCTGGAGACCGTATCGTTGCTAAGGGGGATAGCCTTCACTATTTCTGTCGCATTCCTATGTAAGACAGTCGAAATCACCTCTTTCACGGCAGGCAGAATCAGTGTTTCCCCCACAGTGTGCGGCTTGCCAGCCTTTGCAATCATATATGCAATGTTATACGATGCCAGCAGGCCATCACGCTGAATCTCTGTCACCTTGGCAAAAGCAGACGAAATGGACGGGGTAGTTTTCTCCCTGTCATCACGCAGTTTCTTGAAGTATTCTGCGGGTTTGTCCTTTTTGTCCGAATGCATCTTTTCTAGATGGTCACGCATACGAGAGGGTTTCATACCTTCATTTGAGAAGACATTGGAACAAATGAGGCACATCGGTCTTGTGTGATCCGCTGGGCTTGGTACGAAACCGAAGGCTATATAGTCGACTTAATACTGGCGTACCACCTTCTGCTTTTTGCCTGGAGGGGCCATTGCTGTCGTGTAAAAAAGACCGATGTTAAACAATGTTAAACAATTTTGGTTGGAGCAATATAATTAAAGTATTTTGTATAAGTTAGATTTCTAAAATAATTTGAGTTATTAAAAACATTACCAACATCAATAAATGATTATTACCTGTAATAAACGGTTTTCGATTATAAAAATTGCTCTACCTAGTTTTAATTCAGCTCAAATATATATTGTTTATTTTATAACAGAACCGTGTGTACTAAATGTTCAATATTTTTGATTAAAACTCTGTTAATTAATCACACAACTATCGCACACTGAATATTTGTCTCTGTTCGAACGTTATCGCTGACTATCGTAAATAGAATGAATCATGCGAATAATGACTTCGCTATATATACCGCACTGCATGGAATTCTCTGGAAGTCGAAATCTCTCGACCTTGGAACATTCGAGATGCGATCCACTATACTCACGTTGACTCACAGAGTCCGCGCGTTGCGTCATACATACAATAACATAGTTAAGCACAGAAATAGAAACAGCATGTACGTAACCATAGCAACGATGGGGTTAACAATGCATAATAGGAACATTGGTGAGCGCGGATATTATACATTTTGCATTTTTGTATAATTTTACTAATGTTTTACTGTGTTACTGCTTTACCTTTACACCGTACAGCGCCCACCCAAAATCCTCCAGCGCCCACTGGTGGGCGCTACCGCCCACGTTGAGAACTACTGCTCTAGACCCTCTAGCAGTGCCTCATTTTCATAGTTGGCCGACTTCAAGAATTCCCTTGTCGTGTTTTTCTTTTAGTTTTGTATTGTTGTTCAACATTATTTTCAAAATCACTATGGTGTATGTTGACAAAAAATTAAATATATTCAATTTATTTCTTTACAAAGGTGTATGTTATTTTTACTTTTTGTAATAAAAATTAATCAGATATTTTGTTCTCAAAAACAACATACGGGTTTTGTACCAACTGCTTATATAAATCTATAGGTTTAAAATAGTATGAGGTTAACAAAAAAGTTACAATGTCCAAAATTTTCAGTGCTGAATACATATCTCGAAATGGTCATCATGTTACATAGAATCTTGTTACTCTCAGGCGACGATATAATGAAAATAATTTTTTCTTTGATTTAGACCTTACTTACCTAGATAATTAATAGTGGTAAACAGAAAAGTTGATCGATTTTCGTAATTTTTGAAAATACTCCAATTTAAAGAAATTCGTTCCAATAAACCGTAAATGTATTCTGTGTATTGGGAAAAATAGTTAAAAATAAGAGCGGTACAAACTTTACACGACAAGACAGCTAAAAAAGGTAAAACTCCACCCAAGAAATCGCGTCGGAAGCGTTCCCTCTTTGGGTACGTATATAGGCTGGACATTTCTCCTTTGCTTCTGCTATATTTGGTGGCTGCTGGCGGGCCACAATCGAGATCGGAGGCTTCGAAAAGGAACCGCAGGCTTACTTGAAGCAAAACCAGCGTTCATGTGACCGAAAATACTATCAAAACACGCCAAAAATCATTAATTGTCAAGGGACTCCGAAAAGTTTTACGTTCCTCAATTTCTCAAAAAAAATTAACGCTATCGAGGTTTCGCTTGCCGGCGAAGGCTCAGAAATCGAGAGAATGGACTCTTACGCATCGTGCGGCAGCAATCTCCACTATCCAAGTACGTACATATATAACGAACGTACAATTCATTTAACACCTCTCTGCAGGCGGATTCGGTAAAAAAACTCGCTATCAAAAGTAGGCGAGAGCTTCGTCAATTCAAACAGACACTTATTTCTGCGATGACAGTTTGATGCCTCGAAGTTTTCTAATAACAAAATGATGTTAATTTACGAACAATTCGTGAAATGGTCATACGTATCCAGATTGGTAATTATCAAGACGAATCGACATTTAGAAGAAAGGCCGGCAAAACTAACCCTGTCGTAAATTAAAGCGGAAAGAATTGAAGCCACAAGATCAATGAACTATACATGATAGTACAAGATTCAGAAATTACAGTCTCAAACGTTTGCAGGTTTCGTTCGTTAAATAATGGAAATATCCAAATAGATTGAGAGAATCAAATGCGAAAGCACTCAAGAGTATACTAAGTGCCATTAATTTCATCACAGATTTAGCATTTATTCGAAGAAAGGTGAACTCAAAACCAGGAAATGATGCAGAAGAGATCCGTCTTTTGAATTTTTCGATATGCAATCTTTAATTCGACATGTTGCTATGTTATTAAGCTTAAGTGTAAGTTGATCCACTAAAGTAACGAGAAAAAATCAATCTGACGTTTGATTGCGATGGAAGTTTGATTTCACTTATGAACCGTCAATTACATTAAATAACACTGTAAGTGGCTCATAACGTATAGCAGCGTAGTCCTTCACGAAAAACATAAAACCAAGTAGTTGATTTTGACCAGATGTAATGCTTGCTTAATTTTCGTAAAGCTCTGCAATACTTCTTTGGACGCGAACGCTTGAATAGAAAACGCACTTGTAAGTATAATAATAATAATATCGAGTCTTTTGTATTATAAAAATTGTCCTTAATTCAAAAGAAAATTATACCCAATTGCTACATTTACTTATGTCATCAGTGACATTCAATTTGACAATTAGGTCTCTAAATAGATTTTTGAAGTTTATAGGAACGAATAAACGTCAACTAACTTTTGACGCAATGACAGTTTGTGCAAAAACTAAAATTAGACGTATATACAGAGCGCGTTAAAAGTTTAAAAAATCGGACATTATAAAAAGCATCATGGTAATGCTTTTTGTAATAAAACTGTAAACGGGCACAAAAAAGGCGAATTCAAGCTCGAAGATATTGAAAAATCCAACTAGTTAACACAATAAAGTAGAAATAATATGTAAAATGTTGCTTGTATATTAATTATTCAGCAAATCACATACTTTAAAATGAGTTACTCACTTCAAAATCAATTATATTATTAGTATTTATATTTTTTAAATGAAACAATGCATAAAACTAATTCTACCTTAAAATACCAAATAAGCAGCAATGTGTTTGTACATACTACTAACTTCGAACTCCGCATGTTGTTACTATAACGTCGCAACTTTATCAAATGAACACGGTATAATTGTGGAGCGATTTGAAAGTTTTAACACGTTATCGTTATTGTAAATATTGAATAAACCGTTTGAAACTCAAAACTTGTTAATTGCAGTAGTCACTGAAGTCATTATTAAATCCGTTAGCTTTTATGACATACATATTTAATTTTCAAACACAACTTGTATTTTCAGATTTTAAATTAAGCTTTACATATGAGGAGCAGATTTTCTACATGCATTTTGTCCTTTATTTGTAATTTTCAGAAATAGAGAATCACTGTTACAAGTTTGCAGATTAATTTTGCCAAAAGAGTAAAATTTAAATAAAATCGTATAATTATCGAGCTTAAATTATAAAAATTGATTTGTGATAATTTTCCAAAAAAAAAAAAAAATTAAAACCATATTGGACATGATCTGACAAAATTAGCTGCAACAAGCTCAGGATCATCGGCCTAATTTCGTCCTGATAGTTAAATCAGAAGTTTCGATAGACTTTCAAGTGTTTACTTACAACTTATGCAACTTATATTACTCGCGGGACGGGTAGACGCAAGGGAGTGTGAGTACGTGGAGGTAGACGATATTCGGTTCTGTCACAGCGCTTCGGTTTTATTCACAGATTCTGTCATAGACAAAGGAATACTATAGATGATGGGAAACATAATGTATAAAGAATGAGTACTTGCGGAACTGTTGATGTTGTTGATGTTTTATAATAAGGCAATTTTCGCTTGCCCATAACTGTTATATTATTATACACTCGAATATTATAGGTATATATGACATTTAAATGCGAGTGAGACTTTGTAATTAAACTGTCACTCGCAATAGCCGACCGATTCCGATAGATTTTCGTCTTCGCTAGGACCTGTAGAGATACCGTAAAGTGGGGATAGATGACGCGATTAGCTTGGAAAAACCTCGTGTAAAATGTATATGACAATGTTTACTGTTTAATGTTTTTTAACTTTAAAAATAATTACATAAATTTGATTTTTTCTTTATATCGTATATCAAATGTGCAGCTCGCGCGTAGAGGTCGTTTTTGTTCTTTTGTGCACCAGCCTTAGTTAGTAGACATTAATCCAAATTCATGCATTTTTGTGTTTATTTCTAAAACACATAACTTTCTTAAGAAAATAAATTAGTACAAAAACTGACCTTGACATTATAAATTTATGCCTTTTGCATCACTAACCCAAATTTGAGATTCTAAAATTACAAAATGAGTTTAAAACACGCGAAACGGTGATGCCTTAATTTTTGATAGGTAAACGCCCCTCTTAATAGAATTGTGGAGGGGTAAATTAGGTGACTTTATTTTTGTTTCGGTTTTCTTCCTTTTTTTTTTAATAACGTCGAAAAATTTTTGAATGGGTGTCATTTCTGTACAATAATTCGATTTTCAACAAACTATCTCTTTTATTGTTGTTTAATTTCTCAATAATAATTTTCTTGGCAACACTGATTTCTTAAATCTAAAGGAACCTTTATATCGGAAACAATCCAGTCCGTACCCAGTTTGCAAACTTCTCCCTTCTTAGAGTAAATTTCATAATATTTTGCGAGAGTTTTAATCGTACTGTAAAGATCGTGTAACTTTTGCGATTTGTCCGAAAAGACAATCTGCTAGCAAATAAGAATGTACACGTACTGGAAATATTACGCAATTAATTCGATAGTTTTTGGTTAATCGTTGTACAGTCATATCATAAGTATGTGCATCAAGTGTGACCTTTGGTTTGGCTGGCACAACCATCGGCGAATAACCTTACTTGTTTGACATGTGGCTTATAATCTTGCTTATTGATCACGTCGTTTAGAGCAGAGCTTGTTTCCGCATTTCCTCTTTTTGCCTGATATTCTGACCAGGTGTAGAATACTGGCTCTTTTTTATATGGATGTCAGCAACTCAAAAGCAATTGAAAGATAGTTGCTGGGCGTAGAACGCATCTTGGATAGGTACTTTCGATAACACCTGCACTTGTTGGAGCTCGAAACAATATGAAACAACGTTAGCAAGCTGCTAAGGTTAGAACTAGAGCTAGGTTCTAACCTTATTAACTTTTCTATCTCATTTTTGGTTTTGCAGATATGTAGTAGTAAATGCTTGGGTTCTAACACAAAACCCACATACGTCGGAGGAAGAACTTCTAAATGTAATATTAAAATGGTTATTAGAAATTCTACTAAAGTACTTGTAATTTAGGTACTTTTAATTTGTCAGCTGCAGCCTCATTATATTTTTCATAAATGAGTAATATTTTATTCGGATGGTAGATGATTTTAATATAACAAATTTCAAATATTGGTTAATCATAATAATGCATATATTGAAATGAAGATTTTATTGATAAAATTGATATTAAGTACAATAATAAAAACACCATCTGCTGAGTTTGTATCTAAGTAGTAGACAATGGCTAGCGCCAGCTGAATCTAATATTAAAGTTGTATTCCATTTATACTTTGATGATAAAGTTTAATTTCCTTGTTTCTATGAAATGGGTTATAAAATAAAAGGAAAAAATAATGATTCCTACGAAGTTTTGTATTCTTCAATATCTACTTAATATGAAATAATATTAAAATGCAGGCTTCATATAAACATTATTATATTTACATGCATAATCTTCAGCTAGTCTCGTTTCTGGGAAGCCTTTTCTATTTGAAATTCTGTTCACGCAAAGGGTCAAGTTACGTAAATAAGAAGAAAATGAAATTACTGAGATCCATTATTTATCCCAAAACAAACATTCCTAAGTATATTTTATGATTATATGCTGCTAAACAAATAGAATTTTTATTGATTCTTTGTTTATTATTATCTGATACTTATTGTAATGTTATATTTTACTGTGTTTCAATTCATTTAATTAGTTTTTACACAAGTGACACTGGATCTCAATATATAAGAACATATTTATGCATTGTTTGACCAAACTGTAAACTAAACTAAAAAAAATTTAATCCGAGCAATTTAATTGCATATTTAATAGAAGTAGATCAAAATAAATAGGTTCTATATTAAATTCAATTTTCTGTTATTCATAAGTAATCAAATCTTGTTTGATTTAAGACACAATAGCACAATTATTATTGAAAATTGATCCGATATACATTAGTCATCAAAATAGAAATTTAAAGTGCTGTGCTTTTATAAGCTATTAAAGGGTGAAATGACAACACAGTTTCGTAAAATGAAAATATTTTAATGTTACTTTTAAAAACCAAAGTTTAAATGATACAGAATGCAGTACTGATAATATGTATATGGACGTGATTTGTCAGCTTACAATACTATTATAGCTTTTGCTACTCGTCTCAATGGTAATGACATACACAGCCATATATACGTATGTATAAATATATTGTAATGTTTAAAATGCATCACAATTAAGGTATAATTTAAAATTAACAGTTTTCAAATTTGATTGTATAGTATTTTGCTAGAAATATTATTTATCGCATATAAAATGGAATAACTTATTTAAATATTACAGATATGTAAAATGTTTGTTAATTACTAAAAGAATTTATATTGTAATCTCAAAATTAAAGGAAAGAGTAGAAATTAACAAAAATAGTATACAGCTTAAAAGTTACAGTGATCAAAAAATTAAATATTATAGAGATAGGCAACTTATTGTACTGCATGAATGTTTATGTGAAAACCTTAAATCAACTATGTTGGAATGCGAGTCCTGGTTACGAAAAACAAAAAGGGGATTGATTATTGATTTTTGAAAAAGAACGACAAGTCAGGGTAAAAACGAAAGAGATTATTTTAAATACCTTCGAATATTATTTCACATTGCTTCTAAGTGGTTGCGAATTCATTACAAGAAAATTCATATTATTTTGAACAGATACGAGTAGATATTGTTCTGGAATTTACCTGAGTTTTACCTGAAAGGAAAGACTTAGAGTTTATAAAAGAGATTTATTTTAACAGTTTACCGGAGAAAGAAGAAATCCAAAAATGATGGTAGATATTGGCAATCTTAATAGAGGAATTCAATAGGACATTGTATATGAAAATTAGGTTGATGTTTCATGGAAATTAGAAGGGGATATATAAGCTGATCAACTCTACAAGAAGGTGCTTACACACAAGAGAGGGAACCAGTGTGAGTTCAAAAGATTTAATGGGTTCTATTGGATGAGGTATCTTATATGTCAAAATGCTATAGGAAACGAATGTCAAAAATGAAATGTCATTGTGATAATTTTATGGAAAGGACCATATGTATTTGCGGTAAGAACGAGAAACGTTGAGTACAGAATTATAAACATTTTATATAAGAATTTTCCTTATAGCAAATTGAATTAGACGTTGATTTTCATATAATAAGATAGAGAGGGTATTAATGGAATTGAGTTATATTGTTAGATTATTCTATTTTATATGCAACATTTGGATACTTTTATCATCGTAAAAGTATTTATAATTCAAAACCTAATTAAATTTAACTTATTACCTTGAAAATAGATTGATGATATTGTTTGTAATAACACATTTCAATTATAGATTTGATAATTGAATGATTGTTGACAAGTAGAATTATTTAATTTCATTAATTTTGTGAATTTGATTTATGTTATACTTGAAAGGTATTTTTTTATATAAAGCATTTAAAATATTATTTGCATATCTATTAACAATAATATAATATTGTTAGTATTGAAGTTTCAATAAAATATTTATTTAACAGAGATAACTTGTTTTTATTTTAAATTTGACAGATCTTAATGACATTGGCTAATTTGATATATCACGTAAAGAATGATTCACAAGTATTTAATTTGACATTATAGAAACGTAACTTTTATATTTTAAGAATCCAAATTTATGAGATTAAGGGTTTATATTTACCCATGTTCTACTGACTGACTATAATTTAAGTGTGTATTTAAAGTAAAAGCCGGCGGTTTAAATTATTATTTTTGTTTATAAGTTCATCAAAGTATAGCAGGACAATAAATGCACAGTATATACATTTCACTAACTTACAAAGAAAATTCAATAATTTAAATAGTGATATTTATTTTGAAACAGTCCATGAAGTAAGTACTCTTGAAGAGTGTAGTATTCTTTATCCATTAATATTCCCTTTACTACTTTCTTTCATTCTTGCACAGGAAGGTGTTTTAAATCATCAGGTTGTAGGTGTTATGCTTTAGTCCCGCAATAGTCCGCAGTTCGTGCTGTCATTGACAGGCGATGACTCGGGATCCTAAGTTGTTCACGCCATCTTGTGTGATACTCATGGTCGCTTCCATTTGTTGCGGAGCCTTGGCTCTTTGTTCGTGCATATGGGTAAGCTGAAGCAACAAGTACTGCAACGCCAGGGAAAGTATATGGTCTTTTCTAAAGTAGCCCCTATATGAATCGCAGTATTCCAAGTTACACAGTACTTTTTGCAAGATGGGAAGCCTACAGTCACTAATTTAACAGTGCTTACTCAGTGATTGACCTTGAGCTCCTTGTGGGGTAGATTGGGTTCGTTTGACTTTGTTCCTTCGGCTCTTGGCCTCATTAGATCTTACCTCTATGAGAGAGGATGCTATGTGTGCTATAATGGATTCTCTTCGACTGAGTTTTTATACTTACTTCCAGTGTTCCACAATGTTTATATCTAGGTCCCCTGTTGTTCATATTATTTATGAATGATCTCCTTCTACAGATAGATTGGCCTGTACTTGGATATGCTGATGATACTAAGATCTATTCTGTGATTACCAGTGCTGCTGATGCAGCCAGCCTTGAGAGAAATTTAAATGTATTGTCTTCATGGTGTGAACGTTCTGGACTCAAGTTAAATGTTGATAAAAGTTGTACAGTCACTTACACACGATCTTCCACTTCATACAGGTCTTCCTACTACATTGGCGACAACATGTTAACAAATAAAACTGGATTCAAAGATCTTGGAGTTACTTTCAATCCTAGTCTCAGCTTGAAGTCTCATGTAATGAACGTTTGCACATCGCATTTAGATCATTGGTTTTTGTCATGCGTGTTCCTAAATACTTCACAGATGTAGCGTTGTTGAAATCTTTATACTGCCCTTATGTATTAAGTAAGCTTGAATATACCCCTTTAATATGGTTTCCCATCTATACAAGTGATTGTTTAGCATTGGGTCGTGTCCACCATAGGTTCCTGAAGTTTCTCTCGTATAAAACAGATGGTGTTGTGGCTACTAAGTTGAGGGTGTGCACGGCACACCTCATGTACTACATTGTACGAAAGTTGAGAACCATATTGATATAAGTAGAGTTACAGAGACGGCGATGGTTTTATTGCTTTAGTTACAATCTTCGAGGCACACCAAGAAAAAAAATTCAAAACCCGCGAAAAAAATTATCTGTTATCTAAAACCTTCGGATAATCTGCTTTTTTTATGTACGATACGTTGATAGATATAGGTTATCGTGTCATCTAGATAGATAACAAAACTTTTATCGAGTTAGAATCATCCAGGTAATGCACAACACTGCTTATAATAAACATCCATAATTTTTACAAAACTTAATAACAATGTACATACATACTACAGTTTTGATTTCTAGCAAAACCATTTTCATAAACCAGCTGATTCGTAAGCTATAACTCATAATTTTATTTTTAACCCACGACGAAAAACACAGACACAGATACATTATCCAAGCGTTTCCCAAGAGATACCATTTACTTATGCAAATTTCTATCATTTATAACCACAAAATTAATAAGTTTTCAGTAAAAACATGCTTATTAAACTAATTAGTTAATCTAGTGCTAAAAAATTGTGGTAAGGCCGAGCAATCAATCGTTAATGTATTTTCCCATATCCTGTAGCATAAATCAAATAAAACCATTAATCGCCGTCCTATAAAATGTACACATTTACAGGAATTAACTCGCCCACAAGTTTTTTTTTTTTTTCATTAAGACTATTACAAGACTGAAAGGAAGCACCAAAAAAAGGGAATTAACGGAAACTGTCAGAGTGTGAGTGCGTGACGCCAAATGATTTAGGAAAAAGGGAAGAGAAATGGGCTCACGACATTTTATTACTTTAAACTTGATTGAAGTACATAGAGAGATTAACTTAATACATTTATCCGGTAGTGAAAGAGCGATCTTAGGTTGGGGTGGTGCAATTCCGGTAATCCGTCAAGCGCAACTTGTTGTGACTGTTTCATCCCTCTAAGTTTCAAATGTTATTGACTAATCCTTTCTCGCTGCAACGTACATATGTAGATACATAAAAGGGAAAATTGCGGTATTATTTTATCTCGACACGACAGGCTTCCTGTTTTCTGCACGTTTTCTTTACGTTACTCTTGCGGGTATTTTTCAATGTGTCTAACGGATTTGTGCAGGCTGTTACGTGTATTCTAACAAGAAAGAAAACGCAATAATTAATTAATTAAAACACAGAGTGCCGCAAACTTGAGTGTTGCTTAAACCAATTTGTTGATTACTAAAAAGATAATAAGGAAGAATTGTAAAAAATGAAACAACTAATACAATACATACCATAAGTGCTTGCTTGCAAGTTGCGGATGCATTTTACTGTGTGATAAAACTGCGACACCGAGAGTTTGAATGAGTTAGTACGAGAAAGCAATATACAAACTGCTTTTTGGTCAAGTGTAGTGTTGGAAAAGAGGGGATTCGAGTACATTTACGCTGAGGCTAGACTGACTCGCGTTTAATCAGTGCAACGCGGATAACAGCTGTTTCATTTGAATTTTGTTCACGCTCGATCTCTAGTCGACTAGTACATTTTTAAATCGCGTTTTGTCCATCTAATTTAGAACAATTACGCGCCAAAATTATTGAATTTTCGAATCATGTTACCCCGGAAATTTTAACAAATGTACGTCGAAATTTTTATAATCAGCTGGGTTACTGCTCAGCTCAAGAGGGAGACTTATTTGAGCATTTAATAAATAATTACGTACTTGTAGAAAATCATTTTTCTTTATTAATTCCATTCTTAAGTTCCAATTAAATTATACTTACTGAAACATATTGATTGAGGTCTCGCTAGGCACTTGGTGAAACATATTAAATAATAAAGGTAAAAGAAAGTTCACACTTGGTTATTTGTTTCACTAAAATTTTATTTACAAAATACGCTTTGACAATTGTTCCGAACTTCCCAGTGCATTCTCTACTTACTTAAAATTAGAATAGATATATTTGAGTAAGGTGGGAGTAACATTGTGAACAATATAAGAGAGTTATGTATTATGGGCGTTTTCCTAGTAATTAACGAGAAGCAGCCTGAATAACAGGGGAAAATACGAAATCTGTTTGTTCATTTACTATATTTAATGATTTGTTTATTGCTTTCGATATTTCCATTATTTCCAAAAGGTCTAGTCGTTTACTTTTATTTGCTGAATGTAAAATTTCAAAATTATTTAATGATACCATGTGCTGTTCATTTATACAATGCTCCGATATACCTGAACATTTCTTGGAATGTAAGATTGCTCTCCTATGTTCTTCGATACGTGTACGAAAACATCTTCCAGTTTGACCCATGTAGAAAGCATCACAGTCTAAACAATTTAATTTATAAAAGCCACATTTATCTGCTTTTTGAATTATATCCTTATTATTTGTCCAAAGTTTACCTAGAATTAATTTATTTACTATTATAGTTTTTATGCCTATATTAACTAGTCTATTATTAATTTTATTCGTGATCTTTCCTATGTAGTTTATTAAACGATAATTACTTGGTACTAATTGGGGGGCTACATATAAGAATTTATGAGTCTGTTTATGTTTTTTCTTTGTAATTAATCTATTAATAATATCTGGACTGTATCCGTTGTTCACGGCTAAACATTTCAAGACTGCTACTTTTTTATCAAAATTTGGTTTAGAAAGGGGGACGGTTAATAGTCTATGTATGAAACTGTTGAAAGAGGAAAACTTAATGCTATCTGGTTGTTCGCATATCTGCAGATACGGGGGTGTCAGTGTATGTGTGTTTTCTGTAAATACTATAATCTAATTTGCCATTTAATTTTGTTAGTGTAAGGTCCAAAAAATTTAAACTGTTATCTATTTCTTTTTCTATGGTGAATTGTATTTTTTGATTGATGTCATTTAAACGATTGAAAGATAAATCTAATGGCTAACTAAACAGATCTTCTTCAAATTTGGACATAAATATTTCTGCAAATAAACACGACATGGGAGAACCCATTGCTAAACCGTCTTTTTGTTTGTAGTACAAATTATTAAATTTGAAATAATTTTGTTGTAATATTCAAGATGTTACGTAATTCTATTTTACTGTCACCTGTCAACCTACTATTTGCTATTAAATCATTTAAAATAACACATTGATAGGGATAGAAGTGTACAAACTGCAAACATGGAAGGAAACTAATTTAAAATTTTGAGGCAATTTACTTGTTTCTAATTTGCTCACCATATCCAAGGAATTTTTTATTCTATACTTAAATGTTAGATGTAGAAGGTTTGTGTTGATCAGTTTACATAACTTGTATGCCGGAGCTTGTACATAAGAAACAACAGGTCTTATCGGGCAGTCTTGTTTATGAAGCTTTGGGAGCCCATATAATTTTAAATTAGTTTCCTTCGATGTTTGCAGTTTGTACACTTCCATCCCTATCAATGAGTTGAACGTTATTTTAAATGATTTAATAGCAAATAGTATGTTGGCAGGTGACAGTAAAATAGAATTACGTAACATGTTGAATATTTGTATACAACAAAATTATTTCAAATTTAATAATTTGTACTACAAACAAAAAGACGGTTTAGCACCATGTCGTGTTTATTTGCAGAAATATTTATGACGAAATTTGGAGAAGATCTGTTTAGTTCTAATAAGTTTTCCTCTTTCAACAGTGTCATACATAGACTCAAACAAAATCCCATAAGGTTAACATAGGGGGTCTAAATTTTATTTTTTCCCCCACCACTCTTCTGACATCACGTGACCGAAAGCAACGTCCCCGTTAACGGCTTCAGAAGCTGTTCAAAGCACTTCAGAAGAGCTTTGAAGGCTTCTGAAGGAAGAGCTTTGAACGGCTTCTGAAGAGCTTTGAACAGCTTCGGAACTGCTTTGAACAGATTCTGAAGCCGTTAACGGGGACGTTGCTTTCGGTCACGTGATGTCAGAAGTTGGAGTGGTGGGGGAAAAAAATAAAATTTAGACCCCCTATGATAACCTTATGGGGTTTTGCGCCAGTACTGTCATAGCTTATCCACTACTATTAACCGTCCCCCTTTCTAAACCAAATTTTGATAAAGAACGAGCACCTTATGGGATGTATTTTTAAGGACGACAGTGAGTTGTAATCAGCTGTTATAGAACATTTTGACGGAAAAGCTTCAGATTACTTTTACAAGAGTATCGAATTCTTAATTAATCGTTGTAATAAATCTATAGAAGTTAGGGGAGATTACACGAGAAAAAAATTCTTATATTGTTCCAAGTTTCTTTTTTGTATCAGGCCGAGAATTTATGGCCCTTATGGTGTCCTTATCTTTATAATTTTTGTGGTAAGGGATTTTTCCTTTTGCATTTTGTTTCACATGGTATACATTATTTTAGTATTAAAAAGTACGCAATATTATTTTTGATTTTAGATTTTGATAATAATGATTGTCCGATGATATTTAGACATTTTAAATGTAATACAAACCGTTGACTCCGGATTTTTATAAACACCAGTTATAATAGCATTTCCAAAAAAAAAAACATTTAAAAAGTACAATAGAATTATATCACATTAAAATCTCCGCGATCGCAAGAACGTATAAAGCTTCAGTGACAGTGTAATATCGAATTCAAGACGACAAGCATCGTATTATCCTTGTAATAATTAGATATTCAACTGTAAATCTACACCCTTACCGGTAGAGCATCATCTGTGAAGCCATAATCTTCACAATGATTCGTTTCTAACCGATTGTAAAGTACTCTCAATAATAAAACGTATACTATAAGTACCAATTCCGTTTTAATATTCATCTAATTAACAATTTGACATGAAAGTTGTTGATGATAGAGGGTGGGGCGTGGTAGGAATTCTCATGTTACAACGCATACCTCTCGATGGCATTAATCATTTGCTGATGTAATATCACTTTTTAGATACGTAGGCTCACACCTCTATTATTTAAAAAATAATAAATTACAATTTCCTAGAATAAATGGAGAAAAAATCGGGCAATAAGCACATAATACACAAAAGGAGAAACTAAAAAATATTACCCAATTATTCTTCCATCCTCGTATTGATATGATATACATGCATGTGTTCAGCGCGTAACCTTTGTTTCCGTTAAAGGATCGCCATTTGAAATATTGCTTGTATTATATAATATTCTGTGGGGATCGCTTTTCATGTATTACACGAATTGCATTTTCGCATTTTCCAGAAAAATTGATATTTCATATATTCATTGATTTATTTAAAATACATGTATTTGTTTTAAAAGGTTGAATTCAAATATTATTTGAAATAAACAATGCACTAACATATAAATAAATTACAAGTAATATATTATTTATACTATGTGACAAAAGGAAAAACTAATGACCTTTTTTAACTAAATTTTGTACAAATATTTACTGTCTAGAATAATGCTACGCGATCAATTAAAATTCAATTTGATAGTGGAATGGTGGTACATAAAATTATTCGCAAAACCAAAAGTTTATAAAATAATGGTTCATTAGGAGGTAATAAGACAAAGTCAATAGAACGTTATCGCTTTCTTAAAAAAATCTTGCAGGAAGTAATTGCTAATATCGAAAACAATCTTCAAAATACGTAAATATATTCGAATAGTTCCAAAAATTCTTTGGGTAAAACTGGTTTTGTCCAACGAATACAAATAAACTAGGCATCATATGTCTGTTTACTGTTAGAATGTTGCTTTATAAAAACAAAATGTTCCATGGTAGCGAAAGATTTTGAGATCTTTATTATTCGAAAAGCAACAGAACTTTACTGAAACACAGTATTATATACCAGTAAAAATATAAATATTAACCATTTTTATTTCTTAAACATTATGCTGGGAGTATGGCTTCTTCTTTTTTCTATAACTTCCTGACATCGGTCGGATGTTGAAATTCTGCATAACACCCCGCGACATATCTAACGAAATGTTGGAAATCTCTTGAATAATTTTTCTTTTCAGCTTTGGAATATCTCGTGGTTTATCAATAAACATCTTGCTTTTGTCGTTTTACATATTGTTCTTTTATATCCTTTCAAAGAAATAAAAGCAACTGTCGTATCCTTCAAATTATTTAACAATTGTACCCAGTCGTCGGTATTAGGATAGGAAAAGAAAAACAAACTCAAATTACAACGCTAACGTTTCGTCCATTTAATCAATGAACTTTTTCAAATCTACAATATAGATTAAAAAACACATATATTACAGTCTGTAAACTCAATTATAGTACTATTATTTATTTATCTTAGTAATTTATTCTGCAAATATGAAATTCAGAAAGTAAATGATGTTACTTTATTTATTGACGTTATATTATGTTCGTTTATATGTTCTTAACAGCGAGACCTTGATCATGTATGTGGCACGTATGTATGTACCTTATTTTAAAAATATATTACTTACCTGTGAATAACAAAAACAACACCCACAAAACAAGAAGAAATAGAAACAAACCGAGGTCTTTACACTACCAATATAATATAGGAATATACCTAGTAATCGAAAGATAAAATTTCTACAACAATTAATAACTATTATAAATTAAATGAATGGAAGAATACAATTATTATTTTATGACTCCTGCATATACATTTAATATTTGTAACGCCGAATCATCTTTGACATTAATAGTATGTTGAGTTTATATATTGAGCATGTGTTTAAATTGACATCTTAAATAAACATTAATAATCATGAATATGTTTTACTATTGTTACTTCTTTTTATTATGTCCCTACTAATAGCGTTGACTTAACTTTATACCTAAATTGATTTTTCTGCTTCGTGCTGAGTAAATTAATTAGGAAATTTTATCACAAAAATTTGCCCACGATGAGATTTGAACTCATGCCACCTAATAGCCGGTGAGACGCGCTACAATCTGCGCCACATAAGCCTGAGTCCATATCTACTAAACGTCTTGATATCTTCAAGTAAGTGTTGAAATAATACATCTTTCTCCGGCTGTTCGGAAATGAATATGAATTTTAATTATAATATGAACAAAGTAGTTTATATGCAGAGCACACATCGTTTCTAACTGTCGAAAAAACAGCGGAGGAATTAAATATAGAGACTAATAAAATCTTAAAATAAACGAATGCATGGTTTCAAGACAACGAATTAAAACTGAATGAAGGGAAAACACATCATCTGAAATTCTCTGCCGGAAACGAGAAATCTGTGGTATATATGGCATCATTAAAGATGTGTCTGCCCTAGTATTTAGTGGCGACAACCTGATATTGGATAGTCAACATTAATCCTTCCGTTTCAGAGTATATTGTACTAATCTTGATCTACTCCATAGAAGTGTCCGCATCTATCTCCTCCATGTGAATTTGGACTGGGAATTTTCCATGCAGTGCTATACCCTTCCATCTTTCTATTATCTGCTATGTAATGATGTAGAGTGCTATGTTGAGCTTGTTCTCTGAATTATTTTTGTAGCTTTTTTATTTGTGTCCAGTGGAGACCACGGGTGTTATGAATTCCTCTCCCACAATGTTTCCTTTCCATATGAAATCTTTCAATGGTAGCCGACCTCCTATTATAGCATGTGTTTTGCATTTGTCTATTCCCAAGATCTCATCACTCTAGGTCTTGGTCTTTTTGAGCAGTTGCTTTAGGTCTTTTTCAGTACTGGTATACAACTTAATGCCGTCCATGAAAACATCAGATGGCTCAGTTGGACTGTGCCCATTTTATATCTTGTTGCTCCTTCGTTTAATGTGTAACTTAGCGGACTTATTATTCTTTTTATTATTATTATCTCGCATAGAACACATCTGTGTTATGGAAGGTTCCACATTCTACATCTAATAACTAGAAATAGTATATGATAGATGTGCAGTAAGGGGGTAGGACTGTTACATTTCGCTTCACATGCCAAAGTCGTCTACACAATATATTGCTTCACCATCAATATCGTTTTTCTTTTTAATCGTTAAATGACAAAATACAAAGTTGTAATTCAGATCGTTCTCTGGTACCTTAAGTTGTTAGTTTCGTATTCGAAATAAAGCAAATTATGATATACTTACTGAATTTAAATTAATTACAGAAACATGTTTGATATCGTTACACGATTTTGTGCAGAAATATATATACAGGGTGTACCACTTAAAACTCCCAGGTCAAATATCTCGGAAACGGATAAAGATATTTGAATTTTGTAAAAAAGTAGTTACTAAAGAATGTGATTGACTCTAGTTTGCTCTCACAATTGTGTTTTATTATGTGAAGATATAGATGGCGCTGCGATGAAAAGAATTTTTTTGATCGCCACAATCTTCATTTGTTTTTTATTTGAAAGAGTATTAAAATTAATGTAACTTTTATTATTTGTGTTAGTTTCCAAAATTTAACGGTTTCATAGATATTCGTGTTTAAAGAAAGTAAGAGTAATTTTAAGGTTTTGTCTTTATTTTGTTTAAATATTTAATTTGTAGGGAAAAATAGCAGTAAACATATTCACAATTCTTGCTATCATAGTTACTTCACAATTTAAATTTTATAGTTAGTTCCTTTTTATAAATTCCACTTCATAGGCACCCATAGGTATGTATGTAGGCAGAAAAGCATTCATATCTGTGTTATAAGTATGTATGCTTGCTTTATTATTTAGGAAATATTTTGACATTAACACACATTAGTGATATTTGCTTGACAATGTCTTTATAATTATTTTCATTCAAACATTTACTCACTTTGCGTTGAGATTGTATTAAAAATATGGATTTAATTTATGGAGAATCCCGTAGAAATGTATCTGAAGCAATGCGATTATGTGCTCTACGCTTTCCAAACAGGCCTTTACCAGATCACAAAACATTTATAAGTCTGTGTGTAAATCTCAGAAATTACGATAGCTTCAAAAAACAAAAGCAATTAAGGCAGAAAAGAGTAAGAGATGATGAAATTACGGCAGCGGTACTACAAACAGTTAATAATAATCCACATACATCATTACGGCAATTAAAAGAACAGTATGATCTATCTGTAACCTCTTGTCGGAGTATTTTAAAAGCAAATAAATACTTTCCGTATAAAGTTAATTTAGTGCACCATTTAAGAATAGGAGATAATCAACGCAGACTAGATTTTCTGGCAGAATTTTCTGTAATGTTAGCAAAAAGCAACAACTTTATGAATCAGATTATGTGGAGTGACGAATGTCGTTTTCACAACAATGGTACTTTAATTAAACATAATGCTCGATATTCGTCAGAAGATAATCCTAGGTGGATAAAAACACTAAACACCTTCACCACACTAGCACAAAAATGGCTAAATACGTATTTCAACAACTAAGTTGTCATCATCAGTAGCACTGATTAAAAATCGCGCTGTCTACACACCGTAGCGTAACAGAACAACACTAAACAACGCGATTTTTAATCAGTGCTACTGATGATGACAACTTAGTTGTTGAAATACATATTTAGCCATTTTTGTGCTTTAGTGTGGTGAAGGTGTTTTAGTGTTTTTGTGTAGTTTCAAGCCACAGACTCCAAGTTTCGTTTCCTAGGTAGATAAGGCAAACAAGAAATCAAACAGTTTTTGGCGTTAACGTTTGGTGTGGAATTTGACACGGATATATCTTAGGCCCCTCCATTTTTATCATGAAACATTAACTGGTGTGCGTGTGTTGGTACTAATGGCGTCCTTAGGTGGCCGGCTCGTTCGCCGGATCTAACCCCGTTAGATTTTTTCTTGTGGTGTTACTTGAAAGCTGAAGTATACAAGGAACCCATAACAGATATGGGCGACCTTTATAATAAAATGTATGCCAGTGTTCAAAAAATTAGTAGAAATACATTGTTAAATGTTTGCGGAAGAGAACTATTAAGGCGATATACGTTAAGTAGCAATCAAAAAGGCAACAATTTTGATCATCTTTGTTAGTTATATTTGATCCTTTTAAGTATTTAAACAAGATAAAGAAAAAACTTTAAAATTACTCTTACTTTCTTTAAACACGAATATCTATGAAACTGTTAAATTTTGGAAACTAACACAAATAATAAAAGTTACATTAATTTTAATACTCTTTTAAATAAAAAACAAATGAAGATTGTGGCGATCAAAAAAATTCGTTTCATCGCAGCGCCATCTATATTTCCACATAATAAAACACAATTGTGAGAGCAAACTAGAGTCAATAACATTCTTTAGTAACTACTTTTTACAAAATTCAAATATCTTTATCCGTTTCCGAGATAATTGACCTGGGAGTTTTAAGTGGTACACCCTGTATAGAAAATTAAGCTTTGTAAAATTAACTAATAAAAGCATAATATTTGGTGGATGTATAGTTTGGTGATTAGATAACAGCTTGGAGAAATGGTTACAGAACCCAACATTTATTTTTCGAAAATATTGTACATTTGAGAAAGTAAAATAAGCGAATTTGACGAAAAATATTTTCAAAAGGTTATATTTAAACTTTCTCATTCTTTATTGACATATTGTAATTTTTGTTTTTAGAATAAAAAAATCGATAAAATGGCCGGTCCTTGCGTCTTGTCTGTTAATTTCAAAGTTCGCCCTATCCAACAACGTTTGCTATCAATTAATCTACTTAACTTGCAAGATTCTTAGAGGCTTTAATGATCTGTTTAATTTGTCACCTTTCGTAAAGCTGATAATCACTCCAGAAGATTAATATGCTCTATGGAAAATGAAAGAAAAATGTTTACTTGGCCGTTTCTTTCGTCTTCGTGTTTTACAAGTAACCGTGGGACGTAACATTAAATTTAAATTTAACTCTGTTTTATTAGTGACGCACAGAATATACAGGTAATAGAGGGAATATAGTAGTTAATTTTATTAATTGAAAATTGAAATAAATTATCCCTAATGGTTATATATTGCTAGACGTAGAGTTTTAATTGCGCGTATATATAAAGCTTTCCACTCGGAAATTAATTAATACTGAATACTACTAGAATATTTTAAAGTTATCAAAAATATACGAGGGGTTGTTTTTATATTCCTGAACTAGACATTTTTCGATTTTAATGTAAATATAATTTTTCATTCTAGTGTTTCATTATCATACATGTCTTGTTAACGACTTTAAAAATTTACAAAATAATTGCAACAGTATTAGTTTTAATATTTGTCAGTTTGTGTTGTTACATATCAAAATGCACAAATTTGAATATCAGAACAGTTATATATTCTTGACTAAACAAGGAAAATCTGCAGGTGTCTACTGAAGATGGTAACTTAGTTGCCGAAATACGTATATAATTTTTTTGTATCCTTTTAATTTTTGTGATAAAGGATTTTTTACTTAGTATTGTGATGACGAAAATTTTCGACCTCCAGATTTTTGCAGATGTCCACGTTATAAGTCCCCTGATACCAAAAAAGTGGTTTTAAAAAAATATCTCTCTGTGTGTGTCTGTCTGTCTCTCTCTCTGTGTGTGTGACTACGATAGCGGTCAAACCGTTGTAGATATAAATTCCGGTAGACCAGAAGTAGTAGTTTACTTCAGTGAAAGAATTGAATTTTGCCAATATTTCGTCAATTACTAAGTTTAAACAAATTTACAAAGAATTCAAATGTATTCAAAATTAAATTTGAAAAAAATTTTATGAAAAAAGTTTTTCGAAATTCCTACCGGAAGTATGTCTTTTATTCTTACCAAAAATCAGTTTTTTGCGAATATTTTGCAAGTCATGCTTTTTAGACAGGTACGTTACGAGTATTTTGAACTTCATTTCCAATATCTTTTGTATAAAAAATTTTTCAAAATTCTGACCGGAAGTAACACTTTTACTCTTACCGCATAACTATTTTTTGCAAATATGTCGTAAATTATGCATTCTATATACCGGGTGTCTGTTTAAGCTCGGCCACCGGCCATATCCTGGCGACCATTTATCGTACAACCTAGCGGAGAAAATCTTGATAGTAAAAGAGACCACGGGAATTTCAACAAAAATATTTTTAAGCTTCCAAAATGACCGCAAGGGGGCGCAATTTTCAATGTAAATTAAAAATTTGATAATTTTTCATTAAATTCAAGGTTAAAATAGGTTAATTCTTTTACTGGCAACATTTCCAGACGTTTTTATATAATTTTCATTTGAAACTTTTTGATCTAACTCCCATACGAAGGGGAGGGTGGAGGGGGGTATGTGTGCGTACAAAAGTAGGTATAACTTCAGTGTGCCTTAACGGATTTTAATTTTTCTAGCCTCGTTAGATAGCGAATTTTACGTTTGAAGATATTGCTAGTAAAAAATTTAACGTATCTTAACTTTGAATTTAATGAAAAATTTTCAAATTTTTAATTTATCTTGAGAATTGCGCCCCCTTGCGGTCATTTTGGAAAGTTAAAAACATGTTTGTTGAAATTCTCCTAGTTCATTTCACTATCAAGATCTTTTCCGCTAAGTTGTACGATAAACGGTTGTATAAAAGTATTTAGAGCTGGATTTGTAATATTTTTTGTATAAACGAAAGTTCAAAATTCGGACCGGAAGTAACACTTTTACTCTTAGCGAGTAGTACTTTTTTTCGAATATCTTGCAAAGTATGCATTCTATAGAGATTTATTAAGAGAATAGAAGTATTTATAATAGGATTTTGAATAATTTTTATATAACAGAATTTTTAAAATTCTATAATTTGAAACTCTCATACGTATACGAAAGTCGTGTGGTGGCCACACCTCATTATTTTACCTGTGGTCCACGTGGTGAAATTAAGAGTTTCCGCATGGTATAAGTATATTAAATGTTACTTGTATTCGGTTTATAATTTCTTAATAATAAACAATAAATATTGATAATTAATATGAACACTATTTTATTTTAATGAAATATCTCTCTCAAAGTCAATACAATAGGGATATTCTACAATATTCGAAGGTAGCATGTAATAAATCCTTATTAATTATAAACGGTTGATCCTAGTATATCTATACACGTAACCAATTTATTTTGTTTGCATTGATAATAGGCACTTGTAATTTCCTATTCTGTCGCAACTTCGACTTAAAGAAAACCCACTTTCATTAAAAAAATAGCAAGCGAATACTACTCGTATTAAACTACATTATAGGCCAGACAAGATTGATAGGATTTCTTTTACGTCTAAATGTTACTTGTTCAGAAGTCTCATTGTAAAATTAATAAAATAATGTTCGGGGTTGGTTGTATTCAAATATTTGAATAATAGCTTTTTGATTATTCCTGGGGATTGTTTAGTGTAATTAAATAAATTAATTATCGTTTTTGCTGTTTAAATGCGTTATGTAAATTACTTTTATACTAGGTTGTAATTTCTCGAGATGCAGTAAATTTATTTATTTGTTTTTTAATACAGTCAGTCACACTATAATATTTCGGCGCGTACTCGCAGATTGCAGCAGATGTTGCGTTTTATTGGTATTTATTTGAAATAACTGATCGATTGGGGAAATACTTGTTGAAACTTCATTCCAATAATTAATTAATAACACAAAGTTTTACTTTCAAAAATGTTTAATGTAGATACTACGTATGTTTCACCAAACTGTGGCTTCATCAGGTGATGAAAAGATAAGAATTCAATTTCTCTAAAACTGGAACTCATAAATAGAGATATAGATAAAACAATTTTTGTTGTTAGGAGGGGTATTCACTTACAGTTTTAAATTTAGTAAAGAGGAGCTACTTAGATTCAAATGATCGTTTAATATTATACCTACCTATTTGACTAAATTTATTTATTTCTAAACTTTCCAGCAAGTTAACTTTTTTAGCTTTTTCTTGTATATGGAAAATATTAAACAGGCTGTTAAATTTGTGATTCGATTCCTGGCAATGAGTGGTTAGAAAAGGTCGAGTGTGTTTTTCATCATTATAACTTTTTTTTATATTCCTTCATTCTGGCTGCAAAAGTCCTCCCCGTCTACCCGGTGTAAACCTTTTTACAATCAACACAAAGTTCAATTTTTTATTCGTGTTGTCGTTGTTATTATTAAGAGTTCTTAAAATAGAGTTTCAGTTTTGAATGAATTAGTTTTCTTAATAATAGTCGCTACTTTGTTTGAAATGTTTCCTAAGTATGTGATGAGACTCTATTACATGTTTTGGTTTATGTTTTGGGGTAAATTAAGGATACTATTTTTGATGTTTTAATTTTGTTAAAATGCAATTTACCATGTCTATCTAATATTGATCATTGACAGCAGTCGTGAAAATCCTGTTCTTTTCTAATCTTACTTTTTTTGTGTGCAATTTTTAGATTTTATAATGATTATATCATTATTTTTCTTTACATTATGTGAATGATATTATATAATTCATTTCATATAGACTTTTCATTATATAATACTTATACCAATTGCTTGCCTGCAAGTTGCGGATGCATTTACTGTGTGATAAAACGACGACACCGAGAGTTTGTATGAGTTAGTATGAGAAAGCGATATACAAACTGCTTTTTGGTCGAATGTAGTGTTTGAAAAGAGAGGAATGCGAGTATTTTCGATGAGGCTAGACTGACTCCCGTTTAATCAGTACGACAAGGATAGCAGCTGTACTTGCGCATTTCATTTGAATGTTGTTAACGCGCCAAAATTATTGAATTTTCGAATCATGTTACCCCGGAAATGTTAAGAAATGTCGAAATTTTTATAATCAGCTAGATTATTGCTCAGCTCAAGAGAGAGGCTTATTTGAGCATTTAATAAATAATTAAGTACTTGCAGAAATTCTTTTTTCTTTAATAATTCCATTCTTAACTTCCAATGAAATTCCTTGTATTTGCGTTTATACTTACTGAAACATTTTGTTTAGTTTCATACAAATTTATTGTTTACTTTCAGAGTTTCGGTTTGCTTCCTTTTCTATTTTATAATATGTACTACGGAATTATTTACTTTTTGTCTTAATAAGAGTTTTGCTATTGCTACGTTTTCGTTTTTTATATCAGCTATATTTTTTATCTTTGATATTTTAAGAAAAAAAATTATTATTATTAAGTATTTAGAATTCATGATCATTTCTTTTCTTTACTCATACAATTTGGGAAGCTGTGATGTAATCCGTTACTAAAATTATTTAGTACGATTATCTGATGCTTCAACAAGTGTCTACTTATAAACTATCTAGGTAGTGCTTTTTGTTGTTTAATATTATTTCCATCTTCTCTAAAGCTATACAGTAAATGACTTTACTCTTGGTTAAAGAATTTTTTATTAACAGTAACAGTAGCAATTTTCACGGACTAACCCAGTAACGCTTTCTTCGGTGTCGACTTTAAAGTAGCTCTGCTCTAATGTTAGTAACAGAGGCTACCCCCTTATTCTCCCACTTATAGTCGACCAGCTTGCTTAGTAAATTCATCCGCAGGTGGATCGCGTGCACACTGTATATATTGCTATGGGGGGGGGAGGGGGGTATCGAAAAAGCGCTATTTGCTATTTCGAAATGGTCTTTTAATTTATTTATAATTTATTGCTATTAGATGAAAGTATGACCTTTTCTGAACAATTTAACACCTTTTCAAATCATCTACATGGCTTGTAATTTGTATTTTTAAGCGTTTTTGTAACTCATGTTGACAACTGTCAAACTATCCAATGTACTTATTTAAATATTTGGATTTAAATTGTAAATATGTCGCTGAGGATTATTCCAACGTAAATAAATCTTGATAAACTTTGTATATGTTTGGTTTTATTTAAACTTAACTTTAATTATGTATGTGAAATTTCTGAAATTAATTATGATTCGTTCAATATGGCAATATTATGTGAATCTAACAGACTTAATGCTCAGTACAATAATTGTAAATTGACAATTGGTTCATGAGGTAAATGTTTCTGGTACTCAACATTAGTTCATTTTGGTTTTTCAATATGCACTTTTAATTAGAAATCAGCCATGTATGTGCTATAATTTTATATTATTTGAAATGATGCTTTCGTGGAATTCAAACTTGCCTTAAGTTATCACCTGCGACTATTTTGTGACTTTTGTTCACAAAAGTCCAAACTTTAAAATGGTAATAATTTCCATTGATATAGTGTGTTCGGTAATTGTTAAATATTGAAATCAAAATTGACCATTCGTAATGGTTGTCAAATTCTTTTTAAATTATTTATTTGCCTAAATCAATTGTATTTGTCATTGTTGTACTGTAAAAAATATACTTATTATGAATGTAATGATTATGCTAAATTGTGTAATGAGCTAATTAGGTATTTAATTCTAGTTTTATGTATCTATAAAGGGGGTATCAGTTGGGGTTGCTGAAAAGAGTAATCATGGGTTTGGTTTTTCTAATTGTGGGGGTAATTTGCTTTCTAGCATTCAATATTTAATTGGGGTATCAGAATATACTACTTTTGTTAGCAATTTTTGAATTATTATTCGGGGACTTTTACCTATACTCTTATTATACAAGGGTTGTGTGCTAAGCATCACTGATGTATGCCTGGTTGCATGTAGTAAGGGGGTTATGAATGAATATCAAAACCATCCCCGCAGGTGGCATTGCAACAATTACAACCCCTATACAGCGAGATCCAAGTAAAATATTGATTCTGTTGAAAAATAAAACACATTCTTTGTGCGACAAAAGTACTGAGGTACCATACACATAATCTTTGCCAAAAAGGATGGAACATCTATATTATTGTGCAATACATCATAAATGAACTTAATATCTGTTTTATGCCTCCGCATCTTCAAAGATTCAAATTTAAATTCTTCAAGAAGGACATCATAGCGTCTCCCCTGAACGGGGTACATATTTCAAGAAACGCCTCTGAACCCTCTCAAGCACTTCAGAATAAGTTTCATATATTGGTGATTAAACGAATGAAGCATATTCGAGGCCAGAATGAACAAAGGAAAAGTAAATGGTAGTAATGCCTCTATGGATGCAAACTGCCTGGTATTTCTAATAACAAACCCTAGTGTTTTCAATGCCGATGAAATAGTGCTTTTGATGTGGTTAGAAAGCGTTAATTTAGAGTCAAAAACTACGCCTAAATCCCTAGCCACTGTACAACGATGAATAGGGATCTCGTCAAAGGCGTAATTGAAACAGAGAGGATCTTGCTTCCGACTGATAGTCAATAGATTGCATTTAGAAATATTCAGGGGCAAATTATTCACAGTACACCACGCTCCCAAAACATCCACCTGCCTCCGCAGAAGCATGACATGATATGTTGTGAAAAGCAAAGGACCAAGAATTAAGCACTGGCATAGACAAACATCAATATAAGCCAAATTCGATACTTGACTCTAAATTTAACTAGCTGATATATCTGAGATGTAGTCCAATTCTCTTCATGATCAGTAGAAGAAGGCGGTGATTAACCGTGTTGAAGGCATCACTATAGTCTATTATAATTAAAAATGTAATTTTACTCATACCAGTTGCTGAGATAAAATTGAAGCTAGTAATGTGTTTTTGGAAACCGACTGGCTTATTTTTTTCAACATCCCTCAAAAATTTTAGAAAAAGTTGGTAGACATTTCTAAAACATCATAATATGTGTGATAAAGGGCAGACTATGAACACAACACATACTAATATATTCAATATTAAAATTATTTATAGAGAGGATCCAGAAGTGCATCTCAACGTTCAAATCAATTATGAAAGAAAACACTGAACCAAGACGTTTGAAACGCTTTAAACTAACTAACTTGCTATCTAGATTTAGTTAGTGAATGTAGCTGAGTTGTCACGTTAGAATTTTTATTTTAATTACTTTTGATCATAATCATATAGGATATTTCTCAAGTTGATAAATAGAAAAAATTCATTGGAATTGCTTTCCCCCATGACCATTGAAATCAAAAAAAAAATAAACTTAATATCTGATATTAAGGCAGATTGTATGTAAATAGGGGATGAATAATAAAAAAAAAGATTATCACTCCTTACTCTAAGAGCTGTAATAGCATCATAATTAGGACATCCACAAACCCATAGACATCTAGTTTTTCGATATATTAAGTCTAAATTTCGTATATTAACCTGTCTCTCGCTACGTGAATCGCTATCAATCTTTTTTTTATAGGAACGTAAGCGTTTTATCGCGACATCCGTTTCTGCGCGAAAAATTACGAAACACTTCTCATGCGGAATTAATGTTTGTAAAAGAGTGAAACGAAGTGTATATGGAAGGCCTCACTGGAACAGCTTTTCAAAAAACGAAAGGATAACATAATCGATAAGCCCTATTGTTTTAAGCGATCGGTTATAGATAAAATCAATGTCGTTTTTAATTTTCTTACATCACACGTATATTGTATAAATAGTACAAACACCGAAAATACTTACAACTATGTAGAGAAAATATTAGACAGATTTAGTTTATATCAAGGAATTGTTTGTAGAAGCTCTTTGGGTAATTGAAATCATATGTGGATATATACAGAACTACACTTCTAAGTTATTATGGAAGCTAGCTTGTTAGTTTATAGTGTTTACATATGAGAGAGACTTAACATCTTGAATGCGAAAAAGAAGTAAATAAAATTATTATTCATGTAGTATATACAGGTGTCGCAAAAACATAGCGACAAACTTTAAGAGTCGGCTGGGGACTTCAAAACAAAAAAATTTTGTTCAATGAACTTATGTCCGCAAAATGAGCCATATTAGCATGAAGTAGAAAAAATTGTTTTGGTTGTATTTCACCAAAAAAAATATTAGGAGGACATTAATAAATCAATTTTTGTTCATGTTAGCCTTTGTTTTATTGGCAAATAAATGATATGATAATAATAATCTTTATTAGCAATTGCTATTAAAATATACAAGTATATTACTTAGAAACGAACACTTTTTCTATAATATAATTACGGACTAATTGTACAAATATTCTAATATTCACTTAAAAAAACTACAATTAAATAATTACTGAGCAAATTAATCCTGCTTATAATCTAATTGTTACACATATTTAATTTTCGTTTTTTGCTTATCTACTATTCGTTTGTAATGTATACAATCTCTATCAAACGCTGTGTGATTAGTGTCGATATGCATTTTAAATTCATCATTTGTTCTTACACAATTTATACACTTATATATAATTACGCTATCACATTTGTTCGTCAGATGACTACCAGCACAATTACCACATGTTTCCGCATTTTTACATTCTTTAGCAAAATGATTCTACCCTGCACATTTATAACATCGAACTATTTGTAGGTGTTCATACACCTTACATTTTTTCCATTCTATATTTATTTGTGCCCTGTCTATGATGCTGGAATTCATCGCCGGTTGAACAGACAATATAATATTTCCATAGTTCTTCTTTTTCTTATCTAAGTATTTTTTTTTCTATATTAATTTTATCTGAGACGTCCTTGTCTACGGATGCTGTCATTTTTTCATTGTTTTCATCAATAACATCTGCTTCAACACCAGTAATTATTGTTTTAGTGTTTGTTAATTTCGGTTCAGAGACTACATATTTATTTCCAATTTCATTTATCACTTTTTCTCTTAATTTTTCTTTAGAATTGCTATCACTTTAATTAATAGCGATACCACCTTTTCCAACAGTTTTTATTGTTTCAATTCCATGTGTTAGTTTAGTTGAATCCACTTTATTTTTAATATCCTTTTTTGTTTCGTGTGATTTTTGATCATCCTTTTTAGGTTTAACGATTAACACATCATTTTTCTTTTTCAATAGATCGCTATACAATGTCTTCTTTTCTGCCTTATTTTCGGTGTTCGTAATAAACTCTAAAATTTTGTGAATCAGTACATTTTGTTCTGATATTGTTTGGAGACAATCATTAAGTTTCTGGTCCATTTCTTTCACTGTTTGACACACTTTCATTTTACGACAAATATCGCATACATATTGCTGTGGCAACATAACTATTTGAATATGATAATTGTAGTATTGCCATACATTAGGCCTTGCCAAATAAATTATGTTGTGTGCTGTTTCAGCAACATAAATAATTAAGATGATGATAATTTTTATTATCCTGATGTGTATTTTATTTATCTTAACAGCACGTACTTTATAAGTATTCGTGAATTCTTCAGTGTATCTGAATTTCTTCCCTCTCGTCTAATCTCTTGTTTTTATTTAAGATTGGGATAAGGTTATAGCTTATTTAAAATGAAAAACCAGAAATCATATAAAACATAATTGTCGAATTTATTTAATATTTATTACATAAAAATAAATATAGCATCGCTATACTGTATTCACTATATATTTTTTTAAAAGAAACATAATTATAAGAAAAACGTTTGTACCTCGTTCTAGGTTGTAACGTTTCTTTATGATACGAATATATTTTCTTATACTTAATTAAATAGAACTCTAAAAAATATTTTCCTGTTTATCAACAAATAAATCCAATTAACTTTTGTATATTGTTTATTTTATGGTCAATGTTTGGAGAAAAGCTTGAATTTGATTACTATCCATAACCATTCGCACGCGTTATAGCTAGCATTTCAGAGTCCGCTACCCAGAAACACTTTCCTTATTTCAAATCTAATCTTAAATCATTAATTCATAATCAAAATTTTATTGTAACTATTAATGATGCCAAATACTGTGCCAGAAAATATAAATTTGCACGCTATATCCTCTTAACACTCAACACCATTAATCATTTTTATCTCTTTTAAACTTGAAACTAAAGAATACTTATTACTATCTCAGGAAAATATTTATTATCCCTGTTGCATAACGTTATACTGAATATACGTTCGCACGATATATTTCAATACTCGTATAGCCACATTGATAAGTCTTTGCCTCTAACTTTCTTTGAATCATTGAAAAACTTTTCAAATTCGGTCATTTGCATCTCCATTATTTTTACAAAATTACACAAAAACAATTAAACCAAGAAAATAAAAATGAATGAAACTTGAATGAAAATAAAATTAACACGCTAATACAAAAGAAATCAATATGAATCGTGGTGTATCTAACCCTACGATTTATATAACCAGGTAAACTGTGTATCAATTAATTAATATAATTGAATATCAATGAATGCACAATCAATGAATTAATGTCAATGAATGAATCTTGTCGATTCTTGTTTTCAATTTATATTCCCGGGAAAGACACGTGACCGTTCTCAACGCCATCTTCAGAAACTACCATTTAAGTTATCACCCTGCATCTTCAGTGCTCCTGGCTTTCAAGTTGCCGTAGTGATTTGAACACCCACACACACGCACTTGTTGTCTTTTTGACAGTTCCTCACCGCAAAAGGTCAACACCCCAAGAATTGTCTGTTTACAACTTAAAAACTTCCTATAAATTGTACAGCGTTTCTCCAACGTAGGTATGTATTAATATAACTCTTCTTTATATTTGTCTATGAATTTATTACCTTCTTTACTATTTTTCACATATTTCCTCTTTCCATTGGCTAGTACAATTCTTATTTTTGTTCTTTTCCAGCTCTCGGCAATATTGGAAAAACATTGCAAACTACAGGTATCCTTTTAATAAGATTACTTGCACCACCATAGTCCACTTGGTTCGCCCCTTCGTCGCCTCCTTCCATCCAAGACTTCTCCAACGGTGATATGTCTATCTGTAATAAACTACAAACCAAGTTTACATTATATTTTCTTTTTATTTTGTAGGTTATCGAAAACCGTACAAAAACCTCTCTACTGTTTATGAAACATGATATTACATATACAAATTCCTGAATGTATTCTATTATTACCAGCTGTCGTTTATAAAAAAACACTACTGCTGATGTCTCAAAATATTTTTATTTATATCCTTTTTTATTTACTTATCTAGTCATAAGTTAAGGTAAATATTTATTCTTTTTGTATGATTTATTTAATAAATTTGATTACCTTACGCACGTTCTCAAGTTTACATAATTATTCAATTATTTTTCTCTCTTGCATATCGAATTTTTCATTATACACAAACCATACATCTTGTTTCTCTTTTCTATAAAAGAAATATATATACATCTTAAATTCTATCTCGTCTTTTATTTTAGTACTTATTTAAATTGTAAATATAAATTCAATTTTTATGTCTACATAAAAGTGTATGCAACCCAATATACTCATGTTAAAATTTTTTAAATACAATAAACTTATTATTATTGTTTCTTTTATATTTTATACACTTAAATTAAGTCTTAATACTATTACTATTATCTTATTAATATGCAAGATACCACGGCAATATGTAATAATATCCGTGTCACTCAACTTCTTAGCTGTTCCGTCACTAATTGCAGCACATTTACTATGTCTCTCTTCCTCACATACGAAACACTTTACAGTTCTTTCTGTTCTTCGGAATTCCACGCGTCAAATATAGCACTTATTGTTAGACATATTTTTATTGTTTTATATATGTTGACCCACTTGACAAATGATCCATTGCTTCATCGATGTATTTCACTAATAGTTTATATCATCACAATTTCATTTTTGTCTCAATAATAAATAACAATATTTTTCTTTTCGACACTGCACTATATACAGAGCCGATAAAAATACGTCCTCACTCTTTGAATATTAAACTACTACTGATGATGGTTTACAAAAATTGTTGAAAATGTCGGCCATTAGCTTCAATACAAAGATTGCAGCAAAAAAAAGAACCAAGGCTACCATGAACAAAAACTGATTTATTAATGTCCTTCCAAACTTTTTTTTGTGAAGTAAAACCAAAACAATTTTTTCTACTTTATGCTAATATGGCTCATTTGCGTACATATGTTTGTTGAACAAAAAATGTTTGTTTTGATCTACCCAGCCGGCCCTTAAAGTTTGTCGGTATGTTTTTGGGATAGCCTGTATACAGGTAGCCGCCGAGGTATCCGAGATACTTCGTATATGAATTCATTGGGTAATTTTAAGCAAAAATGATTCTATTCACTTTTTCCGAATTCCTAACGGTTCTTGAAATATCGGACTTGAAACTGAAGTAAATTACTAGAGGGTTTAGAAAAAAATGTGGTTTATTTTAAGGAAAGCGTATTGACAGTGCAATTATTAAAGCTGTTAAATGTGACTATCGCCTTGTGCAATGCATAACTCAATCTTCCATTGGAGCTCTCGCTTTCAGTTGTGGTTCTCCATATTGTTTTTCACCGCATAAAACGCTGCATGAATCTTATGGATGAGCTGGTTGTAATTATTAAGGCTTTTCCGTTGAATAGGTGTCTTCACAGGTTCCCACATGAAAAAATCTAGTGGATTGAGATCCGGAGATTGCGGTGGCCAAGCAATGGAATCACCAAGACCTGTCCATCGATTTGACTTCAATGAATTAGTTATTAATCATTTTGCTGATCGTAAGGAACGGCGAATGGATTTTATTTTCAAACAAGTTAATTAAATAACGTATTGAGTTTATCTTTTTGTCTGTACTTAATTTTTAATATTAAACACTCACCCCCCCCCCCCCCCGGTGCCTTCAAGTCCCAAAAAATCACGGGCCGTAGTTGAGTTCTTCTTTCCATATACGTTCCAATCATCCTGAGAGCAATTTATTTTATTAAATTAAATATTTTGACTCTTCCGGCATTTAAAATATAAATAATTTATCTGACTTTAAAAAGTCGTTAGAGCAGTTCCTTTTGTCGAGGTGCTTCTATAGAATGTCAACGTATTTTTTAATATTTTCATATCATTCCCTTATCTACAAAAATTTTCTTTTTCTTTCTAAAACTAAGTGGACCATTTACAATTTTAGCAAATGTAATATTTAAAATTTTACATTAATTTACTCAAATCTATAAGTATATTTCCCAATGATAAGGAATAAATTACGTGTTAATCTCTTTTAATTAACGAAATTAAAATTATACTTACCTTTCTCGTTCTAGATAATGGCATATTTAATTTAATCATTACCCATAATCTCCTCAAAGATTAAGGTTTTTTTTCCATAGATATATTTACTCTTGAAATTCAGTTATATAATTGTATTAAACATATTAATGACAATTAGGTAAGCTTTGATCTTAAAGGATTCAACCCTAATTTAGATCCTGTCGAGGGCGGTAAGTTTTACCAAAATATAGAATATCTCTCGGAGGATACTAATTATAAGTTATATTAAAGAGATAAATCTAGGAATATTATTAATTTGGTTTACATAATACATATGAAGCTAATTCAAAATTAATTGGATAAATGCCTATAACTTGAATAAATGATTCTAAAACGAATGATATACAAACATACTTTAAATTTGATAGAGAATAAGTAGTATTTTTAATAATGCAATACGACGCGTTTAAAAAGATCATAACTATTGTTTTTTTTTATTATTCAACGCTTCTTCCATGTGCACTAAACAGTAAAGAATTGAAGTTAGAGTTCATTTAGTACTAATATCACAACTAATGAAGTGGATATAGATCTTCATTTGATTTATATAGCGTTCATAGGTGTTATCTTTAGTCATTGATTTAAGATGGAAATAATTAAAGTAGACAAGTATTAATATAAAATAAAATTTTATTTAACTTTATACACAATATAAATATTGTGATTGTACGTTGAAAGCTTCATTTATAAATAATCAGTAAAGCTTTCAACGCAAAATTTTGAATAATCAGCTTTACTGATTATTAATCAATAAATTTTTCAACTTAAAATCTTGAATAATCAGCTTTACTGATAATTAATCAATAAAGCTTTCAACTTAAAATCTTGAATAATCAGCTTTACTGATTATTAATCAATAAAGCTATCAAATTAAAATTTTGAATAATCAGCTTTACTGATTATTAATCAATCAAGCTTTCACCTTAAAATCTTGAATAATCAGCTTTACTAATTATTAATCAATAAAGCTTTCCAATTAAAATCTTGAATAATCAGCTTTACTGATTATTAATCAATAAAGCTTTCAACTTAAAATCTTGAATAATCAGCTTTACTGATTATTAATCAATAAATCTTTCAAATTAAAATCTTGAATAATCAGCTTTACTGATTATTAATCAATAAAGCTTTCAACTTAAAATCTTGAATAATCAGCTTTACTGATAATTAATCAGTAAAGCTTTCAACATAAAATCTTGAATAGTCCTTAAGAAATTGTTAAATTAAAACATAATTTTAAATAAAATACACCTGACTGTCAATTCCTATTCATTACACACATACCATTACAACTGTCGTCACATGTGGAACAAAGTATTAACTTATTTAAATATTAATTATACATCTAACCCACTTTATATCAATATGTATCCAATATACATACTTAAATATAATTGTTCTCCAATGTCCAGCTTTGCACCACTTCGAAAACAGCGTTAACAAACTGCAAATTTAGTGATTTAATGATGTTTCAATAAACCAATTAGATTATAAGAGATTTCAATCATAATATGGTTGATACTGATATACATTTTGAGCATAGCAATCGGGTCATAAAATTAAATCGTACTAAACAGTTGAATTAACATTTTACGATGCCGTCAATCATTCTTAATATTTATATTTTTACCAGATTAAAGCAGTTAAATTTTATAGGTAGAACGGATAATCTGTAACGCGGTCCAAGAGACACGTTCGATTGGTATGAATGTGTACAACGTTCACGATATCATCAGCCGCTCTAAAACAAACAAATTGAGTGAATGAGATCGAACGCCTGTAGAATATTATATGGTGAATTTATTGGAGTAATGATTTCTATTACGCATATTCTCAAATACGTACTTTACTTTAATATCCCGCATATTCTACAAGTTTGCCTAACATGCGATCTTACTAATTTAGCAATTTTCATTGCCTAATTAAATTACTTTAAACTAGTGTACACCCACCAATATACAGGGTGTTAATAAAGTATCTGGTCAAACTTCATGGTGTTATTGCTTGCATAATTCTAAGAATGAAAATTCATATAAGGTAAGTTGCCTAAATAAGGCCCATTTAAGGTTTACGATTTTTTTTCAATTTTTTCTGTTGTCGAAACACTATCATAAAAAATGTTGAGGAGCTCTCTATAGTGTTATTGTTTCAATTGTATGACAAACCTCATCAAGATAAGCCTGACTAGAATATAACAAATTAATTACTAAAAGTTGTCATGTGGGCCGATTTTAGAACTCCGTGTTCGTAATAAGGCCCATCCCATGCCCCTAATTAGGCCATACCTATTTTTTTAAATGGAGACTATAGTTGGCTATGATATATTCTAGTAGAGCATTTTTTTCTGCTTGCAATGATGTAAGGATTGTAGCACTTATTTTAATAAATAACTGCACAATACACTATTATTATGTTTAACAAAAATCATGTCTTGCCATGGAAAAGAAAAGAAACTTAGAATATACAATGTAATACAAGAAACAATAAAAACGCTAAACGAATTAATTATTAACAACACGTAACACGCTAAATTTACATTAAGTGTTAGAAATGGCCACGATTATTATCGACGCACATACGGCACCTTTTCAACACTGAGTTAATAGCTCTCCTAATTTTGCGCCCATCTAAGCTATCAAATACGTTAATAACAGCTTCCAATAGCTCCTCTTGGGTTGCATATAATCGCACATATGCGAGTTCTTTTATTGCTCCAAAGACGAAGAAATCTAACACTGAAAGATCTGGAGAACGTGCAGGCCATTAAACAGGACCATTTCTGCCGATCCACGAATTTGGAAATAATTCATCTAAATATCTTTTGACCTGTGCCTGATAGTGAGGCGGGGCACCGTCGTGTTGAAACCACCGTAAATTTGTACGGGCCTGTAAATTTAATTCATCTAGGATATTGTCGAAATCTTCCCTAAGAAATTGCAAATATCGATTTCCAGTTAAAGTTTCATTAAAAATAAATGGCCCAACAAGTTGCGAACCAATAACACCACACCATAAATTGAAGCCAAACCTAATCTGGGGTCGCTTTTCTTCTAAACGGTGAGGATTTATTTGCGCCCACAGGTGTTCATTATAGCGATTGAACATGTTGGTAAACCGTGTTTCGTCGGTCCATAAGATCTGCACCGGAAAGTTATTATTTTCATGGCACATACATATTTACGAACCAAGCACAAAAATTTAATCGTCTTTCATCGTCTCCAGGGTGTAGAGTTTGACCAACTAATTTTTTATAAGGATGGTACTTATGTTTTGATAAAATTCTCACTACTGTGCGTTGTGAGATAGCAGCGCCTTGTGCAATTTGCGGCGTTGATGTTGATGGATTCTGATTAACAGCAGCTAAAACATTTATCTGCGTGTTTTCACCAATATTACCCTTATTTCTAGGTTTAAAAAAACTTCCATACTCTTTTAAATTATTGTATAAATTCTTGAAGGTGTCTAACGATGGTTGAGGGCGATCAAAATACAATAAAAAATAGCGTTCGGCGGCTTGTTTACTATTTTTGTAACAAATAATGTAACATTCGATCATATCAAGTTTCTCAAGATTTGTGTACACCATAACTAACTTTGAAAAGCAACTAAATCACTAACAAAACCAACTATAGTCACCCTAATGAACGAACTGTCAATGATGAAGTAAACATAATGCTTCAATTATTAATATCGCGTTTTCCATGGCAAGACATAATTTTTGTTAAACATAATAATAGTGTATTGTGCTGTTATTTATTAAAATAAGTTCTACAACCCTTACATCATTATTGCAAGCCGAAAAAAATGCACTATTAGAATATGTCATATCCAACTATGGTTTCTATTTAAAAAAATTAGACTTTGCTTGCTAACTCAAAAATGCTAAGCAAAATTAAAAATTTAAGAAGTTGTTGTTGAATTTCTTAAAAACAATATTCAAAAATTTTTTTTCTATCTTTAAGAATAGAAGAGTTGACAAAAACGTATCTGGATGAGGCTTATAAAGATGCAAATCTTTCTCCATTTAACCTAATGCGTATCTCTTATGATTTTCGAGATCCCCATACAAATAATGAAAAGAAACTCACCCTGTATATATTGGATTTCGTATTAACATGCAGTAGTTTGATCCTATATTTCCCTGACTTTACGAACACGCCTTATGTATAACAAACCAGATTTCTAGGTTTAACAAACCAGTATCCTTACCTTCTCTGTATTTACTCTTATTTCACCCGAAAAAGTAGCAATAAATTCTCTGTCAACCATTTTATGAAAGAATCGGTTTGAAACCAAATGCTACTCAATTTTTACTTTTTAAATTATTCTATAAGGGGTAGATAATAAAAGAAATTACTAGCAACTCATGTATTAACCAGTTTTTCCGTTCTTTCATATTCATACTGAATTATTAACAGTCTTCAAGTAACGTACTAGAGAGTGTGCAACTTGTTGATTTTCTTATAGACGTCTCTGGAGGATAAAGGGAGGACGAAGAACCAGACACGTTATGTAGGCCATCGCTATGCATTGTAAATGTTATAACACGATACCCGGAAAGCATACAATATGCATGTATATACATGGGTATAATGCATAATAAGCATTTTTCGATATTTCTGATATTTCTGATATTTCTTTTGAAGAGTGAACACAATGAAATTTACAAGAATGCATAGCTCAAATATCGTCAGAAGGACGCTTTTCAAGCAGCATACCCAAACAAAACTTCACATATTTCTGCAATAATGTATATGTGACATATTGATACACGAAAAGTGGCAAGATATTTAAAATCTGTTTATCGAGAGTTGTTTACTTTCATTAGGGGCACGATTTAAAGTTATTTTGAGATATACAAAGTGATTCAAGAAAATGTTGTGCACCAAAGTTATGAAAATTTAAACAAAACACCTTGTATATTATGGCAAATTTTGATACTATAGGCTGAATAAAGGCCACTTACTGCTATATTCCCTATACCTAACTCAACATCTTTCTGATATATTTTACTGTTTTTGAAAATGCAGATCAAAATTTAAGAGACATTTCTGCCTTACATATTTGAGCGAGTTATTTTAAATTGCATTTATTGTTTATTAAAAGCATCAGATTTTAAGATAAGTTAAAGTTGATATCTAAAAATTATACAGGGTGTTTAAAAACAAATTTTCTTTTTGACTAATATTAAATTACTTATTTTAAATGAAACAACCTGTATTTATTACCATATTTAAGTTCTACTTTTAATTGTTTTTAAACTGCTTTAAGGTTTTCCATAACCAGTGATGGTAACTTCTACCGATTTTTGGGTAGATCTTTATATTCTATTTATTTAATGTATGTTACTTATATATTGTTGTAAATAATAAATAAAAGAAGATATTAATATATATATATATATTAATTCTTTAATCTACCGATATTCTCTATAATCTACCGAATATTGCCGACCTTTCTACCGATCTAGTAAGAGTCAGGGTTACCATCACTGCCCAATTTTTTAGTAATTAGGACATTCAGTTTCAAACACTAATTTCTTGCAATTCATTTTTTGATTAACCTAACGGTTTGGTTGTTTTTGTTTCACAATAATTAAAAGGCGTCATAACTAGGTAAATAACAAACACTTTATTAAACAAATATCAAACTTAAGTAGTAAAAGAAAACCAATGTATTAACAATCACTCGAAATGATGTCCATCTGTTTCAATGCATAAACGAATTCTCTCTTGAAAGGACTGCGTAACTCTTGTTAAAACATTTGGTGTTATAAAACGAACGCTATTTTTACTCTTTCTCTCATATCGTCGGGTATGGTTGGTGGTGTATGATAAATGCCCATGGGGCGCACTATTGAAATGTTGTATTTTTAAAGAGGTTTTAATTTTATTTATATAATTGGATAAAAAGTGGCTGATGATGTATAAAATACAAAATACCTTATTATTTGTTCATTTTCTCTTCTGTAAGACTTGTTCTCTTTGAATTAAGTACATCCTTGCAGATAGAAAACGTTCCATCTACATCGCAACTGGTTATAGGTGCGTACTGGAAATATTCTTTTATTTCAGCGTATTTAGCATACACAATTGCCGCAATGTTATTAAATCTGGATATCTATTAGAAACTGCGTCTAACTTTTGCCGAAGGCCACATCCGAAGCCACTTGGAATACTTTTGAAATTATTAATAGCCCACATCTAATGTGGTTAATCCATCTTTTAATTTGAGATTTCGATTTTCAAAATATGTGATTAGTTTAGGCAAATTTCCAAAGTGTTCCTGAAGGAATAACAATTGATTTTTTAAATTTGGGATATGTATTAGTTCCTTGCACTCAGAAATACTTCGAGCATCGTCATTTAAACATGTAACGAAATTTTGTAAACTATCGAAATTCTCTACATAAAAACTATTTCTGTGTATGTTTTAGCAAAGCTAAGTGACGAACGTGCGATATTTTGGCATTCTGTAACGATATTTTACAGACTTTGTAATAAATTTCGGAATCACTGACAATCCATTTTCATATCAGAAAACGTAACATAAACAACGTTCTAGATCTAAATAAATGATAACTAAAAATGTACGCGTATGTTATTGAAACTAAACGAAATCCAGTGCACACTTACGTCTAGATAATTGGGAGAAGTCGATTGAATAAACCGGTATTAAACAGACTATTACAAAAATTACGAAGTAGGTAATTAACAATCAAAACAATAAAAAAACGAAACTAAGTATGAATGAAAATTTTATTTCTCTTGCGAAATATAAGGTAAATATAATGAATTTTAAAAACCCCTCACGCTTCTATCTAGGCCGATGAAAAAAGGATTTTACTCACAAATTCCTTATTTTATGGGCCTTTTTTGCTCTCATTCTCGGGCACTTCTCGGGCGTAAACAGATGTTGCAGTTCACCATTTGAATTAGTGCTATTCAGTAAGCGTGTGTTGTTTACATTATTACTTTGCTCCGTTGTAACTTCGTCCTAGTTTAAACCGGTCATGTCCGCGGCCTAATGATAAACGCTATTTTTGAGATATCCGCATAAAAAAAAATCGGGACTCGTTAGGTCTGGGGATCTACCACCGTCTAGTTGTAACGCGTACTTTGACGAATAAAAAAAATGGGGATTTTCGTCACTGTGAAAATTGTGTCTATAATAAACCGTTATTGTGGAATGATAACTCATTCGTAAAAAGTACAAAATCCAAGAAACTTTCATCTTCACTATGCTTTTCTAGAACCCATAAACAAAATACGAGTCGTTCTACTTCCAAAAGTGCTTGGTGTAATTGAATACGATACAGGAAAAAGTTGTGCATTTTACTTTACTAAAAAAAACTATAAGGGACAAGTATAGGAAACCCTAATGCAGTTTTAAAAGCAATTAAAATTAGAATCTAAATATTGTAATAAATACAGGGTGTTATATTTAAAATACGAAAGTTATTTGTATTTAATGTTAGCCAAAACAAAAATTTTGTTTTTATACACCTGTATAATTTCTAGATATCAATTTTAACTTATCTGTGATGCTTTGAGTAAACAATAAATACAATTTAAAATAATTCGCTCAAATATATAAGACAGACATGTCTGTTAAATTTTGATCTACATTTTCAAAAATAGTAAAAATATCTCGAAAATAGGTTGAGTTATAATAATAATAATAATAATAATAATAATAATAATAATAATAATAATAATAATAATAATAATATTCTTTATTTGTCCAACAGCACATGCCAATTACAGGACAACAATCAATTCTTGATAGCATTTCCTAACCTAAAACTAAAAAAAAAAAACAAGTAACATTACAATAGATGACAAGTTATGGTACACTTCAAGCTTATATAAATGAAAACACACGCATAACCTGAATTGAAAAACTAATATTAAAATCTGATACAGTGGTTCATATTGTATTAATAACAATAATAACAATAACAACAAGGAGTAGAAACCTTAGCACATTAGACTAAGAAGCAAATATTTAATAATTAGTACATCATAGCCAATGCGTTCAGATAAAATTAAAATAAATAGTGTTACAGACATATGCATTGAGTCAAATCGAAAGACATATTCATTTATCGATAGAGTGAGGCTTTTGAATAAAAGGAAAGTGAAAAGGATCAGGGCATAGTTCGTTAGCGTTCCTAGCCATATGCGTAAGAGGTGCCTTAGCAAAAACATTTGACCTAGCTCGAGCCACCACAAAAGTATCGCTTGAACGCGTACCGTATCTGGGAACCAAAAAATCCACAGCGGAGAGTATATTGGGGGCATCAATTCTGTTACTAACCAGCCCAACCATAAAATTGGCACTTGCGATCTCTCTACGCTCCAAGAGGGAAGGAACGTCATGTTCTAATAGCAGACTCTCATAGTCAACGCCTCTAGGAGGATACGTGCCTCGAGCCCTGTACGAAAAGTACTTCAAAAATCTCTTCTGTACTCTCTCAATCAAAAGGTTTTGGTAAACGTAACAAGGATACCAGATTATAGAGGCATACTCCAGTCTGGGTCGCACCAGTGAGAAAAACAGTATCTTCAATGTATCCGGATTCATGAACTCCCGGCACGACCTGACAACAAAGCTGAGTGCACGTGAGGCAGAGTTGCATATCGAATATATGTGATTAGAAAAATTCAAACGTTGGTCAAATAACACTCCAAGATCCTTCATTTGTGTTTGCCTGGGAATAGGAGTTTGATCCAATACGTACGGGAAAACTAGTGGCTCGATTCGTGTGGTATATGTAACTACCGCACATTTATTAACGCTGATTTTTATTTTGTTCCGCTGGCACTAGTTGTTAATAACACGTAGATCATTCTGTAGGGCTTCACAATCGCAGACTGACGAGATCCTTGAATAAATCTTTAAGTCATCAGCATAAGCTAGGACGCGACAGCTGAGAATAGACAGTAGATCGTTAATGTAAACGTTGAAGAAGAGTGGGCCCAGGTTTGATCCTTGGGGTACACCTGAAGAAGCTGTAAAAGTGTTAGAATGAAATCCATTGTAGTAAACATAATTAGAACGATTGTCCAGGTAAGAGGCAATCAGATTAATGACAGGTGACGTAAGACCCAGGGAACTCAGCTTTGAAAGAAGTATTGTGTGATCAATAGTATCGAACGCCTTGGCGAAGTCTGTGTGCAACACATCCACCTGCTTTCGAGAGTTAATTCCAGAACTGATAAATTGTGTTATTTCAACCAAGTTGGATACTGTTGATCTGCCCGAAGTAAACCCATGCTGCTGCGGGGAGATGTGTGACCTTATGTATGCATAGAGCTTAGTATAGAGTAAATGTTCAAATACCTTGGAACTCCCCGACAATATACTGATTGGTCTGTAGTTCAAGATATCATCTTTGTTACCCTTCTTAAAGACAGGATTAATTTTACTTATTTTCCAGATTTCAGGAAAAGTTGATGTTCGGAGAGAAAGGTTAAAGATGACAGACAACGGAGCGCATAGAACAGATGCGCAATCCCTAAGCAAAAAGTTGGGCAACTCATCATGACCTGAAGTAAACTCAGCTTTAAGGTGTTTCAAAGCAGTCAGAGTTTCACCTGTCGAAAAGGGCTCCATAACAAAGCTGCTAGAGCAAACATGGGCATCTGATGAGACAAAAATAGAACGTGGTTGAAACAAAAGCTCCTCCTCCCCATGTCTTAACGTACCGGGAATTCTTGACTTTCCCGTTCTTTGACCAACAAAGTGCCAAAACGCCCTGGGATTTTTAGATATGTTGCTCTCCAAATTCAACAAGTACGTACCATAAGCTCTACGTGCCTCCAACTTCACCAATCTACGTACTCTGACAAATTCACCCTGGAAGATTAGTGATCCCGATAATTTCCATTTCTTGTGGTAAAAATTCTTGAGATTTAATAACTTGATTAATGAGGAGTCGTACCAGCTAGGAAATCGCTGAGATGTTGATGAGTATTTTGGAACGTGCAGGTCTATAGCAGAATATAGGATATCATAATACTTTGAGACAGCGACGTTAACATCAGAGCATTCTTCCAGTTGCGTCCAGTCGACGCCACAGAGATCATTGTATAGGGCAGGGAGATTGGCTTTTCGAAAGTTATACCTGGAATTGATATTGGACGGAAATGCTGTTGTGGATTCGATATGAAAGTTCATCTCGATATTAAGAGCAGGGTGATGAGGATCCTCATGAACCAAGGAACTGGGATCATGGTGTATGTTATTAGAAAGGCCGATACTAGCGAAGACTAAATCCAGCAGTCTATTGTTTCTATTCACAATTGTGTTAAGTTGAACTAAGTTAAGCGTAACCATAAAATTGTTCAAGGTTCTATATATGAAATCATGCATTCTATTGTCGGCACTAAATCTGGGACAATTAAAGTCCCCACACATAAATACATTTTTATCAACAAGACTAAGAGCTAAATGTTCAAAACATAATTCAAAATCGTCATTGCTAATATTCGGTGGAACATACAGCACCACTACATAAACACTTGATGACATGAAATTACACTTAGATACAACTATGTCCACCAAGGGTACCAAGGCAGATATGTAGGAGACGTCACACGGGACAGCCGGAACGGACGGAGACGCAGCCACCAGCACACCACCACCAGCAGAACGCCCAACCGCGGCGAAGTCCCTATCCTTTCTGAGCACGGAGTAGTATGAATCAAGCAATTCTTCGCTAGATATATCCGGCGAAAGCCAAGTTTCGGAAAGCAGAATGACATCGAAGCCCGAAGACCGACTAGAACAGTAAATCTCATTAACTTTAGACCGTAAACCACGTACATTTTGGTAGTAAATTCGTAGAGGAGCACTCCGTCCATCTAGGCATGTCTTAGTAGTACTGTTGGACAAATCTAGTTTAAATCAGTCGAAGATTTCACGATCCTCGGAACATCATTCACATACTTAATTCTTAAGTCACGCTCGCCTGCCGTTCTACGATCAAGTAGCTCTTGACGTAAAGTCTTGTATTGTCTCATTTGAAAAGGGGTTTTATCTTTTGAAAGCCTGATTGATTTAAGCCTGTCGACGATTCCCAGGTTTTTGGAGTTCCTGAGAGCATCCTTCACCTGGCCCACACAAGATAGAGAAATTTTTATAGGTCTCTTACGATCGGATTTGGAAGCGTCGAACTTTCCCAACCTAATCGGTTTAGTATCCGGAAGGGAGACATCCAAGGCCTGAAAAATCTCGCCCACTATCGCTACGTCCGCTGCAAGCTGATCAGCCTTAGTACCAGAATTCTCCTCCGGAACATTAAAAACTATAAGACTATTTTTCCTTCTCTCTCTCTCCGCAACCTCAAGTATCACCTTCTCAGTCTCAAACACTTCAGAACCTTCCTTAGTGGGTCTTTGCAAAGCACTCATCCTAATCTGTTGTATTTCCCTTTGTAGCGTATCTACTGTTGCGGTTAACTCATGAAGATTCTTCAGTTGCAGCTTGAAGTCGGAGCAGTTGGGGCAGTAGAATGTTATTTTGCGGTCTTTATTTCGCAAACATTGAGCTTCAGATCTGGAAACGCCAACGCAGGTAGCATGAAAACGCAACCTACATAAATCGCATACAATCTTCCTATCCGGGGTAAGGTCCTCTCCACATGTAGAGCAAGTTGAACTCATAGTTTCAGTAATTGATAATGGGGAAGTTGTAATACAGTAGTTGTGTATCAATTAGGAAGAAGAAGTGTACAGGGATACAATTCTTCACAATACGCGGCCCACCGTATTGACTAAAAAAATAGACACAGACAAGAAGGCCACGGTAAGGTGTATAAATGATAAAACAGAGGAAAGGAAAAGATATACACACTGTATATTGAGAGAGGAGATACCATACATAAACATAAAACTACAGAACTTTTTCCCCGGCGCAAAAAGACAGAAAAGAAATAACACTTCTTACCTCCGTGCGAAGATATTTCACAAATAAACCATCGATTTTTTACTGAACGGAACAAAAGCGATATTAGATAAAATCGACACTGAATTTCCGGGATACAATCACACTATTTGCAAGAAACTAAATATTAATTCGAAGTAAATCCCGCACAATAAGCAAAACAATCTGCAGCACACAGATCGCCTGTGTTTCCACTGTGAGTTCGGATTGAGTTATGTATAAGGAATACATCATTTAGCCTACAGTATCAAAATATGCCATAATATACAGGATGTTTTCAAATAAATCAAATCACAGGTTTTTCTCCCAACGGTGTTGAAATGAAGTTACAAATAAGTCAAGAAAATCTAAGGATTTATTGGAATTCACACCATAAAAAAAACTTAGTAATAAATGATTAAATAGAAACTTAATTTTGGTGATTTTAATTAAAAACTTAAAAAATTAAATCGACTGTTCAAATACATACTTATCTTTTTCTTTTTATAACAGTATTTTTATTTACTAGTCTTTTAATATCTACTGACCGTCAATAACCTCACTCGAAAATTGTGAAAAGTGTGTTAAATTAAGACACTATCTCTTGACCGATTCTCCATAAATCCATGCTATAAAGACGATATTCCAAGGTCCATTTGCGCATATACAATAATACAGTAGGGCTGATATGAAAACCTTTGCAATAATGGATAGTTACATACAAGTAAATATATCTATTTTTTTAGTTACATTCTAATCAATTACAATTGTTTCTTACGTAAATCTATAATATAGCCAACCAATTGCTTTAAAACGTGGCGCTTAATTTTATTTTTGATTTTATTAATGAAATGCACTTTATAAATAATAAAAATTTTCCAAATTTTTCCCAGAAATGTAGAAGTTTGCGACAGGGTTCCGATAATTTAGAACACCCGGTAATATACATACCTACATGTGTCTTGTCTGCGTTTAAATAAAAAATACTAAATACCAAAGATATAAATATTGAACGGACTCCAAACATCTTTTATGCAGATACCACCTCCTATTTTTTTTTTTTGTTTGACCAATTAAAATACGGTACGTTTCACATCTCTAAAGCCTTTGAAGGCTGCGAAATATTTACGAACTTCAGAAAATAATTTCAATATCAATCAAGAGGGAAAAAGTGCTTCAGACTATTTATATTTATAAGCCGGACCAGGATAAAATTCCATTCGGAAACTATGAATAAAATACAAAATAACTAAGCTATAAAGTTCGATTTGAGTATCATATGTTTAAAAACTGTTTTTATCTGCAAATATCATTAATTACCTATACATATACAGGGTGTCTGTTTAAGCTCGACCACCGGCCATATGTCGGCAACTGTTTATCGTACTACCTGGCGGAAAGATTTTGATAATAAAATGCACCACGGGAATTTCAACAATAATATTTTTAAGTTTTCAATATAACCGCAAGGGGGCGCAATTCTCAGGATGAATTAAAAATTCGATAATTTTTCATTAAATTCGAGATTAAGATATGTTAAAATTTTTACTAGCAACATTTTCATACAATTTTTATTTGAAAGTTTTTGATCTAACTCCCATACGAAGGCGAGGATGGAGAGAGTTAAGTCGGCGTACGAAAGTAGGTATAAATTCAGTTTGCCTTAACGGATATTAATGTTTCTAGGCTCATTAGATATAGAATCTTACAAAGAATTAAAGGATATGTTGTAGGAAATTGTGTGGTTGACAAAAAAAACTAACACCGCTGTTCTCAATTTATGTATATTAGTAGTTTTTTCTGTAAAATTTTAAATGGACCGATATATTTTTAATATCGCAATTATGTGCTTCAGTATTACGATATTAAAAATATATACAGGGTTAGTTTTAAATAGCGTCATTAAAAAAAGGGGGTGAAAGAAAAAGATGAGAAACGCCCGTACAAAAAAAATCGAGGTCCAATGTGCACGCAGCGACGAGAAATTGAGTTTTCTTTCTTCGAGTCCGACCCTGTCGCAGTTAATATACGAGCGGCAATATAGGAATTCACTGCTGCGAACAGCACTGATGGGATTTCCATTTAGTTAGTCATAGTCTTCATTGTGGTTAGATGCGTTCGCAATAGCAGCCTACACAAATATCGAATATACCGATATGATTTTAATTTATTGCGAAACAGGACAAAATAGCGTTGCGGCAAAAGAATTGTTCGCAGAGCGTTTCCCAAATCGACGCCATCCTTCGACAAGGACATTTGTTAGAGCCGTTTATCGACTTAGGGAAACGGGATCAGTAATTCCCGGTTTCGAAGGTCGCGGCCTTTCAAAATCACGCAGAGTGCAACAAGCAGAAGTGGATATTTTAAATATTGTGGAAGCGGATGGGGATCCGGGGGTGGCATTGGTACAACAACTTCTAGCACGGGAAGTAAATGTGTCTCAAACTATGGTGCACAATATTTTAAAAACTAATTTACTTCATCCGTACCATATCCAACGCGTGCAAAGATTAACGGAATTAGATTATCCTCGCCGATTTGCCTTCTGTGAGTAGTTTCAACACAAAGAAATTCATCAGCGAGATCTTGCATCGGTAATTCTCTTTACTGACGAAGCAAAGTTTATCAAAGACGGTATTTTGAATTATCGTAATTTGCACCTCTGGGCGTACGAAAACCCCCACGTAATACATCAAAGTTTCTCGAAAGTTAGAATATCTGTCAATGTTTGGGCAGGGTTATTGGGCGATCAATTATTTGGACCACATATATTCCCCGAACGATTAAATGGACAATCCAATTTACACTTTCTCGAACATGTATTACCGGAGTATTTAGATGACGTACCATTGGCGATACGTCAAAAAATATGGTTTATGCACGACCGAGCACCCGCGCATAATAGTAGACTTGCAAAAGAATTTTATGGCGAACTTTCCCGCAATGGATTGGACGTGGAAGTCACATTCCGTGGCCGGCCCGAAGTCCCGATCTAAATCTCTTAGATTTCTTTTTATGGGGATACATGAAAAGCTTGATATATGATCGTCACCATGACATTGAATGTGACGCAGACCTGCAAAATCACATTTTTGTTGCAGCTCAACGCATTCGCGAGGGAATGCCAAATTTTGCCGGCGTACGTAATAACTTTCGTCGCCGAATTGATGCCTGCATTAGAGCTGATGGTGGGCATTTCGAACACTTTTTGTAATCTTGTTTTTTCCTGTTTCGCCATACAATCGGTACTTTTCAGTACCACCATAAATTAAAAAAAAGATGAAGTGAATAATTACATAAAAATTAATGAAAACTGGTATTTGAGATTAATAAGACATTATTAAATATTTTTCTTTAGTTAATAATTTTTATGTAGAGGAATTTAAGTTTCAAAATAATATCCTTCTATTTACCGAAAAAAAAACATGGTAATGCACCGAGGTTGTCGACCTTTTAAATATAATTTATTTATTTATTGCAAGTAATCTTTTTATTTTAAGAGTGTCACTAGCCAGTGTATAGTTTGCTTTCATTTGACATTTCATCATACTTTCCCATAAATGTATTCATTTCAATCTTCTCACCAATTTTTTAATTCATTGCAAATGTTACGTTAGATTCCTTTTTTAAATGTTTTCAAAGTCTGTAATTATTATTTTTTAAATTTCATATCTTGTCTTTTCCGACATTGAAAGAACATAATGATAATAATAATAAGAAAGAGAATAATAACGGGTAAATTCCGCTGTAGAGCAACCGTAGACACGTGTTTCTGACTATTGATCGTCATCAGTACGGTGTAGTCAAGCAATAAGGTGGAATAACTTTGGAGATGTAAGCTATACGGAAGACCACCTTATTCCTTGGCTACACCGTACTGATGACAACCAATAGTCAGAAACACAAGTCTACGGTTGCTCTACAACGGAATGTACCCGTTATTATTCTCTTTTTTGTTATATAGTGTATCCGCGTTATTTCCATTTTTTTTTGATTTATCTTTCCTGGGTCTCGGATGTCACGCAGGTTGGCATTAGTCTTCCTCGTGGCGAAGTTAGTAGCTGTCTTCAAAATTGAGGATCTTCTAGCTGAAGCTACAAATGGGAGTCTTTCACCTGATGCTCTTCCGTATAGCTTACATCTCCAAGGTTATCCCATCTTATTCCTTGGCTACACCGTACTGATGACGACCATTTATCAGAAACACGTGTCTACAGTTGCTCTACAGCGAAATTTATCCGTTATTATTCTCTTTCTTGTTATTTAATGTATCCGCATTATTTCCTTTGTTTTTTTTAATAATAATAATAATATATCAACAGCAAAAATGATTTCCATAACTCCAGAACTAAGTACCTATACAATGACGCCAAAAATTAATATTATATAATGCATTAGTTATAACAACCAAATCATTTACTCATTAGTAAAGAAAGGGTATACAAATTGATATCTAATACATCCCCGCCTATAACATGGAAGTAAGTAAAAAATATGTTATTATAGCTAAACATAAATAAGAAAATATATTGATCAAGTAAAGTAGACGAAGCGAAAAAATATATTCAAAGAAGAAAGTGCAAAAAATAAAACAAAAACAATTGAACTTAGCAAATGTTCATATGTCTATATACATTGCAAAATATTTTAATTTGATTTTTCTTCTGTAATTCAATCTCATTTGATTTTTGAAGTGTCCACAATTATTTTCTACACATGTTTACTCGTCGATGGGTAGAGAGCACAGCTAATTCAATTTCGGAGGCAGCAATTGTTGTAATCGGCTTTTTGTGATAAAATATGTCTTTTATTCTGTCCCATAAATAAAAATTAAGAACATCTCGCAAGACGAATAAAAATTCAATAATGTCTTCCTTAGGGATAATTTACGGAAAAAACTACATTTTCGAAGCATTGAAAATACATTTCACAAACTTAATAATTATGTGCAGGTGTCCAAAAAGGCTTAATTTGCTAAATACGTACTAGAAGTTTAACTACAAGTGACACTAATATTTTGACATTTCAATTTTCATGGCCCACCTAAAAAAAAATCTCATATTAATGTAATACAGTATCACTGTGCACGCAATATTATATGACGGAAATTAAAAAAGCAAACTGTACACTGTTCAGTATTATTATTACATTATTTCAATGTTGGAAAAGACAAGAAATGATATTTAAAAAAATAATAGCTACCTAGTGAATTTTTCCTTCTAGTGCCAACTGCTTTATTATTACATGCCTTGAATACATTATGTATAACGTAAAAAAAATAAAGTTTCTTGTTACTAGTAACATTATTTTTCAATAACATTTAATGTTATTTATACAAAATAAAAACCCGTTACTCGAAATAACCTATCACCAAATAAGACCAGAAACTTTGTATCCAACACATTACCACATTCTGCAGCTCAACAGGGAGTAAAACTCGTCAGATTTGTTTAAACTTAATGCTTACATAAATATTGTTTTTTAGTAACAGAATAAAGTTGCAATTAAATAACTAAGAGCAATTTTTAAACAACCTAATCTAAGATTTTCTCATGATTAATAAAAAAATTGTAACAAAACTTCTTAATAAATGTTTTGAATAATCTAATTACACCAACTATGTAGTTACTTACCTTACTTGAAAGGTCAGTTTTGCTTATTTTCAAACCCATATTAAATGAGCAATATACACCGTAGTTTTTCAAAATTAATTGTATTTACTATTTCATATCTATGTCACCGACATATAAGCGATATGAATCTCGATTTGAATGATTTACCAAAATGTAAATGGCGAAAGGTATAGGTATCACAGGAACTAAATAATATATCGTCGAAATGTTCTATGGACATGTAACAAATATTTCATGAACGCATGATAATGAAAATTCACCACAATACATGCAACAAAGAGCGTTATTAATAATCTACTGTAGTCTGTTTAAACGATTTATTTCAAATTTGTATAATAATGGTTTTTCATTAATACTTCTAAAACGTTCAAAATTACAGTAATTAATAGGACATGCATACGCTGGTTGTCCTAAATAAATGAACACTGAGTATGTATTTTATGGCATTAGCAAATAAACAACCCTTAGATTCCCAAGCCTCGCAAATCAACGTATGTACAGGCACAAGCGGGGTTATCAGGGTGTGTTTTTGATTATTTTGTAAATGCGAGGCTTGAGGTGTTACGTACCGTTTAAAATATTCAATAACTTTAGAATAACAACAATTAGACCTATATTAAAGGTGTTTATTGATAATTCAATATTTTAAAACAATCCGCACAAATAAAAAATAAAAAAAATAAAAGATTTAACTTCTACTCTGAAAAAAAGAATAATAACGAAAATATATGTTCATATTGATGATATTCCTTCACGGCACAATCAAAGCGAAAAACGTTAGTAGTTTTTCTACGATGTATTTCGCAAACACATTTTTTGCATGGATCACACATTTTTTATCCTCTTTTCAAGGACATTTATAACATTTACCACGTTTTTTGGATTCGCCAGCCTCGTTTTCGAAAGTTGGAGGTAATTCAATTCCGCAATCAGTTAGACCCGTTTTGACACGTCTATGAAGGTGGTTATTAGCACGAAGCTCCATATATTATTATATTTCTTTTTGGCAAGTCGTCAGCAAGCTTCAAGAGAAATAGGCGTCAACGACAAGAGCTCTGTCTTTTCCATTCTGGATGTTTCTTGATGTAGATGATAAAGGAGTTCATGGAGCATATATCTAAAATGTTCATAAAGAGCCTGAAGGGTCATGGTGTGGTTCTTCTAGCACATGTATATTCTCTCACCAAGTTATCTGCATTGTCGATGTCATCCTTTATGGCATTGTAGTCTAATATAATCAAGGAATTCTCATTTTCTTCTCCTGAAATGCTTTTATCATGATGTTGAGATGATAAAAATTTTGCCTTTCTTCGATGTATAAGAGAATATCGTCAAGTCATGGGTGAAAGCAAATTTTGAGGAGTGCTCTGGAAGAGTGCTTACTTTCAGTTCGTTAGGGTTATTTTGTCTATTTTTCCGAACTGTTCCAAGCAGTGTAAGATTTTTAGCCAACAAAAAGTTGGCTAATTCAAATCGGTTAGTGTATGATGTCCTTGATTTTGTTCCCTAGTATTTCCAGGTAGTTTGCCATGTAGATTTGCAAATTACAAAATAAAGACGTTCTAGCATCAGCACCCGTCCAAATTTTGGTACCGTATCTGGCAGGTTTTGATTTTATATACTGCCTTAAGAGGCAACCAACTGTTCATCGACTGTTAGATTTGTATATGGTTCAAACGATCTCCTGCAATTTTCAGTAAACGTATTCCATATGTCTCTAATAGCCGCTAGTTGTCCGTTTCCTTTCTTTAAGGTCTAGTCAAGTTATCGTTAAATCTCAAGAAAGCTAAAAGTTCTTTAAATCTATTTTACGCCATTGCAGCAGTAGAAAAAACGACATATAGTGGGATCAGTGATCCACATTTCTCTTGTTGATTTCCTCTTGCATCTTAAAGCATCCTGGACAACAGTCTAACTCGACATGATTCGGTGGTTTCCGTTTTCTTTGAGATTCTGGATGCTGATCATCCCACAAAGTGTAATATCCCTAGTAGGCAAGTTCGTTCGCCTAAAAACGGGCCAATGTCACTCCAATATTCTAAGATCGGCAGAACATCAGTGACCCTCACCCAATGTCGTACGAATATAAAATTCCTATATTAAGTAAATGTCAATTTATGTCGTTGGGTTGATATCAGACCAACGTTGTCTACGTTGGTAATATATTGGTTAAATATCTGATACTGATATTTTATTGACAACAAAAATCTACATACTATTAACATTCAAGAAAAATATCTACATAATATCAAGTTCACAAAAGTCACTGTGATGTTGGTTGTATGTCAGTGTTCGATATAAATTTAGATTAAAGGGGATGACGTCACAATTTGTTATTCTGCGATTAAACACCAACATCGTATTAACTTTGCAAGACAATATTGATATAGTCTAATTAATTTATCATAGAATATATTACACATTGTACCATGAATTGGTGTGTGAAATGAAATACATAGATCCTCAACGTTAATTAAGTATTTGCAATCATGATTCTCACCAAATTAATATTAAAAATACTCCGCACACTTTTAAATAATTTTAGAGACCGGACACGAGAGGCCCATGACTCATCGCCCACGGGCACATTATTGAAATTTTGTATTTTTAAAGGTTTTTTTATTTTATTAACATAATTGGCTAACAAGTGGGTTGTGATCTATCAAATACAAAACACATTTTTGTCTGTTCATTTTGTAGTTCAAATCAAGTAAATTCTCTGTACTTTATTTGTCTTATGAAATATAAGGTAAATGCTCAAATCGGAAAAATGTCTGTGCAAAATATTGGGCTAATATCATGCAGTAATATTTATCCAACGTTGTAAAATGTTAACACTTGTACATCGGATTGATATCAAACGCCGATTCAGGCCAATAAATAAACGACCGACAGCCAACGTTGGCCCGATATTGTGTGCTACTAGGGATCTTTCTACTTCCTTATTCATACGAAGACAAACCATATCCTCGATTTCCGCAACTATATATAAATGAAAGCTTTCCACGAAAGAGTCGGCAATGCTACTGTAAGGTATAAGACCGGGACAAATATTCAAAAGTATTTCTCTCAAGACCGATAGAGCTCCGTCCAGGATCACTAGTCCACTTTATACCTAATCTTGCTGTATACTCATTTTCTTGTTGGTCCTCTTTACTTTCCGTAACTTCTTGATCATTATCAACTGACTCAATTTCGTCATCTTCCACAGAATAGACTTCCACATTATCACCTTCAGACACTGACACATTTTTTTCTTACAAATTTAGATCCTCTTCCGCTACTGCTGTCATCGTCTAAATCATTTTCATAGTCTAATTCCTAAGAAAGGTTACAGCAAAATTTTTAAAATTAAGGCACCCAAGTTACGCCGCTTGGGTATCTAAGGGATATACTATACTTTTATAAGAAAGAATACCAATGTTATTAGTTATTAGTGTTTATATGAATGTTTGCGATTATATCTGGCAGAAATTTTCATGAATAGTTTTGAATAAAATACATTTTTCCGGAAATTTTCAGTAACATGGCAACAACATTCACTAGATGTTCATTTATTTATATACTGAATGTAGTCGGGCACTGTAAACAGTATTGATATTATATTCTACACATAGAAAACCGGTTTCGTATAAACTGTAACGAATTCTTTTTTTTTACGCTATAAATACGTAAAAACATTGGAATCGAATTAATTTTATGAAGTCAATAGGCAATTTATAAGTTTATCAATGAAGTCTCTGATTTGGGAGAAATCCAATTCGTTTATGAACAGTGAAATTAAAAAAGCGCAAATCTCATTATTTATTGAACAACTGACAAAATGAAAACAGACACTTTCAAATTTAGGATTTAATTGCTTTGCCCAGACTCAAACGTACAAATATTCGTATGAACATTGGATTTTTCTTTCTGCTGTCAAACTGTTTAATTGCTTTTCAGTACAAATATCCATGCATATGAATGTATGTGAAAATCATAAGCTCTCCCAACCTATTACACAAAATTTAGACAATATAAAATCAATACAATTTTAAGAATAGAAATTCGGGTTTGTATTAAGAATACATACTGCTAGAAAAGAACAAACTAACATAATCCAAATTCTTGTTCTTATTTGCTTTGCATATGCATATAGAGTGAGTTCAGGGTTCAGCTGCAGATACATAATTAATAATTCTTATTATCATAGACCTACATTAAAAGACATTGTAGTTGTCATATTATATACAGTAAAATTTTAAATCACTAACGACAATAACAATCCTTAAAATAAACAAGCACAAAACAGATTTAAGTTTCAATCATTCATATATTCTTTAAAAGAATAATAACTTCTAGTCAAGAACATAAGGAGCTTCTTATTAGTACTCCAGGTTATGCGTGGCATATTACTAATAATAAATAGAGTAATTATGCAAAACAGTTGATGGTTCCTGATTTACCTATTGGCGTATCAGCTTTATGTGAGAGGTTTAATCAGCATTTGGAAACCTAATATCTTCCGATTATAAGGTTGATAGTGTTTGCTTTGATGAAATTGATAGATTTATGACATTATGTTAGCAAACATTTTATATGCTTCCTGTAAGTGAGAGTGGTATTGTTCATGCATTTTTTTAAGCTTCTAATTTCTAGTATAGCTTCTGGTTATGACAAACTGCCATCGTTTTTTTTTAAGAAGTCAGAGACTCAGAAAGATAGATTGCACAACCAAAATCAAGTTGATGGAGTCTGTTATTGAAGCATGATACCGAGATATCAAAATCCGTAATGACTGCATATCTTTAGTCGAAAGTACACCCAGGAAAATAAAGTGTTCAGTGAACACAAAAACTTTAGTCAACATTCGTGTTTATTCACCTGTAATCAATACCTCATCTGTTTTGATGCAATGCAAGTGAAATTGTTGACACTTGCACATTAGCTCAGCAGTTTCGTGTGTTGTATAAACAAATATTATTAATTGAATAGACATATATTGCAACAACTAGACGTATTTGTTGGCCTAATAATGGCAACTTATCGTATGAGTCAGAATAATTTCATGACAACAACTCATATTTATTAAACGAATAAAATTTTGTCATTCTTAGAAATCCGTTTTCAGTTGAATGAAATATTCCAGTCTATTAATGCAAGAAATATGAGGTTTCACTGAAGAGTGTGTTAATTTTCAATCTACAAATTCCTGCATTTGGTCATCATGAGTTTAAAATCTATGGATAATTTAAATTTATGTTGAACACCATCACTTTTAAGTTAAAGCTACGACTGTTTTATGCAGGAAATAACTGTATTTTATTTATTTTTACGTAAACTCTTGAACAATGATACTAACTACCGACATTACATTCGGTAACATCAAATCTGTATAGAGTTTCCGAAGACATACAAATAAAATCTTGTATAGTTACTTGTTATTAGGTGTATAATAACAGTCCTGAGTTTTAACGGAGGTGTTCTAATTCAAGATAAATTCTTAATTCCTAATATATTTAAACTCTTGAAAAGTCCAATGCTAGAACTATACATTACACATTCGAAAAATCCCCAACCGACCAGCTTTTCTTCTACATCGTCCATTTCACGTTATAGCTGTGCGTACAAGATGCAAATACCTAATCATAGCAAATAATTGCCGAACTGCGTATAACTTATTTCCACAAATCACACACCATCATCCCTCTCGTTACAAAGAACCCGGTGAAACAGTATTGTCAATTTCGGAAAAGTTATGTTATTGTTATCTTTGTCTAACTTATTCCTACATTCATAGGTATGTCTCGTACATATTAAAAGACACAATTACACTTTTTACAGTCTAACGAACCTCGTAAGATACCGTACATTGTAGGTATCCTTTTTTCGCATTATGATTTATTAAAATATCAAAAAGGAAGGAGACTGGAATGTGTTCTTTTCCTCAATGCTCTTTATACATCTGGTTCAATCTGCATATTTTGTGCACGCCGGCGCCGCTTTAGTACAATATTCTAAGATAGTTCAATCAAGGGAGTTTTAGAATTTCTAACGTTAAAATAAAAACATGTTGATTCAAACGTATGGAGAAACTTAAATTTAGAGATTATTTATTCACCTGAAATACTTTTAATATGTCAAATATATTGAAAATAGAATATGTTGAGCAGAATCATTCTTATTTGAATGAACTAATTTATTATTTTATTCAACTAATAAAATTCAAATAAAATAGAAAGCTTCTTTAAAGAATAAGATGGTGTTGCTGGAATATATATTTAATTTTATTCAACACAAAAAGTGGACACCACATGCTTTCTTGAATTTACATTTTCATTTTTCTCGGTGTATGCCTAAACGCATTCTGATGATGCACGCCTTGAATCTTAAATATTAATTTTTCCGATTTGTTAACTGATTTTTTTCCTATGAACAAAAATGTTTTTGTTCGCATTAATATGCACAAAAAATCAAATACATTATTTTATCATTATTTAAACATATCTAAAGTATTTAGACACAATTTTAATAAACGCAGTTGATGAAATTGTATTATTGCAGCATTTCCATTCGAATCACAGTCGTCTTTTTACTATTACAACATTACTGGTTTTTCTATAACAAATTAAGCAGCAAGAATTATGAATGGATAAATTTCGGTACACAAACACTAGGAACACTACGTGGTACTATTTAATATGTATGTATATACAAAGCGCTGGAAACTATTATTCGTACTTCTGGGGGATTGCGTTTGAAACGTAGAGCAATTTTTGTCGAAAACAACCACAATGCGTCCCTTTTCCGATAAGCAAAGTCGTAAATTTGACCGACACACATCTCTGGGCGTGCACTTCACACGAGCCTGTTGCCTAGGTTGGATTCCAAACGGTGATAAACTGCCTGTCAATATGTGTATACAGCACGACTGGGACGACGGGCCGATTGTTAGAATCGCCGACCAGTGTCCGATTTATAGTTTATTTATTTATAGTCTTTCACATTTGGTCCGTGATACAATTCAAGTTGATATTGATGAGAACAAGAAATTTAAAATATTAAGTATTTCATCAAAATGATCGTAATAATCCGAAAATAGGGTTTTTAGGAAGAGAAAAATGGAAAAATTGGAAAATTCGGAAAAAACTGAAAGTGCTTGCTTTTTTCTATAGGATTTATATATAAACTCAAGACGATATCTTTTTTGTTTTATTTGTTATGGTCCTGGAAGTTTTCAAAAAACGAAACAATTACAATGGAAAGTCGCAAAATTTCGACAAACTACAATAATCATATTTTTTGTATGCACTCTCTCATAATTGACTATAGGAATGACACATTTGGTTGATCCTTTTTTTGTTATGTTCGTTATGCTCCCGAGATAGGAATAACTCAATTGAATGTTTTCAATTAAAAAAAAAAATTTTATACAGGGTTACCGCTAAATAGGTACCAGGCTATGTGAATATGAAAAATACATATAAATGTTTAAGTGAAAATCAAAAAAGAAATTTATTTGCAACTCATCAAAAATTTCTAAATTTTTAGGGCCAAAATGTAGTTAAAGTCGGTCCATAACTTTGTTTATCCTATACGCATCCACGTATGTAAATACCACTAGCAATTCCACTTTAAAGTTCTTTTAAAAAAACCATAAAATGCAAATAGTTACAACTTTTGAGAATGAATGGCAATTGAAAAGATTTTCTATGGCGGTGTTTTTTTTGTGTGAATATCACGCCTTTATGTGGAAAAGGTCGACAACCTCGGTGCATTACTACGTTTTTTTTTTTTCGTTAAATAGAAATATATTTATTATTTTGAAACTAAAATTCCTCTACAGGGTGTCCCAGAAATAAAAACACGGAGTAGCAGGTATGTAAAGTCCGAACAGAAACAAATCCAAATATACCGCAATAACGAAGAAATTAAAAATTTAACTTTCTATGTTGTTCTTCAGATAAAAAAAATTACATTACGGACCTGGCACAGAATGTATGTTTATAAATACACGTAAGAATGCTCATTTGTAAATAGAAACGGACACGCATTCATAGAAACATACGCTTTTATTTGTATAAAACGGGAAAAAACGTTAAATCGTACTCATTCATATAAAACATATTTTTTGCCCGATGCGTCTAGATAACGCAACTATGTAGTCGGTTGTTGACCCAGATGGGCGACCCATTTTATTGCAGACAATAAAAGATTGTTTTTATTTTTAAAATAGGAAGGTGTTGCTCTTTAATATGTTTGTAGTCGGAAACAGCTGATTATTATTATTTTAGAATATTCAATAAATCGTAGTTTTTCTAGCCTTTATTACAGTAAATATCAAGAATGTAATTATTATTTTCTAGCAGGTGTAAAATTAAAGTAATTAATGGTTTGAAATTTGTTATGAAGTATAGTGCCATAAAAATATAAATAAAAACATAAAATTTAGATCTCATCACATCACTTTCTTTTTATACTGTTGGCGTATTATTAAACTATTAATTACAGAAAGTAAACTCAAATCATTGCTTTAAGTAAAGGTAAAACACTCGTATTTCAATAACAGAAGAGCGCTAATTGCGTTGATGTGAATTGCAGAGTATGTTTCATTGCCGAAAAACAAGCAGGTAGCTAGGAGTGGGGAGAGTGGCCTGTGACTGGTAGACTACCAGTCACAGGTAGTTACAAATGTTAGAAGGTCTCATCAAAACTATGGAAAGGCAGAGAAACGAAACAAACGAGTGGATAAAGACTGCCAAAGAAATAGCGCAAAAAATTGAAGTAGAACCAACTATGGAAACTCGCAGAATCCCAAAAAAGGAAAAAAATGCCCGGAGAGATGGCGCAAGATGAAGGAAGAAGTTTCTCTGTAGAAGAATGTTTTTACCATAGTATGAAAGAAGTAATCGATGTGATATTGATCCAGTTGAAAGATAGAATGCAGAGTATAAATGCACTCAACAATATCTTCTTCTAAATATGTCGTTCCTACAGTCAAAGAAAAAATTATTATTAAAATCTGTCTCTCTAACATACCCGAAGACAGACCAAAAACATGATAAAGGCATCATTATGATCATTAACATACACACGAGGTAGGCGCCATAAATTCTCGGCCTGGCAGTCTTATACATGTTCAAACGTGTTCAAACTCCGTCACGTCATGCATACACATACGTGAGGTGTACACTATAAATATGACGGTTCGAAGCCTAGTAGTTTTTAGTAACCAGCCAACAAACGTGACTAGCGCACGAAAATGTCTGAAGTAACGAAAATTGAGTACCGCGCGATCATTAAATTTTTAACAAAAGAAGGGGATACACCTTATCACATTAAACAACGTTTAGACGCCGTTTACGGTGATTCATCTCCTTCGTATTCAACTGTAAAAAAGTGGGCAAAATGCTTCCGTTTGGGAATCCCTGGAAGATGCTGATTGGTTGAGTCGATCAATTGAAGTGATAACGCCTCAACACGTGGAGACGACCAAAAACCGATTTTGGAGTCTATTGTCACAGGGTATGAAACAATGGTTCTGTTTTACGATCCTCTATCGAAAAGGAAGTCCATGGAATGGGGGCGACATGATGAACCTCGTCCCAAAGAAGCGAAAGTCGTTCAATCAACGAAAAAGGTGATGGCCACAATATTCTGGGATTGTGAGGGCATTTTGCTAATTGACTTTAAAGAGCGCAATACAAGTGTGAACGGCACATATTATGCGTCTTTATTGAATACATTATGGGACACTATTCGTGCAAAACGTCGTGGAAAATTGACAAAAGGTGTGCGATTATTGCACGACAATGCTCCCGTTCATACTGCCGCCATTTCACAAGCTTCCATCCGCGAATGCGGCTTTCAAGAATTGGAACATCCACCGTATAGTCCGGATATGGCTCCTTGTGATCTTTGTTTTTTAATTTAAAAAAAAAACCTTAGGGGACGTAGTTTTAAGGACTACAATGAGTTGCAAGCAGCTGTTATAGAACATTTTGATGAAAAACTTCAGATTATTTTTACAAGGGTATCGAATTATTAATTAATCGTTGTAATAAATGTATAGAAGAAGTTAGGGGAGATTACATTGAAAAATAAAAATTCTTATATTGTTCCAAGTTTCTTTCTTCCTCGTAGGTTCATAAAGTGTGAGTTGATCTAAATCACTAAAAACACGTAATTTTGACACGGCAATTCAAATTATACAAAAGCTATTCTAAAATGAGTTTTATATATTTTTATCTTCTGAAAAAAATAAACCTGTGAGTAAATGTGTTACCTCAAGTCGGAATTTTGAAAATTTCGTTTACATAAATTATTCAAAATTCTACTGTAACACTTCTGTTCTCTTAATAAATCGCTATATAATGCATACGTGGTGAGATAAATTTAATTTTTAGTACATCCAAATGCTTTATAAATTTGTTTGAACTTCGGTTTTTTCACTGAAGTAAATAACTACTTCCGGTGTACCGATATTACTTAAAATCTAATCAGATCTCAAGAGGGAGATTATTCTCGTAAATACAGAATTTGGAGTTGATAGTTATAGCCGTTTGACCGCTATCGTGGTCATACACACACTGACAGACACACACACAGACAGACTTTTTTGAAACCACTTTTTCGGTATCAGGAGACTTCAAGACGTGGACTTCTGCAAAAATCTCGAAGCCGAACATTGTCATCATCACAATACTTCCCTATACTATACCATTTAACTGACAAAGGACATAATTTTAACGAAGATTTTACTGTGTTAGGGTTACAAAATAAGAATGTAAAATTAAAATTCTTAGAAGCTATATACAGGGTTACCACTAAATAGGTACCAGGCTATAAAGAATACGTATAAATGTCTAACTGAAAATTAAAAAAGAAATTTATATGTAACTCATCAAAAATTTCTAAATTTTGAAGGCAAAAAAGTAGTTGAAGTCGGTCCATAACTTTGTTTATCCTATACGCATTTATGTAAATACCACTAGTAATTCTAGTTTAAGGTTCTTCCAAAAAAAAACGATAAAATGCAAATAGTTACAACCTTTGTTAGAAATGAATGGCAGTTGAAAAAATTTTCTATGGCGATGTTTTTTTTTTTAATAGCACGCCTTACCATATTATTTTGAAACTTAAATTCCTCTACATGAAATTTATTATGTTTGTATATTAACTGCGACAGGCTCGCTCTCGAGGAAAGAAAAATCAATTTCTCGTACAGGCATATTTTTCTTTCACCCCTTCTTTTAACGACGCTATTTAAAACTAGCCCAGTATATTAATGAACACAAAAACTCAAATTTTCTTTTAAATGATCAACTAGAAATAAATAAATCTCTTTTACTTAACTTAGTTGTTAAGTAGTACAATACACATAGTTTTATGAGGGTTTCCCTTTTTCTTTTTCCTTTTTTCATACCTCCCACAACCGAAACACATCAGATATATATTTTATAACATGAATTTTTAGTCATTGCTGAAGAAACAATTGTCCGTTTTAGGTTATTATAGTGTAGTTCAACAAGTTTGTTTGTTTTACTTACGTTGGTAATACATCAAGTAAAAAAACGAATCTATTGAACTTGTTATAATTATAAACTAAACTTAATAAGAACTTGACCTCTTCAATAATAAAACGTAAAATCCATCATTTTTTTAAACCGCCTCTAAGAAGCCACTCAATTTAACGTGTTAATTCTAAGTATTCAATATAAATTCCATTATTTTTCGTTTAATTTCTTACCCACTTTCTGATATGCGATCTGATGTGAAAAAAATACTAAATTGAAAATTGCCTCTTTCGTGAAAAATTGCGAAGAAGTCGTCGGCTTACATAAAATAATCAACACATGTTTTATTTATATCTTCTGGGAAATAACAAGGAACAAATACTGATAGAATTGGTTTCCGAAAAACAATTGATTTAATGTTTTTCCTTAAACGGCAGTAACGCTTTTTATCTTCCGATGTGTTTTTAAAATGATATTTATGTAAGCGCTTCCAGAACGTATGTAAATATTTATTTCACCGAAAAAAAGAAATATTACTTTTAATTTGATTATCAAGAAATAATTTTCCTAAATGTTGTTTGATTAATGGTGTCAGGAAATAATCTGTAATCGGCTAATAGATTCACTGGCAATTGCAATGTTTCATATTAACAAAGTTAAAACTGCTTTTGATAGGATTAAGAAAATGTCGTTTAGAAATTCGATTAAAATTTGTACAACATAAAAGTAACAAAGTGGTACAATTTTTAGCATATAAATCCCTATGGTCATAGCTTTAAAAAATGAACAGTATGAAAATGTTTGAAGAGAATGTACACCATTGAAACAAAATGTTCAACACGCGTATTATACACTTTATTGGCAAATTCTTAATTAATAAATATGTATGCTACTAATTATGAACGTCCTTAATGCAGTGCGTGTCAAAAGTTTAAAAATATTCTGCAATAAAAGGCATCATAGAATACGGCGATACCTAAGAAGTAAATGTAATAGATACAGTGTGTGTCATTTTCTATATTATGATCTATTTATAATATTAGTCAGCAATTTTGCGAATTTAGATGCCGCATGATAGTCGGGTTGGCAAAGAGAGATTCTTTTATAAATGTTTCAAAAAGGTATAAGTGAACACAAAGCAGCGATTCAAAGTCGAAGAGACTGTTGGACGGACAGCTAGTTAGGTTATTATAAGCAATTTATTTATTCAGACTCCACATATTTTATTTTCGCAAATCAGATGTTTAAATACAAAAAGCAAATCCATAAGCATTACTATAGTTTCATTTAGTATATAATTGTGAAACTAATAAGTTTATTTTTCTTACAGATAGCATAAGAGATCTGTACGAATTGTTGCTTCAAAAAGAAGCTCTAGAAGACAGACTGGGTGCCCATCAAGTCTCCAGAAAATCATCAAACCGTACACCATCATTGAGACTTCGATTTGGAAGACGATCTGATCCGAACATGCTGGTACGTAAATTAATTAATTGTTGACAAATAATGTTGTGCTACAATGTTTATGTTAATGCAGACGGAATTGACAAAAAATTAAATAAGTTTGATTAAATTTAAAAACTGTTATAGAGTTGGTGGTCGTTAATTGCATTTAAAAGAAATGACGTGTGGGCATCACACGTCTTTCTTATACGTATATGCTTTCCGAAATTTGTATACAAAAGTGGTTCCAAATTACGTTTTAAATTCTGTAACATCTTAATGAAATAAACCTCTGAGTAAAAGTAATACTTCCGGCCGGAATTTTGAAGATTTCGTTATACAGAAATTATTCCAAATTCAGCTCAGTAGCTATGAATTAGTTCTTATTCTGTCCTAAGCAATTGTCAGAACACCACGCTTTTTCCATAACGAAAATACTAAATTCAACACTGCTTCATGGACAAAACAAAACATCGTGTCCAGTAAAAAAAATAATTACGTGCAATACCAAAATAATGTGTTGAGGTTATACTAAAATATTTCACATGTAACCAAAAATTAAAAACCAACATACAGGGTGAGCAACAAGTATGGATGCAGCTAAATATTTTGAAAACAGTTTATTGAAACTCGCTGAAATTTGGCACACTGTTAGAAGGATTTAGGCTCTATCATTTGAGGTTTCCTTCATTTTTACACCGCCATTTGTTTTCGAGATACAAGGTTACCTTGATGTTTTTTAAATAGGACAGGGAAGGGGGGTCAAATGTAAAATTTTTGAAAAGAGTGTTCTGTTCTTTTCTCTATTCAGTGATGTAACACATGGCTGCCTTAATTTGTATTAAAACAGAAATATTTCTTTTACGAATTCAATTTTGAAGTAAAGTAAAATTAAGTTAGCTTTGAAAATACTGCCATCAGCCTTCCGTCATTGGCATGTTATACAAAAATTAAGCGTATGTGAAATAATTAGTTTAAAAATGGTGCACTTAAGTAAAAGGGAGCCTATAAAAATCCTGATGATGGTTGGATATGACGATAGGAGACGAAGATGTGCTGAGGTCGTAACTTTTTTTAATTAAATACATCCGAATCGGCAGTCGATCTCCAAAACAACGGTTTAAAAACCTTTAAAAAGATTTATTGAAACTGGAAGCACCAATAATCGTGTAAAACCCGGACCAGCGAAAGCTGTTCCGAATGAAGAAAATTCTTTGAATGTTATATTAGATGTGGAAGAAAATCCAAAACTTCTCTACACGAATTGGATCTAAATCATAATAGAAGGTCAATACACAAAATAATGAAAGGCGAAAAATATCATCCCTACAAAATCCACCTGTTACAAGAACTGAGTGAGATGATTTTGACCGCAGAATCGAATTTTGCGAAACAATGATGAACAAAATAAATCAAGATGGCAACTTCATCAATCGCGTTTTCTTCTGAACTTCTGAAAGATACAACTTTTGCATCAAAATATTTTTCCCCGACCCAGAGAAATCTTCCCAAACTACAGTAGCCGAAATATATCACCAGAAACCATATGGTATCAACAAGACGGAGCACCGCCCCATTTTGGTCGTGCAGTACGCCAATATTTAAACCAAACGTTTCCTGATAGATGGGTAGGACGGAAGAGAACAATTTAATGGCCAGCTACATCATCTGATTTGATCGCAATTGATTCTTTGGGGTCATTTAAAAATGAGTTTATTTAAACAAACCACATTAAAAATCGCAAATTTGCAATAACGTATAGGAAATGAGATTGCCGTGATTTCTCCTCATACTTTGATTGACTTTTTGCAGAATTTTGTTCGACGCATTCATTACTGTCAAGAAGTTAAGGAAAAGTATTTTGTCTTTTTCATTGTTCTTAAAATGTATAAGAGTTCAATTTTGATAAAATGCATTGTTTTTATTATATTTTGTCCATGTGAGGTTGTCAAACAGTTGACGACAGATTAAAAACATCATTTCAAAAGCTAACTTAATTTTGCTTTTCTTCAAAATTGAATTTGTAAAAAAAATATTTCTGTTTTCAGCGCAAATTATGGCAGGCACGTGTTAGTGTGCATTAGAGAATAAATTGCTATTCTTATTTTAAATTTCTCAAGGAATTAATAAAACGCAATGGAAGTGCCGGAGAAGCATCAATTTCAACAAATTACCTGACTTCCTGGCTACAAACATATAGTTCGAAGAAACGAATATAGGAAAAATATAATTTGAAATTTTTAAATTTTACATCTCGCAATTTCAAGATATAATAAATTATACGTTGTGACAAATTACGTAAATATTATAAACTGATATATTCCAAAACAAAAGATGATAACATTATTGACTGGGTGTCAGCGGCGCATAATTAATTATCGCTGCACCTTTATCGCAAGACGTTGCAATAGAGACAATGTGGATGTTTATGATTAGCGATACTTGCTTACTTGATACATAAAGGATATTTTGTATGTCGGATAATGGAATGATGTATCACTGATATAAACTTGCGCCTAAATAGTACTCAAAACGAATTTTTTTTTCTGTTGATCATATTTTAAATTATCTTTTTAATATCTAAACCCTAGACTAACAACAGCTATTTAAAACACGTTTCCCAGAACAACGTGCTTCAAAACATTTAAAACACAAAACAAGTAGCAAGAAAAATGGTTTATTTACTACGAATAAATATAAATATTCAAAATACAAGTCAATAATAAAAATTCAATTTTCACTCTTCATCTCGTTTGTGTATAAGTGAAAACATTTAGGAAAATATTGAACACCATTGGTTGATGGTGATGATGAAGTGTCACTTGTAGAGAACTCAATTGAATCACATATTGCTAAAACATCATAAGTCACTTTATGCAGGTTTTCAGAAGACAAAAAAAAACTTTTCAATTTTACAAAAACAAAAAAACTACAGGTGTTATTAGCAAACATCTTTAATATCATATTTGTTTACATTATAGAATACAAAATATGTTGTTAAACTTAAAAGTAACTTTCGAAAAAAAATTGAAAATTCTGACTTAAGGTCTCTTTGCAGTATATGAAAAAATTCAACTTTGCTAACACATGAGAAAGATTTTTTAATTACTCTGCTGAGGTGGAAGCATTTTTTTATGGGTTCTGGTCTTGTTAGAGTTGATTATAGACTCATAAAAGGGTTTATGTTTTTCATCTATCCATTGCAGTAATGTTTTAAGATGTTGAACTTTGCTTTCCAGTATTGGAACGTTTTTGCTATACGCCTTCACTTCTGGCCACTGGGTTCTTACATTGTCTCTCCTCCTGGGATTTCTTAATGAAAATGTATGCCATAACATTTCATCAATCAACTCGAAAGCTTTTACGCAACCAAGTTTTGAATGTAAATGCACGAAATGATGTAATTTTGAAATGGACAATGTCACCCAAATTTCGTCATTTTGAACTTCTTTTACTGTAAACTTGTTCTATGAGCTGGCTTGTAGAATAATTTCTGTGTAGGTATGTAAATTGTAAACTCGGTCAAATCTCCGAAGTTTTCTTTTAATCATACCAAAATTCCTATCACATGGTAGAAACGAATGTCCTCTAATTGGGTAAAATTGCTGCACCTTTTTAAGCCGACCCGTTTCTGCTAAAGACATACATAATCTGACAATGCAATGATTTTTGTTCTGCCCAGGGCAGTTATCCGAAAAGAACCGCAGTTCTTTAATTTCATCTGGTAAATAATTTTTAATGTAGTCCATTAAGAATGATGCTACCTAATTTGGACCCTTATTGGCAGCATTTTCTGGTATACGTAAAAGAAAGCTTCGTTGGTTTTTAGATTATGAATAACAAATACCGAGACGCTTAACTGTGTTAGGTAGAACAAGCCTTGCACAGGAAGTAGAGGCAACTGCAAATTTTGCATAAAATCGAATGAGATTGCTGCAAGTTCTTGATTTTCTTTGCACTCTTTAGTAGCAATTTGAATGGCTTTCTAGAATTTCTTTGCACGGCATTCGTGAACCATCTTTTCAGCAACGGCTGTCTTTTTGGCTGCATCCCCTAGAGAAGTACTTCTTATTTTTAAACGCAATTCTTCGCATTTATTGCAAGTATCTGCCTGGGGTCGTCCAAAGTGCAAATTAAAATTGTCGTGAAAGAATTTTAAATAAAAATAATAATTGACTTTTGTATCGGAATATTTTGTACAAAACATTTCATACATTATCATTACATTCAGTTTGGCATCAAGGTATTGGAATTCTCTTCCTGAATAATGCGATTCCTTTACAGGATATAAAGAAATGTGAATTCTGATCAAATTTATAACATCGGCTGATACAGCATTTCCTTTAGAATGTTTCCCTCTCTTATCAGTAGGTGTTTGATTGTTTCATAATAGTAGTTTAATCCTCTTCATTCTTTCAGCAGTAAGACCGGTGTGTATGTTCAACAATGCCCCTTGACAAACTTTAATCTTTTTGCCATCGACCTGTACAGAGTTCTCATATGATACGTCCCTTCTTTTTCCTTCAGGATTACGTATTCTTTCCTGTTTAACATTCACAATCGTTACTGTATGTACTCTGAAGATAAAGATCTTGTGAGTGTTTGTTAGGCAAGCCATAAAAACTTTTGAAAATACGTTCTCTCATGTCGACATTTATTTTAGCTGAACATTTCATAGCACAGCTAAAATAAAGTAATATTGAAAAATTATACCGCAATGAAAAAGTTAATTACAAAGAACTTACCTGCAAAGATTCATGTTAAGATTTGGAGTTATGGCAGGAACCGTTTTGTTTTTGTAGTTCTTGTATTCTAATCCTTTGACTCTAGATGTTCGAATCACATTTCGTTTATAAACTGGGTCGTTGCGAACTCCTCTTTTGCGGTTCTGAGGAGCTATTTGGTAATAACAATAACCAGTTTATACAAATTAACAATATTAATAACAATCACTCGCTTAGGTACAGCAACTACTAAATCTCGTTTAATTTTAAGGTTATGTTATTATTGTTATGGCGCTGTATAGTGTAGAAAAGTCAGTCACTTGAGTTGTTTTAGCGCTACACAAACTATTTCCTGTGTAAGTTTCTAACATAAGCGATATGCTCACTTGAGTTCTTTTAGCACAAAACAACGCAGAACAGCCAATATAACAGAAAATATGTGGAAACTCAATTTGGCCAAAAAGTGACTTGTGTTGTTTTAGCAATACGTGATTCAATTGTAGTTGTGTTACCCCCAATTTTGATACTCGTTTAGAAGCCCTAGTAAACTAACATATTTGAATATTATACATTTATACAATTCCACCAATATTCCATACATACGGGTCGAAATGATAACCTCCTTTTACTTTCTTATACGTAGTATAAGGAAGTATTGTGATGATGAAAATTTCCGACCTCGAGATTTTTGCAGATGTCCACGTTTTGAGGTCACCTGATACAAAAAAAGTGGTTTTTAAAAAATGTCTGTGTGTCTGTGTGTGTGTATGTCTGTGTGTGTGTCTGTGTGTGTGTGTGTGACCCCGATAGCGGCCAAACCGCTGTAGATATCAATTCCAAATTTTGTATTTACGTGTATAATCGCCCTCTTGAGATCTGATTAGTTTTTCAGTAAAATCGGTAGACCGGAAGTAGCAGTTTACTTCAGCGAAAAAATCGAATTTTGCCAATATTTGATCAACTACTAAGTTTAAACAAATTTATAAAGAATTCATATATACTTAAAATTAAAATTGAGAATAATTTTATTTAAAAAGATTTTCGAAATTCCTACCGGAAATAGGTCTTTTACTCTTATCGAAAATCAGTTTTTTGCGAATATTTCGCAAGTCATGCCTTTTAGACAAGTACGTTACGGGTATAAAAGTATTTAAAGTATAATTTTCAATATCTTTTGTATAAAAAAAATTTCAAAATTCAGACCGGAAGTACCACTTTTACTCTTATCGAATAGCGATTTTTTTCAAATATGTCGTAAGTTATGCATTCTATATACAGGGTGTCTCTAAAAGGTGCGGAAAAAACGCTACCACACATTTCTGAGGGCGATCTAACCCAACTTACCTCAGTCCAAAAGTGGATGCACCATTGCATTGAATTGCCACAAGAATAACACCCAAATTACAGAAGCATATGTGTCCATATACGGAATGAATTTTTTATATCCAGATTGTTCATAAACGGCTGCTCCAATCAACTCCTACCAGGTATACCTTTTCTAGGTAAAAAACATTGGAGAATAAGAATTTTTATTTAAAAGTTAAATACAGTGTGTCTCAAAAAAGTTATTACGTTTTAAATGGATACAATATGCCGCAGGTGGCGCCCTCTACATTTTGCAATGAAAATGAGAGCAGATTTAAATTTTTTACCCCACGAAACCCCCCCTACCCAAATATTGTGACAATATACCAATTATTACAGAAATTATTTATAAAAAACTAAAACCAAATTGAACTTTTGACACTCTGTATCTCCGAAAGCATCCACTTTTGGACTGAGGTAAGTTGGGTTAGATCGTCATATTTTGCCCTCAGAAATGTGTGGTAGCGTTTTTTCCGCACCTTTTAGAGACACCTCAGTATATTTATCAAGAGTACAAAAGTATTTAAAACTGTATTTGCAATATTTTTTGTATATATGAAATTTCAAAATTCGGACCGGAAGTAGCACTTTTACTCTTAGCGAGGAGCACTTTTTAATATCGTGCAAAGTATGCATTTTATAGAGATTTATTAAGAGAATAGAAGTACTTAGAATAGGATTTTCAATAATTTATGTAAAAAAAATTCTTAAAATTCTATAATTTGAAACGCTCATACGTATAAGAAAGTCGTGTGGTGGCCACACCTCATTTTTTTACTTTCTTATACGTAGTATAAGAAGTATTGTGATGATGAAAATTTTCGACCTCGAGATTTTTGCAGATGTCCACGTTTTCAGGCCCCCTGATACCAAAAAAGTGGTTTTTAAAAAATGTCTGTGTGTCTGTCTGTGTGTGTGTGACCACGATAGCGGTCAAACCGCTGTAGATATCAATTCCAAATTTTGTATTTACGTGTGTAATCTGCCTCTTGAGAACTGATTAGATTTTGAGCAAAATCGGCAGACCGGAAGTAGTAGTTTACTTCAGTGAAAAAATCTAAATTTGCAAATATTTCGTCAATTACTAAGTTTAAACAAATTTATAAAGAATTCATATGTACTTAGAATTAAGTTTGAAACAAATTGTCTTAAAAAAGTTTTTCGAAATTCCTACCGGAAGTAGGTCTTTTACTCTTATCGAAAATCAGTTTTTTGCGAATATCTCGCAAGTCATGCTTTTAAGACAAGTAAGTTACGAGTATAAAAGTATTTAAAACATAATTTTCAATATCTTTTATATAAAAAAAATTTCAAAATTCATACCGGAAGTACCACTTTTACTCCTATCGAATAGCGATTTTTTGCAAATATGTCGTAAGTTATGCATTCTATATATATATATGTATTTATCAAGAGTACAAAAGTATTTAGAGTTGGATATGGAATATTTTTTGTATAAATGAAATTTCAAAATTCGGACCGGAAGTAACACTTTCATACGTATAAGAAAGTCGTGTGGTGGCCACACCTCATGTTTAAGTCGGTTATAAATTGCACAAGCTATGGAATAACATGCCTATGACTTTATGTCATTGTGAAGGACGGCAAATATTATTTTTGCCCGGAGCGGCTGAATAGCTAAATCGGGCCCTGGTTGAAATCCATACTTTTGAAAGTGTACAAAGCAAAATCACTTTATACGGGACATTTCGTCGAAAGTTCGTCACTCTCTTTACCAATGCAGCGGCAATAAAAAAAAAATATAAAACCCCACGGAGGGTGGAAAAGCGACACGATTGCAGAGTCCTATGTTCAGGAATCTGTCCTCAATAAAAAGAAAATCGCATAGACGATTTCAGGTGACTGGGTCAAACTGACAACATTCGGGGATAATAAAAAGACACATCATGTTTACGTCAAAGATAATACCGTCATTATTTTTTGACATCTCTGGGCGATTTTCATGTGTGTACATGTGACATTGAATTAAAAATAAATCGATGGAAATTCGTGTCTTTATATAATAAATTTTGAAACATTTATCAACGCTTAAAATTGTATTCAAACAAAAACGCGAAATGTAACAAGACGAGAAAGATAAATTTATGAAATAAGTTTGGCAATATATTACCTAGATCGACACTTCCAATTTTAATATAAAAAGAAAATGGAAATTGTGTATAGGGAAAAGGGCAAGTTAAAAGAAACAAAGTTATTAATTTAAGTTAGTTTTTAATAATATACGTACAGTCAAACATCAACAAGACGAAGTTTTCTGCAAGTCGAAATTTATACTTGTTCCCTGCACTTATCTATAATTCCGTGTACATTTTGATCTTTCTAACTCGAATTCCCAAACTCGAAAACCTTTATAATTTGAAGATGCCAACATGGCTCAATAGCACAAGAATCTCTATAAGCCGAATATTTAGGGCGGCGATGCAAACAAAGGCAGAAATTTTGAAAGAAACTGGAGAGTGGAGTTAAGAAAAACACAATTGCTCAAGAGTATGATATACCGCAAAGTACATTGTCTACAATTATTAAGAATAAGGCTATTAATATATTAAATTTCGGTGCAGAAATAAAAGGTCGAGTTTCTATCAAGCAAAATATAGGCCTTAAAAGACTGTTAATACAGCCTTGATGAAGTGGTTCGAATCTGCTAGGAAGAAGAATTTGTGTGTATTACATCCGATATTGCAACAAAAATCACCAAGTTTTCCAGAAAGAAATAGGAGATCTTAAATTCTCAAATTTTAACTCAGCAAAGGAACAGACTGAAAGAGCATCGATTATCACAATTACTGTTTCTTCAAAATTTTAAAGCAGATATGTTTAAATTTTTTAAAGATTATTATTTTTAATTTGTTGTATTTGTTTTATACCACTTGTATTTTCATTGGATTTTTTTTAATTTTGGAATAAATATATATACTTTAAGAGGGGCGTTTACTAACAAATAGAACCTTATGCAACTTATATTACTCGCGGGACGGGTAGACGCAAGGGAGTGTGAATAGGTGGAGGTAGACGATATTCGTTTCTGTCACAGCGCTTCGGTTTTATTCACAGATTCTGTCATAGATAAAGGAATACTGTAGATGGGAAACATAATGTAGAAAGAATGAGTACTTACGGAACTGTTGATGTTTTATAATAAGCCAATTTTCGCTTGCCCATAACTTATATTATTAAATACTCGAATATTACAGGTATATCTGACATTTCTTTTTAATTACAAACTGCCACTCTGACATAAGTCTGGAATAGTCGACCGATTCCGATAGATTTTCGTCTTCGCTAGGACCGGTAGAGAAACCGTAAAGTGGGGATAGACGACGCTATAGCTTGGAAAAACCTCGTGTGAAATGTGTGTGACAATGTTTACTACTTAATGTTTTTTATCTTCAAAAATAATTACAGAAAGTTTTTTTTTTATATCGTTCATCAAATGTGCAGCTGGCGCGTGGGCGGTTGTTTTTTTCTTTTGTGCATCAGCTTTAGTTACTAGACATTAATTAAATTCATGCATTTTGGTCGTTATTTCTAAGACACATAACTTTTTTAAGAAAATAAATTAGTACATAAACTGACCTTGACATTATAAATTGATGCCTTTTGCATCACTAACCCAAATTTGAGATTCTAAAATTACAAAATAAAATCAAAAAACGCGAAACGGCGATGCCTTAGTTTTCGATAGGTAAACGCTCCTCTTAAATTAAAGATTTTATTATTTGTTACTAATAAATGACTTGAAAAGCCACAAAGAACTTTTATTATAAACATGAAAAAAATATTGATGTCAAGGAATATCGATATTCTTAATTCGATATTTGTTTAAAATCGTTTTTAATTTTTTGATACATTATTTGATTCTAATATCGATATTTTGGAAATGTTGCGCATCCCTAGTCTCAATTGACGGGGCTTTGAAACTTCCCTCTTCGGATAACGGTCACCATAAAGCCGCTTGATTTCGATTTTTATTATATTCGACGTAAATTTCAACATATACATATCGGTGAGATAATTATTGTTCATGATTGCGCTGGTATCGTTATTCCACAAGAAATAATGCTTTAAAATCGCAAGGCACACTAATTTTCGAATGACAGACGTTTGAATGACATATTTGTTGCATTTATGTTGCGATTTTTTTGTCACGGCACACTTGAAAATTTCATAGTAATCGGATAAAGGTTGCAGATAAATCGTTTTCAAATTAAATATCAACCAAATGATAACTAAATGAACATTACTAGATTCAGAAAAAAATTATCTACCAGACTAAAGGAAAAAACTACAGGGTCCATTAAAAAAAAAATAGTTGACTATCGTTACGTATTCAAGACAGCGTTGAAAAAATTTGGATTATGGGCGGCTTATAGAGTTTGTCAAACCGTTTTTATACATTTTTTATTTATTGAAATCAGATAATAAATAAAGAAGTTACGAGATTGGGCGTTTTTTATCAAACAGTCTGTATGTGTGCATACATACTCAAATAATTTCGCGATCTTTGACTATATATAAAAGAAATAGATGCAAGTCATGGGTTTGGCGTTAAATCTTAGGACGAATATGTATTTAGCGAGATTAATTTTAAATTTATGAAAGAAGGTTTTGGTTGGCCTCGATAGGAATGAATTACCTATTTACTCACGTTTCTTGTATGATTTAATTGTATGTTGTATCTCTAATTTTTCGCCAACTATAAATAACTACAATCGACCAGTTTGGCTCAGTGTACTAAACAAGGAAACACATACTTTACCATTTATGATTCACGCGCATGTATGTACCTAATTTATTATTAAATGTCGATATTTCACTTGAACTAAAATATTCTTTGTTTCAGGCGTCACCATACCTCATGGCCCAAGAATCAGCAGACCGTGCAGACAACAACTAACTTGTCCATCCAAAAGAGCCTTTTGCGAGAATATTTATGTTAATTATAAACATTTTAGATGACATGAGCAGACGACGTACAGTGGTCATGCAATCTAAAACATACAGTGTTACCATTTTGTTTACCCTTGTTGCTGGAGACTGATGTAAAAATACACCTACAAAAAATGTTTTATTCCGTATAAAGCAAGAAAGGAAACACTTTTCTGTCCATAGCCAATTTTTTATTTGTAATTATTCCTTAATTTAATTGAATATACTCACCCTTTTCATTCAAATGTAAGTTTGTCCGTGTATCTTTTTCGGTATCTCTACGTATTCAATTATGTAAGTATTATAAAGCGTGCTATATTTATGTAAATTAAAAAAAATATATTTCAAACAAACACAAATTTTAATTACAAAGGCATGCTCTATAAATGTAGAAAAAAGTATACAAGTAGAATTGTTTCAAAATAACATATATGCAATGTTTGATGAAAATAAATAATTTTATGATGTAATAGACTTTTCTTTTCTCCTCTATTTAAATATTTTTATGAACTATTTCAGCTGCATCGGTACTTAATAGTTTACCATCAATGATCTAATATTATTGTACTACTAGATGCACAGTACGCTATGTCTTGCTTATTAGGAAGCGACCCACACCATAAGAGAAAGAAGGAAAATATATGAGCGTCGAAAGTTTGACAAGGATGAACGAAATTGACCGTTTTATGTGGGCAAAATCCAAATATGTTACTATAGCTTGTACTGGCTTATAATGTTTAAAAGCATTATTTTGTTAAAAATATGCTATATTAAGAGGAAAGTAAAGGTATTGCAACTTTAATAATCATCATGAGTGCACAGTAGTCTTTATACTCATATTTCTTTAAACAAATATAAAGTCAGTAGTGGTGAAATAAAATCAATACTAGAAGAAATCTATTAATAAAATACATAATCCAACTTACCAAAAAAACAAATAAATATGTATAAATCAACAAAATTAAAAAATTTTATATACAAAACCATGTATTGGCGCCTGGTTTTGTCCACAACTAACGGTTTTGTATATCTGTCTCCTGTGTATGTAGAGGTCAATTCCTCTCTCTCTACAGTACATCTAGTAGTTCTATATTATTAGATCATTGTTTCTCACAATGATCTAATACTATTATACTACTAGATGCACTCTACACTATGTCTTGCTTATTAGGAAGTGGCCCACACCATAAGAGAAAGAAGAAAAATATATGAGCGTCGAAAGTTTTTTTTTCAGATATTTAACAGTATGTAGTGATTGTTTTGATATACTTTATAATTATCAATAGGAGTAATAAATTCTCGTTTCATATGCAACTGTACTTTTTTTGTTATTACGGTTAATTACGATTATATTAGATACGATTTTGCTTTGAAATAAACTAACCACGCTTTATATGCATAGATGTTGAGTCTCCAATGCATTTCAAGTTATGATAATATTACGTTCTCGAAACGTTATTTCGGAGACTTTTCATCTGAAACGTAGTTTAGGTAGGACATCTTCAGAATGCTTCAGGAATGTAGTGGTACCATAAATGGCTAGATTTCATGTAACACAGTAATTGTTACAGAAATGTGTCAGACACAGAAAAGTGTTATCTGGGTAGATAGATAAATTTTATAATGCGTGATGATATTTTAGAAAATGATGTACATATCAGTACAAAATGTAAATAAAAATATTAGACTAAAAAATATTGTATGTAACATCTCACAGAAAACACACAAAATACAAGCAAAACAAGTTATATCACAATTTCGTCAGATGTTTAATACACCTCTGGATCTCATAATAAGGATTCTTTTTGATACCTTTTTATTGTTGTGCTAAATTTGTTGTCATTCGATTCCCTCCACGAATTGAGCATTGAGCAGAGTTATATAACGTTATAGGTACCAAAATGAATTTAAGTTATTTGCCAGTCTATTGGTGTTCTAAAAGTATGTAGTCTTGTTTTATGTTACATAATAGATAAACACGATGGTGCGAATTTATATTGTCTCTGCAAAATATTAAACATTCAAATATAGAGGGTTATGATAAAGTAACGCACAAAATTCATAAAACGTACAATGTTCATTTTTGAAAAAAATGCAAAAACACGTCAAACAGTTTATTTTATTCCGCGTCTTTTAACATAAGTCAAAAAAATAAAACGTCAAATTTGTCAAAGTTATGACGTCATCAATATTTTTTTTAAATATGAAGCTTGGTTTTTTTTTTACTTTATTTGATAAAGCTTGTTTTTCTGCATTATAAAGAAATAATTGAAGTAGGGGTCACATAAGAAAAAACTGAGAGAATTAATAAAAAACAAAATAAACTTTATTATAGTAATAACATTTAAATTAACTAAACTGTCCATTAAACCAAAACGATTTCTTACAGGAATTGTTCAAACTGTGTCCCATTCACTATCTGACATAGGCCAAGACGATGCTAGACGTGATTTACAGTCTTCGATCATCTGCGGAGTTATACGAGTCATTTCATGTCTAATTCGTTTTTTTTTTTTAGTTTTTTCTTATGTGACCCCTACTTAAATTATTTCTTTATAATGCAGAAAAACAAGCTTTATCAAATAAAGTAAAAAAAAAACCAAGCTTCATATTTAAAAAAAATATTGATGACGTCATAACTTTGACAAATTTGACGTTTTATTGAGTGATGCTTCAAAATAAATATAGAAGATAATAACCCAGTTCGCAACTTGAATCTACGATCTGCTGCACCTAATTTGTGTTTTTGTAAATACCTGTTGTTTATTGATATATACATGCCTATATATTTTATGGATAATTAAATTATTTTTGTACATACTTACAATTACTACTAAGTATGCACTAAAAAATGAATTCTTGTAGCACATTATTTAATAAAGCAACTTAATACGTGCTAATACTACACCTTTTCAAACAGTATTTGCGAAATTATTATTTTAATTTTTGAAAGCGTCAATTGTATTTTAGTCTTAGCAAATGAATTGTAGAAGATATCATTTGTATTTTGTAACAGTGAATTAGATTTGCGAACCAGTCAAATGTATTTTAGCCTAATCAAATGGATTGTGGAAAGCATCAGATGTATTTTATCCTTATCATATGGATTTTGGATAACGTCAAATGTATTTTCGAACTATCAATTGAATTTTATAAAGCATCAAATGAATTTTCGAAAGCATCATTTGTATTTTCGATGGCATTATGTTATTTCGATATTCTATGTACTTATATTCTCTTGAATGTCTTAGTTTTTTTTGCTCACGAATTAATTGCCGGATAAGCGTCGGACGCGCACCAGGTTATGTATGTCTGGTAGGACGCCCGACGTTCATCCGACAATTAATGTGAACGCGCTCCAGGCTATAGCTATCTTAGGCAATGTAATATATATTATAATTTTCTGTACAGGGTTATTGTGCTAATACCAGCTAGTATAGTGTTTTTTGACAAATAAATAAATAAAATACATATCACCTTTTCGAAATTACATATGATTAAGCTGAAATACATATGATTATTTCTAAAATTAAATTTACTAATCGAAACTACTTTTGACGAAGTCTCATAATCATTTGACTATTCTCATTTACAATTGACGATATCGATAATTAAATTAATAGCTCTAAACTACATATGATATTATCTAAAATACTTTTTTTATTTCTAAAATTCAATTGATACATTCCCAAATACTAATAACATTTCGAAACTACGTTTGACGCTTTCGAATATACCTACTGTTGGAAAAGGTGTAGAGGTGGGTCGTTCGCGAACGAACCGGTTCAGTGAACCGAATCACAGCAGGGAACCGAGGGAGCCGGTTCACTAAATTTCAATGAACCGGATCTCAGCTCACTTGGGCAGTAACTTTATCCGGTTCGGTCGCGAACGTATCAAAACCATAAAGGAACCTACTGTACGACTGGCTGCCGAGTATCGACTGAATAATTTGGAAATTATACTTGGAATATAGTCCAGTCGAATTAAATTAAGTTCTATTCTGGAATATGGTTTTGTCGCCGATTTTTTATAGGTACATTTGACCCCCACGAACATACCCTGAAAAATGCCAAAACTTTAAGGTCCGGGTTTGGCCGTGAGAAATAGTTAAACAATTGAAAAGTGACATTTTCCGGATAAACTTTTTTCCTGTAGGTTAAGTGTGAAAACTGTCCGTACAAAAGTTGTTCGTCCCATCATTCTCTAAAAAACAAGCCATTGCACGATCGACTATCATTATTTGTTTAGCTGCAAAATGCATAAAACCATGGCAATTTTGATTTTTTATTTATTGCATTCAATCGATGAATAATCAACGTATGGCTTTGAACCTCATGGTGCAGGTAATATAAAATGTCCCCCAGAGAACAGTGCAAAGTTCACTCACCTGTGTTGTATAGTTGAGCTACAATAAGCGACAAGCCAAAAGTCCTAAATTAGCTGTCCCTTCCTTGCATATTGTCGCACATGGTTCAAAAAAATCATGGTTTTAATTCATTGAGAGTACTTTCCGAAAATGGAAAAAAAATATTTTTTTTTTCTCAAAAATTGCCATTTTTTTGGAGGTTCGAAATTATTTGCTTATAAACAAATGAAATATCTCCGACAATTGACATATTATCGTAAATATTATGGTAGATTCTGCTTCCCTTCTCTTCAACGAGTAATTTGAGACTAACTTTATACGAATATCTTGATTAGAACTGGAGGTAACAACGTTCTAGTTTTATTACGTTTATTATCGTTCTGGTGGATATTTAAGAAAAAAAAAATATCAAATTTCTCTCAATACCTCAAGGAATCGCCGTGAATTTTTTCAGATCTGTAGGAGCATTCTATGTAAGTCAAAGAAATTAATGAAGTTCGGCGCGCGCTGGCGATGGGAAAAATTGCGACCGGGCGGCGTGGTGGGGTAAGCCAGAGGCTCCGCGCGCCGCCCGCGCCGAGCCCTACTCGCCGGTTATTTAACAAATATACAGGGTGTCTCTATGAGGTGCGGAAAAAACGCTACCACACATTTCTGAGGGCGATCTAACCCAACTTACCTCAGTCCAAAAGTGGATGCACCATTGCATTGAATTGCCACAAGAATAACAAATTACAGAAGCATATGTGTCCATATACGGAATGAATTTTTTATATCCAGATTACTCATAAACGGCTGCTCCAATCAACTCCTACCAGGTATACCTTTTCTAGGTAAAAAACATTGGAGAATAAGAATTTTTATTTAAAAGTTAAATACAGTGTGTCTCAAAAAAGTTATTACGTTTTAAATGGATACAATATGCCACAGGTGGCGCCCTCTACATTTTGCAATGAAAATGAGAGCAGATTTAAAATTTTTACCCCACGAAACCCCCCCTACCCAAATATTGTGACAATATACCAATTATTACAGAAATTATTTATAAAAAACTAAAACCAAATTGAACTTTTGACACTCTGTATCTCCGAAAGCATCCACTTTTGGACTGAGGTAAGTTGGGTTAGATCGTCATATTTTGCCCTCAGAAATGTGTGGTAGCGTTTTTTCCGCACCTTTTAGAGACACCCCAGTATAACTCCGGGCGGCGCGCGGAGCCTCTGGCTTACCCCATCACGCCCTCCGGTCGCAATTTTTCCCACCGCCAGCGCGCGCCGAACTTCATTAATTTCTTTGACTTACATAGAATGCTCCTACAGATCTGAAAAAATTCACGGCGATTCCTTGAGGTATTGAGAGAAATTTGATATTTTTTTTTTCTTAAATATCCACCAGAACGATAATAAACGTAATAAAACTAGAACGTTGTTATCTCCAGTTCTAATCAAGATATTCGTATAAAGTTAGTCTCAAATTACTCGTTGAAGAGAAAGGAAGCAGAATCTACCATAATATTTACGATAATATGTCAATTGTCTGAGATATTTCATTTGTTTATAAGCAAATAATTTCGAACCAACAAAAAAATGGCAATTTTTGAGGAAAAAAAATATTTTTTTTCCATTTTCGGAAAGTACTCTCAATGAATTAAAACCATGATTTTTTTGAACCATGTGCGACAATATGCAAGGAAGGGACAGCTAATTTAGGAATTTTGGCTTGTCGCTTATTGTAGCTCAACTATACAACACAGGTGAATGAACTTTGCACCGTTCTCTGGGGGACATTTTATATTGCCTGCACCATGGGGTTCAAAGCCATACGTTGATTTTTCATCGATTGAATGCAAAAAATAAAAATTGCCATGGTTTTATGCATTTTGCAGCTAAACAAATAATGATAATCGATCGTGCAATGGCTTGTTTTTTAGAGAATGATGGGGCGAACAACTTTTGTACGGACAGTTTTCACATTTAACATACAGGAAAAAAGTTTAACCGGAAAATGTCACTTTTCAATTGTTTAACAATTTCTCGGACCCGGACTTTAAACTTTTGGCATTTTTCAGGGTATGTTCGTGGGGGTCAAATGTACCTATAAAAAAATCGGCGACAAAACCATATTCCAGAATAGAACTTACTTGATTTCATGTCTAATACGACTGGACTAATACGGTCGCAGGATGGATTGAAAAATAAAAATTGATATTATATAACAGGTACGGTACGCACTACGCACTAAAATATTTATTTTTGTACAACATAACAGCATATTGTATAAATATATAAAATGAATATACTACATCAAAATGTAAAAATAACTAAACAGCTTACGTATAGATCTAAATTCTACATTGATAATTTACAAATTTTAATTTAAAAAAATTATTTGTGATGTTTTCATGGTTGTTAATCGACTTCTCCTGTCAGTAATAATGTTCCCAGATTTACTAAAAATGCGCTCGCACGGAACAGATGTAGCCAAGACACATAAGCGTTTTTTACGAAAATGTATATTTATAATTTTCGTATTCTTTAAATAATACTTAGTAGTTTTTTATGGAATACGAGATCATTATAGAAAGAATAGTGCTAGAGCATTCTGCGGGCTCTGTCATTTGAATTGTATACATTGAACCTGTTGGACAATTTAATAATAATTATTATTATTATTGTATACAGGGCGATGATGTGAGTGACAACTACTCGAGTCATAATCAGATTATTAAGATCACTCGAGTAGCGAGCACTAGAATAACATAACCTAAGATTTCCATGTGTCACTTTAACTGACGTGTATAATACAAAAAATGGATCAACACTAGCACGTTACAGATTGTGATCCTAAGACGAACTGCATACCTAAGGCCTTAATTTATCAATTAAAATTTTATCAATCTCCTATTACTGAGGTGGGAGAAATAATCTAACATAAATAAAATTTGTCGCCAAATAATTTCGTTTGAAAATTAAAACTAACCCGTCATGAGCATCAAGGAATAACACAAACACTTTTAAAGGGTTTTCTTTTCATAGTAACGCAAGATATATAATGAAAACGAAGAAAATATTTGGTAAGTATAAATCTTCGCATAAACTTAGTTATTATCTCCTCCACCTATTTTTAGAACGCCATATTTATAAGGACCGGACGTATCAGGCCCAAACTACGTCGGACAAAAGAAATAGTGTATAACATCACGCAGTATTCATATAGTGAAAAAAGTCGATTTTACTATTAAATTGCTTTCATCATCGGCGTAGGTAGAAGGGTGACGAGTTTTTAAAATTTATTTTATTTACCTTATTTTTCGTATGATAAATAAAGTACGGAGAGTTTACTCGATTTGAACTACGAAATGAACAAATAATAATGTATTTTGTATTTTATAGATCATCACCCACTTGTTATCCAGTTATATAAATAAAATTAAGAACTCTTTAAAAATACAAAGTTTCAATAGTGCGCCCGTGAGCGATAAGTCATGGGCCTCTCGTGTCCGGTCTCGTCATAATTTTAAATCCAATGAAACTGCGTACTTAAGGAAAATTAAAGACGCATGATTTTTAAAAATGCAGCCCCCTATTTTATCCAATTGGGGTGGTAATAATTATCCAGTTTAAATAAATTAATAAAACAAAAAAAGTGTGGATATAAAATTTATTGAAAATTAGTAACACATCATTAAATTATGTAAAAACTCATAAAAAGGCATAAAACATTAAATTGTTTTAAAGAAAATGTAACCGAATTATGATTGTAGCTCTCCTCAAGTTCTCTCTCTATTTACTATTCCGTTAAAAAAAAAAAAAATTTTGAAAAATGGAGGCAAGAATTGACATACAACAGAAATACATGTGATAATTTTGTATGGTAACAGTATATTTCGGAATGGTTCTGTTAAAGTTCGTCCTTCATATTGTAGTTTTTCATAAATTTTTTCAGATCATCTAATGTTCTAGAACCCTGATAGTCTTGGAGGTATTTCCCATTTTTGAATAGTTTAATCGTAGGAAATCCCGAAATTTCGTACTCTTCAGCTATGACAGGATTTGCAGTGCAATCCACCATAGCAAATTTACCGGGGAAACCTTCCCCTTTGAGATCCTCGGCAGCTTTTGCATAGTCTGGTTTCATTTTTTTACAATGACCACACCCTTAAAAAATAAAGGAAACACACATATATTAATACATACAGATTTGCTTTGTCATATATATATATATATATATATATATATACAAGCTGGCCCCGCGCATGTTGTTCTGCCCTTTCCGGTAGGTGGCGCGATCAGTTTGATTAAACCAAGGCTAACTGTATCTGCTATCGCTGCGCGATATAAGGCCGTCACATAACGAAATTTTTCTGATTCTTATAACCTCAAAATATTGATCCTTATGTGGCGCCATCTATCCATAGCACAATAAACTGCTTGGAAATCGCTGAGCATTTTTAAAATCACGTGATAAAAACAGACAATATGATTGGATTATATCAAATTTACTGTTATTGACATTTGACATTTATTTTGTCTATTCCATATTCTTTTCTACTTAAATTATTCTAATACTACACATATTCAGTTATTTGAAATGTAGTATAAGGAAAATTCTTGATAAATAGCTATAATTTTTTGCATTTTTAGATTAAATTTATATCTTGATATATGTAGATGCATAAAATTCTAATGGAAAAATTGCCGGGCTGAAGTGAAGCAGCTTTGCTAGACGTTATTTCGATACCCTCATGAGAAAACCTCGTAACTCCAAAAAAGCAAATTTTACAGGAGACACAAATAATGTTATCAAAAATAAAACGTGTGCATTCTACATTTTGTAATACTCAATTATTGATGAAAATATAAACAGGAAGGGGCATACTATGCAATTTGAATATTTTTTTAATTACTAGAAAAACAAATTGACTTACGAGGTTTTCTGTCTTAACTTTTGAAGAATTATGGAGTTACGAGTATTGCCTCTGGCTAAAATTAAACAAATAATTTTAAAAACAATATCGTTTATTTATTATACGTCCCTGGTGTCTGAACAAATACAAACTAAGTTAGTTCTAACAGTTTGAACATTTAACAGTTTTAACATAATACAGTAATAAAACGAATAATAACTAGGTATTTAAAAATTATCAAATCATTGAAAAAATAAGCATTATACATATTTTCGAGCTTATTACTCATGTGGCAGATTATCATAATATTGATGATAGTCCTGTTCTAGACTGCCCTTCAAACATTGCAAATGGTCAAAATTTTTTTTGGTGATCTTGATTCTTTCTTTATACAACTGCGGTACATTCTTATTTATATTTTTATTGATTCTTACTGGCAATTCTTGCCATTCTTGAGGATGCCTTAGCTTATACTGTATAGTGCCACTGGAATTATATCGTAAAGCACGTATGTCTTGTACAGTAGGATCACCTACTTTTTTGCCTGGTCTGATTGAATTGAAATAATTCAAATAAGTATAATTTTTAAAAAACGTATGATTTAAATATTTGACTGAATATGGCTGTGGATTTTGTCGAGCATGTTTACATACGTCAACATAGTCGGCAGGTACATTAATATTTTTCTTCTTTAAAGCTCTTTCAATCAAGGAATGCATGGAGTCTGCCTCCATTTGTGTATGCCCACGTTCAAGATACTTTTGAATTATTGTAACCTGTTTTTCAATCGCTAAATTTAATATAGTATTAGCGAGTGTATTGTTCCGATTCTGCGTCGCTATAAAATATTAAATTTTCATTAGCTTGCAGATTTTTAACTTTTTTTTCAATGAAGCTGCAAATTATGCTGGAAAATTCGTTTGTCCCTACACCACCTTCAGATTCGTTCCAGATATAACAGAAACCTTCTTGTGTTTTAATATTATAAATAGTAAAGTTATGTACAACAAGTTTTGTTTTGTAATATAGGTCTGATACATTCGATTTTGGAGATAATAGAACCGACTGCAAATCCATAGTATATACTTTGTTAACGGAACTACTTTTATCTACATTTTTTTCGTTTCTAGCTTCAGTTTTTTTCATTTGATGAAGAGACAGTTTCATCTAAATTGCCCGTATTTCTTGCTGCACATATACTGCATTCGTCTTTTTTTGGTGAGAAAATACCTAAGTTCATGTCATCAAAAATATTCATAAAAAGTGTTTGAGATAGTGGTTTAATGTTCTTCTCCGTGCTCCATTCTTTGCTATAAATATTGTAGAGATGGGATTTCGAATTCCATATAGGTTCCAGATAGAGTTTTAAAGTTCTGGATCTGCAATAATGCGATTCCATTTTTGGAAGTTCTTCTAAAAAACGTAATAGGTTTTTCTTTCTCTCTTCAAATGACTTTTCTAGATTGCTTGCGTTCAGTTGGCATCTGCTCTACTTCATCATCATTTTCATCGTTTCCCGTTATTGGTTTGCTTTTCTTCCAGGAGAGAACAGTCCATTCACCAATATTTAATGTATTTAAAAACATAGTTTTGCATCCTCGCAATTTATTGTCTGCTTTCAATAAACAATAGCTATAAGAGTAAGCTCGCCTCGACTTTTGTTCTTCCTTTCTCCCACGATGTCGTTTTGTGTCTTCAATGGCTACAAGCATTCTAACATACACTTTCTTTTCCCCGGATTTCATTTTCCAAAACTCGATGAAAATCTCTTTTCTCTCCTCCTCTGAAATTTCGTGACATTTTAACCAACTTGAGTTTTGTGAGTGCTGGCATCTCTCTTTCAATTTCTTTTCCGGTTTTGGAATTTTATAACTCCATTTATCTTCAATTTTCTGTTTCCCGTAGTATTTGTCACCCCTTTCCTTTTTCAGCCTATTACTGTTGGCAAACCATGCTGTCTGGTCTACATGGCGTCGTTTTCGCCTTACTCTTAACTCTTCATTGATGGCCTCTATCGATGTTTCTGTTAAATTTTCAGTCTCAGGATTAGCCACAATATTATTTGTAACAGATGTTGTGGAATCATCATCATTATCAGAGTAATCACGGACATCTGACTCTGGTATATACTCTGAGCCTGAACTTGCACCGTCTTCAAAGTTCAAAGAATTGGATATTATATGACCAGTATTTGCAACTTCAGTATCATCACAGTTCAAATTTGGTTCAATATCATTAAGAAAAAAATCTGTGTTTTGGTTTTGTTGGTCTATAACATTCTGTAAAGCATAATCTTCAGCAACAGGAACTGATAAATCAATGTAAGTTGGTTCATTATTTAACAAATTCTCCGTATCATAGTTTATACCATTATTATAAGTCGTACTTAATAAAGTTATTTTCTCAAGTTGATCCGGAGGTTTGTCTTAAGAAATCAACAGGTCCTATTTTTGGAAGTTGCAAGAGAATGTCTGTTTCCAACGCCATTTCAAGAATTTTTTTACCGCGCGACATCTTAAATAATCAAAAAATCTTCGTTAGACAGTAACAGAAAAAAAAAATCTAAAGGTTTTGTAATTTTTGGTTTAACACATTTTTCTATAAATTTTACGTTAATCAAAAAAGTTGTTGTCTGGGAAAATGCATTAGACCATTTGTGAACACTACAATCTAACTATTAACACTAATTACTACTACTGCGAGAATCGTTAATTTACAAATATTTACATACTTAATATTTTAAACCTCAAATTATAGGTTAGAATTTAGAACGCAGGTTAATAAAACCACTTCTGTAGTACTTCCAACTAGGGATGGGACATCGGTCGGTAAACATCGATATCAAACATCGATGTTTTTAAACATCGATAATTTTATTTATAGATTTATTTTTTGGCAGTTTAACAAAAACTTTAATTAATTTACGTCCTTTAAAAAATGATATAAAAGATATCATTATTCATAAAATTAATGAAAGACACGTGGCTCATATATATACATTTATAATATGTAGTTAACGTTAGAAAAACTCAAAAAAAACTATATAAAAAAAACAATATGCAATTACGCATGAAATGCACATGACTTAAATCGTCTGATACTTAAAAAATATTAACATTTACGTGTATCAAAACTTTTAAGAGAACGATTTCTGCTTGGGATTTTATAGTCTTGCATTTTTCTTTAACTTCGCAGGCAAATACCGAGATACATATGGATATGGTTTTATATTTCTAATGTGTCATCTTGCATCTATACGTGTATGATTGTACGCACTAGGGAATTCCCCGAAGAGATATACATCGGTAGTGTCTATCTCCCTTCTTTTCTATGAAAATACGTCTACCTCCTTGACTCATTCTGCGTGCATACATAATTTAACTCTTATTCTGCACATTAAAAGTACTATAAATTTATGTATTTAATTATATATTATTTAAATATTTATACTGAGTAATATTTAAAAGAGCCTAAAATAAAATATTCGAATTTATATGGTATACCCATAGGTATACCACTGTGAAATTTAAATACTTCTTTTATTCGTAGACAATCTTAAATCTATCGGTAGAAAGTAATAAGTCACAACATCCTCTTAAACAGTGTCATCTAATGTTTGTCCTTGAATTTTAAAAATACTGTGGCGAGAGTGGCTATGTCTGATCATAACGTTTAAATTCTTTTGATAGCTGCCTTATTTATTACATTTTTGTATATGTCAACAGAGGACGCGGTTTAATTTTGTGATTGGTGCTAATACATTTTGTCAAGCTTAAAAGTTCGATGTTCACTATATTTCTTCTAACATCGATAGTTTATCGATAATTCTAAATTGCAAACATCGATGCAAAAACATCGAACATCGATCCTAAAATATCGATGTTCAATGAACATCGATGTTTATCGCCCATCCCTACTTCCAACTAATTGAATATGTAATTATAAATCATAAAAGCAAAAACAAACTTACCCTTAATAATGTACAGTAATGTAATCGCTTTAAACAACAACAATTAATACGTAAAGCTTAACCGGCTAGGCGACACGTCAAAACAACCAAACTCCTAACGGAGTTACGAGGTTTTCATAGCAACACTAACATGTGTTGGAGTTACGAGGTTTTCTTTCTTCACTGTATATAAATTTTAAGCAAATTTCGAGATACAAGGTTTGCACAGCCGGTTGGTGCATTTTCTTGTTAACAAATGGCATCAAAATCTCAATTTTGATAAAAAATGGGGTTACGAGGTTTTCTCATGAGGGTAACGATTTGGTCATTAATATTAACATTAAGTCAAAATATGTTTGAGGGCTGATTTTGTACAATTTTAAAATCGATACAAGTGGATTTATTATGAATAATTGAACATTGTCAATTTTTGTTCTGTAATTAGACTTGCACCTGTTGGATAAATAAAAATGCTATAGTAATTATTAAAATGCTCTAATTATTACCAATAATGCACCTTGTTATCATCGTAAGGTGGAGAAGTGCCAACGAGAAACTGATTAGTGTAATAAAACAAATTTTGGTCTGTCTTGAAATGTGTGCGTAAAAATACTAACTGATTTGGTATAGGCAGCAACAAAGAGTGCATCACTGTAACTAACTAAATTAGCAAATAATAGTGCCAAAATAAAAAATATTACATCAAATATGTACCGAAATACACAGAAAAAACGAGTATTTTTTGGAAATATTCTCTATTTCTTTTAATAAGTGTACATGCATGTATATGAGTTTATAGCAATATTTGAGTATACTGTACAACAAAGTTATTTTGTCTTAACAAGATCAATTAGTTGCGATTCTGTAGAAGAAATATTTCCACATGTTAAGCTTAAAGGATAAGCAAATGACACTACCGATGCCAGAGTGGTTGATATTTTATGAGGCAAATATTGCGATGTGGAATAGTAAAGCTCCAAAATCTTCCAATACAGATGAAAGCGTTGATTACGTTAGTAGCGCAACATTTTTTAAAATCCAAGAAGTCATATACAAAATCCAAACAAACACTTTACAACGTAATTGAACACCAATGAGTGTTGCCTTTTGGACTGTTATAAAAAATTTGAAATGTAAGTAAAACTGTTATCCTATCCTTGAAACTGCCCAACAACTTCATTTCCATCAACAGTTTTTTTAATTTTATTTCGTTCTATTTTATTATTTTAAAATTATTAATAATAATTATTTTAAAGTTAATGTTTAAAGTGTTATTTTAAAATTTATTTCAATAAAAATTCAGAAAGCATTTCTTTTGAGTACTACTAGATGGCGTTACATAAGGATCAATATTTTGAAGTTACCAAAATCAAATTCATCAATGTAAATCGAAGTTATGCCTTATGATAACAGAGGCAGTTGGCCTTGGATTAAAATTTATTAACAACTCGACTACAGTGCCACCTACCGGGTCCAGATGTTGTGATTTTCTTTTTTGATACTAAATTGACATATACACATTGTGTATTGTGAATATGAGTAATTTTGGCTAATAAATATAGAATCTGTCAACTTACATGGTGCATAAAACATCACTAGAATCGGTTCATTCGAAGATATTTCATTCTTAAATGTATTATCAGTTAAATGCATAACAGATTTTTCCTGCAACCATTCATCATTTGCTCTTGTCTTAGACTTAGCAGGTATAGGTTGTTCGGGATCGGTCATGAAACGTATAAAATCATCAGCTGTACGACCACCAGTGTATTGTTTCTCAATTTTATAGTAACTGAAATACTTGATTGTCGGATAGCCTTTTATTTCGTTAATACTGCACAGATTTTGGTGAACCATACAATCAACGGCGGCGAACTCAACTTTAGGATCGTCCTTAAAATTTTCGGCAGCTTTCGTGAATTCTGGTTTGGCTTTTTTACAGTGACCACACCCTAAAAAAATATACAAAAAAAGGAAATAAAACGATAACGTAACGCTGCATTTTTATTACATTTTATTTTAAACAAGTAATTGTTATAGCATTGTATGCCCATTTCGGCAGCAAGGCTGTTTTTTTTTCTAGCGGTAGAACATGCTAAAACAATTTGTGTTTAAGGGTCCCATATAGTGGATCTGTCAACAATGGAAAAATAGCAGATTTTAGATGCAAGACATTTTTGCTGATTTTAAATTTGGAGAAAACCTTTCACCGTCAACTTGTGAAGAATTTAGTAATCTACCCCGCTGAAGAATCAAATTTAGAAAAAAAATATCGGATTAAAGAAAATTAATTAATATGTCAAAATATTAAAAACAAGTTTTCTCAAAAATCCTTCGGAAGAGATTTGTATGCTTGGGTTCACGTTATAAATTGAATAAAAAGCTACCCCGCTCTGCACTTATTTTTCGTTCAACTATTCTTTACTTTGTTTTAAATGAATATAAAATAAATTAAAATTAGGCAACCCACATTACAATGAATTGTTATTCTAGTAAAAATCTTTCCCGCGGTTACAAATGTGTAAATATTTGGTCATAAATGAATTTTTAATCGCTTAGATATTGAGTTATATTTCAAATATTTATTATACAGGGTTATGATAAAGTAACGCACAAAATTCATAAAACGTACAATGTTCATTTTTGAAAAAAATGCAAAAACACGTCAAACAGTTTATTTTATTCCGCGTCTTTTAACATAAGTCAAAAAAATAAAACGTCAAATTTGTCAAAGTTATGACGTCATCAATATTTTTTTAAATATGAAGCTTGGTTTTTTTTACTTTATTTGATAAAGCTTGTTTTTCTACATTATAAAGAAATAATTGAAGTAGGGGTCACATAAGAAAAAACTGAGAGAATTAATAAAAAACAAAATAAACTTTATTATAGTAATAACATTTAAATTAACTAAACAGTCCATTAAACCAAAACGATTTCTTACAGGAATTGTTCAAACTGTGTCCCGTTCACTATCTGACATAGGCCAAGACGATGGTAGACCTGATTTACAGAGTCTTCGATCATCTGCGGAGTTATACGAGTCATTTCATGTCTAATTGGTTTTTTCTTATGTGACCCCTACTTCAATTATTTCTTTATAATGCAGAAAAACAAGGTTTATCAAATAAAGTAAAAAAAAAAACCAAGCTTCATATTTAAAAAAAATATTGATGACGTCATAACTTTGACAAATTTGACGTTTTATTTTTTTGACTTATGTTAAAAGACGCGGAATAAAATAAACTGTTTGACGTTTTTGCATTTTTTTCAAAAATGAACATTGTACGTTTTATGAATTTTGTGCGTTACTTTATCATAACCCTGTATATTCCCTATGTGTAATAAGTACTCGGACATCCTTGGCTTATTAAATTATGTGCTATGCAACCAATATTACATTTCCGATCCACTATATAATTACTATATAGGACCCTTAAGTGCAAACTTTAAGCCCTACCTTTGCCTGTGTGGTGCATTTGTTAGCTGTTAGACAATATTAAACGAATTAAATTGTAAACAGACATGTGAAACAAAACAAACAAACTAATTTAATTATATTATTTTTTTCCAATTTCCGGAAGCAATCATATAATACTAATGCACAACACAACAATATACAATACAAACACGTGAGAGTGTACAAAAATAAGATTTGTAATAGATGCCATTAAATCGTTTCAAGCAAGCAGAACCGCAGCTACTTTCAGTATTTCACTAGGGGAGGTGAAAGTAATGTTACAGTACGATAAAAATTGGTTAAACCTGCGTTACATTGCAATAATAATTGGAGAATTCAATTCAACCGAAAGTGATATTTTGCCTTGAAGAAAACCGTGGAATATGAAACATAAGCTTATACAATAGATTTGGAGATTTGAGTGAATAAGATTGTAGACAAATTTTATAAGATTTAACTGACTCCGAAGTTCGTGCGAATCATACTGAATATTAGAAACAGCAGCGGACCCATATTTGACCCTTGCGGAACTCCAGTTGTTGCATTGAATAAATATAATTTGTATCCACTGAAGACAATGTACTACATTCTGTTTTGTAGGTATTAAGAAAAAAATGTTACCAGTGAAGTACTGTAATTGAAGAAGTTTAGTTTTTGCAGTAATACTTTGTCATCAATGCGATCAAATGGCGTAGAGAAGTCAGAATATATTTTTGTATCGATCTGGCCGCAGGTATCAAATGTATTAAAAGCACATTGAGTGGAGTTGGCAAGATTTGTGACAGTTGACCTCTTCTTCACCCATGATGTTCAGTGGCAATGAAGTGTTTGATAAGTGGATAAATTTGGCAATAGAATACTATCTCAAAGACCTTGACGAAGTTGTTAATGATAGAAGACAAACTTTTGTGCCTTTACAAGAGTCTAGGAAAGCAGCTGTTGACGATGCCAAGTTAAAGATGACGGTCAAACAAAACACCAAAATTGAACTGTAGTCGGGCACCAAGAAACTCGGTATACCATATTGACCTGCTGTTATCTTATTCTTCAGTTTCCCCATAACTACACCTACTACAGAATATCAGTGAAACTATGAATATTGACATCAGGACAATTACAAAACTTGATATCAGAAATATTACAAATATTGATGCTTGAATAAACTAAGCCAAAATATGAAGCAAAATCACCGACAGTATGGAATGTGATTGACAGTGCAGCTTGTGATTGACAAACTTAAATTAAATAAAACTAAACTTGCAGTCTGTGGGTTGATACTAAACTGAAACACCTTAACACTAAGGCTATATACGTATTTCTACAACTAAGTCATCTTCAGTATCACTGATTAAAAATCGCGATGTCTCACACCGCAGCGTAACAGAACAACACCAATGATCAGTAGCACTGATCGCGATCTTTAATCAGTGCTACTGAAGATACTGAAGATGACAACTTAGTTGTCGAAATACGTATTTAGCCTTTTTGTGCTTTAGTGCGATCAAGGTATTTTATTGTTTTCGTTTAAATTAAATGGGTTTAATGTTTGACATTGTAGTGAAGTTTTTCTGCAGGTTTTCCCGTACACCATGAAACCAAATGGCGCAGTGTCGTGAAAAGCAAGAGTACTGCAGACCCGGACTATTTTTCAACCACAATTTTCTATATTTATATTGTCATGTTTTAAATATTTTACATATTTTTCTTAGGTACCTATAAATTTATATGAATACATTACATACTTTAATACATACATGGTGTATAGAACATGACTAGAACGTGTTTCTTCTTCCTCAAGAATGGCTTGAAAGTCTCTTCGTCTAAATGAACTACTGCACTCAATTCTTCAGACCATGGTGTTTCAGGTGGTGGAGGACCAGGTGGTTCCTTAGGATTCCTCATGAATTCTACAATTTTAGGCGAGTCCCGAACGTTTACGTCGAATTTTACCTCTCCGTATGAGAAATACTTTACAGTTGGATATCCTTTGATATGGTAGCGACTAGCTAGAGTTGGTTCTTTAGTGGCATCTACAGCGGCTAACATTCCTGGTACCTAAAAATGCATACAATATATACTATTTGTCAAAAAAACGAATTACCTGATAAAGGTATATATTTTTTAACCAATACTATATACATATATACATTTATACGCAAAACGTATATGCATGTGTTGGGATACACACATACATCTAGTGTCATTACCGACAGTCAACGCACAGACACCGTGTTTCGGCCTTTAAGGCCTCGTCAGTGTATGTGCGACTGCCGGTAATGACTTTTAAACTAGGATCGCAACTTATGTCGGTCCTAGCTTAAAAGTCATTATAACTAAGATCTTTGTTAGTTACATTTGATCCTTTTAAATATTTAAACAAAATAAAGACAAAAATTGAAATTACTCTTACTTTCTTTAAACACGAATATCCATAAAACCGTTAAATTTTGGAAACTAACACAAACAATAAAATTTCCATTAATTTTAATACTCTTTCAAATAAAAAACAAATTAAAATTATGGCGATCAAAAAAATTCTTTTCATCGCAGCGCCATCTATATATTCACATAATAAAATACAAATTGTAAGAGCAAACTAGAGTCGATAACATTCTTTAGTAACTGCTTTTTACAAAATTCAAATATCCGAGATATTTGACCTGGGAGTTTTAAGTGGTATATATTATTTTCAACATTTACACAAAATTTGATTAAAAAGTATTTACTTTCGCTGGATGATACGTTCTTTCCATCATATACCTTCTTTCTTTTATTGTAAATTGCGCAAATTCACTTATTTATGTCGTACTCACGTTTTCAGTCTTCATTACTGCGGCAGCTTTCTCATATTCGGGCTTCATTCTCTTGCAGTGGCCGCACCAAGGTGCATAGAACATTATCAAAACTGAAGCTTCCTCCTTAATGACCGGATCAAAACTGCTGCTGGTCAAATGCACGATGTCGCTATCGATGTCTGACCATTCTGGTTCTTTAATTTTTACAGGAGGAGCCTGAGGATTCCTCATAAACGTAATAATACCGGCCTTAGTATTTTCTCCTTCATACTGATGTTTTAATTGGCTGTTTCTAGAACAAATTGAAGTCTTGTCGTTAATTAATTTTAACTATTTCAACAACAACAACAACAAAAAGGAATATTTACTCATAATATAAAAGTGTCGGAAATCCTGATATGTTATACTGAGTTCTTATAATCACATTTTCGGGTCTGTTAACATCAATTGCTGCTAAAACCGCCTCGCCTTGCAGTTCGGTTGCGGCGGTTGAAAATTCAGGTTTTAAACTCTTGCAAAATCCACACCATGGCGCATAAAACATGATCAATATCGGTTTGACTTCTCTCTTGATAAATTTCGCTAAGCTCTGAAGAAAATTTTATGGTTAGAATGAACATTTTAATATTTTAACAACTTTACCCATAACATTTTTCTAATTTCAAATAAAATTTCGATATAAAGTGTATGACATATATAATCTAAAAACTGACAAAACGTCAATTGTATGTTACAGCAGTCGTAGCGGCGCAAAATATTATTCATACCCTAACTATCTGTCAGTTAATGTCAATTAATCACCTTGTAAAAAGAAGTGTATCCCATAGCGAACGCAATGGGTGTATTCAATTGATTTAAGTAACAAACGGCCATTTGAAGTTTAGCGAAATTTACGTTTTTCAATTTCTGCCACTGCCTGAGTTCAACATAATTGTCAATCATTAGGTGTCATACTGTCATTAATACTGTGATTAATATTTGTTTTATTATGTTTTACTGTGTTATTGAATATTATCTGTATGTTTAAGTACGTCACGAACATTTACTGATAAGGCACGTCCAACAAAACCGTTAAATTCACCACTGAAACAGTGTCAACGATTAGTACACTAAAGACGACGATAAGCAGTTTCAAATATGTACATACAAAATTTTAACTCCAAAAATGAGAGCAACAGTAAAGTAATTTACATTTTACTTTGAATTTTATAATCACATCTGAGAGAAATATTAATAATTTATATGTGTAGGTACATATTGCATTCATATTTAAATCTCTGTGAATATGTGCCTTGAAAATTTCTCACTTGCCTTTTAAGCTAAAGGCTTTTCTCAGTTTGTAGAAAATTCTCGGTGCTAGGTGATTTACATTTCTTCTCACCAAACATTTAAATCAAAGTCATGGTGGTAAAAACTCAATCTGACTTGCACCAGTTTTAGACTTTCCTTCAGGAGTTCGATAATTAATAAATTTTGTTTCAACTCATAGTCCCAATTCAAACTGTGACAACGATAAATCGGAAGAGACATTAGATTCCCTACAACAATTATAATGGGAAACCTCAAATAAATTTCTAATCACGGCTGACACCGATTTAAAAATTCTTGAAACACAACTGACAGGCAACTTGGGTAAAAAAAAACATTGATCGTTGTAAAATCTGTCACAGCATTTAATTGTAGCAGACTACTCTCCGCAATGATTTAATACTTTATATTAGAAAGCAAACATGAAATTTTATTTAATGTTGTTATGTTAGTTATATGATTCTTTTTACTTACTGTTGCATCTGCTATGTGTAAAACATTACTCGCCGTAACATCTTCTTCCCATGGCAAATCACCTGTAGGATCACGCATGAAATTAACCATAGACTGGACAGTTTCTTTTCTATCATAATCTTTATTAAATTCCCCATCTTTATAATGTTTAAGTACATGACCATCTGGGCTAACTTTGAGCTTCTTGCACATTTTCTTTGCATCACTAAAATTGTACCAATGTTTGATAATGGAAATTCTATACCTCAATGTACCTTCCACAATCGACTAGCATCATTGTACCCTGTCCCTTAATTATTACGGCGGCTTCTCTGAACACCTTAACGGTATTTGCAGACTGCTTTAAATTATTAGCAAAACAAACTAAAACATTTGTCTTGGTTCTTAATACTTTCTTAAAATCTTTTATATCTGCTACATTTTCAATCACCACATTTTTATTATTAGTTTTTAATGAGTGATGTGGTATTACAAATATTAATAGCTGAAAAAGGTTATTCAAAATAATATGTAATTCAGTAATTGTTAATATTTTGATTACTTACAATTGTACAGATGACATAAAGCGTATTCATATTGAGATTCTTCATATTTTTCAGTTAATATTTGTATTAATATATATTCACTAACACATTTTTGAAGATGTAAATAATTTACAATCTTGGAACGGCAAAATTGACCAACTGTACATGTTGTACAGGTGAAACTTGATTTCCCTCTTCTCGTGGAATAAAAATAATGTTTGTTGGGCAACCCCGTTAGCACGTATATCAGGAAAATGCAAGACAGAGAGAAAGAGTACAAACATTGGAAAATGTAATAGAGCAGACAAAGAAAAAACTAACAACCCTACATCACTATAATAAAATAAAATCCAGACATTTCTTTCAAAACATAAATATTTATTTTACATATATATTTATTACATAATTCGATATGCCGGTACATGCTCCTAAATTTATTTATACTGGTCGTATTAAAATAATAAAATCACCTAAATAGGAAGTCAATTTTCAAAATGCTCAAACGATGCAAATAATGGAATTATAAATCACAATTTTCTACTGTCAAAACTTCCTGAATTGAAATAAAATGCTAACTTTGTTGATTTTAATTCTTTAATTTCATCTAGAACTCCGTTTTACTCTTACATTGCATTACATAAACTGATGAAGTTATTTTAATTATTATCGAAATCGGTAATTTAATCTCACATTTAATAAAATATTACATTTTTGAAGTAAATAATAAAATAAAAAGCCACATAATTAATATACCAGACACTTATTTTTGATAATACACTTAATCACAAGTATCGAATTCTGAAGCATAGATAATTTTCAATCCATTCGTAAAACCTGTGCCAATTCTGGCTCCTGTCACAACAACCACAGCATCGCCAGTTCTTATGTATCCATTGTGTTTTCCATAAGTCAGTCCATATTGCATTCTCTTCTCAATATCATTAGACCATTCTTTTTCAGCTTTTCCTGTAATAAATAATACATTAAATATACATATGAGGATTAGGTGTATTCTTTTAACATTATTTGATAACTAAAGGCTGTATTACACTTATCAAGTTCTTGACCAAGTTATTGACCAAGATCTTGATTAAGGTAAAATTGACAAGTCGACTTGATCAATTTCTTGACCAAGAACTTGTTGAATTAGAACATGTTGTTGTTGAAAGGTGAAAGACCATCTGACGTTTTATTAACGTTGGCATGCCCCCGGAAATTCATTTGCAGGTTATGAACTATCGAAACCATTAATCAATTTCAGTTCGCGATGACGCAATTGGACACAATGTCAGAACTATACTCCATTCAGTCTAAGAATAAAGTAGATGGCGCTACAATTTGAGCACAGTTTACACACGATGAACTTTGTATTTTGAAAACAAGTAAAACATATGTTTACTGTCAGATGGATAGCAGGGATATACATATCTGATATCATTATATTTTGACATTTACGTACATTTTTGTACAAGTTGGTAAGTCATTCCTCAAGAAAAGGAATGCACATGTCGTCTTATTGTACTTTTTTGTGCTTCATCCAATTTATTGTAAGTATGACGATAATTTCTTTTTCTTGGAGGAGAAATTGGAACTCCATATAATTCCATTTCTTTAATAATGCAGTACATTGTATTCCTATTAATACCCACTTCCTCTGCTGTTTGATTGACTGCAGCTGTTTTAGACATATTGTCTTTATGCTTAATGTACACATTATAAGCCATTTGCCTTTGTCCAGATCTTATGTGTTTCCCTTTACGATTTTTTGAAGGACCTGGTAAAATGCTTCCGCCGTACTATAGAATATTAGCGATTACGAAATAACGAAATTGATAAAATACCTTAACAAATGAATATTTCACTTGCGAGTTCTAAGAAGAACTATTTTTTAAGAATATTAACAACAAATAACTATGTAAAATACGGAAATCGACAAAATCTTTGAACAAAACTGTCAGTAAACAAATTTTTGACAGAACGAGCTAAATGCGATTATTTTGCCGGTGTAAATGCACACTCGATTTCAACCAATCACAAACGTTTATTTTAAGCCCTATCTTTCCCAATGCTTTATTCTTAGACTGAATGGAGTATAGACAGAATAGAGGTCGAATTTTGACAGGCGATAAGTTTGGAGTATTCACATTTAGAATAAAGACAGATTACACGAGTCCTGTCGTTAGGGTTGCCACCTTTCTGATTACAGGAAACCGGCCTTTGGGGTGATTTAATGAAAAGCGCCGCAATTATCGCGAGACAGACGAAAAATTCTTGGGACCACGCCCCAATTTTGTCAAAATTTATCAATAAATATTTTTTATGGGAACCCAAAGTATGCGAGTAATAAATTCGATTTTTCAAAAGTAAATGGTAATTAAAATTTTAAAATAAGAAAGTAAAACTTTATTTCTAAAAAATACAAATAGGTAAAAATTACATCTGTTTAAAATTTGAAATGGTATTTGGTGTTTGATTTTGCTTATTTAATAAGTTCTGCTTTGTCACTTATTGATGAATAAAATTCCGAACAAGAGAGCTGGATGTTAGAACGAATGCAAAGTTCTGCTTTTACCATTTCAACTGACAATTTGTTTCTGTCATCATTCCATAGCTGATTCATGATGCTGAAAATCCTTTCCCACATAAGCATTGCTACAAGGAACAGATAAAACCATCTGAACTACATTTCTTAAAATTGGAACTTCCACTCGCTTAAAAAAGATACACCATTTCTCCGCAACAGAAATATCTTGATTAATGAAAGAAGGAGATGCATTTTGGAGCAAAGATAATTCTTCATAAAGACTATCGCCATCGGCATCTTGAAGATCCATGCCAATGTGCGATGCAATTAAGATTACCTCATTCAGTTCTGGAATGCGGCCTTTCAAATTTAATGATTTAAATAACAGAAACACATTGTTTTCAAAATCAAACCATTTTTCTAAGTATTCTATTGCTCGATTGTAGACTTGAACTGCTTCCTCTTGAAACTTTAATTTAAGGTTGCTTGTAAAGTTCGCTAAAGCCTGATTTGTTTTGAAGCCAAAAAATAAATCCTCTTTCCGTCTCTTTAATTTGTCTCTTAAACCGGACATAATTTCATATACATCCGTAATAATCAAATGGGATTGCTCCAGTGTTTTAATTGAAGATTGGAAAATAAATAGAACATGATGGACAAAATAAATGTAGCATTCAGCAAAAGTTGGTTGATCTGATAGTTGGTCTTCTTGGTCTCCTACAAATTTCCATATGATACGATCACAATTTTCTGCCCCTTGTTGCAAGAAATAAGCTTTTATGGCATTCCAATTCAATAACAAGCGATCGAGAGCTTGAAAAAGGCTTAACCATCGCACCGGTATGTGTCTTAATACTTGATGATACTCCTGCTGAACAAACTGAAAGCACTCCTTGAGATTTGCCACGTTTTTGGCGCTACAATTAAAAGAATTGAAAACCTTTAATACCAAAGACTCTACATCAAAACTCAATAATTTAAGAGAGTGCTTGGCTGCATTGTGTAATATGTGGCAGTTACAATTAGCTTTGATTATCTTTGGTTTTATTTGTGTGAGTTTTTGGTAAACAGAGCAATGTTTTCCATAGTTGACGGATGCATTATCACCTCCATATGCAGTTACATTGGCAATATCAAGTTGCAGTTGTTGCAAAGCATTCAATATACTATTTGTAATTGACTCAGAGCTTTCATCAGCCTCTTCGTAAAAATCAAGCAAACAATCCTGAATTCCTTCATTTGGGTCAAAAAAACGAACAGCAAGAGGAAAAAACTTTCTACTACCTTTGTTGGAGGCGTCGGTAGCTATCGAAAAAGGAATGTTTTTTTCTTTTAGCTTTCTAGTTATTAATTCCAATGAATAGGGTGCTAGCACGTTGCGCACGATGGCTTCCATTTTGGTTCGTCCCAGATGAATTTTGGTAGCTATAGCTGAATCTCGGTAAATCTGTCCATCAAGCTTATTACCTGAAAGAAATATCAGTCGCAAAAGTTTCATTGTACATCATAAATAAGGCTTATTAACTTTTAATCAAATTGAATCATATTTATTGAGCATTATTTAAATGATCAAATTAGTCTTTACTTACCACAATCAGTTGAAAGGTAGCTAAGACCATGTTTTACGCAATGAAACGTTTTTGATATTTCAGCCATGATGACTAAATGGGATTCTTTCGAATCCTTGGGAGCAAAAAATTTTGTCATAACGTCACACATCTTGCTAGCTTTTTCCAAATTTAAATGCCTTGCGGTGCCACTATGGGATTTTACAGCTTTAACGCCGTCGTATTTAACGTTGAATGTAATTTTACACATAGTACATCTGGCCATATTAACATCCTTATCATTTGCTAGCCACTTGTGGTAATTAGGATTTTCAAGCCAGTCTTTATTAAATTGGCAGTTTCTTGTCTTAACTTTTTTCTTTGGTGGTGTATTTGGTGTTTCTGCTTCACCCTCATCGCTCATACTTTACGATTATTTAGATTTATTACTGAATTAACAACACACAACCACAACGAACGTATAAATCAACTAAACTAAAAAATAAGAACGCAACACCGCGCCGTTCACAGAGATATATAACTCGGTAAATCCCTGGAAAATAGGCCAAAAATTCGCAACGAATCTGCCATCTTGTAGTGTAATGTAGAAATTAATAAATAAACAATAAATGCGGCTACCCATCAATAGATGGCAGACCGTGTTGTGGTTTCTTGAGCGATTTCATTATTGCTCCTAGCAGCTTTTCCAAATTCGGTGAAGTATCTATTGAGATTGTAAGAAAACCGGTCTTTTTTGGAGGCTAACCGGCACCCGGCTTTGTTAGTAGAAAACCGGCCAGGCCGGTGGAAAACCGGCCAGGTGGCAACCCTACCTGTCGTAAATTAAGGTGGAAAGAATTGAAACCACAGTAACTTCATACAAATATAATATATCGAGTAACATTTACAGTCTTAAACGTTTCATACACACATTTGTCATAATTACCATTTGACGTTTGTTATAATTGTCAACGGTGCAGAAAAGAATTAGTTTGAACTGTAACCATTATATTAAAGATAATTGTACCTGCCTGTTAGATAGGACTGTATAAGATAAGGAAATAAAAGACAGACTGGGACCAAATGCCTTTAGCTTACGCAAAAACATTCCGTACTCAGTTGTATCTAAGGCGCTGGGAAAATTATAGTAAATCACATCTACATTACCAAGGTCATCCCTCAGCCAGAAATTGAGTGATGGTGATAAAGTTAGTAACTATAGATCGACCAGGCAGAAAGTTTGGTGGAACTTATTTTATTAATCAACACAGTTTTATAAAAATGTGAATTGGATGGATACCCTTCTTGCGTCAAAAGCTTTAAAAATTATTCAGATCCATATTTTTGAAACTATAGTAACTTACTTATGTAATGAACTGGATCAATTCCTCTCCACATGTGCAAAAATCTAGCCACGTGAGCGTACCGTGTGATAGCAATGATGGGACATCTAGGTCTGAATCGTGACAGAAGCTTTGCCGATCGCCCGGTGACTGTGGTCACCATAATTGCTGCGGCATTGCATTTCATGGAAGCTTCTACCGCAGATATGGCTATCGCATACAGCGGTTCCATTGGGACCTGGGAAGTGGTTAAATCGTGAAACATTTGAACTTGATACATTAATGGCTCTGCAGTACGACATATTGAATCGAGCGCTTTTATAGACTCTACGGGATATGATCCTATGGCTGTTTCACGTGATAACAGGAAACAATCGACTCCATCCGTGATTGCGCTTGCGACGTCAGCTATTTCCGAACTGTTAGGTACTAGATTCGTAGACATTGATTGTAAAACACTTGGAGCCAATATAACTGGAGTACCATTCTGTAAAATATGTTTAAATTAAAATTAGTGCGCTTTTAATAGATAGTTTAGTGTCCTTAACACCTATTAGTAGTGAATAATCAGTAGACAGGTATTGTCTTTGGCATATGTCAAACTGTGGTCAAAAGACAAGATGATGGATGCGTTATAAGAACAACATAAGCCCGCTAGATGTCGTTGCAGTATGTAATTTGTGACCTAATTTGATTATGCCCAGTTCGCTTTACTGCTACTTTCGGGATATTATTTTAATTATTGTGGTTAACATTTTTGTCACCCACAATGACTTTAAATTTAGTAAAATTGCTGTAAAGGTATTTAAAATGACGAAAACAAAGTAAAAGCAAAGAGAAAAAGTGAATAAAGCAAATTGAGTAAAGTGATAGCGAAGAAGAACAAAAAATAACAAAAACTAATATACTGCAACAAACGAAAGATACCATTGAATTCAAATAACTTAAATTTGAGAAAATACAAAATGGAAAACGTAGAAAACCCGAGTTACCACCGTAAAATTGCTTTATCATAAATAGTTTTTCTTCTGGCGTATAATAATCTATCTTTAAATAACAACCGTTACCCACATACCCTAAACGCGATTAACAAATGTGCTAGTCGACTGGAGATCGGCCGTTTCTAGCAAGCAAAATTCAAATGAAATGCGCAAGTGTAACTGCTATCCTTGTTGCACTGATTAACTTGCTTTTATTCCTACACACTTTGACCTGCAGATAACATGTTGTTGTGTTAGAAAAGAACGTTATTTCTTGTTGCATCTAATGTATTAAAAAAGGATAGTTATCTCTAATACCCTCGACCAAAAGAACTGTTTATATATAGCTTTCTCGTACTAACTCATATAACCTCTATCTGTCGTCCTTTTATAACAATAGTGAATACAGCGTCTTGGAATAGAATAGGTACCTATGCTATAGGACTAAATTCATTCTGTAAATGTAATGTGATTTTTATTTCGTTCTTTTAAAATATAACGGGAATGAAATAACACTGGTTAGGTATTTTGTTGCAATTTATTTTAATTAATTGATTATTTCCTTTCTATTCGTGGCATAAACATTCGTATTGATTAGAATGTTTATTTTTATAATAGACGGGAAAAATGGTGAGGTCTACCGTTTGTATTTGTAGCAGGTACTACGGGCCGGGCCTTGTTATATTAAAAACAGATCACGTGGGTCCCAACCTAAAAACATTGGTCCCTGCAGGGCTCTATTTCTAAATAGGTATGAGACTATGAGTTAACATTTTCTCTTGATAGTGGCAGCGTAGTTATATTGTAGCAATTTACACAGCAAGGTATCAGCGACAAGTGGGAAGAATATATTTTCAATGCAATTTGTGTTTTGGTAAAGACTTGTCATTTTTTGCGTATTTTGCATTCTTAATATCAAAATTAATAAATTAAATCCTGTTAACAATATTATTTATCATTAATATTGCAATAGCAAAATATTAAATTTATAGACTCCGTGGCGCAACGGTAGCGCGTCTGACTCCAGATCAGAAGGTTGCGTGTTCAAATCACGTCGGGGTCAAAACATTTTATTTTATATTTCAAACATTTATATATTTTATATATATATCTGTTTTTCTATATTTAACAATAACTTTTACTATTTTAATGTTTCTATTTGTAAAAGACTGAATATTAGAGCTTAATTATCAATTTATTGATAGTAAATACTCTATTGAATTATTATTTTTTTTTTCATGCAAAAAGGCGTGATTTGCTCCTGCTTAAGAAGATGGAGAATATTGCTATTGATCTAATCTATAACTACAAACTTTCCACCCTATTCCATCTAGAGAGTTTAACAATTTAATAATAATATAATTCATTTCAGAACTAAGGCAAATGTACAGTAATACATAGACTTGTGGTTCAAACTAATTCAGAAAACAGATGTTCGTATATATTATTAGTAATATCGTAATCTTATCTTTTATTATATTTTTCGGAGACATAACTTGATAAATACTTCGAAACATGGAAATCTAGTCATTATGAAGTTAGCTCCTCCTTTTTAAAAATCGAAAATCTGACGGTTGTTCCAGGTTATTCTAGGTTTGTTCTAAATTGTTCCAGAGTATTTCAACAACAAAGTCAAAACTGGTCGAGATAATTGTAAAAAAAACTAGGTACTATTCGACCCATTGCTTTGTAAATTGAAATTCTCAAGGTTGTTTCAAGTTGTTTGCTTTTTTTGAAAATTGTAATTCTAACGATTGTTCTAGGTTGCTCTAGGTTTGGTATAAATTTTTCCAAAGTATTTCAAAGAAAAAAATTAAATTGGCCGAGATAATTGTGAAAACATATTCAAAATTGACTACGATAATCGGAAATAACGAGTTTTTGTCGGCCTCCTTTTTTTAAAAAAATTGTAATACTGACGATTGTTCTAGGTTGCTCTAGGTTTGATCTAAATGGTTCCAGAAAGTAGAAAGAAGAAGAAAAATTAAAATTGGCCGAGATAATTGTGACTAAACGACTTTTTCACTCAACCCCACTTTTTTTTGTAAATTGAAATTCTGAAGGTTATTCCAGGCTGTTCTAGTTGTTCTAAACATCGTTCCAAATAATCTCGAAAAAATATTCAAAATTGACTAGATAATCGGAAAAACGAGTTTTTGCCAGGTTATTCTAGGTTTGTTCTAAATTGTTCCAGAGTATTTCAACAACAAAGTCAAAACTGGTCGAAATAATTGTTAAAAAAAACTAGGTACTATTCGACCCATTGCTTTGTAAATTGAAATTCTCAAGGTTGTTTCAGGTTGTTTGCTTTTTTTGAAAATTGTAATTCTAACGATTGTTCTAGGTTGCTCTAGGTTTGGTATAAATTTTTCCAAAGTATTTCAAAGAAAAAAATTAAATTGGCCGAGATAATTGTGAAAAACATATTCAAAATTGACTACGATAATCGGAAATAACGAGTCTTTGTCGGCCTCCTTTTTTTAAAAAAATTGTAATACTGACGATTGTTCTAGGTTGCTCTAGGTTTGATCTAAATGGTTCCAAAGTATTTTAAAGAAAAATTAAAATTGGCCGAGATAATTGTGACTAAACGACTTTTTCACTCAACCCCACTTTTTTTTGTAAATTGAAATTCTGAAGGTTATTCCAGGTTGTTCTAGTTGTTCTAAACATCGTTCCAAATAATCTCGAAAAAAAAATCAAAATTGACTAAGATAATCGGAAAACGAGTTTTTGCCAGGTTATTCTAGGTTTGTTCTAAATTGTTCCAGAGTATTTCAACAACAAAGTCAAAACTGGTCGAGATAATTGTAAAGAAAACTAGATACTATTCGACCCATTGCTTTGTAAATTGAAATTCTCAAGGTTGTTCCAGGTTGTTTGCTTTTTTTGAAAATTGTAATTCTAACGATTGTTCTAGGTTGCTCTAGGTTTGGTATAAATTTTTCCAAAGTATTTCAAAGAAAAAAATTAAATTGGCCGAGATAAGTGTGAAAAACATATTCAAAATTGACTACGATAATCGGAAATAACGAGTTTTTGTCGGCCTCCTTTTTTTAAAAAAATTGTAATACTGACGATTGTTCTAGGTTGCTCTAGGTTTGATCTAAATGGTTACAAAGTATTTTAAAGAAAAAAATTAAAATTGGCCGAGATAATTGTGACTAAACGACTTTTTCACTCAACCCCACTTTTTTTGTTAATTGAAATTCTGAAGGTTATTCCAGGTTGTTCTAGTTGTTCTAAACATCGTTCCAAATAATCTCGAAAAAATATTCAAAATTGACTAAGATAATCGGAAAACGAGTTTTTGCCAGGTTATTCTAGGTTTGTTCTAAATTGTTCCAGAGTATTTCAACAACAAAGTCAAAACTGGTCGAGATAATTGTAAAAAAAACTAGATACTATTCGACCCATTGCTTTGTAAATTGAAATTCTCAAGGTTGTTCCAGGTTGTTTGCTTTTTTTGAAAATTGTAATTCTAACGATTGTTCTAGGTTGCTCTAGGTTTGGTATAAATTTTTCCAAAGTATTTCAAAGAAAAAAATTAAATTGGCCGAGATAATTGTGAAAAACATATTCAAAATTGACTACGATAATCGGAAATAACAAGTTTTTGTCGGCCTCCTTTTTTTAAAAAAATTGTAATACTGACGATTGTTCTAGGTTGCTCTAGGTTTGATCTAAATGGTTACAAAGTATTTTAAAGAAAAAAATTAAAATTGGCCGAGATAATTGTGACTAAACAACTTTTTCACTCAACCCCACTTTTTTTGTTAATTGAAATTCTGAAGGTTATTCCAGGTTGTTCTAGTTGTTCTAAACATCGTTCCAAATAATCTCGAAAAAAATATTCAAAATCGACTAAGATAATCGGAAAAACGAGTTTTTGCCACAGCCCCCTTGTTTTGAAAATTGTAATTCTGACGCTTCTTCTAGGTTGCTCTAGGTTTGGTATAAATTGTTCCAAAGTATTTCAAAGAAAAAATGTAAATTGGCCGAGATAATTGTGAAAAAAAATTCAAAATTGACTACGCAAATCGGAAATAACGAGTTTTTGCCAGCCTCCTTTTTTTTTTAAATAGTATTATTGACGATTGTTCTAGGTTGCTCTAGGTTTGGTCTAAATGGTACCAAGGTATTTTAAAGAAAAAATTTAAATTGGCCGAGATAATTGTGAAAAAACGACTTTTTCACCCAGGCCCCTTTTTTTTGTAAATTGAAATTCTGAATGTTGTCCAGATTGTTCTATCTGTTCTAAACATTGTTCAAAATAATCTTGAAAAAAAAATTCAAAATTGACTAAGATAATCGAAAAAAAAGTTTTGCCAGCCCCCCCTTTTTTGAAAATTGTAATTCTATACTATAATTGTATTTCAAAGAAAAATCATAATTGCCCGAGATAATAGCAAAAAACGATTTTCCCACAAAATTGAAATTCTGACGGTTGCTCCAGGTTGTTCTAGGTTTATTCTAAACATTTGCCTAAAAAAACAATATTGCCTCATGACTTTAAACAACAACTGGGACAAAATACCAAACCGGTCCGAACGCCGGAATTCACGTTTCTATAATGCTTACCTTGTTACATTTGCCGACAATCATTTTTTCAACTACAACAACTTTTTGAGGTGTCAATTCACTTGCCAATGCACATCTAGATATTAGAATTGCATCTGCCACTGCTAATATATTATCAATGCTGTATACTCCTGCCACATTTTCAATCTTAGCCACAATCATGGTCGCTCGACCTTCTTTGCCTTTAACAAAAATGTATATACCTACTTAGTAACATTTTTACATTATCATCACCCTGGGGCTTGTAGTTTACCTAACATGTCCCTCACTTCCTTAATAGTATCGGCTTGTTCCGTGTACGGTATAAAAATAAAGGATACCTTTTCCTGTCCCCAAAATTGAATAGCTACTTTGTCTTCTTTAGAAATTAGAGGTACATTCATAACGGCTTCCAAAGATACAGTAGCTCTGTTAGTCATCTTTCCTGTAGTCTCTATTAAGCAATTTATAATGCTTCCGGCTATAACGAAATCAATTTTCAAAACTTGAAAGTGATCATATTGACTTTATGCGATTGTTTGCAATTCTGCAAAATATGCATAATATGCAAAAAAAGCATTATTTTTATCTATACGAAGATATGAATCAAGAAATTTCGAAAAGCAGATGAGCTTATAGACAAACCTATAATGAAAAATTTTAAGTTATACAGACTGTTTGATAAAAAAACGCCTGTAGTTTTTTTCGTCTAGTCTGGTAGATATTTTTTTTCTAAATCTAGTAATGTTCGTTTAGTTATTAGTTGGTTGATATTTAATTTAAAAAAAAATTGAATTAAATTAACAATAATTATTAAAATAAAAACAAATTATAAACAATTAACAAACGACAAATTACTGGCAATCTCTCAAGTTGAAATAAGCGAATTCTGCTGCACACAAATTTTCATCTTTGGATTTTATTACCATATGACCACAACGATATACAACCCGCCAAGGTTGCAACATTTTTACCCCCTCCATACCCCACTAGGCTTCATTTTATTTGTCTACAAACTGATATTATGCTCTTTCTGTGCAGGGTGTCTCAGAAACAAAAGGACGGAGTAGCAGGTATGTAAAGTCCGAACAGAAACAGGCCCAAATATACCGCAATAACGAAAAAATTAAAAATTTAATATTCTATGTTGTTTTTTAGATAAAAAAATTACATTACGGACCTGGCACGGAATGTATGTTTATAAATACACGTAAGAATGCCCATTTGTAAATAATACGAATAAAATACGCTTTTATTTGTATAAAACGGAAAAAAACGTTAAATCATACTCATTCATATAAAACATATTTTTTGCCCGATGCGCCTAGATAACGCAGCTATTTAGTCGGTTGTTGACCCAGATAGGCGACCCACTTGATTGCAGACAATAAAAGATTATTATTATTTTAGAATATTCAATAAATCGTAGTTTTTCTACCCTTTATTACAGTAAATATCAAGAATGTAATTATTTTTTTCTAGCAGGTGTAAAATTAAAGTAATTAATGGTTTGATATTTATTATGAAGTATCTATTCCTCCTCCTTTTTTTTAATACAAGTAATATGGTGGTCCTGAAAAGGACCGATTGTGAGAGTGAAGCAGGTGAATATTTAGTCCAGGGTCGGCGTAAGGCCAATTGAATTCTTTATTATTTTTTTGTCTGCCGTCTGCCCACGAATAAAGACTTGATATTTTGACGGTACGTTTTTACGCAATCTAGCTTCCGATTTCTGCTACTCCGTCCTTTTATTTCTGGGACATCCTGTATACCTAACTTACTCGAAGATTTAAAACAAAAAAAATTATACCTATGTTTTGAGCTGACAAAGATATCTGTCCATTAGCAGTATTGTTTATATGAATTTTATCTCCGGGCACTACATTTCCGATATTTTTTAAATTTACATAGATCATATCCTTAGTCACAAACTCCGCATACATTGGATCGTTTGTAATTTTCGTTGTTTCACCTTCAACCAATTCCATTTCCTTCGAACTGTTCTGCAATACATTCGACAATTTACCAATGACACTCTACTCAAGTATAACTAAACAGAAAGGGAGTGCATACATCCATAAATGTGCCAGTCCTTATTTCCGGGCCCTTTATGTCGATGCCGATTCCCAATGCGTAAACTCTGCCTATTTTCAAACTATAATTCATGACAGTTTTCCTTATCATTTCAATCATTTCTCTGGCTTGCTGCAAGGAACAATGAGCCAATTTAATGACCGCAATTGCCATACCGGCATCCATCATTTTTTCCAGTAGATCGGAGTCGATTGTATGTGCTGTTAAAATATAGGTAAGTGTATTTTAAATATTTATTCGTAATCACTTAAAATTCAATCTCAATAAATTGATATGTAATGAGGGCAATATTTTACAACGTGTTAAGCATCGCGTAAATTACTACATTTACCCTCATAATTTGCACTCCTACTTAGCGATATCTAGCAAGTGAGCAAGTAGGCTAGTTTACAACAACATGTTTTATAAATAGTATAAGTGGGTTAAGATTAATAGATATAAATAGTATAGGGAGGATAGTCATAGGAAGTCTCTCCGTATACCGATAGTTATAATGTTAGTAGAACACAATGAAGTTGTTACCGAAGTAATGTGTTTAACTACGTAGCATCATCGTCCGCTAAAGGCCGAACACTACATGGCGACCCTGCTAGTCCACTTACCGCTACTCTAAATGGAAACATGGAACGGATCAATTAGAGAAAGATTATGGGAAACCCAGAGACAAAAGGAGAAATTGTCATAGCACAAACGGAAAACATCGGAAGCCAAACTAACGCAGTGAGAATGATAAGACATCCTTGCCATATTGGTATTGGAGTCACCGTCAAATCAAAAAAATTATTAAACAAATGTATACCGATAACAATAGTTTAATTTTAGATTTAAAAAAACATTCATCTCGAAAAAATAGCCTCGCACTCTTGGTATGATGGGATCGATTTATGGCAAATGAAGCTTTTGAAAAATTTCATAATACCTTCCTGTATTATTTTAATTTAAGTTTTCCCCAGAAAGAAAAAAGATTTAACACAGTGAAATTTCAAAACAATGAAATATTTTGCAATCAGCGAATACAAAGCATGAGGAATATCTTAGATGTCCTGAATACTGTGGTGAGCGTCAATAAGGATCATGATCTTTATCAAATATACAGAAGCTATAAGAGAGATTACTTGGATGTGGTACGAACAGAAAAGCAAAAATTAATCAAAGGCATTTACAAAACGCAGAAAATAAACAGAAAGCAATATGGACAGTAATTAATAATGAAACTCGTCAGACAAATGGAACAACACACATTCAAACCAAACTAACAGCAAATGATATGAATGACCACTTTGTGCAAATTGGAAATCAAATTATCAGATCTACATCTACCATCGAGTCAATGAAACACGTAAAAAATCTTAATTTAAACAATACCAACTCATTTTATTTTTCACCCATTGACGAAAATGAAGTCAAAAATGTTATTCAGTTTATTAAAAGTAAACACTCGCGAGATATATACGACACCTCAACATATCTCTTAAAACAAATTACAAATGAAATCATAACGCCTCTGACCAAACTACTAAATAAGTGCGTAAATGAAGAAGCCTTTCCGAGACAACTAAAAAAATCTCGAGTAGTTCCAGTATACAAAAAGGCGGATATAGATGATCCAAATAAGTATCGTCCAATAGCGATATTGCCCACAATATCGAAAATATTTGAACAGGTAATTATAATTGCAAGAAGAATAACTAAATATCTAGATAAAAACGGCTACATCACAGCTAGTCAACATGGATATAGAAGAAAGAGATCAACAACAACAGGGATTATGAACATTATACAATCAGTCGTAAATGCATATGATGAGCAAAAGCAAATCCAGTTGACTTGTTGTGATTTGAGTAAAGCTTTCGACTTAGTCAATCATGAGGTTCTGTTACGCAAACTACAACAATATGGTGTCCTATTTGAGGGATAGAGAGCAAGTTGTTGAACTCAATTGACAAACATCATCTTTAAAATCAACAAAGAATGGGGTTCCACAGGGCTCAATCTTGGGTCCCCTTCTGTTTATACTATATATCAATGACCTGCCGCAGTGCTTAGCACCGATGGAATGTTGTTTATATGCGGATGACACTGCCTTTTTGGTGACTGCAAGAGATGAAGAAGACTTGAATGAACAGGCGAAGGACATTATGGAGAAAGCCAGGGAATGGTTCCTTTGCAATGGTCTACAACTAAATGAAGGGAAAACACAACAACTTACTTTCTGTGCAAAAAATTAACCTTCGAACGGCAACGTATGCTATCTGGGTCTGACGCTGGATAGTAGGCTTACTTGGGAGGATCATGTTTCCAGTCTGGCTGATAAACTTGCAAAGGCAACATACACAATAAGACGTATGAAAAGTGTTGCAACTCACGAAGCTGCAACAACGGCTTACTACTGCAACTTCCACTCTAAGATGAGCTACGGAATCTTAGTATGGGGCAGCTTACCATCGGCAGAGAGAATATTTCAAATGCAGAAGAGGGCTGTTCAAGCGTTGTATAGTTTGGGACATCGGGATAGTTGCAGAAAATATTTTGTAAGAGGGGCTATACTTACATTACCATTTATATTTATGTATATACAACTGCATTAAATATGTCATTTTCAATGAGGATGAGTTTGCCGCAAATGGAGACTCCCACCAGTATAATACAAGAAACAGGGATAAATTGCGAACCCCTTATCACCGTGTGCAGACTGCCCAAAGATATATGGACTACTGGGGGCCAAAGATTTATAACAAAGTGAAGCACCTGCATACAATGAATGCTAATACTTTCTTAACTAAAATATCAAAATTTTTACTGACAAAAAGTTTTTATTCAATCAATGAATATTTAAATAATAATTTTAATGATATACAATTTTAATCTGTTTGTTTGTTTGTTACTGTATATTTTGACTTTTCATGTAATAATTTTATTACACTGAATAATAATAATAATAATAATTATTATTATTATTATTAATTAGCTGCATATGAATCTATGATACACAGACTTTTAAATACCCCCCTTAATAAAATTAATTTTGATATAGAATTAGACAGAATTCACACTATTGCTAGAAATAATGGATATTCTTATGATACTATCAACAGCATCCTCCTTCACAAACAAAAAAAAATGAGGTGTGGCCACCACACGACTTTCTTATACGTATGAAAGTGTTACTTCCGGTCCGAATTTTGAAATTTCATTTATACAAAAAATATTCCAAATCCAACTCTAAATACTTTTGTACTCTTCATAAATATATATAGAATGCATAATTTACGACATATTTGCAAAAAATCGCTATTCGATAAGAGTAAAAGTGGTACTTCCGGTCTGAATTTTGAAATTTTTTTTATACAAAAGATATTTAAAAGTATGTTCTAAATACTTTTATACTCGTAATGTACCTGCCTAGAAAGCATGACTTGCGAGATATTCCCAAAAAACTGATTTTCGATAAGAGTAAAAGACCTACTTCCGGTAGGAATTTCGAAAAACTTTATTAAAACAATTTTTCTCAAATTTAATTTTGAGTACATTTGAATTCTTTATAAATTTGTTTAAACTTAGTAATTGACGAAATATTTGCAAAATTCGATTTTTTCACTGAAGTAAACTACTACTTCCGGTCTGCCGATTTTGCTCAAAATCTAATCAGTTCTCAAGAGGGAGATTATATTCGTAAATACAAAATTTGGAATTGATATCTGCAGCGGTTTGACCGCTATCGTGGTCACACACAGACACACACACAGACACACAGACACACAGACATTTTTTAAAAACCACTTTTTTGGTATCAGGGGACCTCAAAACGTGGACATCTGCAAAAATCTCGAGGTCGAAAATTTTCATCATCACAATACTTCCTTATACTACGTATAAGAAAGTAATAATTACACGTTCATTAATATATCCTAGACAAGTAATAAAAGAGCCATTACATTATTCTCCCGTAACTTACATCGGTAAAACTTCAGATAAAATTTGTTCTCTAATCAAAAAATCCTCTAACACCGCCATAGCATATAGAACTAATAATACAGTTGAAAGATTTTTAAAAAACAATAAGGACAAATCGGACAAAAAACTTAGTTCAGGTGTCTATAAATTAACATGTGAGTGTAATATGTCATACATTGGCCAAACAGGACGAACCTTTACTCAACGGATATCTGAACATCAAAGAAGCTATAGAGATAAGAAATCAGATTCTACATTTGCTAATCATTGTATAGAAAATAATCACAATTTTAATAATAATTATAAAATCTTGCATATACAAGAAAAAAGTAAAAAACTAAATTTACTTGAGTCTCTAGAAATTGCTAGGTATAATAAATTAGGATTAGCATTAAATGACCGTACAGATATATGTAACTCCCCCTTACTTTCTTTAAATTTGTAATCTTAGGCTTAGTATACAGCACGTGTCAATTTTCATTAGCCATAGGCGATTAATTCATGCAATACGTGACAACATGGCACCCCCTACTTTTCTCTTCAATGCGAGCGCGACCGATACAAGCTCAAGTTAGCAGTGTAGCAGTAGCCAGTGGTAGCCAGTAGCTGTTGGACTATTGACTTGGATGTTTGTACTGCGTTTAGAAATAATATTTACGTCTTGCAAGGATTTTTCTTTTTCCTTTCAGTAAATGCAGAGAATTATTAAGCATGACACAAACAAAAGCGTAATTCTCATAAAATTAAAAATAAGGTAAATAAAAAAGGATTCTGAAAATAATAATAAACAACTAGATCGCGCCGGCCATTTGATGATGACGGATTTTATTGCAGACTATATCTCGGAACGTGTTCGCAGCTAAACATTTAATGTAGAAGTGGCAAGATCGGAGGATGTAGCTGTGATGTCGATTGTTGCCGGGAGACACACGTTGCCACGTATTATTTGTATACGTATAAATCGCATGTAAACATTGAATCGCTATAGCTAATGAAAATAGACACATACGGTATATATCTTGTACATTTCTAAAAATATCAGTCATTCATCCACCTGATGAAGTCACTGTGTGACGAAACAATATTGTAGTGGAATTACTATTAAATTTATTTTGAAACTTAAAATTATCGTATTTTATTTTCACCAGTATTATTATTATTATTATTAAATAATATCCGCTCTTTCGAAACGATTACGTAATATGCAGCTTCAGTAATCTGAAACAAACAACATTCCAACGCGTAGGAAAGGTAAATATGATCGGTCAATAGGCAGTATTTAAATATACAAAGAAAAAAGACGTCGAATACTGCGTCAGCACTTCTGTATACAAAATGAGTAGATACTCCAGGGTTGCCGTTGCTGGCAACTTGTTGCCATTTTGGGCAACTTCCAACTAACTCTGGCAACATGGCAACAACTTTGTAAGAAATCCAAAAAAATGGCAACATTTTACATATACAAAAATTAATTCCATATAAGTATTTCTACGAAATTTATCATAATTAAAAATAATAATAATTTTAAAAAAAAATTCTCGTGCTACGTATATATGTATGTATTACCGGTAGAATTACATATGTTGATTTGCATCAATGATATAGAGCGCTAAATGGTTAAGGTCAAAAGAATATATAAACATTTTACTGCCAGGGAAGGCAGGGGAATTCCCGATTTAGTGAGTCTAACGCTTTAAATGCGTATACGCATGCAATGGGTAAATGATATAATATAATGTAAGTGTTTGTCCACCGAAGTGAGCGTTGTTTATTCAATTAGTATAGGGAGCGATAGTGTTTTTTCCATTATAAGAACAGGCAGATATTTGGGCAAGTATTGCTAAAAGAAAGTTGGGTGATGGTTCCAATGCTTATCCGCATTTATCAAAATTTGCATTCGAACTACTGTCTCTCCCACATAGCAGTGCTGCAGTGGAGAGAATATTCACTGCAATTAATTTAAATAAATCAAAAGTTCATCATTATCTAGCAACTGAGACATTTATTAAAGACAATGGAGGAGAGTGTCACAATTTACAATTTGGAAAAATGGAAAAACAGAAGTAGAGTAATTACATATATGTATAATTAATCTTAAAGATTATCCCAACTTTCTCCGTTATCTTTTATTGATGATTTACCTATTAAATATATATAAAATATTTATGTGATACATTTTAATACATTAGGCAAAAAATGTTGTAAGTTATTCTTTAATAAATTAGTAAACTATATACCCTATACCGTAGTCCTCAAATTTTAATTTCGGTATTCCGTACTTCTATCCCATGCAGAAGATGACCTTATAATATGCAGCGATGCCTGCTTGCTAACAGTGGTGGGAGAGCAATGCAGTGTCGGGGGACCCTCACTCCTTATATTTCATAGGAAACATTTGTCGAGTGTACTGTCTTGGCAGTCTCGCTTATGTTTATCTTTAGTTTATTTCGTCGCGCTCTTTTCCTCTTTCCATAACTCTCGTATCAGAAATCAAAATATGTCGACTACGGTACATACATTATTATGGATTATCTTATTTTGTATTTCTAATGGTTCTAGAACTCTTAAAAATCAATCCCATATAACCAATAATGCAATTATTTTGGTATGGGTACTGGAAAAAGAGTCAATTAATGTTTAACAGCTTTAATTATTGATCCTTAAACGATATTACCACACAAAATAGTTAAAATTATGGAATTATGTACAAATATTAATAGTTTTAAAATTTTGGCAACATTTGGCAACTTTTGAATGAAAATGTTGGCAACTCCAGTGACTCAGCCGCGGCAACGCTGAGATACTCAGATGAACTTCACCTTGATTCTGAAAAACTTACATATACCCAACCAAGGAAAGCAACCGTTTAAACAAATCAACAAAATCAATATATGCAGAAACGGCATTGTTTACCACACGCCTACAAAGAAGAAATAAACAAACAGATCGACCACCTTAAATCGGAAAATGATATATCGATCATACTTCATAGGCCACTCATATATTTATTTGGTATAACAAAATCCTTCAAATCGTTTAAAAAGATGTAGATTTATACTCGGAACTCGGACATTGTTACCAATTATATCAAAGGTTTAAAAAACATGGTGAGAGACGCTTTATCTCGAATAGAAATAGATTCTAATAATTTGAAAAATGTAAGTATACATATGCAATGTTGCTTATGCCACGACACTTGCATAGTGAGATAGGAGACTAGTGAATGAATCCCCAACAAGGGGACAGTATGAAGTACCACTAACACCAAAATTGATCACTTTGGAGTTGTAGAATTGTTGAAAAAAGCAGTGGCATCTACAGAACTTAGAGTATTAAGTAATGAAGAATTCGACACCTTATAAGGTAAAAATGCTTACATAAATTAAACTGAAAAATATAATGACAATTTTCAAACTCTTTTTTTAAAAACAGTAACAGCAAAATCAGCAGTACGTGCGTCGCTGACTACCTTAATTACTACAAAAACTGCATTGCAGGAATACATACCGATGCTGCACATTATACCAGAGAGTCGTTTTTTGGGTAATGATGAATCGAGATTTATTTTACACAAGTGCTCTATATAATTGGAAGCGTAGGCTGCATCAAATTGTTGGTTGAGTATTGTTCCATCGTGAGTACTATGGAAATCGATCATCTAAAAATATTATATTTAAAAGACAAACATTATATCTGTAATAATTCAATTCTACCCAAGGTAATTTTGGGCAATCCATTTTGTATCGTTTCGACCACTTAAAATTTTGATAATTCTGAATCTGTTTGTTTATTCCATTGATAATTTTGACTAGTCTTTTGACGTTTTATATTATCAAGTATCTGACATTTAATGACTTTAATGTTATTTAAGTATTGCGAATCAGTGTGTCCAAAAGTGTATAGATATTTCTAGTTGTTGTCTGTTGTGTTCAAGGTGTGTTCATTATCTTACGAGACTGCAGATTTTTGTAATTTTAAACATGCTCAACTCTCATAGTCCTCAAAAAGTATTTTTCATATAAAATCAAGTTAAATTCAGCAAAATGTTTTGGATGAACGTGATTCTAGTAAAAAAATATTTGATTAATTCTTACTATAGTCGAGTCGTTTTGGAAACCGACACGGCCAAAGTACGAACTAAAGACGACGATTCAATACCCCTACAAATTTCGTTCGGCCGCAACAATTTCAAAACAATAAACTTAAACTATAGAGGAGACGCGTTATATTCAATTGCACGTCATTGATGACATTTTCATGTTGTCATAACTGTATTAGTGAAACTATGAAAGATACTTTGCTAAATTATATTTGAGGGCTTTTATTTCATTAGGTAATTTAGATAGAAAATGTATACATTGATCGTAATATACGCATTCATGGCAAATAAACACATGATTACCATTTCAATATTAAATTTGTCTCTTACATGTTGTTAATAAAGGCGGCTGCACAATCGAACGGGAACGGTAACGAGAACGGGAACGCAAACGGTAAATTTAAGGAGACGCACAATTGACGGTAATACTCCGAAAATTCCTAGGGATATTTGTTGCGAGTAAGTGCTATTTCAATTTACCAAGTTGCCAACTTTGTTGATTTATGTTTAAAAACTGTATTTATTGACTGGTAGTTGACAATCTTTACTGAATTTTTAAAGAAAATCGAAAATTTTGGACATCCACGTGTTTTGGTTTACTTTTTCGTCTTTGTAGTCTTTTAACGATTTTTTGTAAATGTGTGCATTTTGCTCAACAAAATAAATTAATAATTCGTCATCCATTTTTGAGACAATTACTGACATCTGTACTGAACTGACATATAAATTTGGATTATATATGTAAATTTACAGCCTTCTGATTGGTTCCGGTAATATACGGGAACGAGAAAGTTAAAAAGTTCAATTCGGTGTTGTCAGATAAATCATATCTGTCAAAAAGGCGTTTGTTGTGTATATTTTGCCTGTCAAATTTGCGTGTTTATTTTTGCTTTGATATAAATTGTATAAAAACAGTTCTTCTTAGAAATGTACACCTGTTTACTATCTATTTGCGTCCTTTGAATATAATGCCGGAAAGTTTCAGTAAACAGTCGAAGCTTTGTACAAACTTTTCTATAATCAACAGATTAATGAGAATAGCGTAAGTATTGGTTATTTTAAATTTTATTACGCATATATTATGAAACATTTATGGTTTTTCGACAATCTAAATCAATATAATAAATAAGTTGAGAAAAGCTGAAGTCTTAGAGCATTTCAATTACTAAATATATTACCATTTATTATGGTTTACAAAATTTCGTTACATGTTTAAATGACGATGCTCGAAGTATTTCTGAGTGCAAGGAACTAACACAAATCCCAAATTTAAAAAATCAGTTGTTATTCCTTCAGGAACACTTAGGAAATTTTCCTAAACTAATCACATAGGTACTTTGAAAATCAAAATCTCAAATTAAAAGATGGATTAACCACATTAGACGTGGCTATTAATAATTTCAAAAGTATTCCAAATGACTTCGGCAAAAGTTAGACGCAGTTTTTAATAGAAATCCAGATTTAATAACATTGGGGCAATTGTGTATGGGGACAATGACACAAAATCTGACTGCTAAATACGCTGAAATAAAAGAATATTTCCAGTATGCACCTTAACCAGTTGCGATGTAGAAAGGACGTTTTCTATCTACAAGGATGTACTTCATTCAAAGAGAACAAAACTTACAGAAGAGAACCTTGAGAAAGTATTGCTAGTAAATATTAGTACTCCTTTACTCGACATGAACTACAAAATGAACAAATAATAAGGTATTTTGTATATTATAGATCACCAGCCACATGTTATCCAATTATATAAATAAAATTAATACCTCTTCAAAAATATAACATTTCAATAGTGCGCCCATGGGCGATGGGTCATCAGCCTTTCATATCCGGTCTGTACATCTCTTTTGAGTAAATAAAAAAATCAAAAAAAGCATTTATAATGTTTATTCAAATTCTTTTTTTTCTTTAAAAACATATAAAAATATACAGGCGTCCTATTAAGAATAATGTTTTTGTGAATATCTTAGAAACTAAATTTTCAATTGTCTTTCTGTTTTCACCTTCTCACTTTAAGGGTCCTCGCTAGTAAATGGGAAATGTAATATTGGTTGCATAGCACATAATTTAATAAGCCAAGGATGTCCGAGTACTTTTACATATAGGGAACATATAATAAATATTTGAAATAATAACTGAATATCTAAGCGTATAAAAATTCAGTTATGACCAACTATTTACACATTTGTAACTGTGGGAAATATTTATAGCAGAATAACAATTCATTGTAATGTGGGTTGCCTAATTTTAATTTATTTTATATTCATTTTAAACAAAGTAAACAATAGTTGAACGAAAAATAAGTGCACAGCCGGGTAGCTTTCTATTCAATTTATAACGTGAACCCAAGCAAACAAATTTCCTCCGAAGGATTTATGAGAAAGCTGGTTTTTAATATTTTGACATATTAATTCATTTTCTTTAATCCGATAATTTTTTTCGAAATTTGATTCTTCAGCGGGGTAGATTACTAAATTCTTCATAAGTTGACGTTGAAAGGTTTTCTCCAAATTTAAAATCAACAAAAATATCTTGCATCTAAAATCTGCTATTTTTCCATTGTTGACAGATCCACTATATAGGACCCCTAAGGTAGAAATAAAAGTCGAATAGATTTTTTCATTAAGTATTTTATTACTAGTGAGTTATGCAGTATATTGCATAAAATGTATTACATTAAAAAATTACATATGTTATAACAAATAAAGACACATATACAGTACGAAATATACAAATAAATAATATATATATTATTTTCCTTTAAAAATCAGTTGACTGCATGATGACGGAAATGTTTCTACTGTATTTATCCATAATACTTTCTTCTAAGAAAGAAAAAAGTTAAAATAAGGACGCATGGTCGTATGGTTGTGTGCATTATTATTCAACGGTGCTGTAAAGAAGAATAAAAACAATAAATCAACTACATCAAATAATGAAGGTGATTGGTCGATGTAATTATTTTCAAAATGCAAATAAATAACGGAAAGTTAATGATTTATCGACAAGCATTAGTATTTTAGTGAAAATGACGTTCGACAGCTTAAGCCCCTTCTTGAATTCAGTCATAATTGTCAAAATTAAATGAATCCAATGCTACCATTTGACGGATATGTTTGAATATAAGTCAGTCACAAATTGCAGTGCCAAAAATTAACTGAGTTTTCGATGCTCAGCCAGAGTAATTTGTGTTAATCTAAGAAGTTATAAGTTGTGCAGTACCTACATGTTATTTCCATTCTCAAAAAATAACGAAACACGTTTGCTTTATACAGATGGTAGCAAAAAAATACTGGTGTCAGAGAACAACGACCAACGAGAAGCGACAATATTGTTGGATCCTTTGATGTTTCGTGCCCCACTTTCGCCGCGTCGTATTTGAGTGATAAACAGCCACTAAGTACACTCAGAAAACGTATTTATATTTACACTGAAATAAACGGCGGTAATCTTGCTTCTATAATATGTGGGCAAATGCACAATATAATTAGTTATTACAATTATAAAATGTATTATAATTCCATACTTAAAATATATCTTTTATGTTCTTCTTGATATATACACAAACAGCATTGTGATCGTTTTCTAAACTTGAAGAAGTTGTTGGTGTCATATCAATAAATATCAAAAACAACATTAAAGAGGTGCGTTTTTTTATGCATGTGGTGTTTTTCTGAAGATTATCTGAATTTGTTACTAGTGTTAATTACAGTGTATTTAATACCAACAATATCATCTATTATACAGGGTTACCGCTAAATAGGTACCAGGCTAAGCGAATCTGAACGATACGTATAAATGTCTAACTGAAAATTAAAAAGGAATTCTAAATGTTTAGGGCCAAAATGTAGTTAAAGTCGGTCCATAACTTTGTTTATCATATACGCATTTACGTAAATACCACTAGTTCCAGTTTAAGGTTCTTCCAAAGAAACGATAAAATGCAAATAGTTATAATCTTTGTTATAGAATGAATGGCAATTGAAAAGATTTTCTATGGCGATTTTTTTTGTGCATAGCACGCATTTCTGTGGAAAAGGTCGACAACCTCGGTAAATTACCGTGTTTTTTTTTCCGTTAAATAGAAGTATATTATTTTGAAACTTAAATTCCTCTTTATGGAAATTATTATGTTTGTAAAAAAAATCAATTTCTCGTCACTGCGTGCACATTGGACCGCGATTTTTTTTTATTTTGTACGAGCGTTACTCATATTTTTCTTTCACCTTTTTTTTAATGATGCTATTTAAAACTAACCATGTATAAATTTGCGATACTAGTAAAGACAAATGACCGAAACAATTTTAAACCTATCTAATTAAAAACTGTTATATACATATATATTATAAATATAAATAAGATTAGATATAAGACAAAATTTGAAGTTACCTCTCAGCCATTTTGTTACATATTCTTAATTTCAACTCCCTTCCCTGTTTGTGTATTTGAGAGAATAAAAAATTGTCATTATTACGAACAACATCTCGTCTAGACATGTGATCGCACACACCAAAGAAACAGGAACACGCTTTTAACGTGTTTAGTCCCTTCTGTTGGTCGTTGTTCTCTGCTTATGGTCGGGAAACTATATCCCTACTAGACCCGCTGGCAACCTTCCCAATCTATTTGGCCAGTATGGCAAGTTATAGATAATGCAAAATCTACACAATAAAAATAAATAGTTTTTCTATTGATTCTGATATATAGAAGCACAAATTTATTAAACAAAAGACATTATAAGTTTGCTAATCCAAAGTAAATGGGGATAGAGGAAATGTTTTGGATTAATAAATATAATAATATTTTCACTTAAAGTGCTTTGAATGGCCGTTTAAGGAGTACACATGTGGATAAAAAGACTTAAAAAGGACATAACAACATTTTATTTCAATAAATACCTAAAATACGAGGTAAATTCCGTTGACACGTGTTTCTGACCCATTGGTCGTCATCAGTACGGTGTAGCCAATGAATAAGGGATAACCTTGGAGATGTAACCATACACGAAATACCATCAGGTGACAGACCGCCATTTGTAACTTCAGCAACAAGATCCTGGATTTTGAGGATATAACCAACATCCGAGGATCTTTTAGCAGAAGCTAGAAGTGGCGGTCTGTCTAATGGTTGTCCGTGTATGCTTACATCTCCAAGGTAATCCCACCTTATTCTTTGGCTACATCGTACTGATGACTACCAATGAGTCAGAAGTACGTGGTCGCTCGTTTTCTTGTATTTTCTATATCCGCGATAATTCCTCAAAATGTCTTAAATCGTAGGCTTCCACGGTTGTCGTTGATTAGATCTGGGTTTAAACCGTGTCGTTGTTTATACTTTTGCTGCCAGTGTTTCGTGCTCTATTCTAAGGTGCATCTTTAGGGCTGTTGATGCTAGTGCATTTACCTGAAACAGTGCATTTCAAGTTGTTGATTCTAGAACAACCACCTGAAAGTTTGTTTCAAGTAATTACAGTAGAATATACAGCATCGAAGATGTTCCTTAGGATAATTGACGAAACGTCGGCAGGTGAGGTAGAAATGACAATTGTTACAATATGCTATTATTTTCAAAATCAATAGAAGTATTGTTAAAGCAACACAAAAGCACATGCAGTCAAAGAGGTTACAAAGGAATGAGGAAAAAGGTTTAATAATTCAATTTGTACATACAATACACACAATACACATGTATAATAAATAATATAATCATGTTAGTAACCCTGTTGCACACCAGTTAGAAAGTTATCGTTTCCACTAAATCAGATACATACACAATACGCATGGTATTGGTGAAACCAGCTCCTTGCTTCCATCCCGTTACAACAACTATAGGATCGCCACTCTTGATAAAGCCCCTTACTTTGCCGTGATTCAAGCCGAACTGTACTCGAGCGTCTACATCCTTCAACCAATCAGGTAAACGGTCAGCTGTAAAGTAAATATTTTATAGAAAAATTAAGCCTTCAGTATAATAAATGTTTGCTATATACATACCTTCATACAGCACCGGAAGAAGTGCTCTGTACAAATGAGCTTGCCTAGCAGTTTGTGGATTTCTGGTCACGCTGATGATAGGACATCTCGGTCTATATTTAGAAATCAGGTGCGCAGATCTACCTGAAGACGTAATGACAATGATAGCAGCGGCTAAACATTTAGCGGACGCTTCGACAGCAGCGATGGCAACAGTATGAGCAGCGTCAATTGGAGGCAGAGCCTAGAAATATAAAACACACAAATACGTATATGTATATATATAGAGAGAGAGAGGGAATTACAATATAATATTGTAACGAAATATGTATCAGCCAGACCAGGCGACGTTAAAAAAGGGGTTATAAATCATCTCGGCACGACCGGTAAATATCGTAAATGCAGTGAGTCATCTCACAGATGTACGACGTAAGCAAGGAAGAGTCCAGATTTCCTCCAGTATATTGCCGAACTTACTGGTACATTTCGAGAACATTTCATGCAGGTGTATATGAGGCGACTGGGTCACCGATGGATGATTCATTGCGGGATTGCGGAGAAGTAATTGCGGAGTTTCGGGAAAGAAAGTCCTTAAGTAGTCTCGAGTGCGTGGTAGCCAAAGAAATAAATATAAGTCGTTCGGTAAGAAATAAATATAGTAGTGCCGTGTGATATAAATAGAAGTGTTATGTAAATAAATACGGACATATTAGTAATAGTAATAAATAATAAAGTGTTAATTTTAATTTATTAATAGTAGTTTAAGTGTGATACGTTAGTTTGATATTTTATATTGTAATTAATTATAAGTATACGAGGGCGGATTGATATTGAAGCTACCTAAGTAGGAAAAAAAAATTTTTTTTTTCAAAAACCATTTATTTCTCAACATAGTCTCCTTTTAGCTCAATACACTTAGTAAGACGATATTCCAACTTTTTTATACCATCTGAATAATACGATTTTGGGAACCCCTCAAAATACGCGTTAGTTTCGGTAATCACTTCTTCGTTTGAGATGAATCTTTTTCCTGCGAGCCATTTTTTCAAGTTTGGAAACAGGAAAAAGTCACTAGGAGCTAAATCTGGACTATAAGGTGGATGATCAACCAATTCGAAGTGTATTTCACGTAATTTTAGCATCGTATCTAATGCTGTGTGAACCGGTGCGTTGTCTTGAAGAAAGAGCACTTTCTTCTTCTTTAAATGTGGTCGTTTTTTCTTGATTGCATCAATCAATTGATCCAATAATGCACGATAATACTTTCCTGTGATTGTGGATCCTTTTTGAAGATAATCGATGAGCAATATTCCGTGTGCATCCCAAAATACAGTGGCCATAACCTTGCCAGCCGATTTCACTGTCTTCGCCTTCTTCGGAGCACTTCCACCAGCTTCCACCCATTGTTTCGATTGATTTTTGGTTTCAGGTGTGTAGTGGTGGACCCACGTTTCATCTACAGTTATTAATCGACGCCAAAAATCAACAGGATTACGCTTTATCATGTCCAAACACCGCTGTGAAGTGGTCTGTCGAACTCGTTTTTGTTCGACACTGAGCAACCGCGGCACCCATCTTGCCGATAGCTTTTTCATATGCAAATGTTCATGCAAAATGTTGAACACACGTTCATATGATATGTTTACCATTTCAACAATCTCACGTACCTTGACTCGGCGATCATTCATAACGATATCGAGGATTTTCTTGATATTTTCTTCAGTAACCACCTCTTTTGGTCTTCCTGTTGATGGTATTGTTGCAGTGCTTGTTCGGCCGCGTTTAAATTCAGCAATCCAATATTTTACCATGTAATCTGACGGAGCAGACTCACCATAATGTTTATCGAGCTTTTCTTTTGTCTCTTTCGCCGTTTTCCCTTTCAAATAATAGTGTTTAATCACTGCACAAAATTCACTTTTTTCCATTTTTCAAGAAACACAAAAGTTGCTTACTTTAAACGACTACAACAAATAAACTAATCGATGAATTTGGGTGAAATTTTAACAGCTGACGTTTGACAGATCGCAATTTCTAAACTAAAACAAGTTTTTGTGTTTGTGCACCCATCTAGCGATAGGTAGCTGCAATATCAATCCGCCCTCGTATAAATATACAGACTGTTTTAAATAAATAATTGCACGAGTTGTTTATTGGAACCCGAAAACGCAACAATATGATATTTTGATAATTTACTTGGAAAAGGCGATGGAATAGTAAGTTTAAGCCTAACTATACATTATGCAAAAAGAAAATTTAATTTTTGTGTTTTTCTCAAAAAAAAAAAAAGAGGTGTGGCCACCACACGACTTTCTTATACGTATAAGCGTTAAAACTATACAATTTTAAGAATTTTTTTATACAAAAATTATTCAAAATCCTATTCTAAGTACTTTCATTATCTTAATAAATCGCTATAGAATGCATACTTTGCAAGATATTCGAAAAAAAGTGCTACTCGCTAAGAGTAAAAGTGCTACTTCCGGTCCGAATTTTGAAATTTCATGTATACAAAAAATATTGCAAATCCAACTCATAATTTACGACATATTTGCAAAAAATCGCTATTCGGTAAGAGTAAAAGTGGTACTTCGGTCCGAATTTTGAAATTTTTTTTATACAAAAGATATTTAAAATTATCATTTAAATACTTTTATGCTCGTAATGTACCTTCCTAGAAAGCATGACCGCGAGATATTCGCAAAAAACTGATTTTCGATAAGAGTAAAAGACCTACTTCCGGTAGGAATTTCGAAAAAACTTTTTTAAAACAATTTATCTCAAATTTAATTTTGAGTACATTTGAATTCTTTATAAATTTGTTTAAATTTAGTAATTGACGAAATATTTGCAAAATTCGATTTTTTCACTGAAGTAAATTACTACTTCCGGTCTACCGATTTTACTGAAAAACTAATCAGATCTCAAGAGGGAGATTATATACGTAAATACAAATTTTGGAATTGATATCTACAGCGGTTTGACCGCTATCGTGGTCACACACTGACAAACAGACACAGAAATTTTTTAAAACCAATTTTTTGGTATCAGTGGACTTCAAAACGTGGACATCTGCAAAAATCTCGAGGTCGAAAATTTTCGTCATCACAATACTTCCTTATACATACTACGTATAAGAAAGTAAAAGCGGTTCTTTGGATATCAATATTTAACGATTAACTTTAACTGTCAGTTAAAATGTGATTTCGCTTTGCATCAAGTTTTAAACGCTAATTAGTCATCCATCAAAATTTTGCGCTTAACTGTTAAACGAATAAATATATGATAGGTAATATAGTATTTTAGATGCACGTACTATAAGAATTTTATAATTCTGAAGACATATTTAAAGGTGATTTAGAAATTATTGATATGGATTTTAGTTTTCACAGAAAAAATATATGCAAAGTACTTATTTACTTCAAAGCAATGTCCACCATTTTGTTAGTGAAACAATATTATTCACAGAGCGTGCAAAAAAACAGATATCGTTCATTTCAGTCACTTTTCGACTTTGATGTTTCAATCCGTAAATCACGAAGATAGCACCGACAAGCCTTACTAGATACTTTGTGAAGGCGAAGTAGAAATTTGATCCCCAAGCCATAAGAAATGTTCACAACCTACATTATTGTACCAATGAACGCCTTTCTTGATGATCGGTAAACCTATCATCAAGAAAGGTGTTTGAAAATATGTGGTTAGAAGTCACTGACTAGTGGTCAGCCCAGATTTAACACCTCTAGGTTACTGCAACTATCCAATACTAGTCAATATGACAAAAGACTGTGGACAAAGATAGTCGACACTGTCTAACACTTGGCTTATTTTGACGGCTAGAGCAACAAAGATGGAAATTAAAACTATATACGAAATAAACGCTTCTATTATCGGAAAAAATAAGGAAATTTAGTATACCTTGTAACGGTACAGCCAAATGGAATGATTTTATAATTTTAAATATGAATATTAATTATTTTTCAAAGGATATGTGTTAGAAACCGACGATAAATTTCTTTAAACTGTTTATTCTAAATGTATGAGTTAAGCATTAGTTAGATAAGAAATGTTTAAATTATATATATGGCGCCAAGTGATTGTGTTTGTCGCCTATCGTATGTGAGAATATGCGTGTGAAACTATAACTACGATAAATGCGAAGGGGAAAAGAGCGATTTCATTTGCGTCCCGAAAAGTGAAGCCTGATTGAGGAAAGGGTTGGCCACGGGACTTCAAGGAAGAAGTCGACAGGGAGAACCTTCGGTCGCCAGCGTATTAGACTGGTTTAATTAAACCGTTGAAAGTAATATAAGATTGCCTAATTAATAAGTAAGTCGACTCAAATATAGCGGTCGATAACGTATTAAACTGTCATTTTGAACCTCATAAATAATATAAAAGGTTCGTTATGTCTATAAAGAGGTAGACCGACAAATAAGTGTTAAATGTGTAAAGTTTGATATATGTTCATGTAAAATGTCGAATAAGTGCAAGGTCACCCATACAAGAAGGAACGGGTGACTTATAAGGAGCCTATAGTAGTTAAAGAAGCTCCCGATATCTTTACTGTCGGAAGAGGATTGTTACGAAATGGACAGACAACGACAAGATCTTCTCTTCAGTGAAAAGAGAAGATGAAAAGTAAAAATGTATTTACAAGTTATTATTGTGCGAGTGTTAGATAAACTAAAAAGTTAAAATTTGTCTTAATATAGAGACGTAATTAAATAATATGATAATCTAAGATTGCTTGTCGATGATGTTCTAAAAATATTGTATGCGTTCTACGTATATTTAAATCTGAGCATAGTTTGTTTTCTATCAAGGCATACGTTGTTTGTATTTATGTAAATACTGAAAACTAATAATATTTAATGTCTTATTTTGTAGAGACAATAACATTTTAAATAGTGGCAACTGATCTTTCAATATTAAATAACTGCTGAAATTATTTTAAGAGTGTGTTTATTGTAACTAAAGTTGATATTATTTTGTATATATTCTTTGTGTTCATATTAATTTTTGCAAAATTTTGGTGTCTAATACAAATGTTATTTAAATTAGAATAACTTTGTTTTATTAATGTCCTAAAATTATTTTCTTTAATCTCTTGATCTGGATCGTCCTGGGATAAAAATACATATATATTAGCAAGGTAAAACGATTTGCATTGAATTTTATTTAAAAATATTAAAAATATATTAATAACGAGCAATAACTTGGATGGTCTTTACAACCTTTGATATTAATGAAGAATTAAAAGATTAATTAGAATATTGAAAAAAACTTTTTTTTACTGTTTATCGAATAATAAAAACCATACTATTTGCATTATTTTCACTATTTTTTTAATCCATCCACTCTTGGTGGATAACTGTATATCTGTTTTTTTAATTATATTTGTTTTATACATTTTTTTTACATAGCACATATTTCGTGATATTTTCATTCTAATTTTTTTATTATCTTTGAAGGCATCAAAATCTCCTTTTCTGAGAAAACACAAAAACTGAAATATTTAGCCTGTTCAATAAAATCCAGCAACCCTACTATATACATGTAAAAATAAGTTACCTTAACACTTAAATCTTGGAATAACCTTCTCTGCCAAATTGCGGCTTCAGCTTCCTTACATATGTTAGCCATGGTCAATACACATTGAAGCGGATAATCTCCTTTTGCCGTTTCACCAGATAACATTACGCAATCGGCACCATCCAAGATAGCGTTCGCCACGTCAGAACTCTCAGCGCGAGTAGGTCTAGGTTTCTTAACCATCGACTCTAACATCTGGGTGGCGCAAATTACCGGTTTTCCGAACTTATTGCATCTGGCAATCATCGCCTTTTGAGCTAGGAAAACCTTTTCGGTCGGGATCTCGATACCCAAATCACCACGGGCGACCATAATGCCATCAGAAGCTTGAATGATCTCATCCAGATTGGTCATGCCCTGCTGATTCTCAATCTTGGAAATGATGAGAATGTTCTTTGCACGTTCACCTAAGATGCTGCGGATTTCGGTCAGCGCGTCTCCATTACGTATGAAAGAGGCAAAAATCATGTCCACTTCCTGCTCAACGCCAAATTGTAAGTCGGACTTGTCTTTTTCGGACACGGCCGGTAGATCAACATTGACGCCTGGTAAGTTAACGCCTTTCTTGCTGCCTAACATACCACCGTTTTCGACAGTGCATGTTAAAACTTGACCTTGAATGTTAGTGCAAATCAGAGAAACAAGACCATCATCGATAAAGATGCGATTATCCACTTCAACCACTTTGTTAATGTTATCGTAATCAACATATATCACTTGAGCACTGCTTTTTTCCATATACGCCTTATCAGTAGTTAGCTTGATAACATCACCTTTTTTCAGTTCTACTTCAGCTGAGCCACCCTGTTGATTGAAACAAAAATATATAGATATTATCGCTATCTAGAGCCGCCCTCATTATACAACAAATATCTGATAATATCAGTTCAATTTACATTTTGCACGTGCCTTTTACGCATATGATCCGAAGTGATACTTTCAGTTCCCTCCAAACCGATAGACAAGTATACTATTCGATTATTAATTAAAAATTCAGATAACTCCTCTAATTGATATTTTATTGTTTGAGGTTATGTTCGTACATACTTGGTTCACAATAATCGTAAAGAATTACGAAGTATATATTCGAATAAAATATGTATCGAACAGTTGAACATGACTCTCTGCACGTTCAGCTATTTGATACATATTTTGATTGCAAAAATAATACTATTTTTTTATTTATTTTTTATATACTAAAACATATATTGTAATTGTTAGAAATGCATCATGGGCATTTCCTGTACAAAAATATGTCTCAATTACCTGTGTGGTGTTTACCGTTCGAGAATTGTGTGTGTTTCACATATGAACAACTACTTACACCTTCTAATAACCCTGTTCGAATCTCCGGTCCCTTGGTATCTAGTGCAATAGCTAATGGATATGTCATACCAATTTTCTTGCTGTAATTTGCAACGGCTGTGCGAATATTTTTTATTGTCTCAGCGTGGTATTCGTGCGTGCCGTGCGAGAAGTTTAATCTTGCAACGTTCATGCCGGTCTCCATCATCTTTTCCAAAATAGCCGGATCCCGAGAGGCAGGTCCTTAAAGATAAAAGGAAATAGTATGAATGATTATTTATAGTTAGAGAGAGATGTTAATGGTGTACGTAGGTAATAATTTAAGGATAAATTAAATGCCTGCTCTTTGTGAAACTAAAGGTTTTAATAGATGTGTAGATTTACATATTATTTAGCCATTGGTATCGAATACATAATATAGATACCATGGTGGTTCGGAAAACAACAAAAATTAATGCAAAATCACTTTGCTATTCTTGTAAAAAAATATGTATTCTATCAAATATTGAAGAATGTATTGGTGTCAACCGCATTATAAGATAAAAGTTTGAACTAACGATAAAGGAACACCGAAAAAGTGTTAAAAAAATTCCACATTGTTCATTCTAGAAGATATTGGCGTTTTTGTAAAGGTAAATTTGGTAATACGTTTGATTCATCCTAATAATTGATAAGGTACAATATGATCATTTATATTTACCCTCTAGCAAGCCATGAAATTATTTCTTGAAAATATTATGTTGGTATGTTCTGACAAATAAAATTCATCTGTCATTAATGTATTTATTAATTGACACTTAATCATCAGTATAATACCGCGCGATCATTTAAATTCTAAATTAGAGCAGGCTGTGAAACTTAAATTAAGTTGGTATATAAGTACTAATTTACAATTTGAATTGTCAAAGGGACGTTTCAAAATATTAATTAATCATTAATTGACATTCTGATTTTTTTTATTAGGTTGTCCAGAAAGTCAATTATTGATTAATTGAAATTTGCGGTTATGTTATACGTTGTGACATTTGTGAATCTTATGTGTAATCGATTTAAATTTAATGGAAATGAAAGCATTACAAGATAAATTAGTTTTATTGTAAATTACAAAAGGTGTTCAAAGTGTTCTCCCCCTGTTGCAATGCAACTGTTAACCCTCCGTTTCATATTTTCAAAAGCATTTGCCAACATCTGAACGGTTATAGCGTTACATGCATTAGAAATTGCCTCTTGTAGTTCTTCAAGATTTTGTGGGTTATTTTTGTAAACTGTGTTTTTCAGATACGGATAAATGAAATAATCAAGAATCGTTAAGTCCGGACTGCGAGGCGGAAATTCAATGACTCGATTATCATAAAACTCGCGAATTCGAGCCATACTTTCCCATGTTTTGTGAGCTGTTGCATTGTCCTGTTGGAAATACCCATGTAAAAGTTCGTCATCATGAAGATTTTGTAAAAACGGTTCAAGTAAATTATTTCGATATCTCAGCATTTATTCCTTCAAAAAACACAGGTCCAAATATACGCCTTCTAGAAACCGCTAGTCAAACACCAATTTTATGTGTTTGTTTGTTTATATAGCCGGATAGGTGAAACCATGCTTCGTCAGAAAAAAATTTTAAATCCAAAGTGTTGTTATTATTTAAATTATTCAAAAACCACTGACAGTATTCTATTCGTACAGGAAAATCTCGAGGGAATAGCTCTTGAACCACGTTAATCTTATAGGGATAAAGATTTAAATTTTCTTTTAAAATTTTTTGACAAGTTCCATATGAAAGGTTTATTTCTTGGGCTAATCTGCGAAGAGATTTTTTGGGAGACTGTTCCATTCTTTCTGCAACATCTGCCATAATCTCAGGAGTCCTTTTTTTGGGCGCGCCACTACCAGCTTTCCTACCTACAGTTCCAACATTACGAAATTTCGCCACACATGTGTAAATTTCTTGGACTAATTTTTGATAATCCGCAGGAAAATTAGGGAAGGCATTTTGAAAATCATTGATGCAGTGCGGTACAAAATATGTCCATTCACCACTCTCTTGTCGTTCGGCGTTTTTAAAATAACTTTCAGTAAGAAAAATCTTATGTTCTAAATCAAACATTTTGAAACGTCACTTTGACAATTCAAATTGTAAATTAGTACTTATATACCAACTTAATTTAAATTTCACAAACTGCTCTAATTTAGAATTTAAGTGATCGCGCGGTATAACCTAATAAGTTAACTTACCTTATGGTACCAACTTAAGTTTAAAAAAGAAAAATGTCATAGCCTTCTAGAGGGTAAATATAAATGATCATATGGTACTAGAGTTGCCCGTATCCATGGGAATAAGAGAGAATAATGAATTAAAAATTTTAATGTCAATGGCAAATACGATAAATGTCAAAGGAGTCAACGAGATGAAAATGTATGTAATAATAAATTTATAATAAACATTCAAAATTATGTCCATGTTCATCTCTGCAAATTTCCGCTCTTCTAATTATAGTCCCCTGCACTCTTTCTAGCATTTCTCCATCTATTGAACGAGCTGCTTCAGATATCCGGTTAGTTAAATCTGCATCATTTAAAAAAATTGGTGTTCTGTACACTAATTGTTTAATGTGACCCCAACAGAAAAAATCCAAAGGGGTGAGATCAGGAGATCTAGCTGGCCAACGGAACGATCCACCTCTTCCTATCCACCTTTCGGCAAATTGCTCATATAACCAGTTTCTCACTGGTGCAGCATGATGAGCACGAGCACCATCCATATGTAGCCACATATTATTGATTACCGCTAATGGAAGTTCATGTACCAAATTTTGTAAACCATTTACCAATAATTCTAAAAAGTTGTCCTCGGCCAGCCTGTTAGAAATAATGACTGGCCTGATTAACCGATTCCCGATAATACCTGCCCAGGCATTTATGCTAAACCTATGCTGGTGGTTAGCTGGTCTAAATACCTGAGGATTTTCCAAAGCATTACTGTAAAATCCATCTCGTGAAAAATTAACTTCGTTGTCCACAAGATATTTCTGCAAAATTGGGGATTTCTTTGTATTTGTTCTAAAAACCAGTTACAAAATTCTCACTACGTGGAAAATCTTCAGGTAATAAGCTTGAACTTTTCTGTAATGATAAGGGTAAAACCGTTAATCCTTAATAATTCGGCCAACTGAACTGTGATATGTCTGGTATATTACCGAGTTCACGTGTTGATATTGTTGGATTATCTGCTAGTGAATTTAAAACGGCATCCTCTACTTCAGGGGTCCTTGTAGTTTTTGGACGACCTCTATCGCGATAAAAAACACCTGTTGGTGATACGCTTCCTGTTTCTCTTATTCTTCGGTCTAAGCGTCTAAACACATTACTACTAAGGTGTCTTCTCAGAGGATATCTTTCACGATAAGACTCTAGCATCAGCAGCAACATTGTTTATTGCATATTCGTCGTTTGAAAACATTCTAACATACATTTTAAAAAAGACCAACAGAAGACAGCAAAACTCGAAAATTAGCACAAACAGTAAAGAACTAATCAACGGAAAATACAGCTAAGAACATGAGTAATATGGTTGAAATAAGCAGGACAATTTGACAACGCCAAAATGATCGAGAGTAGTTTAAGTGCAAATTCAGGACAACGTTGCCATATGTTTTTTCAAGTAAAATTAGCGTTAAAATGATTTTCTGGAAATGGTATATTTCGAAGAGTGATTAATTTCAAACCGGGTTATAGTTGTTCAAAATTGTTATTCCATGGACCATATCAAAACCAATCTTTAAAATGTTTTACAGTACAGTAGTCCCCCATATCCGCGGGGGTTTGGTTCTGTGGTCTCCCGCGGATACTGAAAACCGCGGATAGTAGCGAACGCTTTATTTTCGAGTACAATATGAAATATGAAGCAAAGTTAAAACAATGAAACAAGAAAAAATAAGTTATATAATATTTATTTCAAATAAATAAACAATAAATAAATAAATATTCTTGTGCTATGGCACAAATAGAATTTAAGTTTAATAAATATATAAGTTCATACATAATATGTACATACCGATAGGTCCAGCCCGCGACGGGCCATACATAGGCAACAATATACGTATGGAACGTGCTATGTGGCAACGTGTGTACGATACCACTCCGCGTGCTCCTATTTTGAGTGACTTTCTTAAAATTTGAATTTATTTTGTAGAATTATTGATTTTTTTACTTTTATCTTTTAGAAAACGTTATTGTTTTTTTATTACTTAAAATTACTTTTCCGTAGCAGCTAAGAATACAATAATAATAATAAATTGGACCTTATTATGTCTGAAACAAATGGGCAAATTACGTATACAGAACGAATATGCAAACGACTATATCCTTGCGCGGTTTAAGTCTTACTCATAGACAAGAATAGATTGTAAACTTAAATACCCTAACTGAAACAGTCATTCCGTCAAAGTTCTTGATTCCCGTAAGAGGTCGCAGCGAGCAATCTCATTACTAGTGTTATAGGCAAGGTTATGGTTTATTTCGTTTATGTAGTTTGAGTGTATTATTTTCTGTTAACTGTGTTGTAATATTCATATTGTATTTGAGTGTCTATTATTTGTGTTGTATATAGAAGTGTATATATTGATAAGACATTTTATTGTATAAAATCTTAATTTAAATAGCAGGTTAGTTTAATTCTACCATGTGAATGTAATATATGGTATATAAGAGGAAATAGTGTTTATATCAAATTGTATATAATTTGCATATAAACGTATGGAGTTTGTTAAATCTTTGCTACATTTCGGTAATATAGCTCTCTCTGCTATATTCTCTATAGTGTATATTCTTTGTAGTGATGGGGAAATCAGGGTGTGCAGTTTTTAGCTGTGTACCAAGTAAGGAAGACTCTCGACATAGTTTCCCAGATCCTGAGAACTATGCAGAGTTATTTGAAAAATGGATGATAGCTATTAAGAATAAAACCTTAATTAATCTTGACAAAAAATATATGTGCAAGCATTATACAGTCTGTACGAGGCATTTTGTGATGTGTGATATTGGTCCAAACAAAAGATTAAAGCGAGGGGCAATTCCAAAGTTATACTTACCATCAGGTATTACCCTAAACTATTAAGACAAGTTGTACAACATATAATTCAATTTAAATAGTAGTAATACAAACAGACCAAAGTGTACCAAAAAGTGCAACATCTTCAAGTGTGATACCAGAGGAGACAGGCAACAAAGCAGTTTCAAAAACACCTGAATCTCTAAAAAGTATGTATTTGTGAAAAGGATTTATAAATAGGAATAAAGTGCATAAAGAAATGTTAATGTTCGTCTAGAGTGTCTAGACTGCAGTACGTCAATAAAGAATTTTTAACGACTTGTACTAAAATATACAATATTGTTAGTTTTATTTTACGTACATATCCTTGCAGAAAATCATAAATACATTAAAAGCATCTATTAATTTTAATTTTATTGAGTGCGAACATTCGAAAAAACTACTGAACACGATTCTTACCAAACTGTGTACATTGTTAATACATAATTATTTTAAAGGTGTAAATAATATTATTAATGGCAAGGATAGAAGAGAATTACCTGCAAACTGTAGTGAATTATACAAAAATGCTACCGTATATCGAAAATATAAAAAGTAAATACAATTATTCTGTTTTATTTTCCCATTAAAGCTCAACTTGCAATACTTGAAATATTAACATGAAGAATGTTTAATTTGAAACCAATATTTTCAAGTTTATTTAATATTATTCAACAAGAAGATGTGATAAATTTAGATGGATTGTTATTGATTAAAAGTTAAATATTTGTCAATAGCAATCCAATCTAGATCTATTGCACCCTTCTGTCGAATAAAAAGACCAACTATAATGCATATACTACGTTTAAATTTTCGCGCCATAAGTTCTTGATTCCCATCAGATGGAGCTACGTTCATGGTTTCATTGGTATTACGGGAGTTTACAATCTATCCTTATCTATGGTCTTACTAAATTCTTAACTGCCATGTGCTGCTGCTGCGGGTAGAGGGGTTTCGGTGTTGCCACTCGTTGCTGAGTATGGCCCGTTCCGAACTGGACCTATCGGTATATGTAGTATGTATGTACAAGTAAAAGCGAGTGGCACCTTAAGCACGTTCCAACTTGTTTAACTTATCATAAGAGAGCGCCGAATTCAGGGGATGACTCATATATACGACGATATATCGACAAATGCTCCTATAACTTTTATATTTATTGATATAACGCGTTTTCTGCTCATCATAGGTAAATCGCGGATGACTGAAACCGCGGATACGGAGTCAGCGGATAACGGGGTACTACTGTAATTTAGACAAACGACATCTAAAGTGTTAACTTTGAATATTAATTTCTTTGAAACTAACAACGATGGAATTTTTTCCATATCGAAGATCAACTTTCAGTTAAATACGAATCTATAAAAACAAATAATCACTATTATGGAATATGTATGTACTTTTATAGTTATTTATGTAACAAGTCAGTAAAGTGATACTTTATCGAACGAGTCTGATTTACGAGCCAAGCGAGTGAAGCGAGCGCGGCGAGTAACAGACGAGTTCGGTAAAGGTACTTTACTGACGTGGTGCATACAAAATTCTATCGCCAACCGTGAAAATTGTTAATTTAAGAAATAAAGATATAATAACTTATGACAGTTTATGACAGTGACAAACGATTTATTTTTAAAGTCATCAGTCATGGCTACGCTGACAGATATTAGCGGCAGGTAAAGTACTTTATTGTACAGTACGATAAAGTGTTTCTTTACCTCTTGTAAAACGCTATGGTAACGCATCACTTTACTGACGGTTGGCGATAATAGTTATTTATGTAACAAGTCAGTAAAGTGATACTTTATCGAACGAGTCTGGTTTACGAGCCAAGCGAGTGAAGCGAGCGCGGCGAGTAAGAGACGAGTTCGGTAAAGGTACTTTACTGACGTGGTGCATACAAAATTTTATCGCCAACCGTGAAAATTGTTAATTTAAGAAATAAAGATATAATAACTTATGACAGTTTATGACAGTGACAAACGATTTATTTTTAAAGTCATCAGTCATGGCTACGCTGACATATATTAGCGGCAGGTAAAGTACTTTATTGTACAGTACGATAAAGTGTTTCTTTACCTCCGTAAAACGCTATGGTAACGCATCACTTTACTGACGGTTGGCGATAAAGTAAATTTACATTACTTGTGATTATCGTATTGATAATTATCCGAATTTCTGAAATAAGCAGCAGAGGTTTATTAGCAACTAATTATATTTTTAATTTTGTCTGCTGAGGAATTATAATATAAATTTTCGAAAAGGCATCATCAAAAATGATTCTTTAATATCTCCATGCTGGCTTTCGTATCACGCCAATGCTTCCTCAGAAAAAAAAACAATAAAGAAAGTAGCAAATAGAATTCCTACATATAGAAAAAACACCTTTCATCTATTACTGTTCTATATTATAGGTCTGCCAAAACTGTCAGAATAGTTGCAGTAAACTATTATTTGTCGTTACATACTTACCAATTGTGCATATTATTCCTGATAAACGTACATAAGATGCCCTTGAATGGATATCCAATGCACATATATGATCTAGTTGAGTTGTGGCCTCAGCCGCCTGCATTTGCAGTGGTGGTACACCGATGTCCGCCATCTGAAAGAATACACAATTATAAGCTACAAAAGATATTATTAGAACTTCGAAATATATAAATATAGGAAAATCAATAGGAGTCAATACTATCATCATATCATTTTATATGACGGGCTTAGCCACACTTGGTTTTAAATGGACACTTACTACAGTTTTAATCTTGGGGTATCTGCTAATTTTTCACTACTTCGGTGTAATATTTATTTTTCCTCAACAGCAGATAATTGAAACTAACGAATACCGCGTTATTACAGATAAAGGTAAAAGTGTGTTATTAAAAACTAACAAGATGCCTGTTCTTCGCAATAGGAAAGATATTCATGAACAAAACTATTGTTCCAAAATAACTTACAAATACTCATGTATCTGATATTCATTAATTATACTGCATAATTTTAGAGATATTCACATAAAACTATTTTTCGATAAGAGTAAAAGTCATACTTTCACACCGAAAAGAACTTCAAGGTTCTATTGATATTCCTTTTCATCTACGTACTTTATAATTTAATTGTTATATTCGCTTTTAGGTTAATGATGGTTTTCACGGATCTGTACAACAATTTTTTTTGTTGAGGTATATTTTCGATCAGAAATGCGCAATCATCAAGGAATATGGGATTATTCCTATCAAAATTGCCATCAGCAATTTCAAGAAGAATTTCAAACCGTAGAATTTACGCATGATTGTTTTCTACATGTTCGTCGTGTAATAGACAGATTTCGCAGAACAGGGAATGTTGCGAAAGGAAGATCTACAGGTCGTCCTACTGTTCTAACTGAACAAGTTGTTGCTCATATTAATCAAAGAATAGATGGGAGTCCTAAAAAATCTTTACGGTGCTCATCAGCCCATACATATTTATCACTTGGTACCTGTCAAAAGGCTTGCAAGAAAGTTCTTCATTTACATCCATACAAAATAACTGTAAGCCATGAATTGTTACCTCCTGATTTTCGTTGTCGTACCCAGTACTGTGAATGGTTCAATGAAGTACAATGTAACAGTAATTCTTGGAGAGCAAGCGCTCTCACACTATTAAATCACTCAGTATATATACACGAAAAATTTTTCGTATATGAATAAATGTATGAATGCACATCTACCCTAAGCTGGCATTGTGATCAGCAACGTGCAGACGGCTGTTTCGACCTTACATTGGTCTCATCAGTGCACGAACGTGTTGTTCACAATGCCTTAAAAACTTAGATTACCTGATATAGTCAATTTAAATTCACAAAATAATAAAATTTGGTCTACAGAAAATCCTCATATTTTCGAAGACTGCGTTACATCCTCAAAAGATCGATGTATGGTTAGCGGTGTCAAGAAGAAGAATCATCGGTTCTATCTTCTTTCGTCAAAACATCGATGCGAATATCAAAATCTAATTTTAAATCCAGATTAATAAGTAGAGACCGCTGGCCTCCACGGTCACCAGATTTGACCCCTTTGGAATATTTCATGTTTAGTTATTTAAAGAATAAGATTCATTCTAATCGTATCCATACATTGGAGGAATTATAACATACAATTTCGGAAACTGTAAATGACATTAGACCAGAAATATTACAAAATGTACTCGACAATATGAAAAGAAGAGCGAATTTGTGTTTGAATTTACATGGGCGGAATTTTGAGCAAATGTTGTAATTTTCAAAATTTTAAAGGATAAACATCTTAAATAAGTGTTGTACTTTTGTAATAATTTGCATTGACTAGTCTAATCTGAAATGAAGAAAGAGTACAATTGAAAATATCAACATTAGAAAACAATTTTACTGTAATTATCTTTTAATAAATTAGTATATTTCACTAAAATTGTTCCTTATCTATCATTAAGAAGAGCGTTTACCTATCGAAAACTAAAGCATCGCCGTTTCGCGTTTTTTGAATTTATTTTGTAATTTTAGAATCTCAAATTTGGGTTAGTGATGCAAAAGGCTTCAATTTCCAATGTCAAGGTCAGTTTTTTTACTAATTCATTTTCTTAAAAAAGTTATGTGTCAGAAATAACGACAAAAATGCATGAATTTAATTAATGTCTACTAACTAAGGCTGATACACAAAAGAAAAAACAACCTCCACGCGCCAGCTGCACATTTGATGAACGATATTAAAAAAGAAAAACTTTCTGCACACATTTCACACGAGGTTTTTCCAAGCTATTGCGTGGTCTATTCCCACTTTACGGTATCTCTACCGGTCCTAGCGAAGACGAAAGTCTATCGGAATCGGTCGGCTATTCCAGACTTAAGTCAAAGTGACAGTTTGTAATTAAAAAGAAATGTCATATATACCTATAATATTCGAGTGTTTAATAATATAAGTTATGGGCAAGCGAAAATTGACTTATTATAAAACATCAACAACATCAACAATTCCGTAAGTACTCATTCCTTATACATTATGTTTCCCATCTATAGTATTCCTTTATCTATGACAGAATCTGTGAATAAAACCGAAACGCTGTGACAGAACCGAATATCGTCTACCTCCACCTACTCACAACCCCTTGCGTCCACCCGTCCCGCGAGTAATACAAGATAAAGTACAATTTAAAATATCAACATTAGAAAACAATTTTATTTAATTATCTTTTAATAAATTGAAAAAATGATGTTCCTTCTTCTGAATATCTAGTTGAACCTGTATATTTTGTACGTGTGTGTTTAATTTTTGACTATGTGTGTCGAATTTTAAGTCTAACTGACCTTGTATAGTCTGTAAGTTTTGAATGCTCATATTTATTATCTTGTAGTTTTGAATATCAAATTGACTGTATGTTTTGGAACAATTTAGAACAACCGGTGCAACTGTCAGATTTACGATTTTCTAAAAAAAAAAAGTGGGGCTAACTTGACAACACACCCTTTCCAATCTTATCTATCATTAAATACTTTTTTATGTCAAAATTTCAGTGTATTTAGCAATTTTTAAGTAGGAAATTTGTTGTTGTATTTTACAAAATAGAAATAATAACAATGATTAAAAAAAATTAAAACTTAAATTCTAGTTTGTTTAATAAACGTAACTGGAAAACCACTTTACAAAATTATGTTTTTTACGAAAGGTGCAGTTGAAAGATTTCTCTTACTTTTTTAAAGGCAAACAAATTTTCGATGAGCAATGCATTTACAAACATGTAAAAATTTGACTTTACACTGAATTTATATATAAACTCTTAACATTCACACTTGCCACATTCTCTTTTATAAAAATACTATTTCATTTCTAAATCATAGACACACAATTACATCACACATTAAAAGAACACATTGCCCACTACCTGGCTTTCATCTTCTTTATCATAAACAGTCGGCCAAACCATATTTCTTTGCGTAAATGTAGTAATATAACGATCTAATGTTGAACGAAAAGGGAAAATTTTTTGACTAGATCTAAGCGTTACGTGTGCGTACTGAAAAATGTTTTTGGCAATTCTCCCACCATTACTGCGGGCTGCAGGAACATCCAAGATTATTAGGGCTCTTACTAGGGCAACCATTCACGAAATGGTACGGATGTACAATACAAAACAGTGACATTAAGCGTATAGGTACTGTACTACTTACTACTTTACACGGATTTAAATACAACTAACCGATTTCACCCGTTCAAATGTGCCTTAACAACTTTTATTGATTTTATAGTAGTGTAGAAGAAGCCATATTAAAGAGATATGTACCTATGTATATATGAAAGAATTTTCAGTAGATTGTTGTAATAGTTGAATGATCTATTTTTATGTTGTAATTGATGAGTAAAAGATTTAAAACATTTGCTTAAAATCAACGTTTTACCGGTAGAAAGCCTATGTGTTTAAAAATAAGTTATGCAGTCGCTGCCAAAACGGTTGCAACGTTCAATGTTATGTATGATAGTTTTGATAAAATGTAGTTTTATAATTTGTACTAATTTAATAATAAAAATGTCCTTATACACTTATATATCTAAATAAAATATGAAATTAATGAAATATGATATTAATATATTCTATCTTCTGCTATTTTTTGTGAAATTGGAATATACTTTTTTGTTTCGTTATACCTCAGATGTACCATATAGCGGATGTTTGTAATTGATTTACCGATCGGCAATACCCATTTTAGTGATTTTTACGTTTTATAATTTCAGTCCCTGCTTGTCAAAAATTTAATTCCTTAAGCGCAGTTTAAAGCGTTTTCTAGCAATGACTTTGAATTTAAAATGTAGTTGCAACACTTTTTTATATTTTAACTTGACACATTCACATTCATTTGTTCCTGTGTGGTGAGACCTAAGTATGTACAATGAGATCAATCTCAAGTGAAGAATGGTGGTATCTTAAAAATCCCTAGATTAGGGTATTTTCTTGTTAGACAGATACCTATCCTGAATTTTTCTATTTATTTCATACACTTACGCTCTCTAACATTGTATTCTAAATGATTTTTTTGTTATAATAATTAAAAATCTTATTTGTTCATTTCGTTTACTAATATAAAATAACATGAAACGTTTATCAAAAACTACGTGCACTTTATTACAGCTAATACTACCAACTAGACAATATCGCCAACTTAAAAATTTAGCCACTTGAGATTGATTACGTCCTACCTCACATACACTCCCGAGACAGAAAAAACAGTCACGACAGTGGATGGCGACTGCTTTTTGGAATAGTCACGGGATTGTGCTCATCGACTATCTCGAAAAAGGTAAGACAATAACGAGAATGTTTTTTATGTAATACACATCATTACATCGTATTTGAAAGGGTTAAAGAGGTAAAAGTGTATAGATTTTAAAAACTTTTATGTTGAAAAATACAACTCATTTTACTGAAAAAATACTAGTTTCTATGTTAGGCTCAAACCATCTCAGATTGCCTTCGTATATATACAGGCTCCGGCAACGAAGCGGGGACGGAAGATTACATGCTTATTTGAAAGTTAGTCAAATATTTAGTCATCGGATATTCTTGCGCGCCATCAAGCGCACGTTTTAAAAATATTTTGGTTTATACAGGGTGTTCCAGATGGAAATGCCAGACTAAAGTTGCTTTTTTTAAAATGGAACACCCTGTATATTAATAGATAAAATGGTCCGCGCTTGAAAGCTGGTTACATCGATATAATTCTGTATGGGTCTAAAGTAGATAGTTTCTGTGTTAATAATTATTTTACTTGATAAATTAATACATTTCAGTAGGCTATTCTGCATAAGGAAAAACAAAAGATCCGAAACCAACAGAATAGAATATTTTTTACTAGTATTGAGTTTCGTTGCTACGTGAAATAAATTCTGTAACTGTTCGCGTTATACAGAGAGTTCACAATTTCGCAAAATCGAAGAAATCTCGTAATTTTTAAATGGAACACCCTGTATATTATTTCCTTTTTGAATTTCTTATTAAATTTCACATCAAAGACATGTAAGACGTTAATACTATAAAAGTGACTATTACTGAGCTATTGTCGTTTTTTGATATAATTTTGCCAGTTTTGTGGTTTTAATTAATATAGTATAGTACTGACAAAATTATAGCAAAAAACGACAAGCTCAGTAATAGTCACTTTTAAAGTATTAACGTCTTACATGTTTTTGATGTGAAATTTAATACGAAATTCAAAAATGAAATAATATACACGGTGTTCCATTTGAAAAAATTGACTTTTTTGCAAAAACTAACAAAAGCATATCAGAAAACGACAGTAGCTCAGTAATAGTCACATTTAAAGTATTAACGTCTTACATGTTTCTGACATGAAATTTAATAAACAATTCAAAAATGAACTGATATACACGATGTTCCATTTATAAATTACGAGATTTCTTCGATTTTGCGAAATTGTGAACACTCTATGTATATAACGCGAACAGTTACAGAATTTATTCCACGTAACAACGAAACTCAATACTAGTAAAAAAATATTCTATTCTGTTGGTTTCGGAACTTTTGTTTTTCCTTATGCAGAACAGCCTACTGAAATGTATTAATTTATCAAGTAAAATAATTATTAACACAGAAACTATCAACTTTAGACCCATACAGTATTATATAATGTAACCAGCTTTCAAGCGCGGATCATTTTATCTATTAATATACAGGGTGTTCCATTTTAAAAAAAGCAACTTTAGTCTGGCATTTCCATCTGGAACACCTTGTATAAACCAAAATATTTTCAAAACGTGCGCTTGATGGTGCGCAAGAATATCCGATGGCTAAATATTTCACTATCTTTCAAATAAGCATGTAATCTTCCGTCCCCGTTTCGTTGCTGGACCCTGTATACTAACTGGCTCGGCAGACATTGTTCTGTTCTTTCCGGTAGGTGCCGCGAAGATTTGTTATTATGATGTTGAGTTGATGAACGCATTAACACAGATTAATGAAGTTGGTATGTTGAAATGTGGTTCATATGTCAAAATTCAAGTCTACCAAAAAAATAGCGCCATCTATCGAACAGCTGGATATATCAAATACAATTTTGTTGAGCACGCGAACATAACTGCCTAGCATAAATCATTTCGGTTAATAAATATAAAATGTATTAATAATTCGTCCACAGCGCCACCAATCGGGTCCAGATTTTGTAATCTTTTTTCGGCACTAACTTAACAAATATTGTGAATACGAGTCATTTTGGTCCATAAATATAGAACTTGTTAATAACTTGACTATAGTGCCAATTATCGAATGTTTTGACAGCCTATTTTACGCTCACTGACAATACAAATATGGTCTGCGAATATCGAGAAGATTGGTTGAGTCATTGAAAAGTTATTAAATAACTTACAGACGCACCAACAATTATACAGTGCGTGTCCTAAAGTCCCCCCCCCCCCTTCGTTATAAACGAAGTGGAAAAGAAGTTGAAACAAAAATACTAACTGTATGACCATGGCTATATTTAGCCGGACAACATCGCTGGCAGCGCTAACCTAGCAATTGCATTCAGTACTACCCTAGAACTCTTCTAGGGAAAGAAAAAGCGCTGGGAAAATAAGCGAAAAGGGAGTGGAGTTTCAAAATTTTAAATTTGAAAATATGTATATACACTTTGACTATATTGAATTTCTTTTGTTTTAATAGATCAATTTCACTATTAATCTAAACGAAATTCCATGGTTTAACTTGTAATTTAACATCACCACAGGGGATTTTCTTATTTGGATTATACGCGAAACGATAAAATTTCAAACCGTCAGACTACATCATCGCGAGTGTTATTTATATACAATCTAGTACGACCTAGCCCTGAGTTCTAGGGTTCTAGCGATGAAGCTCATAGCGCTTAGTGATTAGTACAGCCCATGTCTCGTTTTAAAAATTTGACAGATGGTGCTGTGAGCTATATCAATTTAAAAATTTTAAATTAGGAAGATATTTGGAAGATCTATTCAAAATTTATGTTTTTTTTAAATTTCCTTCATTTGTTAAAAAAACGCCGAATTTCACGTTTAGGATAATTACATCATTGTTGTGCAATCGCTTGTTCTATTGCCAAGAAGTTGAGCGTGCTCATTTTGAACATTTAATTTAAAATCACAGTGTTGTTTTTAAGATTATTTGTTTTTTTTTTCAGTGTGTGTATAAATATACAATGTGATCAATCTCAAGTGAAGGTTGCGTGGCCTACATTTATAAATTGGCAACGATGACTAGTTGGTAATATTGAGAAACACTTGTGTGTAGGTTATGTGTATAAGCGTATAATATGCACATATGGTTTTGACAGATTTGTACATATTCAAAATAGGCAGCTGTACGTATCTGTCTAACAAGAAAATACCCTAATCTAGGGATTTTTAAGATACCACCATACTTCACTCCAGATTGATCTCATTGTATATGTACATATATCATTTTAAACTCTTGAATAAAATATCAAATGTTTCATAAGTTTGAGAATCATATCCACTACGTGTCTATTTTATCAAGTGATTCATATCTAACTAAAGAATCATCTATTATGCTAAAGTCATTTTATTCGTAAAATAATAACTTTAAAACAGGAAAAAGAGCGAAGAAGTGTACTTATACTTACATAAAAAAGATCGTCCATGATTTCTTACAATGTATGCACTAACAACATATAAATGTGCACTGACGAATTATGTGTTTTAAAGAATAAAAACCGACATGACCTTAAGCGTTTTGGCATGTGACTTCATCGGCAATAATTAGTATAATGAAACATATCCTACTATATAGCAGCTAACAGTCGGATCTGAGCAGTCGTAGGTAAACGTGTGAGGTATATAATATAGTAAGGTATGCAATGTAAACTGAAGTGATGATCCATGAAATGAATTTTTTACGAAACCCTAATAATCACATTCTGCATCTAATAAACACGAGTGGTTTACTTAAGTCAATAGGAAATAAATTGTATTGATTAGGTACATAAAAATGAAGTGCCTATATAAAAATGATAACAGTGAGTACCTACTACCTGTGCACAATATACATGCTACATATTATAATGAGCAAATATCAAAAAAATATTTCAAAATAAATGCAAAATCTCGTTAATTATCTTTTACTAAATAGTGGTTAAAAGGGTAACATACAAAAATATGATTAAGTGTGTAGATTCACTAAATAAATAAAAACAGGTACTAATAACGTCTGGTATAATTCATACTATGGAATATGAGCTCTCTTAGATAAGATACCTAATCGAAATTGCATTATCCTAGCATATCAGACCAGTGTTTGTTTTGAAACTTGAAACTTATCCATTATATAATTCACATATTAAAACAGTGTTATATCGTGTTATTGTTTACGAAAATATAAAAATAAAATTATGGCTCCGTAATATTATCATCAACAGATTATATTATTGTACGTCTGGGTATATTCGTCTTGCTATAACTCCCACGTCATTAATTATTATAGATAGCTACGTTTACACTCATGTTAATAATAACACACGATGTCTTATATTTATAATTACGCAATCAGGAGATTGGCGTATTATTATCAGGTTTAGTTATGCGAGCGCATTAATTGCCATGCCCTGTTGTAAGTTCATGAACTTGGTAGCTAAACAATGCACTAGAAATAACTTAATAAGAAATTACAGCCCTGTGGCTGTTATATACCTATGTACGTTTATTTTTGCAAAATTATTAGAAACAATTATTTAAATTATATCTATACTATGCTATGATACGATGTAACAACGTGGACTTATGAAAGGACGAATTTGTGATATTTTTCACACCATGGCTGAATTACCCAACGTCTTATGGCCGGTTTTTTCAACACCGATTAAAATGCCGTAATCATTGATATAGAACGGCCAAATTTTTACCGGTGTTTGAACTATGTACCTAGATAATAGTATATTATTCAATAAGCGTGTAATGATACCTATTTCCCATGAAGATGAAATTGTAACATGAGCCGTCAGGCGAGTGTTGTAACATCTGAGTGGGTAATAGCCATTATACGCGAGTTAAATACTATACTTTATCCACAACTTAAATGTTCGAAAAAATACGAGTAAAGAATAATATTTCTATCTTCAAACGCTGTCAAAAGTTGACATTTTGACTAGGCAAACTTAAAAAAAATGCGATTTTATGTATACCGCATATTCACAACTACATATACATACACATACCTACAGCGTGTCCCAGAAATAAAAAGACAGAGTAGGAGAAATCGTAAGCTAGATTGTGTAAAAACGTACCCTCAAAATATCAAGTCTTTATTCGTGCGCAGACGGCAGAAAAAAATAATAAAGAATTCAATTGGCCTTACGCCGACCCTGGACTAAATATCCACCTGTTTCACTTTCACAATCGGTCCTTTTCAGGACCGCCATATTACTTATGTTAAAAAAGGAGGAGGAATAGATACTTCATAATAAATATCATTAATTACTTTAATTTTACACCTGCTAGAAAAAAATAATTACATTCTTGATATATACTGTAATAAAGGCTAGAAAAACTACGATTTATTGAATATTCTAGAATAATAATAATCAGCTGTTTCCGACTACAAACACATTAAAGAGCAACAACCTTCCTATTAAAAAAATAAAAACAGTCTTTTATTGTGTGCAATAAAGTGGGTCGCCCATCTGGGTCAACAACCGAGTACATAGCTGCGTTATCTAGACGCATCGGGCAAAAAATATGTTTTATATGAATGAGTACGATTTAACGCTTTTTCCCGCTTTATACAAATAAAAGCGTATTTCTCTATGAATGCGTGTTGGTTTCTATTTACAAATGAGCATTCTTACGTGTATTTATAAACATACATTCTGTGCCAGGTCCGTAACGTAATTTTTTTTTATCTAAAAAACATAGAAAATTAAATTTTTAATTTCTTCGTTATTGCGGTATATTTGGGCCTGTTTCTGTTCGGACTTTACATACCTGGTACTCCGTCTTTTTATTTCTGGGACATCCTGTATATGTTTGTTCAAAAATACAAAAGATGAATAGATAAAGGAGCAACATTATTTATTAATAGTAACGTTTTTAATACACAAAAAAATAATTTATATAATAATTATTAATCCTTACATTACAGTTGTTAAAATTAGTAATATTAATCCATCGAAGTGTCATTATTATTCATCAGTATTTAGTAATGGGTGGCATTACTTGATAGAAATCGTATATTTAATACATATATTACTTAAGGGTCCTATATAGTGATCTGTCAACAATGGAAAAATAGCAGATTCTAGATGCAAGATGTTTTTGTTGATTTTAAATTTGGAGAAAACCTTTCAACGTCAACTTATGAAGAATTTAGTAATCTACTCCGCTGAAGAATCAAATTCAGAAAAGAATTATCGGATTAAAGAAAATTAATTAATATGTCAAAATATTAAAAACAAGTTTTCTCAAAAATCCTTCGGAGGAGATTTGTTTGCTTGGGTTCCCGTTATAAATTGAATAGAAAGCTACCCCGCTCTGCACTTATTTTTCGTTCAACTATTCTTTACTTTTTTTTAAATGAATATAAAATAAATTAAAATTAGGCAACCCACATTACAATGAATTGTTATTCTAGTAAAAATCTTTCCCGCGGTTACAAATGTGTATTCGCTTAGATATTGCGTTATTATTTCAAATATGTATTATACAGGCCAATCCAAATTAAGTGTTCACCATTGGTAACTTTGTTATTATTAAAGATACAAGATTGTTTAAATTAGCAAACTTGTAGTACTTTTAACGCTCTTTAAGATGGAAGAATAAAAAAAAGAAATGAGCAACGCGTTTTCGAGTTTTGCCGAAAAATATTTTTTTTCAAATGGAAACTCCTGTATATTATATCATTTTCTGCTAGAACTTTAATTTTTAAACAAAAAAACTTATAAGAAATTTTTTACTGGGATTAAAAATACTTGAGTTATAATGAATAAACGAAAACAGCTAAATTAGTTTTATAAACTTTATTTTATACATAAACTTATCATTAAAAGAAAATAAAAATCACTGATTTTTTCATAGAAGATGTTCAAAAATACCACCTTGTAGTTCAATACATTTTTGTACACGCTTCCGAACTTCTCGAACTGCCTTCAGTATGGTCCTACCATCTATTTGGTTTTCTTCACTAACTGCAATCTTTAGGGCGTTTACGTTTTCGTACCTTTGCTTATAAATCTGGTTCTTTAAATAACCCCATAAAAAAAATCAAGCGGCGTTAAATCTGGCGATCGGGGAGGCCACTGAATAGGACCATTTGTTCCTATCCATGAAGTGTTAAAAATAGTATTTAGAAGTTGATGAGTACCTCTGTAGTTGTGCGCAGGTGCACCATCCTGCTGAAAATGCAGATTCTGTCTACTTATGAGATCCAGATCGTCTAAGAAATTATTCAAAATTTCAGTCAAAAATTCTATGTACCTTTCACCAGTTAGAGTGCCCTCATAAAAGAAAGGACCAACAATCCATGAACCGATTAAACCGCACCAAACATTAATACTGAAACGGACTTGTGGACGTCTTGGATTTACTAAAAGAAGATTTTCCTTTGACCAGTAATGATGATTTTTTTATTGTACTTTCCAGAATTTGAGAAATTCGATTCATCGGTCCATAAAATATAACGAAAGTTGTTTACATTTTGGCGACAAAAGTTAAGATACCAGTGGCAAAAAAACATTCTTCTCTCTGGATCCCCTGGCAAAAAAACCTGAACTGGTTTGTAATTATAAGGGATGAATTTGTGTTTCTTCAGAATCCTATGCACAGTACCGTGACTCAAATCAGATTCATTGACAATATCTAGTATGGAATTCTCACGGTTGGCCTCAAAATATGCGATAACTGCAATTTCCGTGGCCTCGCTTTTTATAAAAGTCCTTTTTGTCCTTGTTTTGGCAAAAACACTCTCATTGCCTCTAAATTTTCGGTAAAGTCTCAGAAAATATTGCTCATGTGGTTGTGTTCGGAGTGGATATAATTCAGCGTAGTGTTCTTTTGCCCTCCTAGAGGATTTTCTGCACACTAAATAAGATTCTAACATATCACACTTTTCTGAATGGGTAAAAATCATTTTTTTGTCAAATTAATAACTAGCACAATGAAACTTATGAGTGAAAAACTAATAAAACTGTACTAATATTTGACGTTTGGTAGAAAGACTTATCGTCGTTTTCATAGATACATAGAAATGCACTTGACTTAGCTGTTTTTGTGTATTCATAATAACTCAAGTATTTTTAATCCCAGTAAAAAATTTCTTATAAGATTTTTTGTTTAAAAATTAAAGTTCTAGCAGAAAATGATATAATATACAGGGGTTTCCATTTGAAAAAAAAAATATTTTTCGGCAAAACTCGAAAACGCGTTGCTCATTTGTTTTTTTTATTCTTCCATGTTAAAGAACGTTAAAAGTAATACAAGTTTGCTAATTTAAACAATCTTGTATCTTTAATAATAACAAAGTTACCAATGGTGAACACTTAATTTGGATTGCCCTGTATATTCCCTATGTGTAATAAGTACTCGGATATCCTTGGCTTATTAAATTATGTGCTATGCAACCAATATTACATTTCCGATCCACTATATAGGACCCATAAGATTTTTTATTCAGAACCGAACGAAAAATTTATACACACGTTATATAAAAGTATTTCTTGAAATTAATTAATAATTATTGACATCAGTGATTTAGTGATTGTATTGCTTCTTCTATAAATGAAATAAAAAGTAAAAATAAAAATAGCATAATATTGAATGTGTGACGTTCATTGATGTGTGACAAATGTGGAAGATGTTCGATATTTTTCTCTGAAGTAATTGCCGATCTGGGTTTGTTTAGTGTGTGGAGAGAAGGAAGCTGAAACAAAGAATCTTCACGGGTCTCTTGAACAATTTATATATCTTTTTATAAAAAAAAAAACAGAGACTGTCACTGTTACAACACAGACTTACTTCTGTCCGATTTTAGTTTTCTGGAAAACATTGCTCGTGTTATTTAAAAAGCTTCAAGAGGAGTTAAAGTAAGCACAAATCATGGTGAGAAATAATAAGAAATAAACGGACTGTGTAATAAGCCACACTCATGTTAATCTCGTAAAATATATTCCATGTATTTTATACAACCAGACAAACAGATTTCGATAATTTCCGTCAGGTAAAACCTCCACTAGAGTAAAGATCAATTTGCGCGAATGTAAATTGGACTCGAGTTACGCTTGATATAATCAATTAAAACTATCAGTTTTCAAAACACTTAGTCAATCACAAATGGAAAACGAACACACTTAAGGCGATGAACATTGTTGGTAAGTAGCGATCCAAAATAACAGATAAGAAAGTATTGTGTTCCATCATGAATGGTAAATGGTAACGCAAGACTATTTACTGATAACATATCAAAAGTTCATAAGACTGGAATGATATGAAATACTTCAAGAAGAATACCGTATACATACTCTCTTATTATTAAATATCTATGCATCTGAGACCTTAAATGTACCTTAAGATTATTTACTAAATGGTTTTCAATAAATATTTTTTTCTCTTAGATCTAACATATATAGTGACATATATTTAATTTAGGTAGGACAATTGACATGTCAGAACCCTCAACGCTATTATTGCATTACTTCAATAGGTAAAATTATTTTACCTTTGAAATAAAACTCTAAGAGAACCTACTACTATTTCAAATATAATATACTTTTAACAGCGTTTGGGGTCTTCAATTAGCAATAAGGCATATTCGAATTCTACAGGTTAAGTGATTACTATTGTAAAAAAAATGATTTCCGTATGTTACCTGGAATGCTGCATTTTCGCCATCCATAATATGCACAGCCAAAATGAAAATTAACTTCAAACGCTCTCTAAATTAAAATTGTACGGTAACACGACGTGGCCACGATACTAATTTGACAATGATTGTAGCTGTCAGTAAAACGAGCTTAGTGTGCTTATGTCGTATTTTACACGAGTTTATTCATAACGTACGATAGTTAAATAAAAACTGCATAAAAATAATGATATCAGTGTGTAATCTAACACTTATATGCATAGTACATATTATGCAGGTACTTAGCACGCGCTATAAAATACCACATAGTCGTAATGGAATAAGATTATTATTAGATATAAAAATAGGTTAAAATACGTTGAAGGTATGCCAGTATAAAAATAAATTGGATAAATTTGAACAAATAATATTTTAGAAATAGTAACAAACTTAACAAATTAATATTTAATCATAGCTCCGTTCTTCTCTATGAGGGATGTTAATCGTCTAGGCATAGACGCAATCAGGTTTTGGCAACACTCTTGTGTTAAATTTTAACATTCCTGATTTCTGTTATTTATAAGCTCTTGCCTGTTTTTGGGGCGAAAATTTGTCCGGCGCATCCTATGTACAGTTCTGTTCATAAATAAGTAGGACAGCGATTGTACATCTATTCATGTGTCAATTATGGTATAAGTTCACAGGACTAAACACTTGTCCTACTTTTTTTGCACACAACTGTACCATTAAGCCCCATACATTTTCTATGGGGTTAAAATCTGGGCTTCTCGAAGGGCACGGTAAAACATTAATATTATTTGTTCTCAACCAGTTTTGTGCAAGTCCTGATGTGTATATTGGACAATTGTCCAGTTGGAATATAAAATTATTGTCAGGAAAGAGCGGAACAACTGATGGTAACATAGCATCTTGAAGAATGTTGTGAACATACATTTTTGCATTGAGCCTTTCTTCTACAATACATAGTACCCCGGACCTAGCGCACTAAACCAACCTCACACATTAACTGAAAAACGTTTAGAGTTACATTGTTGAGTATATTTTTCTTCAAAACGTGTTTCTGGGTCTATAGACTTTTACTCTACCGTCTTTATTAGATTTGAAAGTTTTTTCATCAGAAAATACTACCATATTCCAGAAATTTTCTCTTTCAAGAAATTCTAAAACAAATCCTACCCTCTGTTCTCTATGGAAATCGGTAAAGAAAGGTTTCATGACTACATAATAGTCGTCCAATTCAGTAGAACGAATTCGTCGATGTGCAGTGCTTTGTGATGCTGGAAAATTCGTTAGATTAATTGCTTCTACAGCAGTGGCCATAGGCTCTCAAAAAATTAACTAAGTCCTCATCTTCTTGATCATTTGTAGTTTTAGGCCGACCCGAACCCACCTTTTGTTTTCCCATTTTCTTTTAATTCTCCAGATACTACTTCCTCCCACACTAAAATCTACCGCTAAATTCATAATTGTCCTACCAATCACAACATAATAAAGAATCTACAAATACACCGTACAACATACCGCATGTGTAAAATCATATTGGGGATAGGATACCGCATGTGTCAAATTTCATTAGCTATAGGGATTCAATGTTGCGTGCGATTTAGGCGGCAGTCCCACTGCATACACAACCATTGAGCGCCAGTAACTGACATCGACATACATCGACTAAAATTTTGTGGTACGGTCTCACTGGGAAAAGTATTCAAACAAAATTTAAGTTTCGCGCGCAAAAATTTCATTCAAAAAAACTGGCAGGACATAAACTATAAACACAAACATAACCTCAGACGTCATAACTAGGATCTTTTTCCTACTTCTTTAATTACAAATGTCAACTAATTCTTCTTCTTCTGATACTGAAAGCATAACAGCTTACCACTGGTATAAGAAAAACTGTAAAAAGCATAGAAAAGTGTGGGTACGTCAAATATTTGCAAATAGAGAGGATTTAGAATTTCACCGTTTAATCCCTCAACTTTTAAATGATACAGAAAAATTCTACAATTATTATAGAATTAATATTCAATGTTATCGTATGTATCTTAATTTCAAAAGTAGAACCATTGTTTCATATTTCTGTTTATATTTTAAAAAAATAAACCAAAACACAATCAACAGCCCTTCTGCGCATGTGCCCAGTCGTCGATCATCAACTAAAATTAGAACCTGTCGAAAATTATAAACCGATGCATGCCGGTTGTTGTTGAACGATCGCCGTTAATCGATGCAGTCGGACTGCTGCGGATACTTTACTCATAACCTAATTTTAATCGATGACCGCCGGTGGACATCGCTTTATCAGTGGGACTGCCGCCTTATGCGTATACAAATAATATGTGGCAACGTGTGTCACCCCTACTCTCCGTCACCAATCCCGGCAACAATCGACATTACAACGACTTTCTCCGATCTCCCCACCAGATTTTGCATTCAATCTTTAGCTGCGAACACGTTGCGATCTAGTCTGCCATAAAAGCCGTCTTATTACTGGAACGGGAAACATCAAATGGCCGCCGCGATTTCCTGATCTAGTAGTTTATTATTATTTTCAGAATTCTTTTTTATTTACCTTATTTTTAATTTTATTAGAATTACGCTTTTGTTTGTGTCATGCAGCGTGAACGCAGCTTAATAATTTTCTGCATTTACTGAAAGGAAAAAGAAAAACAAATCTTGCAACGCGTAAATATTATTTCTGAACGCATTACAAACACCCAAGCCAATGGTCCAACAGTTACTTCTATAACTTGAGCTTGTATCGGTCGCGCTCGCATTGGAGAGAAAAGTAGGGATGCCATGTTGTCACGTATTGCATGAATTAATCGCCTATGGCTAATGAAAATTGACACATGCTGTATATGTATGTATGTATACTAGGCACACCGGCAACAACGCCCAATCATGGCCATAGTCATGGTACAAGGAAACAAGGTGTGCTTTTGCGCATCTCTGGATGACGCGCATTTATCGAAAAAAATGTCACTTGACAACTCTGACAGAAGTCACTGACTGAACTCACTGACAGAAGTAACTGACAGAAAGCATTTTCCAAGACTCCCTTTACCAACTAAAATTGTATCTGGAGATCGTGTCTGATCGTGTCGAACAGTGTCGTTCTGTGTTTGTGAGACGAGGGGTCAATGGTAACAATGCCTGCAAATTATTAAATGGTACTATAGTGGTCATTCTACAAAGGATTGCATAAATTTAATTCCGCAAATATTTGCAGACAGACCCGTACCCTGTGAGCAAAGCATATTACATATTTTGAATAGCTTTGAAAAACGTCTTTGTTTAAATAATTGCACAAAGTGTAATCCTAGAGAGGCAAATCCACTAAAAGCTGAGGAACGAGAAGAGCGGGATATAATGATTTGTAGCACTCTCGAAGTAGAGGATACACGCTATCTACCAAATGATTTCTTTTTGTGGGATACATCAAAAATAAAATATACAGTGCACAAGCTGGCAGGCTAGAAAACTTAGATATTTTGAGAAGGCTAATAATAGAGGCTTTTGAATCCGTAACAGTCGATGTGATTCGTAACGTGCTAGAAAATTTTTATGATAGGCTCGGACATGCCTTGCTGCTGAAGGAGGCATTTTTGAACCTATGCAATAACATTTTATTTTTTAGTATTGTTTAGAGTATATTTTTTATTTTCATTAGAATTCCGTTCTTAATAAGTTTATATAATAATTTACTAAGAATTAATGTTTAATTAGAATTGTGCTTTTATTTTCTTACTGTGTTGTATAGTATTTCTGTTAAAAAGGACTTTATTGAAATAGTGTCCTGTGAATTCACAACTTTATTGAACTGGTAGTACTAGAGGTCGAATGCGCGTCATCCAGAGATGCGCAAAACCATATCTTGTTTCCTTGTACCATGACTACGGCCACGATTGGGCGTTGATGCCGGTGTGCCTAGTATACATATATCCTATCCCCAATATGATTTTAAACATGCGGTATATAAACTAATATTTTGTCATGGCACCATCTCATATATTGTTCAATCGCGAGGGAATAGATGCATATAAGTTTCTTATAATACTTTCGTTTTCTGCTACTTCTTGCCATGCTTCAATTATTGCATTCTCTTAGCACTAGAGCGGTATCATGATCTAAAGAAATCCTTTTCCAACCGCTTCCTTGTTGTTTATTAATTGTTTGTTCTTGGCAGCTCGGAAATAATTTGAAGATTATGTTGATTACACAATTTTCTTGGTATTATTATATTAGTACGTGAAGAAAAAGCTTTGCACCCCTTTTTGAGCAAATTGCTCACATGGCGGAGTATGAGATTTGGCATAGTTAAAGTTCATATGGAGCAGAATGATAAAATTTATGTATAATATGTGTTACAAATACATTAATAGTTATTTATTAAACAAGGGAAAAAAGTATTAGATTTTAGCTCGAGGTAATGTTTAATTAATAAAATACCGAGAGCTAAAATCTAATTTTTTTCCCGTGTATAAATACACTATTTTTTTCTGTGATGGGGAAAAACGACGATTTAATATTGAAAAAAACACGTTAATACTATATATTAAAGTCAGAAAATCAATCGATGTGACATTTGAAGGGACATTACACCTGCGTTGCTAAGGAAACCTGTAAAGTATTCAAATATCTGTCAATTTAACCGGGAAAAAAGTGTTCACTTTCTTCCCCGGTTGGAAAAGTGACATTTTGTTACCTGTCAAGAAAGATAAAATGTCAAACTTTTTTCCCGTCGCAGAAAAAATTAATTAAATAAAACATCCATATGTCTATCGACATTTAAAAGTGTCAAAGTTCATATGGAGAAGAAGTGTAGAAAGGTAAAATTTATGTATAAGTGTTACAAATACATTAAATTAAGAAAATAAAAAGGTCGAATTTCGACCACTAGGCGACCACTAGTTGAGTGAACCAGATTCACATAGAAAAAATAGCTGTTCTGCACGCAACTGTACTACGTGCTTTATTTCTTAAGTTGGTGTTACGTGGAACCGACTCTTAGTGATTGTCTTAACAAATTTCGTTTTTTACTTATTTCCCTTTTCTTTCGCTAAGGATAAAAATTTAAAAAAATGGGTGTGCTTAAGACCACACGGCAGAAGTGAAAACTTCATCAAGGCGAGGTTAATAATACGAAATACAACTTTTCTTTTCGTTCTATATTCATTTACATTTCCATTTTCGTTCTATATTACATTTAAAAAATATATATTTATTATTATTGTGTATACATTATTTTAGTACATTTCGCTCGGTCTGATCAAGTTTTCACTTCAAAAATTCATACGTACGCATGTATATATACAAATAGACGATATAATTCTCATACGAGTACCCGCGCTGGTCTAGTGGTAACGTGCCGGCCTCATACCCGGGCGGCTCGGGATCGCATCCGCACGCGGACAAGAATTTTTCAGAAAAGAAAAATACAATATTTCGCGTATTTATTCTATAAATTGAAATTAAATACCGCTAGTTAGTGTTATAATACAAAGCCGAGCGTGAAACGGTTGCCGAGCGAGTATAGCAGGGACCGGCAGAGACGCGTTAATTATATCTCTCTCGCTCCCTTAGTCGACTCGTCTCGAGCCGACTTTACCCGAACGAGCGTTACATTCCGAGCGTGACGGCTCAGTCTCGTTCAGTGCCCAGCAATCAATGCATCAACGCACCCATAGAAGTTTTCACTTCAAAAATACAAAATATCGTATCGGGGACATGTTTATTATTATGTCTGTTCTCGGAATCTCTTCTTTGCTCTTTCTCTAAACCTGTTGCTGTTTTGTTCGAAGACATTTCATTAATTTAATTTCTAAATCTTTAGGAACTGGTTTGATATATTAGATTTGAAAAATTCTAAGTCATTACGAGTTGCACTGAGTCACCATTAGAATTATCTGTCATTCTGTGTGCCAAATTTCACGGCTGAAACTGCTGAAAGTGCGATAGATTCGTCTGACGATAGAACATATATGAAGTAGCCGATTTAATAATAAGAAAATTTCTTACTGAGAATGAGTAAATTAATTACAGATAGCCGTTTTCTGTATACATATAGCGTATATTTATTATATATACGTCTAATCATACTGAATTTGTACATTCAGGTGTATGGTGGTGATAGTGTTCCTCAAGTGAAACGCCTGTTTTTCTAATAGATAATTGCTTGGAGTCAGACGATTCTATATACCTAGTTACTCATAAAAGGCTGTTCAAATAAACTGAATACGGAACTGGTGTTTAGTGAAGCACCGAAAGGAAAGTCTAGAATTACACTTAATTATTGCATTCTTAAGCAGTTTATCACTTTTTCACTATTTTTATAAAGTAATTATGACATATCACAAAGATTTTCTAAATTAAAAGCAACAAATACAAAATATGTATGTACTTTCTAAATTTAAGGGCCCACTTTAATAACCTGGAAATTCAAAATTCATGTTGTAGCACACTAAGCTTAAATGCGTTTTTTAATTGTCTAGCTATTCCTTTTCCTTTATTTGTATTTATTTATTCTCGCCATTTGGCATCAGCGGCATTGACTTGCCATATTAAATTATTTTAGATACTTATGTTAGTTTACATAGTGAAAAACCAATACAGAATTGGAATTCAATCAACAACGATAATAATAATATAAGGCCACAACAATTATAAATAAGTTTAGCTAAGGTAGGTATATCTGTGGAAGTTTAAATTACAAAATATATAAACATGTACAAATGTTCATTTCTTCAAGCAAATTTCTAGCATAGATTCGGAAGGTATCGCGTCCATTAGTGTTCGGAAAACATTTGTTAATAAAAACATCATAAATGTATTTGCTACAACTTTGCGTGTGATTTCTAAGTAGTTTAATGATCGCCGTAGATGTAGATGTTAAAAATATTTTATTGGGGAAGCCATTAAAACTATTTTAATCCTAAATTATGGAAACGTGTTTTTCAATACTTGGAATTTTAAAATTTAAAAACCCAAATTCAATTTCTTTAAGTACGTCAATATTTATTAGTAAAAAAGATTACAATGTGCTTATACTAAATGGGTTTGTTACGATAGAAAGATAGGTTCGGGATAATCCATGAAATGAGTTGTTTAGTTTAATGCTATTTCTTTTACTATAATTAATAACAGAGAAAGACACGACACAATTTATTATTAAATAATTCTTAATAAAACGTACCCTTTTTCTACAAAAATCACTATACTTATACAACGCGAACACTGCAGCAATAAGTGTGGTTATGTTTGTCTGTCGGTTGAGTCAATGAGAAATGAAACGATGAATGAAGGACAAGGGCAAAGAAGGTCACTAGCACGCTAGTGAAAACTCCACGTTGATGAATGGGAAAGAATCTATCGGAATCAATTAAATATAAAACTTATTTTTCCTTTCATATAATTTAATCAAAAACGCAGCGTCTAATTTTAAAATAATTGTCCTTTCCCCTTAAGACTTCAATAAACATTTAAAAAAAAATAAATTTTTATATTTATACTAAATTTGAATAAAACATGTATGTTTTATTTAACTATTTTATTTAAGGGTGAAAATTAGATCATATTCGAGGGATTAGCATGTTATCATGCAAACTGTTAATCCAAATTTTTATTCTCAAATATTAAACAATTTATTAAAATTCAAAAAAGTTAAAATATAGAGAATATTAAACGACCGAAATTAAAATGTTTGTATACTATTAATGTAACTTATAAATTATACTTACAGCAGCAGATCGGTCTCAATATTGTATTTCTTCTTCTTCTTTGCGAAAAATTTGTCCGTGTAGACAGTCACTAATTTCAAAACAGCCTTGTGCTTAGTAATTTTCACGTGAATATAAAAGAAATGAGTAAGTGCTTATCCACAATTGAATGTAATAAACACTGAGTATTTTTGACCTCTACATACATTTTTATCAGTGTCGGGCACCTTCGCTACAAGTACTCTAATCATCCCATAATCATTTATAACCATTATTTATCTTCATGCAAATTATACTATATGATCGAATTTAAATGTTTCATATTCAGCGCCAAAAACATTTTTTAATTCCAACTTAAGTTGGTATTATACATGAGTAAAGCGGCACCATTGAGAAAAAATAGGTAGGGAGACGACGTCACGTGATCAAACCGGGTACAGGTCCGCCATATTGATACTACACTTACGTCAAACAGGTAGTGTTGGTAAAAAGTGGAGTGTTTGTTAAATGCATCGTGTATTAGAGTTATATAATAAGTTAAATATTAAAAGACATTATGGTTTCTTGTGCTCTACGTAGCTGCAACAGCAGAGACGGCGTTGATAAGAAGAATTCGTCTGGAATAACATTTCATAGGTTAGTGTAGGCCTGACAGATTATAATTTTGAGTAGTCCGGACACAGTGAGGCAGCCATATTGGTGCCACACTTAGCCCCGCCCAATGCTCCCGTTTTGAGAGTACAGCAAAGATGCTTTACAGCGTCTCCATAGTATTTTTCCTCAATGGGGCAATGCAATAGGATGCGCGTAAAATTTTTATTTCTTTCATCCAACCCTGTATATGAATATGCAACGGATGAATTACATATTTTCTAATTATTATGGATTCTCCAATTTGACTACTCACTGACGACTAATTTTCGTAGTACTAGTATGGTGGTGTTCGACTACACTCGCAAGTACCGTCAATTGGGGTGACTTGATACGCCAGGGTGTTTTGATACGATTTGACGGATTACCCTTTCTTAATATGTCTAAAATATAGAGCCATCCTCGTTAACAGTTCATTTGTCCTAGATTGTCGCTAGCGACTATATGTGAGTGATCCCTATTGTTTCTGGCGCCACAAAGCTAAAACACGTGCTCCAGTACCGGCTTAAATCAAGACAAAACAACGTCGTATATCTGGTGGTCCGAAAACTTTGATCTGTAGCTACGGTTGTATAAGTTAGATTTTCATGAAATTTGGTGGTAAGTTAGCTTATATGTCATTTAGCAATATTACAAAGTTTCAAAGTAAAAAAACTAAAGTTAATAATTTTGCAAATAAAATAGTATATTTGGTTCCAGGATGGGGTGACTTGATACACATGTAAAATGCCAAGAAAACACCACAAAAAGTGCCCTGGGACACGCAGATATGCATCGTATTCGGTAGAAAATTTGAATAAGGCGTTGGAAGATGTTAGAAGCGGGAAGTTAAGTTTACGGGGAGCCAATGTAAAGTACAGTGTTGACAAAATGAAAATCCATCGCTGTTTGAAAGCGAAAAATCAAAAGAAGTATGGGGGACAATTAAATTAATTCATAGTTAATTGTCAAACATTGACAATTAACTATTAATTAATTTAATTGTAACCTAACTATAAGCGGTGTAAACGGCCGTTAATCATAAGTTTGCATTGGCTATGGAATTTTCTAACGTAGAAAAGCGTGATATGGTTGAATGTTACATTCAGTTAATTGTAACCTAACTATAAGCGGTGTAAACGGCCGTTAATCGTAAGTTTGCATTGGCTATGGAATTTTCTAACGTAGAAAAGCGTGATATGGTTGAATGTTACATTCAGTGCCAGAGAAATTCTACTAGAGCTGCTGAAGTTTATTTTAAAAATTATTTTGATCGATGTCAGCCGTGGCTACCTACTTTTAAGAGATTATGGGATAATTTAGCAGATTATGGTTCGTTCGTTAAACCAAAATCAAAAAAAGGGATGGATGAAGATAGAGAAATAAACATATTAGCATGTGTCGCTCAGAATCCATCTATATCGACCCGACAAATTTTAACAGAAATGGGCTCCTCTCAACGCACTATTGTCAGAGTGTTGAAGAAGCATAAATTTCGTCCCTACAAATTATCAGTATCACAAACTTTACATGAAGGTGATAACATCAGACGAATAGCTTTTTGTAGATGGTTTAAAGATCAGTGTCAAAACGATCCACACTGCTCAATGAAAATATTATGGACTGATGAATTTCGTTTCACAAATTGTGGAATGTTTAATAGGCACAATGAGCACATAATATGGTCTCAAACAAATCCGCTTCACGTTGAACATAGGAGACCACAAATTAAATTTGGGTTTAATGTTTGGGGTGGTGTTATAGGATCAACTGTTCTTCCTCCTTTTATTTTTGATGGATCACTAACTGGCAATCGTTATCTTAATTTTTTACAAGATTTCGAGGAAATGTTAGATAATTTAAATTTAAGAACCCGAGCAATGCAATGGTTTCAACATAACGGAGCGGCTCCGCACAATCAACTGAATGTTATAAATTATTTAAATTTGAACTTCCGTAATCAATGGATAGTACGAAATGCACCCATTGAATGGCCGGCTAGATCCCCTGATTTATCAGTTTTGGATTTTTTCTTGTGGGGTGTACTAAAGGACACAGTATACAAAAGAACATATGAAACAATCGACGATTTAAGACAAGCTGTCTTAGTTGCTTTTAATAACATTGGTAGGCGTAAAGTACGCAATGCTACAAATTCTGTTGTGAAGAGATGCAATTTGTGTATTAATAATAATGGAGGTATCTTTGAACATTAATAATGTTGTGTGCCCTTAATAAAAGTTCTTATAGTTTTCATTTTATTACTACATAAGATTTCAAAATAAGTTTTCGTTTGGTTTGTATTTTATCAGTTCGAAATTCAATTGTTTTCCATAAAAACCATAAAAATGTCTATATCCTCTTTATTTTTTAAAATAACCATATCAAACCTTATATCATTGTAATCAGCAAAAAATAAGCTTTTTAATGATGTCAAAACCAACTATGGTTTCCATTTAAAAAAACACAAGTTTGTGTCATAACTCGATAATGGCGAACGAAAAAAAAATATTAGCTACATAGTTTTATTTGGCGTAAAATTATCTAAAACTTTTGTCTGAACACTTTTTCTCTAAAATTACTATTAACGATGCTAAGCATGTTTAAAGAAAAACGTAAAATTTAGTTTTCTTTGAATATCTAATAAGCCATGAAAGTTATCGGAGAAACAAAAGCAGTTTTAAATCAAATTCGGGGTGACTTGATACACCAACATTTTCTTTTTCTAAACCTAAACTAAAATTTATAACGTTAATGGCACTTTGACTATATAAACTAGAGATCGAGACTAAACTTTTGAAGGGTATATGAACTTCCTAGGTCTATCCATTCCAAAACTACAAGCAATTGAATTTCAAAAATGTATCAAGTCACCCCAATTGACGGTACTATAAACGTCTTATCCTCACCAGTTATTGATTTTGTCCGCTCTTTTCTCATATTCAATACATTCTGTTCACTCAAACCGTTCCTTTACACTTTCGAAAGTTTCTGGCTACCAAGGATCGCTATGCATAAAATCTGGATGCTAGCAATGAGTTTCTTTCAGATTCACACAAAACGTCAATCATATCTATTAACTTTTCATAAGAATAATTCATTTGGATGATAACTAATAGCGCTGCTTTTATAAATTTGACATAAATGTTTACCGTCGCCGCATTCCAGCCTTTATTGGACAAATATTTGGGTGCATAGAAAAGCGCACGTAGTTCTTTATTTGACCGCTTATTGCTCCTATAGTGATTATCTCAGATATTGCAAAAGATAGGTTTAGGACATTATTAACAAAAACGAAAGGGAATAAAAAAGGGAACAAAATGCCACAATAAAATACCGGGTGTTTCATTTAAAAAAAAAAGATTTTGGTATGTGAAAATTTCAGTAAGTAGGCTTTGAAATATTGTCGAGTGCAACTTATACCAAATGATGCAGAATTTTCTTGGCTACAAGCACCACCAAAGTCAATGTTTTTACTTTTAAAAACCATGAAAAAATGTTTTTTCTGAACACGTGTTTTCGCCAAAAATTAATAACTCAAAAACTATTGGCACAATTTTGAAAAATAAACAGTTAAATAGACAATTTAAAACAGTACTAGAAAATCAAAAAATATGTCATTTAAAAAAATCTAGTTCCATACATTTCCGGTGAAACCGGAAGTTTGTCAAAGCTTGAAGTATTTTTAGATCATGCGCCCCAATCAACCATGAATCTTCCACTAATTGTTTTTTCTTTTATTTAAAACACAAAAGAGCAATCGAAGAAGTGGCTACTAATGACTCACCCTGTATATATTTGAATACATGTTTTACCATTGCTCCTGTTTGTTTTCTTTAAAATCGATTTATTTAACACCATACTATAGGTAAAAAGTATACCTATTTAAAAATTGCATGATATATACTTTCCTAGTTCAGTCAAGTCAATGTAGATGGCCCTATAATCGTCGTAAAACTCAATTTCAGAAGAAAGACGGTATGATTTTAACTGAAATAAAATTTAAAAAATACTACATCCATCTATGTACATATTTTTTTTTATTAAGAAATTCAATTACACTTCTCATATTTTAAAAATCATCAAGTTATCATTAAAAATTACAAATTTAAAATAAAACATTTCAAAAGTGAAGCCATCATGGGTGGTGCAATGTTTGTCGATGATGTCTCCTCAAAGAACTTTTATCAGTGAATGATTTATCACAATCCCTACACTTAAATGTCTTTCCAGTATGCGTCACTAAATGCCTACTCAATCCCGAAGCGTGACAGAAAACTTTCGGACACAAAGTACAATAATGCAATTGTATTTCAGATGGATGAGGATTCAGATGCGTTCTCAAATGAACTCTTAAAGGCTCTTTCTGGGTGAAGCCTTTCGGACAATGCGGACAATTATAGGGTTTTTGTCCGGTATGTGTCATATGATGTCTTAAGAGGATCTCTTTCTGGGCGAAGCTCTTCTGGCAAATCTCGCATTGGAAAGGCCTTTCGCCAGTGTGTATTCTTTCGTGTCGTATTAGAGCAGAACGTGTTGGAAACCATTTCTCACAGATACCGCAACTGAAACCTCTTTGTTGCATGTGTACAGACGCATGTCGTCTCAGTTGAATCCTCCTGGCAAAAGTTTTCGGACAATCGGGACATCGAAAAACTTTTAATTCTCCATCCTCGTTCAATTCCGGTGCTTGATTTAGCATCGCCGGCAACATTTCTTGGTCATCTTCCGTCATTAGTTCCATAACAATAACAGATCCGTCTTCGGTTGTGACTTGTACTTGTGTTGGCTTGCCTGGTTGCTGATCGACTTTCATTTGAAGTTCGCCTGATAGATTCAGATTGGGATGAGATGCTAAGGTGGTTTTGACTGCTTCAGCAATTGCTTCTAAGTCTTGATCTTCAATTTGATCCTCTTCAACACCTTAAAATTTAAAAAAATACAAATCAAGTAAACTACGTTTAAAGTACAAAATAAACGAACAGAATATTTGGTTCCTACATAAGTGCAAAGAACAAGAAGTTACACCCAAACATATAGGAATCAAGACCAACCACAACAAAGCAGAGCAGCATTCTTAGTAGTAGAGGCAGAAAAGAAAGTTTGGATTAAAGAATAATTGAAGAAACCATACAGTATAAGGGATAGTTTATAAATAACGCCCCTCTACTTAATTTAAAATTCAAATTTGTCCGCCCCCTCTCAGAATGAGATTAATTTTTATATTGATATATATATATATATATGTATATAGGAGCTAATATGTACTTTGAAATTGTATTTTCATGCACCTGATGAAGCCACAGTGTGGCGAAACATATGTCTGTGTGAACATTACAATTTTTTGAAACTAAACAATTGTGTTTTATTATATATACATATATACAAATCAAGTACCCTCATAATACTCAAATTCTCTTTTATATTCGTTTTAGTTATTTTTTCTGGACTCTATAGGCGTTTTCGGAAAATGTATAGCATTAACCTGACCCGGTCAGAAAGTACCTGATAGGTTCACCAATTTTACCGAGTTATTTAAAACACTTCCGAACGCAATTTGCGGCCATGTAACGTAACATAAACGTAACCTATATTCTTAGCTTAGATTCTGTACCAGCAAAATGAAATAAGAAATGAATACCACAGTGAATATTCCAACTCCAGATACTCGTAAAATAGTTTTATTAGCAAGTTTGCTTGAACTTGAATCTGACGATGGCATAATCTGTATAAAACTTATCGCAAAGAGGAATAAGGAGGGAGTTTGCATTTAAAACTATAAAGTATGTAGTTGTCGCAAAATACAATTTAATTTGAATTTATCAAGGCTCTTTTTAAATTTGTTTGCTGTAAAAGTAAATGAAAAAGTTTTGTGCATTGACATTAACGCTTTGTAAGGTTATATCCGGAGAGGGGATAAAACAACCTACCCTACTCACTTACCAGGGTTATGAAAACCGAAAGGGTTGTTGAACTTGGTTATTTTTTCGATTTTACGAACACGGTTGTTACAGGGTTACCTGATGAATATATGGAATATATTTGACAGCCCAAGACTAGCGGTATGAAGCGTATGCCTGGTGAACTGCAGTAAATTTAACACAAAATAAACAGAGATTGTATTAATTTCTTTCATACGTAAGTTTGAGAATATATTAAACAGGTTTCAAAAAAAAATACATGTGGTATCTACAGCAAATATATTTCAGATATTTGTCTGCGTTCATTTATAATTTACTGCCTGATAATATTGCCTCTACTTTGTTAAAACAATTTTTTGCTATTCTTGAATATTCTTCCCGCTTTCAAAATGTATTTTATTTTTCAACGGCGAAATGAAATTTGTAATTATTTTAATGATATTTATCATAATTAATTGGATATTAAGTTTTCTGCAATAAATATATAGTATTATTGTTATTATTATTAATTTTAAGTTGTACAACTTCTTCCCTATTATTTCACACCATGATTTGTATTTACTTTACATGTTGATGCTTTTTAATAATATGAGCAATGTTTTACAGAAAACTAAAATCTGACAAAAACATTTTGTAGAAGTATTTATATTCTCTAATTAGGGCATGTTTTAAATTATATTCTTCAAATCGAACCGATATTGTTAATTAGGGAAATTAGAATTATAAATTTCACCGTCGGTAAGATACAAACTTAGCGGTTTCCCGGACGCTTAACTAAGCAACTGGTTCACAGTGCAGATATAAGTACGAATCATTTTTGACGTTTTAAATTGTATTAGGGTTGTGTTTCAGTATTAGCACATCCATTTCGGCTCAAATCTAAGATGTTCGGTTTTCTAAGTTCTACTAGTAATAATTGCCGCTATAATGTCAATTATGTTGCATTTTGAAAATTCAGAGAAGTAATTGTTTTGTAAATACTTTGAAGCTTTTAATAAAAATTTTTTTGTTTAAATAAAGACTTGAATTTTTTGTAAGTAATATTCTGAATTAAAATATACCGAGAAAGGTAACATTATGAGCACGTATTTTGTAAATATAGTTTTATGTTACTTTTGGATGACCTTTAAAGCATATTTTTTGTTTATCGAATACAGTTTAATTATTCTTCAAAATATGTATGTACATAATTACCAAAAAAAAAAATCTATGCTCCAATATTAAATTGAAATTTTGATAAGACATATATGGACAAAACTCTAATCTCTTAGTAAGTTTTTTTGATTACATTGAATTAACTTTAAAAAGTAATCTTAGATACTACTTAAAATTGAAAATCGCATAATATTTAAGTAACAAATTCAAAAAATTACATACCTTGACTATCCTCCAAAATAAATACATTTTCAGCATCATCAGTCTCTGGTTCAATAACTTCTTTTTTCAACTGCATAGTATCTAATGTGCAAGCCTCTTTATTTAATTCTTCAGTTTCAGTGGACAAGGTAATATTTTCTGGATCACTTTCTGGTTCTGGCTCTTGCTGTATGTATGCTACTTGGGTAACACCTACTAAATCCTCTTCTGTTTGGACTTCAGAGCATTCGGTATTCTCTGCTTCATTAGCATTTTCTTTTTCAATACTTTCCTCTTGAATCATCATTTCTTCATCGTCCACACTGTTCTGCATTATTTTTAAATGTTGTCTTAATTTCAAATCTGATGTTTCACACTTCTTTCGAAATGTGTAAGACTTTTCTAACTGATATCGACAAGGGTGGCAAATCTTATCAGGTAAGCCATCTCCTTCAAAAACCTGGAAGAAACAGCAAAATATATTTAAACCTAGAAGGTTACAAAAGAAGTTAAGATTTCATTTAAATTTACTTTTCATTATAAAACGCACGAAGCAATATACAAAAAGTACCTCCAAAGCGACGCAAGCCATAATTCTAAGAGTAAGGGGAACAGGGTCGTCATTACTAAAAATCGGAACCAATTCATCCTCTTTTGACATGCACAAACGACATAATTCATTTACGTCTATTATTACTTCTTGAGGTTCTCCCGGTTTTTTACGACTGTATGTTTTCATATTTGTTGGTAAATTATTGATAAACTAGCTCTCTGTATTTCCTTTGTCAAAATAAATACCAACGCGCTCACTACTTTATCGTTTATCGGCCTATGCAGCAGCCATTAGAATTCTAGTAGGAAATAAGGAAATTACAAAAAGGTAACGCCTGCGCACATCAATTCCATAAAATTTTAATTTGAATTTCCAAGTTGACATCTGTTGACAGAAGACAAAAATAAATTTGATAATACAGAGTTCGAAAATTTTTTTCTAATCTATTTCTGATACTTTTTTAATTTTTCAAAAGATTAATTAAAATCAACCATAGGCGTACTTATAAGAAAGCTGTGCATTGAAATCTATTACAATTTGTTTACCATTCACTGGTATGTATGATATTAAACGATTTATAACGATGGGAAAATAACAAAGAAAAGAAGAGGATGGAGGTTTATCGATAACTAATACTACTAATCAGTAAACTAATTACAGAGAACGGACACGGTTTCTTATTAGATCCATTAGATCCCTCTTTTGAGGTGGGGGATACAGAATACTCCTAAAGCCGTTATATTTAAAATATAAATTTCATGCATCCATATACTTTAAATACATTAGGATATATTAGTTCTAAAAAAACGTTATTGGAAGATTTGGAAGTATACTATTTATTCTATTTCATAAAAAAGACACAAAATATAAGAAAAATGCCTTTTTGTTAAATCTATAATTAGGACAGAGTTCCTAAAATTTGTAAATTTATTTTGATTACAAGAGTACTTTCTATAAATGCATACTTTAAATTGACCGGTTTCGCACATGTCATGATTTATAGCCTGATTTATTAATTAAATGGATAGAAATTTGTAACAACAAAGATCATACTTGATGACACTGCAATATAAAATCAGATAGTGAATTCAGAAGACACATTAATAAGAAAAACCTAAACAATGAAGTTAATAGGGACAGATGTTGTAGAGAAAATAGAAGAACAAAAATGAAGTGGTTGGAACATGTAAGAAGGGCAGGGGAAAGAGTAAATAGCAATGGTAAATACTTCCCTAACAACATTTTTCGAATTTCGCGGGTGTTTTAAGTTTACACTGGACGCCATAGAATAATATATAAAGGTGTACTCGATGATATATCACTGTAAAAGTTGTGAATAGAAATGTAATTATATCAATAAATGTTTCTACATCTATTTCCTGACCATCATTCTGCTTGGATACACGGATACACGGTTCTCTAGTAATTTCGTAATAAAATGTGAATTACCCTACCTGTATTCCATCCGATTGTCTTCGTAGCCAACTTAAACCCCGCGAAATTCGAAAAATGTTGTTAGGGTTACTTCCTCTAAGCAAAATATTTATAGAAAGCCCCGTAACTGGCGCAATTTCTTCAGAAGTGCTCTGTATAGATTGGGTTATTTATTTACGTTTTTTAAATGTAAAGACTATTGAATTCTTGTAAGTATTATACTGCGTCTATTTGTAAATATAGTTTTATCTCATTTTTGGATGATCTTTAAAGCATATTGTTTGTTTATTGAGATTTTGATAAAGCATATATGACCTAAATCCCAATTTTTGAGTAAGTTTTTTTTCGATTACATTGAATTAACTTTAAAAAGTAATTTTAGATAAAAAAAATTAATTGCTGAAATAATAGGGTCTTCTTCACAAACTATGAAAATAAAACCATGAATGTGTATATGTATGTAATATGCTTAATTTCAAAATTTTGCCGCTCTTAATTTAGTACCTGAAAGCGATAAGAGGTGAGCCTGAAACGTTTATAATTTAAATGGAATTTAGTTAGCCTCGTGGTGGGAAGATAATGGTGTGACGGTGCGCATTTCGTTATCTCATTCTAGCTATGTCTCTCTCGGGCGTGACGTCAAGTAAGTAACAGAGCGGTAGCCATACACGAGAAGTATACCATACTACAATCAATTTATTTTACGAATTTTGGAGTCAGGAGTAATTAGATAGTCAAATTACTTTAGGAATAACACTATTTATTACAACTAATATTATTTTTGTCATAAATACATTATTAATTAATGGAAAATATATGCTATAAGTTACCGTTGCAATTCATTTGGTAGATAGATATACAACAGTACTCACTCTCTTTCGGTTTTAATTTTTATTATTGGTAAACTTTCTCATCTTCCGATTTAATCTCTTCTGGCAAATTTGGAAAATTAATTTTTGGTCTTTCAACATTTCGCATGTCCTGTCGGTTATAATATTAAAAATGATTTTTTCTTTTCATAATAAAGCGCCATGCATTGCATTAAATTTAAAATTGTTGCCGCGTTTATTAGTGAACTGTTCGAATGCAAAAGGGAACCCCTTGTGATATGTTGAATAAAATCATGTTATCTTTACTGGCCATATCACAGGGAGTTCTTAAACTATATTTATTTCTAAAACGACATGCCACGTATCCAGCAATATATTTCAAACCTTCTGAGTGCACAGTATCTTTAAAATTGAACAGTTCAAATTGAGTCAAAAGGTCTTGATATTCACATGGAATTTCTACAGATATAGTATTGTTGTCGACAATGAAAGAGTAGGGTATTTGAAGTTCGTCTGTAGGAACATTTTCATCTGGAGCAACATTCCGTAACAAACTTCCGAAAAAGCAAGCTTCATTTTCTGATTCCAAATATTTCTCTCTTCGACACCTTCTTCAGTGTTTTTATTTACGGTGAAAGCAGTTACTGAATGTTTTGATCTAATCAGTAGGTAAGTATGTATTCGATTTGGTACATTTCTTATAAGTATTTGTACAGGCTTACTAACGAAGCAATATTAAGTACGCTGGCATTGTAATTGTGGAGCGTTAATTAGACGATTTATTTAATGCTTGTTTATGCGTTTTTTGAAATTAATTGCACCATTTAAAATACAAATCAGTGTATAACTATACGCGCTCGACCGCATTTGTTACTAGCATGACGTAGCTGCGCAAACCGATCGAATTTGAACCTCGGGACCAGCACACCATTATCCAGGGCCGGATGCTCCGTTGGACGAATTTGCGTTCGCTTTGCGCATGACGTCACTCTCAGAGTTATAACCATTAGCGTATATGTATAAATGCCGGAAAATCAAAGATTATGACGGAACTTCTGGTCTTTTTACCTTAATATTTTAAATTAAGATAATTTAATGGCACAAAATATATTACTGCCACTTTGATTTACTTTTAAGACAACTTTCATTTAATAAAATCAAATAAAGTTTGATAATTACCTGTTTGTATGCAGAAACATAAACATAATAATTTGCTTTTATTCAATAAAGTGTATACATAAAAAATAAAACCTGTATAGCAAAATAATAATGGTTAATTTTTATTCTTGTATCGACATTTTACACAGAAAATTATTATAAAAATAGAAGAGATTAGAAATTTATGATAACATTTTTTTCCATTTATTTTTGCTGGCTGTTTTGGCTTTGAGTTCTCTGTTCAGTTCTCTTATACGAAAGAACATTCTCGATCTAAAAAATAACCGTTTTGCCTTTTCAGGACAATCAATATGATTACTCTTCCCCAAAAGGTTATGAATAAATTTTTTTTCAACCTCTAATCCTTCTTTATTCATTGCAAGAAACACTTTGTTAAGTTCCTCAATATGAGACATGAAAATGGGGGATGGTTTTGATAAACCACCCTCACTGAGATGATCAATCCACGAATAACTTTCGCTTGAGGAACTTTGCAAAGTGGTATCTTTTAATTTATGGCAAACGAATCCTGCCAGATTTTCTAATCCGTCATACGCCAGTTCATTTATATCTTCTATTGTAATTATGTTTTCTATACTATTACAGTCTTCTACTGATGGATCAAGTGAAGGATTTAACTTGTTTATTAAAGATCCGCTCAGCGGTATATCTGGGGTGTCATCTGTTTCTACATTGGAGAACTCAGAGTATACTCCATGATTTCTTCCCAAAATGTAAGATCTTAATCTATATTTAAATTCTAAAGGATTAGGGTGATCGTGGAGACCACCTTTTGCCCTGATAACTCCAAAGAAGTTTTCTATGACATCCTGATTTAAGCGCCTGCTTAATAAGTATTGGGCGCTGAAACGACGTTGCAGGTCTTCCCAGAGCATTTGTAAAGCGCAATTGGAGATCAGAATACCCTTTTGAAATGGTAATTGGTTTCGGCAGCCGATTACCTTCATCTGAGAAATTACTTCAGACATTTTATTTAAAATTGCATTCTGTTCTGGCAAGGCTAACCCATAGGCCTTATTTCTTGCTCGTGAGTCACTTACTGGGACGCTAACATTAAACACATCGAACCAGTCATTAACCAATTTGAAAAATTCTGCACACTCTACCCAATTTTCAGCCGATAAAAACCCAAGTGTCCCACATCTGGATATTGCATTTGATATAGTATGGGAAAAAAGTTTAGCGGCATATTTTACCCTTTGTCTTTGGGGTCCAGTAACATTTAGTTTGTCGATTGTGATTTTGTGTGTAATTTTTAAATCCGAGACGTTGGTAGCGTTTATTGCTTCCTCAACGATTTCCTTTTTTATTACTTTATCGCCAAGTGAAAAACGGTGGTCCACAAAATTGTTTCTAATTAATTTCAAAAGATGTGGGACTTCAGCCAGTACAAAAATTTTCTCTTGATTAACAGGATTTTGAAAGTGTGGTTTCGACTCTGATATTTTTAATTCGCTGTGAAGCCCTCGATTTGCACCACCCAAATCAGAAACCATAGCAACAACATGAAAACCGGAATCTTCTACAAATTTAATGATTTCCATTAATATAGACGACGTCATTTTACAATCAAAATCGTAAAAAATTGGCTGCTTCCATGCCCTAAATACCCCCGAAATTATAACAACCTGAACGTAATCATAAGGTTGTATCACATGGTCTCTAGTTTGATCATACTGATATTCCTTTCTAATCTTCATTTCATCAAACATTACGATACATACACGATCCTTTTCGGTCATATCGGCAAGTACGGCAATCTTCAAAACATTTTTTAAAATTCCTTGATCTAACTTTATTTTTCTTAGCCATTGCTTCAATGTAGAGACTGCTGGATATGGAAGATCTCTTTTCAAAGCAAGCCTGTATGCTCTAGGGCCAGCTGCATACATTGCTAGGCGCTTGAAATTTCGTTTACTGACCACTTTATTCTCTTTTGACTGTTGAGTTTGTTTATTTGGTTTTGGCTGAAAACTTTATTGACCCCAGCAAGCTGATTTTTCAATTTTTCAATTTCGTCAGTTGCACATAGCAATTTACTTCTCAGCTCTTCCATGCTTTCATATGTCGCGTCCGTTTGAACACTGAAAAATTAACAGATAAGCAAAAGAGATAAGCATACAAGAAATGAAGAATTATGTAGAAATTACTATGTATATTATACCCTGTATCAGAACTATAGCTCGCCACCACCAGATTATCGCTTCTACCAGTGTTACTAGTACCCTCACCACCACCATTATCAACAATATCTTGCATTTGTTCTTCCCTATCATAAACATTAATATAAGCAAAATTATTATACATTTATATAAAATAATAGTTTAGCGATTTCTCGAATCTCTTATATTCGATACAAAATTTACTTTGGGTTTGTTTGTTTGAGAAATTTCCAAACAATAATTATTAACAAACAAACCCAACATAAATTTTGTATCTATTATGAGATTCCAAAAAAAAATTTCCTGAAATTCGAGAGGTCGCTAAACTATAATTTCACCTACATTTAAATCAAAAACTACAATATAAATTAAATAAGTGAATTCATAAATACTTACGTTTCTCTTGTAGTCAATAATTCACTAACAATTTCAGTCCTTTCCTTTTTCTCTACAAGGAGTTTTCGGTTTTGCCCAGATGTTGACGGGGGTGAAATAAAACCAACTTGCGATGCGAATAAATTTTTAGTAGGAACTGCATCGTCTTCCAGTCCGCGATAATTTTTAGGGGTATAATTTAAAAGTTTATGTTTTAAATTCACCGTATAATCGCTATCTCGGAAATGTTTAGAACAAATAACAGCGTTTTTCACATTAACCTTGTCTTTTCTCTTTGTAGCATGTAACCACTGTTTACTCAAATCAGAGTTTTGGGGAAAGCGAAAGAATTTAATGTTTTTGTTACATGGATTTTTTTGGACTGATTGTCAGAATTACAACCAACAACAGCACATCGCATTTTGGCATTTATATTGCAACCACAAGCAGTATAAAACAAATTATATTGCTGAAAATAACTCGGCACGTAGCAGTCGCCACATAACCTTATTTAAAATAACTCTGAGAGTGACGTATTCGCGGCAAATTAAGGACCGCCCACCATGCGCAATATCCTATCTTATTCTCATTGTATCGTGCCATTATCTTCCCACCACGGTTAGCGTCTATTATGTAACTATAAAGCCTGGCGTCCACTGTATGCGAGGATGTGCTGAGCGGTGCTGTGCGGTGTCTTGAGGAGCCAGCATGTGTTTTCGACCATGTATGTTTTAAATAGGCAACCATCCACTTGTGCTATACTGTGCGGTGTAGAGAAGCGGTGTCTTGCTGAGCCAGCTTCACTTCGCACCGTGACCGATTTTAACCGAGCTGTGTGCGGTGTTGTACTTTGTATATATACAGCAAAATGGAAGAATTTATTGAAGTTATTAGGAGGCATTTTGTTTTGTGGAAAACGGATGAAAAAGATTACAAGAACCAGGGAAAAAGAAGACATTATATGGGAAGATAGCGCGAACAAATTGAAGTACTTTTATTTTCTTGTCAAAAATGTAAATTATAGGTTAGTTTTAATTTACAACCTCTAGCAAAATTAAGCAAAACATAGTTGTTATAAGATAATTTAGGCATTTATTGTAAAATTAAAATTACTATTATCGGAAAAACGTGCATACAATATACTTACATTGTTATGGTTGTTTTGATTTAAGGAAAATAATGTTTTTAAAGTGTTTATTAAAATAAAATTTAGTGGTTTCTAAAACAATGAACATTTAACATTTTGATACTGCATTAATGCACAATTGCATTATTTTGCCAGAGAACTCTCCCCACATCAGAGATAAAGTAATTCTCAAATTTATTACGATCTTCGAACGCTTCAATATCAAAGCGTATCAACTCATGAATTTCTAAAAATTTGACTGGTTTATGTGAGGCATTCAAATCAATAATGTAGTACGTTTTACAAAGAAAATGCATTATAAACACCATATTATTTTAAGGTTTTGGTATCTTCAGAATTTAGACATTTAAATGGTGGGTAAATTGGAGAATATGGGTGCAACTGATTTTTGACAAAAAAAATAGTGTACTTTATAGAGGAGCTATAATTGAACAACTTTTACTTATAAATTAATCCGCGCTCACCCACAGGAACGGAGATAATTAATAATTAATGTGCTGACCGAGTGATTTTTCCATGTTACATTTTTAGTCGTATCTGTTATACACACTGTTAAAATTATGAAGATTGTAATAAATGATGTTTATTTCACTTTACCACACAACAATTACATTTGATTTTTATGTTTTTTAATAACTTTTCTCAACAAAAACAAAACAAGAAACTTAACCTTAAACCACCTAATGGAGAAAGCCTATTCCAACTTTCATGCGGATTCGGACACAACAACTGTCATCCATAGAGTTATATACTAGATAGATGGTCAAACTTGTTTACGGTAATAATTAATAGCAATTTCTGTACCCATTCGTTGTCCGCACTCGTATTTTGGTTGATTTATACCAATTTGTTGATGTTTTGCCGCCCCTTCCCCCACCCCCGCGCGCGCGGGGGGTGGGGAAACATGCACAGTCGAGGTACTTAATTCATTTGCGCCACAACATACTAGGTAAAAGAATGTGGGCGGGCCGTTTCCTACGCTCTACTGTAGTAGTATAGCCCCAGTCATGGGCGCCCGCAGAGAGGGGCCAGTGGCCCCTCCTGAGATTTTGATATTGTGTTCTTTTTTTTCCACAACACTTAGCCTTTTTCAAGTCTTTATATTTTAATACGAAAACTACATACAAAAGAAAAGCAAGAAAATTATTGAGATATTATAGCTTCGTTCGTAGAGGAATCACAGACTAGTCAGCGGCGATTCTATTGGTGGGGTGAAATCCGAAACTAGTCTCTGACTGATTTCACAACATCTGATTGGCTCTGATTAGTTCGTGATTTCTCTACGAACAAAGCTTATATTAAATTGCAATCAATACGCGCCTTTTCAGCACAACCGGCAACCTTGCACAAACACGTAACGATGACTTAACCCGGCCGCTTCGCTGCCCTCCGCCTCAGATAGTTATCGTCGAGCTGTCGAGCTGTTATTGTGTATAATATGTTATCTGTGCTCTTCATTGTCTTTTGAATGAAAATTACGGGCTTCAAATCGGTAACATACAAATCGCTATACGCATCAGGTAATTAGGTGTTTAATGATTTTATTGGTATTTTTATATTCATAGTAAATTATTGTTTATAGAAAAAATGGACATTCGAAATTTTTTCAAAAGAAAAACAACCTACGAAGAATGCAACAATTCTTCAAAGAAAATAGGGCTACAAACAGATGATAGTCCCAATCCTGCCCCAAGCACTAGTAGTGACATACCAGCTGAAGGTTATAAAGATCATGTAATAGCAGAAGCAAAACCTAGCGGTCAAACAGAAGATATTGGAAATGTTGTGAATTATTCCTTGATGTCGGAGTCGGATAAACAAAAATACGATTTATTGACAAGTCCATACACACCGTCCCCTACCTATGATTTTAAGCAAGATGTTGAACCAGATAAACGACCATTTATACACAAATGGCTTGATCAATATGATTGGATGGCTTATTCCTAAGTCCTTATAGGTGCACTTTGTAAATACTGTGTGGTTTTTCCGCCGGCTGTAACTCACGGTAGTGCTTTAGGCGCATTTATAACAAAACCTTTTAAAAAATACAGAGATTTCCATACCCGGGCAAACAACCACTCGAGTTCAGCCTGGCATAAAGATTCAGCTGTCCGTGCCAAAAATTTTATTGATATATTTTCTGATAAGAAACTTGACATATTGTCTCTAATTGATGATGGTAAGAAGAAAAATATTGAAGAAAATAGGAAGAAAATTCTTCCAATTATAAAGACAATAGTTTTTTTGTGGAACTCATGATATGCCTTTAAGAGAAAGCAGCAAGAATTCTGGCAATTTTACAGATCTTTTGAAATTCAGAATAGACGCTGGCGATAAAATTTTAGAGAACCACTTATTTAACGCAGCTGGTAACTCTAAATACACTTCTCATAGGATCCAAAATGAAATAATTTCATTGGCAGGACAAGTAATAATAAAAAATATAGTAGAAGAAGCAGATTCTTCTAAATATTTCAGTGTATTGGCGGATGAGACTGCCGACATTTCCGAACATGAGCAATTATCCATTGGGATACGATACGTGTATGACGAAAATGAAAATTTCACTCTGAAAGAAGAGTTTCTTGGATTCGTGAAATTAGATAACTAAACGCTGATAGCATAGCTTCTTCTATTTTAGAGTTTTTAGAAAAATCTGGTTTAAACATGGACAAACTTGTAGCACAGGGTTACGATGGATGCTCAACAATGGCTGGTGAAATTCACGGGGTTCAAAAGATCATACACGATAAGTATAAGAAAGCATTTTATTTTCATTGTGCCTCACATAAGTTGAATTTAGTAATAAATGAAATAAGTAAAATAACTGAAATTCACAATACCATAGGTACCGTTAAGGACGTAATAGTATTTTTTAGAGAGAGTACTTTAAGAAGAAATCTAATTCCCAATATACCCTTGTTTTGTGAGACTCGTTGGTCAGCTAAATATAAATCTTTGCGAATTTTTGCTGAAAACTTAATACTATATTTAAAACTCTTTTTGATATAAAATCAGGAGAAATTTTAATGAACTCTTCTATCACAAAAAGAGCAGCTCAATTATGGGCTGCCATGAATTCGTTTACATTCGTTATTTGTCTAACAGTGGCCAATAAATATTCAAATATTTTAGAACCTGTTGCAAATACTCTACAAGGTGTTTCAATAAATTTTCCAGATGTTCACAATCACATAAATTTAATTACCAACACATGTAAGAAACACCGCTTAGAAGCTGATACAACTTTCGCGGACGTTTTTTCTAATGCATTATCTAGTTGTGAGGCTCTTAACATAGAGGTGGGTAAACCCCGGATTTGCGGTCGGCAAATTCATAGATCGAATTATGAATCTGATTCAGTTGAAGATTATTTTAGAAAATCTATATTTATCCCATATTTAGATCACTTGATTCTTGCCTTAAAAACAAGGTTTTCAAAAAAACATGAAATTGCCTTCTCTCTGTTTGATATATTGCCAAAAAATATAAAATCATTAGATGTTAAATCTTTCGCAGTTAAGGTCGGGAATCTGTACAGCATTGAAAATTTGGAAAGCGAATTAAATATTTGGAAAGAGTATTTAACTCAATCTCAAATAGCTGAAAACATAACCATTGAAGATCTTATTGGACACTGTAAATTTTTTCCTGCTGTAAAAGATATCTGCATACTTCTACTTACTTTGCCGTGTACGACTTGCACTATAGAGCGCAGTTTTAGCACCTTACGCAGGATTAAGACCTGGATAAGAAATACAATGGGGCAAGACAGACTTGCTGGGTTAGCGTTCTTGAGTATCCATCGAAACCGTACAGTAGATATTTTTAATTTTTCCGTTAAAGTACTAGACCAGTTTTGTCAAAGTAACAGAAGACTGGTTTTTAGTTTAGAGTAAAACATACTTGCTTTTCTATATTTAGTACTATTGAGTGTCATTGTTGTGATTTTTAGGTATTGACAACATTTATTGTGTATGTTGTTCTGTATATTTTAACACATGTGTGTTCTTGTGTTCACAAATATGGTTTTATGAGAAAAATATGTTTGGTTTTGTTCCTTAAAGAGGCTAGTATTATGTTTCGTTAACTTATTATAAAAATAAATGTTACATAACATAACGTGCACCAATATTTTTCAATTTCGCCCCCCCTGAAGAAAAAATCTGCGGGCGCCCATGGCCCCACTGTTCGTAGTTCATATGTGTGGATATATATTGATTAGGATAATTAAGAAACACAAAAATAAAAGAGATTACTTACCATTTATTTATGTATTTACGGAAATAACACACACAAAAATTCTATATTACATACACTCATTTAAAATGAAATAAATAAAAATATCGATTATATTCGAAGTTCACATGCCGAATGTTACTTATTACACTGCAAAAGTGTCATTCGCTAAATAATTCTGTCTTAATCATAAAAAAAATGAGATTAGAGAGAGCACAGTCTGTGTTGCAGACAGAAGTAACATGTATTTGCATAAAATTAAAACATTAAAACAGAATTATTAAAAACCATAACAATATTAAGCATATGAATGATTTGAAACTTATTATAAGTAATCACATATAACAGAGATATAAATTTAAAAAAAAAACATAAAACATTGAGAGTTAAAAAGGAACTACCGCACCAGCAATTTTAACATATCTCTTCTTTAATGTATGTATTAGCAACCATTCCGCAGTTCGAGTCCTTCACAATTTGTTTGACTTGTATGTTTCCTTTTCATTTTTAAAGGTTACCTTAGGTACGATCGGTTTTTACATTCATAGCAGTACTCGAATTTTCCTTATTCGCCTAAAAAAGAAAAAATTAAGACAAATCTATTGTAAAAAATGAATTTGGAATAATAGACAGATGTTCCACGATAATGGTGAAAATCGATTATCAAAATAATTAATGTTTGTAAACATTTTAATTCAACCCAGCAAGCAGTTCCGCATTGCTGCTTGCATAGATAAAAAAGAATTATATTCGCTGAAAACACCTATAATGCAGAAATTATACAGACTGTTTTTGAAAGGTGCGGAAAAAACGCTACCACACATTTCTGAGGGCGATCTAACCCAACTTACCTCAGTCCAAAAGTGGATGCACCATTGCATTGAATTGCCACAAGAATAACACCCAAATTACAGAAGCATATGTGTCCATATACGGAATGAATTTTTTATATCCAGATTACTCATAAACGGCTGCTCCAATCAACTCCTACCAGGTATACCTTTTCTAGGTAAAAAACATTGGAGAATAAGAATTTTTATTTAAAAGTCAAATACAGTGTGTCTCAAAAAAGTTATTACGTTTTAAATGGATACAATATGCCGCAGGTGGCGCCCTCTACATTTTGCAATGAAAATGAGAGCAGATTTAAATTTTTTACCCCACGAAACCCCCCCTACCTAAATATTGTGACAATATACCAATTATTACAGAAATTATTTATAAAAAACTAAAACCAAATTGAACTTTTGACACTCTGTATCTCCGAAAGCATCCACTTTTGGACTGAGGTAAGTTGGGTTAGATCGTCATATTTTGCCCTCAGAAATGTGTGGTAGCGTTTTTTCCGCACCTTTTAGAGACACCCCAGTATATACAAAATTCAACAATAAATTACACTAACTTTAAGACCCGAAAGCGAGTTTTTTTTTATTTAATGGAACATCCTCTCTATTTGAAAACGTTAACGGAATTGAAAACACGCTCAACAGAATTCATAATTTGCGACATATTTGCAAAAAACAGCTATTAGATAGGAGAAGTGCTACTTCGGGTTCGATTTTTTTTTTTTATATACAAAAATTATCTAAAATCAAGCTCTAACTACTAATATACTCTGAATATATCGGTCTAGAGAGCATGACTTGCGAGATATTAACAAAAACTATTTTGTGATAAGAGTAATAATAATGCAGGTAAGAATTTCGAAAAACCTTTTTTTATTGAATTTTCTCAGATTTACTTCTGAGTACCTTTAGTACTCGTAGTTGAGGAAATATTGATAAAATTCGATTTTTTGACTGAAGTAAACTACAACTTCCGGTGTAGCGACTTTACTGAAAATCTAATCAGATTTCAATTAACCAAAAAAAATGTTGATATTTTTTAAAAATGTAGAATTAATACTGCTGTGAAAAGCAGAACACACTTAATAATGGGAAAGAAGTAAGTGTTCGACAAGATTGAAGAAATTAGTTTTGTTTAAAAATGTTATAAATACATAAATAATATAGGTCACTAATAAAATACAATGCTCGAATTTTTGAAGTCTACAGGCGTGTTGTTATTTATAAGACCTGATATATAATAAGCCAATCACTTCTTAGGTAAGCAGTCCGTTGCGCCAGATTCCTTGGTGTTTAACAATTTAACATTTAAATAACTTCATCCGCGTTAATTTATACCTCGAGCATGTTTTACCTGCGCTCTTGCTATCGCTAAACGACCGTATACGTGCTAGAATGAGATAGAAATACCTAACCCCTCCGGGTTGCATACTTCTCAGTCGGCTTCAGCGTCGGCTACAGGCATTTCCTTTCCAGTTACTATAGTATATAGTTCAGTGCAGTGGCGGCTCGGGGTGGTTCACATAGGGAGTGCATAATTTCAAAATTAAAAAATGAGGTGTGGCCACCACACGACTTTCTTATACGTATGAAAGTGTTACTTCCGGTCCGAATTTTGAAAATTGAGAGAGGGAGAGAGAGAGAGAGAGAGGGAGGGAGGGAGGGAGGGAGAGAGAGAGAGAGAGAGAGATTTTTTAAAAACCACTTTTTTGGTATCAGGGGACCTCAAAACGTGGACATCTGCAAAAATCTCGAGGTCGAAAATTTTCATCATCACAATACTTCCTTATACTACGTATAAGAAAGTAAAAGTATAATACAAGAACGCTTACCCAATCTTTATAAGTTTCACCGACATACTGTTCCAGACAGGTACTGTTCATTGTACAGTTTGTTTTGAGGGAATAATAAATATAACACTACAGTTTGATTACATCTGACGATAAACGAAGTCCATTTTGCGTGCCTTTGACTTGCAGAACAGTTCTATCACTTTTTCATTAAAATTTGGGAAATCATTTATAAATTCAATTAAAAACCGGTGCTGCTTCGATGTTATCTCTGAGCGATTTATCTAATTCTGCCGTAAAATTTATCAATTCCCGAAAAATGCCCTTGGTATTCGACGTTTGCCGTTCATCATGACCCCGAAGTGCCAGTTCAAACGCGCCACAAAATCTAATGCAATTTATTATTAAATTTAACACATGCCTATTTTTTGTTACCTGTTCATTGTGTTGTTGAACTGCTTTTCTATATGATGATCTAAAACATTCTGAATGTTATTTTTTCCTAACATTCTTAGACTAAATATATTTTTCAAATGCCCTTGGGAATTTTCATGTTTCGTAATTTTAGCACTAAGATGAATTAAGTCTTTTATTCCGTTCTTTGACCAAGACGGTTCACCACCAAACAAAAGACACGGAAAACAAAACAAAGTATTTTTAATTTCACACCCACAAATCCAGTCATTTTTCTGATAAATATTCATTTTGAATTTTCTTATAACGTCTTTACCTTTAACAGATTGTTTATTTCCTAAACATAATTGAGGCATCGGCCGTTTAAGATTTTTATTGCGATTTTTTCATCATACGTTAACCGCGAAAACGTGGTATTATGCATCGCAGACACGAAATTCATCTCACAACAGCGTTGAGCCGACGGGAATCTTGCTCACATGCTATGTATTATACGATATGGAACTAGAACAAAATACAGTTCTCCCCACCTTCAATGTAATGTTTAATGGCTTAACGCAGCAACAGTAGCGCTTTGCACATGGGTATGTTTCTCTCGGTGGAAGGGGTCTTTACATCCGTGCGCTGTTAGTCTTAGTCGTCATTATATCTATGACTACGATCGGTGCATGTAGGTTGTTTCGCGTGCCGTACACGCCACGTGTTCAATAACAATGAATACGTAATAAATAAATACTTTCACAGTTAGTCGCCGCTTGGTTTGGTTTGTTTAAAAATTCCAGGGGGTGCAATTGCTCACTTGCTCTCATTAAAGAGCCGCCACTGGTTCAGTGCAAGATGCTTATAAAGACATGCAGCGAATGACGTACACTCGAATCAAAGTCAGAAACTAATGCAAGTCTGAATATTACACAACAAAGCATTCGAGAATTTTTGAATATGGTTTCAATTATATTCAACATTTAAGTGGAAAATCAAATAGTCAATCAGACAGTATAAATACATTTTTATACGAAGATATGGGTATCGTTGGGCATATAGAAGACTGCAGTACATTCGATTTTATGTGAATATTTAATGTTAAAAAGATCTGTGTCCGATGGATTCCGCATAATTTTCCCGAAAGTATAAGGACACGATAAAAAAATTCGCAAAAGAAACTGAACATTCGTTTACAACATCGTGATAGCTGATTAAACTTGGATATATTCCTATGAACCGGAAATTAAGCAACAATCCACTGGGAAGGTGTTCCAAGATTACATAAGTTGTTTGTTCACGAAGCACTTCCAAGAAAATGATCGCTTGTTTGTTTGGTTGTATTGAACATGTCGTAACAATTTCTTTAAAAGATCAAAGAACAGCTAATGTTCAATGTTAAAAAAAAAACTATTCCTTTACCAGAAGTCACTGACAAAATCAGGAAAAACGAAAGAAAACGACAATATATTCTGCCCTGCATCTCCATTCGTTTTATAACTCTAATATTCCTGTTTATTTTCATATTATATTCAACACAGTAAATATTGAAAAGCATTTATAATTCTATATTTTTTCTAGCTATGCGACTTATCTCTTAAGGAAAAAACACAGATAATTTTTACATATACTTACGTTTTGCACTCTTTGTAAGTGTATTTTTATATAAACTGGACTTTGGCTGTACTTTTTGTGGAGTATCGCCTGCATGTGTTGGATATTTTAATTTGCAACCGCAGAAGTTATCAACGACACGTTTCATGCTTTCAGAAGTACTGCATATCTTATGGCCATTTTCTAGTGTCGATTTAATTTCATTAGATTTGTTAAAAAATTCTTCATTCCATGTCTTGTGCTTGTCTACTACAGATTGAATATCTACCTTAATACTTTCCACTCTATTCTTTGCATCACAAATCGTATTCTAAAAAAGTGACAAATTTAGTAACGATACTGATTTAGTAAAAATAAACAAACCGTTATTTCCACATAGTGCGCATCTTCAGTAGATTCTATTTCACACTTCTGCTTTTCATGGTTTAATAGTTCCACTTCTTCTTCTTCAAAGCATACAAAATTTTCTTTAAAATATCTCGCGCTATTCATTATACAGTCACTTGCCTTTTTCTCAGTTAATTCCAACTGAAATAATAAAAAAAAAAAGGTCAGTCACTCAGTGCTAATGAAAACAGAAGAAGTATTGGTGATGATTCTGTTTTGAAATTGTAACAAATACATTTGATGCCACATAATTTTATAATATTGTATTCATTTGGAATGTAAAAATTATCGTTAATAATTTGATTATAATTTTCTGCTTGGTCCTATTTAATTAGGTAAATTTAATTATGAAAAAATCTGCGTGTAGATGAGATATGAACTCCCAACCTCCAACTTGGTAGTCGGGCGCCCTATTTACCAGAACACAGTAGGTGTATGAATCTGAATCTCTAAATCATACTGGATAGCATCTATTAGCGGTTGTTAAGAGAAAAGTCAGGTGTATTTACTGAATTTTAAATAATTTTAAAAATTAGTTTTTTAATGTTTGCAAATTGTAATTATAATTTTATGCTTGGCACTCATTATTTAATTATAAAAAAATTCTCATGAGTAATTATTTAAAATTTAGTATTTTTCTAAATTTACAATATAATTTGTGTGTGCTACAATAATCAACAGTAACTATTACCTAATTTATACAAAAGATATTTCTATACTTAAACATTGTACTAGCATAAATATAATTAAAAATTTATTAATAGATGTTGTACATATATTTGTCATCTTGTTCATTTACAATTATTTTTTGTGGAAAATACCTAGTGAAGAGCAATTAAATATTATTGCCTGAATTGAATATTTTTAGTAAATAAACAAAATATGCGTTAGAAGAAATAGCCATCATACTTATCGACATTTCTCAAAACATCATTTAAGAATGGCAACATAAGCCTAAGATTAGTAATGTATTGTTGAAGGAGCATCAATCTTTGTGTATCTCTCTTTAAGACTAAATAAAAATAACTTAGTTAATATGTACCTGGTATTATAAAAAATACCGTTATTACCACGTGAGTTGGACGTGCGAAAACTCTTCGTCGTCAATTAGATTGGCAACACTTCGACTCATATAATAATTGGATGCGCGCTTACATGCAATTTTGTAACCTGCCTTGGGGCATTTTCTTTAATATTTCATTAATGCTTGGGTTTCAGATGTTATAATTTAGTAACTTATTTAGAGATCAATCAGAAGATATTAAGAGTTCAGTAGTGTAAGTGATATACAAATAAATTAAACCAAATTGTGGACCCGTGTTAATTATGGTAGATTTCGATCGAGCTGTGATAAACGCTTTTATACAACAGTTTCAGTAATCGGCAAGTCAAGAATATATTTTCGAGTTATCCCACGTGCGTATGAAGGAAAATACATACAAGTAGGGATTGCACATAATATACAGTGAAGACACTAATTTTGCATTAGAAGTACAACTATTCCCAGATGAAGATAATAACGCTTATGAGTTGCTTCGCACAGCTTTTTCATATGGAGAATCAAAATTTATTTGGTCCTTTATTAAATTAGGTCGATGATACGGGAACAGAGCTTCTTTATTGACGAGGATACCGAAGATCGCCGCTTTGTCCTGTCGATTTATTGAATGTGCATGACTTTGTTGCAGAAGACGTTCCTCATACAAATAATGCTGAGAGACATAACTTAACGAGACCCCACAGACTGATTACAATTTCCATAAGGCGACTGGGTCACCGATGGATTCATTAATTGCGCATAAAGTAATCGCGGAGTAATTGCGGAGTAGTTCGGGATAAAGAAAGTCTGTAAGAAGTAGTCTCGAGTGCGATAGTGGTAGCCAAAGAAATAAATATAGTAGTGCCGTCTTATATAAATAGAAGTGTTACATAAATACGGACAGAGATATTAGTAATAGAACTAAATAAATACAAGTGTTAATTTTAATTTATTAATAGTAGTTTAAGTGTGATAAGGTAGTTTTATATTGTTATATAATTTTAAGTATATAAATATACAGACTGTTTTAAATAAATAATTGCACGAGTTGTTTATTGGAACTCGAAAACGTTACAGTTGGTGTCAGAAGTGGGATAAACACAAGTGCAAATAAATAAATAAATAAATGGCTACCAAACGTTTGGAAGAATTAAAGGTCTCCGAGTTAAGGGCAGAATTGGAGGAAAGGGACGCAGATGCGTCTGGAAAAAAAACAATTCTCCAGGACCGGCTTCGTGACCTTTTAATAAGTGAAGGTGAGGATCCCGAGAAATACTTGTTTCAAGTACAGGCTGATCTAAGCTTAATAGCGGATGAAGTTGCAAAACAATTCGAGACTAGTATGAAGACTCTAAGAGATGAAGTTGCACAACAGTTCAAGACTAGTATGAAGACTCTAAGAGATGAAGTTGCAAAACAATCTGAGACTCTAAAAGAAATTGGAAATAATTTGAAAGCTTTAAATAAGGAAATTGCAAATAATTCAAAAGCTTTAAGAAATGATTGCAAGTAATTCAAAACAACTCGAGACTACTTTTAAGGAAGACATTCAAAAGAATTCATCGAATGGGAGACAGGAATTTTCTGAGGCCATCGAAGCCGTGGAACAGAAAATTGAGGAGCGCGTGTTCGGAATGGGGGACGAGTTTGGGGTTCAGCTTCAGTTGCCAGCGATGAACGACTGCGGTCCCCATGATATCTCAAGCGGAAGCCTGGAGATTGCCCGAACAGCGAAGGCAAAGGTAAAACCTCCCATCTTCGATGGAAGGACGTCATGGATGACGTACCTGAAACAATTCGAAGCCGCTGCAAGAGCAAATGGGTGGATGTCCCCGAAGGAAGCTACTTCCCTGATTGTGTCATTAAGAGGAGAAGCCAGTGACGTTCTACAGACCTTACTTCCAGAAGAGTGTCAATGGGCATGCACACCTGGGACAGGTAGTCCGACGATTAGTGAATCAGGTGCAACCTAAGAGAAGAACGCTCCGATGCTGGAATTGGAAATGGAGATGGAAATGGGCCATGCGCATGGTAAATGCGGGAAGAAGCCCACGCAGACCATAGCGGAGCAGCGAAAATGAAACGGGTCGATGAGAAGAGGCAATCGTCGACCCAGTATCGTGGAGCCTCAAAACCAATAACGCAAATTGCATCTGTGCAACACCAAAACACTGATGCTGTTGCAAGCAGACAACGTCCAGAAGACTGCAGGCATGGTAACTGACTAGAAGAAAAATCGGCCAACACATTCAGAACTGCTGTGGTTGACGATCAGTGGCATCCTGACAATTTGCGGATTGGTCAAGAAGCTGATGAAGACCTTGGTTCATTGATGGTTTGAAAAGCTACTGGTCGCGGACCGACTTGTCAAGAAGTGGCTCCTCGCTCACAGGGACTGAAATCCTACTGGGCTCAATGGGACTCTCTGAAGGTAGAGGATGATCTACTCAAGTGTGTTGTGGAGAACCCAAATGGAGAAGACTACGTCAGCGGATCCAGACGAAGGTTGGAGGATGCTCACTAGCGAGTACGCCATCACACTCAGGATGCCAGCGACAGGACGAAGAATTGTTACCACGTGCAAGACGAGAGAGAGATGGTTTCCGAGAAGAGGACCTTGTTTGGTTATGTAACCCTCAGCATCGCCGAGGCCTGTCCCCAAAGCTCCAACAATACTGGGAGGGACCATACGAAATACTAGAGCAAATAGATGACGTCGTTTATTGCATGAGACTAACACCCCATAGTGAGCCAGAGATGGTGTGTTTCAACCAATTGCCCCATACCATGGACGTGACAGCGGTGAAGTGGCGAATGTGCGACAAATTGCTGGAAAACCTAGGGAGCCAGCTTGTGGGAATCCCTTGTCGATTTACGAGGACGGGCACTCGAGCAAAATGTGGGGAGGCTGGCAATTCCGAGGCTGGGCTGCGGATTAGACCGTTTGGAATGGAGAACAGTAAGAAACATGCTGGAAGTAGTGTTTCGGTATACTGGTATGGAAATGGTCATGTGTGGCTGTCGGCCCAATCAGCCCGTTGTGCCGCCTGGGTCCCGGTGTGGATTTCGTCATCCGCCAGCGACAAGAACATGGAATAGTGTGTTTCGGGACGAAACGCAGTTTTTAAGAAGGGGGCATTGTAACGAAATATTTATCAGCCAGACCAGGCGACGTTAAAAAAGGGGTTATAAATCATCTCGGCACGACCGGTAAATATCGTAAATGCAGTGAGTCATCTCACAGATGTACGACGTAAGCAAGGAAGAGTCCAGATTACCTCCAGTATATTGCCGAACTTACTGGTACATTTCGAGAACATTTCATGCATGTGTATATAAGGCGACTGGGTCACCGATGGATTCATTAATTGCGGATAAAGTAATCGCGGAGTAATTGCGGAATAGTTCGGGATAAAGAAAGTCTGTAAGAAGTAGTCTCGAGTGCGATAGTGGTAGCCAAAGAAATAAATATAGTAGTGCCGTCTTATATAAATAGAAGTGTTACATAAATACGGACAGAGATATTAGTAATAGAACTAAATAAATACAAGTGTTAATTTTAATTTATTAATAGTAGTTTAAGTGTGATAAGGTAGTTTTATATTTTATATTGTTATATAATTTTAAGTATATAAATATACAGACTGTTTTAAATAAATAATTGCACGAGTTGTTTATTGGAACTCGAAAACGTTACAATATAAAATACACATGCAAAATACAAACAACAATATACAAAAAACTATGAACAACCCAGAACTAAAATAAATAAATAAACAGGACTCAAATTGACTGTAAAGGGGTCAAATATAATGTTTTAAAATTAAACAAACCCTAATTTAAAAAAAATCCTGAATTGCATAGAACGTATGCTCGATTAGGAAGTCCTTAACTTTACTTTTAAATGACGGGACAGACCCGACGCTCCTGACCTCGCACGGTAACTTATTGAACAGCTTAGCGCCGGAATAGTACGGAGATTTTTCAATTAGTGTTGTTTTATGCTTTGGCAAGGCGATAGAACTTGTTCTGCGTGTACCAGGGGAATCGGGCCGAACAAATAAATCAGGGTTTTCCTTCACAAATACTACCATGTTATAAATGTAAATACATGGAAACGTGAGTATTTTATTCGTCTTAAAAACGTCTCTACACGAATCCCTCGGCCCCATGCCAAAAATCAAACGAATAATCCGTTTTTGTCCAACAAACACCCGCCCCCAGACCAACACGTTATAACTCAGGACAGAATGTACCAAGGCGTAGTAAACGCTAAGCAAATTTCTTCGTGAAAGAGTGGTCCTTAGTTTTAGAATTGCGTAAAAGGATTTATTGGGTTTACTACAGATATCATCAAACTGATCATTAAAATTTAGATTAGCGTCTAGATATGTACCGAGGAACTTCATAGATTGTCCCCCGGGTATCCCCATGTCCATCGGGAAATTCAATGGTCACCTCTGATGGAAATAAATGTAACATGATTTATCAAAGTTGATGCTCAGACGATTCGCAACCACACCAAGAGGAGAACTGACGTACAACAAGGGTCACAGACCGCTGCAATGATTCTGGACTATCCGCACAGACAGCCACAGACGCCTCAGTCAAATACTTGATAAACAACAAGAATAGCAATGGGCCCAACACAGACCCCTGAGGCACCCCTGCTCCGACATGGCCCTCATCAGATCTATAACCAGATAGGGCCACAGATATCCGTCTATCCCTTAAAAAGGATTCAAGCCACGATGACAACGGGTCCCGTATACCAATTGCCCACAATTTGTCCACGATATACCCAATATGAAGGCTGTCAAATGCACGTAACAAATCGAAAAAATGAGGTGTGGCTACCACACGACTTTCTTATACGTATGAAAGTGTTACTTCCGGTCCGAATTTTGAAATTTCATTTATACAAAAAATATTCCAAATCCAACTCTAAATACTTTTGTACTCTTCATAAATATATATAGAATGCATAATTTACGACATATTTGCAAAAAATCGCTATTCGATAAGAGTAAAAGTGGTACTTCCGGTCTGAATTTTGAAATTTTTTTTATACAAAAGATATTTAAAAGTATGTTCTAAATACTTTTATACTCTTAATGTACTTGCCTAGAAAGCATGACTTGCGAGATATTCGCAAAAAACTGATTTTCGATAAGAGTAAAAGACCTACTTCCGGTAGGAATTTCGAAAAACTTTATTAAAACAATTTTTCTCAAATTTAATTTTGAGTACATTTGAATTCTTTATAAATTTGTTTAAACTTAGTAATTGACGAAACATTTGCAAAATTCGATTTTTTCACTGAAGTAAACTACTACTTCCGGTCTGCCGATTTTGCTCAAAATCTAATCAGTTCTCAAGAGGGAGATTATATTCATAAATACAAAATTTGGAATTGATATCTGCAGCGGTTTGACCGCTATCGTGGTCACACACAGACACACACACACACACACAGACACACAGACATTTTTTAAAAACCACTTTTTTGGTATCAGGGGACCTCAAAACGTGGACATCTGCAAAAATCTCGAGGTCGAAAATTTTCATCATCACAATACTTCCTTATACTACGTATAAGAAAGTAAAACAACCCAGCCACGTACTGCTATATGCCATATGTATACTATTGCAGTTACTAATTATTTAGGTTATTTAGGTTGAAATATAACCTGCTGACTTGAAAGTTGTCAAGTAAATGTCAAAATTAATAAAAGTAAATAATTTCAAAGATTGGCATAAATTCCACGGCAATAGCGATCCAAAGACTTTTTGATCATACGTTATTTTGTTCAATATAAATTTCCAATAAAATGTGTAATGAACCAGCAACAAAAAGAATCAGATCAGTACATTTTTCTGCAGAAGAAAAAAAACTGTCTGTTTAACATAATACATTACTTGAACCATATTGTAGAAAATAATAAAACAGATGCTGTAAGTAGTAAAGAAAAGGAAGCACCATGGTTAGACACTGAAAAAATATTTAATGCACAATATCCAAGTGCAGTTTATAGAAATGCAGACAATTTAAAGAAATTCTCTGAGAATTCAAAAAAAAGTAACCAGGGAGGCAATTGCAAAAGAAAATGAAGACATTTAAACAAAAGGTGGTGGATTTAGCGATAGGTATCCTGATGATCCAAATAAAGATCTACTACTGTCAATTATGAATCAGAAAACTGTATATGAACTACACAATCCATATGAAAAAGGTAAAGGTATGTAGATGTTAATAGTTAGTAAAAACGTACTTTAATCCTTTTGTTGCAGTAGTACAAAGTAATAATAAAAATGACAATGGAGAGACAATTATTATTAATAATAATAATAATAATAATCTTTATTTCAAAGCTATATACAGTATTATAAATAACAAAGGTATATGCTAGAAACATGTCAAAGGTGAGTACATGATCAAATCACGCCAGAATTATATAATAAAAGTAGTAATAACTAAGCAGTCCTTATTCACTAATTACATTGTAGGTTTGCTGAGCAAGCCACTTATGAATACCCTTTCAACATAACATAACCAAATCTTCAGGGTCAATAATTCAGATAGTCATCTATAGAGTAGCAGTTGATTGCCAGTAAGTGGCTTCTTACAGCACCTCTGAAAAGCTTCAAACTCAATGACTGTTTGATTTGTGAGGGGAGCTTATTAAAAAGTTTGCATCCCATAAATATTATATTTCTCTGAAAAAATGCTGTCCTGTGAGCATGTGGTAAAAGATAGTCTAGATTTCTCGTACTATATTGATGAGACACACCAGCAGAAAACTCCGATCTAAATCTATAGACCAAGCTTAGCAGTTCTAAAATGTATGCGTCGTAAAACGTTAACGGTCTTTGATCAGCAAATAAGTTTCTACATGGATCACGGAAATTGAGGTCAAAAACAATGCGAAGTGCCCGCTTTTGCATTAAAAATACTCTATTACATCCTATACAGGATCCCCAGAAGCTAACACCATACGTCATTTTGGAAAAGAAATTTGAAAAGTAGTATACCTTCAACACACTTTGAGAGCAAGATCCCTTTAAGTTGCAAAGCGCATAACATACCCCAGATATGCACTACAAACATCATCAAGTTGAGCGTCCCACTTGAGGCTCCGATCAACAGAAAGACCGAGGACCTTGGCGTGTAAGACCCTGTGAATATTGGGGAAGGAGGCATCCAAAAAACCAGATGAAACTCCGTCAGCAAACACGATACACTTCGTTTTTTCTTCATTAATTAACAGTTTATTGACTTTCATCCAATTGTTTACTTGTGAAAGTGTAAGATTTAAGCTGTCAATCAAGTTCCTTAGAGTATCAGAACAAAAAATAATATTAATATCATCAGCATAAAGCGAAACAGTTGCTGACGAATGTAGAGTCCCGGGAAGATCATTTATGTACAATAGGAATAGGGTAGGCCCAAGAACTGAGCCCTGCGGAACCCCAATATCAGATTGAAGTGTTGTTGACTCATGCTCCCCAATAGTCACTTTTTGTGTTCTACCATTAAGGTAAGATGTGAACCATTCAAGAGCAACACCGTTTATACCATATCTCTCCAGTTTGTGTAATAGGATAGGATGGTTGACACAATCAAAAGCCTTGGTAAGGTCAATAAATAGAGCAATACTTAAGAACTTTTGGTTAATATCACAGCAGATTTCACTAATAAAGCGAAATAATGCTGTATTGGTAGAGTGACCAGGCAAGAAACCATGTTGACATTTGGTAAAAAGTTCAAACTTAAGCAAGTAATTAATTAATTGGTTGTTGACAATTTGTTCAAAGATTTTGGAAAATGTTGATAAAATTGATATCGGTCGATAGTTCCCAAGATCGTTGCAGGAGCCTCCTTTATGAACCGGTTTAATACAGGCTAATTTTAGTTTTGAGGGAAAAATACCCTTTTGAAATGAGAAATTTATTAGGTAAGTTAACGGACTGAGTATAGATCCATAACAGTTCTTTACAAGTGCAGACGAGACATCATCATTACCTGCACTAGCAGAAGCAGTCAACCTACAAATCACCGGCGAAACATCCGACTCTACCACAGTTGACATAAAAAAGGAATGAGAAGAGGTCTTTATAAATTTATCCACCCCATTGAAATCAATGTTATTGATCAAGGGAAGCAAAATGCTGATTAAAGGCTTCACTTAAATCCATATTAATTAGATAATTGTCAGGAAGTACCTTACTGCGGTTCTTAATGACAGACCAAACAGCCCGCTACTACAGTTGAAGGAAAAAAAAGGGAAAGATTGCATCTTGGAGTGCTCGCTGAAGAACAATAGCTAATTCACTATTAATGGAAGTTTATAAAGAATTAGCTAACCCACAAGTGGAATTAGTTAATTTAGAAAATTTACAAAGAAAATAAGAAAGAGAAATGAGCATCAGTTAGAAAAGGAAAGCTTAGAAATAGATATTCAAATAAAATTATTAGGACTTGAAAAAAAATTATTAGAAATACAATTACTCAAGAAGCATATTTGTATAGATTCTTAAATAAGTACTTTTGTATTTGATTTTGAGTTTGAATTTTTCATTGCCTACCTATTCATCATTTTAAGTTTAATTTTCATTAACATTCTTTTTGTTTTATTTATTGCTTCTGAGAAATTCATATGAAAGTGTGGATATAAATAACATGGTTTTATCCAATTTTAAATCTCAGAATATCACAAAAACAAATTTATATGTAAAATATCTGTGAAATGTGTTCTGAAACACCTACATAAAGAAGTTTATTACAATAGTAAAAAAGGTATACCTATATATTTAATTATGTGCCTAAATTACACTCGATTAAAATATTGATTAATAAATATCTGTCTAGTGTTACTTAAATTTTCTAGTCTTGCTGGAAGTGGATCTTCAGCGATATTATCCAAATTAAGTCTCTTTAAAAAAAATCATCTAAAATACCAAAGTAATCAGCTCTTTGATGTACTTGACGCAATATTCCTGCATTTATTAATTCCAATATATCCATATCAATATATCCAATATATTCATATCAGGACTAGATAAGATCCCGTCGGAGGCCATTAAGATAATAGCCGACTTCTTGCCAGATTTTTTAGCCAAAGCCATGAATGATTTGCTGCAGATGCAGAAATTTCCTGATGAATGGAAAGTTGCTAAACTGGTCCTGCTCCTGAAGAGTGGAAAATCCCCGGAAGCGTCAAACTCCTATAGACCCCTGTGTTTACTCAATACATTGAGTAAATTGTTTGAAACATTAATAAAGAATAGACTACAAATTGAACTAGAGGAAAAAGGAGGACTTCACAGCCTACAATTTGGGTTCTGTAAAAAAAAATCAACCCTTGACGCGATCGAGACCGTTCTACGAACTGTTAATGATTACAATAGTAAGTGGTGTGTCTTGGTAACCATAGATGTTAAGAATGCATTTAACACTGCCTGTCATGAGCTTATAATTAGAGAGCTCAAAAACAGAAATATTTCGAGCTACCTAATTAATTTAATAGCGAATTACCTCACCAATAGAAAGATATATACCGGTAGGTTTTCTGGTAACGCAACGATTGTATAGCGCATGTATCAGTCCCCACAACTGAACGACTACGTATATGTACTCCCCTCGAAGCGTATCGACTCATTTCATTTCAATACAGTGAGACGCTTGGGTAACAGCCGTTCGCGTCGGGGAATACGATAACTGTAGCGAGTGATAGTGGGGACTTGGACACTCCTCTGTCGTTGCTTCACCCGAAAACTTACCGGTATAGGAAAAGATGCTGTGATGGAGGTGAGTGCGGGAGTACCGCAGGGGTCGGTCCTGGGTCCGACATTGTGGAATGTTTTGTATGATGGGGTCCTAGGTCTAGATCTTACAGTGGATGCTACATGTGTTGGATTTGCTGATGACCTTGCATTGATCGTGGGAGCTGCGGATGAATTTACCCTGATGGAGAATACAAATTCATGTCTTGAGTTGATAAGTGCATGGATGAAAGACCAAAGATTAACACTTGCGCCAAATAAGACGGAGGTATTAATAATGAAGGGGAAAAGGAAGAGAAATAACATTACCTTTATCTTAGAAGGTGTAGTGCTGGTACCTTCAAAAACAATTAAATATCTTGGTATCACACTTGATGAAAGGGGATCTTTTGGACCTCATGTGAAAAATGTTGTCAGTAAAGCTGATGCAATGATTGCTGGATTAAACAGGCTTTTACCCAATATTAAAGGACCAAGCAGTGGTAAGAGAGCGGTTCTATGTGGGGCGGTCCATAACGTGGTGCTTTATGGCGCTCCAGTATGGAAAAAGACAGTATGCATCCAAAAGTACAGACGTATCCTTGAGAGGTGTCAGCGTAATATGCTCCTCCGAGTGGCCTCGTCCTACAGGACAGTATCTCTGGTGGCGCTGCAAGTGATCACTGGAATTGTGCCAATCGATTTGATGGTCAAGGAAAGGGCATATATTTATGAGAATAGGCATGAGGACAGAAGACAAATTGTGTTAGATGCCAAGAATAATACCATAACGGAATGGCAGAGAAGGTGGGATATGGAGTCTGTGAAAGCGCAATGGACAAAATGCCTTATAGGGCATATAGAAGGCTGGCTTGCATGTAGGCACCGTCAGGTTGATTATTTTCTAACACAGGCACTAACAGGCCATGGCTCTTTTCGCGCTTTTGCAAAACGTATAAAAAAAGATGATTCTGATATATGTATGTACTGTGGAGACATCGATACAGTGGACCACACTCTTTTTGCATGCCCTAAGTGGCACAATATCAGAGAGAGCTCTCAAAGAACATTGGGGTATATGGTAACACCAGATACACTAGTACCAACTATGCTCGAGTCGTCGCAAAAATGGACAATGTTGCATAATATGATAAGGGAGTTAATGTCAAGGAAGGAAACTGATGAAATACAAAGACAAAATCGTGCTAATTAAAGAGTTGTGAAAGAAAGTTTCGGGTTATAGGGCTGCCGGCAGTATCTGATGATATATCAACAATAGTTCCAGATACTGTTTGAGGGCATTGAGGGGTTTTAGTGGGTGAGAGTCCCACATGCCAATCTGCGATCGAGCTAAGCACTTGGTGTGCATAATGCATTTCCCCTGACAAAAAAAAAATATATCCATATCATCATCATAAGCATCAAATAATTAAACTCACGTAGGATTAACTTCTTCCGATGCCGGACTAATCGCACATAATCATAAATTGCGTGTTAAAGCGTTACTTAAAATCTTTAAGCCCACAATTTTGCTGGCTTAACTTTAAGGAAAGCTTATTGCTTAAGCTATGATTAAATCAATGGTGCAATGAAAGTAGACTACACTTAAGCATTTAAGTTGAGCTTAGAGTTAAACCTTCATGGTGCAATCGGCCATAAATGTTTTATAAGACAAATTAAATTTCAGTATTGAAATCCAAAAACGAAATATGATACAAAAATCTGAAAATATATAAATATTCTGAATAAAAAAGTGCTTTATGAATGCGTAATTTGGCAATGTATGTATTATGATAAAAACAGCAGTCAAAAAAATATATTTTTCTATTCCGGTGCTATAAAGTTCACTTTACGACACCCGTTTTGGTTGCATAAAGTATTACTTTATCGCACGCTAATTTTATTTTTTTGAAGTTGGTAACAAAAAGAAAATGGAACCAAATCATATTTAAATGTCAAAATATAAGCCTTTAAAGTAACAAAAATGTGCAATAAAATTGTACAAAGAATAAAAAGCACACGTGCTAACATTTCACTTACTAATTAGCAATATAAATTGTTAAGCAGAGTTGGATGATAAGTTTTCGGATGCTATTATTGACATTTACTTACTATGTTGAATAGTACAACTGTTATAAAAGTTTGTTTTGATAAATATGTAGAGAGTTTGTGGACGAAAGATTTTGTAAATTGCCTTCTGCTATTATGCGAATCTCTGGGGGCGTACAGTTATTTATTTCGTCCCTTTTGTTGATAATTTGAAATAATTTATTGTATAAATCAGTCTGAATTTTAAACACAATTTCATAAAGCACCACCGATATTCAAATATTTAAAACGTTCTACTTAAAAATCAGAGTAACCAACTTCAAAAAAGCAAAATTTCTAAAATATTCGAACAAAACATGTCTCTTATTTTAAGCTTTTTTGAACTTTTAATAACCGAAATAGAAAAAATAGTATAAAATACACGTTTCATAAGACATTTTGCGCACTTGTTCTTTAGAAAACTCGCCTAGCGGCTCGTTTTCTAAACTTGAACGCGTGCGCAAAAATCGTGTCTTATGAAACTTGTATTTTAATATACTATTAAAATGTATCTCTTCGTTTTTTTTTTTTTTGTTAACTCCTGATGTACTGGGAATTTTGTAAATCTAAAAATGGCCAATAACTCTTAAAATTAAATAGCAATTCATAATGTAATCAAACCCATATGTCTTATGTTCAGCCCCCAATTTATGACAGCCTAGTATATATATGTTACTATATATTTACATTATTTTATATTTATATTACAAAAATTACGAATATCCTATAAATCATTTAACTTGTAACATGGATACTCTTGAAAATAATAAGAGAATGATTTAGTAAGTATGTTAATTTACACATCTGACAAATAAATGTACCTAATGACACTAGTGAAGTGTATTATGAAATTGTATTACCTGTTGTATATCACTAATTGTGTTGAAATTTTCATTTTCTTTTTGTTCAAGTTTCTGAACATGATCTATTAATTCATCAATGTTATCCATTATTTCACTGTGAAATTCTTCAAGTACATAGGATATTGATGTAACTTCATTGCTAGCCATATCTCTAATATTCAGCAACTAAAATAAAAAATAAGTGAAGCCATTATAATAAATGCTTACTACAATAAAACTCTTACTTCAGTCATAATATTTTTTAAGTCAGTTCTGTTTTCATCAGCTATGTGTTTTATATCATCTCGTACACAAACTAATCTACTGATGGACACATTTCGGAATGTATATATGCTCTCGGTCATGTTTTTTATAATTCTATGTAATGTATTGTAGTAAGAAGCATTTTGTAAGGTCTCCTTATTTTCAAAGTTTTCAACTGTATAATTTTGAATACTGTTCAATATTTGCTGTAAGTTGTCTACATTTCTTGTAAGTTGATTAAATACCATTTGTGGATTGCTTTGCGACCAAGTGGTTTCTTGGGCCATCATTAATTTTAGTGTAGTCTTTATACAACTATCAATATTGTACATCACTTCTGTACTTAATTTATTGTGCATATAATACAAGACTTTAGTAATAATTCTATTAATTTGAGATGTTTGATATATATGAGACACCTTCTTATGGAATACTTCTTCATTCAATGAGTGAATTTGAATATCAGACAATAACTTCTCTGTTTCATCAGTCAAGTGCTCATGCTCTTCTTTAACCAGCTGCAATTCTTGTTCTTTTTGTTTGTTCCTCTCTTTAACAAGAACTAAATCTTTTTCTAATATACGCTTTGCATTTGACAATTGCTCAATATTATTCGCAGCTTCAGCCCAACTTGTTTTTAAAGTTCGTAGACTTTCAGTGTAATCTGATAAATCTTCCTCCAATTTCTGTATGTATTTGGTTTTTTCTAATAGTTCAGCCCTCTGAACTTCAGTTTGTGCTGCTAGTGTTGTATAATTAGTTTCATCAACAAAAAAGCCTGTACCAGTTCTTACTGCAACTAAATCTCTCTGTAACGTTTCGATTGTATCAGAATACTGATTAACTAAAGCTGTTCTTGAAATCTTTTGATTCACTTCTGGTTTGTTTTGAATATCTCTTGCACGCATGGCATATTCTAATGTATTAAGAGTTTCTTCATGGTTTGCATTTGTTGAAGATATAGTAGCAATTAACGACGTTTTCGTACGACCTCCAAGACTATCTTGCAGAATTCTTGTAAGTTTAGATTCACTACAATAGAAAAATGTCTCTTTAAAGATCAAAAATATCACCAACAAACAACAAGCTAAGAAGATTCTAACAAAATATATACACAGCAATATACATATATAATATTGAGACCTTATAATAAATATTCCATTGCAGGAGAATGAAAATAAATAACATAGAACACAATTTTAGGTATGACTCTTACCGATATGGTATGTGCGTAGTTTTTTCGACCAGTGCTTTTATAACACGACCTAAGGTAAGCAATGATTGATTAATATTTCCAGCTTCTCGGGCTCTCTTATCTATTGCACCAGACTTTGATATATTTTCGCTGCCTGCGAGATCAACAAGATTCAATTTGCCAGTCTTAACAAGTTCTTCCCCGTCAACAGTAATCTCCCGCAAATGTACTACTATTGTAAATACTGTATGAGAACGACTAGATGTGCTATTGAGAATAGTAGAAGCAATACGTTTTCTGTGTGTTCCATGTTCTAAGATTTTGTAAACTTGATTAAAATTAGTTACAGATAATTCTTCTAAGCCTTGCAAAATAACTGATCCTTTTTGTGACTTATCTTCATATATTCTAATAATAAAAACGTAATTAATTAAAACTGTTAATTATTTAATCAAGTTATTTATAAAATCTTACTTTATCGCCTTTGGTGTAGATTCCTGGGATAATAAATCGAATAGTTCCTCGTTGTACAACTCCAGATAGGATACTTTTACAGAACTTTCAGTATTGACTGAATCAAGGACTCTGAAAATTTGGGCTAATGACCTAGGTAATGGCTTATTCCTCCAATAAACAGGAATCCGAATGATCCTGTTGAGCAACGTTTCAATCGGGCTCACAAGCGAACAAGGCGGCTAATAGAAAACAGCTTCGGTATTTTGAAAGAACTATTTCCTTGCCTAAATTATCTAAGATTATCTCCAACACATGCTGCTCTTGTGGTAATTTGTTGTGCAACCCTGCACAATATCGCTTGCGAAAACGAGGATGTCATAGTTGGAGATGAACTTCACGAAGACATGGATGATGATCCTAATATGGAAGATGAACATGAAGAGGATCCTAATGGTATTCAACGAATGGAAAGACTTTTAAATTTTTTTCGATAATTGTGCATTTTTTCGTTCGTAGTTATTGTCCTTATTTCATGTTTAAACATTAAACAAAATTATTTTTTTAATTGTACAACTTATAAATTTTTAAAATACAAAAACAAAACTATTGAAAGAGAGGATTTGTGTACTCTGACACGTCAATGCCCAGTTCTCTTTCTAATTTGAGCGCATGTAGTCTTCTTCTATATATTTCAATTCGTAGCAACTCTTCTTTTAGAGTCTGGTATTGAGACTGGGAATTTTCCTTCTTTCTTTTTCTTGATGTAGGCGTCGTGATTTCGCTCGAAGCACGTGGTTCTTGTTCCACAACATCTCTCTCATCTAATGGGAGAAATAGTAGTCCGTCCCCAGTGCCGACGTCAGATTCTGGCATTTCCAGTCCTGTAACAGCAGCACTTTCTGCATCCAAAATTTTTAATATGGCCAAATCTATCTCGTCTAACTTTTTATCCTTTCCCCCTTCCGTACCCGTTTTTCTCGCATTGTCTCTCTCTAAATTAAGTGCTTAGTTTAATATTTGTTTACATTTAGAATAGTATATTATTCAACAAGCGTCTAATGATGGCTATTACCCACGAAGATGAAATTGCAACACGAGCCGTCAGGCGAGTGTTGTAACATCTGAGTGGGTAATAGCCATTATAGGCGAGTTAAATACTATACTTTATCCACAACTTAAATGTTGTTCAAAAAATACGAAAGATAAAGAACAATATTTCTTTCTACAAACACTGTCAGAAGTTGACATTTTGACACGGCAAACAAAAAATGCGATTTATGTATACCGCATATTCACAACTATATATGTTTGTTCAAAAATACAAAAGATAAAGAGATAAAGGAACAACATTATTTATTAATAGTGACGTTTCTAATACACAAAAAATTAATTTTTATAATAATTATTAATCGTTACATTACAGTTGCTTAAATTCATATACAGTGAGCTCAAAAAGGTTGGAATAAATTCATTTAAAATTCAACCTTTAATTTTTTTAAAAAACACTGGGACCCGTCAATTTTTATTTTTAGATGGGCATTTTTTAAACTAAATTTTGTTTATACAGGGTGACTCAAAACAAAGATTTCATGTGACACTTCAATTTTTTTTAATTGAAACACCCATTTTTTATTTTATTTTCGAAATATACGTAAAATTTCAATTACATTTCATGTATTATAACCTAAGTCTAAGTTAAGTTAGCTTATTTCTTTTCATTTAAACTGTACATATTAGGAGTTAAACATAATCAAATTTACTGAAACTGTAAACATTTAAACATTAATACCATTTTTATCTGTTACCTAGGTTATTTAACATTGACGTTGAAGTTCATTCCCTGTCAAAAGTATTTAAACATTTGTATAAAAATTCTAATAAAAGTAGTTTTTTTAACTGTAAAATGGCACGAGTAAATGAAAGGGAGCGCATAGAAATACTAATGATGATTGGCTATGGAGATAGGATGCGTACCCAACTGGAAGTTTCCGAACTGTTCAACAATAAATACCCAAACAGAGCGCCTATATCTCAATCAACTATTAGTAAAATTGAAAAAAAATATAGGGATTTGGGGCATGTGAGAGATAATTATGTAAAAGGCCGGCCCACTATCTCAGAAGATGTGCAGTTGAATGTGCTATTATCCGTTGAAGAGAACAACCATAAAGTTAGTCGCGCTATTGCTGACGAGAACAAAATTAGTCAAGGAAGGATCTGTATTAAACTATTTACATAAAAATAAATGGCATCCTTATAAAGTTCAGTTAGTTCATGAACTAAATGAGGACGATCCAGATAGAAGAATGCAATTTTGTGAAATAATGATGGAGAGATGTATTGATGATCCTCAATTTTCACGAAGAATTGTGTTCTCTGATAAAGCAACGTTTTGCCTAAACGGAACCGTGAATAGGCAAAATTTCCGTTATTGGGCTACAGAAAACCCGCATTGGATTATGGAGTGTCACACACAATACCCTCAAAAAGTAAATGTTTGGGCTGGGATTATTGGAAACAGAATTTTGGGTCCCTTCTTCTTTGACGGCACTTTGACTGGAGAAAGATATCTAGAATTTCTAGAATTCGATTTGATACCTGCGCTTGCTGTAGTGTATCCAAATCCAGAAGATCCTGACATTCCCAATGATAGCTTATGGTATCAACAGGATGGAGCACCTGCCCATTTTACTCGCCCGGTGCGTGAATATTTAGATAGTGTTTTTCCTGGAAGGTGGATTGGTCGACGGGGCCCAATAGAATGGCCGGCCAGATCCCCTGATTTGACCCCGTTAGACTATTATCTGTGGGGCTACCTAAAATCTAAAGTGTATATCAACAGACCGAACAATATTGACGAACTTAAAACCCAATAAGACAAGAAATGAGACTGATAGAACCTCAAATAGTGCACAATGTTTTGCAAGAATTCGAAGATCGCCTCGGATATTGCCAGGATGTTGGTGGTGGCCAATTTCAACATTTATTAAATTAATATTTCACAATTTAATTACGAATCATTGAGACATTTATTATTTAGAATTAAATAATTTTTTTTTTTAAATTACATTGATTATTTTAGAAAAGAACTTAACTTAGACTTAGGTTATAATACATGAAATGTGATCAAAATTTTGCGTAGAATCCGAAAATAAAATAAAAAATGGGTGTTTCAATTAAAAAAAATGGAGTGTCAAATGAAATCTTTTTTTGAGTCACCCTGTATAAACAAAAATTAGTTTAAAAAATGCCCATCTAAAAATTAAAATTGACGGGTCCCAGTGTTTTTTAAAAAAATTAAAGGTTGAATTTTAAATGAATTTATTCCAACCTTTTTGAGCTCACTGTATATAAATATATTTATGAAATGTCAAATTTGACACAACGGTGGAGTAATAAATATTATTCCATCGAAGTGTCATTATTATTCAACAGTATTTAGTAATGCATGGCATTACTTGATAGAAATCGCGTATTTAATACATATATTACTTAATAGTTGTGGATAAAACTAATAATATGACAGCAGTCAAACGGCCATTTTGTTTCCAAAATATATCATTCTCTCTCTTACTCATGGTCCTTACCAATTGCGGTACTTTATAGATATAGTGACTTTAGTAACAAAACTTATAGTAGCGCCCTCCATCTTGGTGTCTTGTCTCCAAACTAACGCCGAACGACTAGCTGTCGTCCCCAAAATATGTTGCCAATAATTATCATTACATCGGCTATCTGCAATCTCCCTTATATGTGGTTCAAGCTATTAGCTGAAAGCCTCCGAACTGCGCCTATGGTTTTCTAATGTTAAATTTGACAATTAAATAGAATTGACGCAAGGGTGGAAATTGTAAATCGTAAAAATCGCTAAAATGCAAATGGCGAAGGCGTAAATCACTTACAGACAAGTTATATATTATTGATGAACTCTTAGGTTCGTCGCTGTCTGATGTACACCCCCCACTTATATTCTCCTCTCTATACAGGGTGAGTTTTTTTGAATGTTTAGCATTGGGATCTCAGAAACTACTGGAGATAGAAAAACGCTTAAATGGGGAAAGATGCGCAGTTTTACGAGTTTGATTTAAAACTGCTTTTGTTTCTCCGATAACTTTCATGGCTTATTTGATATTCAAAGAAAACTATATTTTACGATTTTCTTTAAACATGCTTAGCATCATTAATAGTAATTTTAGAGAAAAAGTGTTCAGACAAAAGTTTTAGATAATTTTACGCCAAATAAAACTATGTAGCTAATATTTTTTTTTCGTTCACCATTATCGAGTTATGACACAAACTTGTGTTTTTTTAAATGGAAACCATAGTTGGTTTTGACATCATTAAAAAGCTTATTTTTTGCTGATTACAATGATATAAGGTTTGATAGGGGTATTTTAAAAAATAAAGAGGATATAGACATTTTTATGGTTTTTATGGAAAACAATTGAATTTCGAACTGATAAAATACAAACCAAACGAAAACTTATTTTGAAATCTTGAGATAGAAATAAACATATTAGCATGTGTCGCTCAGAATCCATCTACATCGACCCGACAAATTTCAACAGAAATGGGCTCCTCTCAACGCACTATTGTCAGAGTGTTCAAGAAGCATACATTTCGTCCCTACAAATTATCAGTATCACAAACTTTACATGAAGGTGATAACATCAGACGAATAGCTTTTTGTAGATGGTTTAAAGATCAGTGTCAAAACGATCCACACTTTTCAATGAAAATATTATGGACTGATGAATCTCGTTTCACAAATTGTGGAATGTTTAAAAGGCACAATGAGCACATATGGTCTCAAACAAATCCTCACGTTGAACATAGGAGACCACAAATTAAATTTGGGTTTAATTTTTAGTGTGGTGTTATAGGATCAACTGTTCTTCCTCCTTTTATTTTTGATGGATCACTAACTGGCAATCGTTATCTTAATTTGTTACAACAAGATTTCGAGGAAGTGTTAGATAATTTAAATTTAAGAACCCGAGCAATGCTGCAATGGTTTCAACATGACGGAGCGCCTCCGCACAATCAACTGAATGTTAGAAATTATTTAAATTTGAACTTCCTTATCAATGGATAGGACGAAATGCACCCATTGAATGGCCGGCTAGATCCCCTGATTATCAGTTTTGGATTTTTTCTAGTGGGGTGTACTAAATGACACAGTATACAAAAGAACATATGAAACAATCGACGATTTAAGAGAAGGTGTCTTAGTTGCTTTTAATAACATCGATAGGAGTAAAGTACGCAATGCTACAAATTCTGTTGTGAAGAGATGCAATTTGTGTATTAATAATAATGGAGGTATCTTTGAACATTAATAATGTTGTGTGCCCTTAATAAAAGTTCTTATAGTTTTCATTTTATTACTACATAAGATTTCAAAATAAGTTTTCGTTTGGTTTGTATTTTATCAGTTCGAAATTCAATTGTTTTCCATAAAAACCATAAAAATGTCTATATCCTCTTTATTTTTTAAAATAACCCTATCAAACCTTATATCATTGTAATCAGCAAAAAATAAGCTTTTTAATGATGTCAAAACCAACTATGGTTTCCATTTAAAAAAACACAAGTTTGTGTCATAACTCGATAATGGTGAACGAAAAAAAAATATTAGCTACATAGTTTTATTTGGCGTAAAATTATCTAAAACTTTTGTCTGAACACTTTTTCTCTAAAATTACTATTAATGATGCTAAGCATGTTTAAAGAAAATCGTAAAATATAGTTTTCTTTGAATATCAAATAAGCCATGAAAGTTATCGGAGAAACAAAAGCAGTTTTAAATCAAACTCGTAAAACTGCGCATCTTTCCCCATTTAAGCGTTTTTCTATCTCCAGTAGTTTCTGAGATCCCAATGCTAAACATTCAAAAAAACTCACCCTGTATATTAACGTAGCCTTGTGAGCACTACTGTATACCTTTTCATTTCATAACCAAAATTAGTTATAAAAATTATAAGAAAATAACATTTTCAATATACCTTTTTTCGCTTCTTTGGCATCCTTGTCATCGACTTTGCCTTTTCTCTTTTTCTTCTTACTGTCTTTTGCAGTACCATCATTTTCATCACCATCTCTCTCCTCAATCTTTTCTTCAGTCTTAATTTCAGATTTGTTCTTATTATCTTCTTCCGGCATTTGCAATTTCTCCACATCTTTTTTAGTATCATCTGGTTTCTTCTGATCTTTCTTTCCAGCTAATTTCTTTTGCTTTTCCCAGTCTTTTTCTTCTTTTTTATTTTGTGCTGCGGTCTTTACAGTACTAATTTCACTATCATCTAAACTTTTTTGAACCTCTTTCTTAGATTTTACTGGTTTCTTTGATTTTTTTGTCCCCTTTTGCACTTGGGTCTTCAGGCAATTCATTTGTCTGTTTTGTCCTAAAACGTATAATTTGTAAATTAAACAATTCTAAACCTCTGCATTACAAAATCAGAGCATGAAGGAAAACCTAACCTTACTTATTTGTAAACAAATTTACATCAAAAGTAATCAAAACTTACTTCATGCTTTTGGTTTTCTTCGAAATATCCACTTCTTGTACTCTGTTGCTTCTATCTCAGCCTCGGAGTCACTAAAATTAAAGCATATTTTGAAAGAACAATAAAATTTTAACTTCGTGACAGACTTGCAAAACATACCTATTATCCCCTTTGGCTCCTTACGCCCTTTTTTCGCCTTACCCATGTTGAGCACTTCTTATATTCGCTATTGTGTACCTAGTTTGCTAGACATATTTATTTGTTTTAGAACTATTTTCATGTCAAAATTTCAAAATAAACCAAAGGAGGTTAGAAAATAGTTTCTTTTCTAGCAGTGGTAGTATTTGTTTTTAATCACTGGTTGCCATGAATTAAACAAAATTTGTTTATTTTTATTTGATTTTTATACGCTAATACGGATGCCGATAATTTGAAAAAATCTTTTTCACCTATGGTTCTGGATAAATATATCTATTTAATTCAAAATTCATGTTTATTCATTAAAGACGGCAATCCTAAATTATTTTCTTTTCGATATTAAAAGATCGGTAAGTAAGACTGTAATGGTGTTTGTTGAAATCGAAAAGCATAATACTGATACTATCTCCTTTTTAGTGATTCACGTGCATTGGGCCATTTTCTGAAATGAACAAAATTTGTTAGAATTGTTTCTGAAATCGCGTGGATAATTTCTCAATAACAGGTTAGTGTTTTATATTTACTTAAAAAATTCATCTCAAAACGAGATACATATAATAAATTTTTGATTCACAAGAATAACGGGTGCTCCACTATATTGAAGGCACTGCCCTGCCTTATAGATGATTAAACCGAAATGTCTTGTTTGGTAATGTACCTACGCGTTATATTCAATTGCACGTCATTGAAGACATTTACATGTCACAGCTGTATTACTGAAACTAAAAAAGTTACTTTATTAAATTATATTTGAGGGCTTTTATATCAGTAGCTTAGATAGAAATATATACATTGTTCATAATATATGCATTCATGGCAAATAAACACATAATTATCATTTCAATATTAAATTTCTCTTACATATATTTAGTAGACTAATATTTCAATTCGGTGTTGTCAAAATAATCATATATGTCAAAAACTCGTGTGTATTTTGTATATTTTGCTTGTCAAATTTGCGTCTTTAATTTTGCTTTGATATAAATTGTATAAAAACAGTTCTTCTTAGAACTGTACATCTTGTTTATTATCTATATGCGTCCTTTGAATATAATGCTGAAAGGTTTCTGTAAACAGTCGAAGCTTCTTACACACTTTTCTATAATCATCTGATTAAGGAGAATAGCGTAAATATTGGTTATTTTAAATTTTATTATGGATACATTATGAAACAGTTATGGTTTTTCGACAGTCTTAATCAATATAATAAATAAGTTGAGAAAGACTGAAGTCTTAGTGCGTCTCAATTACTAAATATATTACGTTATAGTTATTGTATTGTGAATAATTATCTAAACTACTCAAAAATGAATAGGGAATTAGGTACATCTTTTTTTAACAGATCTAATTAATTCGATTAAATTTAACGTATTTTCTCAAACTATAGATAAATTAGAAGGCTCACAGTCATTTGTGGACATTTTATTTGGTAAATGTCTTTTCTGTGTGATAAAATATTGAATCTTGTATTTTAACCTTAAATTAATTTAGAATACAAAATTATAAAAATCGCATTTTTTTACAAATACTATTCATTTTAAACGTCATTTCACATTTTCACGATGCCAAGACGTCATTTAAATAAAGAAACTTTTGATTTAATTGCGTTATTGCATCAGCGAGGGCAATCTGGAGCAAAAATTGCCGCAATTTTTAATGTGTCTCCAAGTGTTATTAGTAGGGCTCTAACAAGATTCCAACAGACAGGATCTGCATGGAGAAGACCCGGTAGTGGATCTGAGAGGAAAACAAATCAGAGACAAGACCGCTACATACGAATTCAGACAAGCATGACAGGGATGGGCTGCCAAATCATTATCAACCGGTTCGCTAATAATAACACTTTATTTCTTTATTAATATTAATTATTACTTATGATGTCAGTAAAAACAGATAGTTTTTAGCAATAGCAGTGGTGTCCCTATTGACCCTATTATATTTACAATACATATACTACAATTAACAGGTGAATTATAAAAATAAATTTACTGAAATATTTTAACTAATTGCCCATATTTGATTGATTGATTAATATTGGACCCCAGGATGGAGCATTTGGATTTTATCAAATTAAAGCCCATATTTGAAGTTCATTTTCTGAATATTTTATTTCCGCTTTTTTACGAATTCTCGTATCAGTTGCATCGCGATGCCTTTTTCGGATCCAAGATTTAACAAATGGAGTAGCATCCCATTGTGATAACGGTTTTCCGATTATTTTAATTGTCATTAAATCTGAAATATGTTTTATCGTAATATTACTTCTTTCATTTGTTGCAATGTCATTCATTACGCTAAATCCTCTTTCCGCTTCAGCACTACTAATGCTTATGGTATTTGCGATTTTTTTAGCACACATGATGGATGGAGGAACATTGTTTCTTGATTCTAGATAGGAATCAACAAAATCTCTAAATTCATTTCGATCAATTTCATATTTTAATAACTTTTCTAACGCCGGTAACTTATTTTCTGCTTCAATCCATGGAGAAAACACTTTTTCTAGGGACCACGATGATGTATCGATCAAGTTAAAGATATTAATTAGTTCCTGATATTTATCTTTATCCTTTAAATTTTTATCAAGTGATGATAAACATACGTGATCTGCAGACAAAAGTCTATTTTTTATATTATCTATAACAGTTTGTATTAATCTGTTTCTGGGCAAATGTGTACATCGGTCATTTTGTTTAAAAGGTATATGTTTAAAAGTTTGAGAATTTAAAACGGTCTGTAATTCATTCTCGTATTTACCAGTACTATCTTTAAGTACTTCGAGTGCTCTAATTGTCCTTCTCATTAACCTGTCTGCTTTAGGCATTGTTGTTGATCGAGACTGAAATGCGTTAGATAATAATGATATTTTCTCCAAAATATCTATCATAAGAGCAAGATCGCATAGAAAATTTTTGTTAACCATTCTGTTAGCCATACCGGAAAACTTTTTAATTTTTGCAAAATGCGTGTATAGAGCTGGATATGCATTCCAAACAGCTTTAGCAGCTCGTAAACTACATGCAGACCATCTTGGCCCAAAGACTCTCCCAAATTTTAAAATCTCAATTTCTAAATCACTTGCAATTTGTCGTATATCTGTTTGATTTTTGTTAGATTTATGATAAATTGAATAAATTTCATCTAAGAAAATTTTAAAGTGATTGATCTCATTAATATCTTTAATGGAATCATCCAAAGCCAGTTGTAACCTGTGGTTCAAGCAATGCCAAACAATAATATTTGGAAAAATCTTCGAGAGTTGAGCACTCACACCAGATATCTTTCCTAACAAAACACTAGCACCATCGCAGCAAAGTCCAATTAAATTTTTTAATAAAAAATCTCTTGTAAAACCATGTTCGTTTAAACACTGTAAAAGTGTATTGAGGATACCTTCGGCCGTGGTGTTTTCAAGTTCTTTAAGTTCGATGAAAACAGTTATAGGATCTGGACATAAACTCAATGCACATTTCAAATATATAACAAGTACACTTCTTTTTGCAATAGTCGACGCTTCGTCTAATATTATGCAAACTTTTGCATTGTTTTCAATAATTTTATTAAAGAGTTGTTTTTTTATCTCCGAAGATATATGCTCGATAACTCGTATAGCTGAATATCTGGAATGAAGGCACGTTCCTAAATCTACACCGTTTTTTATTTGTAGTTCTACTTCGCGTTCCATATCTGACATTGGTCTATTTTGTTTTGCCAAACTATATACTATATTGAAAATTCTTGCAGTCACTTCAATAGACTTTTCATTAGCTTTTTCGATACATGTTGCTAAAGATTCTTTTCCAGATTGTTTCAAAATTAATTCGATTTTTGAATGAGACTGTGAAAGAGCATGCTCGTTTAGTTTTTTTCTAAAAGACGCCTGTTGAATGATTTTTGTTGAGCCATTTGCATTTACATTGTAGTTTACCCATGCAGATGCTATGTGAAAATGTTTTCCCTTTTCTACACCCAGAGAGCCAAGACGACAAATTTTACATCCAAGTTTACCGCCCTTTACTTCTAACCACGTATATTTTTCTTCAAAATATTTAAACTGTTTTAAGGACCAACATTCCGGCAACTCGCGATAAAGACCATTATCAGATATGTTGTCGTCAACAGATGTTATTGATGTTACTGAAAAATAGCTTAATTTAACTATGAACGTTCTAGATTTTAAAAAATAAATTTACCATCATGACCTGATCTTGATTCTTTAGTTTTTTTGTCACATGGCATGGATATAAAGATTTTATCTTCTATATTATCGGGTTCTAAAAGTGCGCAATTTATAAAAACAAGATTACTTATAAAATGAAGTTTGTTCATACCTTGCTCAAGATTTGTACTGGTTACTGTTGATGTCGTTGGTAGAACATCATCAGCTAATTTCATCACTTTTGGTTGAAAAAATGAAGAAAGAACACTTTGTCTTTTCATGATAAAAATTTAAAAATTGTCACTTACTAAGTAATCTAAACTTAACTTAAACTTCAACACTATTCGTAAACTAATTTTTTCAAAATCTACACGAGAAGTGAACAGACAAACGACGAACTATTACTGAAAATAAAAAATCATTGACTGAACTGAAGGTTCACAGGCAATATAATTTTTTGCGTTTCACATCAAACATCCCAGTCATAAATAATTGTCGGCGAGGACTCTACTAATAAAAATACACCGATCCGATGGGGTATTCGGGTTTTTTAAGAAAACTGCAGTAATTTGAATTTTGTGCATTCTGTACAGTTTGTTTATTTCCTCAACCAATTTTTTTAATACGTGTTCTACCTGCTTTAATTTTTCTAATTTTTAACAAACGGTTCGCCGAACTCCTTAAGTTTTAACAAACGGTTCCCGCGAACCGATGCGAACCGCCTCCAGCCCATCCCTGAAGCATGAATCCGAAGTGCTGTATGGTTGCAAACACAGTTACGTGCCGCCACTGGAATTAGAGTTTCGGATCAAACCATCAGAAACCGTCTGAGGGAAATGGATCTTCATAGCTGCAGGCCTGTGAGACGCCCAAAATTTACTAATGCCAACAGAATGGCTAGAAGAGCTTGGGTTAACCAACGACTAGCAGAAAATTTTCAATGGGAGCATGGTTTATACACCGATGAATCCAGATTCTGCTTATTTAGTGATAATCGTAGAGTAAGGGTCTGGAGAACTCGAGGAGACCGTTATAGACGCGAATTTACAAAAGCTGTGGTGCCTTTTGGCGGCGGTGGTATCATGGTGTGGGCGGGCATTAGTTTGAATGGACGTACGAACCTCCGTCTCTTTGTAAACAATGTCAATGGACACATATACAGAGATGATATTATTCAGCAATATGTGGTCGACTTTCGCGAGGCTGTGGATGAAAATATGGTTTTTATTGATGATAATGCACGACCTCATCGTGCACAAATTGTAATGCAAGCAATAAATGACCTCCATATTAACCATCTACCTTTACCACCAACGTCTCCCGACTTGAATCCAATTGAGCACATTTGGGACAGACTTCAAGAACAGCTCAACGCCTGCTGTGGTTTGCTGTCGTCAAGGGACGTGATCAAACTAGTGTCACGCGTCGCGACGCGTCTTACTAGGTGTGTGTGTGTCTGAATTCAGAGTCTTCTGAGGACTCCCTGTCAAAAATTGGCCGAAATCGACAGTGTGGTTCCCGAAATATCGGTGATTGAAATTCGTCCATTTTACCGGCTTTCGCGTGGAGTTTTCGCCCTGCGAAATCGGTCAAACATAGCTATGGGTTCTCGTACCGGATTATTATTTGTTACATGCGTATAATAGATATTATTACAGAATGGTCAATGAGATATACAATATGTCTCACTAAGTTGGAACCATATGGAAAACTTTTTTATTATTAATTTTAGAAAAAAAAAATATTTTTCATAAAAAATTCTGCACGTTCTAAAATCTAAAATACAATCATCAGATATTAAATTTTTTCAGTTGTATACGAGGTATGTCAAAAAATATTAATTTTACTCAAGAGTAAATTACCTTTATATTTGACAATATCGAATAATGTTATTAAAAAAGTTGATTAGAACTAAAAATTACGTTCAAATATGCAATTGCAACCATTTATATGGAAAAATTCGATTTCCTATTTTTGTCTACAATAACAATGTAAATTTAATTATAGTTACATGTTATCTAGGATGCACTGACATACAAATGATTTATTGTTTGCTAGAAATGTTTGACAGTGATTGTCAAAACGCGTTAGAATTTATATGACACATAAACATGGTAGCGTTATTAACTTGTGAAGAGAAAATAGAAAGTGTTTTGATTGTGGGAGAAAACTATAAAACGTATAGAGAAGCAGCAATTATTTTTAATAAGATATCCCAATTAAAATATTAATCATTTAACTGTTACGAATATAATAAATAAATTTAAGAGTAGTGGAAGTATTAACAATAATTATAATAGAAAACGCCAAAAGCTGGTTGCCGATGAGAATACGCAATTTGAAGTAATGCTGTCTGTTGAAATGAAAAAATGAAAAATGAAAATCCAAAAATGTCATAGAGCCAAAAGGAAGTCGTTGATGAAACAAAATGTAAGTAAAGATACAGTGGCACCCTTGACTTACACTCCCTTGATTACTTCTTATGGCGTTACTTGAAACAAAAAGTTTTCCAGAAAGGGCCGTTTCAAGATGTAACCATTTGAAGAGGATAATTGTAGAAACATGCCAGGAAATTTCTCCAGAAATGATAAGGAATGTATTACGTCAATTTGCCAAAAGAACGATTAAATGCATTGAACGCGAGGGTGGACATTAGTGGAATGAGTGAAAATTATTTGTTGTTTGTATTTTCTTATTTGCAAAATAAATGCACATGCATTCATTACGTGTTTAAATTGCGAAATTGTTTAATAGTTTTCTCCCACAATCAAAACAATTTCTATTTTCTCTTCACAAGTTAATAACGCTACCATGTTTATGTGTCATATATCTTCTAACGCGTTTTGACATTCACTGTCAAACATTTCTACCAAACAATAAATCATTTGTATGTCAGTGCATCTTAGATAACACATGTAACTACAGTAAAATTTGCATTGTTATCGTAGACAAAAATAGGAAAAACAAATTTTTCCATATAAATGGATGTAATTGCATATTTGAACGTAATTTTTAGTTCTAATCAACTTTTTTTAATAACATTATTCGATATTGTCAAATATAAAGGTACTTTACTCTTGAGTAAAATTAATATATTTTGACATACCTCGTATATCACTGAAAAAATTTAATATCTGATCATTGTATTTTAGATTTTAGAACATGCAGAATTTTTTATGAAGAATAACTATTTTTCCTAAAACTACTAATAAAAAAGTTTTCCATATGGTTCCAACTTAGTGAGACATATTGTATATTAATAATTAAAAGGTGTTTCTTACCCGTTTTACTTCTGGATTTCGATGGTTTCTACAGGGGGCTGAGTGCCTCCGTGACAGTCTTGTGTTTTCCTCCAGGTTTCGCCGCCGTAGTGTCCTCCAGAGAGGAGTTTTCCACGAGGTTCGCCCTAAGGAAAAACTTCATGTTTAGATCTTCTATAAACTCCGCCAGTGAGTTTATTTCGGCGATCTTCCTGATGTGTACCATCGGTGTGCCCTTCGATTCCCTCGCCTCGAAAGGGTGCAGAACCGTTGCCTGAGGATTGCCTCAGGCAACGGTTCTGCACCCTTTCGAGGCGTGCCAGGGTGGTCTTCGGCATGGTTGCCCATGCGGGGCTGGCATACGTCAGGATTGGCCGGATATATACTTTGTACAGTATCACGGCCGCCCTCGTGGTCAGCACCTTGGATCCCAGCAGCGGCATCAGCTGGCCCATCCTTGCTAGAGCTTTGCCCATGTCCTGGTGGCGTGCCTCCTGAATGTGAGGTGGTTGTCGAGAGTCACTCCCAAGTAGTCGATTCCGTCAGTCCAGTCGACCTCTGTACCTGAAATCATAAAAAGTTATTATGAAGGGGGGTTTCTTACGTGCCTCTGCGATATTATCGCCGCCTGCGTCTTCTTCGGGTTGATGTTCAGGCCCCATAAGTCGTAAAATTCCTTCACCCTGTCCAGCTGGCTTTGAGTCAGCCTGGCAGCGCTGTAGGGCTTCATGGACTTTGCCACGATTGCGGTGTCGTCGGCGTACAGCGCGTTGTACACCCTGTGGTCTTCTGGCTTCGGGATGTCGCTCACGTAGATGGTGATCCCTGTGGTACTCCGGATCCCATCCTCCCCGGCTCGGAGTTCACACCGTTTACTACGGTGTTGAATTTCCTGTCGTGGAGGTAGGATCGGAGGGTCTTCAGGATCCTTGGTGGGAAGTTGGCGTTGCGCATCTTCCACAGGAGTCCCTCGTGCCGGATCTTGTCGAAAGCGTTCTCCAGGTCGAGTGCCACTATTACGGTGTACTCATTTCTGTTGAACGACGAGGTCATCTGCTCCGTGAGTCTACACCTGCAGGGTGGTCGAGTGTTGCCTCCTGAAGCCACATTGGTCCGGGTCCGCTAGCTCGTTCTCCTCCAGATGAAGCAAACACGTCTCAAGTATCTGACTTACGGTGCTCAGCAGCGAGATTGGTCGATAGCTCTCCGCCGAGTGGGGGTCCTTCTTGGCCTTGTGGATCGGGGTGATCCTGGTGGACTTCCAGGTATCTGGGGAGTGCGTAAGCCTCAGCACGGCACTGAAGATCGCCGCCAGGTTGGCAATCAACCTCGGCGACGCCTTCTTCAGGGCGCCATTGACTATACCATCTTCTCCAGGTGCCTTGTTGGTGGCGAGTGTCTTGATCACCTTCAGGACCTCCTCCGGAGTGACTTCGTCGGGGGCTCCCGCCTCCATCTCGTCGATCTCCCGGAGTGTTTCCTTGCACGTCAGGTCCAGGTCCCTATCTGTGATCTGTTGGGGTGTAAAATGGTTGTTATATATTACCGTAAGTAAGTTGGCTTTCTTGAGGTCCGTGTCGATCCTCTCGGCTCCGTTCTTCAGTTCCGAAATGGGTCTTCGGTCCGACTTCAGAAATCTGGGTATCTTGTGGGGATCTGAGTCCTGGTTGCGTTCCACGAACTCCTCCCACTTCACAGCCCTGTACTTCTGGATTTCGTAGCTGATGGTCCTCTGCAGGCGGTGCAGGTCGGTCTTCAGTCCTGGGAACCTTGTCCTGTGGTATTCCTTCCGTAGTCTATTCTTGGATTTGATCTTTTCCACGATTTCTCACGGTAGGATCTCTCCGTCGAACGCTCGGCGCTTCTTCTCTGCGGACTTGATGGCAGCTTGGATGTGGCCGGTTGTAGCGGCCACCGCTTCCTCCAGGTCCTCGACTGTACCTATGTGGGGATTCTCACTCACCTTCCGCGCCACCAGCTTCCTGTAGAGCCTCCAGTCGTGCTTCCTGGGGCCGCCACAGGCACCGAGCGTTGGGAGTGCCCCAGGTAGGTGTTTACCACCACATGTGTAAAGATACACAGTTTGGTAGAAGTTCGATGATTCTAGCAGCAGCTTTACAGCATTCGCCTGTCACAATCGATTTTCGGAGGAGCAAGTAGAATAGTAGACTGTTCTGTACGAAAGACAGAGACAGAATATATTATGTGTTGGAGAAGAGTGTCACAAGAACACATTAATAATTGCATTAGGAGTATGCCCCGAAGATGTACAGCTGTGAGAGATGTCCGTGGCCATTATACACGATATTAGAATTAATTGTTACAGAAAAATGTTTATTTCAGCTATTGATAAAAAAGTTGTTTATTTCATAATTGATCATTTCTTAGTAATCTAACGATTTTTCTGAATAAATATACCTGAAAATTTTAAATTGTTGTATTTACCCATATTTTCTAAAAAATACGAAAAAGTAAAAATTCCTTATTCATTTTTGAGTAGTTTAGTATGGCATACAATTGAATACATATAACATTTAGCCCAAATTATTAAACAAAGTTAGGGTTATGTATATTTTTATTTCATGTGCTTATTGGAGGTTTTGTATATTTCCAGTTCAAATCTGATGAAGAATAAACAGGATGATGGATTCTAATCCATATTTAGTAAACAAACTTAAGAAATTATAACTACTGCATTTATATATACAAGATATTAAATCAATAATATACAAAGTGTATAAACAATACCAAACTTGGAACAACAATCAATATAGACAACAATAGAACTGCCAAAACAATTCACCGAATTCAATCAGGAAAAAGAGCGTATTATGGGTACAAGAAACTACTAAAAAACAGAAACATCGGATTTGATACAAAATGAAAATCTACAGGGCAGCTATAAGATGAGGAGAACTTCAGAATATTCGAAAGGAAAGTAGTAAGAACAATGTATGGACCAAAGAGAGAGGCAGAAGGAATGCGAATACTAATGAACCATGAAATCGACCAACTGGTGAAAGGAAAAGATATAGTGAGATTTATAAAGACCCAAAGAATAAGATGGTATGGACACATCAACAGAGCAGGCACAGGAGCAAGAATATGCAGCATTCCCCAGTGGCAAACTGGGAACAAACTGGAAAATGAAAACAAAGAACAGAAAAGAATGGAGGCTAATTAGTAGAAAAGACAACTTCACACAAAAACTTTAAGAGGGAATAGGTGGAAATATGTAGCGATCCACCACAATAAAAGAATCGGAGAGCCCAAAATGGCGGCTTCCATTCCGCAGGACTGTACAGCCTATTATATATACTTTTGTTGAAATATATGTAAGTAATACAAATATTTCAACAAAAGTGGTAAATGTGATGAGCGTTGCTAACATTTTTTGTATTGTATGGGAAATGGTTGCTAAATATCATTTTATTTGTTTTTAAAAGTGGATAAACCATTAGATGAAATTAAAACTTGCCCAAACTTTATTCATTCTATATATTAGCAAAAAATGTAAAGAGAAAAGTACCCGAAGATAAACAAATATCAATTTTCTTTAGTGTTTGTAATATTCCATTGAAATTTCTTCTTCAATGCTCTTATTTTCTTGTAAGTAGTATAAGGAAATATTGTGATGATGAACATTTTTGACATCGAGATTTTTGTAAATTTCCACCTCTAGAAATCCCTCGTCACAAAAAAGTGGTTTTCCAATCGTGTTGATGTCTGAAAATAATCGCAGCTAAATGGTTAAAATTTAATATTAAGATATAATCTTGCACTGAAAATTTGGTAAGATATATATTTAGAATTCCTACCGAACGAGGTATTCTATTCTTTTCCAAAAACACTTTCCTAAAAGCTGTATTTTGTCAATATAGTTCTTAGGGCCAGTTGTACGAAAGCCGTTCAGTACAAGATCAACGCAAAATCAAATTGCATTGTACAAAGCTCGATCAGTCTTGAACGAGCGATCTAGATATCGTTCAACAGAACGACCGATGAGGACCGTTCAAGCGCAGATCAACGTCGTGATATGATAAACATAACCTTATACGTGTGTTAGATTGACAGTTACCATCCGTCCAACTATAAATATTTTTATATTTAATAAATTTTCAAAGTATTCATTTATTAGCACATTCCTTATAACACTATTGACATTCTAGTAATTCTAAAATATCTTCATCATCTGTTATTTCTTCGTAGGGATCGATTTCACAATTAAATAATTAAATAAAACACCACGAAGGTATAAATTAAGTTGTTACTACAAAATCTAATTTAGTTGATCCACTGACCAATAAGGCGATAGATTCCAAAGGTTGTATTATAATTATATAAATCTTATTATACACTTCACAATCTCTACATTTTGTAATCATTTTGCACAGTGTTGTTTGTAGTACAAATAAATTATTTATTCAACGAAATGGATTTTTATTGATACAATACACAGTGAAGATTGAAAATATAGTACAATAACTACAATGTATACATTTTACTTGCTAAATTCAACTACAGCTATTTATCTTAAACAAATAATCACTGCATACATTTTTGAAATTGAAAATAAAACAGAAAATATGGTATACTTAGAATCTAAGAATAATAAATACAATACTATATAATTATGAATTACAAAAAATACATTTACTATAAGAGTACTATCCGTCCATCGGATCTTTTGAGTCACATGATTAATTGCGTGCTTTATCAACGACATCCGCACCTAGAATGTATATATACTCATTTCTTTCCAATCTCAATGACTAGATAAGGATAGAAATTTGAAACTTTAAGGTGGGGTTGTCTTTTCCATAAGAGTAATAAGACAGACAGAGAAAATATACCGCCATGACATGTTACTACGTTAGTCAACTTATTAAAGTTTGACATATAACATTATTCTCTGCGTTTTGGTTTATTTTTGTTATATTGCTTTTCTAATTCGTTTTTGTTCTATCTTGCCAATAATTGTTCTATTCAGAACAAAAAAAACTGAATTTAATACATTTTCTGTAAGTATTCTAATCACTAAATTTATTGGTTACATAGAGGTTAAGAATTTACATTTATTACAGAAACATGTCTGGGAAACGTCTGAATTCTGAATTCACAATCTCAACAACTTGTATTAAATGTCCTGGACTTTTTTGAAAGAGAAAAACAAAGTCGTGCACCTCTCATAAATATAAATGTACCTAATTGAAGTAAGAATCATATAGATATATTTTTTGAAATGACAATAAAGGTTTGAATATTGCAGAGAGCAACCGCTGTTCTTAAAATCTCCACACAAACTATCAGAAATATAAAACAACGTAAAGGACAAAACACAGTGCTTTCTTCACCCGGTAAGAAAAGACCTCGTGTCAAAGCCAAAACAGAAGATTTGCGAGAATCTACAAAGATGGAAGTACGAAACACTATTTATAACATGTATAAAGAGAGTATGTTATTAGGTATTTGTTATTTAGAAAGCCACTCATGCACTGATTAAGGATTACTTATTTAAATTTACAGTACCTAACAAAATAATCAGAGGATTGTTTAATAAGATTTATTTATTAAAATAGTTTCACTTAATTATAATAAAAGCAATAGTTAATAAATAGCAATAAGAAAATAAGTTTAATCATATAGAAATATTATGTGTGAGATTATAAAAGTTTATTATAGATATTTAGCATACAATAAATAACAGTAAAAAAAATGTAAATAGATTTCAAATATATTAATAAATAAATTTACCTAACTTATTATTAAATTTTTGTGTTTTGTCTGTAATGAAATGCCTATTTAAATTCTAAAATAATGCCCACGTTGTGCAGGAATAAATTAATATTGTATAGTGCCATAAATAATTATAAATACAAAATTATTTACAACTTACATACATTAAATACAATCACAATTAAATCTACACTGTTTAATTTTTGCATATTCTTACACTTTTTTAAGAAATGAGATATTTTAAGGTGCTAACGAGGTCTTCTTTTAGAATAACTAAAATTCACTTGCAGAATTCCGAGTGCTTCCTTTATTAAAAATGCTCTTTCTCCTAGAACAACATATCCTGGGTTAAGATTGTTGCAAAAATTACTTCTTCCATTCATTTTTGAGATGTATGTCACTCCGAGCTTCACTAATGTAACATATATGTCCTTCACTGAGGAGTTATTGCTATTAAAATTTCTATCGTGCTTATAAATAGAACAGTACTACTGCTGAGCTAAATTATTATCTGGTTTTCCAATGATAATTACTCACAAATTGTAAAAATAACCATAAAACAAAAATTATTTTGAACTGAACTGATTTTCCACAAAATAATTCCATTAAAAAATTGTTACTAGAAAATAGGTAGAGGTGCATTTAAACATTTATGTGTTCTATATTCAGACTGACATGATTTGTTGTTAAATATTTTGAGATATTATTCCACTATTATGTTTTTTTTAATAAATACATACTAAGGAATTGTACATAACCAATTTGTTGCAAGGTGAATGAATGACAGACCGATAAATTTTGTTGATAACCATAACCAAATTTTATTATTGTTTTATAAAATTTCATTATGATAGATATAGCTAATTTTAAGCAATGAATAAAACATGGTATAAAATATAAAAAATATTAGATATAAGCATCATAAGTTCTTTATTTTTAAATGTTTAATTCTATTTTGTAAGTACTGAATTTGAGCCAGAAGTGTTGATTTAATTCATACGGATCAAAATTAATCACGTGACTCAAAAGATCCGATGGACGGATAGTACCTAGTTGATACTGTCGGAGTGAGAACTACATCTCAAAAAAAATTAATTCAAAGTCCATAACATTTACAGCTAGTTTAACTCACCATTCTCACTACATCTACAAATTCCTGCTGACTAGCTACAATTTTACATATATGTATTTCATTAACAATACAGATCTACGTACAATACTCACAATTGTCTAATGTATCCATTACTATAACTTCATTTGATACTTCTGGTAGGATAAATTCTGTAAATAGGTACTTGTAAGAAAATGGTATGTGAATTATATGCATTTAACATATGTATTTCCACATCTTTATCAAATTCAGAAGGAAATCCAGTAAATTGGGAACCAATTATCTCCTCCATGTCTGTCTCTACTTCTGTTAATACGATTTCTTGTGCAGGCCCCCCACCTGTTCCCAATACCTCCTTTTTGATGTCACCTAATTTCTGCTTTGCCCGTTTTTGAATATTAGGTTTGTTCGGGTTTAATTTTGAACGGTTCCAGAACAGTTCCCGTCAGGCGCGTTTGCAAAATCGTTTTAGATTTCGTAAATGCGCATGACGGGAACATAAACGCGCATGACTAGAACCGTTCTAGAACCGTTCAAAATTAAACCCGAACAAGCCTATTGTCAAACTTATTCCGGAGCGTTCTCTCCACTTAAAGGCATTAAATTCCCTCTCTATTTCGTCCCACACTTGCTTTTTGAGTCTGTTAGTGTTTGTATCAGATCGCTTACAATCCACTTCATTTTTATATTTATTTACAAGCGTTATTAGCAAGTAATCCTCTAAAATTCCTTGACCTACAGAATTTTTTTATATTGTTAATCAGAATCTGATAAAAATTTAACCACCATCAAACTACACAAATATACCTTGACCAATATTATGCTATAAATAAAAATATATCCCTAAAATCTACCTTTTAGGAAGACATATACCGGCTGTCCACACGAAAACTTTATATTGAATTATTTCTGGTGTTTTTGAAGACAAAAACTTGAAATTTTGGGTGGTTGTTCAGGATATAGGGGGACAATGAATAGTGTATTTCATACCGCCCCATCGGGTTACCCGCCGCCGCCGGCCACCCCCACTCCAATATTTTAAATGACACCCTGTATTTTTTTTTGGTGGTTTTGAAAGAACACAATTTTCTTGATATTCCTATGTGAAAAAACTAGTAACACACATTATGACATTTATGAGATATTTAAATTTAAAAGTTTCAGATATCAGAAATTATTAACTCCGAAAAATCATAAGTTAGTCATGGAAATACTTAAAACAAGATTTATTCACAACATTTTAGTTAAATTAAATGCTCAAATTGTTCACCGTTTACATTTAAACATAAATAAAGTCTATTTTCAAAAGCATTTCTAACATTTTCGAACACTTGTGGCGTTAAATTTCGACATTCCTCTGTTATTCTATTACGTAAATCAGCTATTGATTGTGGCGGTGTCTTATAAACAACAGACTTCAAATGTCCCCACAAAAAGAAATCTAGGGGAGTTAAATCGGGGGAGCGAGCTGGCCGTTCAATAGAGCCCCTACGTCCAATCCAATGTCCTGGGAAAATATTATCCAAATAATTCCTAACGTCTAAACAGTAATGTGGCCCAGCTCCATCTTGTTGAAAATATAATTGCTCCTCCTCTATTTCATTCAAGTTTTCTTCTAGACACTGTATGATAAGAGGATGTATTAGCTCTTCCAAAAATTGTAAGTACTTAGGTCCATTTAAATTTTCCTGGAAGAATATCGGGCCAATTACTTGGTTATTAAGAATTCCAGCCCATACATTAATTTTTTGGGGATATTGTGTGTTGCCTTCTCGGAAAAAATGGGGTTTTACGTCGCTCCAATATCGACAGTTGTGTCTATTCACAAGACCATTTAAGTAAAAGCAACTTTCATCACTAAAGCAAATACTTCGCAAAACATTTCCATTTTGCCGAATCATATCTGTCATTATTTCACAAAATTCGACTCTTCTGTCGAAATCACCGTCACCCAACTCTTGGTGAAGTTGAATTTTATAAGGGTGCATTTTGTTTAATTTTAATATCTTATGGCAGGTTGATTTTGGCACTCCCGAAACTTCGGATAATTTTCTCAACGAAAGCTCTGGGTCTAAATTAATATGCCCAAGAACTGCTAGTTGCATAGCTTCATTTAGTACACCACAATTATTCGTATTCCGTTTTTTATTATTTACAGATCCAGTTTGCAAAATTTTTTCTATTAGCGTTCTGACATAAGCAACAGATACGTTTCTGTTTGGATGGTTTTCATTGAATAACGTCGCCGCTTGGGAATAATTTTTGTTTGCAATCCCATACAAAATCACTATTTCAGTTCTCTCTTCAAGAGTATAAACCATTTCAGCGAAAAAGCCGAAACTTTAAGAACAATTTTACAAGTATTAATATTAATGAAACACAAAAGTCACAATTTTGACAATTCTAATTTAAATCAAACTATTTCCATGACTAACTTATGATTTTTCGGAGTTAATAATTTCTGATATCTGAAACTTTTAAATTTAAATATCTCGTAAATGTCATAATGTGTGTTACTAGTTTTTTCACATAGGAATATCAATAAAATTGTGTTCTTTCAATTTCATTTAAAATATTGGAGTGGGGTGGCCGGCGGCGGGCGATTAAAATTAAAGAGTAAAGACAAACAGACAAAGCCTATATAGATAACACTCAAGTTCTTATGAGAAAACAGACAATCAGTTTATGATTATAACATGTCATAGTGTTCCATTTATCCAATAAAGAGATTTTAATATCGTTAATTGGTTAAAAGTAATAGTTTTATGCTATCACTGATACAGAGCCTCAAGAGAGTGAGTTGCGTTTATATCAGTTGTAGGCTTGAGCGGTATTGAGGGCTCCTGTGTGTTGTTCTTCTTGTTTTTTCTTTCTGGATGTCCCTCAGGTTTCTTCTCGATTTCATTTATATTTTCAATATCCTCTTCTTGATTTCCTTGTGAAAGTTATGGTGGTCCATGTTTTTTATTTTTGTTGTTAATTTGTTGTAGTCCTTTATCGCATCTGCTGTTGGTATTTGTACGCATCTGACTATCACAGTATAGAGCTATATAGACACAGTAGTTTCAGTCGCCGTCGGCACCTTTGATGTTTGTGTCCCAAAATGGTACTGCGCATTCACGCACGCGCAACCAGAGGCGTAGTCAATTCTTCTATTCAGGAATAAACCAGTGGCGTCAGAACCAAATCGTTTATGAGAAAATTATGTTAATCAATTTTTAAAATTATGAAAAAGCTATATCAATAATACAAAAAAAGAGGATAACACTTTCTTTTTATTAAGTACATATTACACGCGCATTTAAAATGTAATACATTGTACGTACAATACAAAATAATCATAAAAATAATAATTATGCGAGATAATTCTTCTTTACAAAGTAGTTTAGTTTCTGAAAATTTCTAATTCCGTAATACTTCCCAGAAGGACTTCACTTTCGTAACCATTTATGATTAAAATATTTTTTAGGCAGGTGGGAATATTTACATTTAAATGGTTTTCAAATTCGTCGAAAGGAGAAGAACCCGAAGGCAAATGTGTGTTAGAGTACTCTTCATTTGGTTTTTCTCGAATTTCCGACTGATTTTCCCTCGGATTTTCCGATTCACTTTGCCACATCTAAAAAATAAATTGAATTTATAGAAACTTACAATCTTTTAGTTACAGCAGGTGTGCAGGAAGGTCTATCAAAAACGAAACAAAAGGGTTTTCCTAGGTTCATTCATTTCTCGGAAAAAACAAATATTTTTTATGTTGTGAAGCAATCATATAATTTTCCTTGTATTTAACAAAGTATTAGACTGAACTTTATATACTCGGGAGAGGATTCCCCTTTTCCCCGAATTTTTCCCACGCCTAGCACGCATAGGATAAATGCACTATTTTAATCATTAGTTAAATAAAATTAGGTATTAAGATGTTACGCACCTGGATTTGATTGCTTATTGTCAGATGAGAATTCGTTTTACTAAAAGGTTAGCATACATAAATGTATTTACCTATAGTCGGGGCATTGAACTGTATAATAGTACTGAACAAGTACGCAAGCGTAAGCACTGGCCGAAAACTGTGACCACTGAGTTAATACGGGCACACTGCATTTCTATCATATAAGCGTTTGAATGGAATAAAGATAGGCACCCCCACCAAGGCAGCTATAGTTCAATGAATCAGGGTTATAATTTGTAACAATGGCGCATGCGCAATAGAAAAACTTATGAAAAATTCCTAAATAATACCTCATATTTCCTCGCAATACCTAACAATTCCTTCATAATACCCTCCAATTCCTTTTTAATACCCCACAATTCCTTGTAATACCCAACATTTCCTTCATAATTCCTAACAATTCCCTAATATTTCCCCGTAATGCCTACTAATTCCTGAAACGTGTACACCACAATACCTCAGCGAATTACCCCTCGTATAAAACGGAATAATATTTAAATATATTAGATATGTAAAGTACTAAAAGAAGACATATTGTAATCTCAAATTTATTCAAAGAATAGGAAATATAAAAATAGTATACATTTAAAGTCACAGTAACATAAAATTAAAATACTATTAAGATAAGCAATTTTTCTTACTACATGAACAATTATGATACGAAAAATCAACTATGTTGAAATTTTAATGAGAGCATAGTTACGAGAGAAAAAAAAGAAGATTATTGTTTATGACTTTTTGAAAGTGAATGACAACTTTATGGGAAAAGAAAAGATTGATTATTAAAAGGAAGAATTTAATAGTGAAAGAATTGGATCTTCATAAAATTGAAAGCACATATAAAGAAATACTATATCCATAAAGAAGAAATTACAAATGTGATTATGGATATTTTCCAACCTTGATGGATGAATAGAACGGGACATTACACTAATATTACAACTGATATTACCTAAAATAATTGAAATTGGACTATAAGCTGAAAAAACAATCAAGAAATACCTTACCTAGAAGAGAAGTCACCAGTACGAGACTACAAGATTTGACGGATTCTTTCGGATGAATTCTGTCACTACTGTAACTAATTGAGGATCTTACCTGTTTTGGAACCAAATAAGAAAAACGTAATGTACAAAATATAACATTTTATGTGAAAGTTTTATTAGTAAGAAGTTTCAATCAGACATTTACTTGCAATTTAAGAGTTAGAGAATGTCATAATATAATTGACTTTGTTTTTGTTAAATTAATCTGTTTTGTATGTATCAAATTTTGAAATCTAACATTTCTTAACATAAAAATATACTTCACAATTCAAGTATAATTTAAATTGAACTATTATGTTTTAAATAGAATGATTACGTCGATACGAATACATTATAATTTCAATTTTGACAAATGATTGATTTTTTTTGACATGAAATTTATTTGACTTTCATTGATTTTGAGAATTGAGTTTGGTGTATAATTTAAAGATTATATGATACAACAATTTGAAATAATTACTTACCTATCTATTTTCAATAGTAATTGGATATTAATATTATTATTATTATTGACGCAGTCTTAAAACATGGAGTACCTTGCTACCTTGCTACATTAAAAGACTGCAAGAAGTAAGAACTATGTAATGTATTGGCCCATTTAAACTAAATTTAATATCTAAGAAGGCACAACACATTTTGGTAAATGTTAAATGAAATAGTTTTAAAACATTGATGTTATTCTGAAAATAAGACCAATAACACCTTTATTAATACATATACTTTTTGTCTTTATAGGATAGCGGCATTGGTTTCTTAGCATATCAAACAGAAGGAATAGAAAATGTATTGAAGAACTACTGCCGTTGGCTTACAATGATACTTTATAGGCGCTTGGATTTATGTTCATAAAGTTAGGGGGAATAAAGGCGAAATAACACACCCATGGAACGACCACCAAAGCGATGACCTGATAATAAGAATCACCATTGCAAAGAAAACCGGAATTAAGCAGGCGAAACGCCTATTAAAAGAAGAAGAGGAAGAAAGTGAGGGGTAGTTTGTTGTTTTAACACTCTCAGAAAATGATGTATGTAGTACCTAGATGGAAAACAAGAGTATATGAAGGAGTAATTGAATGCTACCACAACGAAAAAGTGACAAGAAGTATGTCTGCTTTTTCTATAGTGGCAATAAATATTTGATGAGAGGTACGTACCAGTGGTTCACTTTTTGATTAAATGTTTAACAAGTAGATAGAGCAATATTTAGTAACATACGCCTAATTCTAGGCTTGTCACTCTTAAAAAACTTAGGGGTATAAATAAAACAACAACGATGTAACCTTATTGATAACAATTAAGACACTGATTCTTTTATTGGTGTTAAAGGTGCACAAGCCAACGAACAAAACATAGATGGCGCTGCCTGCATTCAAATAATAATTTTATGAATACCAAAACTAACACCCCCCCCCACTTATTAATAAAATTCATGCCATGTTTACTATGCCCAACAGACTCACAAATGTCAAATGTTTTTCGGCAACAAGAGCCTTTGTTAGAATATCTGCTGGCATATTCACAGTGGATAAATATTCTATGCTAATTATCTTATTAGCAACTACATCCCTAATAAAATGGTGCCGCACATCGATGTGCTTACTCCTTTTATGGTAAATGTAATTACTACTCAAAATAATAGCACTTTGATAATCAGTAAACAAACTGACACAGAATACATCTTCCGCACATTCACTCAATAAACCCCTTAAATAAATAGTTTCTTTGATTCCGCCTCAGTACTACTAAGAGCTACAGTTTTTTTGTTTTGTACTTTCCCAAGATATGACTGACTCACCAAGTTTAAAAACATACCCCGTATATGACTTACGGTCTTTCGTATTGCTTGCCCAATCGGCATCTACAAAACCTTGTAGTTCAGTTCTATCTTCCCTAGTATACCTTAAACAATAATCCAATGTTCCCTTAAGATATCTTAAAAAAAAACTTACGGAAAATGATATGTCAGGCCTTGTCAACACCTATCAACTTTTGATATGGATATTTACTCATAATACCATTATCAGTATTACAATTCACAAGATTCAATTTTGCCTCCATGGGAGTTTTGACTGGGTCAGCACCTAACATATCAATCTTCCTCAACATCTGCAAAATATAATTCTTTTGGCTTAAATTTATAACTCCATTTTCTTCATCATATTCCACATTCATTCTCAAACATTCTTTCAATTTTCCCAAGTCTTTAATTTTAAACCTAGCGGCTAACCCCCTTTTTAAACTTTCAGTTTCCTTCTTATTATTAGAAAATATAAAAAAGTCATCAACATACAATGTTACCAAGGTAAGCAGACCATTTTCTCTTTTAATATATAAACAATTTTCATGCTAAGATCTACAGTAGTTTAAACTTAATAAAACACTGTTTATGTGCTCGTTCCAGGGTCTTGAAGCCTGTTTAAGGCCATACACTGCCTTTTTTTTAATATTAAACATTTATTTTTATAGTTTTCTTGAGAAAAGAAACCATCTGGTAACTGCAAAAAACACGCTTTCATTAACCCTTAACCACCTAGGTCCGGTCACTGAGACCGGAACGGTTTTACGAATCGTGTGTATCTTTTTTACAAGCAACCCTACAGGTTACAGCGCCTAGCTAATCGTTCACTGCATCATAACAACCAAATGTCTAGTGTCCGTTTGTTATTAATTGTGCGTAAACATTGACGAAACTTTTTTTAAATTTCACAGCGGTCACTGTGACCGGTCCCGGGTATTTATGCGTTCGAAACGCTTGCGCATGTGCTGTGTACGAATTTTGGAATTTTGTTATTTCTTAGTAATCGTTTGTTGTATTCGTCCCCTAATTATACTTGAATTTCTAAGCCCTTAACAGCTTAAATTTGCATAAATCTGCTCTTCGCTGAAATACCCATAACTTCGGCTTCACCCAATCCACCCTCCTCCACTATCGTCGCACCACCCATTTAGACCAATCCCTGCTCACCATTTGCTACCCCCTCCCCCCTATATTATAACAACCGCTCCATATTTTCATAATTTTGAAATCAGTTAATTTGCAAGACGTTCACCTATTTACGCGTTTAGTCTGTTACTATTCAAGATTATAAAATGGCGCAAAAGCGAACAGTGAAATACATAGATGCAGATTTTGAAGAAACTGTTATGCAATGGTTTGATGATGATGAAGCAAGTGACGTAAATTTAGATTGTTCGGAAAATGAACATGAAGAAAGTGATTTATCAATAAGTGAACACAGTGAAGATGAAGTGCAAGACGAATCTCTAAATGAAAGCGACACAGTGAGTGAAGTTGATGTTTACGAGGACGAAAACTACCCAAGGAAAAACTATTTTGGTAAAAATAGATTTCGATGGTCATCTCAAGAAGTTGCGAGTCGATCAAGAACAAAGCAGCATAATATAATTGTTCAGTTACCAGGACTAAAAGGACCTGCTCGCGGTGGAAATGACACGGCAGATCCGTTAACCGCGTGGAATTTTTTATTTGACAACCGTATACTGCAACAAGTGTTAGTTTGGACAAATGAGAGGTTGGCTAGAGAAAGGACTAAATACAAAGTACAATTTCAAATGCAAGATGTCGATATGGTGGAGCTAAGGGCCTTTATTGGACTGCTATTCTCTAGTGCTGTTTTCAAATCAAATCGTGAAGACTACAGATCTCTCTTTGCTACAGATGGAACAGGCAGAGATATATTCAGGTGTGTTATGGCAAAGAATCGATTTGGTGCTTTACTTTCGCATCTTCGTTTTGATAATCCCAAAGTCAGAGAAGAAAGAAAAAATAGTGATCCTGCAGCGGCGATTTCAGAAATTTTCAATTTACTGATAAGTAACAGTCAGTCGGTTTATAGTTTGGGAAGTGCGGCTTGCGTAGATGAAATGCTTGTTAGTTTTCGCGGAAGAGTAAAATTCAAAATGTATATGCCAAACAAACCAGCAAAATACTGCGTAAAGTTGATGTGGGTTACTGATTCCCGCACAAACTATTTATATAATGCATACATCTATACCGGCAAGAATTCAGATGGTGAAACATTGTTGGCAGAGGAAAGAAAATACTCAAAACCTACTCTTTGTAAACCACTTGAAAAAAGTAATAAGAACATTACGGCAGATAATTGGTTTACTTCCGTAGAACTTGTAAACTTATTACGGGACAGAGGTCTAACTTACGTCGGAACAATGAAAAAGAATAAGAGAGAATAAGAGAGCTTCCTAAAGAATTTTTGCCGTCAAAATCTAGAGATGTTAACACAAGTCTTTTTGGATTTACCAATAACATCACGCTAGTGTCGTACGTCCCAAAAAAGAATAAAGCAGTTGTGCTTGTTTCATCGATGCATCACACCAAATCTGTTGATGAAGAAAGCGGAAAACCGGAAATAATCACGTTCTACAACAACACAAAAGGAGGGGTTGATTCTTTAGATCAAAAATGTGCCAATTATTCAACTGGACGTCGCACATAGGGGTATTTTGTCAATCTAGGCGGGGCCTATATTTCTTTTTCCATTTCGATATTCTAAATATACGAAGCAATCAGCTTAAGCTATAAGAAGTGCTTCGCGACCTTTTAATTAAAAAGAAAACTATTAATGTTAACTCAAAAAATGTATTTTCGTAACATAACGTAATAAAATAAAAAATAAATAAAATAAATTAAAAAAAAACTAGTTTTTTGAATCGAGGTGTTCGTTGTCAGAGTGAGGATCAGCTGGAATTAGTAATTCAATTGCATCTTTTGTAAAAGGAATCGTTCTCTTTTTGGGGATTGGTCTCATGCTGGTAATAAGGGGATCTGAGCTAAGTAATAACCTGTTTATTACATCTAAGTTACATGTCTCCCTAGAAAACTTTCTTGCAAAATTCTGCCTGTACAGCCTGAAATGTTTATTCCGTGCCTCAGCAGCTTCTTCGGAGAGCAACCCTATTGGCAACAATGCTTTCTCTATCACAATTGCCCCGTGAACAAGAATTTTGTGCATCGTGGGCGTCATAGGATGCCATGGATAAAGACTGATATAATGTTTTGCAGTTTCAATGCAATAATCTGTAAACTGCTGTAAATGGACCCTGTGACCACTTGATATCACTTCAAGAATTACTTTAATTTGATATATCAAATTAAAATCAACGCCAGTGATATCCGCAGCTAATTCTGGATTACTGAAAAATCTTCTGCTGGTATTGTCATCATTACTGTTGCCAAATCCAGCTTTCGGTACATCAACAAGCAAACCCGTTTCCTGTCTAAATTTTTCTTGAATTTCTTTTTTTCTCTTCATAACAACAGCTTTGTCAGCATCTGTTCTTAGTTGCCACTTTTTTACAGCGAGCTTATATGAGAGGTGTAATATGCTTTCGAACAGACGAATCCTGGCATGCAATATTGATAAACCAAACGAAAGGGCATTGACACCAACATCTTTTTTGATGGTTAAATCGTTAAATTCCTTCGAGGTTGCCCCACAAAAGTGCATCTCATGGTTGATGTTGTTTGTGTACTGGCATTACACACTTTCGCATCTACCATTGTAAATGCCATGATATGTTTCACAGAATAACACTTGTCTTCCAGTGTGAATAAAGTGTTTTGTAATATACTGTTAGCGCTTTTTACGTGTTGTATTTCCTTTTGTGGAATATCCACAGTTTCTTTTACAAAATTTATTCTTATTGGACGACATTATCGCGGTGAAGATGGGGTTGGGTTCTGCCATATTACTGTTTGTTTATCACAAACTAGTCGAAGGGGTACGAAACTACTTTGAAAAATATTGGCATCAGTGGCATTACTTTGGATCTTTTGTTTAAATTGCGCCTGTTGGGATCCATCACAACCCCACTTACAAATCAGCTGTAATGTGTTACGTTCTTCTGGACTTAAGTTATAAATAACGTCCTTCAAATAAGTTAATAATCTTGCAACAGTGTGGTCCAGTAAGGCTTGTAAATTTACTTCAGCGCACGTTTCAGTCACCTCAAAACATTCTTTCGGCGGATAGCAGTCATTTTTTGCTTTTTGTAGCAGGCTATAACAGGGGTAAATGTTTTTATTTGTGCTTCTAATTATCTCGTATTGCCGCCGAGACAAGTCAGCATCCACGAACATTGAAAGAGCTAACAAAGGCGTTAGTTGTTTTTCATTGTCCTTCTGACTTTTTTTTATACGCTTTCTTTAACTTCGTAGCTCGCTTTGGAGAACATATAACTTGTTTCATTATATTCGAAGCATCTCTTTTTCCAGAAGTTTGTAATTTAACCTGCGCAGCATGCATTAATACGTTATCATCTGTCGCACTACGAAGTTCTTCTGTTTTCCTTCTTTTACTTCTTTCACTCAATTGTGTGAACGATTTTAATGGTCGACCTGATCTTCGCTGCTGCACTGTCGGTATAACAAATGTTTTCTGCAACCATTCGTCATTATTTCGAAGGAATCTTTTTTCTATTTTTTTAGCTTGCTTCCACCTCTGCTTGAATTCAGATTTTATGTACGAAATTTTATGTTTCAAGATCTTTATCTCGTCCTTAGAGTAGTCTTCGCATAACAAAAGATATGTCTCCAAATATTTTAACTTTTCTTCAAAATTGGGTAAGCTTTGCCTCTGCATTTGATCGTACAGCGATTTACGGGTCACTACTATTCTGCCTGACGCACTGGATGACTCTAAAATAAAATGAATACTCTGTAAAAATAATTTAAATGTTGGATTGAATATTTGTAATTTTTTTATTATTATGTTTGATGACCGAAAGATTGAGAAAGTGCGAGAGGGTGCGCCTTATTTGATCATTATTATATTGTACGGACTTCTATCTTTCATTAACATTAAGAATAATTGCCGGGACGCATCCTGAAGTACAAATCTTATTTAATATACTGAAATTTGGTGGTAAATTCAAAAAATTTAGATCCTTTTTGAAACATCTATAATATTATTAATACATTAACTAATAAAATAATAATTACATCAACGGTGTGGTTCTTACCTGCTGTTTCCAGATCCATAACTGTATTTATGGGGAAAAATTACTGATCTTAATAAATATGTGTTAAATGAACTGTCTACACTTGACAAGCAGTGACAGATAGGTGCACCTGACGCGACGGTAAACTTTCAACAAAAGCTATAGCGCGTGCATAGCCGATAAGATGCCAAAAAGGGTTGCCTACTGTTCTCTGATTATTTAACTTTCTAAGTAAACGACGTTTTCTACATACTTTGGGTTTTTTGAAAATGACTTTTGGCCGCCTAGATTGGTGAAATACCCGTATGTGCGTCGTACCAGGCGTTGGCCTATGGCTTTATTTTTTAGAATGCTCGATATAAGTGCTAATAACGCATTTGTTTTATATAATTCTTATAAAGACAATCCAAACACTACAAGATTTGATTTCATATCTGTATTGGCTAGGCAGTTAGTAACATCGCATATGCAAAGAAGACATGATGACTTCCATTTAACGTATGAACTTCGAGCATGTATACGCAGAGTACTGGGCATTCAAGCAGCAATTCCTCAAGGAGACGAAAAACTGGCGAAGAGAAAAACCTGTTACATGTGTGATCCGAAGTTAAAAAAAGAAAAACATTTTATTTATGTCACAGCTGCAAGAAACCTGTGTGTTTAGATTGCACAAATAAGATTTGTCGTAACTGCAGCGAAAATATTTAGGGTATATTAGCGCCTTGCAATTTTTATGTTCAAATTCTTTTTTCTTTTCGAGTTCGTGATTTTCAATTATTTTGATCCTTTAACTAAGAGAAATTTGTAGCTTTAGTATTTTTTTCAAACCACTTTTTATGTGAGCGATTTTTTTATTTAGATCTGTTAAATTAAATAGCAAATAAATGTTAGCTTTGGAAAACAAATTATTTTGTTACAAATAAAAACAAAAATCCAAAGGCTTTATGTGGTTTAATTACTCATACCAACCCCAATAAATAGTTTAAGCTACTTACAGCACATAAATAATAATTTAAACTTCGTATACTTCTACAAGAAATGTTGCGGTCTCAGCGACCGGTCCCGGGTACGAACGTCCGGATTTTGAGACCTAGGCGGTTAAGGGTTAAGAAAACAATTCAAAAAAGCAGTTTTTACATCAAGATGTGTAATGCTTAAACCTAACTTAACTGATAAAGCAAATAACATGCGTAGACTAGAGTGCCTTACAACTGGCGCAAAAGTCTCATCATAATCTATCCCAGGCCGTTGTGCGTTGTACATTTTCCAAACAATCTTTCATTTTGGTCATGGGTAGTGGGACTCTTTCCTTGATAAATGTCAAAATTTAATAGATAGCCACCTTTAGTGTTCAGAGACCATACCTTGAAGCCGAATCGGATGGGTTTGCCTTTAATAAATTGCTTGCAGCCATTGTTTCCCATAATTTTTAATCATAGCCTCATCAAAGTCAAGATTTTCCACAGGTATAAAGTGTTCTTTGAATTATTTCTACTACAAGTTTATAAATGGGCGCAGCTTATATAATTTATCTTCTATATCTCGATATTTATGTTATCAGCACAGTGAATGAATTGTAAGATTTGTTTGAACCTATCTCTTCTCATAGCCTTGTACACTGATACCACATTCCTCATATCCGTTCCAGAGTCCCAAAAGAATTTGGTAGCAGGTTTAGAATCATAACCACTTACAATTAAAATCGCAATAAAGCAACGTATGTCATCTGCAGTTATTTTGGGATCTCAAAAATCTCTATGCACGACATATCTTTTAAATGATTGTAGATCGGTTCTTGAAATTGTCGGGATGCCGATTTTATTACATCACCGTCTATCCACGTGATATTTTCTTTTAGTTGGATTTTTCTCCTTACGTTTCCCCGAGGTAGCTAGTGCCTCCTCTGATGGACTGCTGTCATCGTCTATTGAAGTAATTCTCGTTGAGTTTGAAAGTTTAACTTCCACTAAAGCACGAAGTTGCCGTGCGGAGGCTCTATAAAAATTTCATCTACTTCATCATCATACACCATTTCAAGGGCTTCTTGAAGGGTAAGGCCACGTCTATAAATATAAATTGTATATTTAGCTTTGATTCATCAAAAAAAAACCTCAGCGACCCACTAAACAGTAAGCAAATAACAACATAATAATAATTTGCAATTTTGTACTCATAAGAGTCTAGCGTTACATATATGTAACAGTAACAAGTCCTACATTCTACATTATAAATATCATTGTCTGGAAAATTTTCAAATCATACATAAAATACTTAATTACTTAACTATACATACGTGAAATATTTTAGCGTTACATAGACCTGTATAAGTGTGACATACAGCACGTGTCAATTTTCATTAGCCATAGGCGATTAATTCATGCAATACGTGACAACATGGCACCCCACCTTTCCTCTTCAATGCCAGCGCGACCGATACAAGCTCAAGTTAGCAGTAGCTGTTGGACTATTGACTAGGGTGTTTGTACTGTGCTCAGAAATAATATTTACGCATTGCATGGATTTTTCTTTTTCCTTTCAGTAAATGCAGAGAATTATTAAGCTGCGTTCACGCTGCATGTCACAAACAAAAGCGTAATTCTAATAAAATTAAAAATAAGGTAAATAAAAATGGATTCTGAAAATAATAATAAACTACTAGATTGCGGCGGCCATTTGATGATGACGGCTTTTATTGCAGACTAGATCGCAACGTGTTCGCAGCTAAACATTTAATGTAGAAGTGGGAAGATCGGAGAAAGTCGCTGTGATGTCGATTGTTGTCGGGATTGGTGCCGGATAGTAGGGGTGACACACGTTGCCACATATTATTTGTATACGTATAAATCGCATGTAAACATTGAATCCATATACCTAATGAAAATTGACACATACGGTATATGTAACGCTAGGCAGTAATGGGTTTTAAGGAGAGAATCATTTCTTTATCTTGCTTACCTAATGGTTTAGGCATAATTTAGTTGTAAAAACAACGTATAGTCGGATTCAAGAAAGATGATCCCTGCGTCATTTTTTAATATCGTATGATTCAAATCAATACTTCGCCATCATGATAAGTACTGTAAACTATAAAATGAACATGGAAATTATAATGATGACATCCTACGTTTTCCGGGTAGATTGATCGATCTAATTTTAGGTTATGTATAATTAGATAACTAAGTTAGATAATCGCCTTTATCGTTTATTAAAAATATGTAATATAAACTCAATAGTCTTTTAATGTACTAACTTTAACATATGCCAAAATACAAATGATAATAGAACTTTATTGAGAAATAACGTGGGTACAAAACAAACAATAAATACAATTTATTTACATCAAATAAATGTGATCGAAATTGTATAGGTACATGTTTTACATGAAATGAAGTTACATCCTATAAATATAAGAGGTGGATTTTACTGTTTAGGTATAAAATATATGGAATATCCATTTTCAAAATATGAAGCAGAGAGAAATATCACTTCTCTGAAAAGGAGAATTTATGTTTTTTAAATAATTCTTCAGGAATAATAATCGCATCTCAGTTATGTTGGATCTCTCCACTAACGCTCGGCTATTATTCTCCTTTTTAAATTTAAAGCCAATATTATGAAGTACACGATTTAAACTGCTTCTACTCAATAAAATATGGTTTTCAGGAATTTCTGCATTTATAAAGTTTGTACTGTAACATGCTTTTCTAAAATTAAAGATATTATTACTTCAATACTCAACATTTTTAAGGTCTTACTCTGTAAATACATCGTGTATAATGTATTTCGGATACTCATTTTAGAGCATTCTGCCAAATGGTTTGTTTTAGCTTTTATATGGGGCCTTTTCTTCCCTGGACTAGATAGAACAGGACTATTTAGTGATCGGGCTTTAATACGTTTTACTGAAGCTACTCCTACCTTCAATGCATCTGCTACTCGCTAAAAGATATTCATTAGAATTTGTAAAATGTTAAATCTCACAATGTTTACCTGTTGTAGAGATGTAAGGGATATTAGAGGATCGCCATTAACCTTCTCTTGCTCGAAATATTCTAATAAATTTAAAACGAGTCCTTGAGCTTGTGACCGTAATGTTTTACCGCGTCGTGACATTCTGGTTTAATAAAGATTGAAACAACAAACAAATTGTGAAATGAAATCAAACGATCAAACTACTAGAAATGTCAAAGCATTAATGTCAAAGACAAAACGCTAAACGGAAGTGTATGAAATAATACAGCGCATGCAATCACTCCGTCTTTGTCTTGCTCAAATAAATATTCTATGAAACGTATGTGTCGTGCTTGCATCGCACTGAAACCACATGTATTCGCTTATGCTATCCTTGTTATACAAGTTGATACTATTTCTTATTCGGATATAGACATAATTCTTTGATAGAATCATATAGTAGTGACGCAGGGATCATCTTTCTTGAATCTGAGTGTATCTTTGTATATAATTTCGCTGTGTAAACATAGTGAAAATGAAAGTAGTAAAAACTTATGAAAATGAAGTGGTTTTAAGATGTAAACAACTATGACAGTTGACAGAATACAATGCTAAATCTTGTATGTTACAAGCAAGTGTCGCAACCAATGTTGCAACGGCGTACAGTTCTTGTAACATAATATGTTCACTGGAGCGAGAGTATTGCTAGGATTTGTAGGTATTATTGTAATTTAATGTTACTTCCCCGAAGTAACTGTTTATGACGCGTATCGTCTGTTTGGATAATTGACTTATATGTAATGTATTTTTCTTCTTTTGTTCTAGTATTGGCTTTGAAAAACTTGGAAAATATCCAGGCGATCTTTGAGAAGGAAATAAGATGGCAGTTGGTACCCGAGTGTTAAGAAAATGATCCACAAAGTCGCATTGAATATGCTTGGCGTTTTGAAGAATAGTTCCGAGGGCAAAATGAGTTTATTGAGAACCTCATAATGACCGATGAGGCCCGTTTTCACCTAAATGATATGGGGCATCGAAAATCCAAGCGTAATTGTTAAACATCAAATACGCCCGGTTAGTTGCACAATGCCTGGTTAGTTGCAGAATGGATCATTGGACCATGCTTTTTTCGAAAACGATGGAAGATGATATGGTTAATATGGATGACCATCAATACCATACGTCTGACACTTTTTCAATGCCAGAGGGTGGAGAACAATAAGTTGTGGCTCTAACAAGATGGAGCAACAACTCACACGGCCCGTCAAGGCGATTGAATAATATCCCGATGTTTTGTTAATCTAATCACGTTCTGATCGTCGAATCAAAGATGTCACATTAGGTGACACATACATTATTACAATAAGACCACCTTCCGACATGGGTGACTTGGAGCGTTATCTAACAGAAGAAGAGCTTTTTCTGAAAGTCCTTGACTTCGAAGAAATATTCTAACTTCAGGAACGAACATTTCATGGAACCACTCCTTGAATATGAATGCAGTCATCCATGCAGACTTTAAGTTTCTGTAGCGCACGGGAAGTCGAAAATTATTGAAACTTCGTGGGTTTTTTGCTTTTCCTATAACCAGTGCTGTCAGTTTCATGCTAAAAATGTTTCTCGTTCTTTAGCAGTTTTCTTGGTTATATCCCTTAAAGAAATGGTGTGTTTGTACTTTGTTAATGGCAAGTGCAAAGTTCCACCTGTTGTCAAGCATTACTCTATTAGCATCAACTTCATCTTCTGAGAGATGCATAATATCAATGTTCTTAACAACATTTCTAGCAGCTAACACGAAACGCTAGCATTATTGCTTCACTTGGCTCCACACTGCCCTTTTAACTACAACTTACATTTAAATTGTAGTTAAAGTGTAAATTTCCCTTGCGCCGTAGCCAAAACTAGGACTAAATTACTATAAACGAGGTTTACATTAAACGGTCAATTTTGGCGGTTTAATTTTTATTTCTAACCTAATTTTGTTGTATTATTGTGACCAGTTGTGACTTTTGCTTGAATTTTGACATTTTTGTGGCTTGAAATTTGTAATTCTGTACACAAAAAAACATTAAGAGTTAAATTTTTTCTTTGCATTTGCTTTGAAAAATATTGAAGAACTGCTTTCTGGCTGCATAAACATACCTCCAAGCTATTTTCATTCAAGCTTACCAATACTTCGTTTTCTTGGGCCACCTGCGAAAAGTATATTATTAATTTAAAAAACTTATGTATTATAACTGCTATAATCTTCAATAGTGCTATCTTTGTATTCAAATACTACATTGCCTGTGGTTTGATTTTGTGAAGATTTGTTAAGGTATATTCCATCTCCATCTAATCTACCATTGTCTAATCCAAATACTGATTTGGTGTTCATAATGGTTAGCACCACATCATAGAATCGTCGCAAACAATCCGCCGCTCTATATGTACCATTCGGTACAGCTGAATTGAATTTTTTGGCAATATCTAGCCACGCATTCGCGTTCTCCTTTGATGTCACCTGGTCGGTCCTTTTATTTTCAATTACATGCTTGTATTGCAAGCAAATATTTGCGATCAACATTTTTTCATCGCTTGAAAAATTAGATGACCTACTCCTTTTTTTTTGTTCGTTATGGACTTGATCCATTTCGTTTGAAGCCCAAAATAGAGGGAATATGAAGGATGAAGAATATCACAAATCGGGCGGGTGACGTTGGGTAACGGATTATTCAGAAAAATAAAACAAGAATAACCTTAAAAAAACATATTTACATCGCATGTGAAGTTAGTTGCGAATTTTTTTAGGGCGTTGCCAAATGTTATTTTCCTTTAATCTTGGTTTACTTAACTGGCGAAAATTATTATACGGTGCAAATCAATCGAAACTTAATCCTAGCGTAAATTTGAACAGGAATTAGTTACACGCCGTTTAAATTATAAACGGCACAAATGGCCCTAAGACAAGCAAAAACTGTGTGCTTATCATGACGTAGAACGTCACTTACGATGTAAAATGAACATGTTTTATATCTAGCCAACCAAGCATAAGCTGTGAATACCGTAATTAGCTTGTGGCTCCAATGGGCAGACTGGATTTCGTCCTGCATGACTACCGTGTAGTTTTTAACAAAATCAATTTGTATGATAACCTCATCGGTCTGCACATTCCGTTTTGCTGCACTCTCTTAACATACACGTGTCTCTTGAATCGATGAAGTTGCCTAATTAACTCTTCAATTGCTTCTTCAATGTACTTACTTATATTGTAACCACGTTAGGGCGCCCATCGATTTCAATCCATTTTTTCCACCTAGAAGGTTTGTACAAGTCAGCATTATCCAAGAGAAAATGCAGATCGTTACAATCTCCAAGCATGCATTGTTCACTTTTTACATCACAACTTTTCTCGAGCAATTCACCACTAGTTGCAGGGAGGTCTATTTTCTTAACTACACTTTCAATCAGGTAACTGAAATTGGCGTGATTCTTGCACACACTAGACATTATGAGGTGAATCACTAGTCAATAAGATATACTGGGGGCGGAGCTCATAAAACTTATAGTCAAACCAACCAGACGTGACCCTTCGAGCAGCACCGTCGATTTGTTGTGTACATTCCCAGACAAAAACTGAGCGCGCCAGTATTTAAATCAGTCGTCATGTCAAATGTTATGCAACGATTGTAATTAAAATAATATTGAATCTTATAATTTGAATATGCATATACGTGATATTTGAAAAATATAAAGAAAACAACAAATATATATGTCATTTATTCAAAGATAGTAAAGTAAAACAAGAATTAATTGATATGGCATGATATACATTGCATTATACATATATACTACATCATTTTTAAAATTATGTTTATTATCTGATTGTAACCAATCGGTTTCTGAATCTGATTCACCTAATCTAATAATAAATTCTTCATGAACATCCATTAATTTGTCCCTTTCGATGTATTCTTTTTCTATTTTCTCTACGTGTTTGCATTCTGCTTGCCACAACTTCGGAGTAATTTCAGCAAATGCCTGCAAAATTAAAGCCTCAATATTGCAACTCCCATCAAAATTTTTTGAGGCTGCCTTTCTTTTCACTATGCTCCAAATCATTTCTATCGGGTTAAGGTCACAGTGATATGGCGGTAACCTTAACACCGAATGACCTAAACTTGCTGCATAATTGTCTATGGCATATTCAGGTTCTGGTTTATTGCGTCTCACTAATTCGAGCAATTCACACTTTAACATTTCGGAGTGATATGGTATATTTTTCAAAAATAGCCAGGATATTTGATAAAGATGTAGGTGCTTTATTGATTTGGACACTGATATGGTGCATTATCCATAACTATAATAATAATTGTCGTAAATTTGGTATTAATTGTGTTTTGAACCACTTTAAGAAATTTTCATAGTTCATTTCGTCGTGATAATCCCCACTTTTTGTTTTCGATTTGAATAGAAGCAAAGCTTCTATTCAAATCAAATAATTAAAAATGGCAGATTTCATGATTACCAACCCAACTAATGTGGCGCCCCCTCACGGCCGCCAACCCAACTAAAAATGGCAGATTTCATGATTACCAACCCAACTAATGTGGCGTCCTCTGACGGTCACTAACCCAACTAAAAAAGAAATGGTATCTCTCATCATTACCAACCCAAATAACATGAGGCCCTGACAGCCACTAACCCAACTAAGGTGACGTCAGACAAAATGGCTGACCATCAAGATGGTCTTTGCTTCTAGAGAAATCCTGAATAAATAACCCGGCTTGCTATCGCGCTTCTCAATGCACTTCAAACAGGTCTTAACATGTTTCTAGCGGAAACCGCAACGGCTGTCTGCTTCTGTGATAGCCGCATGCTTGAAATGCATATCTTACTTATAAAATAAAATAAAACAAACAATATTTTTTAAGAAAAACAATTTATTTATTATTATTAATTAACAATATGACCAAGTTTCATACCATCAAGATGGTCGATAAAAATATAAACTTTACATCTAAGATCATGCTCTGCCAATTTCTGAAGGTGTTAGCTTTAGTTTTCACAGTACAGTACAAGGAAATACAGTAGAACCTCGATTATCCGTGCTCCACGGGACCGGACGAGGCACGGAAAATTGAAAAGCACGGATAATCCAAACATTTATTTCTTATATGTATGTATGTATACATACTAAAAAGATAACAAAATAAAAAACAGAATTCTACATAAGTAAACTTTTACACTAAATAAGAAAAAATAAACTCTACATAAGTAGGTTAACTTGCATTTATGTGCATAAAGCAGATGAAAAGCGAATGATTCCCAGGGATTCCCCTAGTACACTGCTGGCGATATCGATATTGCGTCATCATGCGTATGGCACGGATAATCCGCAGCCCGGATAATCCGCACACGGATAATCGGGGTTCGACTGTATATAAGAAATGTCGATAATTTTTTTTTTTTTTTTTTTTTTGAACTTGTGGTGGGCGGCTTACCCCGGGGTTATAAGCTTTAAGCTTGTCATAACCCCAGGAGCCTTTTTGGTGTATATTTTATGTGTGTAAAGTGTTTCATGGCTTTGTTACTTACACCCCCTCGCCGTAAAGGGTGAAGCACTGTTAATTATATCCCAACAGAGAATGGTGACTCGAGAGGTGTACCGGACCCGCCAGAAAAATTTTATTGTTCCAGGCGGGACTCGAACCCGCGCTACTATCTCTCCCACAGATAGTATTGGTCATCTTACCACGAGACCACCGAGCCGTTTTATATAAATATATATAAACGAAATTGAAAAATAAATCATTTAAACCGCACACGGATAATCGGGGTTCTACTGTATATAAGAAATGTCGATAATATAAACGAAATTGAAAAATAAATCATTTAAACCGCACACGGATAATCGGGGTTCTACTGTATATAAGAAATGTCGATAATATAAACGAAATTGAAAAATAAATCATTTAAACCGCACACGGATAATCGGGGTTCTACTGTATATAAGAAATGTCGATAATATAAACGAAATTGAAAAATAAATCATTTAAACTAAAATTCGAAATCACGGTCTCCCATGTCGATAGCCCAACTGAACTTGTCCCGCAGAGTTTTGTTGTAGATTTTCGCAATAGGGACATTATACTTCTTGCACCATGCCACAGTAATCCTAGGGTCCAAATAATTTAGTTTCGAAATACCCAAGGCTAACGTTTTATTTTCTTTCTTGGTAATCTCTTGAACTTCCAGTGCATTCAGTTCTTCCTGTAGGCGTTTCAATAGTTTCTCTTTCTGATTACATAACTTTTTTTTTAGAGCTGCCGTCTTTCGCAGCCCGACTTCTTTTCCTTTCTCGGCTCTATAAGGGTAGTAGGTAGTTGGTCTTCCAAACTGTTAAACAATTTGCTTTTGACACGCTTTATAGTTTTTTCGGATTTTCCTGTCATAACAGCCACTCTTCTAATGACTTGATCTACAGGAAAAGCGTAGCGCCCTATTCGTTTCTCTTCCTCACAAAACTCGATAATTGTCTCCAATATAGTCAAGACGTCATCTTTTACAGATTTTCGTTTATCCAAAATGAAGATAATAGATAATCTACAAAATATTTATAACATAAATAGACGCGTACTGCAATATTAAGGTTATATTATTACTTACCTTCAAATCACAATGCAAAATGAAGTAGTTTTAAGAAAAACTGTTTGGATATTTGAAAGGAGAGAGTAAATAATAGAAACCAGGAGAAAACGCAGGAAGAAATTAAAACAACGATTTGATAAACAAGTAAACAATCAGTACATAAAACGGGACTGTACACAGCTGTCAAGCATGAAAAGTGAGGGCTAGGGGGGGGGGTGCGGAGCCAGACGCTGTTATATTAGTTCGCATATTTTCCGAGGGACAGATTGTCTTGGTCGCACTCTAGCGATTTTTATGGTAATTTCTTGATGATCATTTGTGAAGAGATAATAAGCTTCTCTAACAGTCAAATTCATGTAACGCTTCTGGTACAAAATCTTTTTTCCTGTTTTCGTGTCTTTAACAGACTTAATGTCTTTAATGCCCGGGCCTTGACCACTGATGTCATCACGCTGATGAAAGGTCACCGCCACATCTTTATATTCCTCAGATAGACCATGCTTAACTTAACAACTGTTTTCTTGCTGGACTCTTTGATTAAGTGTGCAGCATCACCAATATTGTTTAAAAAGATTTTGCGTATAATCGCTGATTTCTTGCCTGGACTAGAGGGAAGTGTTCTCTCTACCCTGCGTACTGCTTTTCCCAAGCTCTGTACAGAGGAATACTACCCCAGAGATGAGGACGACTGATCATGTTCATGCGATGTACTTTGCATAAGAAGCTTTTTTCTTTCTCTGTATTGTCTTTTTCTTTCAGTTTCCTTACGCCTTCTCTCATTTAATAGTTTCTTAGAAAGTTTCTCATTTTCCTTCCTTACTCCGCGTCTTTTCTTGTCCCTCTCCCTGTCTCTCTGCAGATAATTCTTAAAATCTTCAGAGTTCTCCTTTAATTTTTGTCTGAATTTCGTCATACGCTCTGCAGACGTCGTTTTACCCACTGTCTTTAAAATTCAACGATGCTTGGCATTATATATGATTTGATATTCAACTGTAGTAACTAGTATAAGCGAATTAACTATAACTAACAGTATGTAATAAGGAAATAGTCTGACTCGCTTGATTTTTGTGCAATTCAATCTTGCACGGAGAACCGAAATATCACAATGCGCATATATACAAAAAATACCACTCAAACCTCTAAGAATAACGTGTTTTGAAGAGAATCGGACTGTTGTCTAATTGTATAGTCTGTCTATATGTGATAGTATCGAAAATACTTGTATTTCAAGACCAATTGTACCATCCATTACATGTCTCACCCGTGACAGTCACGGGTGAGACATGTAATAACCCAGAGTACTAATTCTGTAGAAAAGAAAAAAAGCACATCAAACATGTATTTACTATGATATTCTTGGTATTCTATCAGTACTCCACATGTTTCAAACATAACCTCAAAGTCCGTAATGAAGAAATAAAACTTTTACTTATTTTTGTAATGGGTGGGACAAGTGAAACTCTATGTATTATTATATAGTCAAAATCAGTGGCGGCTCGGGGCGTGAGCAACCACACAGACAAGACCGACTCGCCCATTATCGGTGATGTACTCCCAGATGTCGAGCATATCACCGACAACAAACGAACCAGTCCCGTCCACGCAACTGCACCGCCAAAACGCGCTCACCAGCCGCCACTGGACTCAAAATACTTACCGTTCTTGAAGCTGAACTACACCTGTTTAAAAGCAGACAGGTCGTAGTATTTATTTCTCTCATCAAACATTTTAAATGTTAAACACAAACCATTTTGCAATATTACCAACTGAAGTCACGTTATATGTATTTCTACCGGTTGAGTTGCAATATAGCAAACATACGGAAGGAAAAAATATTTCCGCTCCTTTTTAAGAATTATGTTTAATATACTCTGTCGACTTGTAACTTATGCAGCGACGAATGTTAATAAAACTTTTTATTTTTACCTCGAGGCTCACTTTGTCTTGGAATTCCCCATAAAAGGCGCCCTTTGCGCCTCGGCCGCTCTTCCTCGTTTCTTTGTTATCAATCTCCCCATGTCTGAAAAAATTATAATTAGGTCTGAAATTATAATATGTCTGAAAAAATTATAATTATGATAATACAACAAATACGTACGCCCCCGGTCCTCCTCTTCCCGAGAACACGCAGCCTTCTCCAGTCTAAGATCAAAAACAAGAAATTAATCATACAATATTTAAATCGAACATAATAATAATTTAATGTTATCGAAAATTTTCAACCTCGAGATTTTTACAGACGGCTACGTTTTGAAGTCCCCTGATTCCGAAAAAGTGGTTTTTAAAAAATTCTCGCTCTCTCTCTCTCTCTCTCCCTCCCTCCCTCTCTCTCTCTCCCTCTCTCTCTCCCTCCCTCTCTCTCTCTCTCTCTCTCTCTCCTATCACATTCTTCTTCTCTTACATTCATTTTTTAAGAAAAACGAAACACTATTACTTACACACATGGAAAGTGCTTACTTGTAAACAACAATTACCTCTCCTTCGCACGTCGCGCCCTTTGCGCCTTGGCCGCTCTTCCTCGTTTCTTTGTTATCAATTTCCACATGTCTGAAAAAATTGAATTTATCTATGTATTGAAAATGTGGATGGTGAGTCATTGGAACTAAATTTGGATTATTTAATTATTCTACGGTATCGGGTAACTGTCTAACTTAACTGCTGCAAGCCTCACTGGCTTGTTAATATAAATGAATATAAATCACTATTATATTACATTAAAACAAAATATATAGTTGTCAAATCGCCATCTTTTATTCAACTCCCTAGTTGTACACTACTACCAACTACCAACTACAAAATATTTCTGTTTACAACTCGGCCTATCCTGACAACACTGATCACCCGATCAGGCCGCGCTAAATTCAAAAATGTTAAACACTAGTGGATGTGGATGGATTAGTACTGGTCCACGGTTTAATACGTGATGACTCGTAAATACCCTCAAATGGTGTATGTGCTAATTGAAATCCATCGACATCCTTTACAACATATCGGTCATTACCCAAACACTTAGAAATAACATATGGTCCCTTAAATTTTGGTAAAAGTTTTCTGTTAATACCTGGCGTAGTGACAGTATTAGCCAAAACGACATAATCACCAACAAGATACTTATGGCTATCTGCACGCCCCTTGTTATAATACTGAGTGTTATATTCCTGGGATTTCCCTATCTTCTCGGCTGCGATTTTTCTTTCATTAATCAAATCTCTTCTGATCTCTTCATCCTTCAATAATTCTCTTAAAGAATCCACTACTTTGCCCCTCTGGTCAACGCCAAACAATAACCTACTAGGAGTGCTTCCTGTAGATGCGCTTACTGTGTTATTAATGTTAAACTCAACTTGGTCCAATACTTCATCCCATCGATCAGGACAACCAGTAATCTTTGCTAACATAGGCGTTATTATTCTATTGATTCTCTCAACCTGTCCATTAGCGCGAGGTGTACCTACAGCTACTCGAATGTGTTCCACTTGCCAGTCATTCATAGCTTCTTCAAACATCCTTGATGTGAAAGCTGTACCTCTGTCTGAAATAAGTCTATTTGGTCGACTATAGCTTCTGAAATACGATTCTATATGTTTTAACGTTTCCCTCGTATCAACTGACTTGCAAGAATACAATCTTGTATGCTTAGTAAAAGCGTCTATTATTACTAAAATATGTTTCTTACCATTCGTTGTTTTCTCAAGTGGCCCCAAATGGTCAACATGAATTGTATGAAAAGGTATATTTCCCTTTGCAATTGAATGTAAAAAACCCTGCCTTCTCCCTGTTCCAGGGGAATACACAATACATTTAAGACAATTGCCAATATAATATCTTACCTTTTCTTTCATCTTTGGGAACCAATAGCTTCTTGTAATAAGTTCAATAGTTTTATCTAAACTAAAATGTCCCATCTCATCATGATATTTGTTCATAATGTGATACTCCATCATTTCAGGCACCACAAATAATAAATCATCTTTCAATTTTCTGTAGACAAGTCCATTACGAAGTTCGTAAAGTGAACTCTCTTGTTCCTCTAGCGATTCTCTTATATTTCGGATATATGGATCGATATCTTGCTTATATGATAAATTCTGATCCAATGTATTCTCTACAATCAACACTTCTCTGACACGGCTCAACGCATCCACATGTCCCATGCACGTACCTGGACGATGTTCTAAATCGTAAGCAAAATCCTGGAGGTATAAAACCCAACGCATTATCCTAGGAATTACATCTTTCTTGGCAAATGTCTGTTTTATACTATTACAGTCAGTGACAATTTTGAACTTAACTCCTTTCAAGTATATGTCAAATCTCTTCAGTGCATTCACAATTGCCAAACACTCAAGTTCGTAACTATGGTACCTTGTTTCACATTCGCTTGTTCGTTTACTGAAGTAACTTATAGGGTGCATTTTACCATCTGTCTGCCGCTGCAACAGAATAGCTCCATATCCATGTGTACTAGCATCACAGTGTAGCTCTGTTTCTGCATCAGGGGAATAAACTGCCAACACCGGTGATGCTGCCAATTTTGCCTTCAATAGTTCCATTGCTTTCAAATGTACTTCACCAAACTTAAACACAGCATTCTTCTTCAAAAGGTCATACAAAGGTTTAGCAATTACGGAAAAATCCTTAATAAACTTTCTAAAATAACTTGCAAGACCAACAAAACTATGTAACTGTTTTGCATCCGCAGGAACCGGATACCTAGTCACTGCAGCCACACTAGCTGGATTGGGTTGAATTCCCTTTTCGCTAACAATGTATCCGAGATATTCTATTTCAGACTGCAAGAAACTACATTTATCTATCTTCAAGTCAACTGCAGATTTAACTAAAATTTCGAAAACTTGTTTCAAAACTAGCTATGAGAATATCATCGAGATAAATCATCACTTTGCCCTTAGTAATTAAATCTTTAAACAACTCGCTAATAAACCTGGCAAATATTGCAGGGCTATTGCAATATCCAAAAGGAAGTTTTAAGTACTCGTACTGACCCTGAGGAGTCACAAAAGAAGTAAAATGTGTACATTCCTCATTCAGTTTTATATTGTGAAAAGCATCTTTCAAGTCCAACTTACTGAACCATTTTTTGCCATGCAACCCATCAATTTGATCAGCAATATTCGGTATCGGAAAACGATCCTTAACAGTAATCTTGTTTAGATCTCGAAAATCTACACACAAACGTTTAGTTCCATTTTTCTTATTCACCAAAACTATGGGGGAAGCATAAGGTGATGAACTTTTCCTAATAATGCCCCTGCCCAACAAATCATTAATAATTTCATTAACAGTATTTTTATCAACAAAAGATAATCGACGTGGTCTATAAAAGAAAGGATTGTGATTCTGTTCAACTCTAATATTCGCAACAAAATCTGAATCAATACTGTCACCACGCTTAGGCTCAACATAATTTAAGTTAAACATATTAATAAATTTCAATCTCTCTTTAAAACTAGTAGTACCAATATTTAGTTTTGAACCACAAACATCATTATCATGCAGATCAATAAACAATAATTCATTTACAATCTCAGAACTAATTACATTCTCAACAATAACACTATTGCCATTAAACTTAACATTAATTAATGAACTAGAAATAAAATCTCTGCCTAGTAGACAGTCATAACTCAGTGAATTATTACTAACAACATGAAAAGTAATAGGTACAGAAACATCATTAATTTTAACATCATGTGTATACAGACCCAAAACATTCAGCTTTGAACTGTTAATACCAGTAAAACCAATCGGACACAAATATGGTCTCATATGATTGCCAGGAACATATTTATCTTTAATTAATGATATCCCACTACCACTATCGAGAATAGCAAATAATTTGAATTCCCCATTACCAAAATTAAAACTAATAGGCACCTGGTAGGCAGGCGGAATTTTCGGTTCTTGCTCCACCAATAAAGTTGTACTATCAGGTTCACGCTGGTTTGTTCTCTTCTTCGGGCAATCACTCTTGAAATGTCCCTCCTCATTGCATCCAAAACATAGCTTCTTCTTAGCCTGCTGGCACGCAGATGCATAATGACCTTCCTCCCTACAATTAAAACACTTCACAATCTTCTTTGAAGCACTGGGTTCAGGAACAACATTTGAACGGGAAATTGTGCTTGACCTAGCACAATGTCGCTCATTGCTTGACAAGTTTTTCATCACATCCAATAGATCCGACAGAGATGTAAACCGTGCCATTCTTGCCTGTGCTTGCAAAATTCCATTGTCAAAACCATCAATCATATAGGAAATTAAATCGCTTTCACACATATCTAGTTTATTACCTAACATTACTTTGTCCTGGTAATAATTGAAGAAAGGTTCATTCCTTTTCCATTTTCTATTATCAAATTTACGCATTAATACTATGCGATTTTCTCTACAACCAAACATTGCAGTAACTTTATCTTTAAGTTCTGCATATGTAAAAGACACATATTCTGGTTTGGAATAAAACCATGATAATGCAACACCCTTAAACTTGCTGATAAGGATTGGCATTATTACCTTGTCACCCACATTATGTGATTGCTTAATCATCTCTATTCTCTGGAACCATGTTGATACATCCTCCTCGACACCACCTTCAAATTCCGGTATCATTGCAGCTATTTCCGAATTAGACAATCTATTTGTGGCCTGCTCGCTCAAAGCAGCCACAACTATCTGCACTATTTCCTGGACAGTTATCTGGCTACTCTCTGTATTTGCTGATGCACTCTGTCCCAACTCTGCATTTGTATCGCTTATTCCTTCCATCTTGGTAGCTTCTACGACTATACCGACGCTACCCAAAAAACCGTAAAACTATCTCCGGCAGTACCACAAGAGCCGCCTAGTCACATCCGACCTAACCCTAGGCTATACCGTGGCTTTACCCCACACCTGAACTGCAAGCCTCACTGGCTTGTTAATATAAATGAATATAAATCACTATTATATTACATTAAAACAAAATATATAGTTGTCAAATCGCCATCTTTTATTCAACTCCCTAGTTGTACACTACTACCAACTACCAACTACAAAATATTTCTGTTTACACTGCCTATATTTGTATAACGTTTATCAACGGTGGTCGCTTTCTTCGGAGTTATGCTTTTAGTATTCATTGATTCTGCGGCCGCCTGGGTAGTTCCTTTTGAACAGTTGGATTATGTTCCGTTGGGTTCTGATGCACTCCTATGCTCAGATTCTTGATTAGTTACAGTTTTTTCGTGAATCTTTTCTACTGTTTCGAGTTCTAAAAATTAAGAAAAGACCAGTTATAAGTTGCAATACAACCACGAAAAGCGTGTAGCAAAAATAGATAAATGTTTTAAGTTTCCATTTACAAACATCATGAAATAATAATTGTAGTATTGTCGGGTATATAGATACACACATGTTAATGCACAATAACTTTAATTACACTTAATGATCAACGTACATTTGTTTGTTTAGATATAAATGTATATAGTATGTACCGTGTCCGACGCTTCGTCTGTGTCAACTGCTTTTTAGGTTATATGCGGCAGGCAGTGTTGCAGGTATACCACATTCCTCCCCTTCTGGAGGACTAGGTGAACCTCTCCGGGCGTCGTCGATTCCTGGCTGGGTTTCGTCGTACTACCGGCGTAGACGGTTCAACGTTTGGCATGTCCGGTGTTCGGCTTCTCTCTGTAATAGAATTATCTATTGGAAAGGAAAATGAAGGAACTTGAGTTGTGAGATCTGGTGCGAGGAATGCACCTTCAGGAACTTGTTCCTCTGGCGTCTGTGTTGTTGATATTTCCACGGACGGTCCTGGTGTCTTTGGGGCCGTTTGCGTCTGTTGTGCTAGCTGAGTTTCCAACGTTTTTGCCATCTCATGAGCTATTAGCGGCTCTCTTTTCCGTAGTTGGTCAGCATGTTTCCTTCTCTCTATTCCATCTATTTTTACTATGTACGAATAAGGCCCAGTTTGTTTGCTGATTTCCCCTTCACTGGATCCTTTAATCAGTGGATTATTCACCCAAACCTCTTCTCCTTCTAAAAATACCCTATCCTTTACGTTTCCTTTGTCATGTTGTTGTTTCTGTTTCCATTTCTCTTTTTCCATGTTTCTCGCAATATCCGGTTTAAATTGGTCAAAAATAGTGCGTACATGTCTACCAAATAATAATTCACTCGGTGTTCTGCCTGTTCCTCTTTGTATTGTGTTGCGATGATAGAATAGAAAATCTTGGAGTACGTCTTGTAAGTCTTCACTCTCGTCTGTCCTATCAAGATGTTCCTTAAAAGTTCTTACCATGCGTTCGGCTAATCCATTAGATTTTGGATGATAGGGGGTTATCTTAATGTGTGTGATTCCTTTCTCGTTACAGAACAATTCAAACTCCTTGGCAGTTAACTGTGGTCCATTATCTGAGACCAGAAACTTTGGCGGTCCATACCTGGCAAACATCTCCTTCAAAATGCTGATTGTATCCTTAGTGGTAGTCCGGTTCATGGGTATTATTTCCAACCAGCGAGTATAAGCGTCCACCACAATAAGCCACATCTTCTTCTTGAAAGGTCCCGCAAAATCAATGTGCAATCTCGACCAAGGTTCAGCTGGTGCAGACCATGGGTATAGCGGTACGTTCGCATCAGTCTGTTTGGAGCTTTGACATCCCTTGCAGCCATTTACATACTTAATTATTTCGTTATCAATGCCCGGCCAATACACATGGAGTCTTGCCATTGATTGCATTGCTTGAATTCCGGGATGTCCATCATGTAACATCCCCAATATTTGTGTTTTTAATTCGTCCGGTATACAGATTCGTCCTTTCCATAACACTAATCCTTCTTCAACCGACAATTCATCTCTCTTCTCGTAAAACGGTGTTAACTTTGTATCAATTATCAATTTGCTTGGCCAATGTGTTCTTGTGTAACATGCCACCATCTTCAGAATCTTATCACGTTCAACCATGTCTGTTAAATTTCGTTTTGTTACTGGCATATGTTTTAATCTCACACGTAGTAACTGACCTCGTCCTGGAAGTCCTTCCTCTTCTCTTTTTGATGGCCTTTGGTCGGTTAATGGTAATCTCGACAAAACATCTGCTGGGGCGTTGTCTTTCCCCGGTTGGTATCTAATGGAATAGTTGTATGTATTCAGAATCATTGCCCATCTCAGCAACCGATTACTCGCAACCTTGGGTGCTTCACGATTTTCGCTAAAAATTCTCTCCAACGGTTTATGGTCTGTCAACAATGTAAAACGTCGCCCATGTAAATATTGCTGAAATTTCGTCACAGCGAATATCAAGGCCAAGGCTTCCTTGTCGATTGTAGAGTACTTTCTTTCTACCTCCGAAAAAGTCCTAGATGCGTACGCAATTGGTCGGAGCGTGTTATCTGGATATTCGTGTGATAAAACTGCACCCGCCCCCTTGTCGGAGGCGTCACTGGAAACGACAATTGGCAGTGTTGGATCGTAATGTACTAACGTATCGCTTGATGTCAAAATATTCTTCAACTCGTTAAATATTCCATCATCATCAGTTGACCAGTTAAAATATGCTCCCTTTTTTAAGTGTCTATACAAAGGTGTACATTTTATATGTAAGTTTTCGATGAATCTGTTATAGTAGGTAATGGAGCCCAAAACTGACCTTAGTTCGGTTAGGTTTGTAGGTGGTTCCATTCCTTGTAATGCTTGAATTCTTTCGTTTGTTGGGTGTATCCCTACACTATCCACTCGGTGACCTAAAAATATCACGCTGTCTTGTAACCATTTGCATTTTGATTGTTGAGTATGGATGCCTGCAGCCTTTAATCTGTGTAATACTTGCCGTAACCTGTCTAAGTGTAACGCGGTGTTTGGTGCTGTTATCAAAATATCGTCCAAGTAGCAAACTACTCCTTCAATTCCCATTAGTAATTGGTCCATCGTTCGCTGAAACAGTGCCGGTGCAAATGAAACCCCAAATGGCAGTCTTTTATAAGAAAAGTATCCCTTGTGGGTTGCTATTACCAGATATTTCCTGGAATCTGGATGCACTGGCATCTGTAAGTAAGCGTCCTTTAAATCTATTCTGGAAAACTTTTGGCCACCACTGATCTTCGCCATGACTTCATCAAAGCGCGGTAACGGGCAGTTATCAATCTGGACATGTGGATTAATTGTAACTCTGAAATCTCCACATAGTCTGATGCTTCCATTTGATTTTATCGAAATCACTACTGGTGTTGCCCATTCTATTAGTGAGGTTGTTGTGTCAATCGGTTCAAGCGCTCCTTCCTTCACTAATCTCTCTAATTCTGCAGTTACCTGATCCTGTAGTGCAATTGGTACAGTTCTTGGTCTATACGCTCTAGGTTTGACACCTTCTGGCATGTGTATTTTTGCAAAATGGCCTTTCATTTCTCCTATTTTGTTATTGAAAAGATCCTCAAATTCATTTAAGATCTGCTTTAGTAGCTTTTGCTCAGTGCTCTGTGTATCCTCGGTCTGTATTTGTCTGGGTTGTCTGTCGAGTCTACATATTTTAGCTCCTGCTGGCATTGGCGTTTTAAATGCCAAACACCAATCCAATCCAAACAATGGTATGTCATTTGCTTCCACGACGTAAAGTGATAGCTCTAGATCTACATCAAATGCATTTACTTTTACGTTTACCTTTCCTAGTGTATTGATTTCCAAATCCGTATAAGCTACTAAATTCCTTGTACCATGTAGTGTGGGTTTGCCAATTTGTTCCCATACAGCCTTCCCTATAACAGAATAAGCTGCTCCTGGGTCATACAACATGTCTATCTTTTTTTTGTTTATTTTAACACTCAGTATTACCTTATTGCTTGAATGGACGTTCCTAATGACAGCAATTTCTGATGTGTTTTCACTGGTATCGTCTGATGTGCATTCTTTCCTACGTATGTTGTACACCCTCTTCTTAGTGATATGGGCCTGGCCACTCCCTATGCATGCTCTAGCAAAATGATTCTTCTTACCGCAAGCTGTGCAAGTCTTCCCTTTTGCTGGACACTCTGTCCTACGGTTATGTTTTGCATTTGCACAGAAAACACAGTGTTTATCCAAATCCAATGTTTGAGCAATGGGTTTGCCTATTTTGTTATGTGATTTCGTATTTCGTGCGCTGTGATTATCTCTGTTAATATTTACTCTGTTTGTCCTCGATTGTGTTTCTAGATGTGTCAAATTTGCTAAACGTTGTGTGTGTATCGATGCTTGTTCTAACTTGACTGCGTATGATTCTACTTCGGTAAATGTAGCGGTGTTTGTTGGGAATTCTCGTATTAATTCTTCTTGCCAAGTGGCATTATTAATACCAATAACTAACTGATCCCTTAATCTTTCATTCAGACTTGTGCCAAATTCACACGAGCCAGCCAACCCTCTCTTAGAGCATTTACATATTGTGCCATAGTTTCATACTCACCCCTGTATCTGGATGAAAAAGTCACACGCTCTGATAAAATATATGTTTTCTTTCCATAATATGCATTTAATACTATGACCATTTCTCTATATGATTTTGTCGTTACTGGCTCAGGCCTGAAGTGATCAACAAGGATTTTAAATGGTTCCGAGCCTACCTTTGCTAATAATATGTTTTTTGTTTGGGGTGTGTTTTCATTCAACCCATGTAGCGTCAATTCTACTTCAAACCTCTGTAAATAGTACTCCCATTCCTCTTTTCCTGGACAAAACCCTTCGAATTGGAAATTCCTTACTGTTTCCCTGTTATCTGCGTTTGTCATGTTCGTTTTCTTTGTTTTACTACACTAATTCACAAATGTTTTGTTATTATGATTTTACTGCACTTTTGTCCTCGTCGCCAATATGTAGTATTGTCGGGTATATAGATACACACATGTTAATGCACAATAACTTTAATTACACTTAATGATCAACGTACATTTGTTTGTTTAGATATAAATGTATATAGTATGTACCGTGTCCGACGCTTCGTCTGTGTCAACTGCTTTTTAGGTTATATGCGGCAGGCAGTGTTGCAGGTATACCACAATAATACTTTGACATTTCCCACCCAGCTTCAATCTAACTTTGGTAACGTCATATGCGTCACTGATATCTATGGTCACTGATAGTTACTTATTTTCTACGAAGAATAAACTATACTAAAGATTATCAACAAGTTTCGACACTAGCTCTGTTTACAACGATGTATTCTACTTGTCTAGACGGATACATTCTCATACACATAATAAGTAATAGTCGTCTCCCTACACTAAACCACCTTCAAAGAAATACGGGCCTATAATTCAAGGGCCAAGAATGCCTTCCCATACATTTACGCTCCCATAATGAAAATTTCTTCCGTTACTATATGTTATGTATTTGATAGGTTGGCAACGCTGCATGCAATAGAAGTAAGTGGCAAGCAAGCGAAGTATGTTCATGTTCATGGCGTTAGACGTTAAACTTTGTATTGTATAAATAAAGTAAATGCATGTTGATTTTTTTGGAATTTTTTATGAAAATATTTGGCTTTCTTTTTTAATATAATACCACTTACTGGTGCATGTCTTTCTCGTTGCTGTAGAAACCATTTATACGCTTTTTCCATCTTTGGAAATTCGGAAGTCCTAAGCGATTTTCTTTTTCCTGGTTCAGAAAATGTTTGAGCAACTGCCGACTTAATTTTTTTTTAAAATGACATTTGTAAATTTTTGTTCTGATCTTGCCTACTAAGTTTTTTTGTCAAATTATGTATGTTCAAATTTGAAGAGTAAAATTAGTCAAAAAAAAAACTGTTGTGGTTGTCCAGACAGTATGCATTCTATAGTCGTATTGGTGATTTATTACTAAAAGAAAAATTAGCACCAAATTTGCATCGCATTATAAGCTAACAGGGGGTATAATTTTTACCATGCAATTCCCTATGGCAACAGTTAAAAAACGCACTGTATATATAATCATAAACCCAGTGTACCAGAAGGTGTAGGGTATTTTGTATTGTCTAGTGTTTTTTTTCCATAAATAAAGAGCTCGCTGTTTTTTGTCCTTTGACAGTTCCAGTGCTTTTTTCCACGTTATGCCATTCTTTTCCAGTATTGCTGCAATCTTTTTTGTTGAATCCTCCTGGTTTGAAGGATTGTTGTTTGCCACTTTCGGCTAGAAAATATGAGCGTGGATTGTTTCGCCACCTGTGTTGGTTTGTAAAACCACACTCTACTAACCTTTACTATTTAAAATAAAAGTCGTATATGTATGCAATCACTTTAATATAACACCTTTATTAAAACTTGAAGTTTAACACAAATAGTATAAAAACAATGTAAATGTTGAGAACTTACTTGTTATTATATCGCTTATATATTTTTGGAAAGATCACAAATTCGATTTGAAGGTAGTGCTCTTTCGCCCTGAACTATGTGACAGAACTGAACTTTCGTATTCTTGCCATCTTAAAAGGATGGTTTAATTACAAAATCGTCCCCACTCTTCACGACAAGAATACTGGCCCTTACTGGCACGGTCCTCTGGGATCTTACCACCGCCTTTGCAACCATTATTCCTCGTCCCACTTCTTCATCAACCTTTGGCTCCATCATCGTAACCTTGCCTTCAGTCAGGTCCCCTTCCATGCAAGCTTCCAGGATCATCTCAGTCCGTTCACCCTGGACAGCGTCCTCTGCCAGCACAATGCGTATGAAATGGTTATTCATAGAACGGAGGACGAGTTCTTCATTGCCTATCTTCAAGACACCCAATTTCAGGTCCAACTGGAACCCATACAGCTTCATCACATTCATTCCCAAAATAACTTCTTTCTCTATGTCCACAACCAGAACGCGGTGTTGGATTGATACTGGTCCATCTTAAAAGGATGGTTTAATTACAAAATCGTCCCCACTATTCACGACAAGAATACTGGCTATTATCAAAGAAATGTGATATGTAAATAGTCATTACGAGAGTTTCACAGTTATTGATGAGTTTCTTAGAATTATAATGTGGCAATGAAGGTAATTAGGTAAAATATCTAAAATTTACAAACGCATTACCTAACGGTACCTCGTGATACCTAACAATAGGCAGCATCGATATTAAACAGTAGGATTAACGTTCAAAGACTAAAATCTATTATGAAACGATATTAAAGGGGATATTTACAATATTATTCCTAGAATCCAGTGGCGGCTCGAGGCGTGAGCAACCACATAGACAAGACCGACTCGCCCATTATCGGCGATGTACTCCCAGATGTCGAGCATATCACCGACAACAAACGAACCAGTCCCGTCCACGCAACTGCACCGCCAAAATGCGCTCATCAGCCGCCACTGGTCAAAAGTAACATTAATGTTGTAAATAAAGTAATTCATCTCCCCGACAGTCTGAATCGTCATAAAGCATAATGAGATTAAGATAAGTGCACATTTATATACGGTTTTATAATGACGTTATTTTTACTTGCATACAATCTTAACTTCAACATAAATTGAATATAACTAAATATACAGGGTGATGCGCCAACATGCCCGCCCGCCTTGAAAGGAGAAGCCCACTGGCACGGACGAACGTTATGTTCTTTGATAATCACCAAGCTTCCTGGAGCTATTCCTGCTTCTCGGTTGAATCACCATTTTGTGCGGCCTTGAAGTTGGTGTAGATATTCTTTACTCCACATTTTCCAGTAGTGGTCGCGCATCTGCTTAGTGGAGGTATAAAATGCCACTTGATGTTTTCTTGCGCTGAATGATTATTTATTTTCTCTTGCTCTGCTTGACAGATAAACTGCTTCATTAAGCGCTTAAGCTCCTTGTTGGCTCCTGTAAATTGCGTCCCATTATCCGAATATACATATGAAGAGTACACTGCAAAAAGGGGGAATGTCGCAAAACTAAAACAACGAGAAAAATTGATTTTAATACAATAAACAGCTAAAAAAGAAACGTTTATTTATTAAACCAAACAGCAAATATGTTATCATGTACTTTAAACATTTTTTTTGGTTTCGATAAAAAGCCAAAGCAACAGTTATTCCTAAAATTTAAGAAAAAAGAGAAACATTATTTTTGGTATAATTTTTCTCCGCAAAAAGGGGGATTGTCCATTATTTAATCATCAGTATCTTCTAAACATCCTATTGGGTTAACAAAATATATGTATATACAAGAGTGCTTCAAAGGTGTATAAAAATGGATATTCTAAAAAGCGTCATGCCAGTGATCGCTTCAATTTAAAACTTGGGCTTTTTACTTTTATTATTATTATGTGCTCCTTTATTAACGATAGTGGATTTCAAAAAGGTTGACAGGCTTTCACACTTTCGCATCAAAATAGTATTGTACACTGTCTTAATAAAAATGTTGCGCTTTTTGATGTCATTGTGTGTTTGCATACTTTAACACGACTTATGTTTAACATTAAATTAACTTTCTCGCTCTTGAGCATGTACAGATTTATGTCAAAAACAGTACGAGAAGAATTTTAAATAAAATATCCTATTGGCCTAACAAAATATATGTATATACAGGGGTGCTTCAAAAGTTTATAAAAGTGGACATTCTAAAAAGCGTTTTTTACAAGAAAGGCGCTTCAAAAGGGCTTAAATTTAAAACTTGGGCTTTTTACTTTTAGTATTATTTTGTGCTTTTTTCTTAACGGGAGTAGACTTCGAAAAGGTTGACTTGCTTTTCCACTATCACATCAAAATAGTATTGTAAACTGCCTCGATGAAAATGTTGTGCTCTTTCAGCTCATTGTTTCTTTAAATACTTTAACATGAACTATGTTTAACATTAAATTTCCTTTCTCGCTCTTGAGTGTGTACAGGTTTGTGTAATAAAACAGTTCGAGAAGCATTTTAAATAAAACATACTATTGGCTTCACAAGATATATGTATATACAGGGGTGCTTCAAAAGTTAATAAAATCGGACATTCTAAAAGGCCATGACAGTGATTGCTTTTTACAAACTGTAAAGAAACTGTAAGCGGACGCGAAAAAAGCGGTTCAAGCTAAGAGAGATTGACGGACAGCTGTAAGCGGACGCGAAAAGGCGATTCAAGCTCGAAGAGATTGATGGACAGCTTTGTTCTTTTAGATTTGTTATATTGTATGCATGTATGAACTGGCACTGCCAATGTTTCCAATGTGAAATTTTATGACACTAAAGCTGTATTTAATTATGTATTTATTTATCATTTTTATAGCAAATATTTCAATACCTTTATTTGAAGTTGCTTCAGAGTCTAGTGATAAAATCTTTTGGGCCGCAACCTCAATTTCATATTTCAAAGCCTCGTTTTCTTCCTTTATTCTTACGAGCGACTCCTCAGCTTCGAATAATTTATTGGACTCCGCTTCCGGAATATCTACAATTGTTTTCAGCTCTGCAGATTCGTTATTGGCGAGATTAACTTTTGATTTGTATTCCTCTATTTCTTTCGTAAAATCAATTCGGGATTGTTCCAATTGATTTGAAACAGCCTGTATGTCATTCTTAAAATTTTCAATGACTTCATCCTTTTGCTTGACTACCAATTGCAGCTCATCTAACTCCTTCGTGTTGTTGTTTATTAGGTCTAAAAGAGAAACCAATTGAAAATTAAATAAATTTATGGCTTCAGCTAGACGGTTGCCCCGCGCACAGCATTCGTGATGACATCCACTTTTTAAATAAATATCTTTGGAGATAGAAATATAGGCCATTCAGGTCCTATTGAATGGTCATCAATTGAAGATTGTTCTTTACCATTTAAAATTTCTTTTTTTGTTCTTTTATATTTGTTATATTGTATGCATGTATGAACTGGCACTGCCAATGTTTCCAATGTGAAATTTTATGACACTAAAGCTGTATTTAATTATGTATTTATTTATCATTTTTATAGCAAATATTTCAATATCTTTATTTGAAGTTGCTTCAGAGTCTAGTGATAAAATCTTTTGGGCCGCAACCTCAATTTCATATTTCAAAGCCTCGTTTTCTTCCTTTATTCCTACGAGCGACTCCTCAGCTTCGAATAATTTATTGGACTCCGCTTCCGGAATATCTACTATTGTTTTCAGCTCTGCAGATTCGTTATTGGCGAGATTAACTTTTGATTTGTATTCCTCTATTTCTTTCGTAAAATCAATTCGGGATTGTTCCAATTGATTTGAATCAGCCTGTATGTCATTCTTAAAATTTTCAATGACTTCATCCTTTTGCTTGACTACCAATTGCAGCTTATCTAACTCCTTCGTGTTGTTGTTTATTAGGTCTAAAAGAGAAACCAATTGAAAATTACCATGAAATTATAAAGCCTGTTACGCTGTAAAATTTACTTTTGTTTTGGTTCCCGAAAGATTTTGTGTCTTTGTCTAAATACGTGGATTTTGTATAAGCTCGTGACTTTTTGGGCGTACCCTGTACATTGTTTGTTTCACCGGTTGCTAAGACTGCCTGCCGTATACCTGCGTGTGTACTAAACCTACTTTTGAGCCTTCAGAGCCCTAAATCACGTACCGTGAAATTGACAGTTAGGTTTTGTGTATTATCGAGCAATTACACTCTATTTTTGTGAAAACCTCTGTATCTAAGTAACTAATTCTAATTATCTTAGCTCTAGCTTATTTTACCCTACCTGAAGTTTCGTATTTTCTGCATTTGCAGTTACTTTTACGCCTTGTTTAAGTTTTTTTTAATATCTACTTATTTATTACATCCGATCTCTACATAATGCATTTATTTGTGGCTTGAAATGCTCCGAGACGACAGTCAGGCCGTTGTGTTTACTGTTTCACGTGTTTTTGCGTATTTCCAAACACGGTATCTCGAGCAGGTCCGATTATTATTCTTTTTTCCTTCGCAGTTATCTCACTAAAAATGTAAGAGGTATTAAAATGGGGAAATGCTTGGAATAGTGAGCATACTTTTAATTGTTTGCAGATCGCTTGTTGCCCTATCATCGTTATTCTAAGTATTAGGAATCTTCTGTGATTCTTCCCTGGAACTTCCAGTAGAGGTTAAGGTCGTTAATACTCTGAAATATAAGTTTTGATCGGTTCTCTTGACCGTCTTCTTGCAGCGTTTTGATTAGAGCTTGCACATTTCAATAGTTACCTGCAGTATCTGTTTTACTTCCGTAATAAATTGTATATATACTTTTGAGGTTTTGTTTTGTTGCTTTCTGTCAAATCTTGGTTATGTCGCTCAGCTGACTGTGCGCGACACGTGTACCAACTGTTTAGTACGTGAATTTCCTATCGTACTGCCGACTTTATATTTTTCTTCGTACAATTGTTGGGTATTTCGCTTATTTTCTTTTCGTCTAAGTCATGTTCATGTTTGCGTTTAATTATAAGTCACAGTGTTAACTCCCTTTATGGTCAGACTTAGACCTGTGTTTGTTATTTTGTTTGAATGCTCCCGCCTTCCATTTTGAGGTATTTCCGTGTCGTTATGTTTTTGAAAAGATGCGTGTAGCGAACGCGCAATTGTGAAGGAAGAGATTTCCCGTTTCCACTTCACTTGATAGTCACATCTTGTGTAAGAACAGTGTGTGCAAATTGCTTATCTTCCTTTAGTACTTAGGTACATTATCTATGAAGATATTTTCGCGTATGCGGCTTTAAATTGGAGTAAGCAGTAATTACCGTTACCTTAATTTTGGGTTATTAACGTGAATTTCTATCGTTGTACCGTTATCTAAAGATTCACGTATGGCCATGTGCTGGTTTTTTTTATTAATTTAAAATTTTGCACCCTGGAGTGACTTGTGAGTCGTTATCGCGGGATCTCCATTTTACATATTGGGGTAAGTGTTTGAAACTCTGTGTTAAATGTTCGGGATTTTATCTTTGTTCCTTTTCTTCTCTAATTTAATAGGATTCTTTTGACGGGCACAAAAGCCCTCAGAAGCCGTTAGGATTCTTTTGACGGGCTCAAAAGCCCTCAGTAGCCATATTTCTGGTGTTATCGCCCCGCATTTCCATCGAAGAGCGCGGTGGTTTTTATCGTTGCCGCAGTAGTTGCATCTTAACATCCAGCCCGCCTGTTGAAGGGGAATTTTTCCATCAAGGGAGTCACCGCCATTTTGGATTCCCGCTGAGATATCCGGCGTCCATTTTGCCAGATAAGTGCAACTAATGTTGTAATTTTACATCATATTTTACGTCTGATTTTCGACGTCTTTACGCCAGAGTGCTGGACATTATCTTGCCTAAAATTTGACCTAAGAATTTTGAGTGGCTTTAATAACTATCGCACCATTTAGTTTACTGCGAGGTCACAATTTATTCCTAATTAAATTACCGTTATGTCTTTTTTGTTTATGTAAGATTCAGTCTAACTAGAATTTTGGTTTTGTCACTACCGTAATTCTGTAGCCCTATATTGTGACGAATATTTAATTGTAACTAATTTTAGTAAATTCATAATTATATCACTATATCTCTTGGAGAGATATTATTTAATTAGTAATATACCTAGTAATTTTCATTACCGATACAATAATTGTTTGACTCATGAAGTGTTGAATTTTTAAACTAATTTTTGATAATAATTTTGCAAGTTTATTGCCGTAAGATAGAAAATTTGTCTTTCACGTTGAACATTTAATTTTTCTGAGCTGGATAAAATCATTCCAGTAAGAGCACATTTTGGTTCGGAAAGCTCAGTGGTTTTTGTATATTATAAAATTTCTTTTCTAATTTTACCTTTAATTATTTGACTTTGCTATTAAATATCCTTCATTTAAATTAATTTATTTCCTGTATTCATACCTGATGTTGGTATTCAGCGAATTTTTCACAATTTTAGACTAAGTCTTTTATACTGAGATTTTAATTTTCTTGCGTTTATAAATATATATTTACCCTTTTGTATTAACATTGCCGTTGTGGCGTGTCCATGATATCACTTGTAGTTACATAATGTGAGGTGATGAAACGTTTCTGCTACCAACCAACTACTGCTGAAGCGCAGAGATTATAAATTAGTATTAAGACTTGTTGTTTTTTTTATTTCATTAATTTTACCTAACGTTTTGTGTTCAAAATTTATCAAACTGTCTAGTGTTCATTTTTTTTTATTTCATCTCTTACTCAACGGCTGCTAATTTCAAATTTGTCTTACTTATTAAAATTTTCTGTTATACTTAACTTCCTCTTTTCTTAAAAAAAAATAATACCTAACTACATTCAACACATTAAATTTAATTAAATTTTGTTACATTACGTAATACCTTTTCTTTTATTTCTTTTACCTCTGCATACCTTAAATATTATTATGACAAGCACGTACATAAGATTAGGTGCTACGATTATACAGGGAGTTCAATAGGTAACCCGCTGGAGGGACACAGCCAGTGGTAGCTCCCTAATCTATGGTCAAGTGGTCCGTGGAAGATATTGCAAGTGCACTCTCATTATATGCGGCCGGACCTCGAGCTTACAGACTACTCAGGAAAAGAAATTACCCACTACCAGGCGTATCAACGTTACGAAGATGGGCAACAAGGGTAGATGTACAACCAGGTAGATACTGGAAAGTTAATAATATGCACAGAGAAAAACTCATAGGGATATTATATTTTAGGCACATTAGAAGTGGTTTTCAAACTAATGAAAAAATCTGACTTACCTAAAATGGAACGAGCATGCATAATTCTTTTTGATGAAGTGAAAATTCAGAAAATGTACGACTATGACAAGCAATCTGACTCAACCATAGGTTCATCAAATTATGCACAGGTTATTATGGCACGTGGTATTTGCGGAAATTGGAAGCAGCCAATCTATTATAATTACGACACTAAAGTCAACAAGAAACTATTATATGAAATTATCGACAAACTCGAAAATATTGGCTTTCCTGTTTATGCCATTAACAGTGATCTTGGAGGCGGCAATAGGGGTTTATGGAAAGAATTGGGCATTTCTGAAGACAAGACGTGGTTCCTTAATCCGGCGTCAAAGAAAAAAATTTATGTTTTTGCAGATATTCCTCATTTAATTAAACTTTTGAGAAACCATTTCCTTGACTTCGGATTTCGGTTATTTGGAAAACTTATAACAAAAGAACCAATTCTTAAGCTTCTACAAATGACAGAAAGATCCGATTTGCGTATAACCCATAAAATTAATCCTACGTTTTTAACTGTTAAGAATGCCAAACGCCAAAAAGTTAAAACAGCTACGAAACTGTTTTCGCACACAATAGCTATGGCTATTTCACGAGCGGGTTCTTTGGGTTTATACCAAAATAATAATTGGCTTGAATGTGCTCGTCTATTTAAAATTACCAATGATTGGTTCGACGTATTTAATTCGAAAGTTCCTCAAATAGACTCCAGAAATAGTACGAAAGCCTATGGTCTGGCATTAGATGAACAAAACGGAATTTTGGAAGAAATGGAAAATATAATTACTAATTTGAGAACCGGAAAAACAACCAATGCAGGTAAAGCCAAACTGCCGTTTCAAACAGGAATTCTGGTTAGTATCAGATCTCTAAAATTACTTTTTGAGGATCTAAAATCTGATTTTGATATAAAATATTTATTGACGTATCACCTCAACCAAGATCCGCTGGAAGGTTTTTTTTCCATAATTAGATCTATTGGAGGTTTGTACGATCATCCAACACCTTTACAATTTAAATATCGTTTACGGAATTATATATTGGGAAGAAATGACCAAGTAATTTCGGAATCAGCGAATGTAGGTCAGTTTCATGCACCAAATTTATCAACTCTTGACAATTTGATGTCTGCGCCAAATAATTCTGTATGTGATGGTAATAATGACCATAAGAACTATGAAGATAATGATGGGAATATCAGTACAGTAGAGAAGGATGATGCAAAAATTGTAACTGGGGAGTTGTTTGGTGCTTTAACTAGCAATGAGGATAATTTAATGACCGAAAATGCTACGTCGGCAGATGATTTCACACAACTCCAATGGGATGGGTTAGAAAACCTAGCGGGTTTTATCGCTTTCAAATTTCGACACTCAGAGAATCTTGGCTATTTGCCACCCTCCAATGACTCCTCAAATACATGGGTCAATCATGTTTCGGAGGGTGGTCTAATGAAACCGTTTCAACATTTTGTTTTAAAGTGTAAGCAGCTTGATAAAATTTTTGAAGAAGTAAATGGGGAGTGTTTAAAAATTAAAAACAAATATCTTAAAGAACACTTAGATCGTGCCAGACACGTTGAGTTAAGCTATAATGTTAAGCACTACTTCTTTAAGTGTAGAATGTACTTCAGAATAAGGGCGCTAAACCAAAGCAATAAAGAATTGTCAAATGTTTCAAAAAGAAAATTTGTGAAAATCACTAACTAAACTAAGTTTATTATTATTAGCAATAAAGGTTTGTTATACATATATATCGAATTTATTTAGTGCGTTACCGCCCTACCTACTTACTTTAAAATTGAAATTTTATTTCTTCAAGGTGTTTTTAAATTACACCCATATCCCGATTCATTTGATTACGAACAACGTCCGGGAGCAAATGAAGCGGGATATAGTTTCACCATTGGTTATTTATTTAGAACCCATCATTTTTTATTAAGCAGGTAGGTAGTATCAGTTGTAGCATTCTTATACTATTTGTATCATCGGTTCGCTCCGCGACTTGTCACACAGTGACGTCACTGCGCCAACAGTTCGAAACTGCACTTGCTAGCGGGCATATCTTAGAAAGTTATAGTATCATGGTAGGAAATAAGGAAATTACAAAAAGGTAACGCCTGCGCACATCAATTCCATAAAATTTTAATTTGAATTTCCAAGTTGACATCTGTTGACAGAAGACAAAAATAAATTTGGTAATGCAGAGTTCGAAAATTTTTTCGTAATCTATTTCTGATACTTTTTTAATTTTTAAAAAAATTAATTAAAATCGATACCATAGGCGTACTTATAAGAAAGCTGTGCATTGAAATCTATTACAATTTGTTTACCATTCACTGGTATGTATGATATTAAACGATTTATAACGATGGGAAAATAACAAAGAAAAGAAGAGGATGGAGGTTTATCGATAACCATGGATAACTAATACTAATCAGTTAACTAATTACAGAGAACCACAGAGAACGGACACGGTTTCTTATTTGATCCATTAGATCCCTCTTTTGAGGTGGGGGATACAGAATACTCCAAGCGGTTATATTTAAAATATAAATTTCATGCATTACTTTAAATACATTAGGATATATTAGTCCTAAAAAAACATTATTGGGAGTATACTATTTATTCTATTTCATAAAAAAGACACAAAATATAAGAAAAATGCCTTTTTGTTAAATCTGTAATTAGGACAGAGTTCCCAAAATTTGTAAATTTATTTTGATTACAAGAGTTCTTTCTATAAATGCATACTTTAAATTGACCGGTTTCGCACATGTCTTGATGTATAGCCTGATTTATTAATTAAATGGATAGAAATTTGTAACAACAAAGATCATACTTGATGACACTGCAATATAAAATCAGAAAATATTTATAGAAAGCCCCGTAACTGGCGCAATTTCTTCAGAAGTGCTCTGGGTTATTTACTTACGATTTTTAAATGTAAAAACTATTGAATTCTTGTATGTATTATACTGCGCCTATTTTGTAAATATAGTTTTATCTCATTTTTGGATGATCTTTAAAGCATATTGTTTGTTTATTGAGATTTTGATATGATAAGGCATATATGACCTAAATCCCAATATTTTAGTAAGTTTTTTTTCGATTACATTGAATTAACTTTAAAAAGTAATTTTAGATAAAAAAAATAACTGCTGAAATATTAGGGTTCTCTTCTCAAACTATGAAAATAAAACCATGAATTTGTATATGTATGTAATATGCTAAATTTCAAAATTTGCCGCTTTTAATTTAGTACCTGAAAGCGATAAGAGGTGAGCCTGAAACGTTTATAATTTAAATGGAATTTAGTTAGCCTCTATTATGTAACTATAACCAGATAAGTTATCTGTGGCTGGCTGTTCTTTGAAGAAGACGAATAGATACAAATAACACACATAAATTATCAGTTTTATTGCATGCCCGAAGTAGCTTGATTCATTACGTTACATACACATAATTTTTCAGGAATAAACACAATTTAAAAATATTCTATTGGTATACCTGCGTATTCCTTGTTCCATTTTTCGTTATTGTATTACTGTATTCATGATTGTTGGATTTTATTCTTCCGTCAAATTTGGTCTGTTTCCAGTGTGTTAAAAGTCAAATTTTCCAAACATATCAACATTTACATAGTACAGTAAATTTGTATTAATATATTCTTTTCACCGTTATGAATTCCAATATCTAAATATTCTAAAATAACACGTAGAAATTTGATTTTTGCACTTTTAATTGTAAATGATTTATATTCGCTTGCATAATGATTCACTCTTATAATTGAATTATTTGTACCTGAAAAGTCTATTTATTTTAGGAAAATGTCTCATAAAGCACCTCCACAGATAAAATTGAAGCGTTTTTTGTATTTGAGTACCGAAAATTCCATTTTTATCTCGGGAAACCCTGAATTCCATAACTATTACAAACCTGAAAGCTTAACATGTGCTACTGACCTGCTTAAAGAGGCAATAAGAATTGAAGATTTTCTTACACATTTATTTGTGTTAGTTGAAAATGATTCATTACTACCACGGAGAGAGACATTATTTTTTGCCATTGCAAGATTTGTAACACATGAAAGTATTACTCATCGTCAAAGACATTCATTTTATACACTTGTGCTTAACATGTGCAGGTGTAATGAAGATCTATTTATGTTTATAAAATTCTTATCAAAACTTAAGAAACCATGTTGTTCTGGAGTTCAAAAGATAATATCGGCATATTATTTGCGACAGGATCCCTTTGATTTAATCAAATGTATTTCTGAATCAAATAGTTATCATGGATGGACACATAAAGACCTTTTTAAATTAATCCACAGAAAGACAGATAATCAAGGTTTGTATAATTTTTTTTTTATATAAGTTCCAGATAATAATTAATTAATTTTAGCAAAAGAAGTCATAATAAAATATATTCTTTATGGTGATAAAAAGGCAATTGATGCTGCTGGTGAAAATCCCGAAGCATTAAAAGTGATAGAATATATAAAAAAAGTGAAGGAATACAGGACTTGTAATGATGAAAATAAAGTTGCAGAGTTTATTCCTGAGTTGAACATAAAACACATTAATCAAATTCCACCATCTTTAATAAAATCCCAATTGGTAATATAATTTGTATAATTTTCATGGTTTATATGACCACGTAATAATAGAATATGTTTTGGTATCCATAACACTAAAATATTATATTAATTAATCTTTATAGGTAGAATAATAATTGATTGTTGAGATCAATTAAATAATAGGAAGTAAATCACACAACTAAATAAAATAAAAAAAAATATATTTATTAAATCGTAGTTATTATTATTAATATTTATTGATTTTGAATCAGTTTTGCAAAGTAAGGGTTACTATATAATAAAATGATAGATTTTGACTAAATAGTTTATTAGTTCTTTATGGAAATACTTTGATAACAACACAGCTAGGTATTACTTATTCCATACATTTGAATAGCACTTGATTGAATCTTTACTACATGTTTTGTGGAGTATATTGAAACAGTATTGCCCACCATATTCGATACTAATTCTGAAATTTTGCAGTCGTGACTCTCAAATCGAGAGCTAACAAGCCAATATTCAGTGTTTCTTGTTGTTATAATCATAATTGTGTATTACATAATATCAGCATTAATTCATATTCTATATTGTATTGTCAAGCATTTTTGTAATTGTATTGGCCCACTTCGAATTTTCTATTGGGTAATTAATAAATTAATTATATATTTCGTTATTTGAATTTATGTAGTTGCTTTTTGATGATTCAAATATTTTCAACTTTTTTATTTACTTTGTACCATAGTAATATTTCCTCTTCTACAGGTGTGGGCTGCACTCGTTCCGCAGTTGTCATTAAGTGAACTAATTTCTTCTTTACCCAAAATGTACAAAATGGGATTTTTAAAACCCACCATTACGCATACAAAAGTTATAGACATTTTATCTAGTAATGAAATCATTCAAGAATCTAAAATTCATCCAGCTGAAGTATATATTGGTTTGAAGAATCTGGAAAAAGGTGGAAAGTATGTATAATATATATTTACTTATGTAAACATAACTTATATTTATCAGACATCTTTAAATTTATTCTCTTCAACTTTTGAATGATTATATAGACTTACGGGTCATTCTACGTCAGTTCACCCAGAAGAAAAATGAAATGTCACCCACCACTTCCGATTTTATGATCTAAGAGAATGTGAAATAAAATTAATGGGATTTTATCACTTCATGCATGAATTTTGTTGATTAAAAACATTCATTTTAATGAAAATGAAAAGTGTTAAATACTTAGTTGCTAAAACTAACATCAAGAGGTATATACTATTGAGGTACATATCTACATTTATACGCAAAACGTATAGACATATATACATGCGTTGGGATACACACATACATCTAGTGTCATTATCGACAGTCAACGCACAGACACCGTGTTTTGGCCTTTAAGGCCTCGTCAGTGTACGTGCGACTGCCGGTAAAGACTTTTAAACTAGGATTGCAACTTATGTCGGTGTACTGACACTTGCTATTGCACTAATTCAATTTCTGTTTCCGGGAAGTAGTAGACTCGACCTGATCCTTTGATAACAGGAATGCTGATTTTGGCAATTAAATTACTCAAATGCATGTAGCAAATGTCTTCTCTAGATAACCAGTGAAATGACTGAGCTGGTCCGAAAGACAGCATAAATTTCACTTTAATATCACCTTCCTGTTCGTGATTTAACACAATAGTTATGGTAGGAACTTCCCTTCTGTGAAATTGAAAACTGAAATAAAGTTTTCATACACGCTAACTCTTTTAGTTCCTATAGAAATACTTGATAGAGGCACAAAATGGTGGTAGCTAGGAGTTCCAGGAATTGTTTTAGTTTGTGTAAATCTGTTGTTGACGAGTTTCTGGTAAAGTTTCTTCTTTCAGTGGCCAGCAATGGATGTTTTCTATTTTTCTTATGAAAAAACTGAAAGCTTTGTCAAACTATCAATTATATTTCCTTAAGAAAAGTTCGAAGACTTTCTTTTGCAACTAAACGCTAAGCGGTCAAGTTTTTATCCTGGCTGTGATGATGGAGATTCAAACAGTTCTTGCAGTTTTTATACTTTCCAGCACAACTAGCACTAAATAAATATACAGTGGACCCCCGCTATTCGCGCCCTCTGTATTCGCGAAACCGCTTATTCGCGAATCGGAATTTACGGTCATCCTTCAATATTCGCGCTCGGTATTCGCGCTTTAGCGTGGGAAGTCCCTGCAGTTACATAGCGTTACTTTAAAAGCTTACAAATCAAATGCGATTTGCATATATTCTTATACATACGTAATAAAGAGGTATTCTTATTATAGGATAGTTAAGTGTGGTGTGTTTAAATATCAGATTATTGTGTGGATTATTTTACGAGTAATATACATATATATTTTTCAATAAGAAAAGTATAAAACTGGCGTATTGTTGGTAAGTTTAACCTCATATTGATTATTTTATATTGAAGTTTGTAACTTTATAGCTACAAAAATGGCAACAAAATCTTCGAGTGTTGCAAAAAGAAAGAAAAGTGTTTTAGATCTGAGCACAAAATGGCATATACTCGAGCGGTTAGATAACGGTGAGAAGCCTTCTAAAATTGGACGATTTTACAATGTAAATGAATCTACTATTAGGTCCATAAGATCCAATAAAGAGTCGATTAAACGGTCTATTCAAAATGCAACACCATTGTCAGCAAAAAAAGTAAAGAGGACAAGATCTTCACAAGTAGAAAGGATGGAAACATTACTAATTTACTGGATTGAAGACAACAATAAGAAAAAAATCGGCATTGACTCGGTAAGCATAACAGCAAAAGCTAAACAGATTTATGATCACCTAAAAATGCAAGAACTCCATGAAACACCATCTCTAAAGAGTGAAACGTTTGCTGCTAGTAAAGGATGGTTTGACCGATTTCGAAAGCGTAGTAATTTACATAACATCCAGTTTACTGGCGAAGCTGCTAGTGCGGATCACGAAGCTGCGAAACGGTTTCCACAAGAGTTACAAACAATAATTGAGGATGGTGGATACAACAGTAAGCAAGTTTTTAATGCCGATGAGACCGGGTTATACTGGAAGCGCATGCCAAAACGCACATACATTTCCAAAGAAGAAAAAAAGGCACCTGGATTTAAAGTAGCGAAAGATAGGTTAACACTGTTACTTTGTGGAAATGCTGCAGGAGACTTTAAATGCAAACCACTATTGATCTATCATTCAGAAAATCCTCGTGTTCTTAAGAACGTAGATAAAGGAAAATTACCAGTACATTGGCAATTTAACAAAAAGCCATGGATGACAAGATCAATTTTTAATGATTGGTTAGTTAAATGCTTTTCCATGGAGGTTGAGACATATTGCAAATCACAAAACATAAATTTTAAAGCTTTACTGATAGTGGACAATGCCTCCAGTCACTCGGTAAACTTAGAAAAGCTGAATGAAAATATAAGTGTAATTTTCTTGCCACCAAACACAACGTCCATAATTCAACCAATGGATCAAGGAGTTATTGCCACTTTTAAGAAGCTGTACTTAACATACACACTTACTGCCATGTTAAAAGCTACAGAGACACCTGAAAGCCTTACACTTCGCGACTTTTGGCGAAGCTATAATATCATGGATGCGATGCAAAATATAAAAGCATCGTGGTATGATATTAAATGTTCAACCATGAACGCCGCTTGGAAAAACATTTGGCCTCAATGCGTTAGGCAATATTTCTCTAATATCGCTCTGCCTGAAGTAAACACAAGTCAGCTCATTAACATAGGAAGGCAAATAGGAGGGGAAGGTTTTGAAGATCTTGATGATAGCGATATTCTGGAGGTTCTTCACGTAGACGATACTGAATTGACAATTGAAGATTTGGTGGAATTACACCCAGAAGACAATCAAGAAAACCGAGCTGATGACGGCATTGCAGTCTCTAAAGATCTGCTGTCAATAAAAAATCTAGAACAACTTCACTCAATTCAAGACACTGCTAAAAATTTGGTTGATGAGATAGATACAAATTCTCAAAGAAGAGAAGCCTTCAAAATGGGAATAGAGAATACATTCATTCCCTATAAATCTATTTTATTAGAAAAAAGAGGTAAAGCAAGACAGCCCTCCATTTTGAACTATTTTGCGTCTCCCAAATTACCCGGCATTATAGAATATCAAGACAGCACAGCGGGTCCATCTACAAGTTAGTAATTTACGTTCTTTTGCAGACATGAATTAAAGGACTAATACTGTAGTTTATATTATTGATTTAGATAAATATTGTTGTGAGAAATATAAATTGAAAGTTATAATTACACGGTTTGTTCTCACTCGGAACATATCCCTATATGTACTTTACGTTATTTTTGTACCCCGACATTCGCGAATTCAATATTCGCGGAGTTTTCATGGAACCTATCCTCCGCGAATAACGAGGGACTACTGTATCACATGTCACAACTACTCGGTGAACTGAACAGCTATCTCGAGTCTACTGGCAGCCTTGGACTTCGTCTTGAATTGTATAAGAATAATTTTCGCTAAAACCTGGCAAAACAATAGCTTTGTTAAAATCTATGTTTTCTCTCAGTGTTTTTAAATACTGTGATTGCACCTTTGATATGAAAGAATGAGGTATTAGAATCTCGAGACTGTTGATTAAAGTCTCTAAATATTCCTCCATAACATCTCTAAATTTTACCTGCCAGGTTCTTTCACTGGATATTGTAGAGTAATATGAAATTTCACCCTTAGTGTCACATTTTTCATAAGTCCCATTAATTTTATTTCACATTCTGTTAGATCATACTTCTTCTTCTTCTTCCTCCATTATTAAATTGAATAAGAAAGGGCTCAACGAATTCCCTTGCCGGATGCCAATGTTTATTTTGATTGGTTCCGTAATTCCATCAGATGTTTTGATTCTAGTCGACTTGTTAGTGTTGATATTATTGACCAATTCCACAAGGGTTTGTGGTACGTCATATTCATGTAAAATTTTCATGACGTCGTTTCTTCTCACACGGTCGAAAGCCTTGCTTAAATCCACGAAGCACATAAATAGCGGGTTGTTATATTCGATTGATTTTTCTACCAATTGGCGTATGATGAAAATGGCATCTGTTGTACTACGATTCTATCTGAACCCCAGTTGCTCCTCTGATATTTGTATTGTTTCTTGCAATAGCTGTCTAATTATGGATGTAAACAATTTAAGGATTGTATTCAACAGAGTAATTCCGCAGTAATTGTCCTGTGTGTTCTTCTCCCCTTTTTTGTGTAACGGAATCGTGTAACTGTTTTCCAGTCCTCCGGTACCTTTTTAGTGGCCAGCACGTGCGACAGCAGCTCGTACAGAGCCTCTACCAAGCAATCGCCACCGTACTTACGTAATTCATTATATATACCATCCGGATCCGGGAATTTTCGTGATTTTAGCTTTTTTATGGATTCTTGTATTATTTCTCTAGTAAGATATACCGGGGTCTTGTTATGATGTCTTTGTTCGATATTTTCCAAGCTGTCCTCTTGAATTTTATATAGCTGACTGAAATATTCATGCCATTGTTCAGTTTTAATAGCTGGTATTTGTATATGTTCTGCTACTTCCTTTTTCTGGTTTCGCAACGTCTTCCAAATATTTCTTTGGGTTCCATATAAGTCATGCTCTAAGTCTTTAGTGTATTTTTCCCAATAACTTTCTTTTATTTTTCGGATAGCTTGGTTGTTGACGTTTCTTATCAATTTGTATTCTTCATATTTTTGCACTGTTGGATTCTTTTTATATTGTAGGAATGCGTGTTTCTTTTCTTGAGCCAGTGTTCTTATTTTTTCGTCAAATCAAGGAGTTCTGTTATTCCCAGTGCCGGAGGTGATTGTTCTTTTCCCCAATGCCTCTTCAGCTGTTTTTAAAATTATATTTTTAATTTTGTTCCACTCGTCGTCAACTGAGTTATTTTTATCGCCTTTTATATTTCGGAGACTCTGTGCTAGCCTCGTGGTATATAACTGTCTGGTGGTGGGATCTTCTATCTTTTCGATACAGATTTGTTCATATTTCACTTGCCTGGTATTTTTGATTATCATGTCCACGATACACTTATACCGGTATGCTCACTTTAGCTGTCAATGACGTCATTGCGGAGCAAGTCAGATTGACAGTTCTCATAGGGGCTAGGGGCTATATTTTGACGAAGTTTGAAGTTGTTTTATCGTTTTTTTTTAAGTAATACTCTATTTAATATGCCAGGTTGTGCTGATACGGGTGCCGTAATTACAGTCGAAAAAGTAGAGATAGCCACATTAAATATTACAGGTTTCCCAAGGAAGAGACGGTACGAAATGTATGGTAAATTGCTTGTAAAAGGCAGGATTTAATAAATTTGAAAAATGGTATTTCAACAAATTAATAATATAAGCAATTATTGAAGTACTCAGACAAAGTGATAATTTTGCATGCAGTCATAACTACTTAAGATGTTTTAATTTTTTTTTTGTTTGAATTACATTTTCAATACTCAATGCAAAACAGTTTATTTAGTGAGTTCATTGTTAGACTGTGCTATCGAGAGGCTGTGCATTAATGATCTATGTAAATATAAACTGAAAATTGTAATTGAGGTATTGATAAATGTTTCATTTACTGAATAAAATCATTTCCAAAATGTAAATATAGATATTTATTTAACATAAATATATTTTGAAGCATATAATATTTTCTTTTGCACACATTTAATCATATTTAGTGAATCGCATAGATCTGAAGTATTTGATATTGGTAATGTACAGCTACATCACTTTTAATAGAAGGGTCTCGGGTAATGGAAGAGAAGATAAACCAACATTTGAATGAAGCAAATACAACTTGGCTGGAGTAATTATGTGTAATATACACATTTTTACAAGTATGTTTTCAATAATTATAAATTACCCACTGAAATACAAGAGCATAAAACTAACTTCAAACTGTAAATTAATCTTGATTCTAGATTAAACATTTGTAGTAGTCACGTATTTCAAAATTTTACCTCATATTAAATTAAAATAAAATTGTCAAACTTAACTTTTATTATTATCATGTATAACAAAAATTTTAATTTGAAGAGATTTTAAAAGATTGTTTTTGTATTTGATAAAGACACTGTATATGAACAGAATACAAATGTTTATAAAATGAAGACAATGTATTATATGTTGCTTAAGATACCAAGGAGGTTAAGCATAAATGTTTGTAGAAGGTACGAATTCTAATTATGGTAGCTAATATAAAAGACAACTTTGATAGTTTAAGTCGTTTATTTCAATCCAATTCGAGTCAATGTTTTTAAAACTATTAAAGAAAAAGTTATACAATTCTTCTGTACCAAATTGAAATCCGAATACTATTCTCACTATACCCTTGCGTTAACGAAAAGCAACCTGAAATAGTTGACAATAAATTAAAAATTCTTAATAAGCAAAGAAACTACGTATCTTGTACGATGTATAGAATAACTCAAAATATTGTATGAATGTTCGCAGATGTACAAATGTGTTGCTCTTAGTGTGACAGTCTTGGAAAAGGTATTAAATCGAATAATTCACTTTCATAGGTAATCAGTAAGCATCGGAAACTTTAAAAGCTTCAAAATCAGTCTATGTCGATGTTTCACATATTTTACTGCTCAATCTTAAGTACTTTAACCATATCTGTATATGTTTCATCAAAGCATCTATTTCTTGCTTTTTAGAGATTTTCAACTCAGTGTTTATTGCTTCAAACTGTCTTTTCTTTCAATCTGGGAACTGCATCAGAATTTAAATCTCTGTATGATTTACTGGAAAATTGCATTAATTCTTGTTGGAGTGATGTATAAAACATGATTGCTTAAAATTAACGGAATGATACATGCTAAAATAAGTTGATTTTCTTATTATGAACAATGATAAAATCAAATTTATTAAATCCTGCCTTTACACGCAATTAACCACACATTTTGTATCGTCCCTTCCTTGGGAAACCCTTCGATTGAATTCAGGACAACCGTATACATCACAACCAGGCATATTAAATGGAATATAATTTTAAAAGAACGACTAAACAACTTAAAACTGTGTCAAAATGCAGCCGATATGAGAACTGTCAATCTGACTTGCTCCGCAATGACGTCATTGACAGCTAAAGTGAGCATACCGGTATAAGTGTATCGTGATCATGTCTAGTTTCAATTTACATAGTAGCAGTCCATGATCAGAACTAACATTGGCAGACGTCAAAGTTCTCACGTCCAGAATTTGTTTTGGATGAAATTCTCTGTTCGTCAAAACAAAGTCAATCATTGATGCCTGCCCTCTAGTGTTACTCCAGGTAAACTTTCGTTGAATTCGATGATCGTAAAAGGTGTTGTTTATTCTTAATTGGTTAATACGGCAGAATTCTATTAATTCTTCTCCACTCTCATTTAGTGTTTTCTCGTTAAATCTTTGTTTGATTCCTGCTATAGGTTTGTTCCCAATTCTCGCATTCCAGTCTCCCATTAGTATTGTTTTTTCTTCCATACTACGAGTAAACGAATAGAACAGGAGAGAGCATAACGTGGTGTGGAAATAGGTATTTTTTAGATGGAGTTACCCTTTTCGGTAGGTCAGTTATGTCCGGTTATGTCAAAAATGACATTTTAGTGTTTCTATAATGGTCAATTGTGTGGCTTGTGGTCGTTCTAAAACGGCAAGAAGAAAGAATATTAATTTTTCTCTTCATCGGTAAGTTATTTCATTGGCATTCAACATAGGCAATAATAATTTAAAAAGAGGTATTTTAAATAAATTGTCATATATCTGACATGTCTGATTATGTGTTCAGTGTCGTAACATATACCGGGCTCTTTTTTTATCATTACACATAGCATTTTCCCTATGTGTAATGATAAAAAAAAAATTGTCAATGCATTAGCGATATAGTCACTGTATAGTAGACAACCAGTTATACACTAATGAAGAATTTACGTATAATTAATTTTTAAATCAGGTTGCCATGACGGGAAAAACATTTTTTATGTCTAATATTTCTGAATTTTTATTCAAACATAAGTCATAAATTAAATACATTTTATTAAAAAATAGATAATTTATTTATAAATCATGGATAAATACAACAGAAATGAAAAGGTGGCTATAGTAATGAGGTACCAGAAAAATAATAGTTTAAGGCAAGTTAGAGACATGTTTTCCGTCAATTATCCAGACAGGCCTATACCTTGTGCAAAAACAATTCTGAACTTTTTTAAAAAATTTCAAGAAGATGGTTGTGTTCTAAATTCTCACAAAAAAAGAAATAGAACCAATCATGTTCGAACAGAAGACATGAAATTAAATATCCTGTGTTACGTAGAGGAACGGTCTGTAGGATCTCTTTTAGATGTAGCTAAACATTTTGGAGTATCGTTCAGTTCGGTATACAAAACTCTGAAAGAATTTAAATATAGGCAATACAAAATATCAAATCATCAAGAGCTTTTCGAAGAGGATAAGATAAAACGAACTGAGTTTTGTGAAATAATGTTTAACATGTTAAATGAAAACCAAGAAATTTTAAATAAAATAATTTATACTGATGAGGCTACATTTACCGTAAACGGTGAAGTCAACTCTCAGAACTTTCGGTTTGTACCCTACATTTATCCATGAAAAATTATTAAATTTCCTATCCATTAATCCATTAGGTACTGGTCCCGTACAAATCCTCACGCTCAAAACCTGACCCGAACACAGTACCCTCAAAAAGTTAATGTCTGGATTGGAATAATAAGCGATAGACTTATTGGCCCATTTTTTATTGACGGTAACCTCACTGCAGTGAAATATTTGAATTTGTTGAGAGACCATATCATTCCATCAATTGAGATGATGAATGTTGATGAAGCCTGGTTCCAAATGGATGGGGCCCCGCCACATTCTACTAACGCTATCAGGAATTTTTTAAATAACTTATTTCAAAGACGGTGGATTGGTAGATTTGGCCCCATACTATGGCCTCCAAGATCCGCTGATTTATCTTCAAATGACTATTTTCTTTGGGGTTACCTAAAAAGTAAAATTTATAACAATGAACGAATACGCAACTTGAATGAACTAAAAGAGCGTATACGTACTGCATGTAATGGAATAAGGCCAGAATTTATTAGAAATACACTTCGTTGCTTTCAAGATCGCCTTGCTTATTGCCTTGAAAGACAAGGTGGACATTTCGAGAACTTGTTATGATATTAGACTTCACATTTAAGTTCGTTTAATTGTTATAATAAACTAATTATTTTGTTCCAAGTGATATTCTGCATTTTCTTTATTAAAAACATAACCTAATTCTTGTAAGCTTTATTTTGCTCTGTATCGCCCAGTGTTACCAGTACAAGTATTATTGCCGAATCAAATACTTTCGCGCTAAATTTTAACAGTTTCGTAATAAATGTAAAAGGTTTTATGTACGCTGCAAAGTTTAATTTTTCCGTACAAATAATTTATGGTAGAAGTAAGAGAAACGGATCTCCAGAATATTATTTTATTTGTATCGGCCAGTGGGAAATGGCGGGAAATCCTTAATGTAGCAATTATGATGTTGACGACGTGATATATTTCGAATTTTAAAATTGTAAGAAAAATTGTACAAAATTAGTTATTTACGATATAATTGTTAAAAGTGCTATTTTATTTTGCGAGTAAGATTTGCGACACGAGGGTGATTAGGAACTGGAGCAATTTAAAATAAGCAAAATAAAATAACATTTTAACACGTGTATCGTACAGTGTTTCTGCTACAAACTCAATTTTTATTTTAAAATTTTAATAAAAAGTTTAACGAAAATTGACTGATAAAAATCTTATGACAGCTCACTGTTCCTGCTTGTCAAAATACGAGTGTATAACTGGTTGTCTACTATACAGTGACTATATCGCTAATGCATTGACAATTTTTTTTTTATCATTACACATAGGGAAAATGCTATGTGTAATGATAAAAAAAAGCCCGGTATATCCAAGTCATTTAATATTTGTCATATTTTTGACGCAGATTTCATTTAAACCCGTTTATAATATATTAAAAAGAAGAAAAGAATTGAAAACATAATACACTCACGATATTTATTTAATTATTTTTGGAGTAACAACCTATTCTAAATGATTATCGAGAACACAGGAAGTGTACATATACCCTCTACAAAATATTTATGCACGCCTAGGCATTGCGGCGGCCATATTTAGTTACCAAATTTGGACAAATATTATTATTAAGGAGACTCTCTCCTGTTCTATTCTTTACTCGTAGCTTCCATAGGTATTCCATTAACGACTTGTTGAAGTTTTTCATAGAAGCATTCCCTTTCTAGTTTCGTTTTATTGATATCTGGGGCGTATACCGATATTACGTGCAGCCTTGTTCTCGCCAGCCCTAGAGAAACTACTAGTATTCTTTCGTTCACGTATTTGATGTCTGTTATGGCGTTGGCGAACTTTTTGTGAATTACCAGGCCAACACCCGCGTGAGCTCTTTCTGCTTTGTCTACCTCCTTTGTCCTTTATATATGAAGGCGTAATTCCCTTTCTGCGTTGTTCCAGCACCCTTTTTCTTCGTCTCGCAGACTGCGCATATGTCAATGTTTTGCTCTTCCAGCTCCGTTATTATTTCTTGTTCTCTATTCGTCCAGGATAGATTGTTCCATGTCGCAATTCGTAATATGTTCCGTTTTCTGTTCCTTTTGCTCGCGTGTGTCGTTACCATTTCATCCGTCCCATTACAAGTGCAATACAATAAAACTATTGTTTACGGTATCTGCATATTTAAGAAAAAAAAAATAGCAAACATTTGGTATAAAAATACATTCTCATAATTTACTGAGTTTTGAATATTTTCTTTCTAGCTACGCGACTGACGCGCGGTGCCTGAAGAACAGCTAAAATGCACTTTTGCCATAAAAGAATTTCATAACATAGCAACTTGTAAAAAAAAAATCATAAAAATCTGAAGTGGAAGTTTATATTATTATTATCACTCGACAGTTCAAAAGAATAAATTTCACGATTTATGATAAATGTAAGTTATGTTTACAGAAGTTGCATTGACTCTTGCTTTTGATTTTTTGTTCAGATAATTCATTCATGGCTTATGTATGTATATTGTATTCGTCTTTATTCCAGACCTAAGGATCCTCATCTTATAAAATATCTAGAATCCAAAGAAGATGTTGAAGCGAAAGCGCGTGCCGATCCCGATTACAAGAAACCAAATTTTGCTCATCAGGAACCTGCCAAGTGTTCGGCTGTGATTGCAGCACTTCAGAAAACCCTGTCTCTATCTTACGCGAATCTTAAGCCGGTATCCAGACGAATTATGATTGCAATAGATGTCAGTGACAAAATGAACAGTGAACATTGTTTAACTACGAAGAATGTCACTTGTTTCGAGGCAGCTGCATTCATTGCTTTGTGCCTTATGAAAGCGAACAAAATAGTTACAGTTGCCGTCTTCAATGGGAATACAGTCACTCCAGTTACAGTAGAAAAAAGTAATTTTCTTTTATTATTCAAATTACATTCGTTGAAATTGAAATAAACACCCCTAGCATTGAACTTGAGTTCTATTGAAATCAATACAAATATATTTATTTAAAAAATAACACACACACACACTGTAATAGTACGGCCCCAAAGTTGGGCACCATATGTAATAGTACGGCTTTATTTTGCAATGAAAGTGAATAAAGTTACCCCAAAGTGGGGTGACATATGTAATAGTATGACTTTATTCTTTTTGAATAAACTCAAATTTGATAGTGAAATTAATTTACTTATTGAACGCTCCTCGTTATTAGCTCAGATAAATAGTTCGGTTTGCATGAGAATCTTAGTTTCAAGTCGGTTTGGGTATTCAGACACTAAGATTATTTTTATAGACGTACTATTACTTCTTTTTGTTTTTTTTACAATCCAGATTTTTTATGTTAAGGTAACTAAATAAGATGCAAAATGATATTTAAATATTCTGAATATATTGATTAAAACACAAACAACAAAGATCAGGTTACAAAACAAACATTACAACGTGGAACACAATTAAAATGGTACGTATCAATACAAACTAAGCATAAGTTACAAAATAGGCAAATATAATAGGTCAATAAAACGACGTTGCCTTACATAGATAACATACTGTGAATTTAACTAGATTTTAATTTATTGTTCAAAAAAAATGCATGCATAATATAGGCCTTTAAATTGATTTTTCGTTGGGTACCTTTATGAAGACGCTGTGACGATGGAACGGTGTTTTCACGGGCAGCTTCCCCCAGAGTAGATTGAAATCGCCGTCTTCTTTATATCGAATCACGGCACACACTTGTTTTAATAAAACTTTAACCTCGCGTAGCACACTATTTGTTTTATTATAAATATATCTATTTTCTCACTAGGCTTTTCTTTTACTTTTAAATAATGCTTGGAATTACTCTATTTTTATTAGCACTATTAGCCTGTGAGATCGTTCCCTGTAACTGGGTGTGGTCCAGCCGCTTTTTATTTATTCGACAAGAGGGACCTGTGAACCTACTTGTTCACTAGTCGGGGAACGTCTAACTGCCTACCACCTTGCTTAAGGCGTCTCACCGTCCTTTTTCCGGAGATTCCCCGAGCCACTTATGTACTTTACTTTTCTTCAAACTTGTTCGTGGGAACACGCACCTCGCAAACTGTTTGTTCGTGCTTATTTAACATTCAAGGTTCCACACGTGTCGATTGTACACAAAGCAGTTTCTGTTAACACCGCCTAACTTCTTAGCTGGAGTCGATAAGATTGACGCCACATGTATTTCTTTCACATACATACATCTACGCACTATTTTTCTCTTTTATACACTCCGAACATATACAGAATTTATATAGAAACATTTTAAAAAGGAATATAATAATTTAATACAAATAAATGAATAATATATGTTTCCCGATCTGTGTCGATTAATTATATACATTAATTTCATGATACCATTACCTTAATATAAGTATCTTTGATGTTATATTATATTTATATTTTATTCATGATATACAGGGCCTACCGTTACAACACACACAATAATAATAATGTATTTATTTATATCTTGATTTTGATTTATTCAAATCTTTCCACTGGAAATTCTTCTATGAAATTGTTTGACACATATTGTCATGAACCATATACTCTTTTTTTTGAAGAGTAGGATTACTTTGAAAATAAGGTAAATACATTGTCGTGTACGAAATGAAAACAATCTGGGATTTCCCTGTTCAAGAAAGTTCTTTATAAGCACAAGGAGCTTTACATCAGTTAACAGACGAAAAGCTTTCAAATTGCTGTGTTTTAACTATTTTTTAATATTACAATTTAGAATTGCGGGTCACTACAATAAATATTGGATTATTTCGTGCATGCAGTGTCATGTTTTTCAATTGCCTTAATTGTTGTGATATTTTGCGTAGAAGTTGACCATTTTGTGACATACGCCGACGAGGTAACTCCCGGGTTGATCATCGTTGCTGATTAAGTTGCACTGAACGACAAAATGCATATTTATTACGTTTAAGTAATCTATTGAAATGTCCGTTGCATTATCCTCTTCTTCGAAAGAAATATGATCCAGCCTGTTTGATTAAACTTTAACGGCGCCGCCACCAAACTAGCATAGATACCTTTACGTTTCTAAACTTATCCTATTAACTACATATCTTATATAGAGGGTTGCTCATTAGTGCGTCAAAGTCCAATATAGGCGTTATTAAATAGTACTGAAGACATTTTTTTTATATAAAGTGGCACAGTAACGAAAACACACATTTTGAAAATAATTTGAATTATGCATGGTGATGCGCTGAAATGGCACACATTCGATTTTTTTTAATGAAACACCCTGTATATCTTTTGTTTTTCCTTATATACTTTAATTTGTGTTTTTATCGATATCTGGGGTTTTGGTTGGTCACCGCAATGTTTACCATAATAATTCTATACGGTAGTATTACGATTATCTAAGACAAAATTATTTAGTAAGTATGCAGCCAAGAGATGTGTCGAACCTACAAAATAATCAAACATTCATTTTATTATACAGGCTGTTTGTTACGATGTAATCAATTTGGCTATCGTCAAAGAGCGTTTACTGATTTTTTTCAAATGGAACACCCCGTATATTATTAAATTTTTGGAATGATGTGTTAATTGCGCTTAATTTTTGTTAATTATGTCCTATATCCAAACCCAATAATTTCGGAGTTATTTTTAATTTTTCATTACAAACCGCTAAATTATTTGTTTTCGATTCGATTTAGTATACTGGCTAAACGATTTGACAAACAAAAACAAATAAACGTCAACAAACGTCAAAAATTAAAATATTATTGTTGCTGTTAATTAGGTGTAATATTAGTGATTTCTTAAGTTTCTGCGTTTAATATTGTCATTGTGTTATTTATTGATTGGTTTAGTGGGTAGGTACGTACTTTTCTTGTATATTTGTTGATTGCTACATATTATTATTATTACGGTTTTTCGTTAAGTCAATATGTAGTTTGAAAGCAACGAACTCGTTGACATGATTTTCAGTATGGGGTCTGCCCAAACGAATTATCTTATTAGCCAAGCGAATTTATGCGCAAAGATATGCTGACAGAAGACGACCTTCAGTTACAAGTTTGGAAAGATTTAAGGAAAGATTCATTTGAACAGGAAATGTGAGTTATGAAAAGCTTGAAAGGACAAAGAGGACAAGTGACAAAGATAAATTGAAAGTCTTGTTATCAGTAATTGAGGAGCCCTCTACTAGTTCGACCAAAATATCATCATAAACTAATATACCACGATCTACTGTGAGCAAGATTAAAAAGAAAAATATCATCACTACAGTATTTCCTTTCATCAAGAACTGTTGGGGCCTGATTTAGAGACTAGAAGGACGTTTTGCGAATAGGGATTAGAAATTGAAAGGATAACATCTAACTTCTTCCAAAAGGTATTATTTACTGACGAATCGACCTTTACTCAGAGTGGTATCCCAAACCGTCATAATCTTCATCATTATGCAATAGACAACCCAAGAATATTAAGAGCGATTGATAAGCAGAGGCAATGGACTATAAATGTATGGGCTGGTATTATGGGCAACTTTATAATTGGACCACATCTCTTTCACGGACATTTAAATGGTGCACAATATTTGAATTTCTTGCAATATGACTTGCCTCAGCTTCTGCAAAACGTTCATCCAGTTCTAAGAGAAAATATGTGGTTTCAGCACATTTTGCACTAAATGTCCGACACTATTTGAATCAAGAATTCGAAGGTAGATGGATCGGCTGCGGTGGTCCCATTAGTTGGCCAACTAGATCGCCAGATTTGACCAAACTTGATTTTTTTCTATGGGGGTACATAAAAAATATTGTATACCAGATACCTCCAACTACAGCAGACGATATGAGGCAACGTATAATACGTGCTTTTGAAACAGTTTCCATTGAGAAGTTGCAACACGTAAATAGGTCCTTTCTGTCAAGGCTGCAAATCTGTTCTATTCAAAATGGGGGTCACTTTGAAAATTTATTATAAATATTGCTTCTAACAAAATTACAGTTTGATACTTTTAGTCCTTTATTTGTTTTTTTTGTCAAATCGTTTTCCTAGTACACTAAATCGAACCCAAAACAAATAATGTAGCGGTTTGTAATGAAAAATTAAAAATAACTCCGAAATTATTGGGTTTGGGTATAGGACATTATTAATAAAAATTAAGCGAAATTAACGCATCATTCCAAAAATTTAATAATATACGGGTGTTCCATTTGAAAAAAATCAGTAAACGCTCTTTGACGATAGCCAAATTGATTGCATCGTTACAAACACCCTGTATAATAAAATGAATGTTTGATTATTTTGTAGGTTCAACACATCCCTTGACTGCATACTTACTAAATAATTTTGTCTTAGATAATCGTAATACTATCGCATAGAATTATTATGGTAAACATTGTCGCGACCATTTTTTTTTTATAATTTTCGTTAATAACTCAGCAATGCGTCATCCAAAACCAAAACCCCAGATATCGATGAAAACACAAATTAAAGTAGATAAGGAAACACAAAAGATATTGACAATCGCAAAATATCGTTGCCATTATTTTTCCTGCAGAAGGTGTGACATTAAACTTCTTGCAAGGGCTAGAACCATCAACATAATTAATATTGATATTAAATTATTAAAAATTGTATAGTCCGGGGAATATAAAAACTACCCTTCGTAATATATTTAATTGCGATATTTTTACAATTACTAGCTAATTTTAAAATCTAATTCTAATTCCTTAAATGCCTGAAGTAGAATGCCTTATCGTTTAAATTAAATTCATCGACCACCTAAACTACATTCATTATTTTCTCTCATCTCACCTTGCCTCATTTTACCTCATCAGCGTCTTTGCCGCCTGAGTAACTTCGATGGTCGCCAAGTCGCTAATTAAGCTCCCGTGCATTGAACGACGAAATTTATATTTGTTCCTTTTCCACATCTATGAAAATGAACAACTTACAACACAACATGTTGTAGGCAGATTTTTTCGAAGATGCGTTCAAAAGAAAAAAAACAGAGAACACGTTTATTATGGACGTCCAAGTTAATCACAATAAATGGAATTAATGTTGACGTCATTCTAGAATAGAAATATTACTTAATACTGGCTTAATAAGTATACTTGCATATGGAAACGTTAAAATTTACCCTTTTAATTACACAATTCGTGTCGATATTATTTGTGCAGTGAAGTTATATGCTGTCTATGATCTTTTGATGAAACTAAATAGATAATAGCTACTGTTCTATGCTTAAATATTTAAATTTTCATTTCTAATTATACAATTCCCGTTTGCATTTTTCCGTGTTTATCATTAAACACATAGGTCGGCATTGTTACCTTGTAATGTTGTTGGACGTCGTTTTTGATAATTCAAAGTTTTTCCAATGATTTTACTTGATTAACTTGATTTTTCTAATGATTATTTTAGTTATTATTTTCTATTTTTAATCAAAATTAACTGCTATAAAACTGCTTGGATGACAGGTTATTTATAAATCTATACAGGGTGACCCAGAAATAAAAAGACGGAATAGCAGGTATGTAAAGTTGGAACAGAAACAGGCCCAAATTTACCGCAATAACGAAGAAATTAAAAATTTAATTTTCTACGTTGTTTTTTAAATAAAAAAATTACATTACGGACCTGGCACAGAATGTATGTTTATAAATACACGTAAGAATGCTCATTTGTAAATAGAAACGAACACGCATTCATAGAAAAATACGCTTTTATTTGTATAAAACGGGAAAAAAACGTTAAATCGTACTCATTCATATAAAACATATTTTTTGCCAGATGGGCGGCCCATTTTATTGCAGGCAATAAAAGATTGTTTTTATTTTTAAAATAGGAAAGTTGATGCTCTTTAATGTGTTTGTAGTCGGAAACAGCTGATTATTATTATTTTAGAATATTCAATAAATCCTAGTTTTTCTAGCCTTTATACAGTAAATATCAAGAATGTAATTATTTTTTTCTAGCAGGTGTAAAATTAAAGTAATTAATGGTTTGATATTTATTATGAAGTATCTATTCCTCCTCCTTTTTTTTAATACAAGTAATATGGTGATCCTGAAAAGGACCGATTATGAAAGTGAAGCAGGTGGATATTTAGTCCAGAATCGGCGTAAGGCCAATTGAATTCTTTATTATTTTTTTCTGCCGTCTGCGCACGAATAAAGACTTGATATTTTGAGGGTACGTTTTTACACAATCTAGCTTCCGATTTCTGCTACTCCGTCTTTTTATTTCTGGGACAGCGTGTATATCGACATTGTATTATATCGACGATGTGCACGATGATGAAAAAGGTGATTAATTCTTGCCGCATATTACATCACTCCATGTCTTATTACAGTCTGCATGTAGTATTTATTTTTATATTCCTTGTATTTGCAGATATAACTTTGGGACACCTAATTAAGAAGATGAAGGAAGCTAAGCACGGTGTTGTAAGTTGGATTGCCCCGTTCGAGTGGGCCATAAGTGAAAATAAAGCATTCGACGTATTTATTCTTGCCAGTCTTAGGCCGTATACTATAGATTTGATTAAGGAAGATGGCGAAAGAGAAAAACCAAAAGACGCCTTTAGTAATTATATGGAAAAAATGAACCTACCTCATGCAAGGTAAGATTCAAACAGCGGCCAGATACGGGAAAACAAAGTGATTTCTTTTTCTCCACACTTGGTTCGTGAACTATTAATAAAACTTAAATACTTACTTGTTACTCTACAGGGTTATTTTAAATATATGCGAACAATTTTATGGACTGATTCATAGGATAATAATAATAATAATAATAATAATAATAATAATAATAATATCCTTTATAGCCACAAGATTACATTAGTATAGGTCAATTACCCAAACAGGCGATACACGTCATATGAAACGTCACTGTGATGTCATAACAGTGTTGACAAATAACGTTGCTTTGAGCAAGCTGTACTTTGAAAATAATCTGTGGTTAGGACTAGGTTGACATTTTAAAATATTAGCAAATACTATTAATATGTTTTAAATTATTCGACTATGTCTACAAAAAATATAACCAAATTCTAAATACATGTGAGTTTATTTATTTTAGACTACATTCACAAAAATAATATACACAAAATCTATATATTATTATACATATTAGTGATTAAAAAACTCGTAACATTGCGATAAGCATATGATAAAAAGAAAATAATATTAAGTTGAAATGCTAGTTTTCTTCATCCTTTAACACTGTCTTCTGAATCGGAATCATTTACATTAATTATAAAAGGTAATATATCTTGTCTCTCAAAACCTACTTCTCTATCCCACCATTTTTGAATTTCAGTTTCACAGTGGTTAACGCTATTTGCCCAAATGTCTGGGGTTACTTGTGTTAATGCATCTTTCCACAGTTTTATTCATTCGTCCACTTTTCTACCATATTTTCCAATGTGATTGTTATAGTATGTTTTTGTTATTCCCCACACTAGTTCTATGGGGTTAAATATACAATGGTAGGGTGGAAGTCGAAGAACTACGTGCCCATACTTCTCTGCTAAATCATCGGTTTCATATATAGTTGGTGGATTATGCCTTTACGTAAAGATATAAATGAAATTATTGAATAAAATAATTAAATATATATGTACTAACTGTTTAACTAAATCCAGTAATTGTATTTTTAAAGCAGCTCCGTCATAGTCAATGTTATTATTGGTGAGCCATGTCTGAATTTCATTTTTAGTGGCAGATGATGTTGGACTTTTATTTTTAATAGTACTGTGGTAACTGGCATTATCCAAAACAATTATGGACGGCTCTTTTAAACTTATAAGAAGTTGGTGTTCAAAGCAGTATAAAAAGTTGTCTCTGTTCATATCACCGTGATAATCTAAATACTGACTATTTGTTGGAAATATTAGGTCTGCTCCAGGAATAAATCCATTAGAACTACCTGCATGTAATACAATATATCTAAAACAAGATAATATAATAAATTTACATAAGATAAGAATATGTTATTCTTAGAAATATAATTTACCGTTTTCCACCTACTTTTGAAGCTTTTGTGGTTTCTATAGATTCATTTTGCCAAGATTTACGAATTGTTCCATCTTGGAAAACCCAGGTTTCATCAAGAAACACAAACTGGCGAACATTTTCATGTTTCATACGAACATATTGTTGCAAGAATGTAACACGTTTTAATACAATTTGTGGTAGTTCCATTAAAGCTCGTTTAGGATCATCATTCTTGTAATTAAAACCAATATTGTGTAATACTGTCCGTAAAGATGACTTGCCACCAGAAAAGAGTTCCTTTTCTTTAAGAGTAATATTCAGTGAATGAAGCGTGATATGTTGTTCTGTAAAAAACTCAAATATTAATTTTATAAACGTAAATCCTTAAGAACTTACTGTTTCTATACATGTCATATACTGTATTTCTTATTGCACACTGAGTAAAGTCATCAACATTTACAACAGGCTTACTTCTAGGCCGTTTTCGCTTTGGGCTAGATGGTCCAACCCCCTGTTTTGATGTAGATGATATTTTATTTACAGTTGCAATGTGAATATTTAAAGCACTTGCTACTCTCTAAATGAAAAATATTATTATTAAAACGTTTATTGTATAAACTATAAATAACAGAAAATATTACCTCTCGAACTGCTGTTAGGGGTAGCAATGGCGCATTATTATCGCGTTCTTTTTCAAAATACCCGATTAAAGAGAGAATTATTTCTTTCGCTTGCTTACCTAACGGTTTAGGCATGATTTAGTTGTGAAAACAACTGATTGTTAAAAATGAAATCGGCGTATAAATATAGTAAAAATGGAAGAAACGCGTATGATAATGAAGTGACTGAAAAATGTAAACAACTATGACAGTATGACATTTGACAGAATAAAATGTTACCATTTTATATGTTGCAACGGCGTACAGTTCTGGTAACATAAAACGTTACCGGAAGCTAGAATAATATTAGGATTAGTAGGTATTATTGTACTTTAATGTTACTTGGACCGAAATTATTCTTTATGACGTGTATCGTCTGTTTGGGTAATCGACCCATAACACTGCAACGTCGGTGAAAACGGTGTTGAACACCAGTAGTATTTTTAAATACAAATTATTAAAACAATATAAATATAAAATACATAAAAAGGCACATGAAGAGACAAAAAGCAATTGGGAGGGTTTTAAATTAATTAAACTAATAAAGACAATTAAAAATTAAAAAATTAATACAATTTACATTAATAATTAAAATTGAAAGAGTAAAAGCACGTATCAAGAAGCCTGTCTCTCAAAACAGTTCAAGGACCCAATCCGCCTGATTTCGCCAGGCAGCATATTAAAGGCCTTAATCGCCTTGTAGTAAGGACCCCTTTCGTAGAAAGTGGAGCCATGTTGTTGTACCCTCATATCAGTCCCCCCCCTAGTAGTCATGGTCATATTATCAGTGTAAAGAGGTGAGGATTCCTTTTGAGGAACATCATTAGGGATTTAAAATAAAGAGATGGCACTATGATCACTACAAACTCAATAAAATATGGCCTACATGAAGCTCTCGCGTGAAGCCAAAAAAGCGTCTCATATTATGATCATAAAAGTTCATATGAATGGTATGTCTTAAACGGCATAGTAAAGTATTTCACAAACACGGTTTGTATTGAAAGTCCACCGAAGTGCACTGATTACATGTGCACACGGATCAGCTTAAAACCTCGAACGTCGGCGGACTGTCGCGGGGATCAAAGGTTGTTAGCTGGTATAGTTGTGACTTTAACATTCTACTGTCAAAAGGTATATTTTTTAACGTTAACCATTCGATCTTTTTGTTTTTCTTGCTAATACTTGTTGGAGCAGCGATTTGTTTGTGTATTGTGATACGGCGCATTATCAAATACAACAACGGAGTTTGTGGGGAAGTTTGGTATAAGTTTCTGTTCTATCCATCGCGCCATAATTTTCTACGTTCATATCCGTATGCTAATCACCACTTTTTACGCTGGACTTAAAAATTAATATGGCGTTAGGGATAAAGCCCATGTTGTCTCCTGCGTGCACTAATTATTCGTCTGGTTCTTTTAGATATTGTAACAGCCTGCACCTGTGGTATCGGAGATTATTGTTTTCGCTGCCACCAAATGTAAACTATAGTTACATTAATTAGATATAATAATTATATTCATTTTTTTTCCACTCAGGTGTCACGTGCTGTGGAGTAACGCGTCGAGCTGGTCAAGTAACTATGATCTCTTCGAGCGTGGGGTGATACTGGATTGAGATAAAGAAAACATGTATTTTTAATAAAACTAAATATTTAATAGTACTTTTCTTATAATACAATATACATTACAGAATGCGATAAAACATTAAACAAATAACAAAACAAAAAGAATGTACTTGGCTCTATCTCGGCCTCTGAAATCTTATTTACGCAAAGCTATAATAATCCCGCTGATGATTCTCCGTAAATTTAAGCCCAAATTTAACATTAACCACAAATAATACTAACGACTTACCGACCTTATTGTCATCCAGCCTATTGTTTACACCGCCACAAATTAACCAAACTAACAAATCAAATATCACTCACTGGTGAATTTAATTATTTATTACAATAGCTTGAACGTAATTTATATAACGCAGAAAAGAGAAACACATACAAAAAATTATAAAACACAATTTTACAAAAAAGAATTAAACTGGTTACACAATTATAGGCAGTTCATACTCTCTTAGACCGAATTCTTAACACACAACTTAAAACTGCGATTGTTTTATAGGATGACTCAAGTCGAGGTTGAGATCTTTCGATGATTCAACAACTTTGCGAAATTGTCGAACTGTTGGAACTTCTGTCGTAACTATCGGGACTTCGGAACTATCCTTATTTTTCTTCTGCACCTAGTTTTATCAGTTCTTGGTCTAATTCTTTCACGCCCTGTATACAGTTAACGTGCCCATTTTTAGTTCTTATTGGTCGAACTTATTTTGGATATGTTAGTTGAAAGTACGCCTTTTACATGTACCTTCTTATTTTGGTCTTGTCATTAATATAATTTAGACACCACTGTGTGTGATCTAATATTTTTTCAGTAGACGTAAGAATGTCTAAAACACACTTAACTAAAGGTCTGCTGCGCACACATGTTCTTCTTCGAGTGTGGTCTGTGCTCTGTTACAACTCAGAATTCTACATACTTTCCGCATTACCAATTACTATTGACATATTTATGCAACTTTAACAATAGAGTTTCCAAACCACCCCATAATAAACTACTTGAAACTCATGTAAAGGATATCTACTGACCGTCTGCTTTAAAGTGGCTGGTGCCAACAGTTGCGTATATCACTCATACCTAATGGTTTTATTTCACACACTACTACTTTCCCTTAACGAATATTTATGCATTCCTTTAAATGTACTTGTATATTTCATTTCCCTTGACAGTCTTAGAACTAATATATTTCTTTTTAGCAATATGTATACATTTCTCATTGGTCCATGTATATAGACGATAGGTGTGGTTTTAGTTTATAAGATTTCTTGTGCCGGCCTTTTTAATTTAAGGAGAGGGGTTTTACGAAATATTGACCGGAATGATTTGGGAAAAATACAAAATAATTAACTAAATGCATGAAACAAAAATATAAAATTTTAACAAATAAATCGCGTAAGCCGATTTATTACAATATGTTCTTGAAACGACCTTTTGTACTTTCATCACTCCACATCTTGGAAGAGGTATGACTAGTGTGTTTGTAAGTCTCACCTATGTATACAATTAGATTATATCTAATCGCTCTATCAATACTTTCCTATCATTCTGTGTACATCGAAACTTGAATCCCAAATCTGTTAAAATTTTTCTTAATGATGTGTTTGATCCGTTCCGGCGAACTTCCGACACTCTTTATTATTTGTCTCTTCTTACCAGGACTTCTACATTTTTTTATCGCTATTTGATGCTGTATTTCCCTCTTGACTAATTGCGAACAATAGAAAGCTATTGTTCGCACCCACACACCAGTTGCTTCATAAACACACTATTTTATTTCACTTAATACTTTATGATCCCCTAGCAAAGACATTATGATCCGCCACTGACTACTACTTCAGTAAGTGGGCGTACGCGTTTTTAAAAATGACTACGGCCCATCTCCACCGCTCGTCATCTAATTTGGCGTTTACAGTACATTGATATGAATTTGTATGATCATAATAACCCTAGGAATTAAATTTTTCGCATATGTATAGAATTGCCCTGTATACTAACTAAATCAATTAAAATTTTGATTTTTTTTTATAATTGATTATATTTATAACATTTTAAATTATATTGTAATAAAACTCTTTTCAGGTTAATCGCGTGTAGTCTATCTCTTCATAACGCTTGTTTTTCTCAAGGTGCTACCAACATGCTGGATATATGTGGTTTCGACAAGAATGTTCCAAATATTATCGACGCATTTTGCAAAAATCTATTTTAGTGACCATGGAAATATCGAATATAAATACATATGTATATGTATATATAAAATGTTTATATATATATGTATATATCTGACTAGCACATGTGTTCATGACAGTGTATAGCGTCAAGGTACATATATCAGATTGTTGATTAAATGAAACAGTGGTAAAATAGTTAATTAATTATATAAAAATTCTGTGATCGACATTCTTTCTTTGAAATACCAAAACATCGTGCTAATATTTTAATTAAGGTTACAACCTTATATACCATTTCATTTACATATATACATACATACTTTGTATCTCGAAAATAAGTATTAATGTTCATAATTTTTAAAAAACTTAAGTCTGTGGCTGGATACTAAACAGAAACACTAATAAAAAACACCTTTAGAACACTAAAGCACCGAAAGCTATATACGTATTTCGACAACTATGTTGTCATCATCAGTAGTACTGATTCATAAAAAGCGCGTTGTCTGCATACCGTAGCATATACAGAACAACACTGATTTAAATTTTACAGGGATGGCTTATTTATACCTACACCTAATCGTTGTACCGTTAATTTCGTCACACTTAATACTAAAATCCTACCCTCTAATTATAATATTCTAAGAAACTAATGGTACAATGCTACTGATGATGACAACATAGTTGTGAAAATACCCATCTATCTTTCAGTGCTAAAGGTGTTTTTGTTCATAATGTTTATTCTATTTTTTCCTCAAAAGTGTTTAATGTCAATATGATAAAAGTATATTCTAATGAATTGTATGAAATATAAAGTGAAAGTTAAATATTTTGATTGAAAACGCAAGTTGATCTGACCAAGATGGTTTGAATATATAAATTATGAACGTTTTTAGTTACTTTTCAAAATTTTATACAGGGTGATTTACGTAGGCTAGTATTCGAAGGTTTTCAGCTTGCAGATGAATTCTCTGTTATTCCAAATAGAACCGTTCATCTTTTATTCAAAATGTTTAAATTGCCTTTCTAATTCTGAATGTATACAACGTATGTTCACTTTGACAGTTTGTGAGATGTTAATTTAAAGGAAAATGGCTGCTGAAGTATTTTATGAAAGGAATTGTAGTTTACAAACCATTAAAAATTAGGAAACTAAGTTTGTGAAGGAAATAGTTGGAAATACAGGTGGTGTATTTTTGATTTTCAATTTTGTAATATATTGGCGTTGCTGATTTTCAAATATTTCATTGTATTGTACAAAGACTCGATTTTTTCAAATTGACCAACTTCATTCCCTGTCGTTTTTTTTAAAGAATTCCTCGAATTTGCAAGTATTTAATAGAAAGAAATTTTTTCGCACCAAGTATACGAGCTGAATGATTGAAAATATCATTATTATTATATTTCTGCGTTTCTAATTTTTATGCAAATCGAAAACTTCTTAATCCTCGGCCTACGTAAACAAACCACGTAAGCATATTATTTAAAAAAAAAAATCTAGTTTTTAAAATAATTTTATTTTATAACTATATATTTTTGTTGCATTAATTTCTTACTAATTTCTTGTGCATCTATATCGTCACATATAAGTAAACGGATCTTTGGCTTACATTTGTGCTGTGAATAAGTGATTTTGCCCACTCTTTTGTTATAAAACACGATGAAGCAATAACGACCTCGAAAACATAATTTATACATTGTTCTTTTTACCGACTCATTCGTTATTTATATTTATTTTACTTAACGTAATTAACCTTAATTGTTAGGGGTTGTCATTTTATATTGTGTGATGCTGTGAAAAATTCTTAATCAGATTTTCAGGGTCGATATTGCAGAACTGCATTTCAGGTAACTGGCTTTAAATTAAAAAAGGTACAAGAGATTTCCATATATAATTTTTTATAAAGTTGAATAGGATTTGTTAGTGTTAACAATAACAATTAGGAAAATATTTTGAGTATTTTTGTAATACTACTATTTATATGTGAATTAATTTTGTTTTTTTTCTAACACCTGCTACAATAAAATATTACATACAAATTAATATTGTGTTATTAATTTTGAACCCTTCTGCTTTTTTGTAAGTGTATTATGAATATGCGGAATGTTTAATTCTCAGGGTATTTTTCCTCATTTCGTTTCTATTGCAATGAATACCTATTGTCTGTGTTATTATGGTAGAGTAGCTCTCGCAACCGACATGCTACTAAATTAAAATGGCGTCAAATTTGAGACGTTGCAAAATTTGACCTGTCATGTAATATAACCTACAAAAGCCATATCAGGACTGTCATAAATAATATCCATACATCTTTTGATAGTTGCCATAATTACCATTTGACTTTTGTTATAACTGTCATTCAAACAATATAAATTTGTCAACAATGCTTGCGTACTAAACAGACTAGCTAACTATTAAAATATAGGTATAGAAAGTAATATTTCTTTCAAATAATAGTATTGTAAAGCGGATGGTATATATCATGAAATATTAATTAATTAGTTCAATTTTATTGTTTTGAAATTGTTCCGGTTGTTTGAAATTTGTAGTGACATTGAATCGTCGTCTTTAGTTCGTACTTTCGCCGTGCTAGTTGCCAAAATGACTCAACTATAGTTGAGTCGCTCTCACAACCGACATGCGCCACTAAATTGGAATGGCGTCAAATTTGAGATGTTGCAAAATTTTACCTGTCAAGTAATATAACCTACAAAAGCCATTTCTTCATTGTCATAAATAATAATATTCATACACTTTTTGACGTTTGTCATAATTATCTTTTGACGTTTGTTATAATTGTCATCTAAACATTTTAAATTTCTCAACAATGCTTGCCTCCTAAACAGCCAAATGTTGCATAAAAATAGGTGTAAAACACATAATATTTAATAGCTTTACTTATAGCATTTAATTTGTAACTGGCTTTCATGTAATAGTATTATACTATAGGAAAGTATATATCTTCAAATATTAATTAATTAGTTTAATTTTATTGTTTTGAAATTGTTCCGGCCGATCGAAATTTGTAGTGGTATCGAATCGTCTTTAGTTCGTATTTTGGCCGTGTCGGTTGCCAAAAATACTCGAGTATATATGAAATCTTAGTAAGTACCATTAAAAGCAGTAGATGTCAGAAAGCAGACTTTTGTACATACATTTTACAGAATTTAATTAAAATATGAAATTGTTATGACCGCTTATTAATTTGAAAAAAAAATTTTCACTTAAAATTATTATCTAAAACTACTACAGCTGAAATAAAGGAATTGTATTAGTATTTGTTGATAATAATAAACCAATGTATTCGAAAAATAAAGATTATGAATAAAACGAATAAAAAATATAGCTCTCAAATAGTGGCGGCTATATATCATTTTAAATATTAGGGTATATTGGGTAGCCTATCTTGCTGTAAATGGGGATGGATAACATTATTTATTAAGTCTTCATGCACGTTTTAATTTAAAAAAACTAACGAGGAAGTACTGGCATTTCTAAACATATACTGAAAGTATTTAAAATATTAGTGATAAGCACTGTGACTAATATAAATTTGGAATAATAGTTTTAAAATACAATTTGTTATTTTACTATATAGACATTTTAGACTTCTTGTACTAATACAATCAATTAGATAGGTACTATGAATAAAAACGTGTTTGATCATTCCTTTTAACAAGTATAGGTATATTACAATTAAACTTATTATATTTTAAAATTTCCATGTGTCGAACTTATAGATTCCTGTAAAGCCGGGGATATTATTATTATTAGAATAGGAAGCGCCATCTTATGAATATCATCTATCTTTTATTTTTATAACCTCCTGATTATTTCTTTAGTGATAAATTCTCTATAAATTATCAATCAGTGTGTGAATTTGTCACGTTTTGGATAAAGTTATCGCGTGTGTCAAGGGTGTGTGCCCTAAAAACTATAGATAGCAGTGTCGGTGCACTTTAATGTGGTGGACAATCAAATTAATTTTTGATTCAGGATATTTCTAATAAGGTATGTACGTCATAAGTTAACAGTTGGCATCTTAATAAACGCCATTATACCGGCTATTCCTTTAGCGGACACTACATTTCTTAAATTAATCTATTCTTTTTCATTGCTATTTTTGCTGTAATCCCTATTTTTTTTCACATTAGTTTGGCTTCGCACATTGTATTAAAAATTTGTGTCAAATTTCGATACATTTACATCCTTTGAGTAATTTAATTAGCACATATAAAATAAAGAAAGCGTCTTTAAACGTCTTGGAAGTCACATAGTTATAACCTGTGGCATAATTCTGCAAGAGACACATTTTGAATGTCAAAGTTATTAACACAAAAGGTGCATACATTCTGATAACTTGCAATACTTACCTTAACAAAGTACGTTATATATTAAAAATTTAGTAGATTGGCACAAATTAACCTTGTTGAAACTATAATTTAGGTAAATGGGACCTGTTGCAAGGAATAATTAAATGAATTACATATATTATATTCTTGGTAAACACTAAATATTTACGGTTGGTTTATTCTTTAAATCAACAAATTTCTTGATAATTAAAGTTACTGGAACTTTTAACATGGGCGTTGCTTATTAGAACTTCTCTTACATTCCTCATACAATTACCATGTGATTCTTTCTTATTCATTAGACAGTAGACCTACTACCACATAGAAATTCACAATCACATAAGAACATTTTTTAAATTGTTTGGAAAGTACATACTCAGTATTTACATTTAGTAATAATTTATGTTCAAACGAGTATGTTTATTGTTCGTATTTTTTTGCTTGCAGGTGGAAAGTAAACCACTATCATGCCTAAATCAGTAAGTATAATCTTTTAAATTTAAGTAATTCGTCACACCTATTGAAATTCTTTGTCTCCGAATTAATAATAATATATGGCATACTTTATTGTAATATTCAAAATGATGAAAATCGTGTAATTAAGACCTTCATCCTTCGTTAAATGGAAATTAACATATTTAAACAATAAAAAATCCTTATCCTTTTAAGTTATTGTTTTGTAGCAAGAGTGAGAAGAGGCATGATAATTTTTAATCACGTCATCGATGATGTCATGCGTATTTAACACTCTAAAATTAAACTTCTAATTAATTTAATAAGTATTTTAAGTTTGTATCAGTAGGGATAATTGTTGACACACGGGGGGACGTCCCTTAAAATTATGCTCTCACGCATTCATCTTTTGCTTCCCTTAATTTTGGCACACACTTGGCACTTGAATGATTGTTAATGTAGATATTACAAGCCAGTTTTAATGAATAAAATGGTAGGCTTATTTTCCAAAGATATTGAGAGTATACTGACATATAAGTCGACCACATATTTTTATCGTCCTTTATTAAAGAAGTGGTGCAGTCCCCTACCAAAGGTTAATGTGTAAAATAATTTTACCTCTTAAATATAATATCATCAGTTCCTTCAGTAGTATTCCCATGTACCCCTAACATTGTGAAAAATTAAAACTTTGATGAAGTTTGATAATTGTTGTAGGTAGGATAATATCACTAAGTAAGTAAAATGGTAAAACAAATATGATTTTTTCCCTGAATCCAAGTGAACTGAAATGCAATAATAATAATTAGCCGACAATTTTTTTTTTTTTTAATAACTGTTGTAATAATGGGTGTACAGTTTTTACTCTTTGAGGGGCAGACTTTAAAAAATAAAATAACCCCAAGTGGGCATAATATTAGTTATACATTTTTTGTCGGTTTTCTTTGAATTATGTGTAGATTGTTATGTAATTTACAAGAAACGATAGCTGATTTTTTGAAAATTTTAAAAAATGTTGAAAAAACAAGGTTGTTACAAAATGTAACACTGCACACTTAAGACTATTTATGAATTATGTAACTTTTCAAAACAATTTTTAGTTTTACTTAAACAAAGTGGTACTTCACATAAGTACACTCCCAATATGAACGAATGTCGTTTTTTTAACTGCAAATTACGCAACGTCTTCTACTTGTTCGAATGGGCCTGCGTTCCGCATTTTGCAACCTTGTTGTTTTTGATACAAAAGGTTTATGTTTTTATTATAAGGACAGTATGATTTATATTTGCACCTGATGATTTTCTTTTCTTGATTGGTACAGTTATCAAGCTGTCCACGATAGACGGTCTAAAATTTTTCATGGTTACTTTAGGTAGATTTAATTGTTTACGTAAAACGAGTGCATTTACAACGCACGCATCAATTAAATAAAAAAATATTCGATGCCACCACTTGGAACTTTTTCGATTTATTTCGTATGTAGATTTGATCGAATTTATCGACAAAATTCATGTTTACCTTGTAATCGACTAGCATTGTAGGTCAAGGAATCATTTTGGCAGTTCCATCTGCCTCGTGTTCAGAATCATCACTTACAATCGATTTTGCATCAGACGGAATGGTTTCATAGTCCACATCATCATTAGCCTATAAAGCTTCATAAAGTTCGTCTTCAGTAATGTCTACTATTTTAAGCGAAATTTCTTCTACTTTCCGAGACATTTTCTCATATCTGTTAAAAAAAAAAACGCATACTCAATTACGATTGTGCGCGGTGGTACAATTTGAAAACAAAATTGGAAAAAAGCCACTATTAATATTGATTGCCTTATTATATAATACTAACTAGAAGTTGGCTACAAAATAAACAATCAAAATCACTTACCGGTAACAGCCAGGTTTGCGAAATAACAACAAATACTGTTGGGCAATTCAAAAATGAACTGATATACAGGTTGTTCCGTTTGAAAAAATTGACTTTTATACAAAAACTAACAAAATTATATCAAAAATCCGCAATAGCTCAGTAATAGTCACTTTTAAAGTATTAACGTCTTACATGTTTCTGACATGAAATTTAATAAACAATTCAAAAATGAAGTGATATACAGGGTGTTCTATTTAAAAAAAATACTTTTATACAAAAACGTGTCATGTAATTTTAATCCAGTTTTCTGCACATGCAGTTAGTAACTGTAAAAAAATAAAACATGCTTCTATTAGGACCTCTTATTGTAAGCAACATTGCAAAAAATTTTGTCCATCTAATACGTCCTTTTCGAGAAATATAATTTTATACAAACATTGAATTTTTCAGAAAAATGGGAATAACTCAAAAACTTTAGATTTTAGGCCTATACTATCTTATTACTTTTTGACTAGAAATTATACGGGGAATACAAAAATGCAATAATATATAGGATGTTCCATTTAAAAAACTATAACTATGGTTAGTCACCAAGTTATGGAACACTCTGTATAATATAAAATATTTTTAGAATGTGCTCCTAATGAGCAGCTATCACATGGAAAAAACCGCTTCGAAATATCTTTACTCATAAAGCCATAATTGGCCTTACTCGCTCAGATGACTCACCCTGTATATATCAATACAAAATTAATCTCATTCTGAGAGGGGGCGGACAGATTTGAATTTTAAATTGAATAGGGGGCCGTTATTTATAAACTATCCCATATACTGTATAGTTTCTTCGCGGAGATGACTCACCCTGTATACTTTGTAACATGAATTTTTACACGCTGCTGAAGAATCCTCTGTATGGTGAAACAATTGTCCGTTTTAAGTTATTAAAGTGTAGTTCAACAAGTTTTTTTATTATTTACGTTTAAATTCATTATATTATTACATTCAAAGTTATTGCTCAGAAATGTGTATATATTAAAATGCTAATAAAGTTAGGTGAATTCATTAGCTAACGCATGTGCGGTGACTAACTATTCAAGGACGAAACACATTCAATTTATTATAAAACATAATTGTGTAAATTAAACAAAACCTTGGTGACTGAAAAAGAGTGCTACACTACATACCTACACGCATGTAACATCAATTTTTCAACAGTATTGTATGTATGTATGTACTTAAAATGCAAAGATGTACCAATACATATAGGTATACACATTATCTTCCTCAAACAAATGGAATTCGAATCTTTCGCTTAGTATCTCATAAACCAATCATACTGGCGGTATATTGCAAGAGAACCTCACTATAACTAGAGATTACTAAGACAAATTGTACAGAGTATAGTAATTACCCCATCAATTTCTGTGCGAGTTTAAGAAAAAAGATAAATATAAAAGGATTAAATATATTTACATACTTTAAAAATACTAAACTGATATGAAACTACTTTGGGCTTATTTTGTGGACTCTTTTAGTAACACAGTGAATAATAATTTTTAATCAAAATGTTCAGAGTATAATTAGAAAATAAGAGAAGATGTGTATTAGCTAAACAGGAAATGTCACTACAAACTGTTCTTTTAAACATTTCTTATAGTTATACACCTCAAGCAACAATTCATTTCGATATCTTTCATTAAAAAATATAGGCTCAATAATTCGTCTTCTTGAAACTGCTAGCCAATTTTTTTGTGGATGTAGCGTAGTTTGCACAAATTCATGAGGGTTTTTTGCAGATCAAATTCTCATAGTTTGCTTGTTTAAATATCCTGAAAGATGGAACCAAGCCTTGTCCGAAAAGAAACAATAGTCGAGAATGTCATTATTATTTATGTTATTCAAAAACCATTGGTAGTACTGTGTTCTCGTACAAAAATCTACCTGTTTGAGTTCTGAATCTGCTTGAATTTTATATGCAAACAACTGTAAGTCCTTTTACTTTCTTATACGTAGTGTAGGAGGAAGTATTGTGATGACGAAAATGTTCGACCTCCAGATTTTTGCAGATGTCCACGTTTGAAGTCCCCTGACACCAAAAAAGTGGTTTTCAAAAAATGTCTCTCTCTCTCTGTGTGTGTGTGACCACGATAGCGGTCAAACCGCTGTAGATATGTATTCCAAATTTTTTATTTACGTGTATAATCTCCCTCTTGATATCTGGTTAGTTTTTCAGTAAAATCGGTAGACCGGAAGTAGCAGTTTACTTCAGTGAAAAAATCGAATTTTGCCAATATTTCGTCACCTACTAAGTTTACACAAATTTATAAAGAATTCAAATGTGCTTAAAATTAAGTTTGAGACAAATTGTCTTAAAAAAGTTTTTCGAAATTCCTACCGGAAGTGGGTCTTTTACTCTTATCGAAAATCAGTTTTTTGCGAATATCCCGCAAATCATGCTTTCTAGACAGGTACATTACGAGTATAAAAGTATTTAAAACATAATTTTAAATATCTTTTGTATAAAAAAAATTTCAAAATTCGTACCGGAAGTAAGACTTTTACTCTTACCGAATAGCGAATTTTTGCAAATATGTCGTAAATTATGCATTTTGTATATATTTATCAAGAGTAAAAAAGTATTTAGAGTTAGATTTGCAATATATTTTGTATAAATGAAATTTCAAAATTCGGACCGGAAGTAGCACTTTTACTCTTAGTGAGTAGCACTTTTTTATAATATCTTGCAAAGTATGCATTCTATAGGGATTTATTAAGAGAATAGAAGTACATACTTAAAATAGGATTTTGAATAATTTTTATAAAAAAAAATTCTAAATATTCTATAATTTGAAACGCTCATACGTATAAGAAAGTCGTCTGGTGGCCATACCTCATTTTTTAAATATATTTCCTGAATAATTCGATCTCTATTGACGTTATATCAAAACAAACAAGTAACCAATTTAGAAATCAACGTATTTTACATAATTAATCATTCTTCTAGATTACTAATAATATTACACATATCCGCTTTTAATAAAGTTTTGTACGAGGATACAATACTAGTATGCAAATTAAACTATGCAGATTATTTCTTATCGCTTTTTACAACATGTCCAACACACTGTGCTAACCAACATTTAGCAAACGAAATATGTACTTTTGCAATTTACAATCATTCCATGAATAATCGCTATAGAAATTGCTTGCTTGCGTTCACATAAAGATTGCGATAAGAATAAGTAAACTCTAAAATACCTTTGAGTAGGAAATATTTCATTTGATAAATATTACCAGGTATGTATGGGCAAATGCATGCATTTTATATACGTACGTGTATACTAAGTACACAATTTTCCATTATTTCTATAAATTTAATGTTGCATTGGCTAGAATATTGAAAAATGAGTCATCGTATATGTAGGTTGAAAATTATTCTCGAAATTAAATACCTGCGAAACTACATCATCAACGGTCATGACAGAAATAATAAATATGACGCTACAAAGTTGACGAAACAACAAATAATAAACGTTTTTATCCGATGCGATCAACCCGTCACTGAATGATATACCCCGAGATCAAAAATTATATCGATAAAGGTGTGGCATGTAATGTAAAACATCTGTCTTAAGTTATACCGGGATATCAACAATTAAATTGGTTAATGGTGGTCATGGATTTTAAAATTATTGTCGTAGCGTGCATCGTACATTTAGGTATGTCATAATTTTTTGAATGTGTTGAAGTTTTCTAATCCTGCACGGTTTTTGAATCATGGTTCTCACCACAGAGCACAAAATTTACATGATTGAAGCCTATTTTCGAAAGGGTGTGCTAGTTAATGGAACTTGGGAATACAGTCAACGTTTGTGTTTGGACAATTTTCGAGAGCATTTCCCAGCCGTAGCAGTATTACCGGACAATTTTTATGCATGCCTTACAAATTGTGTTGAAGTGTTTTGCGAAACTGGTTCTGTGACGCATAAAAAAGGTGCTGGTAGACCAAGAGTTCGTACAGAAGAAGTTATTAATGACGTTCGTCAACGTATGGAAGAAGAGCCTACAAAACCTTTAAAACTTCTCTCTCAAGAAATTCGGCTTTCTTATGGAACATGCCAAACGATTGTAAAGAAGGACCTGAACATGCATCCATATAAGATGCAATCATATCAAGGTCTACTGCCTGCAGACCATCCCAGACGCCTTGCGTACTGCCATTGGTTCGTTAATAATTTAATGAATGACCATCTGTTGAACTTAACTTTTTTTTCTGACGAAGCTTGGTTCCACCTTTCGGGATACATCAATTCTCAGAATATGCGAATGTGGAGCACTGATAACCCGCATATTTTTATTGAAACGCCACTACATGCTCAGAGAATTGGTGTTTGGATGGCAGTTTCTCGCAGGAGTATAATTGGGCCAATTTTTTTCAATTTCACCGTCAACGCAGAAAGGTACAGAAATATTTTTTTGACTGAATTTGTGCAACAGTTAGACGATGATGAACTTCAATACGGTTATTTCCAGTAAGACGGTGCAATAGCACATACTACACGAGAAAATCTTGCCTTTCTTCGCGAGTTTTTTGATGACCGGCTGATAAGTTTGCATACGGAAGTTCAGTTTCCTCCGAAATCACCTTGTTTGACAATTATGGACTATTTTATTTTTCCTTATTTAAAAAATAAGATTATCGCAAATCCGATACATAATTTGCAAGAACTACAACAAATAATTGTTCAGCAATGTGCAACCATAACGCCAGAAATGCTACAAAACGCTTTTCATAGCATGAGGAGGCGCGTAAACTTGTGCATTGAACAAAACGGGGGACATTTCCAACAATTATTGTAATTTAGTTTTTCTGGTTAATAAAAACGTTATTTATTTCATAACTTGTAGTTCATTATTATTTTACAGCTGAACTAAGTAGGTAACACATTTGTAGGTTATTGATAATGTCAGTGTAGCTTGACAATGATTGAATCAGATTGAATTATTTCAAAAGGATGATTTAAACTAAGACAAGCGTTTTACATTCCATGACCAACATTGACCAATTTAATTTTTGATATCATAGTATCATACTGCACGTAAATTCTCCGGGGGTTTTTTGATGATCGACTTATAAGTTTGCATACGCAAGTTGAGTTTCCTCCGAGGTCACCTGGTTTGACTATTATGGACTATTTTGCTTTTTTCATGTAATTTGTTTATTAATTTTTAATTAAATGTTATTCAAACATGTAAATCATTTTAAATAAACATATATTTACAAATTTTATGTCAGTCAAATGTCAATATGACAGTTAACCTAATAGTTTAATCAGAATTATCTCAAAAGAATGATATCTATGACGGACGTTTTACATTCCATGGCACACCTTTATCAATATAATTTTTAATCTCGCGGTACTTTATCGACAGGAAGTCCTCTTTTAATTCAGAGTGTTTGTTTTAAAAACACTCGCCAATTAGTGTAGAATGTTGGTACATTAAATTATATCTTTTTTTTCTCTGACGGGAAAAAAAGTTGACATTTTATCCTTCTTGACAGCTAATAAAATGTCACTTTATCAATCCGGGCGCAAAGTGTTACTTTTTGCCCATGGGAGAAAAGTACTACTTTTTACCCGCTTAAATTGGCAGGTTTCCATAGCAACGCAGGTGTAATGTCACTTGAAATGTTACATCGATTGATTTTCTGAAAGTATTAACGTGTTTTTTTCAATATTAAATCGTCATTTTTCCTATCACAGAAAAAAATAGTGTATTATACACGGGAAAAAAATTAGACTTTAGCTCTCGGTAGTTTATCTCCCTCCGCTTCGCGTCGGGAGATAAACCCAACCTCGAGCTAAAATCTAATACTTTTTTCCCTTGTATAATAAATAACTATTAAACAATTAGTTATTTCGAGTATATACACTGTAGTTCAAAAATGTTGCTCCCATTATGTAATTTTTGACAGGTATTACAGAAATATCTCACTTTTGGGATATTAATAATAAATATTATGCACTAAATATTTATCATAAAATCGCTGCTTAATTAAAAAAAATTTATCAACAGACGTTTTATAGACGAAATTTTGAGCTTCACTTAGAATTGAGTGTACTCGATTTTTACTTTTAATTTTCGGATCAAATAAAAATTTCTCTTGATAAGCATTTGAAGGTATTCAGTGATTATTTGCGAAAGCGGAGATTATGTCATAACCCATCAAAATCAGAAGTTACTTATTTTCATCTAACAAATAATGAAAAACATATTATGTAACTTAAAGTAGGTACCAGTTAATGGCGTCCCATTAAAACTACAATTTTTGTCCAACATCTTATGGAGTTGCGCTAGATACTACCATATTCAAAAGTATATATGAAAATGATAACAAGGAAGAATATTCTACAGAAACTGGCACATCTGTTACTGAGTACTGTTGTGCAGTTAAATTCTACTATTCTTTGATTTCACGGTTGGTTAACATATTTTTTGCGATTTGTACATTTTACAATTTCAACTCTTCACTGTTTGAATTGAAATTAATGGTCAAATTTTCTATAAGCGCAGTTTAATGGGTTTATTCGTAGTGATTTTGAAAATTTTGAAAAATTACGTGAACTAAAACTTTGCAGATTATATTTATTTTGTAAATTTGGGGGTTACACATATCTACTTGTGCGGAACACTCAGTATGTACTTTTATCTCATTTAATTCACAACAATATGTTGTGTAATGCATTATTGATTATTTAGCTATTTTATTCTCATTAAACCGCTTGTGTGTGAGGGGTTGCATTTTGTGCAATTACTATTTTATTCGATTTCTTTGTCTTATAATTCTAATAATCTAATTAAAAAAGAATTAAAAATACCTACATGTTCTACATAATTTATTTTTATTTTTACATGCAATATTGGTATTATTTGCAAGATCCTTGTAAATATATATATTTGAACTCGTAGATCAGACGTTCCAGATGACTTATATGATTAAATCAATTCACAAGCAGACTACCAGGCCTATGTTTTTAAAGCTTTACGCATAATACGTTGTACTCACAACAGCAGAGGCAGATTGCGGGTTATGCTTCTTGATGGCAGCGTAATTTGAGTCACTCATCTTGTTGCTGCAAGTACGTATAGGTTCAGAAGACTAGCCACCAGGCCTGCTGAAGACTAGTTCTTGAGTAAAGTGCAGCTTATTTCTTGTTTATTGTGCGTAATTCCGAATTTCGTTTCTCTCTATAAGAACAATAAAAGAATGTTTTGAGTTTCAGAAATGCTTCGTGCTAATAAAGTTTATTTATAAGCAATAGAAAATAATCTACTAAAAGTAGTTTTTATTAGTTCAAGTGTATATTATCTGATCTTCTATATAAATGTTATAATAACTGCATTTACTTACTGCATTTTTTGATATCAATTAGTTTTCTCTTAGTATTTCAACACTGTAGTTCAGATATGCACATTTGTTTATATTAAATATTCTAACTTGTAAGCCATGGCGTTATTGTGTGGAAATGTCGTGCCTGGGAATTTTTTATGTAGAGATTATTACAACTCTGTTTGCATAGAAAACTTCTTATTGATAGATTTGACGTTCATTGTTTTCTTAGGAGTTAAACAACTACGGCACTGTACACTTTATATATTTGGTAGCCCGTGTTCATATTATGATAATTAATCGAGTTATAAAACCACTACGAGCTGTTCTCAATATTCTTACTAAATTAGTTAGTTTTGATTTTACTCTAACTAGCCGAGACGCCTACCATGTATACATACAGCTACTTAATTTAATGCCTCAGTTTTTTACAATCGTGTAGGATGTAATTATTGTTGCATTTTTAATCAGGGAATCCATCACTATATTATTACAATACACATCTTTAGTAACTGTTAAAGACAAAGCATTTGAGAAATCAACTTAGTTTTCTTAGCCGGTACCGCAATGACGCCAGAAGCTTGGAGCCTTATCCGCAAGTATTACTGACTTTAACGAATTTTGTGTAAGCCTTAATTTTATCATTGTACCATCATCTTACAGTATTTTCGTTTGATTTTTAAATAACATTCTTGTTTAAGGTAATACTGTAATTGGGAAGCAGCCAATGGTACAATAGATTTTAGAAAATCAAAAATGACCGCCTATAACATAATCACGAAATATTTTGGCTGCAGCAAAACTGTAAGAGTGCATTGAAACATATTGCATGTCTAGATTTTTTTGTATTTCGCCCCACAATTTTCTTACTGTTATTATGTTTAGATTTTATATACATTTTTTAATAGTGTGGTTTTCCTACAATGTTTTGTTCTCGTGAGTGATATATTAACCAAACTAAACGTTTGAGTATTGAGATTGGAGTGGTACAATTGTTAACAGTATTATGTTGATTTGTAGCTTGTGTATGTGTTCTTCTTATTTTAAATGGCCTATGATTTTGATATAAATTGGTGCCATTGAATCATCTGATGTTATTCAAGTAAAATTCTAGCAGTTGTCATTTGTTGTGTAATAGTTGTAATATGTTCATGTTTTCAGATGTTGATAGGTTATATTAACACAAACGTCTCTTATACTATTACAAAGTTTTTCGCTTCGTCATGTGTAGAAAAATTTAGTAGTTCATAATTGTGAAATTAGAGTAGATGCGAGTAGAGTAGGTATGTTGTAAACATTGCCGTGTTGAAAAACATTTGCAATTTTGCGTCCTTTAACATCAGTAGTTTCAGGATGATTCACCGTATTCCATAGAATGTTACACGCTACTACTTTAAATACAGCTTGTCCAAAAAGTCCCGCACCATAGGGATTATAAGTAATATAATATAAGTACAATACAAGTTAATAACACATTTATTTACAATATATTTCACAAAATTTGTTCAATATGACTTCCTTGTAAGTCAAAACATAATTGAAAACGATCTCCGGCGTTCCGGAGTATGTTCGCCATTAATTCAGACGTAATTGAACGACACACAGTTGAAATGCTCTCTCTCAAATGGTCTTTGTCTCTAATCTTGACTGTGTACACTTTGTATTTTACATAACCCAACATAGCACTATCCATCGGGTTTAAATCAGGAGATCGTGGGGCTCATTCCACTCGTCCACTACGACCAATCCACTGGGGGGAAATTTTCATCTAGCCAATCGCGAACTTGTGTACCATAGTGTGGAGGTGTACCGCCCTGCATGAACCATTCTGGTTTTCCCAAACCCTGGAAATCCAAATCAAGAAGCAGTTCTTCTCCTAGCATTGTAAGGTAATTTTCACTGTTAATTGTGCCGGCAAAGAAAAAGGTGCCTGTAATACGGCCTTTCTACAAGCCACACCAAACCATGATGCGATTAGCTCCTTTCTCCTTACTGTCGATGTACCACTGAGGCTTACTGTCAGACCAATAACGCAGGTGATGTCGGTTGACCTCTCTATTTAGATAAAAATTAGCTTCGTCCGAAAACATAACCTTAAACTAAAACTGTGGGTCTTCCTCGAACTTTGTCAGAAACCAATAGCACATTTCCATTTTCCGGCGCTTCAGGATCGTCTTCTGACAAGTGGTATAACAATTGTAACTTATACGGATGAAACTTGTTCTTTTGCAAAATATCCCATACTGGGCTTCTAGGAACGCCTAGTTCCCAGCTGGTACGCCGGATTTGATTTTTTGGGACTTGCAATAACCTTTGCCAAAACGGCTTCCACAACCGTTTCTGAAGTGCTCAGACGGCCACTTCTTTTAGCACCAACTACACTATCTGTAGCTTTGAATTTCGCTAGCAATCTGCCAATCGTTGTGTGCGACACTGGCTTTCGTTCAGGATGCCTCCTATAAAATTCATTTGCAACTTTTCTGTTTCCTTCTTTTCCACACTACCCGATCTTCAGTGGTCAACATTTTTCAGTCCTGAAACAATAAGAAAAAATTAGTGAAATTAGTGAAATCTCAATGGTGCGGGACTTTTCGGACACCTGTAGATCCGAATTAAATGCTTTCTCCCGTTCATAAGTGGTTGCAGAGCCAGCAATACGTGTTTTATGTGTATCCGACGGCACATGTTTTACTACGTAGGTTTTCACTTGCCTCGACACAAATGCAGTATCTCCGACGGATGTTGGCGAAACATATTAATGCAATAGAACAAATCTAACTAATAAAAGTAAACAATAGGTCGACCTACACGCGGAGCTTTCGATTTAACTAAAAAACTTTCGGCGCAAAAGCCCGCTCTTCCACGTCCCCTGCATTCTACTACTACTTTTATATATACATATCGTAAGTTGTAAACAACTTTATTGACGGCAAGGCCGTTGACGAACCTGAGTTGGAAAAATTCTTATAATTTGTACATTAGAACATTACGTACATAATGTCAGCGTGTTACGTACTTATTGCATTTCTGCAGTTACCGAATTATATCATTCATTAACGTCCATTCCTGGAATGTAAAAATTACATCCGATCGCAACTCATCACTAATGTTCGTGACGTATTTTATTTAATTACGCAGTAAAATGTAATAGATCAAAGAAAAAATGGTCTTTTTTCTTTTCGTATTTTGTGTAATTTTTGTCCTGTTACTAGCCTTAGCCTGTTGAACAATAAATATTATTTATTATTATTTAGAGTAATTAATTCTTTGTAAATAAATGCACCCTATTAGTATATTTAAAATATGTAGCCCACTTGGCAAAATCACAATTTTAGATAAGGATGAAAATACGTATTTGCTAATGTAGAACAAGTGAGCATATAGTGATTTTGCCAAGTGGGATATATACGTACTGTTTTCCTAAATTCTTCCTAGAAAACATATTTTAATGTTACCAACATTATATTAAAGTCATAGGTCTGCTTGTACATAAAATTTTTTTATATTTATTACGACAGAGAATTATGGCACATAATTTCCAGTAACAATATTATTTAATTGTTACATTTATCGCAAAGATTTGCGGTTCTTGGCTTGTTGGGTTTCCTGTAATTGCGAAGTTAGATGTGAATAATTGTAATATGTAAAAAGAATTTCTGTAGTGTGTTGCGTTTTACATATAAATTTAATCTGTTATAAGTTGGTTATAAGAAAATACAAGAGAAGAATATCGTGTTTATATGTATTTACATAATTAATATAGTCAATGATGCATGATGAAAATGCATAAATTCACAAACCTACAAACAAGTTGGTAATATTTTTTATCAGTCTTTGTCAGTTTTAGGGCGCGGACACGAGCGAGTCATGACTCATCGCCCATGGGCGCACTATTGAGATGTTGTATTTTTAAAGAGGTTTTAATTTTATTTATATAATTGGATAATAAGTGGCTGGTGATCTATAAAATACAAAAACCTTATTATTTGTTCATTTTCTCTTCTGTAAGACCTGTTCTCTTTGAACTATCGTGTAGATAGAAAACGTCCTTTCTACATCGTTACTGGTTATATGTGCGTACTGGAAATATTTTTTTATTATAATAACTTTTGCCGAAGGCCACATCCGAAGTCACTTGGCATACTTTTGAAATTATTAATAGCCACATCTAATGTGGTTAATCCATCTTTTAATTTGAGATTTTGATTTTCAAATTTCCAAAGTGTTCCTGAAGGAATAACAACTGATTTTTTAAATTTGGGATTTGTGTTAGTTCCTTGCACTCAGAAATACTTCGAGCATCGTCATTTAAACATGTAACGAAATTTTGTAAACTATCGAAATTCTCTGCATAAAAACTAGTAGCTTCCAACCATGTTCCCCATCTAGTTATTACTGGCGAGGGAGGCAGTGGCAAAGATGGAAGTTTTTCCCTGTAAAGAGCTACTCTCGATGGTGCTTTTCTGAAAACTTTTTTAAAAGCGGATACAAATCTATCAATTTCCGGATACCTGTCTCTGATATATTCACAGAATCTGTGGAGAGCATGTCCTACACAAGCAATATGCAGCATATAAGGATATGTTTCCTTTAATAGTCTGCCTGTTTTTAACATATATGCGAACGAAGCATTTTGTGCAATTTCCGCTGCCCGTTTTCTCGACGAAAACAGATGTGCAGTTCACCATATGAATAGTGCTATTCAGTAACTGCGTGATGTTATAGATTATTTCTTTTGTCCGTCGTAATTTCGGCCTGATACGTCCGATCTATAGTTATATATTGATAAGTGTGCCATAATTTTTTAACTGGAATATTAAATTCTATGTAAAAAATACTACCAGACACCACTTTTAGAGTAGTTTCATTTTCAATAATTACGAAGACGCGTATGATTGAAAATTACAGCAATTTTCAATTTTTTATAAATATCTTACAATGTTGACAATAATTAATGTCAAATCTAAAAGTACTATCAAATGCTTCTCAAATTTCTTAATAACTCTGCTAGTTTAACCGATCTTGTATCTTCAACGTTAAGAAAGCCCCTATATAGGGACACTAGGGACTCTGTATATGTCAGATGGTTTATGGATTTGTAATAGCAGGAAGTTATGTTTATTCGCAAACAGGTGGCAAAAAACTGTCCATCGGAAAGGGCATGTTTAGTATGTATGAAGATACAACTTCATTTGTAACAACTTTTGTAGAAGAATAGCATAGAAGTATTTGGAACTTAATTATATAAGAGGATAGAAGTGTTTAAAACGTAATTTAGAAGAACTTTTGTATAAATGTATATGGCCCACACCTAATTTTTTTTTGTAATTCGTAAATAATACGCACAAGTACCTTTTGTGTATGCATATTGTCTCTATAACGTACGTCCCAATTGTTTCCACACAAACTTTAGGTGTCTAAAAGGAGGTTGTAACAATAAAATAAAGAAATATCTTTGTAATCAAAAAATTGTTTATTTTTTTCACATTAGTTAGATTTTTTTATGTCAGTTGTAATAAAATGTCTTATAAGTTAGATATAAGGAAAAGCATTTATAATGTGATTCTATAATACAGATCCTTGAGCCTTAATAAAATAAAAGTTAAAAGAAAGTTACTTATTACAAAAATATATGATTAAATATTTTGTGCCAAGCCTATTAGGACATACGTTAATTGTCTATCTATATTTCTCTTCTAAGATATGGATTTTATTACATAACGAAAAAGTATTTGAAAGCAATGTATTTCGCCCAGTAACAATACATTTTTATTAGCCCATAATAAATGAAGCTTTCAAAAAATTATTTTATTTGAGTGTGGGTATTGTATATAATTTAAGGGTGGGCTTTCCTTAAGAAAAATTCCCGAACGGCGTATGTCGGGTTGCCTGAAATAAATTGAATATATTTACGGAGTTTAAAATGCCCTGCATCTTTTACACGATGCAGATACCGGCTAGCAATATGAAGGGATATGCCTGGTCAACTGGAAATCAAATAAATTTGGGATATTTGCCTCCTGCATTTATTGCATGAAAATATTGGTGCGGCTATTTTCTTCGAAATTTGTTTTTGCTGTTTCTGAGTATTCTCCTGGCTTGTATTTATTTAGTTTTATTAACACTCCCGATTTATGTAATTTGTAATTATTTTATTGATATTTGTCGAAATTAATTAGATATTAAGTTTTATTCTGCAATAAATATATAACTTAATTATTATTATTTATGATTAACAATTATTTAAGTTGTACTTCTTATTATTTCTCACCATGATTTGTATTTACTTTACATGTTGAGGCTTTGTAATAATATGAGTAATGTTTTAGAGAAAACTAAAATCTGCTTAAAAAACAGTGCCGGTGTTTCTTACAAAATGTAAAAATTTATATTCTCTAAATAGCACATGTTTTAAATTATTGAAAATTATATTCTTCACAGTCGACACTGGTATTGTTATGATTATTTATATCTTCAATAAAATATGCATTTGCCTCCGGCCCATAGTCGCGATCGTCCGTAGTTCCTGAATGTATTTTTTGTTTCCTATAAAAAAAATTTCTTCCCATACCGTTTTTTTCACACACTGTCGTATACATCCATATTTGGTCTGAAGCTTCGAGTGATATTTGCCCTTACAATTAAATGAAACTGCTGCCACTTTGCAACGTGCACTGTAAGAATTACGTTGATAATTAACTTCATAGTGTTGTAGACCAATGAGACATTAAAAACAGTGTCACATGCACCAATCACAAGTTAGAAATGATTTCTTTAACTGAAAAGAATGTATGCTATTTTTCTTGCCGATACCTCATTGTTTTAGCATTATTTTAGCAACCATTAATATTTAAAAAATCAAATGTCATTTTGACAAAAGTAAAAATGTCGCGCTTCGGCAACATTCCTGACGCTTCAATTAATGAAAACATTCAAAATTCGATTCCGAGAAAGTCAACTCAGTGTAGAGAAAGTGTGTGGAATCAATTTGCAGAATTTTGCCAACAACGCAAATATGAATTAAGCGAATCTTTGTCCACTGATATGATTGCAACTATTTTAAAAGATTATGCATTTAATATGCGGAAACGTAATGGAGAAGATTATAAGGTATCTTGTGTCAAAACGCTATGGAATACAACCGCCAAGTTAGTGCAAGACTTGTATTTTAACAAATATAATAGAAGAATTGACCCATTCTCGGATATAGTCTTCAAAGCTGCACGAGAAGCGAGGAACACCAAACGCAAGCAGCTGCAATCAATTCCGGAGAAACGGAAAGTAAGCGCTGAAGCATTCTCTCTTGAAGAAATTGACAAGATTATAAACAGCTTTGACGAAGATACTCCAGAAGGTCTTCAGAAAAAGTTTTTCCACATTGTTTCTTTTGAATTAGCGTGGCGCGGTGGGGAAGGAAGCAATTGTATCACGGACTATTTTAAAGAAGAAATAGGAAACGATGGATGTGCGATAGGCAGGATTATTTATAATCCTATATTTACAAAAACTTGTCAGGGTAGGTTAACAATAGCTAAAGAAATTCATTAAACTTTAAATAATATAGGTGGTGCTGAAAAATGCGCAGAGAATAAGTGGCTTACGCCTAACAAGGAAAACATAGACCGATGTCCAGTAAGGTTATTCAACAAACTGCAAGAAAAACGTAGTCCACACATTACATCTAATAGACTATTTTTAACTGCAAATCCTCACTGGAAAACAACTGGAAAATGGTACAAAAATTCTCCTGTAGGTCACAATGAGATTGCGAAGTGGACCAAGTCCTCCGCGGTAAAAATTGGATTAGATATTAAAAAAAGGAAATTGACAAATCACTCGCATCGTTCTAGTATTGTTTCGCATTTAACAAAATCTGGAATAAATGAACAAGAATTAATTAAGATTACTGGCCACAGTAATGCATCTTCAATAAAACCATATCTTCATATTGACGAGAACCACCACACCAACATCATCAACCAAATACGACACACCAACTCGAACATCATTCATCAAAATTCTAGTTCAGATTTACCTCATGTCGCATTTCCATCAACTTCAAAACAAAATACTCAAGCTACGTTCACTAATTGTACTTTTAATTATAATTATAATTGTTCTCATAAATAAAGTTGTTAAAAATTTGACGTATTTAACGCTTCATTCAGTTAATTCTCCAACCGAAGATCATTCGTTCTCAACTCTTGTCAGGCAAGATTTTTATTTTGTATGAGCATTGGTTACTTGGCAATTAAACTCGATCAAATTCTTGGGAAAAGAACCCTCGCGCTCCGCGCTCGGGTTCTTTTCGTCAATTTGATCTAGTTTAATTGCCAAGCAACCAATGCTCATACAAAATAAAAATCTTGCCGACAAGAGTTGAGCACTTATGATCTTACTGTTGAATATAATACAATCTTTTTACGTCCTACAAATTTTGCAATGACTGAATTAAAAGATTCTACGATGTTGGCATCTACGTTTCCTATTAAAGATCTACTATTAGGCTGAGCCGACTTAAAGCGTTAATAAAGTTATCATACATATTAAAATTCTGAAATTTTTCAAACATATTGATTTCACCTTCATTAGATCGTTGACAAAAGTAAGAAGCACAATCCGAGTGTTCACCAAAAATATGTCTTGATCCATTTATAATGTGACGTTGCAGTTTCACAATCTGGTTTGTTATTGTTAAGTTCGAACTTTTGTAATGTTCAATTGCTTTTGTCAAGGCCGCTCTGAATCTAAGTAAATTTTTTGTTATTAATTGTCCTATGTCCGAATTGAATTTAGGTTTTTTCAAACAGTCGCTAATTTTATTTATTACATAATATATGATTTCGGCACTCAATTTTTTCAATAATTTTTTGGGGACCGTAAGGAGCCATCTCACGTAGTTTTCTAAGAACGCTGCTATCACAGTCCCCTATTAATCTACCATAAATTACACCGTGCATTTCACCAGAATGTCGAAAACCTTCCAGAATAATTGGCGACTCCATGGCTGTTGACGACGAAGACCAATTTTTGTAGCATACGTGATTTTTAGATTCACCATATTTTGCACAAATTAAACAAAATTTGTTTTTTTACGCCTACATACAACATTTTTTTCGCTCGCCATTAAACAATTGCTGTCACTCCTGATAAACTGCTGTAATTAGGCTTATGCGCTCGTTTGGCCCATGCTCTTTTACTTATTCACAAATACAAAAAAAAATCTAAAAACTGTCCTGTGGTCAAAATACAAAGTACAAATAAAACAAAAACATGAAGGCACAACAAACTCAGATATTTAAATAAATGCTTTTGCCATCTAGAAAACTGAAATTTGTGTAACTTGCTGTCTAAAACCAATGCATCTTAGTTTGAAGAGTCCGGAAAATCTCTAAATTTCGTATCTTACAATGACATAAAGTTGTTTTTGTCAGATTTTAGTTTTCTACAAACATTGTTCATATTATTGAAAAGCTTCAACATGTAAGGTTAAAAATAACAATAAGTCGTGCAACTTCATAATTAATAATAATAATGTATATTTATTGCCGAAGAAAACTGCATTTCTGAAATTCCATAAAGCCGAAACCTTGTCCTTGAAAAATAAAATACATTTTGAAAGTGAGAAGAATATAAAGGAACAGAAAAAGACTCTAATAAAGTAGACACATCAATGTTATCACGTAATCAATCATAAATGAACACCGACAAATATCTGAAATATATTAAAATTTGCTTGTATATATCAACCGCACGTATTTTCTTTTACAAATATGTTTAATGTATACTCAAACTTATGTATGAAATAATGAATACAACTTTATTTGGTGATAAAATTTAGTTCGAATCTTCCCTGTGACAAAATGTTTTATAATTTAATTTTGCTAATCAACTCCATCAATGCCGATTGGGAAGAATATAATATTCAACAATCCAAAACATCTGATTATTATAAAATATATATATTTACATTTTATTAAAAAACAAAACAGGCACTGTTACTGTTACAGCACAGAATTGTTTTTGTAATATTTTAGTTGACTACAACATTGCTCATATTATTAAGATTAAAAACCTTCAACATCTAAAGCAAAATATCACCGCCAGAAATTAAGTAACAAGTTAAATTTCATAATAATAACAACATATATTTATTTCAGACGAAGAATTAAATATCTAATACATTCTCCCAAATATCATTAAAATAATTAGAAAATAAAGCCGATATCTGAATGAAGCATTCGTTTACCTAAGGTAATAAAAAAAGGTGAAGATCTCTCTGTTTATATGATGTTCGGCTTAATACAGTCGACCAGGTATACCTTCCATATAGCTGGTCTTAGACATTACGAAAGTGTGAGTAAGAGGTTGAATTATGTGTTGCCTATTTGCCATTTATTAGTGCGGACTTTGTGATCATTCTCATTGGTTTCAAAGTAATTTTTTGGAGACCAGGGTTATTTTGAAAGTAAAGTAAATACATTGTCGAGTTCTGAATAAAAATATCTAGGTACTCACGATTCAAAAAAGTACTTTTTAAACAGAGTAAGCTTTATATCGCTATAAAACGAAAAAAATTCAAAGTGCTGTATTTTAACTATTTTTTAATATAATTGCAAATTTGAATCGTCAGTCGCTAGAACAAATATTCATTATTTCGTTCACGTAGCGGCAACTTTCTCAAGTGCCTTGATTTTTGCGATTTTTTGCGTTGAATTTGAGCATTTTGTGGCATACGCCGATCAAGTAAAACCCCCCCTTAAAAAGCCTTGAATATAGGTACTCTTTATGAGTGTAGGTACTTGGAAAAAAGACATTTTACAAATTCCTTAATATTGGCTACATACATTATATATAATTTAAATTGTTATTGATTACTGATGCCGCCTTATATCTTTTCGCTTTTCTTAGAATCCGACACTGTGTTTTTTCTGCGGCATTTGATGCATGTTGTACCTACTTCGATTTAACAAATATATTTTTATACAATTGGATTTGTGTCTAAATATTATTGTGTGCTTTAAATAGAATTGAGGACACATCCACCGTCGTCCATTATTTAAAATCGGCAGAGCTTGACGTTAGACAATCGCCGGGAATTATCGAACACCGGTAACAGGTGTCGTTGTTGTAGGGTTACCGCACCTGTTGCTTTTGAACGCTCATTGGTTAGTTTCAGTTCGTTCGTGACCGTTGAGTATTCAGTTTGTTCTGTGCTTTTCTTGTGGAGTGGAAGTGTTCTTTTTCTTAATTTATAATACGGATTTTCTTTAATTTAATCATCTCATAACCTTAAAGGATTAAAGATGGTGTCCGGGAAAACGGTATGTTACATAAATTTTTATATAGAGGCATTACATAAAATATTTTTTTAATACATCTTACTATTACTACATACTAAATAATAATTTTCACCTTGAATTAAAGCATACTGTAGAACTGTATTTTTATATTGAATAATACACGGTGGATTTATTTTTTTGCGGTTAAACTAGTGAAAAAGATTTGAGATAATGGAAAAATATGTCTGCTTGGAGCGTAGGCTTCAACGCTCTTGCATTATCTTACAACCTAGACTGGTTTGCAAGGAGTACCTTTCGTATTCATATTCGTAAAAACACTTCGGCAGTACTTAATGCATATGCATAGAGTTCGACGATATTGGTATTTCGGAATATCTCTTAACAAAAAATATTACCGGCATGTAAAACAATATTCAGAGGATTTCTTTAGTTTCGTTAATCCAGCGTTGTTGAACTACATCACGTGATTTAAATCGTGTACGTAGTTGACCAGCATGTAAACTACATTTGAAATATTAACGTTTAATACATAATTATTTTCTGTGTTCTTCTTAGTGTTCGTGACAATGTTACAATCTTCACTTGACCTCATTTTGGTATTGAAATTCATTTACTATGCAATTATGCTGTACAAATAGTAATATCCAATAAACGGGTCCCTAAAGGTTCCCTGTCTCTAATTTTCTTTTTAAAATACATAACCACATAAAAACATTTTTGAAGTATTGCTAATTATAAGATGAAAAATTCTAGAAAATTAGAACTATTCCATGTACCTACCTATGTATTGCATGATTTAAAAGGAATTTGTTAAGAAAACATGACTACGAAAGTATTATGTTCTAAAGCAGGGGTCTCCAAACTACGGCCCGAGGGCCACATCCGGCCCGCGGACAGATTTTGTCCGGCCCGCGGAGAGCTAGCATACTTGAAAACTCCTTTTAGAGAACATATTTTTTATAGCAAATTAAATTTAGTTTACTGAAGTATTCTAATTACAGATAATGACAGGAAAATTAATAATATGCAGTGTTGCCGTTTTGCAGCCTTTTTTAAACGTTGCGTACTTTTTCGGACTTTTTTTCATCAGTGGACTATTTCACTTTTTACCACCGGCAACAATGATATGGTTTTGGCCCTCGGAACTTACTGGAGTAATCAGTGTGGCCCTAAGGCTGGAAAGTTTGGAGACCCCTGTTCTAAAGTATTGAAAATGGGAAAGTTTACCTAAAAATTTAAACATTTTAAGCATTGTAATCTGTTTCTGTAGTTTGACTTCTTACATATTTTGATTTTAATAGATTCAGAATGAAATTTAAATACTTGTAGATGTGTTGAACTTGCTTAAATATAAAATATGGTTAATTAATTCCGTATTCATTTTTATATTTGGCTGTATTTAAGTAAATTTAGGTTAAAATATATTAGTCGCAAACAAGTAGTCGGATATATACATACATACATGAAATGTGTGTAGACTATCTGCACTTTCGTAAATTTTGTATGTACAGGGGGCATTCAATGTATTCACGGTATCAGTATGAAAAACAATACAAATAAGTTTAAATTAATTTTTATTTTTCAAGTAATCTTCCATATAGTCCCAATACATTTATTATATCTTAGAATTAACTTTTCAATACCATGTAAAAAATAACTATTTTTAATCGGAAAAATGTGCATTTATTGCCGCCCTTAGCTCTTCATCTTCCGAAAATCGTTTTTCAGGAAGATCTTTTGACTTTTTTTATACTTGTATAAGAAGTACCTATTCTGATGATCAACATTTTCGACCTCGAGATTCTTGCAGATGTCCACGTTTTGAAGTGCCCTGACATCGAAAAATTGGTTTCTGAAAAACTCGTGTCTCTCTCTAGCGACCAAACGGCTCAACCCATCAATACCAAACATCATATTTACAAATATAATCCTTCGTCTTGAGAACTGATTAGTTTTTCAGCGAAATCGATAAACCGGAAGTAGTAGGTTACTTCAGTGAACAATTAAATTTCAATAATAGTTTAAACGAACTTCTAAGGAATACAAAAGTATCCAAAAGTAAATTTGAAATATTGTTTTTATAAAAAAAAAAGGTTTTCTAAATTGTAGGTTTTTCATCGGAAAATAGTTTTTTCTGAATATCTCCCAAATTATGCTTTCCACAGAGATTTATCAAGAATATAAAAGTATTTTTAGCTCGATTTGGAACAATTTTCGTATAAAAAAAAAATTTAAATTTCGAACCGGGTGTAACACTTTTACTCTTATCTGAAGGCAGTTTTTTTTGACGAATGTTTTACAAATTATGGTGTCTAGAGTGATTTATCAACGGTATAAAAGTATAGCTCGATTTGGAACAATGGCCGGATGCAACACTTTTACTCTTATCTAAAAGCATTTGTTTTTTACGAATATCTGCCAATTATGCATTCTATAGAGATTTATTAAGAGCATAAAATTATTTAGAATTAGATTTGGAGACATTTATGTATAAAAATAATATCAAAATTCGAACCGACAGTAACACATTTACTCCCAGGACATTAAGAAGATAAAAATTTATTTGAATCTTAATACGAAACAACTTTTATATAAAGTATTTGGAACGCACATAGGTATAAGAAAGCCGTATGGTGCCCACACCACATTTTTTTAAAGCATTGTTATGAAAAATCAATACATCAGCGCTCAGTTTTCCTAGTCTTTTTTCTTTAATTTCGCAGAGTGGTTGCGAAAGATGCTGCGTTTATGGTTCCACCTTTTTTCATGTACTCGATCAACAAATTTCTTTTGGAGTCCCAAAACACTGTTGCCATGACTTTCTAGACAGATGGAGTGACTTTAAATATCTTTGGATTTTCTGCACCCTTCTTTTGCCATTGCATAGACTACTGCTGATCGAAAATACTCGTAGAATCGTCACCACAAACCTCCAAAATCTGTCTACAGCACTCGACTTGCACTTGTTTCTGAGGTGCTGTGAGCATTCGCGACATCGATCTTGCACTGGGGGAGGTTGAGGTGGTCATGAAGAATAGTGTGTGTGCTACCATCGGATAGGTTAATCATCTCTCCTAATATTGAGCATCCTCCAGTACAAGTTTTTCAACTTTTTTCACATTTGCTTCTGTAGCGGCAGTAACTAGGTCGCTCCAGTGAAGGTCATCTTCCATGCTTCCCCTGCCTCTTTTTAATTCACTTGACCACTTTTAAACTGTAGATAACGAAGGTGCAAAATCTTGATAAACATCCACCATCTCCTCATGAATGATTTTTTGACTCTTTTCTTGTTTTGTAAGGAATTTAATCATAGCGCGATGTTCGATTTTCTTCCAACATTCTCGCATCAGTCATTCCGATCGTCTTTCACCGACGATTACTAGATAACTAATGATCATCATAATTATGTTAAATTTTATATGTATACCCTCAAATAATGTAATTATTTGATATATTGAACGCCCCTCGTATATTTATACTCCTGTTCATAATATCAATATTCACTTTTCTGTTAAGAAACTAAGTGATATCTGTCATTCTAAATCGATTTATAGGGGTGCAGATGTTTGTCCTAACTACATACATGTTAAAGACCAAAGACCCGACAATATTAGGCGAATATATCTTTTCAAAGTGTTTATATATTCGATACTTTCATCTAACACATAGGTTCCCAAAGTGGGCGATAACGCCCCCTTGTGGGCGCTGCAGGTCTAAAGGGGGGCGGTAAGAGACCCAGAAAAAAAATGGGGGCGTTGTGTAAAGGCTTAGGGGGCGATTTGTAATTTCATCTAGAATCTAGGAGGACTCTTAGACACCGACTGAGCTCTCGACTCTCGACTAGGGATGGGCGATAAACATCGATGTTCATTGAACATCGATATTTTAGGATCGATGTTCGATGTTTTTGCATCGATGTTTGCAATTTAGATTTATCGATAAACTATCGATGTTAGAAGAAATATAGTGAACATCGAACTTTTAAGCTTGACAAAATGTATTTGCACTAATCACAAAATAAAACAGCGTCCTCTGTTGACAAATACAAAAATGTTTCCAAATTAACAGCTCACATACAGGCTACGAGGATGTAAAATTGTCTACGAATAAAAGAAGTATTTAAATTTCACAGTGCTATATCATATAAATTCGAATATTTCATTTTAGGCTCTTTTAAATATTACTCAGTATAAATATTTAAATAATATATAATTAAATACATAAATTTATAGTACTTTTAATGTGCAGAATAAAAGTTAAATTATGTATGCATGCAGAATAAGTGAAGGAGGTAAACGTATTTTCATAGAAAAAGAAGGGAGATAGACATTACCGATGTATACTTCTTCGGGAAATTCCCTAGTGCGTACAATCATACACGACGATACACGTATTAAATGCAAGATGACACATCAGAAATATAAAACCATATCCATATGTATCTCGGTATTTGCCAGCGTAGTCAAAAAAAAATGCAAGACTATAAAATCCCAAATAAAAATCGTTCTCTTAAAAAGCTTTGATACACGTAAATGTATATATTTTTTAAGTATCAGACGATTTAAGTCATGTGGTTGTTTCATGCGTAATTGCATAATATTGTTTTTTTATATAGTTTTTTTTGAGTAGTTTCTAAAGTTAACTACATATTATAAATGTATATATTTCTTTTATTATTTTTTTTGAATAGTGATATCTTTTATATCATTTTGTTAAGGACGTAAATTAATTAAGTTATAATAAAGTTTTTGTTAAACTGCCAAAAAATAAATCTATAAATATAATTATCGATGTTTAAAAACATCGATGTTTGGTAGTCGATATTTTGCAACCATCGATGTTTGATATCGATGTTTACCCACCGATGTCCCATCCCTACTCTCGACTACAGCTTGTGAACATCAACTAATATTAATTAAGAGATTGCTCAAACCAACTCGGTTCGATATTTCTCTCCGAGTAGTTCATATATCTGTCCTGTTTTATTGAATAAATAAAATAAAAAACATATCAATCGGTCGCTCCGTTTCGAAACGAAAAGAGACACAAACAAACAAATAAAAAGGCAACTGTATCAATCGGCTGGTTCATAGAATACTTGTTCTTACTTGTTGAGTACGATTGAGCGTCGAATGAGATAAACGAGTTTATGCATGTTTGTCTTATTCCTGTCGGTGCGTGCTGCTTATGCAATCCTATATAAACAACGTAATATTTATTTTATTTTCATTTGCGGTTTCGCGCGTAATAGATAAGCAGTACTTAAGTTCAACACTTATACTTACGTATTTCTCAAAACAAAACAATGTCGGAAGTAAAAAAGAAGAGACGGCAATACTGTGCGGAATATATTAAATTCGGATTCATTGAAAATCCTACAAACCCATCGTCGCCTTTGTGCCTTCTATGCCTAAAAACATTTTCGAATGAAGCAATGAAGCCTTCAAGACTTCAAGATCATTTGAATAAAATGCATCCAGATAAGAAAGACAAGAATGTAGCATATTTTCAAGACCTAGAGAAGAAGCATAATACTCGGCCAAGTGTAGCAAAACTCTTTTCGGCGGCTGCTAAGCAAGATGACGACGGACTTCGAGCTTCGTACAACATCTCTTTGTTAATTGCTCAAAAAGGCAAACCACACAACATCGGAGAAGTGTTAATTTTGCCAGCAATAAAGGAAGTAATAACTACTGTGCTTCATAAACCGGCCGCAGATATTATCGGAAAAATTCCTTTGAGTAATAATTCTGTGCAAAGACGAATTGATGAAATGGCCGGAAACATAGAAGAATCATTGTGCAATCATCTGAGGACTAGTCAATTCTCAATTCAGCTCGATGAGTCCACTTTACCAACTAATGAAGCATTGTTGCTGTCTTACGTGAGGTTTATTAAAGATGAGAAAATATGTGAAGAACTATTGTTTGCTAGAAATTTAGAGACCGATACAAAAGGCGAAACCATATTCAATACATTGGAAAAGTTTTGTGATGAGAAAGAGATTCCCTTGAAAAATATTATATCAGTTGCTACGGATGGCGCTCCGGCTATGACAGGGTGCCATAAAGGCTTCATAGCGTACGTAAAAAATAAAATTCCAGATGTCCTTGCTGTACATTGCGTTATTCATAGACAACATTTGGTTGCTAGAAATTTAAGTGAACGACTATTTCAATCACTGCAATATGTCATCAAAGCAGTCAATAAAATCCGTAACTGCTCTTTGAATGATAGATTATTTCATCAGCTTTGTGTTACTAATGACGAAGATTTCAACCGTTTGTTGTTTCATACCGAAGTTCGTTGGCTATCAAGAGGCAATTGTCTGACTCGATTTTACAACCTGTTTGACTCTGTGATAGAGTTTTTGGAAACTAAAGATACAGAATTGCGCAACAAGCTCATTACATCAAAAAATGATATAGCTTACATGACAGACCTGTATAAATTGTTCAACAACATGAATCTCCAACTGCAAGGCGATGAACTAAATTTAATTAAAACAAAAAATGTCGTTGCTGCTTTCGCAGCCAAACTGCTTCTACACAAAAAGAATATGGGCAGACGTGAGTTTCATAATTTTCCGAATTTATCAGTATCCTGCAGTAACGACGACTTGTTTGCCTACTGCCAACATTTGGAAAAGCTCCACATTGACTTCACCGAACGATACCAGGATATTTTGAACTTGGAAATACCAGACTGGGTGTTGGATCCGTTTTCAAATGTCAACACAGCAATATCACCACATCTGGAAGAAGAACTTATAGAATTGACAACGAACGAGGAAATAAAAATCAAGTTCAAAAATGGCTACCAAGAATTTTGGCTACAAAAACCGATCCCGCAATTGTACCCTGGATTGTGGTCAATCATTCAACGATTCTTGATAGCATTCCCATCGTCATATTTGTGTGAACGTGGATTTAGTGCTGTAGCAACGCTGCTTACTAAAAAGAGAAATCGTTTGCATGTTACCGAACGTGGTGACTTGCGGCTGTTCTTGAGTAAATTGGAACCTGATATCAACAAACTTATTAAACAGCATCAGATTCATCCTTCACATTAGTTTTTATATTAGAATCGATTATGTTTGTTTTATTTTGAATTTTGAATAAAAGATACTTTGTCTGAATACTATAAAGTTGCGTTTCAATAATCATTCTCATTGGCAGGTGTAGCCCGTAAAAGTTAACTTGAGACCTGAGCGCCGTTGTGTACTACCTACTACGCTCAGGTCTCAAGTTAACTCATTCATTCTAAACGAGACTTTTACTATAACCCATAGTAAAAGTCTCGTTTAGAATGAATGTTTAATCTCCGCTAATATAGCTCACAATAATTAATTTAATTTGAAGTTATAGTGGTTTTTGAGTAGGTGAAAAAATGGGGGCGCTAAAAAATAATTTATTCTCAAAGTGGGCAGTAGGCAAAATAAGTTTGGGAACCACTGATCTAACAGACTAACGAGTTGCGTAGTAAAACGACTTAAATAACTTTATAAAAAGCACAGAAGCACACTTTTGTTTAGTATTTAACGAAAATGTGCCTGGTGGTGTTTGTTATTGCATAGTATTTTGTTCTGTATTAAAACAGTTCTTAATAAGGTAACAATATTTTCCTAACATTACTAACTGTGATCATTTATGTTCACAATGATCACACATTTTGTGAAATTTTTTAAAACCTTTTCGCCTTTAAAACAGTTGTATTTCATGCTGCAATGAAAGGAATCACCCAAAAAGAAAATAGTTGCACTTGCTCTAAATCAACAATTAGCTTAAGAAAAGATGCAACACGGTTAAGATGCATCAATTATACAGGATAATTAGATTTTTCTTCTATTAAAAGTGGTTGAGGGTAAAATGTCCCCGCATGTTCAACCAACTCTTCTAATTGTCAACGGCTTTGCTAAACATGTTAACAAAGTCAAAGAACAAAATATTATTATTGTATGCATTTTAAAGATATTTAATTTATGAGAATTCCTTATCAAGTCTAGAAATCAATGTCTGGGCTTTGAAAATGAGTCATCGGACGATCTACGAAAAAATATCTGTGTTATAAATCCAGTTTAAATTGTTACATCCAGAAATTACAATACATTATCTGATTGAGTCAAGTTTAGAATTAATTTTTAGCCTTAAAATATATATCTCTTCAGAGGTTAAAAATGTTCGTCATCACAATACAAGTATTGTCATGACGAAAATTGTTGGCCTCGATTTTTTTGATGATGTTCACCTTTAATTAATTTATTCTAAACTTGACTCTGTAATACACACCGTATTATATATTAACTAACTAACAGGTAATATATTATAATTTCCGGGTGGATATTTTAAACTGAATTTATAACACCCATATTTTTTGCTATATCCAGCGATAGTTGTTTTCCCAGTGAAATCGGCAGACCGGAAGTAGTAGTTTACTTTAGTGAAAAAATCAAAATTTAGAAATATCTCGTCAACTACTAACTTTAGACAAATTTCTAGAGGATACAAAAGTACTAAAACATAAATTTTATAGTACTTCGAAATTCTTACCGGAAGTAGGTCTTTTTGTCTTATCAAAAGACAACTTTTTTGCAAATATCTCTTAAATTATACAAATTTATCTTTTATATTTTTATTTAATCATTCATGTCCAATTACTTGGAGCTGGAGTTGGAACATTTTTTGTAAATAAAAAATTTCTAAATTTCCACCGATAGTAACACTTTTACTCTTATCTATTAGTCGTTTTTTGCAAATGTCTCCCAAACTATGTATTCTATACAGATTTATTAGAATACAAAAGTATTTATTGCTGGATTTGGAATAATTTTTGTATTAATGTACGTAAAAGAAAGTCGTGTGGTGCCTACACCTCATTTTTTAGAATTATCACCAGATAATATTGGAATAGTTTAAAGAGCCTAATTAAAACTAACTGTGATTTATTTCTTTTAATAAAGAAAACTTAGTTTTCATTGGCATTTATTCATATTATTTGTCTCGTCAAGCACATAGTAACTTTAGACAAATTTCTAGGGAATAGAAAACTACTAAAACGTGAAGGATTTAGTTCTTCGAAATTCCACCGGATTACTTCTTTTTGTCTTATTAAAAAACAGCTTTTTTTGCAAATATTTCTGAAATTATTTTGCCCAAAAGTAGGTATTTGGAGCTGGAGTTGGAACATTTTTTGTAAATATAAAATTTCAAAATTTTGACCGAAAGTAACACTTTTACTCTTATTAGCGGTCTTTTTTTTGTAAATATCTTCCAGATTATGCATTCTATACAATTATAGTATTTAGAGCTGGATTTAGAATAATTTTTGTATAAAAAAAAATTGGAACGCATATACGTAAAAGAAAGTCGTGTGGTGTAACTGTAATTTATTTCTTTTAATAACGAAAACATAGTTTTCATTGGCATTCATATTATTTACTTACCTACTAATGACGTAACGTCAAGGTCAAAAAACCGGCACACATAATTCTAATTTAATATGAAATACATACTATGCTGTGCGAGTAACGTATTAGAAATTTTAGTTTCACTTCTGCTAAGATTCTGTGCTAGGTATATGATCAAATTTAAGTTAATTAATTTAAGTTTTTTGATCAAATAAAGTAAACTAGCATAAATTAATATTTATGTATTAATCGAATTTTATTTAGTATTTTTTTTTCTGAACAAAACATAAAAATAGTGGAAAAATCAGGTTTTCATATTTCGTCTCATAAATGCAATATTACTTTTTTCTTCCTCTGATGGTGTTAGATCGCCAGACATCTTGGCCAGTCGATGTCACATCTCGAATTGGTAAAATAACCAAAAAATTTGATTTTAGGTAAAGTGATTACTGATAGGATTTATAAAGCAGTGTTACCAGCTTCTTCAAAGTACGAACCAAGGATTTCTCAATGATAAAACAGTTTTTCAATCAATGATTTGCTTTTTTATGAATGTTAAATTGGGGTTTTCATACAAGCTATCAATTACTCGAACAATATGTTTCTTCCCCCGTTGCGTTGGTTGATTATTACACATTTAGCTCGCTTACTTGGCACGTTTTTGGATCCATAAATTGATTGACGTTTCCTTCGCGTATAAACAGATTCTTAGAACGTATTTTCTCGGGAAATTGGTATTAACCGCTTACGAAAACCATGCATCATGAAGTACAGCACAACAATACCGTTTTAAATTATATCCAAAAGGATGTCTGAATTGTTTAACATTGGAATGACATTGACCATTGTTATATATTAATTATAACTAATATACATTTTATGCTAATATCATTTCTTTATCATTATTTGGAGGCATTTTTATTTTGTATTATCTTCATAGTTTTTAGATTATAATGGCGAAAATTAGTTAATAAAGTAAAACCTGCATTGTTGCTCAGTCATGTGTCAATCCTAAAAGAATATTTTTAAAGAAGATTAATTTTAACATACTGTTCGTGTTCATAAATCATGTTTTACTGGTGACCTGTGTATTTATAACCATGGAATAAATTATTATTATTATTAATTATTTAATTAACGGTTTAAGAATAAACTCTGTATGTTGATTATTTGTTAGCGTCATGAGATTTTTCGCAGATGTCCACGTGTTTGACCAGGATAACGGCGGAATGATTAACGTTATCAATACCAGACTTTATTTAAAAGTATAATCTTCCTCCTGTAATCTGATTAGATTTTCAGTGAAATTGGTAGACCGGAAGTAGTAGTTACTTGCGTGAAAAAATTTACCATCTCGTCAACTACTAAGTTTAGAGAAATTCCTAAAGAATTCAAAAGTACAACTAAGAGTAAGTTTTAGAATATTTTATGAAAAAACAGTTTTTTTTTGCAAATATCTCTGAAATTATGCATTCTATACAAATTTTGTAGACCACAAAAGTATTTAGAGCTGGAGTTGGAAATATACAGAGTGAGTTATTAGTAGCCGCTTCTTCGACTGCTCGTTTGTGTTTTAAATAGAGGAAAAAACAATTAGTGGAAGATTCATGGTTGCTGGTGGCATGCACTGTAAAAATGCTTTAAGCCCTGACGCACTTCCGGTTCCACCGGAAATGCACGGAGCTTAATTTTTTTTAAATGACACCATAGTATGGATTTTCTAGTACTGCTTTAAATTGTCTATTCAACTCTTTTTTTCTTTTTCAAAATTGAGCCAATAGTTTTGGGAGTTACTAATTTTTTTTGAAAATATTTAACCAAAACACGTGTTCAGAAAAAAATCATTTTCTCATTGTTTTTAAAAGTAAAAACATAAACTTTGATGACGCTTGTAGCCAAGAAAATTTCTGCGTCATTTGGTATAAGTTGCACTCGATAATACCTTCCCGAAATTTTCACACACCAACAACCTTTTTTTTTTAATGATATTCCTAGTATTTGATTAAGTCATTTTGTTCCTTTTTGTATTCTCTCTCATTTTTGTCAATGTCCTATACCTGCCTTTTGTAATTTCTGAGATAATCACTATAGGAGCAATTAGCAGTCAATTAAGGAACTACGAGCGCTGTTGTTTTATGCACCCAAATATTTGTTCATCCAATGGAAGGCAGGAAAGGGGCCCGATTTCCTTAGTCAACTGTCAAACAAAGTATAGGTTAAATCCAACTATCCCAAAACTAATAATTTTATAGAATGAAGAGCATCGCATTTCAATTTTTTAATTTCGGCAATGTCCAGTTGAAGTATTTAATTTTTTACACTGTTGGTTAACAACGAAATACAATTTACGTATGTATATAAAAAATTTCAAAATTGAAACCGGAAGTTACTCTTCTACTCCCATGTTTATTAAGAGAATGAGAGAATATTTAAAACTTAATTTGGAATAACTTTTGTATTAAAAATCTGGAACACACAGTAGATAGTCGTGTGGTGTCCACACATCATTTTTTCTTAAGCTCGTGTAGAATTACATACCGTAGTCGACATATTTTAATTTCTGATACGAAAGTCGAAAGAGGAAAAGAGCGCGACGAATTAAACTAAAGATAAACATAAGCGAGGCTACCAAGACAGTACACTCGCGTGAGAGTCCTCCGACATCGACACTGCGTTGCTCTCCCACCACTGTTAGCAAACAGGCATCGCTGCATATTATAAGGTCATCATCTCCATGCGATAGAAGTGTCAACAGAAATTAAAATTTGACGACTACGGTATATACATACATATATTTTGGAGAGTCACTGTTTACCCACTTTGCTTTTTTAATTGTCGCAAGCTATTTAAATTTGCTAGAGAATTATATAATTATGCTGTTATTTTGTAGATTCGACCTTAGTAGTTAATTGATGCGCTCTACACGCAGCCTTCATTTCATTTTGCCGTCAAATATATCACACATATTGTTTATGAAACTATTTATGGATGTACTGTACTAAAATATTATTTATTATCTAGCATAAAACAACTTTAATGTAACCAAGTATTAGAAATAACTGACGTAGAAGATAATGAATGTTATTATTGATTACCTCCTTGAAATAAATGCAAGTCATTTCTGGATGATGATAGGGAGCGATTAATATTTACAGGAAAATATTTAAAAAGTAACGTTTCACACTGGCAACACCCTGGATGTGTTGAAATACAACAAATTATTACTAAGTATTAATTAACATGTTTTTGTATTCATTGTCATTAGAAAAATAATACAGTATTAGTATTAGGGATGCACCGGAATTCCGGCGGTACCACTAAATCCGGCCGATCCGGCCAGTTGGCCAGAACTACCGTTCCGGCCGGATCGCTTTCCGAATTTTCGGAACTTTTTGGAAATGTTTTAAATTTTTAATGTAATTTAAATTCAAATATATGCAAAAATAAAGAAAATTATTTTAAGGTTTTTTTTTAATTGGTGCCTACTTACCTATTGTTAAGTCGTTAATTAATCACAAATAATTTTTTTTTTGAACAAAATATATTTTCTTTCCAAAAATTACAAAACATAAATAGTAAATGAAAACATTATTAACAGCCAAATTCTAACAGCAAAAATAACAGCCAAATTCCCTGTCATAGATAAGTCTTATAAGATAAGTATACAGTTTACATGAAAAATTAGAGTGAGAAAAACTTAGTATTCATAATTTATTTTATTAAGATTATGGTGAATAAATAAGAGCTTTTCGGCATTTTCAGAGTTTAGCCTACACCTATTATCAACATATATATTACCAATTTCTGAAAATAGTCGCTCTGAATAGACACTAGTTGCTGGGCTTGATAGGAACTGCCTAACTAAGTTAATTAGATCAGGAAATTTTTCACGGTGCCTGCTCCACCACTCAACTGGATCTGCCTTTCTATCTATAATTGGCATTCCATAATAAGTATCAAGTTGATGGAGTATGTCATTTTTTAAACCAGATATAGAAGATGCAGACGCTGAAGCTGTTACAAAGTCATTGTAGCAGTTCCATAATGTAAAAGTGGAATTTGTTGATGAATCAGTTGTTTCATTTATTCTTGCTCGTTTCTGAATTGCAGCTAAAGGCTCATCATCTTTATCTTCGGTAGTAACACTAGTAACCCTTTCATCTTCTCGTGTTTCTGCTTCATCAGTGGTACTGCAAGTATCTTTTATTTTTCCCAAAAGAACTTTTTTAATCTCGTCACTTATTGAGTTACTTGAAAAAAAATAAGTTTTATATCGAGGATCTAAAATAGTAGATATTGTATAATAATTTTTAGATTCAACATCGGAGAATCTCTTATTTATTCCCGTAACCAGGCTTGCTGCTATTTTCAGTAAGGTAAATAGTTACACACCGTCGCAAATGAAGCAACCTTTCTAACATGTAGAAAGTGGAGTTCCACCGCGTTTGTACATCTTGTATAATTTTTTTCCGTTCCATATTTAGCTCTTGTTGTATTTCAATTAATTTACTGCATGCTAAAGAAGAATGATTAAAATGAGTTGCAATTCTGCGGGCAGTACTAATCATATCTGACACAGTTCTTTGAGATTGTAAACTGTCATTGATTATTAGTTGCAGTTTATGTATAAAACACCCCTCACTATTTATTTCTGCATCTTTACATCCTCTCACCATATTGGCTCCACTATCCCTCATCAATAAAAGAATTTTTTGTGTGTCAATAGCCCAACCGTTTGTCAAAGTTTCAAGTTTATCGGCTATTGCAAGTCCCGTATGACTGCCTGCAAATTTATCGCAACACAAAATAACATTTCGTTTGTCCCACTTTTCTGAACTCCAGTGGCCTGTAACACTAATGAAGCTTTCATTTGTATTCGAGCACGTCCAAATATCAGAAGTAAGAGAAATAAATGAAGCTTCACCCAGAACCTTTGAAATTTTTATCCTAACTCTATTATAAATGTCAGGGATTATTTTATCAGTTAAATATTTTCTGGAGGGGGGTTTATACTGAGGAGAAATAGTATTGAGTAATTGCTTAAAACCAGTATTTTCTACCAAGGAAAAAGGTTGGTTATCTAAATCATTTCTGCAATTTTATAGTGAATTCTTTCAGCTCTCTTGTCATTGATATCCCATGCTTTGTGAAGTTGTGTAAATTCAGTTAAAGTTGGTTGTCTGGTCTCGACTGAGCCTGTAGCTGCAGATGTAGATGCGGAACCGAGTGCAGAACTCTTGTTTTCTACGAAATAAATTAAAACTTTATTATATGCGGTCTAAAAGCTAATATTTATTTTACTTCCAATTTGATTCAATCAAGTAATCAATCAAGCTATCGTAAATCATGAAGTAAAATTTTCATTAAGACAGGACCAAAAAAATTTGAAATCAGACTAATCAAATCACTAGACACAATTTCAAGTCAAAAAATTTTATCTATTGAGTCCGATAAATAAGCGACAAAAAAGTATAACATTCAACAAACAAAGCTACAAACCCAATCCTTTATCCCAACAAAAAAATATAGATATAAATATATTGTACCTTTTCATCTAAAGTTATTTGAAAATTCTTCAGGATGATGCCGCTTCAAATGTATTATTAACGGGCTTGTAGATGCCGATTTACCAAAGCCTCCCCTCGAAACCACCATTTGACACAAATTGCAGGTAGCTTTGTTTTTGTCTTCTTTAAGGACATCAAAAAATTGCCAAACTTTTGACATTTTGACGATCTGTATTAAAGAAAGACAGCAATTAGTTGAATTAGTTTATTTAAAAAAAAAACAGGCCATTTTATATCTATGTAATTATAATTATTGATTTTTTTACTTACTTAAATACACGACACAACACTAAAAATCTCGAACACAAAACACAAAATTCTCAGAAACTTAAAACGTGAACACCAGCAGACATAAATACAAAATGCAAAGAGGGATTTTCTGTGAGCAAATGAATAATGAAATGACCTGCAGCCCTGTGCCTTTGCTTATGATTAGCAGGCGTCTGGGATTTCCCGACTTTCGCGTCTGTGATTCCCCGACTTTCGCGTCTGGGATGCCCCGACTTTCGACCAGATATATTTTGTAATTGGTCAACAGTGAAGGGTGTGCGTGTTTCCTTGCCTATGATAGACCGTTGGCTGTGGTTCCCCGACTTGTTTTTAATTTTTTTATTATTGACAGGTGGCTGCTATTCTCCAATTGAATGAGTAGAATTGTTTTAATTTTGTTAATGCTGATTAAAAATTAATATTTAAATAAACAGTAATTTCTATCTATACTCCATTCAGTCTAAGAATAAAGTAGATGGCGCTACAATATGAGCACAGTTTACACACGATGAACTTTGTAGTTTGAAAACAAGTAAAACATATGTTTACTGTCAGATGGATAGCAGGGATATACATATCTGATATCATTATATTTTGACATTTACGTACATTTTTATACAAGTTGGTAACTCATTCCTCAAGAAAAAGGAATGCACATGTCGTCTAATTGTACTTTTTTGTGCTTCATCCAATTTATTGTAAGTATGACGATAATTTCTTTTTCTTGGAGGAGAAATTGGAACTCCATATAATTCCATTTCTTTAATAATGCAGTACATTGTATTCCTATTAATACCCACTTCCTCTGCTGTTTGATTGACTGCAGCTGTTTTAGACATATTGTTTTTATCCTTAATGTACACATTATAAGCCATTTGCCTTTGTCCAGATCTTATGTGTTTCCCTTTACGATTTTTTGAAGGACCTGGTAAAACTGCTTCCGCCATACTATAGAATATTAGCGATTACGAAAAGAAAGTTAACGAAATTGATAAAATACCTTAACAAATGAATATTTCACTTGCGAGTTCTAAGAAGAACTATTTTTTAAGAATATTAACAACAAATAACTATGTAAAATACGGAAATCGACAAAATCTTTGAACAAAACTGTCAGTAAACAAATTTTTGACAGAACGAGCTAAATGCGATTATTTTGCCGGTGTAAATGCACACTCGATTTCAACCAATCACAAACGTTTATTTTAAGCCCTATCTTTCCCAATGCTTTATTCTTAGACTGAATGGAGTATAGGTAAAATTAATAGTAATAAACACTCTGCATACTGTAGCTAGTTTTAAAAAAAGTAAAAAAAATCAGCCTCAATATTTTCAATGTTTTACGTATAAAAATAGGCATGCACATACATTTCAAATTTAGGTCCCGATCCGGCCGGAATTCCGGCGATCCGGGTCCGCCGGTGCACCGGATCGGCAAAATACCCGATCCGGTGCATCCCTAATTAGTATACCTATCCATGCTTCTAATATCTATATGGTTGTTTTCTGCACTTGTAAGGCATTGCAAGGATTCCGACATAAGCACATTTTCTTCTTCTGGGGGGGGTTCGTGTTAAGTCGAAGCTTTTTACAACTATTTTGGATGAGGTTTATCTGATTGTTAGTTGTGAGCTAAATGTAGCTGCTTTCGGCGTCTCATGAGAATGCTAGCTTGTGGCGTTTGTGTTTCCAAATTGTCGCTGGATCGTAGTTAAAGGTTTGGGATATGCTGAGATTTGTGGATTTGTGTGATTTTCCAACTTACTATGAAATTCTCCGGCCATTTCTGTGATGAGAATTTCGAGTGTGGTGATTTCTGCTTCGGAGTGTAGTTGGACATTTCTCATGTATACCATGGAGCACGATAAATCATTTTCAGCTTAACGTTCTGAATGGTTAGGAGATTGCGAATGTTATATCAGGTGGAGTTTATCCATATGGGGGCTGCGTATGTCATGATTGGACGGATGATTTGGTGTAGACTCTGAACTTGAGAGAAGGGGATAGGGGGAGCTGTATCTGCCTAGAAGTGGCCGCACTCTTCCTCTTGTGGATTTGGCTTTTTTGACTGTATTGTGCTTGTGGATGTTGTAAACTAGTCTGATATCGAGCGTGACTCGAATGTATTTGATGTGAGGTGACCAGGGGATTAGCTCATGATTGATATAGAGTTGCCCTACTATAGGATTCGATTTTTTTCTTCTAAAAGCGATGGCCTGAGATTTTCGCTGTTGATTTTTATTCTCCAGTTGTTGCACCAAGTTATTAGCCTATAGAGAGAGGTCTGAAGATGCGTGATGTCATAACAGTGTTGACAAATTACATTGCTTTGAGCAAGCTGTTGTTTGTAAATAGTTTGTTAGGTTAGGTTGTTACAAAGCGTATTATTGTGTTTTTTTATCAGACCTTATCTCAGAATAAGAAAGAGTGCTTCAAATATCCCACTAGGACCCGGAACACAATTTATTTACTGAACAATTCGATTTGTCAACAAATTAAAATTTTATTATTTGTTTTAGGTAGTTTACGGAATTAATGTTTATAAATAATGATTGAATACATGGGGCTTTTTGGATTAATATATCAGATCTACTCAAATTTAAAATTAAACGTGATGTGTGACATAACCAATTCTGGAAAACTCGAGCTTTTCAAGATATTTTCTTTCCAGTATAAAAGGAAAATATGTTAATATCATAAAATATATTGATATTCCTATCTAATTTGATATTAAAATTAGTCAAAATATAAACTGAATTGTAAATTTATTTTGGAAGTATTTCAAACAACAGAAACTATAAATATACCAAAAATTGCTCGTAAATTAGTCTGATCCACTTGTGTCAGGCAATAATAAAATTACTTCCGAATTCTTGAAGTAGTTAGTGTCTTTTTATATATCACTTTTTCAAACATATTTTAAATATTTGTAATCTAGTAAAATTATTCAAAGAAATAAATACAAAGCACAGTAGTTAGTTAAGCTTCTGTTTATTTTATTTCTTTTATTCCAAACGGTTGTTTTCCACCTAGGTTATTTTCCTGTTATTGTTATCATTTTGTAGACTCACAATCATTGCAACATGATTACAAGGAAGATAAGCGGTTATATCTACGTGTTTCCTCTTTGAATATGCAATTTTTTTATTTGATGTTCTCATAAAATGTATTACTCATTTTTTTAAATTTAATTCAAAATAAAATTACATCAAATTCTATGAAAAATTTATATAATTTTCATGTTAGCCCATAACGTTTTGATTTTGACTATTAGCCATACATTAGCTATAAGCAAGTAAAATTATTGAAAGAAACGCCGAAAAATACATAATACAATACATAGTTTGTTAATACGCGTCTGTCTAATTTGATTTCTTGTCCAGTAATGAGGAATGCTATCAGATTTAATTTTTCTTTCCGCGTGTGTCAGAATACTTTCTATACATGATTATTCTTACTAAGGTTTAAACCACTGTTTTAATGGTAAAGTTGAGACCAAATATTCACTTCTGACTCTTTTATATGAACTTGGAGGTGATTCATTTGTATAATTACAATGCTATAAATTGATTTAATTTTAACTAACTTATACTTTAATAGAAACTAGAAGTGTGTATTGAAATTTCTTAATTTTCAAAACTGTAAAGTAAATTAAAGTTGATTCTAATATTATGGTCTTTAAAATGCAATTTGCAATTAGATCCAATGTACAATGTTGTAACATTCGTTTTCTATTTGAAACTTAATATGGAGTTAAGGCAAATTCCAACATTCTCTCTCATTGGTATGTATTTACATACATTCATTCGCGCATTTGTTTATTAAAACTTTTGTACTATTCTAGACTGATATCGGAGTAAATTTACACTCATCAGAATATTAAAGCCATTGTGAAAGTTCGCGAAATCGAAGTGGATTTAATCCTTATACACTATAAAGATACCTTTCTCGGCAAACAGCCATTGTATTGTAACTAGGTTCGAATTAAAACTATTTATTTATTTAAAAACATATATGTATTAATAAAAACTAAAAACACTCATAATAACAATAATAAAATAATAAAAACCACAACATATGCGATTATACTTGAAAGACGAAGAAAACTGATTATGAAATGTATAACCTTTAAAAACGCATTAAAAGAATGTGATATACAACTGTATTGTATATTATATATAAGATAATAAATATTGCCTTTTGATTATTGTTTTTTCTACAGAATCTAAGAAATTAAAAAAGTATGATTAGGATATTGAATATTTAAAAAAAAAATTCGAATGCCGCATCAAATGATCCCCTAGTACTAAATATTAGTGGTGTTGCAAATGTAACTATTCGTTACTAAAGTATTCGTTACTCTATAAGATCCGAAGTAACGAATACTGGTTTCAAATAATCGTGACTTTTTCAAACAGTTACTCTCATAATATATAACTTTTAGAATACATTCTTGTTCCAAATATTTTATTAAAAAATATAATTTAGAGTAAATAACAAAATATTTAAATTTAACCAATTATAATTAGTATTACTTGTATTTGTGTATGTCGTATGTCGATTTCCTTATAAAAGTTTTGTTTAAACTTAGTGTATTGACTGAGGCAATGTAAAATTAATTTTGGGCCATGTGCTACAGTATACATTTATTTGTGTGATTTTTTGACATTCTACTTTTAGAGTTGGAATGTTTTGGGCGATACTTTTAACGAAATTCATTTATTTAACGTAATATACAGGGCTACCGCTAAATAGGTACACTGAGAAAAATGATATTGTTCAGTCAATAGTTTTTAGACTTTTCACCTTTTACACATTGACTGAACCAACAAAATATTGAGAGAACAAATAATCTATTCAGACAACCAGAAGCAAACTAATGAACCAATTACTTTAAATTTGTTATTGCCAGTATTGTTGATTCAACATTTTTGCTCATAGACTGAGATTCAATCATTCGCAGCTTTTGATCGAACACTGTAAATTGTTCTTCAAATAAATTGACAGTGTCGCGTTAGCAACGCGACATTCTTTTCAGAAAATATATATCGTATTTAAAGTACACATGCACTTGTATAAGAGACGCAGTCATCCGAACAATTTTTTGTTCGTACTTCGGTGCAGCAAAAAACGGTTAGTGGTGGTAAACCGTATTAAATGTATATACATGGCATCGATATAATATCTATGCCCAAATTTTAGTGTGCATATTGTCTTCCCTGAATGAACGTTGTATCACAGAATTATCTGTCTTGTTTTTTCCAGTTTTTATTAGAAGGTGAGTCTTACTAATTTACATTACTAAATATCACTAATTAAGTGTAATATATTTAGGTACTTAGAATATGGAGAAACTATTAAATAAATGGGGATTCGGCGAATACGTCGCAGTATTTGAAGGTTAGTTTTATTTCAATGTCTTTCTTCGTAATTCTCATAGTTAGGTAGTATATTTTTCAATTAGACCTAAGTATTGCACAACGTAAGCTATACGTAATACCTGTACATCTTTTTTGATATAAAAATGTAATTACTAATTGATTTCATGTACCTATTCAATAGAAATGAAATGATTAATTTACCATCAATCAATGGCTTTCTCTCCGTGTAAACATTTAGAATAATACTTCGTTTTCGTTAATAGTACTTATAAAGTAATGCAACTGTGTAGGTAGGTAACTATCCTACATTGTATTTAACATACAGTGGTTGAAATATTCGTGTACCTACTTTTTTATGTACGAAAAATTGATCCACGTATTTATGAATGTGGTTAATAAGTTTAGATGCTAAATGAAAATTGTCTAAATTTTGTTCACGTTAACTTTTCTTTATATAGAGTGGTTCTCAGAATATAACAAAATAGAAAAATTTGTATATTTTACATAAATTTGTAATTATGTTCTATCAACTCTCTAGTTTGTATTTTAAAGGAATGTTGTTTGTCAATATGGTGTTTCCTAAACCAGTATTATTTTGTAATATTTTTATTGTTAAAATTATGTAGGTATGTTTCTGTATGCTAGCATTTTGTTATTTGATTCCTTTAAATCTTCTGAAAGACATTTTCTTAGTGGAATTATGTATAGTTGCGGCAAAAAAAATGTTCGGGTCCCAAGACCAGCGATATAGACCCTGGCCCACTGTAGTAATCCCAGAATATTTCCCACTAAATTTTCACATAAAATAAAGAGAGATTTTATTTTTTTGTTTACGTGTAAACACGTATTAGTATATATTGTTTGAAGAATAAAAGACATCTTCCATATAGAATCAAAAAAAAAATTGCACAAGGAATCTTTTCAGTGGTGATGCATTTAAAGGAATTCTAATTCTTATTAAGTTTTTAAATGATATAATAAAAAATGTTTATTTACATAATATTCCAAATCCCATTGTAAATGCGAGATGTAAACAACGGAAATAGTGTTGTCAGGTTAAAAAATGTGAGGGTGCAGATATAGTAATATAATCAAGAATTTTGAATGAAATTATCAACAAAATCTCTTATTTTTTTTGTATCTATTTTAAAATAAATAAAATATTTAAAAAATAACAACCATTATATTCTTTTATTTTTCTAATTCTGCTAATGTTAAAACACATTCAAAACATCCTGAAATTACACATTTTTTGCTAAAGAATTATTGCAATTATATTCTTCACAATCGACACTGATATTGTTAATTATCGAAATTTAATTGTAAACATTTTACCGCTGGAAATATTTGAATTTACGTCTCAGAGGCTTGTCGGACTCTTCGAACTAACCAACTGCTTCACACTGAAGACATACCTACGAATCATTTTGCAATTTTAGCATTTTTAACGTCCTAAATTATGATAAAAAGAAATGTTCGAATTTTAGTACATATTTATACACCGTGTCTCAAGGAAGTGGGGTATTTTAAAAGATTAAGGAGTTGGCCATTTTAGTTTGATATCTTAATACGAGGTTAATTTTAATGGAACTGCATGTGTTATTTCATTATGAATTGCGCATGTTATATATGCAGTTATAAAATAGATGTTACTAAGAATTGGAATCTACTTTAGAAAAACTTGAAACTAGTTTAGTTCAATAATATTGTTAAAATCGTGAATGCATATGTATATAAATGAATTTATTTTTCACGAAGAACACGAAATAGATATTGAAGCCCTCAAAGAACTAGATAAGCAGTCAATACTACAATTGATCCCTAAAATTGGACCAAGAGTAAAATTTGTACGGAAATTAGAACAATTCAAAAGATATGATAATGAAAGGGACCTTACCAATGAATCGGATACATCTGTGGAAGTATAGAATTCAGATTCTGTTCTTCTATCATAACTTGTTTAAATTACGCTTAACTTTTTTCAGACGTCGGTAAGTCATAGTGATGGCAACGAAGATGATTTAATAAATACAGAAGCCGGAGAAGCGTTTGATAAAGCAACAAGTCGAACAAACGCTTTTTTAGGATTAGAAAATTTCGAAAAAGCTGTAAGACCGGTTTATAATTTATGCATTGAAGAATTCCTAAGTGCAATCACAGCTGGCAAATTTGTTCTGCAGTCGTATAAGCGGGACAAATGTTTAAATAGAAAAACTAGGGGAATTTTGGTGGACTTGTTAGTAAATGGAGCTTTATCCAAATGTAATGGGTAAGTAATATTAAAAGTTAACCTGATATTTAGTTCATTATATTGATTTGCAATTAGGCGACTGCTACCCCTTGACTTTGAAATCTTAGCGGATAAAATTTGTCAAGAATTTCCTTGCGAACAGAGAAGCACTTATTATGTTCCGAGAAAAATCGGAAAATTTAGTCCAACAGGAAAGCCTATCAATCCTAAAGGAAAATTAGTTGATAAATACAGAAACCTGTCCCGCTTACTACATTATTATGGGAAAGAAAACAGTACAGACGCCGAAGTTGGAAACACAGTCACAGGTAAGACTATAAAAATGTTGGTATTTGTATTGGTTACATATAATCTAAGTGATAGTTACAGACGAAATGCAACAAAGCGCTTTATGGCTAAAATACAATAGAGATCCCTTAGACGAAGTTACAGAGAATTGGACAAAAACATTTGAGTTGAGAAAGAAAGCAACGTTTAATACAGTTGAAGAATTTTTAAATGAATGGCCTATTTTAAGACAAAATAGCTATTGTAATCAATTGGTAAGGTTATTGTTTATCAATATTTTTTTCAAATGAAAAAATTGTTCTAAGATGATTAATTTGGAGTATTTGTCTGATGTATTACTACAGCGTTAGTTATGTTCAGCAACTATAGTTGTCCAATTTAACAAAATGAAAAAGAAATAACATGTACACTTACCAATAAAAGTTCAGCAACTTTGAAGCTGTACTAATAATTATTATTACGTAAGGCATAAGCTTTACAAAATCGTTACTATATTGTTTATTAGACACCGCGCATGTTTGAGTATGAATATTACAAAATTATCTGTTTCACATATACCTATATTTCTTTTGTAGGTTGAATATGATTTTGAAATTATGTTTCCAAACCGTGGACAAAATTTATATAAAATGTGGGATGTGTTTTTTTCAAGTCTGTATGAAATACAAACGAACATAGTAGATAAATCTACTAATGAGTTAATTAATTCTATATCTGACAACATTAACGAAGGTATATTTTGCTTACGTATACAGTGTGCAATATGTGAGAGTACTTGTATTATAGATAGTAAATGTGCCATTCAGATACACGCTATGTCAGCGCTATTTCCTCCCCGTGGAAGAGTTAAAAATCCAATGAAAAAGTTATACTGGAAACCGAGTATACAAGAATGCCAACAATCAATTATCAATTTAGTAACAGTATGTATACCTATATAATCATTATATAATTTACATTTTCCTATTGAATATATATATATATATATATATATATATATAGGAAGAGAAATAAGTAGTAAGATTCATGGTTGCTTCATATTCTAAAAATACTTTACGGTTACAACAGAAATGCATGAAATTTAATTTTTTTAAATGACTCATTCTATATATTTTTAGATTTTCTAGTACTGTTCTAAATTGTCTGTTTAACTGCTTGTTCTTTTTCAAAATTGAGCCATTAGTTTTTGGGTTATTAATTTTTTTTTGTAAATTTTTGACGAAAACACGTCGAACATTTTATCATTGTTTTCAAAAGTAAAAACATTAATTTTGGTGAAAATTCTGCATCATTTGGTATAAGTTCCTCTCGACAATATCTCAAAAAACTTTGTTTTTTCAAAGCTTACTTCCTGAAATTTTCATATACCAAAAACTTATTTTCAATAAAATACTGGGTGTTCCATTAAAAAAAATTAGAAAGAATGTAGAAATTATCAATTTCTACATTTTTTTACATTTACATCATATAGGCAAATAATTTTAATATATATATATTATAATTGGTTGACATTCTTGGTTCGTTAGATTATAAAACAATTGTTTTACATATATTGTTTATATCCTGTAAAGTAATACTAATTATTCTTTTGATAGATACCTGGAGAAATTGAAAATTTTGTGAAACAGTTCCCAATGACATCTCGAGGCAAAAGCACTGTCCAACCTTACATAATAGTACAAGGAGCACGATTGCACGAAGTTCTCAATTCCTACGTTGTGGTTAACGAGGTCATATATAAACAAACAACCGTTTTGCAAAGTTTGGACTTCTTATTTAAAATATATCAGGTTTTCCACGCTGAATATCCTGCCGCATCAGAGCATCTGTGGCACTTGCTACAGCGGGTGGTATATGGTATAAAAACACAATGGGATAAGGATATCCCCTATGTTGTAGGTTTAGAAACAGATATCTGTCGGAAAATGTCAGAAATTAAGAACTAATAATTTTGACTTATGAAAAATGTTTTTGTGTCCATTCTGTATGAAGGATTTTTTAAACCTAGAATTATTTTCTGTTCACGTGAAAATCCGCCATAAATATTTTACTAATAATTTTCAATGTAAACAAATAGGATGTGTCAGAACATTTTCTTCATTCCGTTGTTTTAAGAAACACTTGCTTTTAAAACATACTAATGGAAATAAGACAATTTTACCTAGTACAGCAAGTAATGTTAACAAGAGCAATACTAACATGGAAGAAAATTCATTCACACTAACCACTAATAACATAATTGACCCAAAAGTATCAATAGAAAGTATTGAGGAATGTATTTCGAAGTCTGCTCTTACCTTTATTTTGCAATTGTATGGTAAATATAATTTACCACGCTCTGTTGCACACAATATTACTCAAAATATATCAAAAATGTTTTCGAACGCGTTATGTTTTCTTAATAGAATGGATGAAGGCGATTATAAAGAAATTTCAAATATTATTCAAATGTTCAGTGAACCATTTAATAAAATGAGTTCTGAATATCGAAGTATACAATTTTTAAGGGAAGTTGGTGCATTTATAGAACCAGAAAAAATAATTGTAGGTCAAAGAAATAATGATAGAAAGATCAAAGGAGTGACAGCACTGGAATTAACAGACTGTTATGTATATTATGTGCCCATTCATAAAACATTAAAATCATTTTTTGAAATTGATGGAATCTATGACACAATTTTAAAATTTACGTTACAATCAAATAATGGAACGATCTCAAATATAGTACAGAGCGAATTATGGAAGGGTAAGGTTCAAAATCACTCTCATCAAATCATATTTCCTCTAGTGATATATTTTGACGATTTTGAAGTCTGTAATCCATTAGGGAGCCATAAAGGAGTACATAAGTTGGGTGCTGTATATTTTACAGTGGCTAGCTTACCTCCTGATGTTTCTTCAAAATTAGAAAACATTTTTATAGCTCAACTACACTATACTGAAGATCATAAAAAATTTGGAAATGCTGCAATATTTCACCACATTATTAATGAGTGTAAAAGTATTGAGAAAAATGGGATAAAAATTAAAATTGGTAATGAGGAAATTCAAATATTTTTCTCTGTAATTTTAATATTAGGCGATAATCTGGGTTTAAATTATATTCTAGGTTTTACAGAGAGTTTTGCATCAAACAATTTTTGTAGATTTTGTTATTGTGACAAAACGGCCTCACAAACGCAAACAATTGAGAATTCTGAACTGTCACGTTCTTATGAGAGGTACATTCACGATGTCGTTAATAGTACAGGCGGAATTAAAGAAGAATGTGTTTTCAATAATTTGTCAAATTATCATGTAACTAACAATTTGTCTTGCGATTTAATGCATGATGTGTACGAAGGCATTTGTAGATATGAATTAACTAGTATACTTAACCGTTTTGTTTATGAAGATAAGTATTTTAGCTTAGAACTTTTAAATAATAGAATACGTTATTTCGATTTCAACGCATGTGAAAATAAGCCTCCCCTTCTGTCACGGTCTCATCTACAAAATTCTATAATGTTTTCGGCCGCAGAAATGAAATATTTTGTGAAGTATTTACCTTTAATTATAGGTGATCTTGTTCCACTTGATAATCCGTATTGGGAATTGTATTTGTCCTTACGAGAAATCCTTGACATTATTGAGTCAAAATCAGTACTTTTAGACTACGGAGATTTATTGCAAACTTTAATCGATGAACATCATAAATTGTACATCACATACGTAGGTTCACTAAAGCCAAAACATCACATACTTTTACATTACCCTAAAATATTAAAGCTAGTAGGTCCATTAACGAGGATTTCATCAATGAGATTTGAAGGAAAACATCACCATTTAAAATCTTATGCCAATGTAGTAGCATCCAGGAAAAATATACCATACACTCTATTACTTAAACATCAATTATTATTTTCCGAAAGGCTATTAACACAACGCGGACTTGATAATGAAGTTGAATATGGTGGAAATGATATAAACTTTTTTAAGTGTAAACGTAACTATGAATATGTTTTATCTAAAATACATAATTTCACTTTATGCGGGTCTGCCTTAAATTGGATAACAGTAAATGGAATTAAATATACGCGCAACCAGATAATAGTGGTAAAGTATGAAGATTTTATCCCCATATTTGGGAAGATTGTGTCCATTATACTATATCAAGATATTACAGTTTTTTTTTTACTGCAACTTTATGGTACTCTGTTTTTTGAAAAACATTATTACTCCTACAAGGTCATTGAAAGTAATGAGTTACTTTTACTTCGATATGATGAACTCACTGACATGAAATTATATCAATGTCACTACCACATTCATGGTGATCTGTATATTACACTGTAATGTACCTAGCAAGGCAAAACTGTATTATTGTATTTATTTAATAACTTATAATAATAGAAATTGAGTTAATATTGTTCAGCTTTCGTATATTTTAATAAAGTTTTTCTTGTTCTAAATTTAGTGTTTTATTATATGCATTCTGATAGATTTTATGGCGATATAAATAATAATTAAGAATCCTCGTTATAAGCTATAACATTTACTGCATTCTTAACTTATGCTTTATTAAATATAAATAGTTGATCAGGAAGACTGGGACGCAGCAATCACTTTATGTACGTTTATGATCAATGTTTTTATTTGACACAGAATGTGAATGTTGCAAAAACGATTTCCAACTCATGATTTTTGTTTGGAATGAAGACATTGTCTGAAACGTACGCATTCGGTGCGTAAGGGTGATTACTATGGTATTATTAAGTTTTTGTGGACAATTTAGCAAATCACGCAGGTCTCTACAATTATTTTCTTGAAGCTTTAGGAGCTATTTATTGCTACTTTCAATTTATATTTATCCCATGAACTTAAGGGAAGTATAAGAAGTTTTCCATACTTGCTAGATCTATTTCACATGTTGATGTGTCAGAAAAATTTTAATAAACTTCACCTTCAGCATTAACAATTTGAAATAGATGTACCTACTTATCATCTGGAAGACTCCTTATACTTAGCTTAAGTTCATGCGTAATTATAAATTTGAAGTAGCCATCAATAGTTCCAAAATATCAAGAAAATAAATATAGAGAGCTGTGTCATTGGGTCAATGATCTACCAGCAACTATTCAAAACATACTTATTTGTTGAAACAATGCTAATCAACATGTTAACACAAACGTTTTTTGTTTTTAAGTCAATGCTTAGCGGCAGGTAAGTAAAATAAATTAAACTATTGGCATTACAATAATACACTGCTGAATGAACATGTACAACACATTCGATCGATCAAGCATATGTACCAACCCAAATCGATGTACATACTGAATTGATAGTTTAAAGAAGTTCAAATAATGTTCTATACAATATTATATCAAACACGCATAATCATTGATTCAATAACTTAAACTTGACAAACCATACGTTTTGATTCAAAATTCTGAAGTGATTGCTCACCGGGAACCAGCGAAAACTATTGAGTCAACTAGAAATTGGTTGACTGAACATTTTATTTCTCTCAGTGTACCAGGCTATGCAAATCTGAAGAATACGTATAAATGTCTAACTGAAAATCAAAAAAGAAATTTATTTGTAACTCATGAAAAATTACTAAATTTTTAGGGCCAAAATGTAGTTAAAGTCGGTTCATAACTTTGTTTATCCTATACCCATTCACGTAAATACCACTAGTAATTCCGGTTTAAAATTCTTCCAAAAAAACGTTAAAATGCAAATAGTTACAACCTTTGAGAATGAATGGCAATTGAAATGATTTTCTATGGCGATGTTTTTTTTGTGAATAGCACGCCTTATGTGGAAAAGGTCGACAACCTCCGGGCATTACCATGTTTTTTTTGCCGTTAAATAGAAGTATATTATTTTGAAATTTAAATTCCTCTATATGGAAAATATTATGTTTGCATATTAACTGCGACAGGCTCGGACTCGAGGAAAGGAAAATCAATTTCTCGTCACTGCGTGCACATTGGAACGCGATTTTTTTTGTACTGGCATTACTCATATTTTCTTTCACCCCCCTTTTTTTTGTAATGACGCTATTTAAAACTAACCCTGTATATTAAAATTAGAACATTTTGTTTGTACCATATATGAATTATACATATTCCCACACCGCATATTTTAATTAGTACTCGGTAACTACTAAAAAGTAACGGATATTGAATTTGAAAGTAACGAATAGTTACAAGTACTGGAAAAGTAACTGAATCCAACATCACTACTAAATATTAGTTGCCAACTTTGCTCATTAAACTTACCTACTTCCTGCTTTAGGTCATATCTGGTATTGATGTCATTCCCATAAATGGTATATTAAATTTATTGCCAATATAAATAGGTCACATTTCTCATAAGTCTTCTAGAATTCAAAGCCAGAGTTGATGCTATTCCTTAAACCATGCATTTTCATATAGCACAATTAAGAAAAGTATATTAACAAAAATATATTTATGTATTACCTATAAATACTTCAATTTAAATTGCCATAGTGATATATAAGTTTTGGTAAACAGCCCCAGATATGTATTTTTTACTTTAACTCGAGCATTTTCTTAAAATAAGCAGAAATAAAATAAAAAACTGAATGGAAAATGACTATCTACTCATGTTATATAAATACAACCAATATGCGTATGCTGTAGAAAGTATAGTATTCTAGTCGCATGTAATGGTTATTACTCATTTGGAAGTTCACATGAGAAGTAGCCTACCATTATAGGATCGTTGAATAATAATTACTATTATTCTCATATTCTTATTAAATAAATAAATACAATATTGTGAAAACACAAAATAGTTTTATAAAAGTATATATCTAGGAAAAATAATCATTCTTTTTTATATTTTTGTATTAATTGATAATAAAACAAATACCGCTTACAAATCTGGGATAACTTTACTTATAGTGTTTTTCTTTTGTTTTTAGATGAATGTGCGGGTGACCACCATGGATGCCGAGTTGGAGTTTGCTATCCAGCAAACTACCACGGGCAAACAACTGTTCGACCAGGTAGTGAAAACGATAGGACTAAGGGAAGTTTGGTTTTTCGGCCTACAATACACAGACTCCAAAGGTGATCTCACATGGATTAAATTGTACAAAAAGGTAAGTCTTTAGAAAAGATTTCAATACTAGATGTAGGCTGCTAGAATAGAAGTTGTGCTAATTAAAACAGCAAACTTTATATACAAATTTATTATACGTTCATATTAGACCTATTATTTTTTTAATATACACATTTTAAATAGCGAAATTCATTCAATCGTCTAAAATTAAGAGAGAAAGTAGGGTGCGTAAAGTTAGCCCCCCTTTTTTCGAAGATCGAATATCTGGCTCTCGTTACAGATTGTTCTAGAATTGTTCTTTGAACAATTCTGGAACAATTTAGAACATCCTGGAATAATTTTACCTATTATCTCGACAAATTAAGATTTTTCTTTGAAATACTTTGTAGCTGCATATTTACAACAAGCCTAGAAGAAATTAGAATAAACGTCAGAATTTCAATTTTGGAAAAAGGGGGGGTTGGCGGAAATATTTTTTTTGCCATTTTCTCGATCGATTATGAATGCTTTTTTGAAATATTTTGGAACAATTTAGAGCAAATCTAGAACAACCTGGAACAATTGTCAGAATTTAGATGTTCGCAATAAGGGAGCTGTGAAAAATTCTTTTTTGCCTATTATCTCGGGCAATTATGATTTTTGCTTTGAAATACCTAGAATAACCGTCAGAATTTCAAAGTTGTTTTTCGCAAGTTTCTCGGCCGATTATACCTTTTTTTTTTTTTGAAATAACCGTCAGAATTTGGATTTTCGAAAAAAGGGGGCTTACTTCACACACCCAAGAAACTAATAATATGGAAACTTCTATTCACTCAATGAATTTAGGAAACTGGTTTAAATTTATTCATTACTCAATATGTTTATATTTAATTATATTTAAATAGTTTACCACAAAAGTAATTCAAACCAGTTTTGACAATTCTTGAGATTTAAAAAAAATTACTTACTACAGGAATTTTTAATGGTATTTATAACACTAAAAGATGTACGAAGGAAGAGCTATCCACATCACCACTTCATTTATTATGTTATTTATAATTATAAATGCTTAAAGCAGAATACAAAGGTGAACTGTCAACTTTATCATTTAGACACTTATATTTTCCAAAACAAGTAGGTACTTACACAGAATAACAACATTTAACAAATGAAACAGATTTAATGTCCTGTGTACGTGCATCAATGACTTAATAAACAATAAGTCGGTAAAATGAGTTACTCACTTCGTTATTACAGTAATTGCTTATATAAGTTTTATATTATATTATTACCACTTCAAAGGTTTAAAAATAAATTAGGTCTCCTTAATTTTTTGGTGCTTGTTTACCAAGGTACATCACATATTTATAATTTTTGACAAAAATAAGCAATATTTTGTTTTAGTTGGTAAAAGATTATTACTGCATATTATTTATAAAATCAAAATATGGTACTTAACTTGAATCAACTAATCATGCTGTTCTAAAATACATATAGGGAAATTACTGTCAAATAGTTTCTCATCATCTCACGATATCTAATTTCCACGCAATATAATTTCAATGCACTATTGGCTACTATTTTTCTATTTGTTTCAATCTATTTAATTAAGTTCAAGATCGCGTGCGTTATATATAAAGCAGTGTCTAAGATTTATTACTATTATTTTCGATACTTCTTTAATTGATGAACACATGCAATAAGCCGGGTTATTTAGCGTTTTCATTGTCGAATATATACCTATACGATATTATAAATACATATATGGTCTGTCATTTGCCGTTAGCGTGCGTAATCATCAATTTTGTTATGTAACAGTTGTAAACATACACGTCCCGGCATCAACACATTAAAAGTAGAAGTAGTAATATGGTATTTCTAAAAATAAATTTTTATGCCCAGATACACACTACTTGCACAGTCCAGCAACCAATACGGTAGTATTTATTTATGAGGAGTCGATTAAATTGAATTAACGTGAATGTATTGATTTGTCATGCACAATTATTTCTGTACATGTTAGAAGTTGACCTATTTACGTAGTCTGAATTGCTGTTAGATTACTATAATATCGTTAATACAGTAACGTCATATATAAATATATTAATATTAACGTTATTATTGCAAAGATAAAAATATGGGAAAACAAGAAGTTATATATGCAAGGAACCATGTCCTGGCTCTAATCATGATTAACCAAAAAAAAAAAGGTTATCTTATGAAAAAGGTTAAAATCTTAAAACAGGGCTTTTTTGTTTTCCACTTTCCCAAAAACAATTTAAAGCTCTTTTTAGCCGTCGCATTGTTTGAGAAAAACTGGCTGAATTACGATTACAGATTGTGCCTCAACCCTATTTACAGGATATAGATGAGGAAGTTATTGCAGAAATACAAAGGGCAAGTTTACCAATTATTGTCCCTAGTATAGATCCAATAGTGGGTGGAGACTATTGGCTCAAAATCTGAAACAAAATGCAAAGGAGAAGTCCCTTACTGCAAAAATTAAAAAGATATAAAAAAAAATCTATATGCGTATTTCGGCAACTAAGTTGACATCTTCAGTAGGAACCTGTAGAAAAACAAAAAAGAGTGTTCTACGTAGTGTTTTTAGCGAAGGTGTAACCTTAGAAGATATGGTCTTCACCAAATCATCGGTGGGATATCACTAGTGTTATCCTTCTTATCTGTTTTTCTACAGGTTTCTACTGAAGATGGCAACTTAGTTGCCGAAATACGTATATAGATTTTTTTTTATATCATATTAATTTTTGTGGTAAGGGACTTTTCCTCTTGCATTTTGTTCCTAGTATAGATGTCGTTGGTTGACATATCGAAAACTGTCGTCATTCGAAGTGTCATTTATTGGCATTAGTGAATGTAAAATGTTTCTCTGTCTCTGCGTATACGAATATTAGGTTATTTCTCTTAACATGTTCGTAATTGAACGAAAATGGATAAAATTTCAGGAACTCTGATAAAATATCTCTTTAAAAAAGGCCTACGACCATAAGAAAGAAAAGACCTGCACACATGCACGAGGTGTTGGTCCCCCAAAGATGTGATTGCCGAAGACAATATTGATTTGGTACCAAACGATAGAATTGCCGTTAGATTTATAGCGGAGAGATTTGACTTTTCAGTTGGAAGTGTCAAAAACATATTGCACTATCAATTGCGTTTCAAAAAAGTGTCTGCACGTTGGGCACCAAAAATGTTAAGGCAGATCAAAAGTGCATCCCTTCAGTTACTGCTGAGACGAATTTGGCGATAATTAACAGATCCAAATGATTTTCTGCAAAAATTTGTTACAGTAGATAAAACTTGGGTTCATCACTTTGACCCCCGGTCAAAAAGGCAAAGTATGGAATAACGACATAAGCTCCCCCCTCATCCGAAATGTTCGTGTCATTTCAACTGGAAAAATCATGGCTAGAGTTTTTTGGAATTTTGAGCGGTTTTTTTTATCATTTTTTTTACCACGTTGGCGTACTGTAACAGGTGAATATTACGCAAACTTAATTCCAAAAGTTTGGGAGTCCATCAAAGAGAAACGATGAAGAAAATCAAGAGGAGGAGTGCTGTTTCACCAAGACAGCGCTCCAGCTCACAAAAGCTGTGTTTTAATGGCTGCCATTCACAATTCTGGGTTTAAAATGTTCGAACAATCCCCTTTTCTCCTGATCTGGCTCCTTGTGACTACCATCTATTCCCAAAAGTGAAAGAATATTTTCGGTGTAATCCATTTTTCAGACAATGAAGAAGTGATGACGATGATAAATGAGTGGATATAATGGATCAAAATAGGAAATTTTTTTCTGAAGGAATCTCGGCACTTAGAAATCGATACACAAAATGTATTAACCTTTCTGAGGACTGTGTTGATAAATATTTTTTTCTTCTCAGTTGTTTGCTTCTACGTTAGGAACAATATTTGGTGAACTCGCCTCGTATAGCAGTTTTTGATAAACTTAATTCTGAGGATTATGAAGTGAAATTGATTGACTTGATCTTATTCTATATTCCGCGGGCTTGACATCAATATCTATTTCCCCTTTTGAGATGAAGTTAGCGTTTTAGGGAAATCACTAAGATTTTGTTATAATTTAAATTTATCATTGACGTTTGCTACCATATATATGTTTTTCATATTTATTATTGTAATTATTTATAACATATAAATTTTGCCAATTAATTACTGGATAATTTAGATCTTACGAAGTCAGATCGTTTTTGCGCAACATACCATAATTAGATCATTACAGCCGATTCCTAGTAATAATGATAAACACTGAAAGACATGTTCCACATGTTATTGCTTTGAGATATGGAAGACAAAATAGAATATTGCAATACTGTGAAAATTTGATGTATGTGTAACATTAATTACATTCATAACCTGAACAAAGCTTAACAGGATATGTGAATTCTCTAAATTATCAACTCTTATTAGCACAAACTCGACATGTATTACATGAAATGAAGCTACATTCTATAAAGATAAGAGTGGATTACAATGGTTGTTATACGTCGAATTTTTGGTCCAGTTTTGAACGTGCTTTGTCTACAACTTACTGGCGCAGAATTACAGCACAGATTCCTCTAATATAATAACATATTTCCATGAAATATTATGTACTTGATCCACGATAAATACTACTGACGTGATTGTCTTAATACTTTATATTTATACTAATAATAAGTCATTGACCACGTTTACGTCACAAAGAGTTCTTCCACTACCATTCAATCTCTTCATTCCGCGAGCTTAAAATGCTGTCTCATACATGCTGTGGAACTAGTACAGGTGTAGAATTGTAGATAATTAATTAATTTTAATATATTCTCATACAATTAATTTTATGCTATACTATATACAAAAATAGGTTGCATTATGTTTGGGTTTATTTAATGTCTATTAATTTACTTTTATATGAACCGCTGCTATAAAATGTTCGAGCAAGCCTTGTATATCCAATCCTTAATAAATAGTTCTACCTCATGCACTCATTAAATTCCCTTGCGAGAAAAACAGATACCATATCCGTATGTATGGTGTGTACATACGTTTTTGTAATATATATCTTTTTATTTTAACATACAATGTATTCTACTTCTGATTTTGGAATTGACGATAGTATCTGTCCCATATGTTCGCCATATTTTGTAATAAAACGACCACCAGCATCCGTTTTATGTTTGGATGGCGGTTAGTGACGTAATTCTCCACTTTTGCAGGTTCTGTTGCTTACATCGATGACTAATTCCATTATTATTGAATTTATTTATTTTCAGTGTATATATCATGACACCTATTGTATTATACTCACCTATTGTATTATACTCGTCAACTTTTATAGGATGTGTACGTACTTTTTTCGATTTTCCCCACGTTGGAACATGGATAAGTAGCACTACGAACTACGAACATTGATTTTGTCCTGTTTTATTCCTATTATTTAAACATTCTCTCGTTAGTTTGCTTAAGGGAACCTTAATTATGTACCAGAATATGGGAATAATTCATAACATACTTCCATTTGAACTGAAGATGTTATACGTCAAAGCAGATATATATTTCAGTGTAACCTAAGGCAAAAAATTTTGTAAACAAGAAAAGGTAATATTCACTAAGTTTGGTGTCATATCTTGAATCCATATATAATCTATTGCAGAATACTGTTTTGACTATAATTTAGTTAATATGATTTTGACTTTTTGTTGTTGTTAACTATATTAACATTGTGGAAAATGTTTTTCCTACTATATCAAAGCAACGATCAGTTTCACATTTATTAATACTGGTCAGGCTGGCTTCCTGCACACATTGGTCGCATTCAGCGGACGGATCGGGAACCGTTTCCGCTCCAACTGTTCACTTGACAACAGTTGAGTGTTCGCTAGACAGTTCGCCTTTATGTGATCACTTTCCATTTGGTGCTTTTCACTGTTGCCATATGTTAGAATTATATAGATTAAGAGGAATAAACAGTAATAAGGCATTGTTTTTCTGCATTAAGTTTCGGCGAAGTTTTAAATAGTTTTTCCAGCCCCGATAAAATACTCTGTTATAATACATTTCTTTCTGCACAATACCTTTAGTTTGCTTATCTTACCTTTCCAGTAACTCTCTTCTAAATTGTATGCTAGGTTGCTGTTGGAATGGCGACCGCTCCATAACATGTTCAGAGTGAACGTACATCATCTGAATCCGATCACTGAACAGTTGCGCAATTGGAACATTTTATGCAAGCGATATTTTCTATTTAAGAACATTTTTCTTTTAACACAATCGTCGAACAAATGCCACTTTTTCATTACAGATAATGTACTGATTTATTTGTTATTTATTTGAAGTAGCACCTCCACCTAAACGAAGTGGAATAAAACGTTGTAACAAAAACAAACACTTGATGACTATGTACTATTTAAAAATTATGACAGATGGCGCTGTATGCTATATTAACAAACATTTGAAATGGCAAAGAGGCTAGAGTGACCCCTCATTTGAAAGATATTTGGAAGATCTATTCAAAATTTATGTTTTTTTTAAAGTTTCCTTCATTTTCTTTTGTCAAGAGGTTGTAGGTCCTCATTTTGAATATTTAAAACATCAGTCGTCTTTGTTTTGCCAACCAGTTTCGCTGATTTTTTTTTCTATGCCTTCTCTTATTCCTTCGTTCCAGCTGTTGACTTATTTCTGTTCTGCACCAGCAATGTCGGTGCTTCTTCCTGTGGTACAGGTATTTAGTCTCGTTAAACTTTATTTTCAGGGCTCAATTTTCCTCTTTTTTTCCCCCCTCAGAAAGTAATTTTTGTTGTCATTGTCTTTTACTATATTCACTTAATCTTCTGCAAAATGTAGTGCGCATAGAAATTCCTTGTCCATCTGTATTTTTAGTTTTTTACACGTGGATTGTATTTCCTATCTTTTTAATGTAAATTTTAAATAGCGCCCTCTCTATTTAGGATATATCCCTGCTGGATGTCTTTGTTAACTTTAAATACATATACCTTATATTGATTATCTAATACCGTATTTACTTTAAATATGTGCATTTAAGTGGAATTAAGATGAACGGTTTCTCTACTATTTATATTTTTGTTAATTTCAAGAAATATATATTTGCTTTCAAAACTTGAGACGTTCCTATATTTATAATTCAACGGAATTTGCTTTCCTCCTCCTATTCAAATTGTGATATATCATTGTAGAAAACCATGTGCAATACACCGAAACTATTGATGTTCTGAGAATGAATGAAGTTATGTAAGTTCCATAATGTTTCGCTCGTAAACAGGTATATTATTAAAGTGTGTCGAATATTGTTTAAGAGAACCTGATGCGAAACGTATAATGGAGGCCGCGACCTCCAAATCCAAATCGCAGATCTCTTCATCCCACTGACTTTTTTACCATGAATCACTCACTAGTCATTCATGCATCCGGTATTTTATATCTCTAGGTTTACAATAATAAGCAGACTAAAAATAAATAACTGATTGTGAGAAGTTGCTAATTTAGACTTAAATTTCTATATGTATAACGTGATTAAATAATTATAATCACGTCTACCACCATGTTTATTCATGATTATTAATTTCGAATTCAGATAATACCTTAAATTATAAATTCAAATTAAATGTATCATACTGTGAATTTGGCACATTGATCGTGAGTGGTTACTATAACATATTACACGGGTTTTGTCATGAATATGTAAAGGAATATGCGGAAATTCGACAATATTAACTAAAAATATATATACACTACTCACTTTCATCACATCAGGCAAACACTTAATCAGTACTAATTTATCAATTAATTAATAATAATAATTTTATTTCACTGTGAATATATAAATAAAGACATTTGTTAACTTAGAGACACACACTATATAGTATTTTTATTAATTGTTTAACGTTAAGGAATTGCTATGCACTTGAGAACTGCGATTCTAACCAAAATTATCGAAACGCAAAGGCAGGAAATTCTGCAATAATGACTTAAGGGGTAACGCCACTGTAGAATGTTCAAAAAATCAATACTTTTTTATTGGCTTAAAAAATGCCTCGAACCTTCTAAAATATGAAGAAAAAAGTCTAATCCCCGAAAACAATTTTTTTCTATGAAATGCCAATGCTAACCGCATAAAGTACGCCGAGCAGGCCTTGTCAGATGCGGCAAAGGAGGCACGCTCCAACATAAAATCGGCCAGGAAACAAATACAGGAGGAAAATTTGAACCTAGAAGGGCAACTTTATGGTCCTGAAATAGCAGATTAATGGTAAAAAAATTTTAAAGTAGAATTTTTCATTTGTACATGTTTATAAACGTTTCAAAACTTCAAACGCGTTTTTCTCGGAACATGATTTTTCAAAACGGCACGCAGCATAACTCCAACAATGTTCGATCCTTTTGTTTGAAAACTAAAACCACAACTTTGCAATAACATTTTAAAGTGAAATACGTATGGGTTTTTCGATTAGTTAATTTAAACAATATTTATTAACAAATTATTGTCCTATTCTTTGGGTGAAAATTGAACAACTTTATTCAAACACTCGCCAATTACACAAAAATCAATCTTTCTAAAATCCCGTACGTGTTTCACTAGATACACTCATGTAGATTACACAGATTTTTTTCTTTTTTCCAAATTCAAATTGGCACCAGTTGTAGTGCGTGCCGCACGTCGCCTCACGTTCAACATGCATCGGGAGAATTGCTGTACTGTCGCCATTTTGGAATATTTTCTTACAATTTTTTTTTGTACCATACTTAAATATATGCTCAATAACTACCCCATGTATTATTTCTCTATCTCCTTTCCTTCCACCCCAAAAAAATTGTCAAAAGAGCGCTTTTTTTAAGGCCGTTACAGTGGCGTTACCCCTTAACACTGCCGTACCTTAACCATACGAATAAATTACTCTAAAACATTTTTAAACTTACGCTAGGGTTACCAGATTTATATTCAACGGTTGCCGGTGAGTTATCAGTTTTTATAAGTTCCTATTAGAGAATACAATCCCGGGATCCCGGGTTTAGGCTATGAGGTTTCTAATTGGGCTCAAATGAAAAAAAAAATAAGTAATTTCTTAAAAATTATTTATTAATATTGTTGCGCAACACAATATACAATATACTAAAATAAGGAACAAAAAAGGCAATACAAAAAACTATTTAGAATTTCGAAAATACAATCGCAGAAATATCAAAGCATCCAATGTTTGACTTCCAATCCTGCTTTGTAGTTTATTGCCATTGCCAACATAAGCAGCAGCTGAAAACACTGGTTGGAGGAATAGACAATACATATTTACATATATGCTAATTCTAAGTGATACACGAACTCCTCCATTTTCGAACAGGTTCATTTCGGGTCTAATACTATTTAGCAACATTTTGTACTTCAGGATTTGGGGATTCCATGCTCTTATTACTTTCCAGCTGTAACTTTTCCTTTAGTGTCAATTGGGGTTGGGAGGTTTGTTGCCTTGGCTCATCATCTGTTTGTGATCCTGACCTTTCTTCCTCTTCCGTGTCATCACGACTATTTAGTCTTTTAACAATACTCTGTATTTGCTTCCTCACTAAAGTCTGTGTAGGAACTGAAAATAAGTCAAGCCATTCCAAATCCGATAATAACTGATTTTCATCATCTTTTCGTGGATTTTGTAAATAATTCAAGACACCAGTTAAATCATCACTTCATCATTGCTTTATACGTTCCACTAGGCCAGCACATCAAGAATTTTATTTACCATGTCAAAATCGGCATCTCCTAAACGGATTGGATTATTGAGATCTATAATTTTTGAATGCAGGTTTTCAAAAGAGAAAATCGTTCCAGAATGGTTAAAAGACTATTTCACCTGGTTTGACAGTCTAAAAGAAGTGATAGCTCTTTTCATGTTTAATCTTCACATCTTTTGTTAACTCTGATATGTGTTCTCGCTCGGGATCAAAAAACGGCCGGGATCCCGAGATCCCGGGATTGTATTCTCTAGTTCCTTTACACTATACTGAATAATGACATCGACGTTGTGGATAGTGCAACAATTAAAACAAAATGAACAAAAAATAAAATTCCTAAAATATCAGTATTTTAAAATTCAAGATATATTTTTCAGTAAAAAAAAACGAAAAAGTACTTACACACACAACACGTTTTCTAAATAATAAAATATAATACATATTTTTCAAAAAAAAGGAGAGATTGTTAAAAAAATTAAAACAATCTTTCAAAAAACTAAATTCATTAAACTATTTTAAGAGTAAGTCAATTACACTACAAAATTAAACGTTTTAGGAGATGTTTTATTTTTCATAAGTGGTTTCATATAATTTTGATCAGCTTGTCCATTTTTATGTATCACGTAAGATATTTTTGCAAATCATAAAATAAATTAAATACAAACATTGAAACATAAGTACATTTATTTCATTAACTAAATTTATCAATAGTGCGTCAAATATAACGAACTACGTATTTTTAGTGCTTAACTCAATAAGATCTTCGCCTTTTTGTTAGAAAACTCCGTTTTGTGGAATTTCTACTGTGAATTTTATGCGGATTATCACGTAACGTCCAACAGCAGTCTGCGATTTTCGATACACTCCATCTCTTTAATATCCTGGTGGAAACGTTCTCCTTGCTCCTCACTAACTGCCCAAGGTTTTCTGGAAATTGATCTAGGATGTGCAAATAGAAAGTGTACCTTCAAACTCATGTTGCAGCCTAATACACGAAAATTTTCCAACATTTTGCTGACTATGTTCTCATAGTCTGGTTACTTGTTATTTCCTAAGAACTTCTCAATAACTTTTTGAAATGAACACCAGGCTTTCTATTCAATAGGCGTCATAGAATTCTGAAAGCTTTCGTCTCTACATAAAGTCCTAATACCTGGAACTATAAAAACTCCTCCCTCTTTTATTTTGGCATTAGACAACTTAGGAAATTGTTTGCACATATATTTCAAACATTCTCCGTTTTTGTCGAGAGCTTTCACGAACTGTATCATCAAACATAATTTAATGTGTAGAGGTGGCAAGAAAATTCTTATGAAATATGAAATTTTACTAAGATCTCGGTTGGCGAAAGATTGGTATGTGATAGACCAAAACTAAGGTCAATTTCAGATTTAGGAAGTCAAAATTACTTAAAAACAGATGTTGGTTCAAAAACATCAATTTTGTTGTAGATCTGTGTTATTAGAAATTATAATTAATCACCGTTTTTTGTAGACTTAAGTAAGTGTTTATTCTCTAACAAATAATTAAAGATATTTTTTGAAATTCGATTTAGTTCAGCTTCAACTAATGCAGTGTCCATCGTGTTTTTCTATTGTCTATTCAATTTTGCTTCATCAGAGAGAACATACTTTCATCATTTGCCTTGGACAATTTTAAGCAAATTCGAAAATTCAATTGGCTGAAGTTCATTCACTATCTTAGTTTCTTCATAAAGTATCTTCCTGAACAAACTGGTTTTTGAATCATCATCCTCGGGTTCACCAGTTGCTAGTAATGTAAGTTAATGCAACCCCTACAAACGCCAAAAATCAGCATGTTTTGTAAAACAAAAATGGCTGCTATAGGAATTCAGAAAAAGTAAAAAATTTGAAATTATTCCCTTGGACTTCCCTAATAACGCAGGAATCAACAAATGAAAAATCATTTCATTATAAAATAGTCGAGAAACCACCTTTGGGATCACTTGACATGGATGATGGTGATGTTAGAAAATAACGATTACAGAGATCATTCATGTTTCTTCTTTTATTGTCGACATAGATTTATTGCCACGGTTTTTATTTAGGGAAGATTTGGATTTTTTTTTATTTCACCCTAACGAAAGTAGAAGCTGAATGCTACTGTTTTTCTGCAACTGTTGTTTTATTATTTACATGCATCATAACTTATATTTATTTTTTATATGTAATTATCTCTTTTTGAAACCTGTATCGATGCTAAGCACGCGCGGTTAATGAGACATTAAACAGGAAGTTATAAATTTTGTAAATAAATCAGACATTAAACTACTAATTCCCGAATCAGCTTTAAATTTATAACTTCCTGCTCGTTGTTTACACTACATGTTTGCTTTTTGTCTGCTTTTTAGGAATTCACAAATAGGGGGAATCGCACTTCAAATGAAGTGTATTGCAAACTGTGCGATAAGATTATTTGTTTGGCGACTTTTGTTGTCGATTCAATTTTTCCGATAAGATAAATAGATCATGAATGTATGTACATATTATATCTTCTGTTTCCTTTTGATCAATGATAATAATACGTAGTGTTATTGACGTTTTTCCTGGAGTTATACTGCATGAAAAACATTGTCTGAACGATTAAAGCTTCTATAAATATGATGTGTGTACTTTCTTACTTACTGTAGATACTATCCAAAACAACAATTATATGTAAATGAAAGCAAAAGTAACTATGTACTTGTTGCAGTAGTTTGTAATAAATGTAACGTTTAATTTATGCTGATTTCTTCATATTATTTTCTTGGACTTTAACATTCTTGTACCACATAAACTTGAATATAATTGAATAGTCAAATCCGTAATTATGTGCATTGAAGGTAAAAATTTTGTACTGCTCTTTAGATCTCACCATTTTGCCTCTCGAGCATTTCAGTTTTTAGCATAAATAAGAGTTATTATAACATTATTATACATTTTCACATTATAGTATTGTCTTGATCAAGCAGCATGTGTCATTATCAGTAGAAATAAATGATGAAGAATTCCTATGGCCATCCTAGAAATGCAGAAGGTTTAGGTTTGCAGGTGCAGATACTCTCTGGAGTTCTTTGTTGTTCGGTCGCTGCTTGGAAGTAGTGAATCCACATCTCGCCACATCACCTTTCCAGCTGACAGTATCGTCTTGGCCTTCTTTGGAGTTGGTTAACCGCGTACTGTCCACTGCTTTGATTGTGTTTTAGTCTTTGGAGTGAAGTGGTGTAACCACGTTTCATCTTCGGTTACAAAACGTCTAAATAAATCTACAGGATTACGCTTGAACATGTCTAGATATCACACGACCTTGCTTTTGATCGACTGACAGCAAACGCGGCACCCATCTTGCACTGAGCTTTCTCGTGTCCAAATGTTGATGAAAAATGTCCGAAACAATATTGTAGTGGTTACTATAAATAAATGTTGAAACTCTCAAACCCAGTGTTGTTATTTGAAAACATAGTATTCACATATAAATATAACATTGTAAATTCAAAACTTGTTACTCAATTTTCTCTGTATTTACTTCTTTTAAATCAGAAAATTTTAAAAATTCCTAATAAATTTTGTAAAATTCTATTTCGACCTGGAAACATTTTATTGCCAATTCTAAGAATACATGAACGTTGCTGTCCTGAGTTCTTTTTTACTTTCTTATATGTATTATAAGGAAACTAGCTGTCCATCAATCTCTTCGAGCTTGAATCGCCTTTCGCGTCCGCTTCCAGTTTTATTACAGTTCGCTGTAAAACGCCAAAAAAAAAATCATTTTTGATTTTCTAAACTTTTGGCACACCTTGTATAGACGTATATTTTTGTCCACGAAGTACTGTCACGGTGACAGGTGGAACGACAATTTAAAGCATCCTAACGTCAGCCTGACTTTTCGTTGTTGGAGTTTGAAATTTAGATGCTATTTAGCGTAATACTAAGACTTGACACTAAAAGATTCATAGTTTTATTAGTTTTACACAATGAAAGGACTAAATCATTATTGAAAATGTAATATGAGATTTATTTTAATTTTGCATAATTTAACCTGCCAATTATCATGGCCCGCAAACATACTTTTGACATACCTTTTGAGCTTTGTTATAATGCAAATTTGTGAATAATGCATGCCCATTACACAGAAGAATCAAAACCAAAAATAATACTGACCGACGTTGGAATATCTGTGTAAACATTTTGCTTACACACACTGTAAAAAGAATATAATTTGTAATTGTTGGATCATTTTGTGATTTTTATTAAGTATTTAAGGAAAAATAACACAAAAAGGTAGTTCATGATTACAACCAACCGAAATAAGAGCCACCTGCCTGGGACACGATCATCATCAACCATCATCAGAATGTTTGATTAACAATTTGATTTAATGGTGTATTTTCAAACATATCGCATTAAATGATTGAACGCTGCCCATACTTCAAACTTTCTACTGACAATCAAACTATTTAGTAGAAGTAATTGTTGAATTAGACTGGAATATTTACTTTAGTAAATTGAATAGTTACAAAACAATTGTCATTACATTGGAATTTGATTCGTCTGTCACCTAGTAATAATAATATAAATCATATTTTAAGGTAATTGTCTAATACCGTGCCGTCAAATACTTTCCGCATTAGAGTAGGCTGTTTTTGAAGTTTTTAAGTAATCAATGTTGGTGTACATGCTAATTTTTTGAAAACTTCAAATTCTGACAGTTGTCATACTTAAATTCAAATTATAGACGCCTATTATTATTTATATGACATAACCAAACTATTAAAATTATGCACTGTCACCAACCATTAAAAAAAAAGCATGGCCGTCTCTAATGCGGAAAGTATTTGAAGGCACGGTATATAGGCAAAACTAAAATGGATCTGATAGCACTTTTCTCATTAATATTTTAGTCATTTCGCTGTATAAAATTTGTAATTTCATATCTTTTTGTGTCAAGGTCTACAATAAATATCGATGAAGCTTAAAAACATGAACCATGAAATATCAGACAGATGTCAGGGTGTTTAACCTTTTTTTTTGAAATAATTGTCATCATGAAAGCAGTTCAGATTTCATCACGAACTGAAATCGATTGATCGTTTTGACGTTTTATAACCTGCAATTAAATTTTTGTGAAATTTCCAACATTAATCAAAAGTCAGATGGACTTTTTCTGACAATTCTGACGTTTCCTGTAACATTTAAGCCACCTAACGTGAATGTTGAGTTGACCAACATTTCGCGTATGCTCTAGTTAAATATATCGGTGTTAAAATAATAATAGATGAGTAAAGATGGCTACACGCTTTAACTGTTACTTAATTTTAGTTTAATAATATACTATGTTCACCAATTTTGATCAGCATGATGTATTCGTTTCTTTGAATTACAATTAACGTAGGGCTTCCGGGACAATAGTCAATAGAAATAAATTTATATGACGTTCGTTGCAAATAATCAAGCTCATCAGTGCTCCATAATGTTTGTCATAAAATGTCGATATAAGTCATCAAGTGCTGATTATTCAATTTACTCTTTCCCCCCCTTTTTTTTTTATTTAGGACACATTAATTTAATAGAATACTTGCTCTTTTTGTTATTCCATGAAACTGTTCGAGTTTGAATTGCTTCTTTGGAACGTGACTACTGCCAGTCGCAGAGGCACTTGAATTTTAACGGTTATAAATTTTCTTTTAATTAGTTTATGAATGAAGATGCAAATTAAATGAAATATCTCTAGAAATTAATTAATAATAATTATTGTGGCATCTATAATTATAGACAAATGGATTTATTAACTAAAAAATTTCCCATAAAATGTTTAACATTTCTATAGAATTCACTGAAAGCTGATTACTTGGAACATTTCGTTGATATTCAAGTTTGATATAATGCGTGTGCACCTAGTCTAAGTTGAATGTAAGTAGGCCGAACAGGTAAACCTAAGATGGTTGTATGATCAAGATTTGTTGTATCATATATAAATTTCTTTGTTTTTTAAATTTGGTAGTACTCTAACTCTATTTGTCTCAAGTTTTATGATAAACGTTGCCCATACGTTAAATTTTCTTGCAAACTGTCATCGTGGTGACAGTTCGATCTTTGCGAGAATGAATTGTCAAATTGAATGTCATTGTAGACATACCGTGCCTTCAATTATTTTTTTTTTAGAATAACCTACGATTTCAATATTAATTTGAAAACACTGTGGAACTTTTCAATAAATTGACTTAACTATGACAGTAGTCAAAATGAAAAACATTACTGTAGCACAGTATTCCCAAATTAATATTGATATCATAAGCTACTCTAAATTTAAATTAAAGACGCAGTATGTATATTTGTATGTAGAAAGATGACAGAGATGTGTCCAAGACATTAAAGATACGATAAATGACCGATACAATAGTAATAATAATAATAATTGATAATGCAATAAAATGTAAATATTAACGGTTATAATATTTCTTTCAGTGGACGTTAAATGTTATTAATCGCGCCTTTGCTTTAATTTTTAAAACTACGATATTGGAAACTGTACCCGAATGACCGACAATGTAGAGTAATTACAACCGCAGTTCAGTTTCTTCTTGTTTATGAATGAAGACGCATATTAAGCAAAATGTCTCTTAGAAATAAATTAAATATTATTGTGACATTTATAATTAGTGGCAAATGAATTTATTTATTAAGACTTTGCCCACAAAGCGAACAACATTTCTATATAATTTACTAAACGCTGATATTTAGAAAAATTTTGTTGACATTCAGGTTTTGTATCAATTGTGTGCATCTTCTTCTTCTTCTTCTTCTTCTTTATTGTGGCTTTGAGTTAGACTATTTAGTCTTTTACTCTCCATCTGAGTGCGGTGAATCTGGGATTGTTGAAGTTGAATTTGATTAGCTATTGTTTATCTTTATTTTGATTAAGAATTAAAGTAGAACCATTTTAGGTCTTTTGTGTATTGAAATTTTCATTTCCATCATATGCAAGTGCTCTTTTAAGATTTTGATTTGAGTGGTTTTCCATCTGGTTATAGAAACTGAGCGCTCTTTCCTTGATGTAGTCAATAATGGTTGGGGTATTTGTTTCATTCATTATTTGATTATTTCTCATATACCATGGAGCATTTAGTATCATTCTAAGACTGGTGTTTTGTATTATTTGCAGTTTTTTGATGTTGGTCTTGCACATATGCACCCATATTGGGCATGCATATGTGAATATTGGACCTAATACTTCTTTGTAAAGTAGAATTTTGTTGTTCGTGTTCGCTGGCTTTTTCTGCCTATAAGAGGCCATAGTTGACATCTTGTTTGTTTGGTTTTGGTTATCGTTTTTGGTATGTGTGTGTTATAATTGAGCTTTATATCCAGGTATATTCCCAGGTATTTAATTTCTCTACTCCATGGTATAGTGTTGTTGTTGATGGTTATTTCGTTGTCTGTTGTTTTAAGATTCCTTTGAAAGATTATTGCTTGGGATTTGTCTTCGTTTATTGTTGTCCTCCATTGTTTGAACCATTTTATCGTGTTGTCTAGGTGCGATTGGAGTTCCTGTACCGCGTTCGTCGGACATCTTGATGTTGAGAGCAGTGCCGAATCATCTGCAAAGGTGGCCGTATTTAAATATCTTGTAGGATTTGATACTGGTATGTCGGCTGTAAATATTGTATATAGGTGAGGTGACAGGCATGAGCCCTGGGGGACTCCCGCTGTTGGATGTTTTATTGAGGAAAGTGTGTTCTGGATGCTAACTTGAAAGCAGCGTCCTTAGAGAAAACTGTTCGTGATTTTTATGACGTGTGTTGGGTAATTGTGTATTATCATTTTATATATGAGTCCCTGCCTCCAGACTTTATCAAATGCCTTTGCTATGTCGAGAAATACAGCTGCTGTCACTTGATTTTTGTTGAATCCGTCTTGGATAATCTCAGTGACTCTTGAAAGTTGTGTTATCGTTGAATGTTCTTCTCTAAAAACCCATGTTGATCTTCTGGTATTATGTCTTGATTGTCAGAGTGGTACTTTATCTTCTGTAGGATTATTTTTTCTATCACTTTGCTAATGGATGGTAACAGGCTTATGGGCCTGTAGCTGCTTGGTATTGTTTTTGGTTTTCCTGGTTTAGGTATAACTATTACTTTGGCATGTTTCCATATCTTTGGGAATGTTTGAAGTCTGATAACGGAGTTTGCTATTGCTAGAATTGACATTATTGCTTTTGGGGGGAGGTTTTGTAGTGATCTGTTGGTGATGTTGTCTATACCAGGAGCTTTTTTGGGATTTAATGCTTTAAGGATTGCTTTTAGGTTCTCGGCTGTGACTGGGTCGTTGCTAGGGGAGTGGGGTTCACTTATTTCTCTGCTTACTACTTTGTGAATCTGCACTACGTGTTGCATATCTACTTCATCCAAGTTCGGAGTGAATTGCTCTTCTAGTGATTCCGCTAGAGCTTCTGCTTTTTCTTCTGCTGTGACTTGTGTGGAGTTATTGAATTGAAGTGGTGGGATTTGTATTTGTTCTCTTTTGATTGCCTTGATTATTTTCCATGTCTTAGAGAGGTCTGTACCTATTTCTTCGAGTGTTCTTTGCCATTCTACATTTTTCAGTTCCAGTAATTCCTTATGTACTTGATGTTGAAGGTTGTTTAGTATAGTTTTGTCTTCTCCTAGCTCTGTTCTTTTCCTTTATTAGTTCTTTAATATGATGTGGTAGACTACCTGATTTATATATCCTTTCTATTTTGATGGTATTAGTTTTAATAGCGTTTGTTATTTTATCTTGTAGTGATTTTATGTTCTGTTCTAATTCTGCAGTGTTTTGTATTTTAGGAACTGCAGTGATGGTTTGTTCTAGTTCTGTTTTGTAGCCGGCCCAGTCTGTCTTGAAGGTGTGATATGTTCTTTCGGTTATGTCTTCGTTCCAAGTTATTATAATTGGATTGTGATCAGAGCTCATGACACTTTCAGTTTCTATCTTTATGGTTTTGTTAATGTTTTTACTGATTGCTAAGTCTAATTGTCTAATTGTGTGCATCTAGGCCAAGGTGAACGTCGACAGACATAAAACAAAAAAAAACCAAGACGGTTCGGCATTTAAATGTTGTTTCATGTTATTCGTTCTATAAAATTGGTAGTACCATGCCTTGTGTCAAGTTTACGATAAAAATAGTGTATACTTCAAATTTTTTGACAGACTGTCATCGTGACACTTATACGACAATGAAAAGTTGATGTTTAACCAAATTGTCGTTCCACCTGTCATCGTGACAATACTTCGTTGTAGTGTATTCGTTCACACATAAACTTGTGAGAACGAAATGTCAGACTGAGAGTGCTTAACAACATTGTCTTTCCAATTGTCAAATGAAATTAACAACATAACATGATGAACTTTAACAAAACATGTTTTAAACTTACAGGTCATTGAGAGAATTAATTAATTTTCATATTACGCTTTAATAGTTGTATATATATGTACTTTGTAAAACCCAATCAAAAATCTTGCTGGCTCCTAATACCATTTAACCGAAAATGTACTTCTGATTAGTTTGTGCCAACCCGCATAGTCGCGTACTTTAAATGCTTACTTTTATAACTGAATTGATAAACGAAATTACATAAATGCTTATGGGAATTTTACATATTTGATGTATTTATGTTATTTCGAAGTGTTTCGGACACATCTGACAAATAAAGAAAACTCAGATGATTCTTTATTTAGGCTTGCTTCGGTACTTCTTTCGCGAGAAGTGACGACATTTCGATGACATATATAATTTGTGTTTAATATATCTTAATAAAATATAGAAAGATCGTTATATTTGTCACTGTACTTACGTGCGATAATACACTTTAAGTTTATTTTGTCATATCCGTCGGCATTGTTCATATATTCATAAATAGAAAAGAAATAGTAACAATTGATAATAATAACACTAATACGTATCTGAAAGGTACCACTTTCCCTTCATAATCCCTTTATTTGTCGGCCTTCTGACATTTAAACTTGACAACCGATCGATAAACGTGAATAGATAGTCATTATGTGTTGTGTATTACACGACTGGTGCTTTCCGCCAATTTTGACGTTTCCCGGCAAATGCCATATCGCGAACTCAAACTGATTTGACGGTTTTGATAATTTATAACCTGAAATTGAATTTTTCGTGCGTTTAACTTAACCTTATCCGAAGTTTGATGTGTCACGGTCATCTGTATCGATCCACCGCCATTTTAAAATCGAACCTAGTCCATATTTTTTATTTTACACGTAGGCCTTATGGCAAAATACTATGATTCATACTCTTTTTCTGCACGTTCTAAAATTTTCAAAAACTCCTTTCGGGCCCTCGTTCTCTCTTCGGAGACGTGAAAAATGGCCTAAGGCACGTGGGACCGTGGTCCCCGTCGCGTGACACTTTCGTTCCCACCGTAGATGCGCCAGGTTCTCAGAAAACTGTCTCCCCAATTCGTCAATTTTGGGGTATAGCTTTGCCGTTTTAATCGTTCGTGTTAAAAAGAGCGAGACAATTGGCTTTTAGTATATATAATATTGTGATGATGAAAATTTTCAACCTCGAGATTTTTGCAGATGTCCACGTTTTGAAGTCCCCTGATACCAAAAAAGTGGTTTTTAAAAAATGTCTGTGTGTGACCACGATGGCGGTCAAACCGCTATAGCTATCTATTCCAAATTTTGCATTTAGTAGTATAATCTCCCTCTTGAGAACTGATTAGATTTTCAGCAAAATTGGCAGACCGGAGGTAGTAGTAGACGTGAAAAAATCGAATTTTACCAATATTTCGTCAACTACTAAGTTTAAACAAATTTATAAAGAATTCATATGTACTTAAAATTAAAATTGAGAATAATTTTATTTAAAAAGTTTTTCGAAATTCCTACCGGAAGTAGGTCTTTTACTCTTATCGAAAATCAGTTTTTTGCGAATATTTCGCAAGTCATGCTTTTTAGACAAGTACGTTACGAGTATAAAAGTATTCAAAACATAATTTTCAATATCTGTTGTATAAAAAAAATTTAAAAATTCAGACCGGAAGTACCACTTTTATCGAATAGCGATTTTTTGCAAATATGTCGTAAGTTATGCATTCTATATATATTTATCAAGAGTACAAAAGTATTTAGAATTGGATTTACAATATTTTTTGTATATATGAAATTTCAAAATTCGGACCGAAAGTAGCACTTTTACTCTTAGCGAGTAGCACTTTTTTGATAATATCTTGCAAAGTATGCATTTTATAGAGATTTATTAAGAGAATAGAAGTACTTACTTATAATAGGATTTTGAATAATTTTTGTATAAAAGAATTCTTATAATCCCATAATTTGAAACGCTCATACGTATAAGAAAGTCGTGTGGTGGCCACACCTCATTCTTTTATACAGGGTTAGTTAAAAGTATGGAGACGGCGATTTATTGTCGTTAATATTCATTTTAGAGAATTATGTTCAATATAAAAGTTTGTTAGGATATTTTGATCTACATTTGAGAATATTTGATTTTTTTTTTCTTCAATTGTTTTTTAGTTACGCCTGTCCGCGCAGTTTTTTTTAAATGGGAACTAGTAAATTTTACTCCATCATTCGATAGAGAATTTTTTTCTCTTTACAATAATATTTTTGTTTTTTTAAAATTCATTTTAATAACTTTTTTATAAGAAAAGGCCGGTTCAAGTGTTTCACAGATGTTCGGTACATCGCAGATAGACAGAAGCGATGCGATAAACAAACTTGAGCGACATAATTTTATCAGTGGTTATTGTGTACGTCAAATCTTTGACAGAAATAATTCATTTGTGCAATTTGTTGCTGTTAATATTAACAATGGCGAGTTTAAGTGAACATGAACGAATTGAAATACTTATGATGTTGGGTTATGGAGATAGACGCAGAAGTTTACAAGACGTTTGTAATTTATTTAAAGATACGCATCTAAATAGAAATCCAATTTCTAAATCCGTTGTTGGTAAAACTTTAAGACGCTTTGAACAAACTGGTAGCGTTAAAGATTTGCCAAGGAGTGGTAGACCTAGAACAGCAAAAAGCGATGATAACAAACTGGATATTTTATTGGCTGTATCTGAAGATCCTCATTTATCAACCAATCAATTAGCGGCCAATTTCAATATTTCGCAGTCATCGATCGTGTCATTTTTAAAAAGTGAAAAGTATAAACCTTATAAGGTACACCTTGTACACGAGTTAACGGAAGATGATTTTGATAGGAGATTACAATTTTCTGAAGAAATGTTAAATATTTGCAATAATAATGAAAATTTTGTCAACAATATTCTTTTCTCTGACGAAGCTACTTTTTGGATTACCGGTGAAGTAAACAGACATAACTGCAGATACTGGTCATCGGAAAATCCCTTTTGGTTTTTGGAGCACCATACGCAGTACCCCCAAAAGGTTAATGTTTGGGTTGGCATTCTTGGCGGTCATATTATCGGTCCCTTTTTCATCAATGGCAATTTAACTTCGGGTCTGTATTTGCAGTTATTGCAAAATGAAATAATACCTGCTTGTGCTACGCTCTATCCACATGAAAACAATGAACACCTGCCCAATGACAGTATCTGGTTCCAGCAAGATGGCGCCCCACCACATTATGGTGTAAATGTTCGTCAATATCTGGACCACGTTTTTCCCCACAGATGGATTGGAAGACGAGGAACCATTGAATGGCGAGCCCGTTCGCCAGATTTAAGTCCTTTAGATTTTTTCTTTGGGGATACGTAAAAAACAAAGTTTACGAAGATAAGCCCGAGATTTTTTACAGAACTCTGTTCGGGGTTTTGTAAATCGATTGGGTCATTGTCAAATTACTAATGGACGACAATTTGAACACTTACTTTAATTTACTTTGTTATTAATTTGTTTAATGTTTCTTGTAAAAGTTATTAAAATGAATTTAAAAAAAACAAAAATATTATTGTAAAAAGAAAAAAATTCTCTATCGAATGGTAGAGTAAATTAACTAGTTCCCATTTAAAAAAACTGCGCGGACAGGCGTAACTAAAAAACAATTGAAGAAAAAAAAAATCAAATATTCTCAAATGTAGATCAAAATATCCTAACAAACTTTTATATTGAACATAATTCTCTAAAATGAATATTAACGACAATAAATCGCCGTCTCCATACTTTTAACTAACCCTGTATGTTTCATGCTGGGAGTACTTTATCGTCTTGCGTTAGTTATGTGTAGAATACATAATCGTAATTCATAATTTCATTCGGGTGTATTTCGGATTTTTTTATTACAAAGTCAGTTTGCTTGTTCTATTAATATATTTGTATTTCATTCTAGAACCTAGTACATATTAAAATTCATTCATAGCTTTCATTTTCCTTTTTTTTAGAAAAATAATTGTTGATAAATGTAAAAGTTTATTTCATATAAAACTTTCAAACTAAAACCGAATGTAATAAATTTTACAGTAATTGATAAGCGTGTCCGCCATTAGATGAGATATGAAAAATAATAAATTCTTAAAATTATTTGATAAGAAAGTTGAAATGTAGACAATTTTAAAGCACTTCTCTACGTTTTCAAGTATAGACATTAATAGACATTTTGATATATTACATATGAATACACATTAGTCTTCTCCATAGTTCCATAGACCACACTAATACTACAAGCTTTAATTACCAATTTGCAAACCTATTAATATAATTCCAGGAACATAAAAAGAATGTGTGCAAATTAAAAATAAAATTCTTTCTAGAAATATAATTGTCTAACACTTATTATATTACTAATCCTGTGAGATATGTCATCTATTATGATAACACCTTAATGAAGTTATAAAAGTTTAAATTCCAACAACTTGAAAAGTGAAAATATGGGTACTGTTATAAAGAAAAACTGACAGTCAACTAAAACTATTATAAATTATTGACACATTTAGATTTGGTCAACTTCATTAACATGTTTTAGAAAAATCGTCAAGATAAAATGATTTTTATAATGACATTGGTAGAAATGTTTTTACACATATTTGAGATGTTAAAATTTCGTCATTTAATGCTTGTATTTATGCCATGAATTTGTTTACTTAATTTGATAAACGCTTTGAATTTATTTGATTAGGGGATCCTCGTTTATCTGTACGCTTTCGTTTCATACCCTACTGTTGTGGAAATCATGTTTTTACGCAAAAGGTCTAGTTCTACGGTTTAGTGCTTTGAAATATAGTAGCTCGTGGCTTTATAAGATTTTGAACATGGAATCTGTATCCTTGCTAAACTTATACTGTTGAGACCAAAAGGTCGAAATACGTATCCATTAAGAAACTTGCTATCTCTACATTGCTATTCTAAAAAGTGATGATTGCACGCCATGCCATCCATGATCATTTATATGTTCTCTTTTTTATTAAGTATTTTTTTAAAATTATTATATAAGTTAATTTTTCTATTTTTCACATTCACTATTTCATTAAAGTTTAAAATTGCTTATACTGTATTCATTACTTTCTTCCGTTATTAATTAGTAGAACACGCCATGTTTAAATCTCATTGCCAGCACTATGGTATATGACTTTTCGCAACGTCATTGTAAATTGTTGACTGGTTGTTTCTATATCGGTAAACAAAATGAGCATTCATATACCTAACCCTTGACACAGATATTTCTTGGTGCTCATTATCTTTATATTCATGTTCTCAACATATATAATTTGTTTGTATCCACAATTGGTTTTATGTGCATCATCAATGTTACCGGCTATATAATTTTTTAATTGCAATAATGCAATGCCAAATTCAAGATTGAATGTTATATATAAATCTATCTTCTTGCTCTAATTTTAAATAAAATATAGATATAATACAGTGCCTCACAACATAAACTGCACCGAAAAAATACACATGAAGATTTTAGTGCTAATTTTCAATAACTTAAGGTGATCAAAATTAATCATCTGATTCAGATCCATTCCTTAAGTTACTTTTACTATGTAAAATGCAATTAACAGTTACGTTTTGGACTTGCTGTTCATTTCCTTCTATGGCATTTTCTAGCAGAATGTGTTCTGTTCTTTTTGCATTTATAGTACCTTCTATTATGTTCACAACAAAGTTAGTAGATAAGGTAAATGGTAAACTACTGAATGGAAATTATGGTTATTATTATCTTTATGAATCAACGCTGTTGACACGAGAGATTAGATTATTAACATTTATTGTTACATCATCCACGATCTTGGTTGTTTAATTAATGTAAATAAATTAAAGGTAAATATTGGGTAACACTGCTGTATGAAGCCGGTAGCTTTTTCATTCTATAATAATTTTCAAATCATCAAATGAAATTTCGTTACTCAGATATAGGTGGTATGTAATTAAGATTTCTTCAAATATTTGTTCTGATTTCTGTTATTTGACATTTTTTTCAAATTCCATGTCTTTATACCAGGTTCCCATTTTCTTATAAGATTAACTTTTTTAGTATTGAAGATACAGGATGGGTTAAATGTTCAAAGTTGCTCAGAAGTTTGATGAGTATTCGATAGCGCTTTCAAATTTATCATTGATTATCAACTTTTGAAGATATTTAAAAAAAGAATTGAAAATTTCCAAAATTTTCAGTAACACATATAATCGTAAACATTGAGGATAGAACAAAATTGAAAATGGCTTCTAGTAGTAATTTTAGGTAGAATTTAATAATCTTTTTTAAATTTCGTATTATAGCGGCAGTAATTCTATTACTATTATATAGGTACTTTTTGAAGAAGGGTTGAAGATACATTCCTATAAATAGTAATAAAACTAAAATTAAGGAAATGCACAAAGTATAATGAGCAAGCAGTAGCTAATTTTATTTCACAAAATGCTCAAAATTATTTCTTGATGCACATTTCACACCTTCTTACACCATTTTCGAATTCAACTTATTTGACAACTGTAGTTGTTCATTTTCCTAAGTGGATTGTTAATGCAGATACCTACTTTCTCAGTAGTTAACTGGATTGGTAATGTAGGTACCGCCGTATAACGGAAAATTTCGGCAATTTTTAATTTTTTTTAAATATCTTCAAAAGTTGACCATAAATGACATACCTGAAAATCCTATCAACTATACCCATATGGGATAGAAAAGGGGGCACCAGTATAGTGAGTGCTGTTGTTTTGGGGTTTTTTGGTTATCTCTTGTGTTTTAAAATGGCACTATTCGTTGTCCTACAAACCGTTCAAGCGCACAAGAACTTTTATCTACTCACCCAGTAAACTTGTTTATAGTATACAGAGTCTTTAAATTCACTCGCAATTTTTCTTTACGTTTTTTAAACTCGATGTACCCCAAATCATTTATTTTTAATCTTCAGCTTTTTAAATGGACATACGCAATAATAGCTACATTACCTGATGATTATTATACTATAAAAAAATGAGGCGTGGCCACCACACGACTTAGTTATACGTATGAGTTTCAAATTATAGAATTTTAAAGATTTTTTTATATAAAAATTATTCAAAATCCTATTATAAATACTTTTATTCTCTTAATAACTCTATATAGAATGCATACTTTGCGAGGTATTCGAAAGAAAGCACTACTCGCTAAGAGTAAAAGTGTTACTTCCGGTCCGAATTTTGAAATTTCATTTATACAAAAAATATTCCAAATCTAACTCTAAATACTTTTGTACTCTTGATAAATATATATAGAATGCATAATTTACGACATATTTGCAAAAAATCGTTATTTGGTAAGAGTAAAAGTGTTAGTTCCGGTCCGAATCTTGATTTTTTTTTTATACAAAATATTGGCAAAATTCGATTTTTTCACTGAAGTGAACTACTACTTCCGGCAGAGCGCCGATTTTACTGAAAATCTAATCAGTTCTCAAGAGGGAGATTATACCACTAAATGCAAAATGTGGAATTGATAACTATAGTGGTTTGACCGCTATCGTGGTCACACACAGACACAACACAAATATTTTTTAAATACCACTTTTTCGGTATCAGGGGACTTCAAAACGTGGACATCTGCAAAAATCTGATACCGAAAAAGTGGTTTTTAAAAAATGTCTCTCTGTGTGTCAATGAGTCTGTGTGTGGCCACGATAGCGGTCAAACCACTTTAGCTATCAATTCCAAATTTTGTATTTACTAATAAAATCTCCCTATTGAGAACTGACTAGATTTTCAGTAAAATTGGCAGACCGGAAGTAGTAGTTTACTTCAGTGAAAAAATCGAATTTTGCCAATATTTCGTCAACTACTAAGTTTAAACGAATTTATAAAGAATTCATATGTACTTAAAATTAAAATTGAGAACAATTTAACTTAAAAAAATTTTCGAAATTCCTACCGGTTTTTGTAGACAGGTACGTTACGAGTATAAAAGTATTTAAAACTTAATTTTCAATAACTTTTGTATAAAAAAAATTGAAAATGTGGACCGGAACTAACACTTTTATTCTTACCGAATAGTGATTTTTTGCAAATATGTCGTAAATTATGCATTCTATATATATTTATCAAGAGTACAAAAGTATTTAGAGTTGGATTTGGAATATTTTTTGTGTAAATGAAATTTCAGAATTCGGGCCGGAAGTAACACTTTTACTCTTAGCGAGTAGTACTTTCTTTCGAATATTTCGCAAAGTATGCATTCTTTAGTGATTTATTAAGAATAGAAATATTTATAATAGGATTTTGAATAATTTTTATATAAATAATCTTTAAAATTCTATAATTAAATTATTTATAATTTGAAACTCTCATACGGATAAGAAAGTCGTGTAGTGGCCACACCTCATTATTCTTTTATTTTATAATCAAGCTTCAGGTTACGGTGAGGTATCCGAAGTAGTAAGCTAAATAAGAATTTAGATGACCAATAACTCATTTAAATACTTGTCTTCTGAAATTACAGGTTTTTTTTTACATTCCACAACAAACTAAAAATACCTTGAATGCATCAAAGTATATACTTAGATTTAAACATGTATTAAGTATAAAATCTTGGGTAAATAGTCTTTTTGCTTACTCTTAAATAATATTAGGATAATCCATAAATATTACTATCTTATCTCGACAACTAGCCATTATATTTTCCTTGCAGTATTTAGTTATAAACAACGTAACGTACCTATAATTTTTAATAAGCAATAGAAAAAACACTCAAGGCCGCTCATAGTATCATTTATTATCGCATGCAATTATTATGCAAGTGTTTTCATAATATTAACAACATTATAATATATTAGTAGTAATTACTGTCGATTTGTTTCTAAAGTAGTGAATCAGATGATAGTTCTTTCTTGAATTTTATCATCAAATAAACGTGAATGTACTATGTTCAAAATGGTATATATTATTTATTTAGAAATACATACAAATTATTTTGTTTAAATATTTATACATTTGTAGGGGGTATTACCCCTCCTCCATTAATAAAGTACACATACAGTCGTATAAACATGTAGGATCTATTGTATGAGATGCAATACTATTAACACATATTTGCTATCTTAAAAACTGAATTGAAATTTTACGTTTTGGAACTTGCAGTAGTCACCAAAACATAAGATTAGATCTTAATAAACAGAACTTCAAGAATATAAAGTTTTATAATTAAGAAACTTATCGACAGGTTTTACATAAGTATAGAAATATGAATGCATACTCATTTATATTCATCACTTAGTCTTCTTTATTTTTTCAAATTTCTAACTTGTGATTAATTCTGTGCACTTTGAAAAAGACTTGATAAATTACCATAGTTGCATTAAAAGCATTTCTTGAAGACTGTGCTTAATACTTGCTGGAAGTACAATCCAAATTGGGCAACAACGGAGAATTGTTTTTCTTTTGATTTAGTTACTGTCTATCTAAGTGATCAACTCAAAATATATACTCGTAGTTGCTTAACGTTCATTGGTCCTGCAAATCTCTGAATGAGGTTTTCGTTTGCACCCCTATAAAATTCAAATTGTGCAGTCTCTAAAGGAAGACATGACACACATGACATTTTGCAGAGAAATCTTAGTATGTAATTTTGAATGAAGATCAAGATGTGTTGCGCTCTTTGTTAATGACGGATGAAGCTCAATTTCATGTAAGCGGTTACATACGTAAACAGAATTATCGGTACTGGTCATCGGAAAATCTTCAACAGTTAATCAAAAACCTCTACATGACCAGAAAGTGACAGTATGGTGTGGAGTATCAATTTTTGGAATCGTTGGACTATTCTTTTTCGAGGATAATAATCAAGTAGTCACCATTAACTAAAACATAACATCCTACAGAATTTTTTGGTAGTAGAACTTCGAAGATTGTGACAAGACAACCAACGTATGGTTCCAGCAGGATGCAGGATGGTGGGTGCGACTGTAACATAAATTGGCCAGCATGATCTCTAGATTTATCGGCTCCCCAATTTCTTTTTGTAGGGCTTTTTGAAGGATGGGGTATATAAGAACCGACCACAAACTATTCAGGCATTGAAAGACAACATTTTTCAAGAATGTCAGGGTATTAATGCTCAATTTCTCCTCCTCTTCAGAGTTATGGAAAGTGTTCAAAATAGGTTAAGGTTTTGTTAAGAAGACAATGGGGGTATTTAAAAGATACATGCCCGAGATAGTTTTACCATGAACTGTAGATATTATCAAATATTTTTATAGAAATATGTACAAGATTAAAAAAATACATGTATTATTACCTTCTTATTTATGTAATAGGACAAAATAATTATCAATCGACGTTATGTGGAATTATTGCCTATTGTGCGGAGAGTTTAATGACATTTCCAAACACATTTGATAAGATAAGCGATATGTTGTTCTTTGGAATTAAATACGAGATTATTTTTTGTTCGGTATCACTGAAATATCTAGGAAAGACGGATAACTTTATTTCTAAAAAGGCTTACAAGGTTATCACGAATTTTTCGCATAGTTTTGCATTTAATGATAACTTGTGGCAGTATTTAAAATATGTATTAATATAATTTATGAGAAGATTTCTTTCAGTGAATATCTACATGGATCATATTTGTGATTAAGTCAGTAATAGAAAACTCCATATATCAAGGCTGATTAAATACTATGTTTTTTTTTTAAATAAATATTAATTAAAATTAAATCGGGTTTATTCAAATTATAATGTTGAAGATTTTGAGTTTTAGCTGAAAAATTATTATTTAATAATAAGAAATTAAAACAATAATTTCCCCTTATGACATATAATAAATTGCACTTAATTTACATAAGATATCAACACTTTCGAATTTATTATAAAGATATAGGTAGCCAAATATTAATAGATAATATGATAATTCCTGCCATTTAAATTAATTTCTACATTGAGAGATGTTGAACTAAGTATATTAAAACTAAATAATATAATATAGACTAATTATCATTCCACGATACTATTATATGTAATTCCATATACTTAATTTATATCCAATTTTTTTTTTTGAGATTCTCATTTACCCCTACGATCCAGCGTTAAATGCGCTAGATCGTATTTCAACGCCGCATAAAATACGCTCATTTAGTGTGGACTTTAGACGCAAGTATCAATTCTGAAATCTCCATTTATTAATATAGATTAAATACCATGATAATATCGAACTCTTAAATTAATATTACATTGATATTGTTTAATTACACTAGCCAAGAGCATCAGAAATCTTCCCATCCTTTATGGCGCTTAATTGTTATTAAATCACCTCCACTGTTAACGAAGTGAATTATATTACATTTGAACGTCCAAGCAGTGGTTTCCAACCGGTGGTGTGGTGAGGTGTGGGCACCACGCGACTCTCTTATACGAATGTGCGTTTTAAATTATAAATAAGTTGTTCCAAAATTAAGTTTTAAATACTTTTTACTTAAATAAATAAACCTGTGAGTAAATGCTTTACTATTTAGGTCCGAATTTTGAATTTTTTTTTAAGAATCATCTTATTCGAAGTACTTCTCCTCTCTTAATAAACCTTTATAGAATGTATGATTTGCGAGATATTTGCAAGAAAGAGTGAAGAGTTATTTTCGGTCCGAATTTTGAAATTTTTACAAATATTATTCCAGATCTAACTCTAAATATTTTTGTACTCTAGATAAATCTGTATAGAATGCATAATTTACGAGATATTTGCAAAAAAATACTATTCGATAGGAGTAAAAGTATTACTTTTGTTAAGAATTTTGAAAATTTTTTTATACAAAAAGTATTCAAAATCAGTCTTTAAAAAATACTTTTATACTCATGATGTATCGCCTAGAAGGCATGACTTGTGAGATACATATTCGAATTTTTTTTTTTTATAAAATCTTTATAAAATTCACTCTTTAGTACTTTTTTATTCTTTAAAAAAATTGTCTAAACTTTGTAGTAGACGAGATTTCGTAAATTTTGATTTTGTTACTGAAGTAAACTAATACTTCTGGTCTACCTTTTACTGCAAATCTAACCAGATCTCAAGCGGAAGATTTTACGCTCTAGAACTGTAGTCTGGAAAACCCTGGCTGATATTTTGACTACTTTTTCGCAATAATGGAGATGTGTCGTGTTTTGGAAGAACACTTTCCACTGACACCAAATTAGACGACTCGTCGAAACTTCGGGAGCAACATGAAAAGCTTCCCAAGCTATCTGGCATACGTTAAGTTGTCGAGTGTCCAAAGGTCCAAGTCCGTTAAGATGATGTCTGATGATGTTTGGATGATATCTTTTCATATAGGATTTTGAAGAAGATGGCGCGCAAATAAGTACTGTGTGTGATTGTTTGGATTTTTCATTGGACGGTTATTCTAGAGAGTCTTACTCATATCCATTGGTAGTTCGGTACAGTCATTTTCTTAATCCCTCCCTTCTAGAGAATATGAAATGACGAAATCAAACAAAAATTTAAAAAATTCTTGCATAATAGTTATTTGTTAAACAAGGTGGTAGTAAAGTTAAATTTTTCATCACGAATGTGAATATCACTGAGTGATGAAATATAACTTTACTGCCTAGTTGTACATTAAATTTTATTTCTATTTTACTTCCTCTTCTTCTTCGAGAAGACCTTGAGATCCATTAATGACGAAGGCTGTCTTAATTTGGTTGGTTGTCCTGTGAGACGGAATCCCAGCAATCCCTCCATCTGTTGGGTGGTCTCCCCACTGGTCATTGCTTGCTGGTTTTCCGTTCTTGGCAATGTGTGCCAGTCTGTTTTGTCCATTCTATCTACATGGTCACGCCAATACATTCTTCTCTTCCTTCCCCACCAGACTATGTCCATGTGTTTTTCCGGCGATGGTTCTTAAGGTTTTCATCTCTATTGTTCTCAGGATTCCCTTTGTCTTGTTTGTGTCAGCGAATTTTAAAACTTCACGTTTTAGAAAAAAAGTAAAAAACTTAATATGCTAGAAAGTTTAGAAATTAATAAATTTAATAAACTAGGTATAATTTTAAATGACCAACTAAATATAAATAATCCTTTCAGAATGAGATTATTTTTGTGTATTTTTGTTTTGATATACCGATAGGTCCAGCCCGCGACGGGCCATACATAGGCAACAATATACGTATGGAACGTGCTATGTGGCAACGTGTGTACGATACCACTCCGCGTGCTCCTATTTTGAGTGACTTTCTTAAAATTTGAATTTATTTTGTAGAATTATTGATTTTTTTACTTTTATCTTTTAGAAAACGTTATTGTTTTTTTATTACTTAAAATTACTTTTCCGTAGCAGCTAAGAATACAATAATAATTATAAATTGTTATTATGTCTGAAACAAATGGGCAAATTACGTATATGAACGAATATGCAAACGACTATATCCTTGCGCGGTTTAAGTCTTACTAAATTCTTAACTGCAATGTGCTGCTGCTGCGGGTAGAGGGGTTTCGGTATTGCCACTCATTGCTGTCTATGGCCCGTTCCGAGCTGGACCTATCGGTATATCTATATAGAAGTTAATATGTAATTTGAAATTGCATTTTCATCCACCTGATGAAGCGCGTGGCGTGTGAATATTATAATTTTTCAAACTAAACAATTGTGTTTTATTATACATATATATATATATATATAAATGTATTGAAAAATTGAAAATCTTCTTGGTAGTAGTGGCATAAAATGAATTAAAAGTAATAACAATATGACAACTGGTTGTCAATTAGAAAACAATGACAAATATAAAATGTAAATCAAAATGTATAAATGAAAATGTAATCAATAAGCATAGGACAGTCGAGATTATTCACATATTAATGCTTTAACATACACTTTCTTTGTTATGCTGCACTGACGAAACCAAACTAGGTAGAAACATATATGTCTGTAGCTACAAATACATCTTAACACATACATAGTTGCATCGTTAATTGTTTGTGTATTTCAATCAGAATTGTACATGTTTAGGTGAACCTAGGCCATTTTGATAGGATTACATGAGTAATTATCGATTGTCCTATGCTTATTTGCTTTCATTTACATTTATACTTGACTATTTTACATTCTATATTGTTATATTATCAACAGTTCTACTCTTAATTTTTCTTTACATAGTTGCGTCGTTGTTATTTGTATATTTGGATTGACTGAACAGTTTGTGGTAGACCCCAAGCCTTTTAATGTGATTATAGAAATAATCTCGACTGTCCTATGCTTATTGATTACATTTTCATTTATACATTTTGATTTACATTTTATATTTGTCATTGTTTTCTAATTGACAACCAGTTGTCATATTGTTATTACTTTTAATTCATTTTATGCCACTACTACCAAGAAGATTTTCAATTTTTCAATACATTTGTATAATTGGCAAAGAATTGTAATATATTTTATATATATATATATATACAGTAATGCGCACACTGCTACGTTAATATACGGAATGGGGAATATGGGTGGGGTATGCCTAGCGTAGCCGCATACTATAACACCCTGGCTAGCGAGAAAGTGCGGTGAACGTATTCACATACAACGCAAAACATTTATCATGTGAATTCTTCAATGTTATTTTTATTTGTCCCTATTTCCTAACATCAAAGTAAATAAAATACAATGTAAATAGGATATTTTAAATGAAACGAATATTTTCTTCGTTCGCATTTTCTTTTGGTTTCTTATGTTTAGAAGGTGAAACACATCCGAATTTATCAAAATTATTTGCAAAGCGGCGAATTGTATCAATACAAGGAACAGGCCGATTTTCAAAATTATTTCTAAAAAGGCCTCTAATGGATAGAGTCGAGTGACCTTGATGATACCACTTTACGATTTGTACTTTTTCCGCTAATGAATACTCCATCCTGTTCTGCGCTCTCCCACAGGTTATATGCAACTGATTCCTCTTAGGTTCGTCGCTGTCTGATGTACACCCCCCACTTATATTCTCCTCTCTCTATATTAACGTAGCCTTGTGAGCACTACTGTATATATCTATATATATATATAAAGATCTATTATTTTGAATAAAGCAAAAAAGTTTTTTTTACCAAGGATATTTTTATATATTTTTTATTTTGCATTAAAACAACTAATTTACCTTACTTAAGTATTTTTGCCCAAAGTTATTTCCTTTTAACAGAATTTCTTCTTATACATTTACATTGGTTTCATTTTATGATCAAATAGTGTGGTCATTAAACTTTATGACAGCATAAGTGCATGTAATTACTTCAAAAAAAAAGCCACACTATTTTATTTTCCACCCGTTTTTTTTTTATTGCAATTAGTATTACACTTAAGTATTCAAACACTTTTGATGATAATTCTGGGGTCGATTTTAAAATCGAGACTTCCAGAATTCTATCTTTGGCGATTAATTGATGACGAAGGAGCATATTTCGATAAAATAAACTAAATTTACACATGAGATCAGTGCTTTATATTTCATGAAGGATTAATTCCGTTACGTATATACATATATACACACAAACTCTTTACAGCAATGTGAAGAGACAGTCCTTGAACTCTCGGGTCTCTGTGCTGAGTCACTGTCTAGTGCACCCGCATCAAATGGGTAACATGAAAACATATAACGCGTTCAGAAATAGCATACAACATGTAGGTATGCATGAACTGGTTTACTTACAATAAAGTGAGGTGCATACTTATAATTTGCTTCTATATATTTGCTGATAAAACCGATGATTATTCAAAATCAATGTTTCTATAATCATAATCTATCAATGTCGTTTGCTTATCATTATTGTGTGTACATTTAATTTATTAATGTTATTTTCATGTGTAATCATTGATGGTAGCATATAGTAGTTAATAATGCATTGTACTATTAAATAATCCTTTGTTAATTAGTTTGTTTCTGTATTGCATTTTAAACGCAAAAGCAATTTTTATGGTTTATCCGTACATAAAAGAGCATCATAAAACACAAAAGAAGTCTAATTCGACCTAAAAAAAATACCTAATTTTGATTCCACAGATATATAGTTTCAATTTAAAATGACCTACATTGATATCTTATCAGTTTTTGTTATATGTATAAAACCGTATAAATAAATACTAGATGTCTAGATCACAATTATTTTACATGACAATCACATCACATTCATTAGTATATTCAGCTACTGTATATGAAATTATATACAGCTGTTCTACTATATTATCTGTACATTATTTGTCATTTCTGGAGCTCTGGAATCTAATAAATTAGCAAAGTGCTAGTATTTTGTATCTGAATTTAAATAAGATCTATTTTTTTAAATGAAACATCATGTGTATTTTATTGAATTTCGATAGAATAATGAATCAATGTAAAAACATAAATAAAGGAGTTACGAATTAATTAATATTTCAAAACTAATTTTTATCTTTTCAGTTACTGTTAGTGTTAATTTTCTAGTATGTAATTAATTTCTTTTCTGAACAAAATACCACAGAAGAATTCTCAGTTTTGCCTTTGGTTTATTACAGATTCACTTCGAATGCCATAGTAAAAGATACAGTAAAAACAATAACGATACGTTTACATCGCTAGTAAAATATTTTAAAGAAGGAATACAAAATTTAAATTCTCACCATTTTCCAATAGGAATATATGAACATGGAACTGTAGTGACAATCATAGTCAAAAGTTAGTCAATTCTCAATGAATATGTATGGATTTTTTATAAAAGAAACCAGTTATAAATTTATAATTTTAAGATTCAATTCAATAAATAATAGATATAGGGAGCAAAATGTATTCTTGTATTTCACATAGCGGAGCTGACATTTCGTATAAATATAAATAATAAAATATTGACAATACATACAAGCCGTAGCATGTTTCTCATTTCGATTACTTTTATTGCATGCCACCTGCCGTGTTCAAGCTTGGGAGCTTGCATTCGCGCTACTATATCTTGAAACAGATTGTTCTTTAGACCTTTTGTTCCAACCGCATGTAATGTGCTCTGATAATTTTGCTGACTTTTTTAACATATTTTAGGCTTCCCAAGTCTTCATTTTTGCGACTTCACGCCCTTGTCTGTGTGTTCGTCTCAGACTTCAAAGTCATAAAAATCGCATATAATAGATATTTACAGAAGTATTACCTTTATTAGTATTCTTTTGAATACTTACTTAAATGCCCTTTCTTCTGGAGGTATGCCCAGATGCTCAATTCAATATAGTCTTCATGGTTTTTATTATACAGGTACAGTGAGTACATTTAAATTACTTTCGCTTTCTTTTTTGTAGTTTTTTTGTCTTTTTGATAATTATTTTCAACTATAAACGACCAATACTCGATTAAGTTGTAAAATGGGACTGCACTAAAATATCCATAAGAAAAATAATATAATAATAATCTCAAACCTCGGTTTCCCTCGCATATCAATGGCGAAATTGAGTGAATTAGTAGTTTAGTTATAATATAACCTAACATTTTCACTGGTGCAATGGGTGAAAGAAAAAAATATTTCAATTTCTGATGGCCAAATGAATTCTTATATCTCTTCTTTTATTCACTCTAGCAAAACATATAAATTCTGCTTTCTGTGCTATACACAGAAAAAAAAACAATTTAATAAAGATGTAATAATCATCAGGCTTTTAATAATGATTATTAATTATCATTTCAATTGCAATTTCTTCAAACTACTTAAATATTTACATTAATTTACATTCGTTAGCTGGTCTTATATAATATCACAATGCAACGTAACAGTATCTGAATTGGTATTGATTTGCAAAAATTAGTTGTGTAACTTCTTCTATTTTTACAAACATTGTAACACATAATTTCCGGTGATGTTCTTGACCTTCCTTTCCGGTAGTATGGCGATCACACTTTATGCTCATTCTGTTTTCAGTTTACACAATACTCTTGCATTTAGTTTTTATTTAGTAAATTGAATTATGAATGAAGAATATTATGTGGTGACCTGGTTAGTGAAGTTATTAATACAGCTACGAAATTTTATACATTTTTGTTGGATGAAATTTCGAGTATGAAAATATGTAATTCATATGCATATATACGAGGTCAAGTTTGAAAATGATTTTTGATATTTTATTTCTCAGAAAACGGTGTAGGCAACGAACATCCAAACATGTTCGGTTGTGATATGTACTGTAGGTAGTTATACTAAAAACTAAAACCTACGAAAATAGCAAACCAACGTTGACTTATTTGAACAAATGTCTAGAAATATTGCTTTAGATAAGGGTGGAAATAAAAGTTGTGCAAATTTATGTTCATTCTTAAATTCAAGAGATTTATTTGCCATACAATCACGAATCAGTGGGTAAGATATAAACGATGAAATGAGAAAAATAAATTAAATGACATATACATAAATAGCAGCTGTCCAAAGAATTAAATGTGTTTATTTACTATCTACGTTGAAATAGTTAATGTTTAAATGCTTTCATTACTTTACTCGCCTTAAATAAAATATATTTGAATTTTTAATGAACGTGTAATTTGAGTAGTACTATTCATTGAAACTATTATGTTTCCCTTTTACTACTTAATTATTTATTAATTATCGCTGACGTTTGTTTATGCTTTATTGTAAAGTTGTCTCCATTGAAAGTCATTATATTATTATAGATGCATAGGAATAATAATGATTTCAGTTATATTTGATCGAGTATGCTAGATGTTTATGGCTTCACTAAGCGTTGATATAACTAGAGGCTTGAATTTGTTTCGTGAGTAGAATAATATTTTTAATGTTATGCTGATATTATACAGCCCGAAAATGTACTTTCGAAAGGAATTCGACATATATTGAAGTTAAAACGTAAATATGAAGACTGTGAAGATAACAGTGATGATGAAGACGATATGGTAAGATACCTCTATTTATTATAGTATGTACACTATGTTTCAAATTAAATGCGAATGTAAAAACATTTTTAGCAGCAGCCCGCATATCACCGGTGTATTGTGTGTGGTATCGATAAGTATACAGAGTTATTTAAATACAAATATGTAATTTTTAATGATTGCAATTGTGAATATCAAAACCAATAAGGAAAATATATTCAATTCAAAATAAATGTGAATTACGTATATTTAAGGAATGATTCATATAAGCAAGTTTATCTTTTAAGGAGGAATGTCCGCGAAGTACTACTATTATATGTGACTGAAATACTTGTTTTTAAATAATTATATACTTCTCGATACCACACACAAAACACCGGTGATATGCGGGCTGCTGCTAAAAATGTTTTCACATTCGCATTTAATTTGAAACATAGTATAACACATATATGCATATGTAAACATTGTATTTATTACAGGGCTTGCACAGCTCAAAATATCAGGTGGGCCGTAATACTTTAGGAAAAACTTGTGCGGACCGAGAGAAAGTTGGAGACAGGGGGAAGGGTGTTAAGAAAATAATAACAGTAAAAAATATTTCGTTACGATTTTGTTTAATAAGTTTGTCGTATTCAGGAGATATATTGGAAGTAGCTGTTCTCAAGATGTCTTTCATGATCATCACTCAAACTTGAGCGTTGCTTGCATTGATTAATGTTCATAATTGAAAATGTCTCTTCTCACATATAGGCAGTTCCAAATGCACTAAAAATTTCTAGTGCAACTTCGTAAAGATTCTTGTACTTCTCACGGTCCATATTTTTGTAGAAATCCTGCAGGCTGCTCTCTCTATGCTTGCTTTGGTAAATTTTGCCGAACATTGTAGTTCGATAACCTCTAACTGCAATTGAACTGGTATGTCGTCGGGATTTACAGAAAATGGATCTTCAATTAGTTTAAACTGAATTTATTGTTCTTTACATAGAGTAAGTCTTTTATCAAATTCATCTATCAAAAGATTAATTTCATCTGCAATTTTTTTCCCAACACGACGTGCATGTCCTGAGGAATATATCGTGCACAATTGGAGAAATGACTCATTTCCTCTTTTAGTAACTGGGTTTTGAAAAGTTTAATTTTCAGTTTAAAGCTTTTACACTGCATGCTTTTCAAATACAAATTGTCGCTTTCCTTGCAGTAGGAACGTTAAGACCATATAGTTGTGTTATATCACAAAAGAAGAAGTCACGATTCCAGAACTTATTTCAAGCACAGGAAATTCGTTTGCCTTGTGGGAATTTAGATATTTCCTTCCTCAAAGCAACGAACCGCTGAAGCATTTTTCCAGCAGTAGCAATTTCCCTTGAAATATAAAAGCTTATCTTGGTAGCAGCGTCATTGTCACTGCTCTTTATCTTTAAAAAAATCTGCTGTCCAGTATGGGTTTTCGATAGATCCGCTGCTCTAATGGATTTTTTTTTATTTTGGTCCAATTTTGACAAATTAGGATGATTATCTGTTGTGCAGGCCTGCAATATATCATTACTATTCATTACCGTTTTATTGTAGGTTTATTACACTTCTGCATATTCTCAATAAAAGAGATTTTTTTTTAGGTGGGAGGGGGCAAATTTTATTTGACCAACAAGCGAAATATTATAATCAATACACTAGAATTTATAAATTAAATTTAGCTTTACTAGTTCGCGATTATTGTTGTTAATTGGGAAGACGTTTCTTTTAGTATTGTCATATGGAAATATACAGGGTGAGTCAACTAGGCGGGTAAGGCCGATTGTGCCTTCACGAGTAAAGATATTTCGAAGCGTTTTTTTTCTTGTGGTAGCTGTTCATTAGGGGCACATTTTAAAAATATTTTGTATTATACAGAGTGTTCCATAACTTGGTATAGTATAGGCCTAAAGTGTAAAGTTTTTGACTTATTCCCATTTTTCTGAAAAATTCAATGTTTGTATAAAATTATATTTCTCGAAAACGACGTATTAGATGGATAAAATTTTTTGCAGTATTGTTTACAATAAGAGGTCCTAATAGGGCAAGTTTTATTTTTTTACAGTTACTAACTGCATGTGCAGGAAACTGGATTAAAATTAGATGACACGTTTTTGTATAAAAGTCAATTTTTTTAAATGGAACACCTTTATATCAGTTCATTTTTGAATTGTTTATTAAATTTCATGTCAGAAACATGTAAACCGTTAATACTATAAAGGTGACTATTACTGAGCTATTGTCTCTGTTTGATATAATTTTGTCAGTTTTGAGGTTTTAATTAATATAGTATAGTACTGACAAAATTGTATCAAAAAGAGACAATAGCTAAGTAATAGTCACTTTTAAAGTATTAACATCTTACATATTTTTGAAGAAATTCAATAATGAAATAATATACAGGGTGTTCCATTTGAAAAAATGAGGTGTGGCCACCACACGACTTTCTTATACGTATGAAAGTGTTACTTCCGGTCCGAATTTTGAAATTTCATTTATACAAAAAATATTCCAAATCCAACTCTAAATACTTTTGTACTCTTCATAAATATATATAGAATGCATAATTTACGACATATTTGCAAAAAATCGTTATTCGGTAAGAGTAAAAGTGTTACTTCCGGTACGAATTTTGAAATTTTTTTTATACAAGAGATATTTAAAAGTACGTTCTAAATACTTTTATACTGGTAATGTACCTGCCTAGAAAGCATGACTTGCGAGATATTCGCAAAAAACTGATTTTCGATAAGAGTAAAAGACCTACTTCCGGTCGGAATTTCGAAAAACTTTATTAAAACAATTTTTCTCAAATTTAATTTTAAGTGCATTTGAATTCTTTATAAATTTGTTTAAACTTAGTAATTGACGAAATATTTGCAAAATTCGATTTTTTCACTGAAGTAAACTACTACTTCCGGTATGCCGATTTTGCTCAAAATCTAATCAGTTCTCAAGAGGGAGATTATATTCGTAAATATAAAATTTGAAGTTGATACCTATAGCGGTTTGACCGCTATCGTGGTCACACACACACACACACACACACACAGACAGACACACACACAGAGAGACATTTTTTAAAAACCATTTTTTTGGTATCAGGGGACCTCAAAACGTGGACATCTGCAAAAATCTCGAGGTCGAAAATTTTAATCATCACAATACTTCCTTATACTACGTATAAGAAAGTAAAAATTGACTTTTTTGCAAAAACTAACAAAAGCATATCAAAAAACGACAATAACTCTGTAATAGTCACTTTTAATGTATTAACGTTTTACATGTTTCTGACACGAAATATAATAAACAATTCAAAAATGAACTGATATAGAGGCTGTTCCATTTAAAAAAATTGACTTTTATACAAAAACGTGTCATCTAATTTTAATCCAGTTTCCTGCACATGCAGATAGTAACTGTAAAAAAATAAAACTTGCTTCTATTAGCACCTCTTATTGTAAACAATATTGCAAAAAATTTTGTCCATCTAATATGTCGTTTTCGAGAAATATAATTTTATACAATTTTTCAGAAAAATGGGAATAAGTCAAAAACTTTACACTTTAGGCCTATTCTATCTTATAACTCTTTGACTAAAAATTGTCCGGGGAATTCAAAAATGCAATAATATATAGGGTGTTCCATTTAAAAAACTATAACTATGGTTAGCCACCAAGGTATGGAACACTCTGTATAATACAAAATATTTTTAAAATGTGCCCCTAATGAACAGCTACCATAAGAAAAAAAACGCTTCGAAATATCTTTACTCGTAAAGGCACAATCGGCCTTATCCGCGTAGTTGACTCACCCTGTATATCTATACTATTATTTAATATTTTGTGTATGTGATGTAATGTAATACTTGTGTATAACTTCATTGCTTATAAAGGGTACAGACTTGTATAAAGTTAATAAAGTATTATGATTAAATAAAAGGAATAGAAATATTAAACTACATGACATGATGTATTCAAATACTGTTCTAGCAGATTATTAATACTTTATTTATTTATAAATAGAATAGACTGGCAAATGCACAAATACGTAATAACGCCCCATACCTACTTTTTATAGCGTTTACAAATATGAATGAAATTAACTGTGTTTAAAATACCTGTGATCTATGTATGTATTATCATCATGTCAGACATAAATAAGTTAACGGTTCATAAGCGGAACGTTTTAAGATCCGGTACTAATATTTTTAGTGTTTTTATCATGCCCATGTTATATTTATTTTTGTAAGTTTCTTATTTTAGCCAACTTTTTTGAATTCTATTCTTGAATATGTGCATTTTTACTTTCACGAAAATATTGTGATCATGAAGATTTCTGGCTTTTAAATTTTGTTTGATATATTATGCGTATGTAGTTGTTCGAATTAAAAAAAAACTAGAGTTGTTTCAAATTATCACTATTATGTGTGAACTGTTAGTATTAGTACATGCAAGAAACGTTATTTGTTGTTTTTCGGGATTTTTATCCGGAGCAAATTTTTCAAATGATGAAACATAGATAGGTTTGAAGGACACGGGCCATCTCGGCACTTTTAATCCCCGGATTAATTTTTGGACCCAGGCGACTAGCCAACTTGTCACCGGAGGTAGAATCACGAGCGGTCATCTCGTCACCCGAGACTAGCCATCTCGGCACTTTTAATCCGCGGCTTAATTTTTGGACTCAGGCGATTAGCGAACACATATACCTTCATAACCATAACAGATTTGAGAAAGTAGTGTAGAAAAATAAAAAAGCATAGTAGAATAAAAATACTTTTATTGTTTTCTTCAACACATCACATGTTTATAAACTACATTTAGATCTGAAATTCATTTACAACTTACATATACCTTCATAACCATATTATATTTTACAAAGTCCTGTACAAAAATAAATAAACATGGTAGGATAAAAATACATATCTAATTCTATAAAATCGTGGGTCATTAAAAAAGCATAAATAATACCTGCAATAAACATAACTGATTTTACAAAATCGTTGGTCATTAAAAAAACATCTATGCGCAACTAATTTAACAAATTCATATTCATCAATTTTTCCTATATCTAAATCATGCAGCTTTTGTTGCACAAATAATTCTGCTTGACGCACAGCTTTTTTCTTAATTGGTGGATTATCATTTAAACTTTGAATTTTTATATAAACAATGTAACAAGTTGTAGCAAACAAATGCAATCGTTTTACAAGAGAGTCAATTTATAGCAAATTTCAAAATATTTTACCCAAAGTTTCATGATAATAAAGATAATCCTATTAGTGGTTGCCAATAGCTATTTAAGTGAAAGTGACGAGATCACCGGTTTCAAAGGGGTACCTTCAAAGTAACCTGACTTTCTTTGGTGACCAGTTGGCTAGTTTAAAAGGGTAGGGGTTAAAAATACTGACGAGTTCACCGGTGCCCAGGTTTGAAATGTAAAATATAATTTTCTTTGTTTCCATGGATTTTAATATTTTTCAAAAGATGTTTTAACACTGTATATACAATTATTAATTGCCTCTTATCGTATAGTTATGCTACAATATTAAAAATTATTTATTACCATTACAGGGAGTTAAATCGATGTGGAATAACTTCCGAAATTAGCATAGGTAATAAACATCTGCCCTCAATCACATTATGCAAGATTGGGACTGGCAATAGGTTATATATTTCTGTTATGCTGAAAAGTGTTCCAGTAGACATAGAAAAACCCTCGGTTAATAAACTGTAAACAACACATAATACGCAAATGATTGTAAAAAAATATTTACGTTTTGGTATTGAAAACGCTGTATACATTGAGGGGCCCAAACAAAATTATTGTTTTGGCAATTAGATTAACCATTGCATTTTAAAGTACTGCTATACAGTTTAGTGTCGTATATCTTCAACGTTTGTTGAAGGAATACAATAATTGATACACGTAAAATTTATTATCCAAGTTTTCTTATTAAGTTAATTACTGAAAATATACAAAAACATTCTAAACATCTCGAATTAAATGCTACATATCATGAATTAATTTCGTCCTTGCGTTCTGTGATTTATATTTATTAAACGAAAGTAAGACAGCCTAATAGTATTGCTTATGTTTAACAGTCGGTGAAAATGACATTTGCATATTTTACACATCTTTGCAATATATTGATTGTGCAACTATGCCGACATTGAATTTTTAAAACAGAAGTAAAATATTTTCGTAACAGAGTCACGCAAACCACATTTATTATTAACTAACCCTTAAATTTAATTTAGAATACGAAAATGGAAGAATAGAATATGTACGGTATTCCATTTAGAAAACGAAAGTCGAATAGTGATTGATTTTAAAATGTGAAAAGTATTAGTTTGTGTAATCTTTATGAAATATTTTTTAATATTTGCTGTGGACACACTCGGTATTTAGTGGAATTATTTGTTCAAACATTGCCCAGCGGTGTCTTTATTAATTCTTAAAACTAAACTAATGTAATAGCCGTTGTAAATAATCATGTAATAATTATTATTTGGTTATCGTAAGAGCAAAGTAAAGTCTAGATTAGATTAACTCTTTGATATTCACACACATTCTACATATGATTGTAGATACCGAATTTAATAACATTGTTATAGGCACTTCAGACGTGTAGGTACTAAATTAGTAATATTAATGTTTTCCAAGTCAATGAAAGGAGAAATAATGTAGAGCATTTACTCAAAGACTGACTGGTTTTGACTATTATTACTATTGGACACGCTGAATCTATATGGCATACGGATGTAACAGTTGTATGCTTCTCTCTTTAAAAAGAGAGTAAATTCGAATCTTATCCAATACACGCTGATATTGTTAATCAGCTAAATTCAATTATAAAAAAATCGCCGCTGCCCGTAAGATTACAACTTGGCACAGTACGATACATTTTACAATCTAGCAGGACAAAAGGATTTTTACGAACTATTCGAATAATTACAATAAGCTAATATATCAACTGTTAACAGGGAACATTAGTCTAAATTAATAAGGTGACCCAATAAATAATAAATCCAACAGGTATAAAGATCAAGTACCTCCTGTTAGTCATAACGTACCTTTTCTTTAATGAAGTTGTTACGTGAATAAAATTGTGTGATTATCATTATACTTTAGCCATTTTTTAAATATTTTTATTAGTAATTATACTTATTTAGAGTATATTTGCAACATCCTTTTCTCTTTAAGATAAGTTATTTATTTGTAATAAATTTATAAAATAATACGTGTTTCAATCATGGCTTTCCAAGCGTAGAGAGGATATTTATTTTGTATACCGTTTTATACAGCATTGCCTTCTTGTTTAATATTAAAATAGTTCATTTACCTATTCAAAACGTAGACATATTTCAGACAAATGATGACATGTAAATTTTTTTCTGTATTTTTTTACTTTCTGTATGTACGTAGGTACATGCACAGACCGAGTGCTGACCGCTGGGAGAAGTCCTCGCTGCGCGACTTATAGGTCGGTGTGAGACAGAGAAAGTATTCGGAAAAAATAAATGATAACATTTATTCATCATCGCATACATTAGCCGGACGAAGGAGTAAATGCAGTTAAGAAATTGTAATATACTGAAAAGAGATAACATGTATAGGAAACATATTGTACTTCGATGTGTAACGCTTGACAATTTTTCCAGACTGCCGCCCGTGCTTATCCTAATATTATAAGAATTCACTGCGCATCTTGTGGGAGGGGCATCTCACCGGTCAGCTCTCGATCTGTGAGCTGTAGTCTGCTTTTAGTTTGCAATTAGTCTAGATATGAAAAGACGGAGTAAACCAAGGCAACAAGCAAGTAAAACAGCCATTACGAAAAGTAGCTAGAAGTGAGTAGAGATACTCAAAGAGCGTAACCAAAAACGCGAAAAAAACTTAAATTAAAAAAAATAAAAGAAAGACAGATACCAGAAAATGTATTTTTGATTTATGGCACACGATGTTAAAGAATTACAGATTTATAGCGAGGGCGATTCTAAGAATATTACTTGGCATAACCCCGCACCTTTATCAGTTGGATACTGGCGTCTCCATAAAGTTAATTTTTGCCAAAGTGACCCTTAAATCTGTTTCCTACGCAAACAATATTAATAAGTAATATGGATTTAGTGATCGAACCTTTGATGGTTTAATATATTGTGGATGGCAAAGTTTGTATTGCCCAATCGTCTTGTGTGCCAACGCAAAGATGTTACCTATGTGGAGCAACGTCTTGTGAAATGAACAATTCAGATGTTATTTCACATAAAATAGTTGATCAACATTTTCTGCGATTTGGATTGTCGTGTGTGTATGACAAGTGCGAGGGGTAGATAATGTCGCGTTTTCCGGTTCGAAATAAACAACTGGTGCAAATGTTTTAAAACTGTCTGTATATTTTCACACTTAAATTTAATCAGGATATAAAAATATAAAATAAATATATCACACTTAAAACTAATCACAATATAAATTAACACACGTATTTATTTCTATTACTAACTACTATTTATATCTGTAATATTTATGTATTTATTGCACTGTAATAAAAACTGCACCGCTCGCTTATTTATGTTTATTTGCACTGTACAAATACTACTGAATGAATGAATTCCTTATCCCACCGGCGGCATTTATATATATGTGCAGACAAAAGGTCTACCAAATTCTGGCTCTATTCTACCATATTCTAGACGTGCTGACGTAGTATATGAGTGCAGTTGATTTATGACTTATTTTCGGTGCGTTGCGCCGATGTTTACTTTCCTTTTGTCGTCGCCCGGATGTCTGCTTCTTTGTGGGCTTGTTTCGTTACAATAATAAAAAAAAGTACACGAAAGGAAGAAGTTCATATGCAAGGTAGGTTCAGGGCCGAACATTGTTTATTAGTGGATATGCCTAAGCAACAAAGAGGCAGGTACCAATGACGGCAATACTGCTTGTGCATCCTTTAGAAATGGAGAAATATTGGCCGAAATAACCGGTTTTAATTTGGAATTAATAAAAGTCTTTCCCATTATATTTGAATGTTTAACTTCTGGATTTCCAATAAATGTAAAATGTACGCCGAACAACTTAGAGAACTATATTTTAAAGAATATTCATGGTACTCAATGCCTGTGAGTGTACATAAAGTACTTTGGCACGGAAAGGATATAAGTGCCGCCAGTAATTTACCTATATAAGCCACACAAGAAGCCAGATACAAGGATAGTAGGTAATATAGAAGACTATACAGGAATAACCACAAGACTCGACACTAATACGGATTTTACTTCAGAACCGGTGATTGCTAGCTTACGTGTTTCGCCAAAAACTAAACATGGGAGTATTTCCTCCGAAGTTTCGGAGTTATTGAAAGAACTAGTTATTAAATATCTATAAAACTATAAGTAATTGGGTAAGTCAGTGCTAAGAAATAAAGGAACAGCAAACAATAAATCATACCATTGGAGAAATATTTTTGTCCTGCTAGATTGTCAGTATATCGCACTGTGTTTTGTTTCGAAACGTTTGCTGGACTTAAGTGCTACCAACTGCCGCACAGGGGAGATATAAGTACGAATCATTTTAATGTCATACATTGTATTAAAAAGCAGTGTTAGGTATGATCTGCGCGGAATGGCGGCTTACTTCATGAAACATTTTTGCCCTCCCAAAAAATAATTGAAAATTAAAAATCTTCTCAATCGACACTGATTATTGGAGATATCGATTTCAATTTATTAAATGTACATACATATTTTAATCTATACAAAATCTATTATAGTCCTCAAGTGAAAGTTGTACAGTTTAGGTACTTATTTACAGCAAAATTAGTATATATGACGTTTTTCCCGGTTTGAGCAGGTGACCACTCAAATTGTACTTGACTAGCTATGAGTTGATGACCTTTATATATTGATCACTTTCCAATAGTAATTACTATCCACAATTCCCTAATATTTGTTGAATGATTTGTGAGTAAATTATAAGGTAATTTTGGATTATTTAGAATTTGTTGACGTAGGTTTATTTATATGTAATTAGGTTACTTAAACAAACTATAATTTGAATAAACAATGTAATTGTAAGAGTAAACAAATGAATATAGATTTCACGTACACATTTTTCGTACGTAATACTATTAGTAATTATGACTGGTATGCACATAAGTTAAACCACACCTTTTTCTGCAATCCATTAACCTAGTGAGCCATCCACCACGGGTAACTTTTTGATATTCGAATGACCTTGTACAATCAGAGGCATCTTTTAATGTTCAATCACTCTATTTATCGTAACTAAACTGTAAAACTAAATATCCATCATAGAAGAATTAATAATTTAGCATATGTTAACAATTGATGGAAAAATATTTTTCTATAATATACATTTTATGCTTGAATACAAATCTATGCAAAATAACTTTGTTTTAGTAGTAATTGAGTTTTCTCTAAATAATTTTAGTGTTTCTTTCTGAAACTTTCTATTGAACTGCCGAATAGAAAGTCAATTTATATTATTGACGTATGCATAAATAACTTATACAGTATAGTTTTTCATGTAAAAGTTTGTATGAAATCATAGGAATGATATCATAAGATTATTATTAATTTGTTTTGGGCACACATTTGCCTCACTTTTACGGTTATATCTTACGAAATAAATGCTTATAGGTGCTTTCACAAAAACATTCTTGAAGATATAAATTTATCTGCATTCGGATAGCATTTTCTGATTTCCTCTGATACTCGATGAAGAGCATGTGCGAAACATGTAATATACGTCGTACTAGCAGCTTCATCTGTTACAAATAATAAGACTTTTTCTCTAATTTTATCTGCTCTTTACCCCATAGCGATTTCAAATACGAAGTTACGTAATGTGATGTGGATTCTGCATTAGTTCTTTGGAGTTTCTTAGATGCAAGTAGATGCGTGTAAAGTTACCGTGTCGTTTTCCACTACCCCAACCAAAACATTTGCAATATTGTGTTCTTTAACATCAGTAGTCTCATCTACTGACACCCAAATATGTTTAGCGTTTATATAATTGACAATTGAAGTCTTAATTTCACCGTACATCGAGGACAAATAATACTTACTCAAGGTGGATTCCGCGGGCGCATGCAAGTCACTATATTTACCGTTAACACAATTTTGTAAAACTGAGTAAACTCAGGATGATTCAATGTATTCCATGGAACGCTACACGCTAGTAGCACTTGAAGTAGATACGAATTAAATGCATTCTGCCGTTCGTGAGCATTTGTCAACAATACATGCTTTATGTCTAACCGAGTGTACATGTTTTACTAGGCGGGTTTTCACTTGCCAGGACAGTAATACATTGCCAATTTGGCATCGGAGTTTAATACTATCACATTCTAGCGCAGGCAACAATATCTCGCGGCGATTTTTTTTTCAAACTCTTTTTTGAACCGTATCCTTTTTTACAATTTTATTCTGATAGATAGAAATTTTTATTTTGAAAACAACAATGTATCACAAGTATACGATACATAACAAAATGCAAAAAAAACAGGGCTCCATTTTGAGCTATACATTGACGACATCTTTGCGCAACCCCATATGTTTTGCATTGGACAAAATTTCAGCAGGACGTATTCGACAACCCTCGATAATTTTGATTTTTTTTTCGAAGTTCGACTTGACAAGTTATGCGGTTGTTATTTGTCATTTGTTTCCCCAACCAACTTAGCTAACAAGTTTAGTAGTTAACATTATAAGGCAATGTATTTTTAATATTATTTTTTACACAAGTGTCTCATATTTGTATTTTTGTTGTGAAACATTGTTGTTTTCAGCATGAAAATCAAAATTTCTAAAAAAAAAGTAGATATGTTCGAATTTGAAAATAAAATTTGGAAGTTTAGCCATTTACCTAGTAGCATATTGGCAACCATTTAATTTAGTGTATAGATAACTAAAATCCTCCGATAAATAAGGGAGCTATGGACTCGCCTTTTCTTTATGTTTTTTTTTGTGACAGGCGGTATATATGTACATATTGTAAGTTGCAAGTCCAATCCTGGAATGTAAACCTGACTTTCGATCCTTAATAATTAATTTATCATTGCTTGTCTATGAAAGATATTAAATTTTAACTTTATTAGAAAACAAGACTTAAATGGTTAGCAGTACGTTGAAAAAATTTCAAAAACTGTGCATTTCTGGCCCCGTCTAATTTTCTTATTATTAAGTTTTCTAGAGTGTAGAGCAAACCATAATTACAAAGGAAGTTTAATGAACTCACGCTAAACTTTTATTTATCTTTTATACGTTCGTGGAACATGAAATGCAGTTTCAAAATAAAAAAAAATGCTTCATATTATATTCTCAATGAGATAATTGTAGTATTTTAATTTTGATGCATTCATGTAAATTAATAATGTAATAGTATTTATTATATAGTTCTTTAAAAGTACCTAAAGCAAAAGTATGATTTTGAAATCTCCATAGAGACATACAATCTCTCATCTCTTATTATTGATAGAATTATTATGGCACGTGTTCATAATGTATTTTTAAAATACGAATATTTGCACGTTTTTTATGCAACATGACCTTCAGGTATTTCAAATTAAACGCTGCCAGTTACAGGAATGACTAATATGAAATGAATAATTAAATAATCAACTGGTTGGTAATTTTTTCTATGTTTTTCCATTTCGTAACGAGTACTGTGTTCGACTTTATAAATTATTTTACCCATCTGTCATGCGAAAGTAGAAAATTTATAGGTTGGCCAATAAACTTACTAATTTAATTCTGTGTATTTGTATTATTCAAAATCTTTTCAAAACAAAATATGAGTTGTTCTGCATATATATCATCGGCATAGTTATGTCATGACTAAGAATTAACAATGATTAAGTAATTTTAGTAATTACTTCATTCAACAATTAATGACGATGATCATTTACTTTTAATATTCACATCTCGAACTAGGTAAGCACTGTACACTCTCTTTTGAGCGTACGTCCCGTAATAATAATATTCGGTTTCAAATTCTCGGCATACAAATACTTTGGTTATAAATAGGGATCGGAAATCAGGTTTATATTCCAGAACTGGACTTGAAGAATGTAGTAATTCGAAATTGGGCACACTAATATCAGTAATACAATAATACGGATGCACATTATGTATATAATTTCTAATGTATATACATATTATACGAATTTTTCCAACTTGCGTTCTTCAATACAGATATTTACAAGTTACGATATGTATATATAAAAGTAGTTACATTTATCGCGGCGAATGTAGGGGACGTGGTAGGGCAGAGTGCGCGGAAGGTATTTTAGTTAAATCGTAAACGCTATGTGTAGTAAGCCGATCTAGTCCAAAATTTGTAATGTATTACTGTCGTGGCAAGTGATGCTATGGGGTGAAAATTACGATAAAAATAAAGAAAAGGCGTTATTATTTGTAACAGATGGAGACGGTCGGCTCTTCACAAACATACAGTAGCATGACGCGCATTACAAGTTTTGCATGTTGTCTCCGTCAATCCCTTTCCCATTTATTTTGTGCTGCTGTTCATAATGTCAAGCAAAAGTTTGAACCAGTTCTAAATAACAATCCAGGAATTTGTACTGTACTCCGAATTGTCGACTTGTTTACTGGTAAGGAAGTAGATTTTTCCGATCCGGGAATAAATGTGTCTCCACTAAAAAAACTTTTAATAAAAACCGCGTTATCGTTTCTACTGCTGGTGACGTTTTGTTCAGTATCCTACGGGACATCTGCGATTACCTGAAACAAACTATTGTAGGTAATCATAGAAGACGCTTCTAATGCAACCCTTCCCGAGCCACACTACTACCATGATAGAGTCGTCGGACAATTGAAAGATCAAGAATTCACATGTTGAACTATTATATAGTTGGTATGGTTTAAGTAAAATTGAGTATAATATAAAAGTCGCCAAAATTAATAGTGGGAATAGCCGATGTAAGTCAGCAAATCTGTACAGTAATGGTGAAAAGCAATCTGGACTGAATTCATCAATCGTTATAAAGTTAAAATCACATGATGCCCAATGTACTTTTAAGTTCACAGGTTAACAACATTATCGTGCTAATAAACGAGCTTAGATGACTTCAACTATCTTGGAGAAGAACTCAAACTTTAAGATGAAGAGCTGCACATAAAAAACTAAAGAGATTTTTATATTATAGTTGACAATTGATGTATTAAATATGACAAACATACGTTATATAGTTTTTTTTTGTTTGAATTGTTACCATCTAATTGCACATGTGTGTTTACAACCAACGGCCTAGATTATTTTTTGATTCAGATGTTCGATTCGATAGGCAATGCAGATTTTTTTACTTTACTAATTTCAATTCATTTTTTAATGTCGGCCATAGTGACACAGTTTACCAATTTATGGAAAAAGATGAACTATCCTGCGTAGAAAAACACAAAATCAGAACAACATGAGATGAAGCTATAATTGTGGATGATAATGATATGACGACTGATCATTGAATGTACTGTTGACAAACTATACCAATTTTGAAAAAGCGTATTAGCTGGCAGACATTTATAATTATTGAATGAATGAATATTTACTCATTTGCCAGTGGTGTTGAATAGAAACGGGAATGCCATCCTAATGTATACAAGAACCAGATAGAATACTTAAACAAATTCAACAAACCAGCATTTTTTACGAATATACCTACCTCCATCCTCAAATTTCGGTAAATTACACTAATGAATTATACGAGGGCGAATCAAATATGAACCGGTCTGTTGTTTTAGAACATTTATTTGTGCAGTAATATAATCTCACGCTTTTACGCCTAAAATAATAATAATAATTCGTTGCTCAATAGACCTGTACAGCTCTTGCTCAGACATAATGCTACTAACAGCCAATCAGGGGCCAATGTGCTCTGGCGAGCCGAACCGATTTACTTCCCTCCACTTTACATTCCCACCCAACATATATCAAGACTTCACGTTACTCACTTCACCTAGTAGTCCAGTCGAATTAAATTAAGTTCTATTCTGGAATATGGTTTTGTCGCCGATTTTTTTATAGGTACATTTGACCCCCCACGAACATACCCTGAAAAATGCCAAAAGTTTAAGGTCCGGGTTTGGCCGTGAGAAATTGTTAAACAATTGAAAAGTGACATTTTCCGGTTAAACTTTTTTCTTGTAGGTTAAATGTGAAAACTGTCCATACAAAAGTTGTGCGCCCCATCATTCTCTAAAAAACAAGCCATTGCACGATCGATTATCATTATTTGTTTAGCTGCAAAATGCATAAAACCATGGCAATTTTTATTTTTTATTTTTTGCATTCAATCGATGAATAATCAACGTATGGCTTTGAACCTCATGGTGCAAGCAATATAAAATGTCCCCCAGAGAACAGTGCAAAGTTCACTCACCTGTGTTGTATAGTTGAGCTACAATAAGCGACAAGCCAAAATTCCTAAATTAGCTGTCCCTTCCTTGCATATTGTCGCACATGGTTCAAAAAAATCATGGTTTTAATTCATTGAGAGTACTTTCCGAAAATGGAAATGAAATATTTTTTTTCTCAAAAATTGCCATTTTTTTGGAGGTTAGAAATTATTTGCTTATAAACAAATGAAATATCTCCGACAATTGACATATTATCGTAAATATTATGGTAGATTCTGCTTCCTTTCTCTTCAACGAGTAATTTGAGACTAACTTTATACGAATATCTTGATTAGAACTCGAGATAACAACGTTCTAGTTTTATTACGTTTATTATCGTTCTGGTGGATATTTAAGGAAAGAAAAATATCAAATTTTTCTCAATACCTCAAGGAATCGCCGTGAATTTTTTCAGATCTGTAGGAGCATTCTATGTAAGTCAAAGTAATTAATGAAATTCGGCGCGTGCTGGCGGTGGGAAAAATTGCGACCGGGGGGCGTGGTGGGGTAAGCCAGAAGCTCCGCGCCGAGCCCGAATCGCCGGTTATTTAACAAATATATAATTCCAGGCGGCGCGCGGAGCCTCTGGCTTACCCCACCACGCTCCCCGGTCGCAATTTTTCCCACCGCCAGCGCGCGCCGAACTTCATTACTTTCTTTGACTTACATAAGGCATTTTCGAAAAATGTATAGCATTAACCTGACCCGGTTAGAAAGTACCTAACAACAGGTTCAGTAACTTTACTCGGTTAAATGAAACATTTCCGAACGCAATTGCGGTCACGTTGAGTAACGTAACGTAAACGTCTGCATATAACCTTATAAATAGCTATCTTCATAACATAATTTAGCTGTACTGGCAATACGACAGAAGAAATGGACCGGGGAGGGGGTAAAACAACCTGCATTACCCTACTCACTTACCAGGGTTATGAAAATCGAACCGGGTTGTTGGACCCGGTTACTTTTTAGATTTTACGAACAAGGTTGCTTTTACCCGACTGAATTAACGAACGCATTCGTGCTAACCGTGTTGTAACCCCAATGACCGGGTTTAATTTCCGAAAACACCTATAGAATGCTCCTACAGATCTGAAAAAATTCACGGCGATTCCTTGAGGTATTGAGAGAAATTTGATATTTTTTTTTTCCTTAAATATCCACCAGAACGATAATAAACGTAATAAAACTAGAACGTTGTTATCTCCAGTTCTAATCAAGATATTCGTATAAAGTTAGTCTCAAATTACTCGTTGAAGAGAAAGGAAGCAGAATCTACCATAATATTTACGATAATGTGTCAATTGTCGGAGATATTTCATTTGTTTATAAGCAAATAATTTCGAACCTCCAAAAAAATGGCAATTTTTGAGAAAAAAAAATATTTTTTTTCCATTTTCGGAAAGACATCACAGGACACAGGAAAAAAGTTTAACCGGAAAATGTCACTTTTCAATTGTTTAACAATTTCTCACGGCCAAACCCGGACCTTAAACTTTTGGCATTTTTCAGGGTATGTTCGTGGGGGTCAAATGTACCTATAAAAAAATCGGCGACAAAACCATATTCCAGAATAGCACTTACTTGATTTCATGTCTAATTCGACTGGACTATAGGGAGCGTTAAAAGGAAAAGTCTAGTTCATATTTGATTCGTCCTCGTATATCATTCGAAAAATAAAATATTGATAGAACCTTTTTTTCATTTGAAAACTTTAATGAAATTTGCCACTCTCATGGGTATATAATTGGCATTAAATTACAATCTCAGAGACATGCAAACTATTGCAAACGTGTTCTCAATTAAGTGTGTACCAATTATTTCGCTTTAGTTAATAGCATTTAAGTATTTGATGAACTAACAATATTTTTAAAAAAAAATTATTTCCAATAATCAGCCCAAAAAATTACTTTATTACAGGAATTAATTATAAGATAAGCCTGTTTGTTAGTCCAAATATTGTATGCTAAATTACAGTATGATAATTTAAATTCTAATTCCAATGTATATTTACATTAATTTCAGTACATAATTAGTAATATATTACGCTCACTTATGTACTTCCTTCCGGTTGTTTAATGGTGCATGTTTCCTTTTGTATGCACGTCGTTAAGATCTGCGGTTACTGTTTATACATTACAATATACATATATTCGTATCTACATACAAAATCCTTTTTTTCTGGTTTATTGTGGATAATTGCTAGTTTTTAAAGAACATAAAGTTAACCATAAGACACGTTCATTGTTTAATGAAGCATAATTTATTTGATTTTAATTTCTATTCAGAAACCAAAACTTATTTGTCTGCATTTATTGAAGAAACATTGGGAAAACCTCTAGCGTATTTAAATGACGTTCGTGTTATAAATCCATATGCATATATATACATATTTCATGTGCATATACTTATTATCTCTGTGTGTGGTATACAATCAACTGGAAAATACAGCGTACAGTAAGCGATTTATGAATTAACTCAAAACGTTAAATACAAAAGTTTCAACAACACATTGAAATATTAGAGATAAAAAATACAAGAGATTCTAAAAACAAAACAAGGAATACCAGGAATCTTCTAAGCTCTTGATTTTTTATACCCTAAATATAATAATATATTCGGACTTTTTAGTAAAAGTATTCACATTTTCTCAATTGGATTTAACTCCGGTGATTGAGGTGGAAGTTTCAATAATTACTATACTCAGCAAAACATTTCTTACTTTCTGAGCGGTATGTTTCGGTTAGCTCTCCTGGTGGAACAGAAATTCAACTTCTAATAGTATATTATGCAATGAACATTTAATGATGGCTATTAAGACACGAGAATGAAAATTACGTAAATCAATACGAGTGTCTTAATAGCTATTAAATGCGAGTTGCATACACTATTTTTTCTACGACCCTATAATAAAACATTATTTTTTGAACATTCCATTTCATAAATTGAGCGTAAAATTTTCCGTACGTTTTTGCGAATTTAGCTGGTAATAAATTGTTCGTGGCTACTAAGGCTTCTTCCATAATTTCTGGTGGAATCAAATTTTACATTTCACTGTCATCCCTCATTTTTACCGTTTATATTTTCAAAAAAGCACAAATTTTATCTACTTACTAGTAAATTGCAGAGAACTGTCAAATTTAATTACTTTTTATATGTCAGATATGTAGTCATGGCCATATTGAATATTGATGAATATTTGAATGTCGCATTCCTATTGGATATAAACTTGTATCTTAATGACAATCTATATATTAATGGACATCATTAAAGTACAGGTTCAGCATATCTAATAATACAATTAAAGTATGGGAGTAGAAAAACCAATTTTGACAACAAATGCCTCTGTATGTGGTTCTATAAAAGACGATGAATGATGATTCTTTCAACTCCAGCGAAATTTCATACTTCATGCCACATAAAGCAAACGCATATCATTATCGATGCACCATCGCATTTGATGGTTTTATTGGTACGGTTATCTTGGCCGGCAGTAGATAATAAATGCAGTTCTAAAAAGTTGAGATTGGCAAATTTTAATCTCTTAGTTTTATTGACGGCACTAATGTAGGGTTTTCTATAAGGCTTACAGGTCTTAAAATTGCACATTTTAATCTGTACGCAATAGTTTTCTAAAAACCTTAACTGCAAGGATTCTTTAATTTCTGGACAAAAAAGACCAGAGGTTTCCTCTTTTTCGACTTGTTGAATCTGGTATTTCACTGCAATTTCAAGCCTTTTTTTATCTGCAATAATTAGATTTCACAATTGAGTAGATATAATGTTTATTCTAATACCACTGCAATACAGCCAAAAATCTGAAAATTGCTTTATCTTCTTCGAATTGAACCAATAAAATTATAGCCGATAATACGCCACAATTTTAAGTAAATAGTAATTATACAGGGTGAGTCATTTCCTCAATGGGAGCATATTTTAAATTTATTTTGTATTATACAGTGTGTTTCGTAAGTTGATAGCTGACGATAGTTATAGTTTTTTTAAATGGAGCATTTTATATAATATTACGTTTGTGTATGTACGCTGTACAATTCTTAGTCAAAAAGTAATATGATAGTATAGGCCTAAAGTCTAAAGTTTTCGATTTTACTATTTTCTAAAAAATTAATTGTTTTATAAGATAATATATTTTTCGAAAACGTCTTATTGATTGGTCACAATTTTTGGTACTGTTGTTTGTAATAAAAGGACCTAATGTGACATGTTTTATTTTTTCAACTACAAATTGCAAGTGCCGAAAACTGGAATAAACTTACATGACACATTTTTCTCTAAAAGTCAATTGTTTTAAAGGGCATCTTATATATCGCTTAATTTTTGAATTGCTTACTACTAAATTTTACACCAAAAACTATAAGACGTTATTACTATAAAAGTGACCATTGCTGAACATTTGTCATTTTTTTATATTGTTTTTTTTGCTGTGATAACTTTTTGTACTTTATTTGAATAATGCATTTTTTGCTGGAGGAATGTCAAAGAAATTATTTATTAGCCCAGAGAATTTTCCAACCACGATACCCTGGAAGAAGATGTCTCAAGACACATGTTTTCAGAAGAGTAATGCACACTTTCATTATTACTGAAGTTGTATTAGGAACTTTTATTATGAACAAGACTACCAATAATTGGGTCCATCTAATATGTCGTTTTCGAGAAGTATAATTTTATAAAAACATTGAATCTTCATAGAAATGGTAATAAGCAGAGAACTTTAAATTTTAGGCTTATACTGTCTTACTATTTATTGACTAAGTATTATATGGGGAATAGAAAAATGTTATAATATAGGCTGTCCTATTTAAAAAACTTTAACTATAGTCAACCACCAAGTTATGAAACACTGTATAATTCAGAATAAATTTAAAAGGTGCTCTGATTGAGTGACATCATAGAAAAAAAATCGCTTCAAAATATCTTTAAAATTACAATCTGCAAGATGACTCACTCTGTATAGAAAATCTTTATCAATTTTGTTACTGACTGTATAAACTACATGACGGAATACTCTAGTAATAATTAGTATGTAAACAAAGTGGCTTGTTAACTGCTGTGACGATAACTTATACAAATTATTATAATTAGACATAACGTCAGCCATTATGTTTCTACTTGCATATATAGAATTCTGTGAAAAGGAATTACAACTGAAACAAATATTTTTCACAACACAAAAATCTAATTTGATAAGTATCTGTAATTAAAGTTGTTTTAATCTTTACACGTCAATATTTTACTAACTTAGCTGTGATTTACACAGTGGGTAAATTAAAATGTCAAGTAAATATCTATTAGGACAATCTATATCGATCACATAATTATGCACAAATTAAAACCGCTAGCTTATTTTAGTATGCGCAGGATTCTTCGTAAAAATTAAAAAAACTACGAACATATACATCTATCAGAAATAGCATCAAATAAAATACTAATATTAAGTAATACATTTCTTTTTTTATTTACTACAATTATATTGTTCTATTGCATAGTTGATGTCTGTAAAATGCTAATCAGAAAGAATCTTAAAAATTATAATTTTTATTATTAAATTTATTTAATGTCATAAACTCTCGTGTTTAATTCGTAAGTTCCGCCTCCTATCGCTGCGAGGAATGGTAAAAGTAATTTCTCTTTTGATTTTAGTAAAGCAACTCACGTAAAAGGAAAATATATGCATCCTACAATGTCTATAATGTTATCAGAGTAGAGTCGTGGTTAAAATGTATAATAAATTGTTTGACATATTATTATATGTATGTAATATGATCGTTCGTTTTGTTTAGTGGCGAATAGAAGAGGCATCACCGGTTTGTGCTAATAAATGTTGAGTCATGAATTATTATTACCTTTATTGATTCTTAATACCTGTATTTTGTATCCATTGCCAATTTTAAAAGAATAAAAAGTAACTGAATAAATAAAATACGTAAACTTGGTTTCAAAAATTATTTAATAATATCACTACAATATCGTTTCGCCAAACTTTGGCTTCATCAGGTGATGAGTAACTGAATATACAAAATTATTACAACATAATATATAGTGTCACAAAAGCATGGGATATGAGTGGGGGTATTTTATAAACTATAGCATTGTAACAACGGGGAATAATTCAACTGAGTCTGATCGTTTATGCAATCCTGATGAAGCCAAAGTTTGGCGAAACGATATTGTAGTGATATTATTAAACAATTTTTGAAACCCAGTTTACGTATTTTATTTATTCAGTTAAATATGGAGTTTCAACATGTATCAGCCTCATCAATTAACTATTTGAATAAAAAGTACTTCTGTCGATTTCTCTATAATTGATATAAACACAAAGTTATTATCAGTTATTTATAAATGTATTGGTTGATTTTCAGAAAATGTTTTTTTTCGAATATCGAACCTAATATTGAGAATATGTATTGCATATAACTATTTTTGTCAAAATGAATTAAATAAACCATGGCAAAAATTTAATTATATACTACTAACCTCTAACATAACACTACATTTACTATGTTTTGGATTCATGTTTTCCTGATCACATGCTGTATGCAATCTAGTTAAAAGCCAAGTCATTATTTTTTGAAAATAAATAAATAATACTGACAATTTAATTCATCTGTAAAAAACATTACATTGTAATACCACGTTATGTTTTTTGACATCGGATAAATTGCTAGTATGTTTGTTACATTTTGTATTTTTCTCTTCCAAAATGAATCGTTTCGGCAGTGCTACTACAGAAAAAATAAATGATGCGGCATCGAATACCATGCCTAACAATAAAAAAAAAGCAAAAAACGAAAGCCTTAATATGGAAGCAATTCATGCAGTTTTGCTCCGACAGAAACTATAATTTTATTGGACGGCAATACACCAGTTAATGTAATTGCTAGAATACTAGAAGACTGAGCTTATAATATAAAGAAAAGAGATGGGATAGACTATAAAGAAGACGTTATCAAAACTGTCAGGAACGCTATTGCAAAATAACAACAATATTTCAACGAATTTGGCATAATTTTTGACCCGTTTAAGGATATTATTTTTCAATCAGCTCGCAGTGCTAAAAACGCAAAAAGAAAAGAACCGCAAAGTAATCCCAATAAAAGAAAAACTATTGCTACTGCTTTAACTAAGGAAGAAATTATAAGAATGATGTACTTATCGGACGAGAACACACCAAATGGATTGCAAAAGAAATTTATCCATATTGCTGACTTTGAATTTGCTTGGGGAGGGGGAGACACTGTACAGTGTAAAATTCATTAATTTAGAACATAAAAAAGTAATGACATCTACAGGTAGGCTCAAATACAATCCGATATTTTCGAAAAGAAACTTAACGATAAAAAAGAACCTGATATATATCGGACTGTTCTATAAAATTTTAAACAAAAGAGGACTAAACATTCTTACCGATCGATTGTTTTTGACAGTGAATCAGTATTATGAAAAAGAATACAGCAAGCGATAGTACTAATATACGCCTATTGGTCCATATGAACTTTCTAAATGGACCAGATATTCAGCTATCAAAATTAACCTTAATGCCGATAATAAATATACCTATGAATCATTGAAATCCAGCAAGTGCTGTTTCAACATTAGCCAAAGCTGGAGTAAGTGATCAACAAATCACTAAAATAACAGGGCATTCAAACACAAAATCCTTAAAATCCTACCTCCAGTTTGATCCAAATCATCACTCAGAAATTGTTACAAATCTAAGAAATAAAAATAACCTAAATAGTGGTCAGTCGGCTACGAATAAAATATTGTGTAATAACTGAATATATGAAAAAATTTGAGAAAAAGAGTCTTTTATCTTTTAGTTCAAATATTAAAAATTATTATATTGGCAAAATGAATTTAGTGTAACCGGTGCATAAACAAGAAACAGTTGCGGCTGTCAGAATAAAATAATTTGTCAATGTCACTTTAATATAAGTATTATTTTCCTTTTCTAAATTAGAATTGGTATCCTTTTAATTCTTCATTTCCTTATCTCTGCAGTTCTGCTTTCCTTTTTCACACTTTCTATTTCCATCTGCCCTGTCGGGATCAAAACCCATATCTAAGTACTAATATTAATAATTTTGAATTGAATAATTATTTTTTGTTTTTACCACAGAACCGACATGAAAACAAACAAACAAAAATGAAAATGCTCTGTACAAGAAACTTCACAATTACACTTATTAAAACATTAACTACTGCAATGTGGTTTCGTTTTATTTACTAGTCTATCACGGACATAGAAATCAATCCGACCAATTCCATGCCAATGATTATCGATTTCCGCGGAAGTTCGTATTACATGTACACAACATATTCATTAAACAAACAAGTAAGGATTTCACTACCGCGGTTTTTTAAAAAGTGTGTCATTGAATGTTTACTGAAAATAAAATAAACAAGCTGTTGTGATATTGAACAAATAGATTTACCGCTAATACTTTTAAATATACATTTTTCCGAGAAATTCTGAAAGATAGAACATTTAAAGTTTATAGGTTATGTTTTGCTACTCCATCACCGTTACATTAATTTTATTTATAAATGTATCTATACTGCCAGAAATGATAATTCATACAATAAAAACTAATATGTACAATTAAATATCCCATGATAGCCATTATAGTTATTGCAAGTTTGTGTAATAATGAATAAAGTATGAGGAAGCATATTTAATACTTATTGAGTAAAAAATATTATTATTTCTATGAACACATGTTATGTATTTACTGCTTAGGCATGGAATAAATAAGGGATATTTCCCTTAAATGAAAGTAGCACTCTTGTAAGGTATTGGTCAGCTTGACATGAGACATAATTTGAGTATAGAAACTGGCCGGAAACGTCTACTTAGACACTATTGTATTAAGCCCGTTTTACATTATTACAATTTTAGCACTAAAATTAGATACAAAAATGATATCAAATCTTTATCCAAGTGTTTATTAAAGATTCTTATAGGATATTTATTTACCACTTTATACTATACTAACGGTTTTGGCATGGAAACATGCGCACTTCCTTCATAGATGTATTTGCATCACTTCACATAACTATTTTTAATCCTGTCATATCTCTGCATGTTTCGTAATAAAATCAAGCATTTACGTATAGTTAAAAATCAGTGATCAGTGATATGGGAAAAGTAAAACGGAGAGCAAGGGCAGCTTCGGGAGCATTATTACTTCCAACTGCAGTATATGCAGACATATTTATAATAAATAAAGAAAAGAAGAAGAGAAACAGAAAAATTTGGAGTGAGAAGTGGTTGCTTCGAAGGAATCAAGGAAAAGGCTTATTAACAATGGTTGAAAATGAATTAAAAAATGAGGATCCAAATTCTTTTCGTAATTTTTTGAGAATGCCCGATCATGTTTTTGATGAATTACTTGCAAAAATATATGAAAATATATCAAAACAGGATACACACCTAAGAGAATGTATATCTGCTAGAGCTAAGTAGGTATCGTATAAGGTTAAAATTGTTCACAATATCTTGTATAATGTTTTAGGCTTGCAGTAACCTTACGATTTCTAGCTACCGGGGAGACTTATAGGTCGCTCATGTACTCATGTCGAATCCACGAAAGTACAATTAGCTTATTTATACCTACAGTTTGTAAAGCAATATTTGATGCATTAAAAGCTGATTATTTGAAAGTTTGTATTACAGCACATGTTTGGGTTAAAATATATCAAGTAGTAATTGTAGATACCAAGTACTGTGGCAGAATGGATCACCATAGCTGAAACCATATTCAAGCCGGGGATTACATAGAACAAGAAGGATTTTTAATTACCGCCTTGCTAGAGCAAGGAGAACTATAGAAAATGCTTTTGGTATCCTGTCCAATTGTTTTAGAATTTTATTGACTACAATCAACTTATCTGCAGATAAAGTAGAAATAATAACGTTAGCTACTTGCGCACTGCATAATTTCTTATTAAACAAAGGTACAACATATGTCACTAATGAACTAGAGTTATTGCAGTCTAGGAACAATGATAGTCTCAACAGTGTAAATAACAGTCAAGGTCCTAACAGATCATCAACTGAATCACAAAATATTCGAGACGCATTTTGTAATTATTTCGATACAAATGGGGCAGTCGGATGGCAAGAAAATTGTTTATATAATTTTTAATCTTTGTATTCACAATAAAAAAAAACATTATATTAAAAAGTACATTTATTTATTCTAACTCTTCATATTGAGCATTATATATTAAATTCATAATTTAACGTTTTAAAATTAATTGTTTTTTCTTACTTTTTAAAGAATCAATTGCTTGAACAACATAATCACCAAATGTTTCATTTTCAGTGCTTTTAGCATTTGTTAAAGTTGCTGTTGCTTTAGCAATATCTCTTAAACACGACACTGCTTCAGCACTTGCATCCGTTTTTTGTTTTTTTCGAAATGGAATATTTGTACTAACATTAAATTCGGTTGAGGTACTTGAGGAAGGAGACAGCATCCCATCCGGCATTACATCATATTCTCCCTCTTCTACTTCCGGAATTTCAACACCTATTGGTTCTTCATTTTGTATATTTGTTTTGGATTTTCTACAAGTTATTTGATCACTTAAAAATTCCAATAACTTATAGTATTTCAAGGATGGCTCATATTTCTAAAAAACTAACAATACTATCCACTTTATTTATTTAATAACAACTATTTTACCTCTTCTGTTCCAGAGCCACTCTTCTTGTTGCTTTCCAAAACCTTTTTCCTTTCTGTAGCATAAGTATTTCTAATACCAACCCATTTCTTTGTCAAAGCTTCTTCAGTTGTATTTGGTTTTACTTTGTTTACAACTTCAAGAATTTTTTGGATAGCTTCACTCCTTTTACCACGGTTGTGGTAGTACGGATTCTTCACTTCCCATAAACAGTTATGCTTTTCATATTCCGTTATCAGCACTTCAATTTGTTCGTAAGACCACGGCGAATTCTAAATTTTTATTTTAATAAGCTCAATAAATGTTAAGAAAGTATATAATATAAGCAAGCAATTTAATTACAATTACTAATTATTTAGCACTCCGAATGAGATTACAGCCGGCAATTACCACATATTGATTGCCCGTCTATTTATATAGCAAACAATAATTATATTAAGTTTGATACTAACTTACCATTCCAAATACTGCAAAAAACAACTACAGCAAGATAAGTTAAATTATTTCTGTCAGCTCAGCTGATATGTGTAGCTATACGCATGCGTGCATTACAAATTGGCATGAAAAATAGGACAAGTTCTATTTTCATACTAATTTTCATAACAATTTTGCATTACACTATCATAATTATTCAATACTAAACTTATTATCAAATTTAGTACGAAAATTATAATAATGTAAAACGGGCTTTACACGATATTAAGTTGAAATTAAGAAATAATGTATCTTGATGGTTTTATATTTTGATAATCCTTAATTTTCATTATTTGAAAGTTTAGACGCGGGTCACAACATACTCGGAATACTAACTGCCTCACTAGTCTATTGACATAAATAAAGGTACAACAATGAAAGGAATATTTGTTGTTACGCCGGAACTACGTCGCACTAAGATAGCAGACTAAATTTTAGTTAAAGATAACGGAGAATCACAATAGGCGATGTTTGAAACTGGAAAACGCAGGGCCGAGCTAACTCTGTCGCAGACGGCGTGACGGTTCAGATAAACTTACACCAAAAGTAGGGCGTCGGTCGGCAACGACGCTAGCGACGTTGTCCGGGCACCAGGACACTATGTTACCTTACGATAACCTACCTGCGCCTCCTATGAGCTAACACTGGCTGTGTCCCTCCAGCGAGGAAACCCTGTATATTATGATGCACCCTACCTTACGTATGTGCTTGTCACAAAATTATTTGAGATATGTAGAGGTGAATTAAAAGAAAAGATATTACGAAATGTAGCAAGATTTAATTAAATTTGGTATGTTGTTTGTTTTTTTTTTTTTAAAGAAAAGAAGAAGTTAAGTATATAAAATTACAAAGTGACACCAAGCTGTCTGAACAGTTTAAATAAAAAAGATTAGCAAACGTTGAATGAGATTGATTTAAAAAAAAAGAAATGAAAACTAGACAGTTTGATAATATGTAAACAAAGCGTTAGATAATATTAATGAAATAAAATAGAAAAAAAATAACAAGTCTTAATACTAATTCATAATCTCTGCGTTTCAGCAGTAGATGGTTGGTAGCAGAAACGTTTCATTACCTCACATAAAATAATTACAAGAAATATCATGAAAACGCCACAACGGCAATGTTAACACAAAATGTGATTTAATATGTACGCAAGTAAATTGATATCATCTAGTACTTAAGACTTAAGACTCGGTATACATCAAAGCAAATTTACAATTAAACAAAATTAATGTGTAATTATTGTGACCACACATGTAATAAGTGGCACGTCAGGTATCTCTTAAGCACCCAAAAGTCTCTTTTCAAAACACAAGAAAATTAATACGGTAATATGACCAGTTCTCTGGTTCTAAATTTACATCAAAACGTTCGAAATACTCATTGAAAAACCAGGCACATGGTTGCACTTAGCTGTAATCTCAAAATGGCGGAGGCACGCCAACCGGAGTCAAGATGGTGGAGATCCTCCAATGGTATATTGTAATTCCACCCAAAATCCAAGTGAAAAGGGTCGGCACAACTCTTACATAAATCGGAACGGCATCTACAGCGGCCAAACCAGCGTTTAATGTCTGGATGCTTAGCCCTGTACTAACATCCTATTAAATTCGAAAGAAAAGAAACAAGAATAAAAACCCCGAAAAATTAACACAAGATTACAATCACTTGCCCCAATTTTAATTGGAGATGCACGTTAAAGACTCAGAAGTCACACATAGCACGAAAAGAAAATCAAAATCCAACACGTGGCATTCGTAAATCAGGTAGCGGTATTGCGGTAAAATTTACGATAAAACACCTAATTAAGGTATCGATACAAAAGCTTATTTCGTCAGAGCCGCCTAAGCGCCAGTCTATCTTTTAGACATAGTGATAAAATTCACCAAATGAAAATAAGCATATCGTGCACATGCACTTATAACAAGCTCGACTTCGAAAGTGACCCAAACGTGACCTTCCCGGTAGATACGTTACAAGCAAAGAGCACGCAGGTCCAATGATTTTAAATTAGGGCGGGAGTTTCAAATAAACATAATAGGCACAAAACTAAATGGACAATAAAGGGAGTCAACATCGTGACTTATATATAATTAAACACAAACCCTACACATAGCTTAGACGAAAAGAAAATAACCGAAACACTCCTACAATTGCACGTAGAAATTATAAAGTCGGCAGTACGAGAGGGAACTTCATGCTAGACGTTGGCAATCCGTGAAACGCACATCCATCTAGGCGACGTAACCAAACGTTTGACAGATAGAAAACAAAACAAACCTCCAAATGTAGATACAATTTATTACGGAAGAAAACGGATTCTGCATGTAACTATTGAAATTTTCCCAGCTTTTAAATCACGCTATAAACAGACGGTTAAGAAAACCGATCAAACATGTATTTCAGCGTATCAACGAAACTTAACCCCTACTGCGGATTCCAAGGAAGAAATAATCAGAAGTCTCTAATACTTAGAATAACAATGATGGAGCAGCAAGCGAACTGCAAAACAATTAATAGTATGCCCCATATTCCAAGCACTTCCCCATTTAATACTCCTTGCATTTTTAGTGACATAAACACGAAGGCAGAATATTAGTCAGACTCACAAGAGGGTCTATGTCTAGGGATACACATAAACGCAGGCGACAGTAAATACAACGAGGCTGACTGATGTGTCAAAGAATTTAAGAACACAAATAAATGCACTTCGCAGAGTTCGGAAGTAATAAATAAGCAGATCTTGTTAAAACTGAAACCAGGCGTAAAAAGTAACTGCAAATGCAGATAATTCGCATCTACAGGTAGGGTAAAATAAGCTAGAGATAAGAAAATTAGAATTAGTTCACAAGATACAGAGTTTCCTTCACATAAAGAGTGTATTTGCTCGATAATACATATTACATATCTATCAATTCCACGGTTCGGGAGTCAGGGCTCTGAAAGCACAATAGAAGGTTTAGCACACACACAGATGTACATCAAACGATCTTTGCCAACCGGTAAACCAAACGAGGTACCAGGTTCGCTCAAAAAGTCTCGAGCTCAACAAATTCTACGCACTTAAACAAAGACACATAATCTTACGAGAATTAAATACAAAAGTAAATTTTACAGCATAACATTGTATATTATTATCTATAAAGGAAATACATTTTGACAATATTATATTGTTCGTATATTATGAATACAAATCCACATAATTAAATTTGTTTTATTATTTATATTTAAAAAACGTGTTTATGCAAATTTTATGCATGTATGCTTTTTTTCTTGCTTTCCGGATAAGAGTGGCTCAATGCCATTTTCTACATGGGTAAGTTATTTGTGTATAACCGATTCGTCTATTTGTTATTATGTATATTTCGTTATATTTATATTGTTTTTGTAATTTTAATGAATAGTAGTAACATATTGTTTATATGAATCCAAAAAATATAGCAATTACACAAAAGTTATTTTAACCTTCTAGTTACTATCGTCTTAGTAACTTGGCACGTCATTTAGATGTTTTTGTACGATTATCATGACTCTGTCTATGTATACTAGTCTACCTCTTTTCTTATCTTAAGTAAATTAAGGTAACAAACCCTTTGAGGTGAGTATACATTTGATTTTTTGTGCCTTCTTACATTATCATACTTATTACCCCCCTCCCCTTGGCCTCGCCTACGTATATCCCCACTTTGGCACCGCAGCCAATAGGTTTATTGCGCTGACCCTGTGTAGTTTATGATATCCACTCTAGTACTTTTGTCTCTTATAAAGGCATATACAGATCTTTTCCTGTGTGTTGGGTTGCCCAAAAGCGTCACTTCATGTAATCCAGTTCGTCACAATTTACTAAGATATGCCTGACTGTTTATAGTTCCTTATTGCATAGTCTGTAGTTGTGGTCTTCATCATACAGGCCCATCTTGTTGAGGTGCACTTTGACGACGGGTACATGGCTGGTTAGAAGACTAGATATGATTCGCAACCGATCCCATGCTCATGTGTAGTAGTTCTTCAGCCTGTTTGTTGCATGGTCCACCAATAAATTCCTTACCCACGAATTGTGGCTTCGGGTCATACTTTTTGGTACTCCCAGAGTCGTTTCGATGTCTATGAGTTTTGTTTCTGATCCTCCCCTAGCAAGTTTATCAACTTTTTCGTTATCATCGATCTCTCTCTGTCCTTGCACCCAGATTAGTTTTATCTTATTTTGGTCCGTCAACAGTCTTAGTTTTGCGAGGCATTCCGAAACCAATCTTGAAGGCACTTCTTGGCTAGATATTGATGTTGTCAGTGCCGCTTGACTCTCAGACATTATTTGGATCCGCCAGTTGACGACTATATTTATTATACTTACTATTTGATCTGTTCAATATTGTTTACGATTATACTAATGCATTACAATTGCAAAAGAATGCCCCGAATCTGTTCACTAATTCAGATGGTTACCTACAACATACATGAATACAATAACACACAAAGCTTCTTTCTTCATAATATTACTAGTAACCCCAACCCAACCCAATACCGACGACTTCATTTCCAAAAATTCCTTTGTAAAATTATTATACACACTCAAATTTATTATAACCAAACCTCATGTTTCTCGAAGTAGATTAATAATCTGAATAACTAACTGCAGTTATTGTTTCCTCGTCCCTGAGCATTATCCTGATGTCTTTTGTATAATGGTCTTCTTCATTATATTCTAAGTTGTTACACACACTAATTTATTATTCTGTTTATTGAATAGTAATCGTAATAAAATATAACTTACGTCCACTATGACGAAATGTACATACTTTGCAATGCTGAAAAAATTATATAAACAAAAATAGACAAACTATCTTTTTTATAATATTTGTATATTATATTATAATATAGATTTTATAAAATTGCCAAAATTACCTAGTGTTGCATTAAAACACCATAGTACTTGAAGGTTAATTATTCTAAATTAAAGTAATTATAGATTTGTAACATAGAGAAAATATATATAATTCTAAAATTGTATTTTTGCATCTTCAGGTAGTAAATCAAGACGTCAAAAAAGAGAATCCACTTCAGTTCAAATTCCGTGCCAAATTCTACCCAGAAGATGTTGCAGAAGAACTTATTCAAGATATTACCCTCCGCCTATTCTATTTACAAGTTAAAAACGCCATCGTCGGTGATGAAATATACTGCCCTCCAGAAACGTCGGTACTTTTAGCATCTTACGCCGTACAAGCAAGATATGGTGACTACAATAAAACCGTCCACAATCCAGGATGCCTGGAAGAAGATAGATTACTGCCTAAAAGGTATGTTAAGATTTGTAATTGGTAGAGATATACCGTATGTGTCTATTTTCATTAGCTATAGGGATTCAATGTTTACATGCGATTTATACGTATACAAATAATACGTGGCAACATGTGTCTCCCGGCAACAATCGACATCACAGCGACTTTCTCCGATCTTGCCACTTCTACATTAAATGTTTAGCTGCGAACACGTTCCGAGATATAGTCTGCAATAAAATCCGTCATCATCAAATGGCCGGCGCGATCTAGTTGTTTATTATTATTTTCAGAATCCTTTTTTATTTACCTTATTTTTAATTTTATTAGACTTACGCTTTTGTTTGTGTCATGCTTAATAATTCTCTGCATTTACTGAAAGGAAAAAGAAAAATCCTTGCAAGGCGTAAATATTATTTCTAAGCGCAGTACAAACATCCAAGTCAATAGTCCAACAGCTACTGCTAACTTGAGCTTGCATCCGTCGCGCTCGCATTGCAGAGAAAAGTAGGGGGTGCCATGTTGTCACGTATTGCATGAATTAATCGCCTATGGCTAATGAAAATTGACACGTGCTGTATACAGTCCGCATCCATGTTAAAAGCGGGCAATCTCGGAACTCCTTTCTACATCTGCTCTAATTTTCTCATTTAAATATATATCATGTATGTGCTATTGTAAAATTATTTGATACTATACCTCAAAAGAGGAAAGGTAAAATCATAACTCGGTTCACTTTCGGTTTAAAACATTTTTAATACCATAGGTTACATATATATAATATAATTATATGGTCTGAAAACAAAACTTGAAAATAATGTTGCTTAAGTGGTGGCAGTTCTTGTCGATGCATTCGCCAAGACGGTCACTTGACTTAGGCGGAAAAAAAATTGTATGGTCATAGTAACTTGTAAAAAGAAACTCGTATACTGGTGGGTGATATTTTATTTTTTTTCTGGTCGAATTCACGTAGAATGACCCGACTTCATTAATATTGACTTCCTTTGGATCAGAAACAGAGATAGATTCTTGAACTAAATAGATTTGAAAGTACGGTAGGATAGATAGTATTTGATTAAGCTATTTGTTTACAATATTACCGAATTTCATAAACGATATTTTTATAATAAACCAATGGAACTATCATTAGAAGTGATTTCACATTCTGTATTAATATGTTCAGATAGTTTACTGATATACCGAAGCCAAAAAAAAAAATTAAATTAAACTTGTCTTAATTTATTTCTATATTTGACATTTCGGTTAGTTGTTTTAACCAGTGTATTTGAAATGGCCAAGTACATCATCTCCCTTGTATAATGCTTCGTGTTCTTGAACGCGCTTTTCATTTCTGTATGTACATACTGTATCTAGTTTGCTCTTAAGGGGGCTTACGCAAAGGTGCCGACTAACTGCCGTGAGGTAGGACGTAAAGGGGTGGCCCAATATGCGTTAATGTAAATTCTGGACTTTACAAGGTTTCATTAAAACAATAGTACCGCTTTTATTTACGAAATATCAAAACGAAATTTAAAACACAAATAAACAAAGGCTCAATGCATGCTCGACTGGAATGAGTTTCTAAAATAAAGTTTCTGAAACTGTGTTATGATGTTGTAAATTTTGCCAACTTTGAGAGTGAAATGTTGGAATAAATAATTTGATTTGTGAGAAAGTATTCCCAACGAACCCTTAATTAATCCTTTGTATTCAATGTAATGCAAAAACATAATAAGAAAAACAAAAATGTCTGCTGTTTGTTTTATTTTAACGAATACCTTACATCGGCGAAATTTACATTAGCGCATACAGCGCCACCCCTTTACGTCCTACCTCACGGCAGTTAGTCGGCACCCCTGCGTAAGCCCCCTTAATGGTAACTTTAATTCAGTCCTAGAGATTACAACAGTCGTATATCCTAGGAAATATGCATTAATTTCTTTTAACATTTCACAGAAGATTAAGGAACGAATACTATTTCGTTAATAGCTATACTTTAGGTCATATATTACTGTTAATAACTAAATAAACATTGTGCTTTTTATTTTCTTATACGTAGTATAAGGAAGTATTGTGATGATAAAAATTTTCGACCTCGAAATTTTTGGTATTAAAAAAATGTCTCTCTCTGTATGTGTGCGCCAGTGAGTGTGTGTGACCACGAATACCACGATAGCTATCACTTCTAAATTTTATATTTACAAGTATTTGAGATCTGATTAGTTTTTCGGTAAAATCGGTAGACCGGAAGTAGCAGTTTACTTCAGTGAAAAAATCGAATTTTGGCAATATTTCGTCAACTACTAAGTTTAAACAAATTTATAAAGAACTCAAAATTAAATTTGAGAAGAATTTTATTAAAAAAGTTTTTCTAAATTCCCACCGGAAGTAGGTCTTATCGAAAACCAGTTTTTGCGAATATTTCATGCTTTTTAGTCATGTACGTTATGAGTACGAATGTATTTAGAACTTAATTTTTAATACCTTTTGTGTAAAAAAAGTTTCCAAAGTTGGACCGGAAGTAACACTTTTACTTTCATCGAATAGCGATTTTTTGCAAATATGTCGTCAATTATGCATTCTATAGAAATTTATTAAGAGAATAGAAATACTTAGAATAGGATTTTGAATAATTTTTGTATAAAAAAATACTTAAAATTTGGACTTACTCACAGGCTTATTTTCTAAGAAGTTAAAAGTGTTTAAAACTTTTTAGAATAATTTTGTATAATTTGAAAGTCTTGTGGTGGCCACACCTCATTATTCAATTAGACAAGAAAGAGAATATGAAAATTACTCATAGCCAAAATCATATAGCTAATATATTTTGGAAACCTCCTGCATTAGCAGTGGAATTTGAGTAACATCAGTGAAAAGAGTCAGTCTTATATTTTGTAGTCATCATCTGGTATAAGTATTTCCTTAATTCTTCCGAGTTACTGTACTTTTCAACAAATTAATATTTACAAAAAATATAAGAAATACCCCATAAACATTTGACCACTAGTTACCAATTACTGTTATTGATTTTATATAAAACATTTCTTATTGTTGGCAGTTTGACATCAACTCTCAGTAAAAGGTAATAAAAATTGTCGGAGTGTTATTTTTATTTTTTTTCCATATCATCGACTAAAACAAATAATTACAACGGACATTAAATCAGTCATCATTTTTATGAACGTGTTTTGCTTTTTGTCATTGTAAAATAAAACATTTTGAATCCGTGCACTGTTACTAATTACCGTATTTATACATTTGCGCTTGAGTTCATGCTGCTGCTCTTTTCTATAACACTTATGACGTATGTACATACAGCGAAATGTGTTCAGGTTTCGCGTCTTTTGAGGGAACAACGACACGCTGTATTTTTAAAAGAATATACACAACTAAGATATACATACGTGCATCTACTACGTGATCATTTTGAACTGTCCTGAGTTGGCCATACTGATTTTAATATGGGAACACAGTGTAATTGGTAAGCCTTTTTTATTTATTTTTGTGGTTAGGTTTTCTATTTAAAATTTTCCTGTGATAAATGTCAATGAATAGAATTTTTTAGAAATATAGTAATTGCACTTTATTTTTTATCATAAACAATAATAAATACATTACAACTTTATTACTTTAAAACATAATCCCATAATTATGTCACCAAATGAATACATTTTATAAAAGTTGTTGTAGATTGACACGTCTTCTCATGTTATTGAATACATAGTGGAGTGTTTCCGGTGTAATATTTTGCAAGTCTATTGTAATTGCCTCTTCAAGTTCATCGAGGTTATGCAGTCTGTTCTGAAACACTTTATTTTTTAGATGGCCAAAGACAAAAAAGTCCAGTGGGGTTAAATCAGGAGAATTGGCTGGTCATCGATTACGACTAATCAATTGGTCACCACAGTATCCTTGCAAATAATTAATAGTTTGTTGCGCAGTATGTGCAGTTGCCCCAGCTTGTTGGAAGTACCCCAGGTTTAATTAATCTTCGTGAAGGCTGTTAATAAAGGGTTCCAATATTTGTTCTCGGTATCGTATTGCATTAATTGTATCATGAAAAAGAATTGGTCCAATAATCCGTCTTTTCGACATTGCAACCCAAACACCAGCGTTGATAGGATGGAGACAATTTTCAACAAAAACATGTGGATTCTCCGTTGACCAGGTACGGTAATTTTTAGAGTTGATATACTCCTACATATGGATCCAAGCTTCATTCGAAAAGAAAGTGCGATTCAAGTCTTCTTCATGTAATATTTCTTTAAACCAGTTGCAATAATTCAATCTGCTGAAAGTGATTGCACCGTCAATGTTGTAGTACATAAACTTTATCTGGGTGCATATGCAAGTTTGTTTTCAATGCCTTATGAGTACTTCCGTGGGAAATACTTACAATTTAAATACGTAATGCTGTATAACAAATTAAGTTTAAGTTCATTAGATCTCTTTACCAGTTTGAGCAGGCAGCTTTCGTACAGATTTTGGGGGACTTACTTCCATTCGCTGTCTAATGTCTGCGACAACATCTTCGGTTAAAACTTGGTTGGTACTTTTTCAGGTTTACTTTAACAAGCACTCCTCGTTTCCTAAAACCCGTCAGTCACCCTATTGCGATGACAAGTGAATGTGTCCAAAGTTTATTTCCAGATTTCCATTTTCCGCTACAAATTGCTGAAAACACGTTCCCAATGAATATTTTCGTAATCCATCCTCTTCCAATGTTCCGCTGCGAAAGTGCGACATTACGATAAACGTATCCTGTTGTATCGTAAAAGGCATAGTATAGATATTGTCTTGAAATAGACACAAAAGCACAATAAACCAATGAAAATACGAAAGTACAAGACACTTCAATACATTATCGTTTTGACATTTGACATGTAAATTTAGTATGGGCAATTCACGGAAGTAAATATTTCCTAGTTTTTGATAATACTTTTTTGTTGCCAACCCAGGACAGTTCAAAATGATCTCTTTGTATGTAAAAATTTGCTTCTGAAAATATACTCATCTAGAGTGTTAAATAAAGCTCAAAAAGTAGGCCCACTAATTATACCTCTAGAAATAATGATGTGTTACGAAAACTAGGTCTTTACAGTGATGAAACTTTTCGTATCTATCTCTATATACGTTACATAGGCTTACGTTTGTTTGCTATGTACCTAATTGTTGTGTTATAAAACAATTTTAGGGCTCTTCTTCGACTAAATTTAAATTATTCTCAGTAAGATTTTTTTTAAATAGTTTTTTTTATTTTAAATTACTGTTGAGTTTAGATTTACACGAAATTTTTTGTATTTAGCAGAAATTTGATTAGGCGGTAGCTTACTAAGGTGAATGTACTGGATTCGCAGCTTAGATTGAATGTACCTCGAGCGATTTAATCCCTAAAAACTATTGAATACTGTTAAAACTCTTATAGTGAAATTATACGAAAGAAAAGAACCAACTTAATGTAGGAAGTTGGTTGTTTTCTTATTTTAAAGTATTTCCATATTTATTCATGCCTCAACCTCTTTTTCCAAAAAATTAAACAAAAACACTGAAACACCTTAACTAAAGAACAAAAAGACTAAATACGCATTTCGATAACTAAGTTGTCATCTTCAGTAGCACTGATTAAAAATCGCGTTGTCTACACACTGTAGCGTAACAGAGCAACACTGTGATGTTCTGTTACGCTACAGTGTGTAGACAGTGCTACTGAAGATGACAACTTCGTTGTCGAAATACGTATTCCACAAGCTCCAAGTTTTAGTTTCTTAAAAAATTTAAAACTCAATATTAATGTGCGCTTGCATTCTAGTTCTATTAACAAACAATTTCCTACAGGATCTGCCTTGGTATCCATAATAATCTATATATTTCTATTTTCTAGAGTTCTGGATCAACACAAAATGTCGAAAACGGAATGGGAACAAAGCATAATGACCTGGTGGCACGAACATCGGGGCATGCTGCGCGAAGATGCTATGATGGAATATCTCAAGATTGCTCAAGATCTGGAAATGTATGGTGTTAATTATTTCGATATTCGAAACAAAAAAGGAACGGAACTTTTCTTAGGAGTGGACGCGTTAGGTCTTAACATCTATGAAAAAGATGATAAGTAAGTGTAAATAATGAAACACGTTAACTTATAAATTTTAAAATTATATTTTAGGTTAACTCCAAAAATTGGATTCCCTTGGTCTGAAATTCGAAATATATCATTTAACGAACGAAAGTTTATTATAAAACCGATAGATAAAAAGGCACCGGACTTTGTGTTCTTTGCACCTCGCGTTAGAATTAATAAGAGAATATTAGCTCTTTGCATGGGCAATCATGAATTGTACATGCGCCGAAGAAAACCTGATACAATAGACGTGCAACAAATGAAGGCTCAAGCTAGAGATGAGAAATTAGCCAAACAACAACAGAGGTATGTAAAAACCAGATATTCGTACGTACGTCTTATTAATTAATCGAATTTTTACTTTTCTACAGAGAAAAATTACAACTTGAAATAGCTGCCAGAGAAAGAGCCGAGAAGAAACAACAAGAATACATGGATAAACTCAAGCAAATGGAAGAGGAAATGATGAGAAGTCAGAGTAGTCTTCAAGAAGCCCAAGAGATGATCAGGAGATTGGAGGAACAGTTGAAACAGCTGCAGGCGGCTAAGGACGAACATGAAAAGAAGCAAATGGAACTCCAAGAAATGATGATGCGCCTTGAAGAAACGAAGAACATGGAGGCCGCTGAAAGACAAAAACTAGAGGACGAAATTCAAACTAAGCAATTGGAAGTTTTGCGTATTCAAGAAGAGGTCGAACTGAAAGATAACGAGACCAAACGTTTGCAGGAGGAAGTTGAAGCTGCACGTAGTAAGGCTGAAGAATTAAAAGCTCAACAATTGGCTAACGCCACCAAAGGGCATTTGGAAGAGAATCAACACGACGAAGACGATGAAGTAGTCAACGGTGAAGACATCAGTAAAGATTTAGTTACCGATGAAACTATTATTGATCCTGTTGAAGAAAGGAAGACATTGGCTGAACGTAACGAACGCCTTCAAGATCAATTACTCGTAAGTATATTTGCGGTGTTTATGGCTTGCATAAAAAACTATATACGAGGGGGAACAAAAAAACGATTTTCTTTTTATAAAAAAATTATTCATTAGCTTTTGTTACCAAAATTCCTTCAGTCACCTTCAAAATACTCTCCATTAGATGCGATGCATTTGTCAAGTCTTTTTTCCCACTGTTTGAAGCATCTCTGGAACTCCTCAACTTTGATACCGTCCAGTGCCCTTTGCGAAGCTGTTTTACCGCCTCCACATCATCAAAACGCTTCCCTTTTAGATTTTTTTTCATTCTCAGAAAAACAAAAAAGGCGCACGGGGCTAGGTCTGGAGAATACGGAGGCCATCCTTGAGAGGCCAAATAGTGGGTCACTCGTAAAACCGTGTGTGCGGGGGCGTTGTCATGATGAAGGAACCAGTCACCTGATCGCCAAAGTTCCGGGCGTTTCTTCCGTACATCCTCTCGCAGACGTCTCAAAACTTCAAACAAAAAATATTAAACAAATTAATCAACAAAACTTAACGCAAATATTCAAAAGACTTTGATCACACTGTAACAACATTAATTCTTCACAAAATTGCAATCGGCGGTCTGGATCATCTTCGTTAATTCGTGAATTAGGTGCACTTTGTACGGATGATACTTTCCTTTTTTTAAATAATTTTACAACAAGACTGTGGTCGACGTTGTTATCTAGAGCAAGTTGCCTTGTAAAAATATGATGTTCCTCTGTTTCAAGTGACACTTTTAGTTTTGTTTCGTCATCTATTCGTGGTCGACCTTCTGGAGACAGATCTTTTACACTTCCATTTCCGTAAATTTGGCGAAAAATTTACTTACTGTAGATCTTGCAATTTTGAAGACCTATCAAGATGAGCTTGATTGATTAACTCACAAGCTTCCGCATAAGTTCTTAGTCTACCGCCGTATCCAACCATTATTAACATATAAACACAATTGTTTAGTTTCAAAAAATTATAATGTTTACACACTACATATTGCTGTGACTCTTGCAAATTAATGATTGTATGAAAATAATTTAATTTATATAATTAATAAATAAGAACAGAATCAAGCATATGTCTTAGTACTAGACCTTATGCTAGACTAAGATGTCATAATTTTCTGCATATAGTAGCTTTAGCAACTTCACATTTCACTAGCTCAGTTTTTTTTTTTTTAATAACACTTATGATATCTTCTTCTAAGGGGCAGAAGAAAAAAAAATAACAATATAACAACACTCCTTCTCCAAAGTGATTACCTCCAAGTTGCCCAGGTCAGATAAAACAAATAAAAATACAAGAAAACCTTATAATATAATTTATTAACAATAAATCAAATATCAAAAAAAAATAACGAGCATATACAAAAATATATATATATATATATTCTAGGCATTAACAAAATTCTTGCATGTTATGATAAAAGAAAAATTAATGAAGTAATTCATTTTAATAATAATAATATATATATATCTCATAGCACACATCCCCATTGTATACGACTACGTGTCCAGCCCTAATGCAATATATTTATCAAATTACTACCATGTGCTTAAAACGTTTCAAAACGTTGACGTTATTCTGATTAGTTCTGTCCAGCGCCTTTGCTCGCTGCCTAACAGAACCACCAAAACCGATTCGTGTTTTCAGGATTAATCAAGGATCCATGCTATGAATTAACTACTTAATTCATTGCACACATCCCTGACCGATTACCCAACACGTCAAATTTTAATACACAAGCACAAATAAAAATAAAGCTATAAATTTGATTGTGAAACCATATACATAATAATAAAAATAAAATTGAAATTACCAACCTCGTACAAAATTCCAGCAGAAATCACCACACAATAACTTACTTAACACTAGATACATAATTATCAAATTTTTTTTTTTAAAACATGAACTAACTACCTTAGTTCCTCATAAAGGCTTTCAAACTCTTCCATATTCACAAATTTTAATATGTCCTCTAAATAACACAATATTCTACAAGCAAAGAAATGTTTAAACCAAATCCAAAAAAATATATAGTCAAGTGTCTATACTTATGTAAAAGAAAATAAAATTTAAATAAATCCTTTCACAAAATTTTTAAATTAAATTAATACAATTACTAAGAATGTTTCACCATAAGGCTTGAAACCACCACGTGTAAGAATAAAACATTATAGTTTAAAAAAAAAATTAATCTAAGTTCAAAAATAAAATGAATTTATTTTAAATATTGACAAGACTTAATACATAGCCAAATCTTCTAAATCAATATTAGAAACCTCCGAAAATATTCTAAGTTCAAAATATAAAATTAATTCATGAAATGGAAATATTTCTAAGTATAAACACCCTGTGTTTAAAAGGAAAAAGAGGTTTCCACCTACGTCTAGATGTTTTCTTTAGAAAGCGGTTTTCACCAGCCGTCTGGCCCAAAATTTACATGTCCTTCCTTATATTAATCTTTTTTAACAAAAACGTACGGTTATCCTCGGCACGATACCGATTCCACCTTTCCAATTACATTTTTACAGTGCTGCACCACTCGGTAAAGTGGTGTATTACTATCCTTTCAAAAACGTAAACACACATCTATTGGAAAATTGATTTGTTTACATCCGTGATCGTTAATCGCATCCAGCGGAGAATATTGTTTCGCCGGGCTTATCTGTCGCACGGTCTGGGTCATAATATGTTTTCCCCCCTGAAGCTTGCGGGAAACACTTTCTTGTGAATATTCACTTGATATACCAGGCTTATTTTAATATTAGCTTCTTGAATAAAATTACAATAACATTCTTATATTATTTTACTTAAATTAATTTAGATTTGCCAAAATACTAACTTAATAAATATTTATATACAATGATCATTATAAAATAAATAAAGTAGTAATTAACTAAATTAAATCTAGAAGTGATCTTGATTATGCTTATTTACAATTCAATCCCAGACTCAAGATCACTGCAATATGTTTCGCCACACTGTGGCTTCATCAGGTGGCTGGAAAAAAATATTTTTTTCCATCCACCTGATGAAGCCACAATGTTCCATTTTATTTGTCGAGAACTGTATTAGTTTTTTTTACTGCTTGTCAAAAACATTAAAACGCTTTTACCATACTAAAACACAAAAAACTAAATACGTATTTCGACAACTATGTTGTCATCTTCAGTAGCACTGATTAAAAACCGCGTTGTTTGTACACCGTTGCGTATACAGAACAACACTGACAACAACACAGTGTTCTGTATGCGCTACGGTGTACAAACGCGGTTTTTAATTAGTGCTACTGAAGATGACAACATAGTTGTCGAAATACGTATTTAGTTTTTTGTGTGTTTAGTGTGGTAATGAACACCGTTACCACACTAGTGTTTTTGTTTAGTATCGAGCCATAGACTCCAAGTTTAGTTTTTTTACTGCTTGTGTTCGTATATTGTCTGTAAGTTTGTGCTTCTGATTATTACCAACTATATTAATTCTTGTTTATCTCCTTTAAATTGCAGGCATTGAAACATGATCTATCACAATCTAGAGATGAAACGAAAGAAACCGCCATGGACAAAATACACAGAGAGAATGTTCGCCAAGGCAGAGATAAATACAAGACTCTCCGTGAGATTCGCAAGGGAAATACAAAACGTCGCGTCGATCAATTTGAGAACATGTAAAAGGCCGTTCCTTTAGATATCTCGAATTGTTATGCGCGCACCAATAAAAACAAAACAAAGAAAAAAGAAGAAAACTCCACATACATAAAAGTAACTTTCATATGCTCAACACCTGGTTTAATAATTTATGTTTCTTCTCTTCAGTTCTTCTCTTTATTTCATTTTTCATACACCTCCCCTTTCTTTTGTAATTTTAATCGTCTGGGTAGTTTCACGTACGTACTAATTTAAGTATTACTATTATCCATGAAAATATTTAATCCATTTTGTAAGATATATATAATCGAGCTTTGTGCCTCAAAGACAAGTGACCTTACTGATTAATTTCATATCCTTTCAATTGAGATATTAATTGTTTTTACACGTATATATTAAATATCAATTGTAATTTAGTATTATTATTGAAATTATTTAATACTTAGTTATGTTGTTTTTGTTTTGGCTTTTTATTTTATTTTGCTGCTTTGAAAATGATTTGTTTCTTTCATCAATCTTACTATGTAGTAATAGTATGCTCGCTTCGACTTGATCTATGATCATCCCCATATGTTAATGTGATATCTAATGAATTGCGATGAATTCAGATCTGTTGTATTTTTTCTTGATATTGTTCTCCAATCAGTGTTGTGTTTTCATTTTTTCACGATTTATTTCCTTTTTTTTTAAATTAAGATAATTTATGCAATATTGGCGTTGAGGCATTCCATTATTATTCCCTTTTTTTGTGTGTTACTTTCTAACTGTAGTTAGTGCCATTTTGTCGTCTCCCAAATTCTTATACTTACGTATTTGTTTTTTCTATTACTTTCTAGCAGGTGCTTCCCCCATATATTTTTATATGTATATAAGATACGGTAAAAATAGATCATGTTTTTTCTCTTGAAAAGATTGATCAAATCAACTTACTAAGATATTTTTTATTGTTGTTGTATATATCAACCAAGTTGCCTTTTTGAACAGGTCTTTTTTGATGATATTTACAATATTTGCGAGCGTGTTCCAATTATTATCATACCAATGTAGTTAAAGGTTAAGGCAAATGTGTAAACGTAAATTTAAAATATAAAGAAAAGCATTATAGTAAGTTTGGTGCAAATGGTGTACAAAAATTTGAAAAAGTATACATTATATAATTGAAATTCTCTGTGTGAAAATTGAAATGATTTTTGAACTTTTTATACAATTTTATATAACTAATTTTAAAAGTATAACCATTTGTATATTATATTTATACTATATGCTATAAGAATCAACTACTTAGTATTTTTTATTCAGAGTAGTTTATCAGTTATATTATGTACTTTTTAGGGATAATTAATAAAGTATATTTGGATAATATGAATCTCTCTTATTTATTTAACTTTATATTGCAATTATGGCCAAGTACTATATCCGTTATATTCATTGTGACACTACTAATGTAGTTATATTTATTTATACTTCTATTATATATTTTATTTCTTATAAAAAATGTTGTTCTTAAGTTGGTTTAGTAATTGAGTATTTATAATATATTCACGATTGTTGAAGGCTATTTAAATTATAAATTTTACACATGCACAGTTTTATTGTAGAAATCAGAAAATTTGGAAGTCAAAAAGTCGATACATAAAATTTTAAATGTACGATAAAAATTTTGCAATTGCCATTATATTTTCAAATAACGAATTTATATCTAGTATAGAGTTAAAAATATTTATTATATGTAGTAATATATATAAAAGAACAAAATTACTGTTTTATGGAAAAATTGAATAAAATTTAAAAGTACACAAAATTGCATATAACACGACATTAAGATTACTTATTTATAATATAAGTGGGGTAAATAATCATCATTGTAAAACAATTATGAATATGTTACTCATAATTCATATAATATTTGTACATTTATTACAAATAAAAAGACAATGTTGGTGCACCGTGTTGGGCGCCAAAATTATCGTTTCATTTTTAGTAAATATACGTAGGCAATATTATATGACAATTTTGGCTATAAAAAATATAATACCATATTTCTTAATTATGACGTGTGTTTGAGTTGATGTTATGACTATTTCCATTGTTGGTTGGATTTTGAAAATCCGACGTATCAGCAGGCAATCTTCTTTCGTGTTCATGGTAGCACTGTGAGGGGTTGATCCTTGCGAAAAAAAGAGATGGCAAATTTAGTTTGAATTTTTAAAACCCTGATTACATTTGCAAGTGTCAAACCAACAAATGATGTCATTCCTAATATGCGTGGAAAAGTATATTCAACCAGTGTATAATGATAGCCGTTATTCACAAGAATGTTTTCATCCTCGTGAATAACGGCTACTATGCACGAGTAGAAGACTGTACGAAAAAAAAATTAATAAATTATTGAAGAGATTTTAAATGCGAAACGTCAGCAACAAATATTTTACGTTTTAAAACGTAAGGACTTTTTTCACTGTTACTACGCATGTTTTTGCAAGGGAATCTTATTCGATGATCTGCCCGTGGAGTCCGTAAATACGAGGGCGTAATAGGTTGAGAGGTTCCAAACTGGAATCCGCGTGGTGCGGAATTCTTCAGTAATATTCAATAGGAACGCGTGGATTATTCAATAGTCGTGGAGAAATAAAATTTGCAAGGGATGATGAAGTAAAGAGTTCAGTGTCGGCGTAGACATAGATAAAACATTTTTTTGTAGGCATACACATGTTAATTGAAAGATCTGAAAAATGTATTAGGGTAGCAAGCGGGTGAGTATATTGTAAGAGAAAAATAATTTTGTATTTTTATTTTCTGTTTCTCCCCCATTATGCGAACTTAGAAACGCTTCCTCGTATATTAAATATGAGGTCACCAATTTGTTCGATGTATTAAAGTATAATTAGTGGAAAAATAGTAGTAGTAGTTGCACAATAAAAAGAATAACAAGAAAATGGATGTGCTTAAAACCATACAGTAGAAGTGTAAACTTCATCAAGGCGAGGTTAATAATACGAAATACAACTTTTTTTTTTCGTTCTATACATTTAAATAATCGTCCGCGAAGTTGCCAATTCGCGAACGCAACACAGTTAATGTATGGTTAAAGTAAATACACATTTTGACGCATGTTTAATCACACATTCTACGACTTATTTTGACAACTATCAAGTATTTGTAGTTTATTATATTCGTTTCATTTCCATGGTAACCCATGTAAAGCAAGTAAACCACTTTAATTTAGCACCTTTAGAACTAAAATTAAATTGTGTCACAATTTAAATTAAATCGATTGAAAAATTTAACGGTTGCCCAAAAAATTGTGTGTATATCTTCGCGAAAAACTTTAACGTACTCGAGATTGTCTTGCCTCGGCCGCAAGCATTATTAAGGAGAGGACGCATGTACATATATAAATAGACGATATGAATACTGGCTTTCGACTCCCGCCCTTGGTCTAATGGTTAAGAGCTGACCTCTCACCCAGGCGGCTCCGGTTCACATCTGCTCTGGGACATGAATTTATTTATTCATTTTAATTTCAATTTAATTGAAATTAAATACCTCTATATGATATATTTATTTATCTTGTTCCCTTAGCCGACTTTACCCGAAGAGCGTTACATATCCGAGCGTTGCAGGTCAGTCTTGTTCACTGCCTAGAATCAGCGCAATACGCCTAAAGAAGTTTACACTTCAAAAATAGGTTGGATACGATCAAAGATCGTATTTGCAAAATTAGGCCAGTGTGACAAGGTTCTAAAATAAAGTGTTTGTTTACATTGTGAATAGTTGACAAAAGAAGAAACCCCAAAAGTTGAAGAAAAATATAGAACTTGACTAACGAAAGTATTTCAAGTAAGTATTTCACTAACGAAATGATAGCTTAAACATATATGTATTAACTGAATTTGGAAAATAGTATAACCGTCCCCTTCTTTTTGCTCAAAGCATGAATTTTATGATTTGCTTTCTAATGCCGGGAAGAATTTGAAGCGAAAATGCTACTCTTGACACATTTCTCTTCATCCAAAACCTTTAAACAGATGTTCGGCTCTTACCGCCAGTAATATTTTTATAATTCTCTTTCGGTATAGTAGAATCGCTCTCGCAACCGACATGCGCCACTAAATTAAAATGGCGTCAAATTTGAGATGTTGCAAAATTTTACCTGTCAAGTAATATAACCCACAAAAGCCATTTCAGGACTGTCATTAATAATAATCATACACCTTTTGACATTTGTCATAATTATCATTTGACGTTTGTTATAATTGTCATCTAAACATTTTTTTTAATTTGTCAACAATGTTTGCCTCCCAAACAATAAATGTTATATAAAATATAGGTGTAGAAAAAATAATATTTAATAGCTTTATTTATAATATTTAATTTGTAACTGGCTTTCATGTAATAGTATTTTACTATGGGAAGGTGTATATTCTGAAATATTAATTAATTAGTTAAATTTTATTGTTTTGAAATTGTTTCGGCCTATCGAAATTTATAGTGGTATTGAATCTTCGTCTTTGGTTCGTACGTTGGCCGTGTCGGTTGCCAAAATGACTCGACTATAATTAACACTACCAATTCAATGTCGATTGGGAAGAACAGTCAATAATTCAAAACATCCACTTATTAGAAAATATAAATATTTTTACATTTTATAGGAAAAGAAACTGTTACTGTTACAGCACAAAATTATTATCTATAAAACTAGAGGAAGTATCAAGCTGCAATGTTTGGCCGCAACAACTGCAGGTGGGGTAAGGCGAATTGATACATTGCCAAGCGATTATAGTCCTTGAGGAAATCCGACGGCGTGCTGTCATTAGTCGAAATGCGCTCGTACTTGGTTCGTATGATTTCGTTAAATTCTACACGCATTTGTTTTAAAAGAGTTTGTGCATTGTGATATGTAATAACGCGAATTAAGCACTTTTAATGCGAAATACATAGTAAAAATGGTGCGATTGTGCTATTTGTGTAACCGTCGATACGAAAAGGCATCCACTCGATCATATCATAGGTAAGTTGGTCAAGAATTAAACTTTACGTGTTTAACATGGTTTAAATATAGAGTGCTGATTGGATGTGCTCAAGTGGATGCCTTTTCGTATCAACGTTTACACAAATAACACAATCGCACCATTTTTACTATGTATTTCGCATGAAAAGTGCTTAATTTGCGTTATTACATATCACAAAGCACAAACACTTTTAAAACAGATGCGTGTAGAATTTAACGAAATCATACGAACCAAGTACGAGCACGACATTTCGACCAATGACAGCACGCCGTCGGATTTCCTTAAGGACTATAATCGCTTGGCAATGTATCAATTCCCCTTACCCCACCTGCAGTTGTTGCGACCACTTACCTCGTCTACAAACTGCAGTCAAGCTAGTATATTCCAATCTCTTTGATAGATACACTGTTTGCTAGGCGGCAATTTTATAATTGTTTATAATATTTATGTTTATACTCGTGCAATGTTTATCGTTTCATGATCCATATCTGCTATCCGATCTTTCATAATAGGGAATTTTACATAAAACAGATAATTTTCTATAATGATAATGTATATAAATATAACACAAGTATGGGTAGACATAAATATCCCGCAAAGTGATAAGATTGTGAAATATCTACTACTGATAAAAGTAAATGCTAAGTAATCAATCCGCGAATAATTTCAATTTATTAAAATTATTACAAATTCGGTAAACTAAGAATTTTCGTTAATCAGTTTGAAAGGTAACGTATATAAATATATACATGTATCAATTTATGAATATATGCCTGGATTTTAATTTTAAGAAATTTCCTGTTTTAGGTAAACACCTGGTATAAATGGATAAAATAGACGATATAGACCGTAAAGAAAAGCAAATGTTACAGGAAGCTAGAGCGAGAATTGCGAAATTACAAGAGAAATTGGATCAGTTGGAGAATTTTGTGAATCAAAAGAAGAACATGAAGTAGTTGATATCATTGTTAAATAGTGTAAATAAAAAATATAAAAACATTTTCTCGAAAATGTTATTATTTATAAAATAAAAATATATTGCTTATAGGTAGTAGAATCGTTTTAGCAATCGACTCGGTGAAGGTGTAAAGTACAGACGACGATGCCTCTACAAATTGATATTGACCGTTACTATTTCAGTCAATGCAATTAAACTATGTAATAGGATATATAACTTCCGTTACTTAAATACGCTATTAGCTCTCTTGAACCCGGCTGTCTTCTGTGCTGTTTGCGGTTGCAGGCATTACTTGATTTAATTATTCTTTCGGTTATTGGCATAACATTACCGATGGTGAATGAGGGTAAAAACTTGGGAGTGATACTAGACACTTCTCTATATACACATATAAATATAAATTCAGACATCTCTGCTTGGCGCTGTAATAGACTCCAGACATCTAATATGCCGTAAATGATCCTCTAATTTATTACTCCTTAGTAGAGCTAATCCGTTAACATCTGACGTTTAAATAATACAATTGATTAATCAAAACTCCTTCAATGTAATTTTTCTAGCACAACTTAAATCGTCCAGATAATGAGTCAAAAACAAAAATGCGACTTAACACAATGACTGTTCACACGCAAGTGACGCTACGCTATCCCTACTCATGACGGAAGCGGAAGGAAGAATGTCATTTGTTAACATACATATGGTGGAAACGCGTTACATTCAGTTGCACGCACGGATATACACAGACAGACATTTTTTTAAATCCACTTTTTCGGTATCAGGGGACCTCAAAACGTGGATATCTGCAAAAATCTCGATGTCGAAAATTTTCATCATTACAATACTTCCTTATAGTACGTATAAGAAAGTAATGGTTGCACGTCATACTAGATCCATGACGACTCGCCTTGTATATGTTGCCGGATCTATTTTTATTTCTGTCAGTGACATTTGTTATAACCAAAGAAAAAAATTATTCACAATACAATAACTATAACGTAATATATTTAGTAATTGAAATGCTCTAAGACTTCAGTCTTTCTCAACTTATTTATTATATTGATTTAGATTGCCGAAAAACCTTAAATGTTTCATTACGTATCCATAATATAATTTAACATAAGCAATACTTACGCTATTCACATTAAATTTAACACATGATTATAGAAAAGTTTGTAGAAAGCCTCGACTGTTTACAGAAAACCTTTCGGCATTATATTCAATGGACGCAAATAAATAATAAATACACTTCTAAGAAGCACTGTTTTTAAACAATTTATATCAAAGCAAAAACAAACATGAAAAATTTGACAGGAAGAATATACACAACGCACGTCTTTTTGACAGATATGATTTATCTGTCGACACCGAATTGAACTATTAGTCTATTAAAAATATGTAATAAAGAAATTTAATATTGAAACGGAAATTATGTGTTTATTTGCCATGAATGCCTATATTACGATCAATTTATAAATCTTCTATTTAAGCTAATGAAATAAATGCCCTCAAGTAAAATTTAACAAAATAACTTTTTTAGTTTCTCTAATACGGTTATGACAACATGTAAACGTCATTGATGACGTGCAACTGACCTTAACGCGTCTCCAGTATAGTTTTGTATTTTCGGCATAATAATTTTAAAGTATGAAATATTACAAAACGAATGTTAAAAATCCTCTAAATTTATATTAATAATTTTAAAAGAGAAAAACTCAGGTAACTCCGAATTGTGTGCATGGTATAGTTATGGTAGTCTTTAGCTCCAACCCAGGCAAGTATATGTGTATTGCTTACTTTAGTGCTTAGCAGCATCTGTTAATTGATATGCTTTGTCGAGTTATAGGCTTGGGAGTAATACCAGTCCCTGCCTGATCCTCAAACCTGTTATTTCCAATTTAACTTCGTTTTAGTATTAGTTGAACGTAAATGAATAGTGTAAACACATGGATGTTAACACTAACATCAAGCAGTAAATAAATACTGTGACTTACATGTACACATTTATACGTTGTGTGTATCTCAAACACATGCATATATGCTGATACCCGTCGACTTTCGGCTGTTGATCGAAAAACACTCAACAATGTTTCTTTCAATTTTAATCAAAAGCATATATTTAAATAATGTAATTTAAACGCTAGAAAATATTCACACTTTTTCTATCAATCTGACAACAAACAGCTGTCTAATTAAAAATTAGACATTTCAGTTCCAATCTTGATCAGTCAGAAAAATTAATGTCAAATAAAAAATAATGACAGAACCAATCAATCAGGAAAAACTTCAAACACCTGCAAACGCGTCGTCGTATAAATGTGTATATGTAACTCACAGTATTTATTAGTTAAACGTATTTACTCCTGTAATATATTTCCAATAATGTATATGTATATTCTCGAAAGGAAATAAATAAATATCATTTATATAAAATAATTTTATTTTGTATATTGAATGCCGAGGCACGTTGAAAATTTCGAAAACCAGTAAGTAGTCCAAGGACCAATAATCCTTAAATTTTTTTTGAAGAATTAAGACTATGCAGTACACATCAGCTATTATGACTTTTCTCAGTCTGACTGTACTGTCAATCTTTAAAATGGACAAAGAAAATATAGACAGATGTTTTAATATACTTTATTTTATAATGTCAAAGTCATTTTTATAATAACACAAAACTTACATTTTTTGTTTCATTTATATATTTAAAATACAATTTGTTGCAATATCTCTTCACATAATTAATTTGAAAACCCTGGCCGTTATTATAATAACTGAAGAATATAGAAGTACCCAAGTTCTAAATTATAAAACTAAGCCTGTAAGGAAACGAACTGATGGAAAATTTCTAAAATGTGTGGATCAAGATCTTGAGTAAACAGAAGCGTTTCGAGTGTAGAACTGTATTTCTGAACTTGTTCGTGATGCTGTAAATAACAACAGATTATGATTTATATTTTAAGAATAATTAAAAATTACATGTTTAATTCAATTATATATACAGGCTGATTCATTTTCGGCTCTTACCATAAGGATCTCGCTTATTATTGGATATAGAGTATAGGTTTAAATTTGCCGAAGTTAAATTTTGTGTTTGCTATGAATCCGTAAAGAAAATGGACTTTTGACAAATGACATTCGCTTTTTTAAAAAAAACACGATAATCCCATTTTGTTCTTTTACCTGTAGCACCTACATTTAGCCTTGTAGAGAAAACATAAAAACACATCCTTATGGCTACTTTTAAACCTCTATCCAACGGTGTATTCGAAATTTGTATTTGAAGTTTCGTTTCTTTCTGGCAATCATCAAATACCTAATTTCCTATAGGCGCCATATTGGATTTAGGCACCTTCCGAAAGAGTTTTTAAATTTCAACCATGTACTACATGTTGACAAAGGGTTTTGATATTATACTTTAATTGAAAGAATAAATTTTAAGATTAACCTAGGTAGCCATGCAATTTCAATCCGTCAAACATTTTATTTATTGTTCATTAGTAATACAAAAATGTCATACACCAACGAAGAGAAACGAGATATGTTAAATATTATTTATTCTTCGAACCGAAATTCAACAGTAGCGAGTACAAGATATTTACAATTGTATCCCGAACGACAACAGCCTCATAGTAATACTTTTCTAGATCTTGATAGAAATTTGGTCAAGAATGGATCGTCTCATAATGTTCATGTCAACGGGAAATTGAATGAAATTCGACAGGATATTTTACAAATGGTAAACTTATGGCGTGTTTTTGCAAAGTTTATGTTAATCTTGTATTTTTTAGAGTAATATTAATCCATCAATTTTTACACGCGAAGTAGTGTCAGAAAAAACGAATTCATAATAAACACAAAATTTAACTACTTCGCCAAATGTAAACCTGTACTCTATATCCAATAATAAGAGAGATCCTCATGGTGAGGGTCGAAAATGAATCAGCCTGTATACTATTTGGTTAGTTGTTTTAGCTTGCATCATGGTATAAATTATTGCAGAGAAGATTTTTATACTTTCTAATTTTTACCTCAATAAGTTCAACCGAAACATCAAATTTGCTAAAGTAGTTAGGAAAAATAAATTGCGAATTTATCATGGTCTAGTTATGTAAAATATAAGAAAACTCAAAAACTTACCGCTAAAAATACTTGTTGTAAACGTCCTATTGTCCATCTATACCAGTGAGTGTTATAGTCTCTACCATCAGTATCACATCTAACCAAATGCTCAGAAAGAATCATGATAAATCTCTGAAATATAATCAAAAATAAGTTCTTTTGATCAGCCTGGGCCACTTCAAGTCTCTCCTCCATTCTTTCGACCATTTCCTCACTTGGTTTCTCACCATCGTCTACTTTCTTTTTGGAAGCATCATCCTCCTCGTCTGATTCACTCGAACTGGATTCAGCATGGGCCAGCTTTTCCCGAGCTTCCGACAATTCACCACCAAGTTTTATAACATGCTTGTTCATTTTCTTAATGGTTAAATGGAGAATTTCCCAAATATACATTTTTGTGAATTCTCCAGCTACTTCCTTTGAAAATGTCCAATTTGCAACAGCTGAACATTCAACTATTTGAGTCTTAAGCATTTTATCCACTAGAACTAACATCATCTGTTGATGGTGATGCCATAGTTCAAACATATTCCTTAAAACACAAATCTGAGCTTCTTCCGATTCAGCTAATATCTAATAACAAAACTTATGATTAATACAACAATAATATGTGGATTACGAAAAAAAACAAACCTTAAATACATAATGAAACTTAGAAATAGCAGCGAAACTATGTGAAAAACTTTTTGAGCCTAAATTAAGTAGCGTTTGAACAAACACATCTATTTTCAGTGGATTAAATCGACTATCAGCTTCTTCTTCAGATCTTGGGTTTGGTAAATCTTTCAGTACACCTAGGACTTCTTCAGGTGTGCATTTTTGTCGAATCGATATAACCAATTGATGAGCTGCTGTTGTACCTGGTAAACTGGCTGTAAAAAAGAGATTGCGTTATTTTTTAAGTTTTCAAGATATTGTTTGTCAAAGTTATACCTGCTCCGTCTTTGGCATATTTATAATCCGGTTCAGGTTTCACAGGTATAAAACAACTAAATTGTTCAGGCAATATTTCTCGGATACGTTGGTAATAAGATAACCTAAAAAATCAACATAATATACTACGGCAATCTTAACATGTTTGACATCACATACCTCATACACTTCAGCATCACTTCTTTAATGAATTTTGGTTTTGGATGATCTAAGTCTAAATCCAGACAAGATTCCCAATCATCCCATGACCAACGGAATTGAAAGTTACTTAAATGATACGCAAACCAAGTTACGAATCGATCGAAACAAGATACATTCATAGAATCTATTCTCATGAATAAGATTTCAGTAGCTTGGGCTAAAACTTGTGGCATTGTTGATGGTTGCAGTTTACATAATTCTATTAGTATAGCTCCATAGGCAATTTCAAGATATTTAGGTGTCGGCATATGAAATAATTCACCAAACATTACTTCAACAATGCAATACTCAAGAGGAATCTTTAATTTGTACGGGAAGTTTAATAAATGTGCAGCACAATCTTTTCTCTCTAAATGGTACATTTCTACAATTGAATGTAAATGTTCTTCAATAAGAAATCTTTCAATAGAATGTGCTCCTGGTAATATGGGTCCTTCAGGACAATCTGTATAATCAAACATTCTAAATACTACCCAAGGCATTGGATATGTATATGATTCATGATGAGGCGGTGGTAAAATTGCAGGTAAATTATGCTGCAAGGCTTCGCATAAAATAGAATCAAAGGCTAAGTAAGGTCTTGGTATATGTTTTTCAGCCCAATTGTCCTGCCGAAGCTTTCTTATTTGAGACCACAAGCAATCTAAGTATTCTTCCTGAGGATGGGGATTATCAAGGGCCCACACCCTTAATGCATTATGATGCTTTTTATTACGTTTGTTTAAGAAAACTTCAATAGACACAAGCAATCTTTCTAATGCACTTTCTTTTTTCTCATACAGTTCTCTACCAACCCATGGTAGAGTTGAAAGAATAGCAAAAACATACCAATCCCGTCTTACTTGTGGAACATTATCTTCATTTGCTGCATCAATCATATTGTCCAGAAGCTGTAGTAATGTAGATGCAGATAATACATGACAGTTAACTAAATCCGCTAAAAATCTTAAGGCATATCTTGCAGCATCCCATTTACATGCTTTGAGTGAATCTTTGAATGTACGTACCATATACTCTACAAATTCACCCCCAAAATTATAGTTTTTAGCATTTAGTAACCCAACCAATGTTGTATAAATGGTACATTTCTCTGGCATACGAATTGCACAGTCTGTTAATATTCTCAATATCTTAAGGCGAAATGTTCCAAGATCAGCTTCCAAAACACTAGCTAGACCTTCAAGATTAGATTCCAAAGACGACGAGCTTTTCTCTCCAACTCTATGTATAAGAGTTTCTAGACGGTCTTCAATTTCTTGATTCTCGGATACTCTCCTTCGTTTTCGATACGCACGGTCTAAAATATTGGTTTGTAATAAATTGTGTGTATTCCAATGTTTACATATACGTACCATAACCATCTTCCTCTTCGTGTGGCCTACGCCGGCTCATTTTAATATGTTTACTTTTACGCACTTAATAAATTATACTAAATTACAAATAAAGTAACATAACCACTACGTTACACATAAACATGTTCACTTTCTGAATTTAGCTACATATCAGCATAGACCGCAGGTTTGCGAACCTATAAAATTCATTTTGTATCTTTTTATGGTATTCAATTCGTATTAAAACTGTATAATATTTAATACGTCTAGTCTTGCTTTTATATTATATTTTGAGAAGATAGTCCTACGTAATTCATAAAATTGATTTTAGAAAATATTTCATATTTCAAATATTTTAGGTGCTGCTAATTTCAGAAATATCGATGAAAATGAAAATGTGACATATATATGACAGATGTTTCTAACTCCAAAAAAAAGTTTCAAAAAATGTTGAAAGTAGATGAAAATTTTTAATGTACAAGAATGAATATTGAAATAGAAGATCACATAAGGAGAAATGTGCCATGGGTACAATTACCTTCTCATGTGAAGCAGGTAGTAAATATACTTAATGTGTAATTTAAAATTATTGTGTTATTCATATCTTTTAGTTACTTGAGAGCAATTCCAAAAACTACGACAAGTATATTATATCCTTTAGCATTAAGAATCAATTGCGTTATCGTGGAAATTTAGGTACACATTTTTCAGATGTCGGACAATAGTTTTTATATTTTATTATTTTAGTTCGTCATGTATTAAAAGATGAGAAACGGTATTATGAGAGAGTAATTGCTTTTAGTAGAGAGAGGCTGATGCTTTTTCCATATCACCTTGCTGATATGATAGTAAAAGGATTGAGAATAACCCCATTTAATTATTATGTGTCAGTAGTGGAAAAATTAATGCAAGCAGAGAAAAGTTATGATACCTTGCCTAATTTCACTGCAGCTGATTGTATGTAGTTGCATAGTATATTAGTGTTTATGAAAATGCATGGTTTGTAGGTTTACGTTTATTAGGAATTGGTCGTAATGAATATATAGAATTAATGAATAGATCTAGATCAAATAGAGCACGTTTATTTGGAAAGCGTAATGTCCGAGGTTTATTACCAGCAGTTCCATGTGATATCCATATTGAACCGTGGTGGAGAATTGAAGTTGGTATGATTTTGGAAGACGACATTAAGGTGACAATATAGAACATGTTATCTTTAAATTTCATAGTGTATAATTTATTTCCTTTCAGATGGTTAACGAGGAAGAACTTAAGATTATCGATAATTTAATTGATTATGGTTCACAGACTGCTGGTGAATTAAATTATTTTGTAGTATTGAGTTTATATAAGTAAGTGTTTCTTTTCTTAATTTTCTTTTGTGAAAATACATTTAGTATCTTTAAACCTTTTCAGGAAAGGGTTAATATATTTAGATGTACCCATAACAGGAGTAGATCGTGTGCAGGTGCCACCGTTACAAGGCTTTGTTATGAATAGAATTTTGGGCGATTATTTTGAAACTTTGTTGTATAAAATCTTTGTATCTATAGATGAACATACAACAGTTGGTGAGGTGTGTTTTTTTATATACAGCTTTATCATTTCTGTAAATATTTGTCATAGATAACACTATTTACAAAATTCTTGTAATTATTGCTTATAATTCTTATAAGATTCTATTGAGATGCTTAAATAGCAATATAAATATAACAATTTTTTACAAGCATTTAAAATATTTTCATCCATTTTGGTAGTGACACAGTAATGTTTTATAATTTGGTTTTTCAGTTTTTCATTTTTATGCTTAGTTTATTGGATATAAATTATGTGCCTACTTTGTGCCCTTTGTATAATATTTATTTTACTCTTTATAGCTCACAAGTTTATAGATTAACAATAATTATATTTGGTTTATTCAAATAAAGAATTTCTACTCCAAATTCTTCAGTAACTGTCCCATCTGGGAATCATGAATTTACATTAAAGTATTCTGGTTTTTTCTTTTAATGGATTTTAATCTTACATTACAAACAAATAATTTGCAGCTAGCCAATGTTCTGGATGTAGAAACTGAATTAGTTAAACAAGCAGTATCTCTTTATTGTCGGCTACGATTTGCAAATAAACTGGATATTGAGACTGAACAATGTAAATCAAGAAGGCATCCTTCATGGACTAATCAACCATGTCCTATTGTCAAGTAAGAAATTTTTGTGATTTACAATAAATATACATTAAATTTATATACAACTTTGATATATTCAAACAGAAAGATGATCATTAACATTTGAAATAAATAGTACAGGTGCAATAGGTTTTTATTAAGAGAAAACATATTATGTACACATTAAAAGCAGATGAAAGGTATTTAAACAGACATTACTTTTTTTTTTATTTAACTTGTATTTATGAAACAATAGACATATTTAGAATAATAAACTACATTCAAAAATTTTTGTGTCATAAAATTAGACCACATTAATTGTTGATTGATAGCACAGACTAAACAAACCAGACTGGCAACTAAATACCAAATTTTATCCAGATTACGCCTCCTTGTTTAGCAAATGAAAATATCAATCCTCTACTATCTTTGTCATTCTAACTGAACGGGAGATGAGATGGCGTTAGCGTCATTTGAAGTTTTTTGTTATGTTGTGGTTATAAGTTGATTGAAGGAATACATATTATTCCTTCAATCAATGTCATATGTCATTCCAAATAATATTTCAAATTTGACGTATTATTGCAATCCTTTCTTGTTGTACATCATATTAAGTATAAATAAGTTGATATTGATCGCGAGTTAATGATTAAATAAGTGAAGAGTGAAAATTAGTGAACTGTGGTGTAATATAAACTCATAGGAATATATAGCGTTAGAGTGATTTCATGTATTATATTCTATAAGTAATAAACAGAGATTTCTGTCAATAATAAAATCTAAGTATTCGTATTTTGTAAACGTACAAGATGAGGGTATATGTGATTTGTCCAATAGTTGCGTGTATTTTTTCAATTACATTATTAACGTATTAAATACACGTAATCTAAAAAGAAGCTCATTTCAAATTCCGCGCCAATATGCTGACAACGCCATCTTCGTACAAGTTCACTGATGTGTAACGAGGATAGAAGATCTTGGATATTTTTTTCCCAAGTAGTTGCCGGTCTGGGTTGTTTAGTCTGTGTTGATAGTTATATTTTAGATCATATATGTAAAAAGTTGTATGTTAAAAGTAAAAATGGGTATTTGCATAGAAAAAAATAAACAAACAGAAGTGTTTATACACTTGAAGTGCCACTTTGAATCTAATAATTTTACATGATGGAAAATATGTTTTTTTTAATTTAAATATCTAACATTTTTTTATTATCGTTTATAATTAATTTAATATAAATATGTACAGTTCTGTGCAATAAACTGGCGTACACTTATTATACGATTATGTAAATATGACTTTTGTTAGAATATCTGTCATGTATGACAAATTGAATTGACGCTATAATTCAATTTGTCATACTTAACTTAAGCCATTTTCACAATGGCAAAATAATGTCATAATTCGCAATAAGACGTGTACGCCATTTTATTGCACAGAACTGTACATATATTTCTACACTAGTGAAATATAGTATTACTGTTTGTAATAGTTTTCTGCGAATTCTGCGCAAAAACGTAATAGATTTACCTTGTTTCGTAATAGATGGCGCAGCTATTACCAAGACTATATGAACTCCCTGAAAAGTTGAAAAACCGCAATTGGTAACCATTTTCTGCCTAAGATCTGACAGCCAATACATATTTTTCTTGATGTAGGTATTAGTTGGATGTAGCCAAGCAGCAAAATCACAATTTTAGAATAGGATGAAAATATATATTTGTTAATGTAGGACAAGTATGCATATAATGATTTAGCAACTGGGGATAAAAAATATAGGACATAACCCTAGTAGCAAAATCATTATATGCGTACTTGTCCTACATTAGCAAATATATATTTTCATCCTTCTCTAAAATTGTGATTTTGCTGCTTGGGAAATTTGCATTAAAGTAAAAAAAAAGAGGTGTGGCCACCACACGACTTTCTTATACGTATGAAAGTGTTACTTCCGGTCCGAATTTTTAAATTTCATTTATACAAAAAATATTCCAAATCCAACTCTAAATACTTTTGTACTCTTCATAAATATATATATAATGCATAATTTACGACATATTTGCAAAAAATCGTTATTCGGTAAGAGTAAAAGTGTTACTTCCGGTCCGAATTTTGAAATTTTTTTTATACAAAGGTTATTTAAAAGTACGTTCTAAATACTTTTATACTCATAATGTACCTGCCTAGAAAGCATGACTTGCGAGATATTCGCAAAAAACTGATTTTCGATAAGAGTAAAAGACCTACTTCCGGTAGGAATTTCGAAAAACTTTATTAACACAATTTTTCTCAAATTTAATTTTGAGTACCTTTGAATTCTTTATAAATTTGTTTAAACTTAGTAATTGACGAAATATTTGCAAAATTCGATTTTTTCGCTGAAGTAAGCTACTACTTCCGGTCTGCCGATTTTGCTCAAAATCTAATCAGTTCTCAAGAGAGAGATTATATTCGTAAATACAAAATTTGGAATTGATATCTGTAGCGGTTTGGCCGCTATCGTGGTCACAGACAGACAGACAGACACAGACATTTTTTAAAAACCACTTTTTTGGTATCAGGGGACCTCAAAACGTGGACATCTGCAAAAATCTCGAAGTCGAAAATTTTCATCATCACAATACTTCCTTATACTACGTATAAGAAAGTAAAACCGTTAAAAAAGCACGAAAACGTAATAGATTTATATGCTTTCGTAAGATCGTAATAAAACATAGTAAAACGTAGCAGAACTTTTACAATTGTAACAGCAATCACAGCACTGCTAACGAATGAAATTAGGAATTTCATTTTTGTGGCAACTTATACTGTACTTGAAGCTTTATCTCAGGAAAATATGTTTAGTAATGGCGGACTTTCGGTTCTACCGGAAGTAAATACCAACTTTGTTATTTTAAATGGAATACCCTATGTATTAATGTACAGTTTTGTGCAATAAATTGGCGTACACGTCTTATTGCTAATTTTGACATTATTTTGCCATTGTGAAAATGGCTTAAGTTAAGTTGACAAATGGAATTATAGCCTCAATTCAATTTGTCATACATGACAGGTATTCAAACAAAAGTCATATTTACATAAGCGTATATTAAGTGTACGCCAATTTATTGCACAGAACTGTACATTTGAATTCCTTGTAAAATTTAAATTGTACTTTGTTAGACATACATTTGGTCTAAGACGCACCGTTTCGGCATTGCATGATGTTTTTAGAAATTAATGATATTTGCAACTTTTACGAAATTTGGAAATATCTCCGAAACTGTAAGTCAGACAGCTGCGGTTTGCAGTTTCCGCTTAAGTATGAAAGAGCGCGCGTCTTTTATTAGAGAATTGTTGCGTTTAAATTATAGAGCCATTAAATAGGGATCTGTAATTTTCGAAGTCTATAATTATGGATAACTTGATTTTTTTAAATAGAATGGTATAGCAATTTGTACATAACTGTGTGTAAAATTGACTTTTATTTCGAGTTTATACCGGTATCATTGTGTCTATCTCCAACACAGATTCAGTGATCACGTTGGATTCACGTGATCACAACAAAGTCGTATGCACACAGGCACATAAAATCATTCAACGATCAAAGTCGGTAAAGTGGTTATCGCCGTAGTATTTGACATTAGGAATTGTGCACATTCAATGTCTATAAAATAATACCACGCGATCATTTAAATTCTAAATTATAGCAGGCGGGTTTTTTTTTTATTAGGTTGTCCAGAATGTCAATTATTGATTAATTGAAATTTGCGGTTATGTTATACTTTGTGACATTTGTGAATCTTATGTGTAATCGATTTAAAAGAAAAATCTTATGTTCTAAATCAAACATTTTGAAACGTCACTTTGACAATTCAAATTGTAAATTAGTACTTATATACCAACTTAATTTAAATTTCACAAACTGCTCTAATTTAGAATTGAAATGATCGCGCGGTATATAGTAATACTCAATATGAAGGAATGAACTATTTTACAGATGTAAAACTGTGTTATTATAATATTTTAAATATTTTGCTCTGTTGTTTAAAAGACATAAAACCATATGAACACTCAAAGTGGCTATAACCATAAAATAAATTCAAGTATGTTAAATAAATAAAATATTTTTTATATTGATGAGAACCTTTACATTTTTTAAGTACGAATATAATAATAATAATAATATCAGTATAATTAGGGATTTGAACACAATTAGTCGTCCTCATCTGTAGACAACCCTTCTATGAATGCTTGCATTGCAATCAGAACAGATTTATCAGTACGTATTTTGCTTACAGTATGCCCAGCATTCATTCACGTTTCATCGAAATAATATATAGGCCTTCCTTCCAGACGAAATTGTATAATTTGACGTAGTTATCTTCTTCTCTATGCAATAAATTCTTTTTTTCTTTCAAGATGCTATTGCGGTTTCTCTTTTGATAACTATAATATTTTTATGAATAATAGCAAAGTGCAGGTTACGGAACTTAGATAATATATCGAAAATTTAGTTCCTTTAATATCATCTTGAATGTCGTTACTTTAAAATTGGGCAGATCTTCTGTTTCATTTACAGCTGTGAGAATTTTTTGCACACTTGATGGTTCGTTTTTAAAGTAGAATGAATGAACAGATCTTCCAATTTTGTTTATATCTTCATCAACAGTATTCAAAACGCCGCTTTTCCTCAGATATTTTTTTGGGTTGATTAAATTGTTGTTCAGCGTCATATTCATTCAATAGGTTACAAACACTACGCATGGTAATTCCTGTAAATATGATAGAAATAAAATCAGTTTGTTTTAATTTCTTATAGCAAAAGTACTACCTGCCGCTTTTGCAGTCTGGAAAGGTACTATCCCAAAGTTGGGTGACACAATGTAGAGAAACCCCTAACTCTAAATTAAGATATTTAATTTAAAGTTAAACTTTAGAAATAAAATGTAAAATTATTTGTTTTGCCAACTCAACTCAACTTATCTCAGGGCGATTCGAGTTAATTGAAATGATTAAGTAAAAGGGGTTCATGTACATTAAAAAAAATACCATTTAAAAATTATAATAATTGTTTTATTAAAATCAATGAATCCTGTATCTATAATTTTACAAACAACACAAGAAGTAACATATATTTAAAAAGCAATTTTAATACATTTGACTTAGAATTTTATTTAATAATTCTTAAACTAACACAAACATTTCTGTAGGTCCTTTGTTCGATTCAATCGTAAGCTATAAACGCCTGAATTTATTACATACAATGCACATTCTATATTATACGTGTTTATATCGATACTTGTGATCATATCAAGTTACTTTACACATATATTTATTAGACAATATTTATTTAATTACTTTCTGTTTGAACTTTTATTTTTACAGTCTCTCCTCTTTTATTACATAAAACATTACAGTCATTAAACAATAATCATTTAAATAATACCTTATCTAAATATTACTTCTTAGGTACATCTTTGACCACTACTTTACTACGTTTTCTCGGTAGTAAATTAGTTATTGAAGTTATAGTAACAATGACTCTTATGCGTAGTCTAATGTTAGGAGTTAGCCTTTTGATACGATATTTAACGTATCTTGCTGTCGACTCTCCCTTTTCTCACGCGTATTTCCCTATTATATCAGAATGTCTGGGGTTCCCCGCTTTCCACAAAGTTCAGGGGTCCCATTCACATTTACACGCACATGCACGTTCAGTTAGCCGTGGGATTGTATGTTGCTACTGGAGTGTTTATCACGTTAATATAAACTTTCGGCGTCACCCTTTTTTACTCATAAATATATACAAAACCTATGACTAATATCTACTTAATACAATAACACATTCATTGATTTTAAATATTATTTCCCTCCAAAATATTAATAAAAAATATACTTAATTAAATCCTTAAGAAAATAATAAAATTTTATAAAATTAATAAAGTGAAATGGGTTGTACCATTATAAGTCGTTTCAACACTGTCAACTTTTGATGTACCTAGCTGGTCAAGACTGGTTTTAAATATATTCATAACCACTTCTTTTTCTTCAGCTGAGAAGTGTTCTGCTGTCCTCTTTCTTGGAGGTGAATATTCCATAGCCTACCATGTATAACTTTGCTAGAAACAAAGAAATTGAAGTAATATTTGAATTATTGCCGCGGTTCTAACCTAGAAGATAGAATTACTTATAATTTTTAACATTTCGGATTACTGATTCGCACTTTAAAAACACTGATCAAAATATCTAAACGAAAACAGAATAAATGCAGCCAACACAGATTTAACGGAAACAGAAATGTAAAATAAAAGTAAATAAGCACCTGTGATCTGTGATACGATTACAGTTTAGTCTAACGTAAACGATGTTTGCCGCCGACCGTTTTTATGCATAGGATGCCTTGATCACGCACTTTTGTCACTGAATCTGTTCGGCGATTCTAGTATAGTAACAGTTTGATAATGACGTGTTGAAATAGGAGTAACTATGAAATATGGAGTATTACCAGCTAGGCCCAAATTGTTAAATATTTGAATGACTATTTACTAAAAATAACTTTTGCTTATTTTTAATTCAAGTTACTTCTATCCAGCCTGTACTATAATATGTTTGTATATGTATTTTAAATTATATATCTATTGAATTATGTTTAAATTGCTTCTAGGGGCATGGACATAACACCATTAACATTAAATCTTAAAAACAGTAGTATTAGTAGTACAGACTTGACTAGCGACATAAATTCGCCTCACACAGACATTCCAGACAGTCCAGTCACTAATTCCTCGCTCAAATCCGGTAAGAGAGTTGCGTTTCTCTTCGACTCGACGTTGACTGCATTTCTCATGATGGGGAACCTATCACCCGTAAGGAATACTTTCCTTATTGCGAGAATTCGTCGCGTCAATTAAATTTTACCATTTCAATTTTCAGGGTTTGAAGAAACACGCAGTTACGATGTTCGAGGTCGGAAAGTTATGCGATGAAAGTTTAGACAGCTTCTTGAACGAGCTCCAGAAAGTATCAGTCTTGGATGCGGAGGGGGAAGGGGATGCGCGGAGATATTTCGAACATGCTGTACTTTTAAGATCCACAGTACTCTCTTTGCGAAAACTTAATTCGCCAGGATTAGATCTCGTCCGCTTAGAAAGTTTGCATTCCTTAGATGAAGCTACTTGTCAAAGATTACTGCAGAAGAAGTATAAGTAAGGCTCTTGTAATAATTAATAGTGCTAATTGAATTGTATATATATGGTAATATGCAGGTTATTAGTTTCTATGGCACCACTGAGTAAAGAAGTTAGACCAATATCAAGTTTATCACCACCACATTTGGGTCCTGCTGTTCCAGAAGTTAATTCATTGTGGTTCAAAATGTTTATTTATCATATAACTGGTTACGGTCCGCCATCTTTGTTTTTAATTAAAGGTAAGAATTTATAGTGTACTTTCAGTCTTGCAAAACATTTGCCGATTTTTCGCGACTGACCTGGTATGTTGTGGTTACTGTGGTAAGAGTAACTGTAAAATTTTTGCGACATCCGGTAACAGAGGGGAAGGTGTAATGACGTCATCAATAACTGTCACTTTGCTAACCGCGGTATGTTGTATCTGTCTCTGTCTGTCATTGTTGACAGCTGGGTTGACAGTAGTTAAGTGAATAAGCTCAAAACACTTGCAATTTGCAGTGCCTTTCGTTGTGGTGTTTTCGTCCATATATCTTTTTAGAGTTTTGAGAATATTTTAAAAGTGTCCTTTTGCATACGAAATAGTTCGAAAAAAGTTTTCTCATGATATGCATTTATCCATACATCATTATCAACTGTAGGTCGAAAGTAAATGTCCCTTAGTTTAAAGCACCAGTTAGCTGTTCGTGTTAAATGTAAAGGTTTCAGTAATAGTAGCCATTCAATCATACCATCCTCAAAAAAAAAATGTATCGACCAAATAAATTATTAATTCACGAATTTCCATCACGAACACGTTATGTAAAGTAAACTTGTGTGTCTTGTTTATATTGCTATTTCACTGCAGAAACCCTGGCAGAAACAGTATGCACTGATGTTTTTGCGAAAGCACTAACCGAGCATTAGTCGTGGAGTGGGGAGTCTCACCAATAGTGACCGTGACAATTAACCTGGTTAGTGCATGGTCAGTCGCGAAAAAGCGGCAATTAATGTTTTGTATGAATATTGCTACATGTGACAGCTGCCTGCTCGTTATTATTCTTTCGTTTTATTAAACAACACTGTTTGTATTTCTTAAATATTTTATTCTAAAGTTACAATTTTCACATTACATTCAATACACTATTTTTCTTCTTCTCCCTTTTTTTCATTACTACCAACCTTATCCCGCTAATATACAAATAAAAATGTATCAATGCAAATAAAATTGTAACATTCGAGCCTTCCTGATATTTGTTTGGCCTCAAACAATTTCTTTTTTGCAAAATTAGGTATAATACAATTTTACAAACAAATTGTGTAAGTAATAAAATGCATATATTTTAGATACCTCTCAATTAGTCGAAACATGAATAAATTCTTAATTCTGTAACGAAGTCCCTTCGTTAATTGTAATAAAACACCATTTTTTAGTTTATATCTAATTTGTCTGTAAATATTAAATTATATATGAGTGATATTTTATTCAAACGTTAGTATGTCATAATGAACAATGAATCTTCCTGTATATGTTGCCGTATCATTATTAGTAATTCATTTGATAATTTCTTAACAGTTTATTATTTGTATGCGGAAAAGTACCAGCTGTTTTACGTCATGATGTATTTTTCGCGCAATGTTTAGTTTCGAGTCTCGTGTGCAAATTCAATGTATTAAACTAGTTTTTGTCTGTATACGTAAGTGCTTCGGATGATATAAAAGGCCGACTTCCAGCACTGTCAAGCAATCTCTCTTTCAGGTCGTGGAATCGTGAAACATCCTTTCCTTCCGCTTAACCTCACTCAGGCAAAAGCGTCGTGAGGAGGTTAAAACTGTCCGCTTAATCCCATTCAGGCAAAGCGCAGTGAAGGGGTTTTCCTTCCGCTAAACGCGTCCTAGAATAAAAATTATCCTAGTCAGACTGATAAAACGTCGTGACCTATTTCCGCCAGAAAATCATTATTAATATTCGTTTGTACGTTTTATTTCAGGATCGCGCAACAAACGTTAATCACCGCATATCTATAATTATTTAAGATCACCGTACGAGACTCAGACCGCGTATTTAAATAAAGACTTCCTTTGACGTATATGTCTGAAGTAAATTTCCGCAATAATTATTTTATCCTCGGCAAACACTCATTTATTTTGGATCTTACGATTTCTCAATAACTTTCGATGAACATACTGTAAGATAGTCAAATTATTGTTTAAATCAAATGCAAAAGTTCATATTTTAGGAAACATGTCTTGCTTTCAAACCGCAATGTATCAAAACTTGTTTGTTTTAAGGTTATGTGTCTAAGTGACAGACCGTTCATTCGTGCTTAGAAAATTAAATTCATTTGCTTATATTAACCTTTGTTACGTTATAATGTTGTTAATTTTAAATTACCTATATTATTTATATATGAATAGGTGTATGTATATATGTGTATATCTTTGAATTTGTTTGTCGCAAAGAATAAATATTATTTTTTTTGAAACAAGTTACCGTATGTCATTTCAATATTTTATTCCACGTAAACCTGACTGTAGGATTTCTCCTAGTGCATAAATAGTTCAATATATGCAAAGAAAGATAATCAAAGTACTCACCCTGGTAATTCTCTCCTGTAGCTTAGCCGATGTGTTTCATATTATTTAACCTCAAACAACACCACGTACCTGTTATTAAGCGAACATAGCCACAGCATTATCTGTCACCGAAGAAACCGTTCGAAGCTTCGCGCCGTTGGTACACGTGGGTATAGGCAGCCTAAGACACACGCAGTTGTTGAAGTACTAGTTTTACTTAATGAGGATTAATGAATAATAAATCTTATAACAGAAGGCCTGATTAATTAACATAATTAATTAGCAGACCACGTTATAATTCTAAACACAAACTCGAAAATAATTTCCAGCATTTTTTATTGGGCACTTTTACTTGCTAAATTTTTATCCGAAAGCGATATGATTATCAGTTTCTGAGATATAACCGACGGCCATCCTTAATTAGCTACCCGGTACACATGCTGCTTTCGACTTAAATAGCAACAAACATCTATTGATGAAACCCATATTACCTCTGGCTTGAACCATAATTCACTTCTGTTTTCCAGTTCTTTTAAAAACACTCACAACATTTTGATACCTTGTAATTTACATGTACCTAACCTAAATCATCTTTCTGCAGTGAGCTTCCTTTGCTATCGTTTCACTTGATACTACAGTTTATGCTATTTTTTAGATTTCATGCGATTCGGATTGTTATCGTAACGGGCATATAGTCACGTGGTTTCATCTAAAAAAATCATTTCTAGATAACACCTTTGGAAATTCCGAGATCTTAAAACGATAATAGGTATTGTAGCATTATAGACCAATCGAATTAGGAAAGTAGCGATTTTCCTTCGCGAATTGTTGGAAGGCGTCAGTGACAGCCTACATTTCGATTTTCGCGAAGCGCACCCCATTGCTTCAGCCGCCATCTTCAATTTAAATTTTTATTTATTGAATAACTCATTCATTTTCAATTTCACACGAAAAATGGTGAACCAAAGTTGCTTGAAATTGAATTTATTTAAACCTGAAAAGAGGGTGTACCTAGATATGTGAGAGAGACATATATGTCCTCATCAGTAAGAAAGAGCACCCATCCCATAGTATTATATAAGCGCCTCTACATATTTTGTATATGTTTTTTTATAAGCTATTTCTACTGAGTTTAAATTATGTATCTGTTCTAAAATGAAGTATTTATACAATTCAATGATTTATAGGAACCGTATTAAAACAGTTACCACGTATGTTTTTGGGATTCTCCAGACTGTTGGTGACCGCGTGGTTACATGAACCAGCTGTAATTCCAGTAGAAAACATTTTCCACGTAAATGCAGCACTGCAGTACTCTCCTGTACTTATTCAAGCTTACGGGGTGCATCAGCCGGCTAAAACGAATGTTGTTGCCTTTCCATTTCGTCCTGACACACCATCCAAAAATGCCGAAGGTAAGACTTATTTTAAATTGTAATATATGTTGAGCACTTGTGAAATATAAAAAAATAATAATAAAATAAAACACCTTTTTCACAAAAATTATTTTAATTAACTATATGTCACATTTCGTGTGCACTGCACACATCGTCAGTAGTAACTATTTAAACATATTACCTACCAGACATTTTATAATAAGAAAAATACATTTTATCCAGACAAATTTTAAAGGTAGGGTGAAAAAACGATTAATGCAAAATTACAACGAATATTAATAATATAAAATTCAGAGAATTAGTTCAATGGGAAATACAAAATATTAATGAGAAAGAACAACGGGTAAAACTAACGGCGACAGGATTACTAATTACAATTCTAAATAGGATATTAATGGAAAGTTTAATACATAATTATTTAAACCTATTATCTACGAGACATTTTATAATAAAAATACATGTTATACAGAACAAATTTAACGGTAGTTGAAAAACGATTAAAACAAAATTACAACGAATATTAACAATATATCATTCGTTGTAATTTTGCTTTAATCGTTTTTCAACTACCGTTAAATTTGTTCTGTATAACACGTATTTTTATTATAAAATGTCTCGTAGATAATAGGTTTAAATAATTATAATAAAATGCACAAAAACACTTGAAATAAAACAAGGTGTTTCAAATTTCCAAAAATTGTATTAACAAAAATTCTTATACTGTATTTTTGTTAATGCAATTTTTGGAAATTTGAAACACCTTATTTTATTTCAATTGTTTTTGTGCATTTTATTAAAATGGAATTCCAACAAGTAACAACCAACTCTATCACAATGTTAAATAATTATGTATTAAACTTTTCATTAATATCCTATTTAGAATTGTAATTCCTAATCCTGTCACCGTTAGTTTTACCCGTTGTTCTTTCTCATTAATATTTTGTATTTCCCATTGAACTAATTCTCAGAATTTTATATTGTTAATATTCGTTGTAATTTTGCATTCATCGTTTTTTCACCCTACCTTTAAAATTTGTCTGGATAAAATGTATTTTTCTTATTATAAAATGTCTCCTAGGTAATATGTTTAAATAGTTACTAGTGACGATGTGTGCAGTGCACACGAAATGTGACATATAGTTAATTAAACTAATTTTTAGTTTTATTTTATTATTATTATTTTAAATTGTTAATATTAGCTTGAGTTTAGTCTCTATATTGGTCTGCTACATTTTTTCTTTTACCAGTAGTAAGCTACTATGCTCTTAGTATTAGAAGAAGAATAATTAGATGACATTTGTAATTTGAAGGAGATAGGTAAAAAATTTGACATAATTTTTTTTCTAAAAGTTTGCTTTGAAGATGTATTTTTGTTGAAAATAAAATGTTATTAGTTAGGAACAGTTGTTGTTTATGCCTTATTAAAAAAGTATGATTTTTTTGTTAAAATGTTATGCCTTTTCTGTTTTTTTGGTGCTTTTTAGTCCAGTCTTTACTAAAGAGTGCTAATGTCTGACAGTCGCAATTCCATCTTCGTCGAAATATAAATAGATTATCAAGATGTTTCCACTGTCAAAAGTTGGTTCTCATAAAAAAGCGCAGAAAGAGTCCATGGCTTTTTGAGGTTTCTGGTAACTCTTTTGCGGTTAAGCCATGTTGATTTCCCAATGAAAGTAATAAATAAATTTATACACATATTTGAACATTACGACCAACTATGCAATTTCATATTAATTAATTAATTACAGTCTGTTATGTAAACAAGAATCCGTATAATATATTAATTAATTTTTATTTCAGATCATAATATATCGAAATATCCATGGAAAGAACACCCAGCAGTTCACCTCTTGTCTCGTATTTTAGATCTTGAACATAATTGTGGGTATTTGACATTTGCCAATATAAGCGTACCCGATTTTGGTTGTAAGAATCTTGATCCAATAGTTAGATTAACGAAAACTAATTCATCCTATTCTACAAATCATTTAGGTGAGTAAGATGAGTTTGATTCTAAGGAATTTCTTCTTTTTTTTTTAATTGTTCATGATTGCGGTGGTACCGTTATTCCACACGAAATAATGCTTTTAAATCGCAAGGCACACTAATTTTCGAATGACAGACGTTTAAATGACATATTTGTTGCATTTGTGTTGCGATTTTTTTTTCACGGCACACTTGAAAATTTCATAGTAATCGAATAAAGGTTGCAGATAAATAATTTTTTTTAATATTAAATATCAACCAAGCCATAACTAAATGAACATTACTAGATTCAGAAAAAAATTATTTACCAGACTAAAGGAAAAATACTACGGGTGTCTATTTAAAAAAAGAAAGGCATCGTTGAAAAAATTGGGATTATAGGCAGTTTTTAGAGTTTGTCAAACATTTTTATACTTTTTTTAATTATTGAAATCGGATAATAAATAAAGGTACAAACAGCCTGTATATGCAAAATTTTTAAAAATTAATAATAACTATTATACTGTGAGAGGTATTTGATTTTGTTCTTGCATAATTATAATTTAGTATTGCATGTTTACGTTTAATTAAAAATAAAACATGAATCATAAACTAAAATATCGAATTTTATATTTTATTTTTAAATATACTTATAGCAAGATGAGTAAAGACATTAGAAGCAAGAAATCATTATTTATAATTGAAAGTTCTATATCAAATATTGTTCACGAGATAGATCATTTAATTTAAAGTTTTTTTAATGAACATTTTGATTGTAAATTTGTAACCATTCAATGTTTAAACAAATATAACCTTTATGAGGGATATTATGTGAAAAATATTCTTCTTTTCTATTGATTGATATTAGTTTTTGTGCGTCGAGGAAGCGGGGTCCATGTTTGTTATATTTAATGATGTAGGGTCAAAAAACTCAATTAATCGCCTGAAAAAATGTATTATAATGGTAATTTATATTTAATTTAGATTCCCAACGCGTATGCAAGAACACATTATATATGTAATTAAATTACCCACAGCATTATGCAGACATTGTAAGAACTAATATTAATAGAATCCTTTAAGAAATTTATACATACTCGTAATATACAGAAACTAATGCTTTACACTCCGACCATTTACTGAACTGACATCATTATTATCAAAAATGTAATTATTTTTAGTAATACTTTGGCGCACCAACGTGTGGGGCGCGTTCGTATAACATTATTTTTGTTCCTTGACAGTTAAATGAACAATAACACTTTTTTAATAGGATCCGCGAAAGTTCAAAGGCAAAACAGCAGTAATAATCCATCAAACCATGACAGTAAACCCGCAACACATCCAACATCCATATCCAACGAGAATTTTCGCTTCTCGAATAATAATACATCATCAAAAGATAGTGATAAAAATGAAAGTATCAGCTCGAAAATTGTCGAAGAAAAAGAATCGTTATTGCAATCGCCCGTGGAGTCTCATTTCGCTCTGACACCTGCTTCGAGTAGTGCTACATCTTCACCAGCAAACGGTTTCATAAGTCACGACTGTACAGACATACTTAACGAAGAACTTGATCAGCTAGAGGAAGGTACATTGAAAGTGGAAAAGATTACCGATGAGAATAAAGCAGTAGAATTCAACATCGAAAATGCGGTATTAGTGGAGTCGTTACTAAGTCCAACTGATGAAAATATAAATATGTTTTCTTTGGAAGGAAAGGAAGCTTTAGAGAAGTGCAGTGGCTTCGTAAATGCCGTTAAAAATGAACCGGAAGTGTATAAAGGCGAGGTAAGTGTTCTTATTCTGATGTTACATTGAATGCAGAACTATAACATTGTTTGATTTATTTGAATGGTTTAATTAATAGCTATTAAGTTACATTCTGAGGCGTTTATTCCTTAACACCGTTTTTGCGGGGGTGATCGGGGAAATATAACTGAATTTTTTTTTTTAAAGCTTACGGTTTGTATTCAGTTGATGATATGTCAAATAATATCTCTTGATTCATAATACTAGTAGGTTTGTTTGGACTCCCAGTTCTGAACAGTTCTAGAATTACTAGTTCTGATTCGCATGTCTGGCCAAACTCTGGTTCTGAAATTGTTCGAAATCCTAAAAGGTCCACACACTTTTAAAATTAAAATTTTAGGCGAAATTGTACTATCAACATTAGTAATTAGAAATAATAAAAAAAAAAACTGATGTAAACAGATATTAGCCACATAATGAACACCTCACGTTACAGTGTTTAACCATACTCTCACCGTGCCAAATAACGCAAAGTAATTATTAATTTTATTGACTTTACTCAGGTGAGCAGGAACTACCCTCCTACTTTTGTTATCTGTGATTCGAAGATCATTTAAAGTTTTCCACGTTAATTTGACATTATTTTATTTCCGTATACAGGGTGGGCCATCTCTGCGAGGAATTGTGACTTTATGAGAAAAGATATTTTGAAGCAGTTTTTTCCTACGATAGCCACTTATTAGAAGCACCTTTTAAACTTATTTTGTATTATACAGAGTGTTCCTTAACTTGGTGGCTGACCATAGTTATAGTGTTTTAAATCGAACACCTATATATATATTATTAAATTTTTGTATTTTCCGTATAATTCTTAGTGAAAGAGTTGTAAGATGGTATAAGCCTAAAATTGAAGGTTTTCGACTTATACCCATTTTGCTGAAAAATTCAATGTTTTTATAAAATTATATTTTTCGAAAACTACGTATTAGATGAACACAATTTTTGGTAGCGTTGTTTATAATAAAAGGTCCTAATACAAATATATTTTATTTTTGTGCAACTGCTAATTTAATTTACAGAAAACTGGATTAAAGTTACATGACATACAGTTACTAGCATTAAATTTTGGTCGTCAGTGTCATTTTCTGGCACGATCGAAAATGTTCTATTGTAAGTAGGTCTGGTAGATTATAACCTTACAATCAATGACGTCAAATACCTGCCTGACGTCAATAATGTCATTCTTTTAAATGTACAGCAGATCAAGGAAATGAACATAAAATATAGGTAGCATTGTTTATTTAAACTTTAAAATACAACAAAAATGGCACGAACAATTAAAAAAAACTATAAAGGAACTTAATATCTCGTCATTTCTCCATTACTTTCAATTATTTTGTTTAAACGACTATGCATGGACAAACACAAATTTCTAAAATAATCGCGAGGAAGATTATTCCAGGCGTCATGTATTGCGGCCAAAAATTCCTCCTTATTTTGATATTGCACACGCCAGCTTCCTATGAGTTTCGTCAATCTTCCCTTCATATTCTCTGTTTGGTTTATATCGGCCAGTCAAGCACATTTACTTCATGATCTTGAAACCATTCTTTTAATTGACGCGATGTGTGAATTGGACAGTTATCTTGCTGGAATGTAAAGTTGTTTTTTGGAAACACGTGCCGCACTGAAGGTAACATCACGCTTTCTAAAATCTGTATATATACTGGACTTGTAAAGCGTTCTTCCACGTGGAGTAATATTCCAGGACTATTTGCGGATATCCAACCCACATATTTACTGAGAACTTACGATTATTTTCAATTCTTTTAACGTATTTGACGTTATATCGTTGGTTCCTTGGTCTATAAACTCTCAATCGTCCAGATTTAGACGAATTGAACGTTTTTTTATAGCTAAAAATGTCATCTTTAACAAGGTGCTCTAGAGCAAAACCCATTTTAATTTCTTTGTGCCTGGCAGTAAGTTTGATTTTTCTAGTTGCTGCGTAGCACTTTAAATTTTTTCAGTTTTCGGAAAACCTGTAAAATTTACTGTCTACGACAGTTTTAAAGGGACTTTTTTCAATAACGTCTAAAAGGTTATCATCATTTTCACCTGTTGAAGCGCGTGGACGTCTAGAACCAGGTATACTACCCAACCCAACCCAACTCAAACCAAACAAAACCCAATATAACCTTTGCAGAGATCCTCTTTCCCTCCAACGTCTTACTATTGATTTTACTGTAAACTTTTTGAAATTCCCATTTGTACTGCTACCGCAGCCTCAGATAGTCCAGTTTTAATTAAAGAAAGTATTTTTACTTTACTAAAATAAGAAATTTGTGCCATTATTATGAAAACTAAATTTAATTTTGACAATTATTGTGAAAAGTAATTATCAATTAGATGAAATTTCTAATTCGTGACAGATGAGAAAAAGTTTTTAATGACATTGACGACCAAAATTTAATGCTAGTAACTGTATTTTGTCTAAAACTGATCTTTTGAAATGAGACACTCTGTATATCGGTTCATTTTTGAATTGCTTACTATATTTTACATCAAAAACATGTAGGGCATCTGTTCTGGGACATCTTCTGTCAGGGTATATTGCGTTCATATTATTAGTAATATTAAACTCACGTTGCACAGTTGACTTCAATTTTGTTCAGCAGTTGAGTGAATAGGTTTAATATTACTAATAATATGAACGCAATATACGTGTGTGCAGTGGCGGCGGCATTAGCCATAAAACCAAAAGAGAGGAAAAAGAAACGGCCAAAATGATAAATCATCAAAATACCACAAGTTGGCCATATAAACGTCATCAGTTCCAGTGCCGCTTCTTTTCGATGCATTCCCTTTTTTTAAGTCCCTTCTATAGCCTGCCCTTAATGAATCAATCTTTTTCTTTACTGCTTCTTTTGTTGCATCAGAATCCACCTCTCTTAACATTGTCAACAGTCTTTCATATGCTTTGTCTTCCCTAATGCGATTGGATGCGCGATTTTATTTTCTATAAACGCGGAAGACTGCGATACAGTTCTATAAATTCTAATAAAAACTTTTTATCAATTTGCCGAAGAAGCGTCATGTTGACACAATTCGACGCGACTACTCCATCTAGAACTACACCACTGCACGAATCGTCGTCTTTTAAAACTGTTTACCCCTCACACTTCAGATTTGTTCGAATGCCACGTTTGTCGAACAAGTTCGACGGACATAAACAGGCCGAACCTGATTATTTTCATCAGCTTTGTATGCGAGCGTAAACGACGGTTTTCGATCTACACACTTCGGTTTTGCAATAATATTAATTTGTTTGACATTCCTTCAGTTTAAAAAATACCGTATTAAAATAAAAAACAAAGTTGGCAAAATTATATCAAAAAAAGACAATAGCTCAGTAATGGTCACTTTTAATTAATAATGTGTTACATGTTTTTTGGTGTGAAATTTAGTAAGCAATTCAAAAACGAACCGATAAACAGGCGTTCCATTTGAAAAAAAAATATTTTTAGACAAAAATGTGTCGTGTAACTTTAATCCAGTTTTCTGCAAATACAATTGATAATTGCAAAAAAATAAAATATGTTTGTATTAGGACCTTTCATTATGAGCAACGCTACTAAAAATGATGTTCGTTTTCGAGAAGTATAATTATATAAAAACATTGCATTTTTCAGAAAACCTCAAATTTTTTGCCTTACTATCTTATGATATCTTGACTAAGAATTATAAGGGGATTATAAAAGTGTAATAATATAACATGGGGTTCCATTTAAAAAACTATAACTATGGTCAGCCACCAAGTTTGGAACACTCTGTATAATAAAAAAAATAATTTTAAAAGGTGCTCCTAATAAGTGGCTATCATAGAAAACCGTTTTTAAATATCTTTTCTCATAAAGTCACAATCGGTTTTTCCCGCGGATATGACTCACCCTGTATATTCTAAATATGATTTTTTTTATCCGATCGCCGCAGTAGTAGAATTGCGAATTTGCTTGTAATTATTCCAATCCAATTGAGAAATGCCTTGAATTTGAGTAGTGCCGCGTTACTTTAGGTTTACTCATACATGTCATTCTGAATTGGGCATGGATATCGAATAGATCTATAATATTTTGGTTAAGTTATTCAACTATATGATTGACATCCTCCAACAATGTATATTATGCCACGGCATTGAATTCAACTGCTGCTCAAACAAGGCTAAGTGCACAAAATCACAATACGCTTCATAGACAGCCTAGAATTCAAAGCACAACAAATGAACAGTTGATTTAACATGCTATGCATATCTATCACTTTAATATTTGTCACTAGTGATAAATCACTAATCATTACTACATTAATTAGTGTGCCACTTTTGTATGGCGTTATCCTAGTAGGTTCATCGACAACCTGACAAATAAAAAAAACTACATTGCCCGATTTCTAGAACTATTCGGGGTCCGAATAAAACCTATTAACAAACATAATAATTTGTAAATATTGATGTATTAACCGCTTTTGTTCTTACAAATCATATGGAATCGCTCAGGCTTTACGGATATTATAATCGGCAAGAATTAAAACGCTTAAGTTATGCATCTTAGGGCGGGGTTTTCCATCATTGATTAAAATACTATGTTAATCAATTATTGATTAAGAGCAATCAGTAGTTAACTTAACCGCTGCTTATCAATTTACAGGTATATAGCACACTGTTTTATTGGCGCTGTTATTCTAATAACATTAGCGCCATTGTTTTCTTTTGAATTTGTTATTTATGCTCTTTTCTCTTGCTTTAATTTTGTGTGATTATACGAGGGACACTATTTATGTATTGAGAATTGGCAACACTGGTATTCCCGGGTGAAATTTGAAATTGTCATCGTAAAGTTTGACATTTTTGACGTTATAGGTAGTCAGAAAGTTTTGACGTGCGAGCAATATTTGTGTTTTTTGCAGTGTTTAAAATTTCATCTCAGCCAAAATATGGAATTAACTCGCGAAAATTTTCAAGCTATGATTTATTATGACTTTCGACGTGGTCTAACTCAAGAACAATGCATCAATCAACTGAATTCAACTTTTGGTGATGAAACGCCATCCACACCCACTGTATATCGCTGGTACATTGAATTCAAACGTGGACGTAGTTCGCTCACTCCAAAATCGGTCGTTGTGCCGAAAATATCGATGCTGTGCGAAAACTAATTGAAGAAGATCGTCATGTGACATATCAAGAAATCGAGAGATATTTAAGCATTAGTATGACCAGCATACATAAGATTTTGCACGAACATTTGTGTGTTCGGAAGCTGTGTGCGCGTTGGATTCCACATTTGTTGAAAGATGCTCAAAAAAATTCTCTTGTCGATTGGTGCAGTAAAATGATTTCAAAATACAACTGTGGTGCATCCAAAGCGGTATACAACATCGTCACAGGTGACGAGTCGTGGATTTATTCTTATGAGCCAGAAAGAAAAGGCCAGTCGGCAGTTTGGGTGTTTCAATGTGAAGCAAAGCCAACAAAAGTTGTTCGTTCTCGCAGCGTTAGGAAGCAAATGGTGGCGTTTTTCTTCACGAAAACTGGTCCTGTGGCAACTGTGGCTCTCGCAAATCAAAAGACCGTTAATTCAGCGTGGTATACGACCATTTGTTTGCCTAAAGTTTTCGGTAAGTTGAGAGAAACCAACCCAAAACGACGAATCATTTTGCATCATGACAATGCGAGCTCACACACATCACATGCAACAAACGAGTATTTGGACACACAAAAGATCGAATTGATAGGTCATCCGCCTTACAGCCCCGACTTGGCACCCAATGACTTCTTGTTTCCAGTAATTAAAGATAAACTGCGTGGACAACGATTTTCATCGCCCGAAGAAGCGGTTGAGGCCTTCAAAACGCATGTTTTAGAGCTACCATCTTCTGACTGGACAAAGTGCTTTGAAGGGTGGTTCAATCGCATGCAAAAGTGTATAGATCTTAAAGGCGATTGTTTTGAAAAGCAATAAAGGTATTTTTCATCAAATTCATTTGTTTATTCTTTCTATTCTCAATACATAAATAGTGTCCCTCGTATCATCTATAATTAGGCATTTTATTTAAGTAAATAAAATGTAAGAATTTGTATTGCAAATATACCGAGTGAGCATTTCTGATATGGAATCATAATCCTAAAACTAACATGGCAGATAAATATTGCTTTATTTATATATTTAATTATACTGTTCATTACATTTATAAAAGAAACAATACAATTAGTAAATCATTGATGAAAATAGTAATTACTTAACTCCACAAAAGTGTTTTCCTATAGCAATGGAATGCATATGGAAACAATCGCTGTCAGTAATAATAAGCATTAAAATTTCCTAAATTATAAGGCATATTTGATTCGAAGTTATTGCTCGGTATCACTCGCTATCCTTTTCTATATTAACAGTTACCTACCTACACGAATTAAAAGACATCTTATTACCGTTGTCAGGTACCCGAAACACCGGCTAAAGATTCTCCGGTTAACGACAATTCTAATCATTGATTGGTGCTAACCAGTGTTGAAAATACACAAAATTTTACTAACCGGTAGTTTAATCAACGTTTGAAAAACCAGCTCTTAAAAGTTAAATTGTATTTAGTAGCGCTAAAAGAAGGTGTAGTAGATGTATTTCACTAATTACCAGTTTGATACATAATGTAAAATAATGTCGAATGTTGTTTGTTTGATTGTTTTGTAATATTTTAATTTAACAAAAATCACAGGCATGGACCTTGTTGGATTGTCATTTTGGGATTCCCCTGTTTGATATTGACGCTAATACTAAAATCTGTGATACTATTGTATGCGGTGGATTAACTGAGCAATCGAAGTAAGTGTATTTTGATTACCTTAGCTAGTTTGTAAGAGCTCTATAAAGAAACTATTCATTAATTTTGTGAAATTTTGACGAACAAAGTTAGTATAGTACGAACATAAGAACTGCCATATGCTTTAACAAAGAGCTAAGGCAAACAGTAAACAAAACGGCCTATGTAAATATTTTTTTCGATAAGAGAACATGTTTACTTTTAGATATTGTAGGTATATAGGATTTATTTGCCGTATTTTTGAATGAAGGCCTATAACATATAGGATGTCCCAGAAATAAAAAGACGGAGTAGCAGAAATAGGAAGCTAGATTGTGTAAAAACGTACCCTCAAAATATCAAGTCTTTATTCGTGCGCAGATGGCAGAAAAAATAATAAAGAATTTAATTGGCCGTACGCCGACCCTGGACTAAATATCCACCTACTTCACTTTCACAATCGGTCCTTTTCAGGACCACCATATTACTTGTGTTAAAAAAAGGAGGAGGAATAGATACTTCATAATAAATATCAAACCATTAATTACTTTAATTTTACACCTGCTAGAAAAAAAAATAATTACATTCTTGATATTTACTACGATTTATTGAATATTCTAAAATAATAATAATCAGCTGTTTCCGACTACAAACACATTAAAGAGCAACAACCTTCCTATTTTAAGAATAAAAAGAATCTTTTATTGTCTGCAATAAAGTGCGTCGCCCATCTGGGTCAACAACCGACTACATAGCTGCGTTATCTAGACGCATCGGGCAAAAAATATGTTTTATATGAATGAGTACGATTTAACGGTTTTTTTCCCGTTTTATACAAATAAAAGCATATTTTTATATGAATGCGTGTTCGTTTCTATTTACAAATGAGCATTCTTACGTGTATTTATAAACATACATTCTGTGCCAGGTCCGTAATGTAATTTTTTTATCTAAAAAACAATATAGAAAATTAAATTTTTAATTTCTTCGTTATTGCGGTATATTTGGGTCTGTTTCTGTTCGGACTTTACATACCTGCTACTCCGTCTTTTTATTTCTGGGACAGCCTGTATAGGTGATATGTAAAAATGATTGTGAAAGGAATTTGACGACATGCATAGGTATGAACTATAAAGAATTAGATATGTTTATATTCTTACTAAATTATTTACTTTTAAATACTGTAATTATGTTTTGAAATATTTTCAAATTTGTTTTATTATTTTACGATTTGCATGTGTCAAAGTGTGGGATTTTAGATGTATTCAAATTTAGAGATTTTGTGGCCGAAAATTGAACCCGGTACCTATAGGTTGGTGTTAAGAACTTTTTGAATAATCTTATTTTATCACCAAGTTTTCGTTACAAAATTTTTATTCAAAAAATAAATATGTATGTATTTATCTTTTACAGCTTGGATAATCTTGCAGAATCTACTAGAAAATTAGGAACAGCGCTATTAGAGTTCATTTCCCAATGTCAGGTAAAACATTTGTTTTTCATTAATTCTTTTGTTATTGGTGTGTATAAAAGTTAGGATGAAAAATACTTACAATGTAAATACTAGCTATGATTTCAATTGAAATATTAAAGCGTATGATATGGTGTTGTACAAAACAAAATCTATGTATCTAGATAATATAGTAGAGTTGTTTTGGCAACCGACACGGCCAAAGTACGAACTAAAGACGACGATTCAATACCACTACAAATTTCGATCGGACGGGACAATTTCAAAACAATAAGACTAATTAATTAATTAATATTTCAGGATATATAGCTTCCTATAGTAAAATACTAATACATGAAAGCCAGCTACAAATTAAATATTATAAATAAAGCTATTAAATATTATTTTTTCTACACCTATATTTTATATAACATTTGGCTATACTGTTTATGAGGCAAGCATTGTTGACAAATTTAAAATGTTCAGATGACAATTATAACAAACGTCAAAAGATAATTATGACAAATATCAAAAGGTGTGTGTATGAATATTAATATTTATGGCAGTCCTGAAATGGCTTTTGCAGGTTACATTACTTGACAGGTAAAATTTCGCAACATCTCAAATTTGACGCCATTTTAATTTAGTGGCGCATGTCGGTTGCGAGAGCGATTCAACCATATCTTATTGATTGTTTCTACTCCCGTGTTTAAAATGCCATTTATCGCATATGTTTCCATGGCGCTAAGTGGCCTTTTAAACACACCTTGACAAGCTCTGGCTTCTTGCACTTTAGTCACGGTCTGAAACTTAGGAACGGGCCCTTTAGTCACGGGGTGAAGTTAGCTCTAGGTTTTTTAAATGCGAAAATTATGTGAAGTTTAATCAAGATGGTTGACACTTGTCATTGCTTGTCATCAATCTGTCAAAATAATCTGACATGGTGCGACAACACACAAGTAATTTTGTATTATATTGATTATTTGTGGTCGTAGTAGAAGTATAGTATGAAACTCGTTTTATAAATTTGTTAGTCACTCGTTTTATTAATGAAACTCGTGACTAAAATGGCGTTTATAAAACTTTATACTTAATATACTATAATAGCATAGTTGACTGTGTACACTTTTTAATGAATAACCCACACGTTTTACAGTATTATCCTGGAGAAAGCATGGGTATTATGAAGAGAGGTCGTCTTACCCCCTTACCGAAACACAACCTAGTATTCGATGATGGCAAAATAGTCGAATGGTCCGGAAAATAACCACTCCGAAGAGACTGTGCGTGATTTTAATATGTAAGACAAAAATAGCGGAATCTACTTGTAAATATAACAGTAGGATTAATAAAACATTCCTTTTGAAGAGACATGTTGGATGTACTTATCACTAATAAAATTTTATATACGCATATGTAGATAAATAGATATTTTTTGAGTAAAAGAATATTCTATTAACAAGTCATTATATTATGAATAGTAATTATAAAGTTTATGTTACTTAGGAGAAGGACAATCTTTTTTAAATTGTGTACTTACAATTTCATTAGGATTAGATGTTGAAATAATAGATTTATATCTTATATGATAGCTTAACTTTAAGTACAGAGTAATGAGTCTTTTTTGAGCTTTAATTAGAAATGTACAGCAGCTAGAGGAGAGAAATATTGAGCCATTTCATGTCAAATCAACATAGCTTTCAACCAGGCCATCTCAGATTTGCATGATATTTGGCAGGATGGTAGAGGACATAAAAGTTATAGGTAAATGTAAAATATTAATGTCGAGTGTAGCATAGAATTCACACAGCAGGGTTGCTAACATTATAAAAAATCACACATCTCAATATATATACATATACATATATATATACAAGAAAAGGAAAATTATCGGGTAAATTCCGCTGTAGAGCAACCGTAGACACGTGTTTCTGACTCATTGGTCGTCGTCAGTACGGTGTAACCAAGGAATAAGGTGGGATAACCTTGGAGATGTAAGCTACACGGAAGACCATCAGGTGACAGACCGCCATTTGTAGCTTCGGTTAGAAGAGCCTCGGTTTTGAGGATTCACATCCAACCTCGCCACGAGGAAGACAATGCCAACCTGCGTGCCATCCGAGACCCAGGAATATATATATATATATATATATATATATATATATATATATATATATATTAAAAGTCAACATTTTCTCAACATACTCTGCAAGTTTCAAATTGGGATGAGAGTCGGATCACTGTTAATAACATTTGTATGTTTAGTGTAACCTGTACAAAATATCTTCAAAACCTCATTAGACTGTTTTGAAGTAAATAAATACCAAGTTATGATCAAAATATTCATAAACGTGTATAATACAAGAGACAAATCAGAATAAGTATATTATTATAACTGTTTTCAATACACTTAGTCTTTTAAAACTTGCAGTGGTCCAATTTGTCAAGTTTCTAACCACTTAACAATTCTGTATGAATATGTAATGAATACGTTATGGACGGTCCATGTGAATGTAAAAAACTAACAGTGATTACATTTTTTCCAACCACACAGGCTAACCACCACCCTTCATATTCACAACCGACATATCCGTTGATGCTAATAGTACTAGGCCAGTGTCACTTGCTACCACCAACTCTGTTTTGCTCTCATTAGAATCTGAATATATTTTCGTAACTACCCTGTTTTTAGTTGGGGGAATGAAAGCATGGAGTTTTTGCATCTCCACAAATGGATAATATTTCTCAAATCTCTCATTGAGTTTCAATTCCTCATTTACATGATCTTCAATGGTTCAAGCATATTTAAAAATGATCCCCTCTAGATTATCCTTGGCAAACATATACAGTTGTTCAGATGTGATGATTTGATTAGTGTATGGGTGTTGCAAACTTGCTCGAGCAGCCAGTCGCTTGACTATCACCAACACCATAGTAGATAGGTTTCGCCGTTTCTAGACCCTTCTTCCTTCTGAGGTCACGACAATTGAACAAAGCTGTTGAACTTGTTCATTGAACAGCTACTGAGCAGCTTCTGAAGTGCTACAAACAGCTTTTGAACAGCCTCTGAACAGTTTCTGAAGTGCTACTAACAGCACTTAGACAGCTATTAAACAGCTTTTGTACAAAAGCTGTTTGTAGCACGTCAGAAGCTGTTCAGTAGCTGTTCAAAAGCTGTTTGTAGCACTTCAGAAGCTGTTTAAAGCTGTTCAATGAACAAGTTCAACAGCTTTGTTCAATTGTCGTGACCTCGGGAGGAAAGAGGGTCTAGAACCGGCGAAACTTATCTACTCATCACCACTGGCAGCTTTACCATGAGAGGTGGCTACAAGTGCCACTCAGCTTCAGTTTGGAAATCATCTTCATTGTAGCATAGGTTGATGAAGATCTTCCTATTTTTGTAATGAGCACCGGTCCATCAGAAAAGTAAAATATTTTACTTGTTTTTGTAATTTTTTTTAAAATAAACTTACAATTTACCATATTTTTTCACTACCATGTTAGACATAAAATTTATTTTAATGGTGATCCAATTCTCATACCAAGTTAAGACTTGCACAGTGTGTAGAGGAACAATCATCCTTTGACATATGCATTTTTGACATTTTTTTTGAGTTTTTCGAAATGTGATTTATAAACATTTTGCCAATTATGTTGTATATAAAGGTCTTCAAAAAAGCTTTAAAATGACTTCAATTTCATTACTCTAGCTTCTTTACAACTTGAGTAATGAACAGATGAAAATGCATCCACAAGCAAACAAATTTGATTTTTATTTTGAAATTTTGAGCACCCTTACTCAGAACCTATTCATCAGAAATTTTTTAAAAAATTGGTCCAGTTTTAATACTTATAAACACTATATGTAAATATAATTTCAAACAAATCCACGGGGGTAAGGTTCAAAATCAAATGTTTATTGTTTGATTTAACATGGAATGGCTCTATTAGATAATCACAAAAAAAACTAAGCCAAAGAAACAAGCAAAACGTTTGATATATTTAATATATAAAGTTATGATGCTGAATATCATCAGTCTCAAGCGTAAACAGGTTGTAGTAGTAACTGCTTCATTATAGCCAACATTTCATAACATTTTAGGATTATACAAATGTACTACCTAGTTGGTAACATATCAGTCCAAGATTAAAATGGTGCTGCAAAAGATATTACAATACAGTGTTCCACTATAAAACCAGAAAATGAGGATCTACTAGAAGCGACAAAAAGGTTAAAAGCGTGTCCGTTTGTCTTTTGTGGGTAAGGCGAGCGTGGTTCATCTACACTTTACTATTTATTTTATTATTTATTTTTCAGTATATATCATGGCCACATATGACTTTAAAAAATCTTTTGATAATTCATCCATATTCTTCAGAAACCTCGACTTTTTGATACTTTCGGTAGTTCTTGTTTCAACAGGTCTTCTGCTTCTTGGGTCATTTTCAATTGATTTCTGACCCTATCGAAATTGTTTGGACCGAAATTTTATCGTAAAATATGACGGCATATCTTCCTCATCTAGAGAAAACCAAAAAAAATGCTTTGTATGTGAATCAAAATTGATCAATAAACATCAAAATATCACTGTATCGTGAAAGCGAAAACATGCGATTGTTATATGTTTTTGGTAGATAGAAATATCGCCCCGTATGACATTTACTTTCGCTTACTACTGAAATTTATTTGAAATGAAGGGTTTTTTTAAGAATTCCAATCACTTTCAGGTCATCCATGAACTTAACATTACAAAGCAAATTAAATAATATAATTGAATTTCATTACTGTGTGCCATTATTTGCCCATTTCATAATGTTATAACTATTGCTATTCAAAGCGACTAAGAAAACCGAAAATATTTAGTGTCACCAACAATGTTGAAACGAAAGATATCAACCACTTAATTAATATTAGGCATACGGTTTATTGTTGACCCACGTATATCCTACTTGACTAGTGAACAATTGGGTATGCTCTAATCGGATAGTATCAATCCGTTATCATTATCTGAATGAAAAAATAAATTATTCTTTTGTGGTACCACTGCAACTGATATTTAAGTTTCTGTTATGTATACCTAGCAGTTTGCAGCAGCGTTTTTTTTTATTTATTCTCGAATCCTAATGTTAGCTTTTGTAACAAATTTTTCTAATTATGATATTTGTTGTAGAAAAAAATATACTTACGTTTAATTTAAGAAAGATCATCCATCCATCACTTAATCGTCTGTTTTTATAAAATATAATAGAATAGAATAGAAAGCGAGTAGTCTAGACTCAGTGTGATGTTATATCACTGATTAAACAATTATATAGAAGTTTCAATTAGATGAGGAATTTACTGTATATATTCAGTGTGGAAATAAAGTAATGGCACTTCGATAATAATCATTTTTTGAATAAAATTTCGAAGGGGTATAGCGATTTTAATTAAGGGGACCTTTTTTTTAATGATAACCTATAATTTTTTTTTAATTGATTTTGATAGTACTTTCAATTCCCTATCCAACGGTATAACACTCTTAAGATGTTACATTTGGAAAATAGAATGAGAAAAAGTATCCTAAAGTTCAAATATTAAAAATTCTTTAAACGCATCTAGCACATTCGTTTTTGTTATTAAATTATAAAAATATAAAGTTAATAAATACATTAAAACTAAATCGATTAACCAGAATAAAAAAAAAAACTCTAACAATAACAACAAATACAAAAATAAGCACATAAATAACACATTTTAAATTACATTTACACTAAATGTTCAAAATGACGACCCTTGAAATGGAACTATCTCAAATAAATTTATGATAATTTACAAAATGGAACTGTTAATATAAAATTTAATATTTATAATAATAATATATAATAAGATAAAGTAGATTGTTTTGCCTGCTAGCTCAATTCTTAATCTCGAGGGCGATTGTGTAAAAGAGATAATTAAATTAACGGGTTCCTAAAGCATTATTGGGTGTTAATATAATAAAATACCATTGAATAATTTAAATAATAATTGCTTACTGCTTTTAACAAAAAATAAAAATTATCAAACAGGTTAAATACACTTTTACAATAATTACATTTAATAATATTTACGCACATCATTCAATATATTTAAATGAAAACAACATAGCAAGAAATAACGTAGGCTACACGATTCATATATATTCATGCATATACATAAAACACAACGTTAAAATGTATCAAGTTACATTTTAGTTTATACATTGGAGACGCTGTTCATTTATTAAATATATTTATCTCATCGAGGTAAATATATTTACTTATTTCATCTCTGTTTGAAAACTGAATTATTATGTTTAATATTTTATTTTTTTAATACATACAATAATCTTTTAAAATAACTTACTTTAAGGCTTCTTTCTTCTTTATTCGGTGCTTTCCAATTGAATCTTCTTTATTCGCTGAATAAGGTGCGGAGATTCGGCATTCACGGCCGATTGTAGCACATTTAAACTTGCATATTCAATATGCGGTCAATTTTATAAGTTTCTATTTGTAAAGATATTTTTATTTAAACGCAGTTTATATAATTATTGGAGTCGATACACTTTTTAAACTTATTTGTCGACCTTTCACTTATCAACGACTTTACTGGCCGTTGTCGACCCACTAGCTGTAGTCTATTTTTTACTCGGAGTCTATGTGTCGACTCTTACGCCGGGAAATTCGCCTGTTGACTCTCTCTTTTGCACCACGCATTTTCCTTCTTATAGGTGGAGGCCTGTGATTCCCCGTTTTCTAAATAGTCCGGGTATTCCCGCTCAAAATTCCTACACACAACCGTCACCTAACCGTGAGAAGTTACAGATATCGCGGCGCTTTATCTCACTAACATAAACTCTCGACGCCACGGTGCTTATACATCACAAAACTTATGTACATACACAAAACTACTTGGGAATTAAACTTATAGTAATATATTCATTGATTTCAAATGTATTTTAAAATATTCATAAAATATTATTTATTGGATTATTTAATATAATAAACTTGATAAAATAAATATATATGACAATACTTAAGACGATTATAAAACTCATTTCTCACATTCTGAATAGTTTGAGCTGATATTAATCCAATTTTATGTCGAATTCTGTGCATGAGAACTTCTAAATTATTACGTCGATTTCATTTTACTTTTTAGGTTTTGAGAGAACTTCCTGCTCATACGTTAACTTTCTGAGGATATTGTGTATGAATTTCCCGCATCCAATGAGGATTTTTCGTTGCCCAACAATTCTATCTATTAATATTTAAATATATATATTTATGAGCAGTTCGAAAATAACACTTACTTTATTGTGACACTGACAAATTATTTAGTTCTGACAGCCGTAACTAATGTTTTTTGTTTTATGCACCGGTAACTAAATTCATTTCGCCAATATAATGAATTTTTTATATTTGAACTTTAAGACTTTTTCTGAATTTTTTCAAATATAACATGTAAAAAGTTTTATATCGTTGGATAAGGAATTGAAAGTGCTATCAAAATCAATTACAAAAATTGTAGTTTGTCATTAAAAAAAAATCGGTGACGTCATAAAAAACAAAAGGCATAAGCTACTTTGTAAGAGATTTTTTTCAAAAAAATTTTTTTAACGAAGTTAATGCCTCTATCCGTTACTTTATTTCCACATTGTATATCAATGCCGGGTTTTGACTATCACATTGCGCAGACTCGTGCTAAGTACGAAATAAATGACAACAAAGAAAATTACTACCATACGAAAATACATTCAGTGAAACTTCTCTTAATTACTTATTTTGTGGTTATATATTGCACATTAATGTCCTTTAACTTAAGCTACTTAATAACAGTTTTGTGTATGATTAAGTAATATATAACTTTCTAGTTTAGTAGTTAAAGTAATCTTTAAATATTAAATTTATATATTTATACTTTTTGCCTTCTCTGTTATGTTTCTTTAATAATATTAATAGTAACATATCAAGGTACAAAATATGTCCAATCTAGCATATATACTTAGCTATACTACTGTTCTATTTATTTGTAGAATTTTGCACATTGTCAATTTATACTGTTAGATCTTATATTTGAAAATTTTATCGAAAACATTCCTACTACAGATTCATAACATGTAACTGTTCCACTTTTGTATTGTTGTCTTTGTGATATTTTTATTTTCATTGTTTTTATTTAAAAAAAAAATTAGTCACACACACTCTTTTATGCAAGTTTGGTGGTTTAAGTGTTGGAAATAAAAATAAACTACGGGAATGAAATTAAAAAAATAATATTTGTTATTAACTTTTAAATGCTTTTTCTAATACCTAATAAATGTAATTTCATTATGTCGTAACATCAATACAATATTCTCGCGTTACATTTGCAACTTGATAACATACAGGATTACAGAGTCTCCTGTTTTGTTGGAGAAGATGAATTGTAATTTAATATACTGTATGTAGAAAAAGTTTTTATTTGTTGTTGGAGTTTTATATGTATATTTTTTTACAGTTTATTTATTTGTAGTTTCTTATATCTTCCAACTTAAGTGATCAAATTTCCATAATAAACAGTGTACTCATATGCTTACTAAGGATATTAGATATCTTTCTATACCAAAAAAAAAAAAACCATAAAAACTTTCACATTCTGTAAAATAATATTTATTATTAAGGCAAATTGATAAATGTACATTTTTAGGAGTTACATACTTATATAGAATATAAGATTTATTTTCATAGTTGTGTAATGTAAAGATTTAAATGTGATTTTGCTTTATACATATTATATATATATATATATATATATATATATATATATATATATATATATATATATATTGAATATTTATTAACTATATTGTTTCGTGAAAAATTAATATTTTATTTTGATCATATCATTCATATGAAGAAACTATATAATACATTGTAATTATGAAATGAAAGATAGAAATAAAGTCAATAACTTTGTGTATACTTTATGTGTATTTTTTCCCAGTATTATCTTTATTTTGTGTGAAAGGAATCGGAGAATCATAATTAATAGGGTAGTCATTTGTGATGAATTGTCACTGATAATTCATTATTATTTATGCAAGGTGTTGTTAGGGTTTATGTTAGTGTCGTAACTATAGCAATTTCACAAGAGCAAATAGAGTTAGTGTCGTATCTACAACAATGTCACAAAGAGGAAATAGAAATTTTGAAGTTGTCTTGTCGAAGATGCAGTTTTAAAGTGAGTATATCTTGACTCCTTCTTTCCTTTAAGAAATTTGTGTCTGTTAGTATGGCCCTGTTAATTGTACTGTGTGTCTATTTACATCTTTGCATTAATTTATTTTCAAACTATTTTGCAAATACACTTTTTCAATTACTATTAAAGTTGTTTTCAAAATCTTTTTTTCAATCCCTTTTCTACTGTTGCAAACTTACTTTTAATTTTTTTGTTTGTAATGATATACAAGGATTCATAATATTTAAAGTTATATGTACTATTATTATTTTGGCGAGATGGACATGTGCCACATCAAATAAAATTGATCTAAATGAATATGTGCAAGCGGCTGTTGCAGTGGTGCAGGTATGTATCTATCAGTGGCGGCTCTTTAATGAGAGCAAGTGAGCAATTGCACCCCCTGGAATTTTGAAACAAAATAAACCAAGCGGCGACTAACTGTGAAAGTATTTATTTATGACGTATTCATTGTTATTGAACAGGAACGTGGCTAGTATGGCACGCGAAACAACCTACATGCACCGATCGTCGTCACAGATATAATGACGACTAACAGCGCACAGATGTAAAGACCCCTTCCACCGAGAGAAACATACCCATGAGCAAAGCGCTACTGTTGCTGCGTTAAGCCATTAAACATTACATTGAAGGTGGGGAGAACTGTATTTTGTTCTAGTTCCATATCGTATAATACATAGCATGTGAGCAAGATTCCCATCTGCTCAACGCTGTTGTAAGATGTATTTCGTGTCTGCGATACAGAATAACACGTTTTCGCGGTTAACGTATGATGAAAAAATTACAATAAAAAATTTTAAACGGCCGATGCCTCAATTATGTTTAGAAAATAAACAATCTGTTAAAGGTAAAGACGTTATAAGAAAATTCAAAATGAATATTTATCAGAAAAATGACTGGATTTGTGGGTGTGAAATTAAAAATACTTTGTTTTGTTTTCCGTGTCTTTTGTTTGGTGGTGAACCGTCTTGGTCAAAGAAGGGAATAAAAGACTTAATTCATCTTAGTGCTAAAATTACGAAACATGAAAATTCCGAAGGGCATTTGAAAAATATATTTAATCTAAGAATGTTAGGAAAAAATAACATTCAGAATGTTTTAGATCATCATATAGAAAAGCAGTTCAACAACACAATGAACAGGTAACAAAAAATAGGCATGTGTTAAATTTAATAATAAATTGCATTAGATTTTGTGGCGCGTTTGAACTGGCACTTCGGGATCATGATGAACGGCAAACGTCGAATACCAAGGGCATTTTTCGGGAATTGATAAATTTTACGGCAGAATTAGATAAATCGCTCAGAGATCACATCGAAGCAGCACCGGTTTTTAATTGAATTTATAAATGATTTCCCAAACTTTAATGAAAAAGTGATAGAACTGTTCTGCAAGTCAAAGACACGCAAAATGGTCTTCGTTTATCGTCAGATGTAATCAAACTGTAGTGTTATATTTATTATTCCCTCAAAACAAACTGTACAATGAACAGTACCTGCCTGGAACATTATGTCGGTGAAACTTATAAAGATTGGGTAAGCGTTCTTGTATTACACTTTTTAATTTTGAAATTATGCACTCCCTATGTGAACCACCCCGAACCGCCACTGGTATCTATATATATATATATATATATATTTAAAGCACCGAGCAATAGAAACACACACAAAATTAGTAAAATATTTGAATTATCGAAGACAGATAGAATAAAAATGTGTACATTTTTTTTTACAATTAGTCAAAATAAAAAAGAAAAAATTACAATTAATATGCAGATGGAAAATCTATAAAGAAGTCCACTGAAAAAACAATGTTAAATACCTATTTTAAATAAAATAAATAAAACTCTTGAAAACTTTCCACAAAAATTATGGAAAGTTTTCAAGAGTTTTATTTTATTTTTATTTAAAATAGTTATTACTAAAATATTCCACCAAGAACCGTCTGCTAACTCAATTAATAAAATGTTAAATACACTTTACTTTCACACATATTATACACACAACTTATATACTTTTTTGAAAAAGATATAGATAATATCGAAATGTACAAAACCATAGTTTTTCTTCCATAAACAAACCTTAATTAAATAAGAGGCCGCTACACCCACTGATGACGACCAATAGTCAGAAACACGTGTCTACGGTTGCTCTACAGCGGAATTTACTCGTTATTATTCTCTTGTTATATATATACATATATACCGGGGTCTGTTTAAGCTCGGCCACCGGCCATAACTCGGCAACCGTTTATCGTACAACCTCGCGGAAAAAATCTTGATAGTAAAATGGATGACGGAAATTACAACTAAAATATTTTTAAGTTTCCAAAATAATCGCAAGGGGGCGCAATTCTCAAGATAAATTAAAAAATCGAATATTTTTCATTAAATTCTAGATTAAGATAGATTGAAAATCTTTCTAGCAAAATTTTTAGACGTTTTCATACAACTTTCATTTGAAACTTTTTGATCTAACTCCCATACGAAGGGGAGAGGGGAGGGGGTATGTCTGCGTACAAAAGTCGGTATAATTTTGGTTTGCACAAATTTTAATGTTGCTGGGCTCATTAGATAGATAATCTTACAAAGAATTGAAGGACATGTAGCACGAAATTGCGTGGTTGTTAAAGAAAATAACAGGGGGCGCTGTTCTCAATGTATGTATATTACTTGTTTTTTCGTTAAAATTTTAAATGGAACGGCATATTTTTAATATAGTAATATTGAAGCACATAAAAAACTGAAGAGAATGATGAAAACCGGAAGTTGCTCCCTTTTTTCTTGACGAAGATATAGTCATACCAAAACAATCCAAAAAAAATAAACAATTTTTAATATAAATTTATTTATTTATTGTGAGTAATAACTTTATTTTAATTTTAAGTGTCACTAGACAGTGTATAGTTCGCTTTCACTTGAATTTTCATCATAGTCTTCCATAAATGTATTTATTTCAATCTTCTCACCGATTTTTTAATTGTTGCATATTATGTTACATTAGATTCTCTTCTCAAATGTTGTCAAATTCTCTAGCTATTTTTAAATTTCATGTCTTGCCTTTTTAGACGTTAAAATAAAATAATAATAATAATAATGATAATAATAATAATAATATATCTTTATCACCCAACTGATTTAGCTAGATCTAATTATAGGAAAACAGCAAAAATAATTTCCATAACTCATGAACTAAGTAGACAATAACGAGAAAAAAAACAATATAATAAGTATAATGCATTAGTTATAATCAAATCATTTACTCATTAGTAACGAAAGGGTACACAAATTGATATCTAAATCATCCCTGCTTGAAATGAAAGTAAATAAAAGAACCTGTTATATACCTAAACTGTCCTAAACGTAAATAAGAAAATATATTGACCAAGTAATATAAACGAAAAGAAAATACATTTAAATCAGAAAGTACAAAAAAAAAAAACAAGAAAAAACTTCAACTTAACAAATGTTCAAAATGTTTACTTTCATTATCAATACACGTTTACTTGTCGATTAGTAGAGAGCAGAGTTACTTCCATTTCCGAGGCAGCAATTGTTGTACTCGACTTTTTGTGATAAACTATGTCTTTTATTCTGCCCCATAAATAAACATCAAGAACATGTGGCAGGGTGAATAAAAACTCAAAAATGTCTTCTTTCGGGATAATTTAGGGAATATTTCCCCGAAGCAAGAATGCATTTTCAAAGCATTGAAAATACATTCTGATCATCTCATAAGCTTCTACAAGTGACACTAATATCTTTGCATTTCGATTTTCATGGCCTACCTTGGAAATCTCATCACAATGTAATTTAGTATCACTGTGCATGCCATGTAGTATGATAAAAATTTATAAAAAAAGCAAACTACACTGTTCACTATTATTATTTTATTTCAATGTTGGAAAGGATAAGAAATGATATTTAGAAAATAATAGCTAGAGTATTTAAAAACATTTAAAAAAAGAATCTAACGTAACATATGCAATGAATTAAAAAATCGATAAAAAGAATGAAATAAATACATTTAGGGAAGAGTATGATGAAATTTCAAGTAAAAACGTACTATACACTGTCTAGAGACCCTATTAAAATTAAAATAAAATTATTACTTCCAATAAATAAATAAATTTATATTTAAAGAGTTTTATTTTTCTGGATTGTCTTCGTATGACTATATCTTCGTCAACAAAAAAGGTAGCAACATCCGGTTTTCATCATTCCCTTCAGTTTTTTATGTGCTTCAATATTACGATATTAAAAATATACCGTTCCATTTGAAATTTTAAAGAAAAAACAGGAAATATACATACACTGAGAACAGCGCCCTCTGTTATTTTCTTTGACAACCACGTAATTTCGTGCTACATATCCTTCAATTCTTTGTAAAATTCTCTATCTAATGAGCCCAGAAACATTAAAATCCGTTGGGGCAAACCAAAGTTATACCTACTTGTGTGCGCAGACATACCCCCCTCCACTCTCCCCTTCGTATGGGAGTTAGATCAAAAAGTTTCAAATGAAAGTTATATAAAAACGTCTAAAACTTTTACTAGTAAATTTTTTAATCTACCTTAATCTAGAATTTAATGAAAAATTATCGAATTTTAATTCATCGTGAGAATTGCGCCCCCTTGCGATCATTTTGGAAACTTAAAAATATTTTTGTTGTAATTCCCGTCATCCATTGTACTATCAAAAATTTATCTTTAAAGCTTAAACAGACACCCGGTATATATATATATATAAAATGTATTAAAAGTGAATATTCATCTTGGTGTAGAGGCACTATAAAATGACAATTTGACAGCAAGCTATCTTCTAAAAAATTGCAATGATTAACAAGATGTAATACAAAAAAAAATGAAATTTATAAAAGTAAAAATGTGAACTGTTAAGCATAGAATCATCGCTATTATACATGTAGTATCATCAATTGGTATTGATTTATGAAATACGGGCATTCAATAACACCACACATAATATCGATGCAAACTGCACAATTAAAAGAATAGGTAATGTAGAAATAGGAATAGGGCATCGTGTACCAATCAAGTGGATCAATATAGATGGTCCTGGTTCACCAAGGACGATCATCTAACATTCTCACACTAATATACAGGGTCAGTCAACTACGCGGGTAAGGCCAAACCACCTAGAGTATTTTAGGTGGTATTGGTAAGGCCGATTGTGCCTTTACGAGTAAAGATATTTCGAAGCGGTTTTTTTCTTGTGGTAGCTGTTCATTAGGGGCACATTTCAAAAATATTTTGTATTATACAGAGTGTTCCAAGTGTGGCTAACCATAGTTATAGTTTTTTAAATGGAACACCTATATATTATTGCATTTTTGAATTCTCCGTATAATTTTTAGTCAAAAAGTTATAAGATAGTATAGGCCTAAAGTGTAAAGTTTTTGACTTATTCCCATTTTTCTGAAAAATTCAATGTTTGAATAAAATTATATTTCTCGAAAACGACGTATTAGATCAGGGGTCTCCAAACTACGGCCCGAGGGCCACATCCGGCCCGCGGACAGATTTTGTCCGGCCCGCGGAGAGCTAGCATACTTGAAAACTCCTTTTAGAGAACATATTTTTTATAGCAAATTAAATTTAGTTTACTGAAGTATTCTAATTTTATGTTGAATAATTATTAATATGACATCTACATGGATATGGTCATGGGCTAACTACTCATAACATTGTTGTAGGCTTATTGTTATTGTTTTTGTGATAAGTTGGATAAAGAAACACAGAATTGTAATGAGTAAAGACATGTATAATATGCAGAAAATTTTACTTCAGTATATAATAACTAACAAATTATTGAAATGAATCCAACTAACATTTTATACATTTTAAATAAAAACATAACTTATAACAAGCATAATGACATATGAAATACTAATGAGATTTGTGTAATTGAGATTTTCCACTGACAATAGTTTGTAGTTGTGGACTAATTTTACTTGTACCAATTATTAAAAGAGATTTAAGATGCTCATCAGTTAATTCAGATCTGTAAACATTTTTTGTGTACTTCATTTTGGAGAAGGTCTTCTCACACAAATAAGTAGCACCAAAAACAGAAAACAGCCCACGAGCAAATTTATGCAAATTATCAAATTGTGTCAGTGGAAGACTCTTATAAAATTCCAACAAAGATGAGTTTTGATATTTGTTCTTAATTATATCACTGCACTGTAGATCAATTATTTCCATTTGAAGTTCCGGGGCTATGCCAATATCAAAAGGATTCTGAAAAATCTTAATTTGATTCGCAATGGCATCAAAGTCCGACAAACGAGTATCAAAATTTATTTTCAAAGCACTCAAAGTTTCGATTGCAAAATCGATAGGAAACTCAGTCTCAGTAGTGTGGCTGAATATTTCACATGTTTTAAAATGTGAAAAACATTTACTTCGTAGTTGTGATTGAAACAGTATCAATTTCTTCCGGAATGATTTGATATTAGTGTATAAATCAGGAAGATGCTGGTTTTCTCCTTGCAATCTCAAATTCAGTTCGTTCACAAGTTTTGTCAAATCAACATAGAATGCTAACTTCCACAGCCATGCGTTGTTTTGTAATTCAGTAAGAGGGCGATGCTTTTCATTCAAAAAAATTTCGATCACTGCTCGAAGTTCAAAAAAGCGCTGAAGGACTTTCCCACAACTAAGCCAACGTACGGCAGTATGATAAGGTAAGTCATTTTCTCAAATCTCTTCAATAAATTGTCGGAATTGTCGGTGATTCAGCCCAAAAGATCTGATAAAATTAACAGTTGATATGACTGGTTTCAGAACTTCAGACATATCCAAACATTTTCCGCACAAAGACTGTTGATGAATGATACAATGTAAGACTAATGGTTTTAAACCACCGTCATTTTCTACAGCCTTTGACACAAGAGCGAACACTCCTTTATCTTTCCCACTCATGTTTTTGCCTCCATCAGTTGTAATACATTTCAAGTTTTTCCATCGAAGGTTCTTTTGATTAATGGCCATTTCAACTCCTTTAAAAATATCTGTACCAGTAGTTGTGCCATGAATACTATTCATATCAAGAAGTTCTTCATGCACTTCATAGCTTTTATCTACTCCTCGAATATAAATCAACACCTGAGCAGTATCTGACACATCCGTTGACTCATCCAAGGCCAAAGAAAACCACTCAACATGTCCATTTTTGTCGAACAGTTGAGAGGATATATTTTCAGCGATGTTTTCTACCCTTCGAGCCACAGTGTTTGCCGACATACTGACACTTTTTAATAAATTTACCTTTTCAGGGCACATTTCTTCGGCTACTGCAATTATGCATTCTTTGATCATTTCTCCATCGGTGAATGGTTTTACACGTTTTGCAATTTCAAGAGCCACACGAAAGCTGGCACGCGTTGCAGCCTCTTGTTCAGTTTTGAGTTTCGTAAATGAAGATTGCTGCGATTTCAATCCGCGCTTCATAGCTTCGAATTTTTCTGTCCGCAAACTTCCTGTATATTTTGAGTAATTTTGAAAATGTTGTTTCATAATGACGTTTAATGTTATATTCTTTGAGAACGGCTATGGTTTCATTGCAAATCAAACATAGCGCCTTCTTACTGGACTCAATTACGAAATACTGAATGTTCCACTGATCTTTGAATTTTCTGCATTCACTATCAATTTTTCGCTTCTTTTCCATACTACTAAATCACACACAAAAGCAACAATTCAAATCAAAATACTGTTACAAAGATGTCTTAAACTTAAACACGCACAAACACGTTTTAAGGAGGTACGCACTATTTTATTTCACAACAGTGTCATAGGAACTGACTTGTGGTTGCGCCACTAGCCTTCTTATATATTCCAATTACTGCCATTTGGAAGTGAGTGGAAGACACCAAAACATTCTCGAACCAACGAGATTATTCTGTACGTGCTATTAGCGCCATCTGTTAGCGATAGAAGGTACTACCTATTTCCGCTTGTGTCCACCAGATGTCGTGTCACGTTACTCCTCATGGCTCGTACTCTACGACTAATCTAGAAATTACAGATAATGACAGGAAAATTAATAATATGCAGTGTTGCCGTTTTGCAGCCTTTTTTAAACGTTGCGTACTTTTTCGGATTTTTTTTCATCAGTGGACTATTTCACTTTTTACCACCGGCAACAATGATAATATGGTTTTGGCCCTCGGAACTTACTGGAGTAATCAGTATGGCCCTAACAAAATTTTTTGCAACATTGTTTACAATAAGAGGTCCTAATAAAAGCATGTTTTATTTTTTTACAGTTACTAACTGGATGTGCAGGAAACTGGATTAACATTAGATGACACGTTTTTGTATAAAAGTCAATTTTTTTAAATGGAACACCCTGTATATCAGTTCATTTTTGAATTGTTTATTTAATTTCGTGTCAGAAACATGTAAGACGTTAATACAGTAAAAGTGACTATTACAGAGTTATTGTCGTTTTTTGATATGCTTTTGTTAGTTTTTGCAAAAAAGCCAATTTTTTCAAATGGAACACCCTGTATATTATTTCATTTTTGAATTTATTATTAAATTTCACATCAAAAACATCTAAGACGTTAATACTTTAAAAGTGACTATTACTGAGCTATTGTCTCTGTTTAATATAATTTTGTCAGTTTTGTGGTTTAATTAATATAGTATAGTACTGACAAAATTATATCAAAAAGAGACAATAGCTCAGTAATAGTCACTTTTATGGTATTAACGTCTCACATGTTTTTGATGTGAAATTTAATAAGAAATTCAAAAATTAAATAATTATACCATTTGAAAAAATTGACTTTTTTGCAAAAACTAACAAAAGCATATCAAAAAACGACAATAACTCTGTAATAGTCACTTTTAAAGTATTAACGTTTTACATGTTTCTGACATGAAATTTAATAAACAATTCAAAAATGAACTGATATACAGGCTGTTCCATTTAAAAAAATTGACTTTTATACAAAAACGTGTCATCTAATTTTAATCCAGTTTCCTGCACATGCAGTTACTAACTGTAAAAAAATAAAACATGCTTCTATTAGGACCTCTTATTGTAAACAATACTGCAAAACATTTTGTCCATGTAATACGTCGTTTTCGGGAAATATAATTTTAGACAAACATTGAATTTTTCAGAAAAATGGAAATAAGTCAAACACTTTACACTTTAGGCCTATACTATCTTATAACTTTTTGACTAAAAATTATACGGGGAATTCAAAAATGCAATAATATATAGGGTGTTCCATTTAAAAAACTATAACTATGGTTAGCCACCAAGTTATGGAACACTCTGTATAATACAAAATATTTTTAAAATGTGCCCCTAATGAACAGCTACCATAAGAAAAAAACCGCTTCGAAATATCTTTACTCGTAAAGGCACAATCGGCCTTACCCGCGTAGTTGACTCACCCTGTATGTCAAAGATATAATTGTGTATATCAAATATGATAGTGTTAAATATGTCTTAGTAGTCACAGACATGTATATAATATATATATATATTTCCACCTTATTTGGTTTCTCTAGTGTGCACAACTAAAAAGGTGTGTGCTAATTGAAAAGATATGTGTAATTAAGATAATATGTGCAGTATTACCTTCATAATGTTAAAATCCATAGATGCCCAATGTGTAAAGCAGCAGTGATCATTATTAAATCACTAAGTATTGTGTGATGCCAATTTTCAACCAGGCAGTTAGTAATAGTTATTTATGTACCAAGTCAGTAAAGTGATCCTTTATCGAACGAGTCTGATTTACGAGCCAAGCGAGCGCGGCGAGTAAAAGACGGTTATTCTGATTTTGTTTAAATATTAAATTTGTACATTGAGTTGTTCGTAAACTAAATATCTTAAATTGAATATTTTAAGTGAAAATATGCGACGCAGATTTTCACTTTGAAATGAAATTGATTATAATTTTAAAACGTAATTTATTTAGAACTTGAAACATAATTTGAATGTAACTTAAATTAGACTGATTTAAAAAATGTAACATGTTGATTTATTACTGTAAATTACTTCAAACATATTGCAGTGACCTTGAGTTTGGTGGTAGATTATAAATAGATATAATCAAGATCACTTCAAGATTTCTTTTAATTAATTGTTACTTTATTTATTTTTATTATGATGTGTATATAAATATCCATTATGTAAATAATTTGCCAAAATTTAATTTTTATTTAAGTAAAATAATAAAAGAATGTTATTATAATTTTTATAAAAACTATAAGATTAGAATAAGCATAAAATGTTACGTGAAGTATAACGAGCAAGTGTTTCCCGCACGAAGAATAAATCAACATGTTACATTTTTTAAATCAGTCTAATTTAGATTTAAAAAATGTAACATGTTGATTTATTACTGTAAATTACTTCAAACATATTGCAGTGACCTTGAGTTTGGTGGTAGATTATAAATAGATATAATCAAGATCACTTCAAGATTTCTTTTAATTAATTGTTACTTTATTTATTTTTATTATGATGTGTATATAAATATCCATTATGTAAATAATTTGCCAAAATTTAATTTTTATTTAAGTAAAATAATAAAAGAATGTTATTATAATTTTTATAAAAACTATAAGATTAGAATAAGCATAAAATGTTACGTGAAGTATAACGAGCAAGTGTTTCCCGCACGAAGAATACTGGTACCGGGAGAGATCGACCTGGCCGAAAACAATATTCTTCGCTAGATGCATCGGATGAGTCATGAATATGTAAACAAGTTGATATTTACATGTTTGTTTACCTTTTTCAAAGATTGTTAATACGCTGCTTTCCTGAGTGGTGCAGCACTGCAGCTATGTATTTCTGGAGGTGGATTCGTATCTGCCGAACTGAACCGGACGTTTTTGTGAAGAAAATTATCGATATAAACCGGGACCGTGGAGAAAACGGCAGAGAAGGTGGAAACCTCTTCTTCCTCTTAAATGTTATATTAACTTAGAAGTTTATTCTTGAATTTGAACTTAGAATATTTTCAAAGAGATTTTTCGATACTTATAAAAGTTTCAACAAAAATTAAAACTTGTAATATTTTCTGTAATAATTTTACTGTACTTATAGAATTTTTCTGAGATGGAACTCAGAATAATTTTATGAATTAGATATCGTTTTAATTTGGAGTTTAATTTACATTGAGACATGTAATTATTTTAAAAATAATTATTTATGTATGGAACAATTTTATTTAATTAGAACTTTGACTTTATTTTTTTTATTTTCTAGAATGTTTTGTTTTATATGTAGGGTTACTACACCATGCATTATGATAAAACATTTTAGTGACTGTAATGATTAAGTTGAATAGCGTAATAATTTTTTTTTATATAAAGATTTTCTTTACTATTTTTATTTACCAGATTAGAGGATTTGTGGTTAATAATTTTGTTTTATGTATATACAGAATAATCGAACAGTGATCGATATTTAAATAATGGATGAGTTTGAAGTGATGTACGAAGAACTAAGGTGATTTGATAATGTTTGTTATAAATGTGTGTATAGTGTTGTACCAATTTTTTTTTTGAGTGGTGTTTTGTATTGGAATCCTAAAAGGAGGTAAAGTTTTATTTTAATATATATATTTTCTTGTATGTATATCAAGTATAATTTATGGTACTTGTGTGTTTGATATTAACGTGTTGGGTAATAGATCAGGGATGTGTGCGATGGATTAAGTAGTTGTTTAATTCATAGCATGGAGTCCTGGTGAATCCTTAAAACACGAATTAGTCTTGATGGTACTGTGTTGGGAGCGAGAAAAGGCGCCAGGCAGAACTAATCAGGGCTGAGTTAATTAATTAAATGCACAAAGACTTTTATTTTATTTTATTAAATTTAAAATTTATATATATACCTTAAGGGGTGAGCACATGGTGGTGTATGTTCGGGTTGTGTCCGACGAGTAAAAAAGCATACTCGTAGGGTGGAACTTTGGGGTACCTACCAGTGTGAATTTGCTTTCTGATGGTACTGTGTTGGGAGCGAGAAAAGGCGCCAGGCAGGACTAATTAGGGCAAAGCCACTTCCTTAATGTTTATATTTTTTTTTTGTAAATAATAAATTGCGTAATTTTTTGTTTATTCATATTCCAGTACAATTCATCATATGCGATCATTTTAATTTTATTAAAGATGTTGATTGTTTACATGTATCTATGACAAATATAAATCATGATAATCACGTTTATATTTAAAATATAAAATTTTCTCGACGTTATGCTTTCATTTATTTTAATTTCTTTATTATATTGACTTGTTGATTATCATATGTGTAGTTTTAGATGATGTTTTGAAATATTAAATTTTTTGTTTGTAAATATATATACCATAAGACCGCCTGCGTCTGCATTATCGCGATACCTGTAGAGTAAGCGAAACAGATAGAGATGCCTGTGTATTAGAACGGTAAACAAGTAGACGCAGTGTTATACTGGATTACAACAGAGCTAGTATTTCGCATATGCCTATGATGCACTCGTATTTGTCCAAAAAATCGACATTTATACGGTGTAGTCGGGCAGTTGCTTCCACATATGGGCGTCAGTTCGAGTTTTATTATTGCTTAAGAATAACATTTTTTTAGCTAATTACAGGTTAATTGCAATGTTGAATTACAATTCTGTTTTAAGAAGTAAATATTTTATGTTTCAGTATTTTATTATAGTTGAGTTTTTAGATTATAATATTTCTTGAAAAATATTATTTTAGTTAAGAAGTTTTTTTTATTTTAAAGTCTAGGAGTTATTTATTATTTATTTTTGCTCTTTTATGTTGTTTATGAAGCTGTGATGAGTTACTTCACTGACATATTATCAGTGATTATCTGATGCTTCAAACAACTACAAATAATTACTTACAACGGGAACGCATTACCTATTACACTGCTCTTCACTTGATTTGCCTACGAATACATTTATACGTATAACTTATACGCCCGCTGTCGGTGTGGCAATTCAAGTTGGCACGCCCATTTATAGTCGACCAGTAGTTACTAATACATGCATCGCGCTATGAACGGCGGCCACACGGTATATATATTTGTGTAATTTAAAATTTCTCATTCTTTAATATTTATTTTTAATAAATTAGATGATAATATTTATTTTGCATTTTATTTTCTTTACCTGACCCGATGATAATTAAAGAGCATTCAAATTGATTGGAGAATTTATTTATATTTTCTGCCCCTGAGAGAACATTTTCTTTAATCATTCTAAACTGAGCTAGTTAAATGTAAAATTGCCTAACCTACTATCTAGCAGAAAATTTGTTGTATCTTAGTCTAGCATAAGGCCTAGCACTAGGATGCATGCTTGATTCTTACCTACTCATTGATTGAATAATTTAAATTATTTTATATAAACCTCAATTTGTAAGAGTCACAGCAATATGATTGTCGCATAATTGCTATATGTCTCTTTTTATTAGTTCAAATAGAATGTCATACTAAAGGCTGATGATCTTATTTTTTTTTTGCTCAAACTATAATAAGCAACATTTTCCTTAATTCTGCTAATAATCTGAAGAGAGGAGACACTGCCTCCTTTGACGATCCGACCATGACTGTTGGATATAACATAACCTATAAATACTAAGTAGGAATGTTTACAAAGAATGAAATACAGTTTTTTTTATACAATCTTTATTTATAATAATTTCAGAGAGCATCAGCAATATCCATTACAATTTACATTGGTTTCTTTGACTGCTATAGCGTGAACTAAGTTGGTATAATAGTAATAATTATATTTACAAATGTTAAATTAACATAAGTCTTATTTTTCTTAGTAGATAAAAAGAAAATGAATAATACAGACGCAAATTCGTTTGTTTATTTTTGTAAGTACAATGTCTAAATACTATTTATCATTATTATAATATAAGGAGGAAAAGAAAACTTAATAATATTGCTAAATTCTAGAACAATTTCAAATAGTTGTATTTTAAAATAAAGTAGATACAAATATATCGTCACTTCACAGAAGTAATTCATTCATTTCTTCCTTTTTTTTTAACTAACGTCATCTCGAAATTCTACTTTTTTTTTTTAAATTCGTAACAAGAATACTTATCTAAAAATCTTATATAATTAATTAATAAGAGCAGTAAAGCACATATTTCATAACTCAAAAAATGTCAAAATAACTTTGAAATACATAGTATACTTATTGCGATATGAAGATATGTATTTTACTATGCTTTGTTTTATATATTTGTCCAAAATAAATACATAAAAAGTTATTTGATTAAAATAGAAAAGAACACGGTTGCCAAGTTTCTTCTTAGGGTAATAATAATAATAATAATAATGTTCGTAAATTCCATTTCATCCCAACATGTGTAGGCATGTATGTAATGTTTTCTACTAAAATATTTGAAAAAGCATTTATATATTACGTAGTAGCTAAGGGATTCTTCTTTTGTTCGCCTACATGCATGGTTGTTTTTAATTACATAGATGTTATAAATAACTATACATAGGTATTTACACAGTAATAGTATTAAGAAACAAATTGAAAATAAAGAGTCATTTTCTTATTATTATAACTTCTAGTGGTCATGCTGGATCGTTGACACTTATTTTGTAGCATAAAAAAGGAAAATTGCGGTATGATAAATGTACGAGGTATGGTTAATTAAAAGATGACTGTATCCGCTGTGTTTGTTTAATGAAAGTTTTGATTTCTTTTATCTTTACATTATCAATAGAGATCTATAATACATTTGCATGTGGGGAGTATATTTCTTATTGTATTTCAAATGTAATAAATTAGAATGTCTGTTTCAAGATATAAGTGCGAGTGCAAGCTTCCACGGGTAGCTTGAACATTGCGGGTGGTATGCAATAAAAGTAATCGATGTGAGAAACACAATACAGTCCCGTATTGTCAATATTTGATTAGAAATAATAAAAGTGTACCTGTATTATAATATGAATCTATATTTATACGAAATGTCAACTACGCTATGTGAAAACAAGTATACAAAATTTTTGCGATTAGTTTGCTACAATTTTTAACAAAAAAATTAATTGTAAGACCTCGACTAGTAATGGCAATAACTGTAAATTATTCCAGAACTGTAATTTATCAATAGGTTATTTTTTTAATTCAGCTTGGAATGATGGAGTTAATTTGTTTAACACATAGATGGCACAACTTACGTAAATGTAATCGCATTCTTATATAGTGTCATATAATTTACATGATTTGATTATGCTATACTTTATCGACTATTTCTTATTTTCGTTGCCAATATAAACCAAAGTCATCATTTTACAGAATAGAAACTAGGGATTACAGTTATAAACGATGATATAAAGACATTTGGTGTGACAAATTTAAATGTTTTATTAAATTTCACTCTTTAAAAGTGCTACGCAATATTGGCAATACTAACTCAGTACCATCAGAGAGCATTTGTAAAATTATGTACAGCTAAAAAAAAATTGATTATAATTTTTAGTCACTTATAACATCTCTTATTAATGCTCTTTGCTCTTCTCTTCTACAGTAACAAAAAAACCTGCCTCAATCTTCAAAAATAATCTTGACTTAAGCTTGTTTTGCGTACATCAAGTAATTGAACTTAAAATTGTAGGACTCTAAAATCTTTAAGTATTAATGACAGCTTCGAGGCATTGCGAAGAGGTGGTATTATATGATTTATATTTATAATAGTAAATGTCAGTTTTCCAGTTTAAATAATAGTTGAATAAATATATTTTTATATCCTTTAACAGTTTAATATTGCTGTATTAAGTATGTGGACGATTAAGCCGACAGCGAAGGCGATTTAAAATGTGTTTGGGAGACCATTTGAGCGGTTAGCTCAATCAATCCGACCCCCTATTTAACGTTTGTGAATATTACCGATCAAACCTTGTATACCTAGTAAAATACAAAATTTATTGCTTATATTTCAAGAAGAATAATTATATTATTTCAATATTATGAAATATAAATTCATAAGATTCACTTATAATTTGTGTGCATACTCTGGTATGAACAAAGTATGTACAGCAGAACAGTAAGAAACTTTTTATCTGGGTGAATTATCATTATGTGATATTTGGTGATATTCGTGCGGTATATAAAAGAGTACTCAGTAAATAATTGGCGTATTTCTATTAATTTCATTTAATAGGAGTTAATTTGATATTTAAGCTGATATTTTTCTGATATTTTCTGTCTTTCTGATGCTACAATAGTGCCATCGACCAACATAACCTCAAATATTTATCTTACAACTTGAAACTTCATTAGTAGATAGGTTTTACTCCTTTTTAACAAATACTTGGTTAGTTTTTGTAACATACTCTAATACAAAATTCTAAAAACAAATACAATTTATCTCTCATTCATGATTGTCCATTAATTCTAAAAAAATACATAAGAAATAAAGACCCTATTAAGTAATTTTAAAATCGAGGAAAAACATAAAAAAATCCGAATATATACGTACTAATGTATATTCATTATGTGCGAATCATTAGCTTTAAAAGGGTCTTTATTGTACATTGGGTTAATATTTATTTAAAATTAACCTGTTTTTACGGGTATATTTTAGAAAGTACCTATTTACACTATTTAATAATTCTTCTCTTTTACATAATATAAAGGACCAACACGTTAGCAAGCGAAACTATTGCTTTGGATACACATAATATACTTATATAATCTGAGATTGTAAATAGTTCATCATTTCGAATATTTTTGAGTCAATCACTTTGGTCCAATGTTCCTATATTATCATATATATTTTGTTTAATCTTACCCGAATTTTTACATGTATATATAGTTGGATTGTTTTCACGAATATCTTCAAAAATTTCTCTCTGTTTTCTTATTTTTATCTCACGAATAAAACAATAAAAATAAGGATCAATTTTCACAACAACACATGTATATCACAGACCTACAATATTTCCAATAGAATTACAATTTAAAACTTTACAAAGCAGTCAATTATATTTAGTTTTTGAGAAATAATAAATATTGAAGGTTTTAGCGACTTTTCTTCTTCTTTTCTTCCATTTTCTATTTAAATAACAAATGACGATTTTTCTTTAAAACTTAATGTTTATGTCTCCGATAAGAATTTTATTTATATACTTACTTTTCACAGACACACACATATTTTTTAATAACATCCATCACATAAGCAGGGCACTTTCACTTGTATTGATTGATCATTATATTTGGGTTTACTTTCGTTTTATTACTATTGTTATTATTATTATTCTCGTTTTATTCTAAATGGGAAGTATTTACACAAACAACACACATGTCCAGGACAATGGTATACCTAAAGGTGTCAATGCAAGTAGTCCACGCTGTATAAGCTATCAGACTAAGGATCGGTATATTTCATTTGGATGGCTGTTCTGGTTGCTGTCGTTCTGTCTAGATGAACATTGCTGTGAAAATAGAAATAAAAAAGATTAGTACGCAAAAATAGATTTAGTTCCAAGTTATTACAGTAAAGTTTGAGAATAGTGGTTGGTAGTAGTAGTGACTACATTTTCAGAAGTTATTGGCAGTAATCAAAAATAAAGTAATCTAAGCAGCATTACATTATACTCACAACGCAGACATTAATTAAAACCGGGCGGATCAATTTTTGGTCCGGTTAGCATTATAGAAGAACAACGAAATTATAGTTGAACGCAGTAAGGCCCACTTGTAAAAATGTATTATGTCATACACGTCACTGATGTCAATAAGGCATACGTTCGTTTTCGTGGTCCATGAATAGAAGATGAACTTGGTTCTTTTTCTTCTCGATTGTGTGATTTCTTGGGGGTATTGGAGTCCAAATCTGTGAAGGAGAGTCACCGAAGAGGACAGAAGTGAACACGAGGTTCAACTTCTAGAAGAAGAACTTCTAACTTTGAAGAGTTAGTGGCTTTCTGAAGGTTGCAGTTTACTGCACAAGGACAGATTGAGGTCTACGGTGTTTACCGTGGAGGGCATCGACGTTGATGCCAGAGATGGTTGGGTTCTCGTGGTCGGGAATCCTGTTGAAGTGTTCTTGGGCTTGATTACGAATGTAATCTTGGATTAGGGGGATGTCGAGATCGCTGTGGATGACTGAGTTGCGGGTGTACCACGGGGCCCCGGTCATGGTGCGAAGGATCTTGTTCTGCTGAACTTGTAGCAGATTGATGTGGGAGGCGGCCGCGTACCCCCAGACGGGGCATGCGTACGTGATTCTGGGTCTGATGGCTACCTTGTAGAGAAGGGCTTTGGACTTGATGTTGAGTTTGCTGTTTCTGCATAGCAGGGGGTACAGCTGGACTAGGGTGGACTGAGCTCGGGTCGCTAAATCCTGGAGGTGATGTCTCCAAGTTAGCTTTGTGTCGAAGGTGAGTTCGAGGTAGGTCGTCGTGTTGGTCCAAGGGACCTCCACGTCGAACATTGAAATGGGGTCGGGGGCGTTGCGACGCCAGTTGGCTTTGGAAAAGAGCATGGCAGCGCTTTTGGCTGGGTTTATCTGGATCCTCCAAGTGGAGAACCAGTCCTCCAGGTCGTCAGCGGCTTCTTGAAGCCTCCTAGCGGCCAGCCAAGGGACGCGGGAGCGAGAGAAGATGAGGGTGTCGTCGGCGAAAAGTGCCAGCTGCGTGTCGGGGGTTCTAGGCATGTCATAGGTGAAGATTGTGTACAGAAGTGGGGATAGTACCGCACCCTGTGGCACGCCTGCAGCTATGGGCCTAGGGGTAGAAAGTGACTGTCTATGGCGAACTTTGAAGTAGCGGCCATGCAGGAATGATTGGAGAAGTTTGACGATAGGAAGTGAAATTCCTGCGGTTATGAGTTTATGGAGCAGTCCGTTGTGCCAGACCTTGACCTTGTCAAAAGCCTTGGCAACATCTAGGAACAGGGCTCCGGTGGTGTGCTTCCTGTTGAAGCCTTCGGTGATATGATCTACGAGTCTGTGAAGTTGGAAGGTGGTGGAGTGGGAATGGCGAAAGCCAAATTGCTCCGGCTGGATGATGTTCAGCTCTTCCACCTGATCTTGGAGTCTGGTGTGGATGATACGTTCGAGGACCTTTCCCATAGCCGGCAGTAAGCTTATGGGTCGGTAGTTTTGTGGGAAGACGGGGTCTTGAAGACGCTTACGAATCATGATGACCTGGGCTGACTTCCAGGTCTCGGGGAAATGTCGTAGCCTCAGAGAGGCGTTGACGATGTTGGTCAGAGACATGATGCCTTTCCTGGGGAGGGCTTTGAGGGCGGCGTTGGTGATGCGGTCGTGGTCGTGAGGGGGCCTTCCGGCTTTTGAGGGTTTTGATGATGGAATAAGGCATATTCAAAGAGATTGGAATATATGGAGAAAGCATGAGTGTAGTTTGTAGGCGAGGTAAGTGGTCGCAAGAATTGCAGGTGGGGTAAGGGGAATTGATAAACAGCCAAGCGATTATAGTCCTTATTAGTCCTTAAGAAGATCCGACGGCGTCAATGAGGCGTGCTGTCATTGGTCGAAATGTCGTGCTCGTGTAGAATTTAACGAAATCATACTAACCAAGTACGAGCATGTATTGATGTTTCCTAATTATCGATATATTCGGAATAGTGTCTATTACCGACATCTATAGGGTAGTTAGGCAAGTGCCGAACTTGCGAGAGTGCTGTATTCTTACTAGCGCTGTAGCTCCTGTTTAATGACAATAGATGGCGCGTGCCAATTTATATTTAAATATTTATCGGAAATTCTTTTGTTTATTTTCTTGTTGTTTATTTTAAGCTTTGTTTTGGGATTTATAAATAATAATATAATTACTCTGCTTTGAGATTACCGTTAGTAAGCCAAAATAGTTGCTTTAGTCAGTTGTTATTGTGTTTTCCTATGTTCGGTTAGAGGGCGCCTTGGTAATTCTTATGTCAAATTATTCTGGAATGTTAATTAATCTTCCTTTCCGAATCCAGCGTTTGTCTTAACAACACCTATCGACGCAAAAGTAGTATAATAGCTTCTCAGTCAGTCTTGCGCAAAAATTAATTTAATATTTAGTGTGTCGTTGATTGGAACCCATATATTATTATTTTTGCCAAGCATTGTATTATGTATGAAGTTTTAAATCTCGTTCGAGGATGTAATTTTGATTTGGGAAGCTCATTGCTACTGTCAGTATCTTTATCGAATCTTTTATTAACTGTAATTGCGTTATTTTCTTCTTGTTCCGTCTTTTAGTTTGCGTTTATTGTATGGTGGATTTTGATTTGCTGATGCTGTTTTATGTATGGTAATTTCGTACACACGTGCAAGTTTTATCACGGTATTGAACACCGTGTCAGCCATTTGTAAATTTTGGAAGAAGCCATGTGCGGATACTTGTATTTTTAATTTTCTGGGAAGATACTCTGACGTTCTGATGATATTTTAATGGAAGATTGTTAACGTCTACCCTCCGGACGTTGTTCTGCAGCCCTACACATCGTGGAAATTTCTTAAAGGTCGTATTGTCGAGTTGTTTGTTAAACTGTGTGGACAGATGCAGGTATTTGCGATCCAGTTTTTTTAAATGTTTTTTAAAGGTACTTCGCGTGCCTAGAACACTATAGATTAATTTAATTAGGCACCGGCACCTGTGTGTTGCCAGGAATAGCTTACCTGGAGCACATCGGAGAGTTCAGCTACTGTTTTCAGTGTCAAATCATAATTTCATTTATCGTAAATAAACAATTATAAATTTTATGGCACTTAGGCCTCTGCTTAATTTCAATTCAATCATATAACGATCAATTTTAGAGATAATTTCAATCTCCCTGTGGAGATTACGGGAAATTTTGCTCGTTTTACTGTCATTTTTTTTTAAATATTTTTAATTCATTGAGATTTAGTGAGCTACTTTAATTTCCACACCTGGAGCATTGTTTGTAATTTGTAAACCTGTGAAATTTAATAATTTTGGTCTGTGTTATCGGCCAAAAAGGTATTTTTGTTGAAAGATTTGTAATCCTGATGTACTAAATAAGGTAATACGTTTTGTTAAGCGAGGATATCTGAGCTGCTACCAATACCATCTAGTATATAGAGTTTGGTCGTCATTCAGCTTGGCGTTTTGCCCCCGATATGCAGGGTGTTTCATATTTTTTTTTTGTGTTGCACTTTAGCGACCAAGCTGCTCGACAACCAAAGTTTTAGCAATAATAGTGTTTTCATATTTATTTAGCCTCAATTAACATAATTTTCCTGAACTAGATAAGTCAAGCCTTTGTATTTTATCTTACCTTTGAATTTTATGTTGTTTTTTTGTTATAAATCTGGATAGGATTACTCACACTTTAGTGGTATTTACATTTAATGTTATTCAAACACAATGTTTTATCTGATGTTTCATTTGGTTAAACGTCCTATTTGTGTAGGAATTTAAGGAGTTATTTTAGAAACTCTGGTAACGTATTTCATTAGACTTGGAAGTCATTTTATTAATTTTGGGTAATTATATTTCATAGAGTGCAGCTTTTTAATAAATTTTGGTATTTATATTTCATAATTTTGTAGCTGATCTATATTCTTGGGAACTATGTTACAATTTTGTTGCTGGTATACATATTTTCGGATGACTCACTTCTTGGGAATGTCTTAATAAACTAGTTATTAAATTTGGATGTGTGTGTGTTTGGTTTTGCCAATCATTTTATCTGGGGTTTAAATATTGAACCTCGTCCGGGGTCTGAAGTATCAGGTTGGTAGACAGTATAGTACTGCGGACTGGCGCCCTGACAACTTATAACCTTCGACTTGTACAGTGTTTCGAATCTACGCTTCGCGGCCGCAGTGGGGGCACTACTGTCGGTCATATTTGACACCGACCCCTTGGGAAGAGTGAAAGGTAAGACCATAAGTGTCGTATAACCTGGCAATAAATAAATAGACAAGTATCTACCTCTTAAGATATTTTGATTTGGTCTCAGATAATTTTTGAATAGAAGGTTAGTATCGTAGTGGCGTCATACTTTCTGCCTCCTTGTATTTTAAAACAAGAGGGTAGCAACACCTGATCTGACGATAGCGACTCATCTTCAGTGCTTGAAGATGCAGTCTCTGACAATGCAGGCGGTTCATAATCTTGACGTATATTTTTTGATGATGCGTTTTTTAAACCGTGTTAACTTCTACGCTAACATTCTATTTTTTTTATTGCTAACATAGCAATCGGCTTGCCTCTACTATTCATTGAGTTATCCATTCTTAAGTCTATAACAACCGGAGCCTTTATTATAGTATTAAAAAATGTGTTAGAGTGCTTACTTTGTATTAGTTTTGTCCACAATGTAAAATACATAAAACACATGCACTAATATACCACTACTAATTATCACAAAGATTTTACATATTTAGAGGTTAGGTGGTACACTTGGAATCTATGCGTACGCACTCGTAAAATGTCAAGAAAAGTAGGTGATCTTGATAGGTTAAATTGTCGTATCAACATAAATAATGGGAAGTACGACATAATTTGTTCAATAAAAGACAGTTACTTACGACTTTTCTGTTTAACATAGGCAAGTCCTATTTTTGCAGACACGTCATACCTAAAATATGTTAACGCAACTATATCTATCGACGTACGACCATTAGGTTTAACAATCTAATACAACTTAACACGGTAGTATATCGCTCATCTCTAGAATGCACCACTTACACTAACCACACACCGGTTGGCTGCCGTTTACACGTTTTATTTTATGCTGCCTTATACTTTACGAACATTGACAAAGAAAGTTCTGTACGCGAGCGAAGCCGCAAGAACTTGCTGGCCATTTATACTTACAGCTTGTTTCCTTTCCCACGTCTTCATCGCTGATTTGTATTTCTCGAATTCGTGGCACCAATCTGAATAAATCTTCTGGTAGTCGTTACTTTTGGCTGGCGGCGAACAACGATGTGCATCAACGGTGACGTTATACGAACAAAGTAATGAGCCACCCATCCAACAATCGTATCTCCCGGCGTCAGCATCCGTGATCGCAATTATAACTAAACCGTGTTCGGAGGTTTCGATATACTTGTCGGGCCTAGAAGTAAAAGTGTTTGTTACTCAATTTTAAACGACATTTATAAAGAATACAATGGGAAAATAAGAAAGTGTTTCTGATAATATAATGTAATATGTAATCTAGGAATAATAGTAATTTTATATAGAATATTTTGACACAATGTTAAGAGATGACAAACAGAGACTGATAAAAACTGACGAACATCCAAATATTACTACGAAATAGCTATAGTTTATTTTTAAAGTAATGAGACGATTTTCTGAACATACCCCTGTCCCAAATTACATGCACGAAAATCTTGAAAACAGTATATCGAGTATATCTGATAACTATTACTGCCGAGCTCTGAAGAAAACTGGTAAAGTATATAATGAAATAACGGAGAAATAATAGAAACAACAACAAGGCTTAACCATAAACAATGTCAGTTGACAGAATCTGAGCAAGAATGATGATACGGTGTCATTTGGCCTTACTTTCAACCAATGAGATTTCACTGTCAAAGTGGTCTGTTCAGAAATTCGTCTCGCTACTTTAAAAATAGAGTATAAAGAATGAAGAGGTAATATCATAAATATCGTATTTAGACCTGATAACGATTGCAAAAAACACTCGTCTTTATTTTTCTTAAAAATTCAGCATCTCTGTTTTCAGTAGCAAGGTTTTACATCCGAAATAAGCTGTGCTGTATATATTTCTTACATGGTGATGGTTGCCCGCTTAGCACATTTCAAGTAGGTGTGACTTACAAAACGATTTTATACAAATTTATAATGGTGACTAAAAAGATTCATGGTTTTTAAAACTCATAACGAAAGTCATTGTCCCCTCATCGAATCAGATGAAATGTGTGTAAGAAATAGCTATGCGGATAGCGAAATATTTTAGTCCAATGGTGTACATAATGTTCAAGGAGAGTATTCGCTTACAGTCATATTTATACAAATGGAAAAGGTGTTTGACTCATTAATCTCTTTCCAACTAATACTAGACTTCTCCACTGATAAGGAAACGTTTCTTATGCCAAACTATCTTGGTATTGCTAATATCGGTAAAATTGACAGAGAGGTATATATTACACTCAATTACAAGAAGAAATTTCGAAATGTTTCCATTAAATCTATATATTAAGTAATGCGTGATGAAAAAATTTTGTAGGTACCCCTCTTTAAGCATATTTCGCGAATGGAGCAGTTTGAGATTTGGCATAGTTAAAGTTCATATGAAGAAGGAGCGCAGCAAGATAAAAGTTATGTATTGGTATGTGTTACACACAGATTAAATTAATTAAATAAAAAGGTCGAATTTCGACCAATGGGCGACCACTAGTAATAATAAATATCTCTATTTTACCTAAATACGATCTTGTACTTTCCCTTCTCCTTGGAGTAATGATACCACGTTATGGTTTGTGAAGCTAAAACCGCCGGCATCTTTAGGAAGCAGCCTAAATGTAAACTCTGCCCCCAAGTCACCACCATTTTCTTCTTTACAATACTGCTGTCACATATATGACCAGTACTGTTCGAAACGTCCTGTAATAGTCTGCAACACGAATATTGACGTTACAAGCAGAATCTACGTGGAAAGAATAGCGCCTACTTACCCAGGTGCGTATGGTTTACAAACGTTTGAGTCTTTATCCCAACCGCAGTATGGATCATGGACACATCTAAGGCAATTATCGTATCGCCTATTACACATGACTAAATCGATCTGTTTCACTCTGTTATCTGATGCTACGTAAAGAGCTTTATGCACTTTGGAGATTTCCATGACTTGTATAGGTTCACCCGGAGTGACGTCAAAAACGTCCAGTAATATCGACGAAGATGCTTCTTCAGTCTGTTTCATCCATTCTACTATTTTATGAACTCTTCCGTCATCTGGAAAGTTAAAGTTACTGAGGTTAAAGTTACGGATTTTATGTGTGCGAAACGAATTATAATTATTAATTAATTGACATTTATATTTTATTTTTTATTTATATATTCTTATATCAGACGATAAAGAGGATTTATTTAACCGAAATGATTCAAAATGTTATCATGTCTCCAAAAATTTTGAACATGTACTACAAAAAACATCACATACCGTATGTGTCTATTTTCATTAGCTATAGGGATTCAATGTTTACATGCGATTTATACGTATACAAATAATACGTGGCAACGTCTGTCTCCCGGCAACAATCGACATCACAGCGACTTTCCCCGATCTTGCCACTTCTACATTAAATGTTCAGCTGCGAACACGTTCCGAGATATAGTCTGGAATAAAATCCGTCATCATCAAATGGCCGGCGCGATCTAGTTGTTTATTATTATTTTCAGAATCCTTTTTTACTTACCTTATTTTTAATTTTATTAGAATTACGCTTTTGTTTGTGTCATGCAGCGTGAACGCAGCTTAAGAATTCTCTGCATTTACTAAAAGGAAAAAGAAAAACAAATCCTTGTAACTCGTAAATACGTAAATATTTCTGAACGCATTACAAACATCCAACCCGCTGGTCGAAGGGTTACTGCTAACCACGGAGCATGCATCGGTCGCGCTGCATTGGAAAGGAAAGAAGGGGTATACTATGTTGCCACATACTGTATGGATTAATCGCCTATGGCTAATGAAAATTGACACGTGCTGTATATGTAATATTGATCTTTGTATTAAATTATTTTTAATAAAGATACTTTCAATTATTGAATGTATTTCTTACGTTATTAAAACAAGTAAATATCACAAAAACATTGTTAGAGGGCCATACACAAAATTATAAATGGTCGCATTCAGTAGACGCAACAGTTGCTCAAGTGTTCAGTGATCGGATCAGATCGAATAATGTTTATTCAGTGAAAATTAAACGTAGTTATAATTACGATTACATCCGCATCTATAGTCTGCTTTTTAATTCTATGTAGTAACAAACAAATTACCATTTAATATAATTGTTCTGTCATTGGCTCAATTCGAAAATACCGCTTTATCATTACGGTTCTAGCTTGTGAGAGGTTCAAATATGTACTCAAAGACAACATTTGTCAATATATTAATAGATGACAAAGAATTTTCAGTACGATGAGGGAGATAAAGAGAAGATTGGGAATAAACATTAACACGCCCAATTTTTGTTGAGAACACATTCAGAAAATTTTGGATAGATTCCAAAGACAAGGCAACTGGAATCCACTTGCATCACTAGCGCAAAAAGATTAGTAATAAGGCCTTAAAATACATTTGTTTATATTTCGATTTGCTTTTCCTTAAATCTAGGTGATGTTAGTGATGATCATCGAGAAAGGATTCATCATAAAAAAATCATTAATTGGGAAATTTTACAAACATAGTTATCCGAGGAAGCCAAATGCTGCAAAACTCGTTAGGATTAAATATACAAGATGGAAAAGAAGCATGGAATCAGATAAATATTTTGAAACGATTTATTGAATCTCGCTGAAATTTGGCACACTGTTAGAAGGATTTAGACTCCATCATTTGAGATTCCTTCAGTTCACGTTGTCATTTTTTTTGAGAAACAAGGCTAATTTGATGTTTCTTAAATAGCAGGGAGTTCAAATACAACATTTTTGAAAAGAGTGTTTGTTCTCTATTCACTGCTGTAACACATGCCTGCCTTAATTTGCATAAAATCATAAATATTTTTTTTACCAATTCAATTTTGAGGAAAAATAAAACTAAGTCAGATTTGAAAATGCTGCCATCTGTCGTCTGTTATTTGCACATTATGTAAAAAAAAAGCTTTTGACAAAAGAATTGCATATTTTAAAAATGGTGCATTTAAGTGAAAGGGAGCGCATAGACTTTGTGATGATGGTTGGATATGGCGATAGAAGACTAAGGGCCGGTTTTCCAACACCGATGTGCGGTAATCATTGATTAAGAACGTTGTTAATTTATCCGGTGTTTGAAGTACCTGATAAAATATTAAACAGTGATTAGGGTTATGCATTTGTTTGCTGTACGAAGGTATTTTTTGAACTTAGTTAATAATTATTTTCATCAGCGATTTAGTAATTGCATTGCTTCTTCTATAATCGAAATGAACAGTATAATTAAATACAAAAATAATATAATATTGAATGTGTGTAACTTTTAGCTACAGAAATAAAATTAATTGATAACCACAAATAACTTATTTTATCTGATGACGATTCAGTTTTGGAAGTTGTTTAATTCTATTACAATTCTGGGACTATATCTCAATTCGTGAAGATTCTAAAATCTTGTGGCAATTTATGCTTGCGCGTTTAGTCTTTTCTTCTTTGTTATTGCACTTAAGAGCAACTTATTCAGATGGAAGAAATTCTACAGGAGCTGACAGGTTCACGTTCAGATTATATGCAGACACTTTAAATTCTTTTAACTGAACTGGGTTTGGATGAATAATGAACATGATTGTAAAGTTGACATGCAGTTAAATTGTCTCAGATATGGCAACAGAAAGTACCACGTGATCATTTGAATTCTAAATTATAGCAGGCGGGATTTTTTTATTAGGTTGTCCAGAATGTCAATTATTGATTAATTAACATTTTCGAACATCGCTTTGACAATTCAAATTGTAAATTAGTACTTATATACCAACTTAATTTAAATTTCACAGCCTGCCCTAATTTAGAATTTAAATGATCGCGCGGTACAATATCTTATACCATTAGAATGCGCTTGATCATCCAGCTTTTATGATCCTAGATGCAGATTTTTCTTTTTCAACAAACTATTCTTACTTTTATGATTTTGTTACAAGTCATATATTTTACATATTTTTGGTAATTGTTAATTATATAGCCACATAACATACCTACATACATATATGTAGGTATGTAGTTGTACCTATTAGTTTTTTCATTTTCCACAACATTTTTGAATTTCTCAATAGCAGCAAGTAATCAATAAATTCGTCTGAATATCACTCTAGTTTGTTGCGCCTTGTTATTTCATAATGGAAATTATAATATATGCCGTGTAAATTCTCATATACAATATTCACAAAATAAATGCCTAGAGTTTATTTACTCTGATGAAATTTCTAATTATATAGAATATAATTTATAAAAAATAATTAAGTGTGGCCGCCACATGACTTCCTTATACGTATGAGCGCTTCAAATTATACAAAATTGTTCTAAATTGTTTTATCTTCTTGGAAAAATAAGCCAAATTTTAAGAATATTCTCTTAATAAATCCTATAGAATGCATACTTTGTGAGATACAGTACAATCGCGATGGTGTGAACATGCGGTACTGAAAAACTGTCGGTGGTGTGAACACGAAATTATTTACATTGAACGCCGAGTAGTATGAACAGCGTGGACCCTCGATGGTGCGAACAAGTGCATATGTTTATGTCGGAGTTTTATTTATTTACCGCTCGGGGAAGTCCCTTATTTTATACATTGAAGCATGTATACTAAATGCGCCGTCGCCGTGTATAAAGGTATAGTTGTGAATGTGCCTCCACTGTAAATACATAGTGTAAATGCTTAGAGCAAGATGGGGAAATTAAAGAAATTTTTGAGTTTAACAGTGAAAGCCAATATAATCGAAGAACGTAAAAAAGGAATGTCAGTCACAGTGTTATCTTAAAAATACGGAGTTTCAAAATCAACCATTTGTGCTATTAAAAAAAATGAAAAACTTATTGTCGATACGTTAACTCACACGCTAAAACCATCGAAAAAATGCACATTGAAAAAGTCAACATTTCCGCTTTTAGAAGAGAAATTGTACAACTGGTTTCTTAAACAAAGAGGCAAGAATTTTCCAGTTTCAGGGATTATGCTGAAACAGAAGGCATTGTCACTATCAAAACAATTGAATATTGATACTTTCACAGCCAGTGATGGTTGGCTACAAAAATTTAAACATCGTCGTGGCATAAGGTTTTTGAAAATCACAGGGGAGAAATTATCTGCCAACCCAGATGCAGTAGACCCTTTTAAAGAGGATCTAAACCATATTATTCAAGAGCATGACCTAAAGTTGCACCAGATTTATAATGCTGATGAGACAGGATTGTATTGGCGCTTATTGCCTGATAAAAGTCATGTCTCATTAGCTGAAAAAACTGCTCCTGGATTAAAAATTTCTAAGCAACGACTGACGTTTATGGGTTGTGTAAATGCTTCAGGAGTACATAAGTTGAAACCCCTAGTGATAGGGAAATCAAAAAATCCAAGGTGTTTTAAGAATTTTAACAATCCATTGCTGTACAAAAACACTAAAAATGCGTGGATGACCGGGGAACTCTTTAAAGAATGGTTTTTTCGACATTTTGTACCTGAGGTGAGAGTTAAAATTATCTACGGTGTGTTTCATACGCCTGATTATTTCAAAATTATTAAATCGTAGGTAAAATGTTTTCTGCGTAATTAGCAGTTACCTCAGAAAGCAATTCTCCTTGTGGATAATGCCCCGTCCCATCCATCAGCAACAGAACTGAGGACTAAAGATGGGATGATTTTGTAAAATTCTTACCTCCTAATGTTACATCTTTGATCCAACCCATGGACCAAAATATTTTTAGGCTCACCAAACTATACTATAGAAACAGTTTGCTGAGGTCTGTTGTATCAACGGAAGAAGGAATAGCTGCAGCACTCGGTAAGATTTCACTAAAAGATGCAATAATACACTTAGCTACGGCGTGGGAGAAACTTAGCTCAACAATAATCGAAAAGTGTTGGAGAAATATCCTGCCAGATTTTAATGAACATAATGAGGATGCAGATGAAGATAACATTCCATTAAGTACATTACGGGAAAAATTAAGATGTGAAAAAACTTTGGTTCCTGATGCTATTAGGGATACAATAAATTTACTACAGGAACTTGCTCCAGTAAGTTAATGCATAAGTGGTTTTAGAAGTCAATAGCATAATCAAAACTGCAAATTTTAGGCTGCCTACACTACTGCAGATGTTGAAGATTTGGACAAGGGTGAGGCGGCAGATGTTGTGGAAATGTCTTCTTCAGATGAGGATGAAACTGAGTCCATTGAACGAAAAATTTGCCATTCCGATGCAATTAAAGCATTTAATGTAGCTGTAGAATGGTCCAATAAAAATTCCATATACATATATGAGTGACATCATCACTTTGGAAGCAATTCAAGAAAAAGCAGTTATGGCTAAAGTTGCTCAAAATAATGTTCAGAAAAAAGTACCAGATTTTTTTTACATCTTAGGGATGTTCATGTATAATCCATTTAAGTTTAAGTAATAAAGTTAATTTGTTTAATTACACCCTCGTTTCTATAAACACCCCCGTTAGTTTGAACGACTCACTGTATTTTTGTGTTCACACTATCGCGATTGTACTGTATTCGAAAAAAGTGCTACTCGCTAAGAGTAAAAGTGTCACTTCCGGTCTGAATTTTGAAATTTTATATATACTAAAGATATTCTAAATCCAGCAGTAAATACTTTTGTACTCCTGATAAATATATACAGAATGCATAATTTACGACATGTTTGCAAAATATCGCTATTCGGTAAGAGTAAAAGTGTTACTTCCGGTCCGAATTTTGAAATTTTTTTTGTACAAAAGTTATTGAAAATTAAGTTCTAAATACTTTTATAAAGAGCATGACTTGCGAAATATTCGCAAAAAACTGATTTTCGATAAGAGTAAAAGACCTACTTCCGGTAGAAATTTCGAAAAACTTTTTTAATAAAATTCTTCGCAAATTAAATTTCGAATACATATAAATTCTTTATAAATCTGTTTAAACTTAGTAGTTGACGAATAATTGGCAAAATTTAATTTTTTCACTGAAGTAAAATACTACTTCCGGTCTGCCGATTTTACTGAAAATCTAATCAGTTCTCAAGAGGGAGATTATGTTCATAAATACAAAATTTGGAATTGATATCTATAGCTGTTTGACCGATATCGTGGTCACACACACACACTGACATACACATACACACAGAGAGACAGACATTTTTTAAAAACCACTTTTTCGGAATCAGAAGACTTCAAAACGTGGACATTTGCAAAAATCTCGAGGTCGAAAATTTTCATCATCACAATACTTCCTTATACTACGTATAAGAAAGTAATAAAATAAAACCAAAAAGCACAAAGAATAAATTCATATGTAGAAAATGGTGTCAATATTATTAGAGCAAAATATACTAATTTAGATCAAATGCACAAGCAAATATGTTGCCAACTTTGTATAATAAATCCGTAAACAGTGTTTAGATAACCGGCGTATTTCTTTGCATTGAAAAACGCCGGTTAGAGATAATCAACGATTAGTTAACCAAGCATTTTAATCGGTGTTGGAAAAACCGGCCCTAGGTTGTGCTTAGTAGGTTCAAATCTCGAAGAGAAATTACCAATATGTAAAGTTTAGAAGTAAGAGAGAAATAAGTGAAAGTAGGTATAAAGTTTAAAGGCTTTCAAAGCTTCATGTCCTTGTAATACGGATTTTATTTAGTGCATTTAGTGTAGTAATTATCAAAATTAAAATTGTGTGAAATTTCCCATTTATTTAATAAAAACAAGTAATGGTGGTTGAATATTTAACAGAGATCATGTGACATCTAATTTATTTACGAATGTACGAGATATTTATTTTGTGACTTACTGGTGCCAGCATAGTATACAGTGTAGTCCAGAATCTCTCCTCCAATATCCACTTTCAGTTTGTCCACGACGAGCCTGGTGAAAAATAAATCCCTCTTGTAAAACACTGGCTTCTCGTTCTCGTGCATCACGGCGGAATCCATTAAAGGATGCGATCGAATGAAGTTCAAAACGGTATCGGGAAGTGTCTCTGTGTCATTAACGCACGTGCCGGGCCTTGGCTCTGGCACGCGACTCGTCAACACGGGCAACCAAGCTGAAGAAGAAGTCGCCTGTTCTTTGAATTTCCCGTTGAACGCCGCTTGTATATCTTTCAGGGAGAACGAGCAGATGGCAGAACCCATCAGACCGTTAGTGGACGTCGTAAATGTGCCGTAAAATCTCATATCATCACCGGGAACTTTGTAGATGCTCTCTGCAAAGAAGATACTATTATTATATTGCATTTAAATGGTATACGTTTTATTTTTATCGAATTAAATAACAACACTGGTCAACAATGGTTTTGTTATACGGAGTGCCTATTTTCTATCTACGCAGGATACAGGATCGGTTAAAGTGGCACAGTTGGTAAGAAATTTGAGGAGTATTTGATATTATTTGCAGATTTAAGGCTCCTCGATAGTGGATCTGTGAATAGTGGGAAAATAGCAGATTTTTGGTGCAAGATATTTTTGTTGATTTTAAATTTGGAGGAAACCTTTCATCGTCAACTTATGGAGAATTTAGTAATGTACCTCGCTGAATAATCAAACTTAGAAAAAAGTTATCTGATTAAAGTAAATTAATTAATATGTCAAAATATTTGAAACCAGTTTTCTCAAAAATCGTGGCTGCAGATTTGTTTGCCTTAGTTCACGTTAAAAATTGAATAAAAAACTACCTCGCTCTGCACTTATTTTTCGTTAACTATTCTTTACTTTGTTTTAAATGAATATAAAATAAATTAAAATTAGGCAACCCACATTACAGGAAATATTTTCTATGTCCCTCTCAACCCCATTATGCAGTACAAGTTTAACAGGGATATTGCATCTCTTATTATCTTTAGTAGTCTCTTAATAATGACATCTTTATATCCGGTTGCCTTGTTGCAAGTTCTATTATGCAAAGTGTATGGGTATATGAGTAGTCGTTGCTGTCAATTGTCAGTTTTTGCCGTAGTGTGTAAACTTTTATATTGTCTTTAATTTATCTATACATAATTTCTGTTAAATCGTTCTTTTTAGTAAGCATATTATCTTTTTCAAGCATTTAAAAGTAAGTATGCATTTAAAAGTAAGATCTATAATTCTGATTAACGTGATAACCTATATACATATACATATACTTTTTACAGATTGTTACATGATATGGGTTCTGAATTTTAAAAAGTGGGACGAAAGAGTATTCTTATTGAAAGAGATGACATCATTAGGTGGAGACATAAATACTTACGAGACATCAGAAAATTCCGAGACAAAGGTATAGTTTATCATTTAATTTGTTATACTTGTATGTTCATTACGCAATTTATTATTTGCTTGTGCTTGATTGTGATTGTTTTATTTTTAGGTAGAACTATAATATATACTGATGAATCATGAGTGAATGCAGGACACTCGGTAAATAAAAAGTGGACTGACGTTACTGTTCAAAGCAGTCGACAAGCTTTTACATAAGGACTCAGCACTGGTTTAAAATTACCAAGTGGTCTTGGGCCTCGATTTCCATTAATTCATGCTGGAGGCGAGCAAGGTTTTGTTGTTGGTGCTGAATGTACATTTCTTTGTAAGAAAAATACTGCTGATGTTCATAGCGAAATGGATGCAGATACATATGGAGATTGGTTCAAGAATAAATTGCTTCCAAATATACCAGAGAACTCGGTTGTTGGTCTCGATAATGCCTCATATCTCACGAGAAAATTAGAAAAGTTTCCAGCAGTAGCACGGAGAAGACCAAATTATTGAATGGCTCACTGAGAAGAATATTCCGCTTGATAATGACATGTTAAAAAGATATTTACTGGCTTGTGTGTCAGAGGTTAGGTCTCAGTATGAGAGAAACAAAATTGATGAATTTGCAAAGAATAAAGGGCATTATGTTCTTCGGCTTTCACCTTATCATTGTGAATTAAACCCAATTGAAATGGTGTGGGCACAAGTTAAGCACTACTTTGAAATGCACAATACGACATTCAACAAAGAGATATTGAACAATTAATTGTGGAGGGTTATCAGAATGTAACAGTGAACAACTAACTGGCAGAATTACATTGGCCACCTTGCCAACTTGCAAGACGATGTTGAAGAGTTTATAATTAACGTCACACATTCATCATCAGATCAAGATTCTTTAAGTGATGAAGAAAAATAAAACAATATGTGTAACTGCTCCTTTGTATGGTCATGGTTAGTTTTTTCATGAATGTTATCATGTATTATTAACTTGTTCTTTTAAATGGGAAAGTATGTTTTTGCAAAATGAATTTGTGAGGAATATGTGTCTTTAAATGTGTATAACGGAATGTAGATTAACATATTAATATTCAATAAGACTATATAAGTCATGTAACATATTAAAAAATAAAAGTACATGTGTATGTGTGGTTATTGTTATTCTTTTCATAAATATGTATTATTTAAGTTGTTTTTATAAATAGAAAAGTTTTTTATGAAAAATAAACTTGTGATTAACTTTGTCTTGGTCTGAATTTATAGTGGATAGTTGATTAAGATGTCAATATTCAGTAACGAAGAAAATTGTATACCTTAAGTGTTTCTTTGAAATATTAATTCATTTACTCTGGCTTACTATATTCAGTTAGATGTTAAATAATTTTTTACAGAACAATCCCAAAGGATTATATTATTACAAATATTTTAACTAATGCATCTTCCCATATATTCTCCCCTTTTAGTGTTTCAAATTACTATTAATTTTTTGTATGCATCAATTGAATGACAAACAGTCGTATAGGTTATGTTTAGATTACAAAAAATGTCAGATATTGAACCGGAACTGTAACGACATTATACAATGAGACGATTTGGCAACCATGAAATCAATTGCCATAAGACCTGTACTGCATAATAAGGTTGAGACGGACTATAGTAAAAATGTTTCCCTCAGTTACATCTTTCAACCAATTTTTTGTCTAGAGGGCGGTTACAAATGAGTAAATGAATTTTTATTCCTTAGATATTGAGGTATGATTTCAAATATTTATTATATATTCTACTTTCTTGGCGCTCAGAAATATTTTTTTGTAAAAAGAACAGACAATTTTTTTTTTCGTCAGTATATCTAAAAGATTTCCAATCTGCAAAGCTAAAAACACAAGTTACACGGCGATACTCAAATAAAGAGTGTGAATATTTCTTACAGCAATTTATATACCTATTTTATTGTTAGAAATATACCTGTACATAGGTCCCTTTGTCGCATAAAAAAAAAGTAGTACGTAATTTACAAATTCGTCGAAAATTACTGGTTGTTAGACGAGAAGATTTTTGTTCAAACCAGTTAGGATTAGATAAACTTTTTTTTAAGTTTGATTATGCAGCACGGTAGATAAATTCTACATAAGTTGAATGTACAAAATTTTAATAAAGTGTTGTCTTTTAACTTTTATTTATTCAGAGTTTAAAATAATTAAATGCTTTAAATACTAAAAAAAGAAGTTCTATAATAACAAAACAAAAAATAAGTGAGAAAATAATATATATAATATATTGAAAATTACTTTTAGGTGTGTTGCTTTCATTTGTTACGTATTTAATTACTGAACTAATATAGTTGAGTCCCTCTCTCTGGCAACCGACATGCGCCACTAAATTAAAATCGCGTCATATTTGAGATGTTGCAAAATTTTACCAGTCAAGTAATATAACCTACAAAAGTCATTTCAGGACTGTCATAAATAACAATATTCATACACCTTTTGACATTTGTCATTACCATCTTTTGGCGTTTGTTATAATTGTCATCTAAACATTTTAAATTTGTCAACAATGCTTGCCTACTAAACAGTATAGCCAAATGGTATATAAAATGTAGGTGTAGAAAAAATAATATTTAATAGCTTTATTTGTAATATTTAATTTGTAACTGGCTTTCATGTAATAGTATTTTACTATGGAAAAGCATATATCCTGAAATGTTAATTAATTCGTTTAATTTTATTGTTTTGAAATTGTTCCGGCTGATTAAAATTTGTAGTGGTATTGAATCGTAGCCTTTAGTTCGTACTTTGGCCGTGTAGGTTGCCAAAACGACTCGACTGTATATATCCTACTTTTTAAATTAGTAATATAGAAAAATTATAGCAGGCGCGTATATATATCAGTATAATGTTATTCGATATTCTGGTATAAATAAAACTATTTATTAACTAGGGCACGCCTCTTATAGGAGAAATATTAGCAGAGGGGTAATAGGTAGTTGGACATCCTTTGTTTATTAAAATATGTGCTATGCAACCAATATTACATTTCCGATTCACTAGCGAGGAGCCTTAACATTTATTGTCAACATTTGAAGATTTTTAATACAAATTGAAAATTGCCGAAATTTTCAATTATACATAACTTTGTAACTATTGAAGATGAAAATAATATAAAAATGGTCCCTGGTAGTAACGTTAACGGTGAATTTAATTATCTTGGTTAAAAATTGTCTTTATAAAAATGCTTTTTTTTGCTGATTTCATACGTATAAGATTTGGTATGGTAATCTATTTGAAATTTTTATTATAGCGAGAGCAATTCTATTACTGTTAATTTTTGAGTAAATAATGAGTAAGTAAGCTTTGAAAAACTATTTTAATGCCAACTCGAATATTAAAATAGTTTTCAAAGTTTTAAATGGCTATCATAGCTGACCTTGACTGCCATTTAAAAAGACATGTTGAGATCTTGATAATTAAGTATGCTATGAATTTTTAACTAAGATTATTAAATTCTACCTCAAAACTACTATTAGATAAGATTTTTATATTAGTTTTATCTTCAATAGTTACGAAGATATGTATAATTGAAAATTTCGGGAATTTCTTTTTTTGTAAATAACTTAAAAAGTTGACAATAAATGTTAAATCTGAAAATACTATCAAACACTTCTCAAATTTCGTAACAACTTTGCTAATTTAACCGAACTGGTACCTTCAATATTAAGAAAGTTACCCATATAGGCAGATAAAAAATGGGCACCTTGTATAGCCAATATTTACTGAATCGTATGTATTTTCGGGCGTTAAGTGAATATGAAGTCAGAATGTCAATTATTTTTAAATTTATTTTATCCCGAATATGTATTTTAATTTAGTTATGTGCCTTCCGCAAAGGAATCGTTGTTTATTTGTTTAATTATTCTGTGGTCACTTCCTTACTTTTGATTGGCCCTGTATAGTAGTATTTATTTCTGGATTTAAAATGCAAATTTTTGTTTATTTATTTTATGTTCGTGACGCCTGGTGCTATCTATAATGTAGCTTATCGTGTTACAGATTACTTTAATGGCCCCCCTTTTTATTTCTTGTAATTGTAACGTTTTCTAAATAACACTGGATTTAATTAGTTTCCTATTTATTACTCTTGTTCCATATGCGTTCTTTTTTTCTAGTAACTGTATTGAAGAGCATGCGAGAATCTTATTTTCATGTCTAGGTTGTGCTAAAATTAAACTATGTTTGAAGTTTTGCTTGAATTTGCTTTTGCTTTTTTGTTTTATCTTCAATAGTTACGAAGATATGTATAATTGAAAATTTCGGGAATTTCTTTTTTTGTAAATAACTTAAAAAGTTGACAATAAATGTTAAATCTGAAAATACTATCAAACACTTCTCAAATTTCGTAACAACTTTGCTAATTTAACCGAACTGGTACCTTCAATATTAAGAAAGTTACCCATATAGGCAGATAAAAAATGGGCACCTTGTATAGCCAATATTTACTGAATCGTATGTATTTTCGGGCGTTAAGTGAATATGAAGTCAGAATGTCAATTATTTTTAAATTTATTTTATCCCGAATATGTATTTTAATTTAGTTATGTGCCTTCCGCAAAGGAATCGTTGTTTATTTGTTTAATTATTCTGTGGTCACTTCCTTACTTTTGATTGGCCCTGTATAGTAGTATTTATTTCTGGATTTAAAATGCAAATTTTTGTTTATTTATTTTATGTTCGTGACGCCTGGTGCTATCTATAATGTAGCTTATCGTGTTACAGATTACTTTAATGGCCCCCCTTTTTATTTCTTGTAATTGTAACGTTTTCTAAATAACACTGGATTTAATTAGTTTCCTATTTATTACTCTTGTTCCATATGCGTTCTTTTTTTCTAGTAACTGTATTGAAGAGCATGCGAGAATCTTATTTTCATGTCTAGGTTGTGCTAAAATTAAATTATGTTTGAAGTTTTGCTTGAAATTCAAGGATGAAATTGCACTATTAACTGTGTATGGTTTAATTAAGAGATTGGTGGATTTTGGTTTTTATCCGAATGGATGGATATAGATTCATGTTTTGATTTGGAAATATAATAATTCCCGCTAAGTTTTTTCTTAGTACGTTTTTGGATACCATTAGATTACCCTCGTTAATTTTCGTAATAGCCATAATGATTTTAGATCATGATAAAACTTGAGCAAAGAAGGTATAAAATAATAATTTGTTCAGATACTTGCTCACAAACATAATTAAAGCAAGAAGAAAATAAATTTATTATGAAGTTTATGACATATCTTTTAATTATTTTTGAACATTGTATAATATCGGATAATTTGAGGAAATATTATTAAAGGCGAAGTATTAAATCCATGTTTTACGATTATTTTTACTTACTACAGAAACCAATTTTATATTTAAAGCCAGGTAATTGAAATTAAAACAACCAATTTTACCAGAAATAGAAAATACATTCGTTTCAGCTTCTATAATATGGTGACCCTGGAAATGTTTCATTCCTATCTGCTTTTTTACGTTTCTTTTTATGACAAAGTAAATTGCAAATTTTGTGACACTCGTAAACACGCTTCTAGTTCGATACTTACGGATCTCGTTGAAGTAGAAAGGAAACTCTCCGGGAATGGAACAGTTCAGTCTTGCCTTGAGGTAAGTGGCCCAATTTTGCGCTAGGATATTCTTGCCTCCAGTGTCCTTCTTGCAAACACGGGCTACTCTCGAGTAAACGCTCTTGCCGCAATTGATATACTCGACTGCGGTCTCTCTAAAGAAGAAGAACACGTACTCGCCAATGTCGAATGAGCCGACGAAATTTGGTTCTGGAAGATAAGAAAGACGTAATATATTAGAACAGATTTATTTTAATTGAGTGTTTGCAATGAAATATACATTATAATAAGTAAAAACGTTATTCTTTAATATAACTAATGAATATTTTATATACACGTAAAATAAGGTTTCATCAAATTAAACACAAGAGCTAAGTCCCTTCGTTTGATAATTTTATTATATTTATTTCTCGTTTTATGGAAGTCACGACTTAACTCGCATAGGCATGTAATGATTTCTTTCGGGTACCTATCAAAATACTTCCCCGGAATTTACTGCAGGCCTTACATCAAACATGTAAATATAAAAATGTGTGTAATTCAAGTTCGAACTATTAACGGTAGCTGTCGAAAAACTCGTAATTAATTACTACTTGATTCGTGAATGCACAATCAGAGTAGTGAAGGCGAAAAGCGGTAATCAATAACTACTTGATTTGTAAATGCACAATCAGAGTAGCGTCGGCAGTTTCAGCATAAATTACTATTTGATTCGTGAATGCACAATCAAAACAGCAATCATAAATAACGGAGCTAGTTTCTTTTTGGGGAGTGAATGCACTACTACAGAAGTGATTAGGCGAACATGCGATCAGGTAAACGTATAAATTGTGCTTTTGATAATAAATACGCGCTGATCACATTTTTGCATATACACATGACGTAGGTCACTATGATGACATTATTTTAAAAAAGTTAATTACAATTTACATATACATAAAATTGTATTAAAATATCGAATTTATTAAGGCGAAGATCAACTATAGTATTTAATATTTATTATTTCGACATTCATTTTTATACACGACATGTCCACGTATCTGACGTGTGGACTTGTTTTCCTCAAATACGAGGATCTCTTGATTTGTTAGTCTTTTGGTTATTACTTCTATCTCCAAGGATACCAAACATACAACACTTCACCGTACTGAGGATGACAAATGAGTCTGAAATACCTGTTTACGGTCGCAACTTTGAAATATTTTAAATAATAATAGTAATTTATTTCCTATAGTATCTTCACAAAGATATAGACAATTGTATAATAAATATATTAAATTATTCATACAGCAGTCGTCCACTACATTGAAGATAACAGATTCGTTGCCGAAACGTCGGCCAAATTTTTGGTATAGACGATGGAAACTAAATTAAATAACAGGATATTTGTATTTATCAGAAACGTATAAATGTGAAATAATAAAATGAATTATAATTTCTATTATAATCAATACATGTTCCGATCGTGGTAATATAGGTGATGAATGTTACCATATCATTAGAAATATGCAAGGAATAATGTCGAAATTCGAGAATACCTACTTTAATAAATATATGCTTCTTTGAAAAGAACATTATTTACACGAATCAAAAGTTTTCTTTGTGTACTGAACGTGTAAAGAGCAAATTCACTCATATTTTCGAATTTTTCAATTCATAAAATTCTACAGACCTTCCTCTCGTATGTACAATATAATAGTAAATAAATTGGCATCTTTAATATTCCGAATCGGAATACATTCAGGTTCCGTATTTCGAGGCAATTTCTTTCAATTTTAGTACACTTAACATTCCAGTAACGGTTTAATTTGCATCTGAATGGAACCAATTTAATATTCTGTCTGTAACAAACACGAAAATATATTTGGTGGAGGACGGAGAAGAACGGGCGGCCAAAAATTGCCTTCTGTCAAGGCAGCAGCGGCAGCATCTTGGGAGTTTTATATATCGGTAAATTCACCATTAAATTAAATTCAAAACAACTGTCGTTTCAGTTTATTAGTTTATCTTTATTTTTCTCCAACATGTCGTACACATTTATAATGTATATTTACACTAATTCGGTAAAATTGTATGTATTATTCTTTGTTTGTCAAGTTCACTCTTGATTATAAGTTTATTTTTTCAGGTGCGTGCTTATACGAGTTTCTAATACAATAGGCGGTATCCAATTTGGAAAATGTACGGCTAAAATTATAGAGATAAAATATAGATAGAAATTAGATACAGATTTTTTTTGATTTGACTTTGACTTTATACTAAATTATTTAATGAACATACACATTCTTGGTTTTGTCATGCTGAAGAAAACAAATACGTTAGAAACTCATGTACATTAGCCTCTTTTTTTTACATTTTCACTTGATTTACATAATTCTGCTTTATAAATTTTCGTTGCTTTGCCACCCATGCATCATTTGACAGATAAGTCAGAATTATTTGTGTGGTGTAATTAAATGTCGTCCATGGTAAATCATGATCTTCTGATGAAACTACATAGATAATAGCGACTGTTCTATACCTAAATGTTTTACTTTTTCACTTTTATATTGTTGGATATCGTTTTTGATAAATCAAAAATCTTCCAATGATTCTACTTGAATGACTTGCTTTCATGTGAAATGTCTTGACACATAATAACAGTTTCCTAAATGTGGGTTTATATTAGGGCTCTTACTTTTGCGCGAGTCGTCAATATCCGATCCGGATACCCGGATATCCGCATACTTGTTTTTAAATTAGGAATACTGAAATCGTAATCTTAGTTCGTTCGATTAACGATTACAGTAATCGTAATTTCAAAAATTTTTAAATTGCGATTTTCTAAGTAATCGTAATCGAAGTTGTTCAAAAAATGTCTAGTGACACTTAAAATTAAAATAAAGTCACAATAAATAAATAAATTTATATTAAAATTTGTTTATTTTTTTTTGGATTGTCTTCGTATGACTATATCTTCGTCAAGAAAAATGGTAGCGACTTCCGGTTTTAATCATTCTCTTCAGTTTTTATGTGCTTCAATATTGCTATATTAAAAATATGCCGTTCCATTTAAAATTTTAAAGAAAAAACAAGTAATATACATACATTGAGAACAGCGCCCCCTGTTATTTTCTTTAACAACCACGTAATTTCGTGCTACATGTCCTTCAATTCTTTGTAAGATTCTCTATCCAATGAGCCCAGAAACATTAAAATCCGTTTGTGCGAACCAAAATTATACCGACTTTTGTACGCAGACATACCCCCCTCCCCTCTTCCCTTCGTATGGGAGTTAGATCAAAAAGTTTCAAATGAAAGTTGTATAGAAACGTCTAAAATTTTTGCTAGAAAAATTTTCAATCTATATTAATTTAGAATTTAATGAAAAATTATCGAATTTTTAATTTATCTTGAGAATTGCGCCCCCTTGCGATCATTTTGGAAACTTAAAAATATTTTAGTTGTAATTTCCGTCGTCTATTTTACTATCAAGATTTTTTCCGCGAGGTTGTATGATAGACGGTTGCCGAGATATGGCCGGTGGCCGAGCTTAAACAGACACCCGGTATATGTGATTTAATGATAAAATAATTGTCATGCACATATATTTATTTTTCAATATGTAATATCGCCTGGCTTTTCTACGAACTAGATCTTTATGCCGAAGAAATTTCCCAGTTAACAATATTAGTGCCCGATGAATGAAGCTCCGCATCAGTATTCGTTCCTCCGCATCAGTATTCCTTCAACGTTTTATTCAATGCGTGAAACAGGCCGGCTTTTGCACGTTAAAGTTAAACAAGTATCCGTATTTCGAGTTATAATGAGTAACCTGCATACTCGAATATCCGAATAGTAAGAGCTCTAGTTTATATAATTTGTCCTGTCAGCTTTTCTGGTGGTGTAATTGGTTGCGCATTCGGCTACTAAGCGAAAGGTCACCCGTCCACAAGTGCGCTTTGCCCCAAAAGGAAAACTAGTAAGTAGTAAGAAAGTTTGTTCATCTAAGAGATGGTACAATGGTTTCAGTTTTATTATATATATTTCAAACTTTGTCCATAATTAATTTTATACAATATTTTGTATTATATCTTTAGTTCTTTATAAGAGATTATTCTGCGAGGCAACTTGGAAACGTCTTCCTTTCGTTTGTTCAACCACATAGTCATCGCTAAAGAGGTAATTTAAAATATAAACATCAATTTATGGTCATATGATAATTCTAAGGTGCAGCTATAACATTGCCAATACGATGGCACATTGCTTAATTTTGTAGCTTCTGAAATGTTTATACTTAATGTTCTACTTATTCTACAAGAAAAACAACCTTCTTTCCCACTTTCGTTATAGAAAATATGGCCTTTAAAATTTTTATTATTAATCACTGTACCTCTGAGATATCGAGTTTATTCTTCAATGTCCACTCTGTTCAAGAACTGACATACTCTAACTTTGTAAAGAATTAAGGAAGCTTACGCAGAGGTGCCGACTAACTACCGTGAGGTAGGACGTAAGGAGGTGGCGCCATATGAGCTAATGTAAATTCTGCACTTTACAAGGTTTCGTTAAAACAATAGTACCGCTTTTATTTACGAAATATCAAAATGAAATTTAAAACACAAATAAACAAAGGCTCAATGCATGCTCGACTGGAATTAGTTTTTAAAATAAAGTTTCTGAAACTGTGTTATGAGGTTGTGAATTTTTCCAACTTTGAGAGTGAAATGTAGGAGTAAATAATTCGAATTATAAGAAAGTACTCGCAACGAAGCTTTCATTAATCTTTTGTATTCAATTTAATGCAAAAACATAATAAGAAAAAAAAACATGTCTGCTGTTTGTTTTATTTTAACGAATACCTTACATCGGCGGAATTTACATTAGCGCATATGGCGCCACCCTCTTACGTCCTATCTCACGGCAGTTAGTCGGCACCTCTGCGTAAACCCCATTAAAGTGGGTGTATGAAGTTAGCCCCACTTTTCTCAAACACTGAAATTCTGAATGTTGTTCCAGGTTGTTCTAGTTGTTCTAAACATTGCTCCAAAGAATCTCTAATGAAAATTCAAACAAGATAAAAGGAAAAAGAAAGCTTTTCCCACAAAAATTGAAATTCCGAAGGTTGTTCCAGGTTGTGCTAGATTTGTTCAAAACATTATCCTAATACATCAAAACAATATCTCTTGTATATAAAAGAGGTATTGCAAAAAAACGAAATGCAAAAGTAAGAAGTAAGCCTCCTTTTATCGAAATTCTAAATTCTGATCGTTATTCCACGTTGTTCTAGGTTTGTTCTCAATTGTTCCAAAGTATTTCAAAAAGTAATCATAATTGGTCGAGAAAATGGCAAAATACAATTTTGCGCAAGCTTTCCTTTTTTTGTTAATCGAAATTTTAACGATTGTTCTAAATTGGTCCAAAGTATTTCAATGTAAAAAAATCCTAATTGGTCCAGATAATAGGAAAAACGATGTTCTCCTCACATACCCCCTTTTTACGAAAATTAAATTTCTGACAGATGCTCCAGGTTGTTCTAAATTTGTTCTAAAAATCTTATATATCAAAAGATATTGCAAAAAAGCGAGATCCAAATGTGCGAAGTTGCCCCCTTTTTCATAAATCTAAATCATTATTTTATGTAAACACCTCGTACATGCCCTGTTACCATAATATTGTTTGTAAAGCTTCAATTTTTATTGTTATTGATTTGTTTATTTTATTCTTTGAAAGTTCTAATTTTTGCACAATGTACGACTGTATCGTTAAGGGCTGTATTATGCGAAAGGCGCCAGTAGATAATGATTTGAGTATAAAGGGAGTTGAGCACGCGGTGGTGTTGAAATAAATTCATGGAAAACCTATTACGCTATCTAATTTCCATGCGATTACACTAGTAGAATCCACTAAATTTACAATACTCGATTTAGCGATGGTGTTTATTGATTTGGAACTGTGCACGAATGATTCTGTAAATAATCGTGTAGTCAAAGATAAGCCACGTTTGGAAAACAAAAAACAAAAAACAAAACATGAAGTTGTTGTTTCTTAAAAAAATGAGGTGTGGCCACTACACGACTTTCTTACGCATATATACGTTTCAAATTATACAAAAGTCATTCTGAATTAACTTTTATCTCCTTCAAAAAGTAAAGCTATAAGTGTGTTACTTTAGGTCCAAGTTTTTAGTTTTTTTTTTTAATACAAAAAGTGCTTCTGTTTTCTTAGTAAATCTCTACAGAAAGCATCCTTTGTGAGATATTTGCAAAAAATTGCTACTCGATAAGAGTAAAAGTGCCCAAGAGAAGAAGCAGAAAATTATTTTAGAGTTTGTAAGATGTCCGCTAGGGGGCGTAACAGTCAGGATCAATGTTAAAATAAAAATTTCTTCATTTCTTTACTAACTGAGAGATATTGAATATTTTTAATTTTACTCCTTACACATTGTTTAATATTTCTAGTCTTGCACATTTCTATGCATGAATTCTCCTGTTTTACTGGCCTTTTTTTCTCGTCATTAAATATTTTACAACCCAATCTTTATAGTAATGTAATTGTAATTATTTTAGTGTTCAATATTATTTTTATTCTGATAGTGTTAGTATTAATTGTTAGTACAGTAAATCATAGTATATGAAATTTTAAAATACATGTGTTTTCAAACGTTTAGCATAAAATTACATTAATTTTGGTTTCTTAAACAGGAACTAACGAAATGGCATACATTTTTTTCATTTAATATATTTACATATTTTGCATAGGTATTAATGGAATGCCTTATAAAATTGTTGTGGAATTTTACTGAAGAAGACAAAACAGGCGAATTCATGCATTTTCATCTATTTTTGTCAATATCTTCTATTCTAAAAAACATGCAAATTTGGTTCCTTTATCGAAATGTTGAGGCTTTAATTCATTATTAGCTAATGTAAAAGGAAACATATCATTGTATTTAATTTTTTTGAGAAGAAGCCTAATGTTTGCTTACATTTCAGTTAACGCCATCTATTGGTCACGGCAAAAGTCCAGGATACAAAAACACAAGTTCAGTTTGTATAGCAAATAACGCTCTTTTAAATGAAACCAAACTTGTTAAAATCCGTTAGTAATCGTAATTTATTAAAGAAACATTAGAACAGCTGCCACCATTTTTTTCACTAGATAGTAAAGAATGTGCAAGACGAAAAGTATTAAAGAATGTGTCAAGGAATAAAATTCAAAAATTTTCAACACCTTTCAATTAGTAAAAACAATTTTTAATTTTACCACTGATCTGTTACGCCACCTACCGGACATTTTACAAACTCCAAAATAATTTCCAACATTTTCGGTTGGGCACTTTTATTTGAAAATTTTTTACCCAGAAGCCATTCTTAGTTGACCAGCCGGTACTCTTGATAAATCTATCTAAAATGCATAATTTACGAGATATTTGCAAAAAATCGCTATTGGATAAGAGAAAATTTCTTATTTTCGGTCAAAATTTTGTTAATATAAAGAACAGGTATACTAGTATATAAGAAAGGAAAGAAAACATATACACTGTGTTTGGTTAAAGATCGATAGGATTTTAAGATGACATAATTTACAATAATTACAAAGTAATTGACAGAAATTTTGTATATCAATGTTTGCAATTAAGGCCGGAAAAAAATATTGAAAAGTGCAGTCAATATTTTTGAGATGGGCTGTATGAATGAACTTGATCCTGCTATGCGTATGTTTGTTTACATTTGGAACGAGAGTTTCACTTCTCATATGCCATAATTTAGTCACAGCTACCTCCCATAGCGCCACGAATCCCTTTAGTACCTATGTTTCCTATATTTAGAATTGTATTTGAAGTACTTATCATCACAATTTTAGGTCAGTCGGCGACAGATACGACTAAGTTATTGTCGCTGACGTTGTGTTTAGTTAAGTGAATAATTTAGTTTTCTGTTGATTATCGTTGTTAAGTATTGTTATGGGGTTTAATAATAGTGAATTGATGGGCATGCTACTTATTTACGGTAAGAGCGAACAAAATACACTTTCCCGAAGGAGGTATGCGCCATACGTCACGCATATTTCAAAAAAAAATTAATAGAATTCGCAGTAACTAACATAAGTGTACTTATTTTTCTTATAACTTCTATCAATGACAAAACAGACTGTATAGGTAGCAGTATAAACGAGTCACTATTAAATTCTGACAATAAATATCATCATGCGAAGAAGTGAAATTAATTCCATTCGCGAAAGAACAAAGGGAATTTATTAGTGACCTTCGCAAGGTGAAAAGAGAAAAAGGAAGAAAATTAAAAAGAAAATTGATGGTCCATAAAATTAGCCTAGGTGACCAATATTTGGTTATAAAATTGCACCGAGCCAGTTTAATTTGGTTCCAACGACTTAATTTCGACGCCCGAATTTACATTTTAATACGTTATTTCTTGAAGAGTAATTTACATATAAGAAATACATGCGGAGAACTTTTAAATAGGAAAGGGAGGGCACCGTCATTTTGTATCATAAAAATTTCGGACCCGGGAATAATAAGTATGTAAATGTGCCACCGAAAACGACGGAGAAATTAGAAAAATATGATGCGAACGCACTCTCCTGGATTTCTTTACCGGATAATTAAAAAGACATCCCGAAGTAGAAAAGATGGTCACAGTGTCGGCGGGGTAATTGTGATGAATGTACATTTAATGGTGCATTAAGCGGGACCAACAGTAATTCATTCTGGCAAGGTTTTACCAACTGTTACGAAAACAAAAACTCCGGAGAGATATTTGCTGTTATACACTGCAGTACACAGATCAGATTAACCACATTTGTTTAATAATAATAATAATATTTATTAGTTCACGTGACCATAAACATGGTATAGAATAAGTCAATGATATAAATACAGGGTGTTTTTTAATAACATGCTAATATTTAAGGGGGTTATTCTTGGGTACATTTTATGAAAAAAACTTCATATGAATATATGTCCTAAATGTCTTAACTTTTGAACTGTAGAGTGCTTAAGTTTAAAAAAAATCAATCATGTGCTGCATCTCGCTAGACCACTTATGAGAAAAAACTATTTATGTAACTTTGAACAACAATTTATTTAAGAGAATAACCTAATCTACATGCATTTTGAAATGGTAATAGCAAATTATCCTGAACGCACAAAGAAATAAATTAAATCAGATGATGGAAATGTACACATGAATGAATTTTGTTTTTTTAAGCGAAAACTGTACGTCAAACAAAAAAAAACCAGAGATCACATTTGCTCAGAAACAAAGACGATTTAAAAGCAGGTCATGTCATAGACTGTTACTTCTGTCTTGTAAAAATCGAAGGGTTTTCAAAAAGAAATAAACACAAAGTGATGTATCCAGACATTTTATCGGTAAGCAAACCGTTGAGAAGAACTGATTGTGAGCTTCCAACTCCAATGCATTCAAATTCTTCTGCAAATTCCACAGACGAGGAAGATATAAATGATGTTTAGAATGTCTAATTTTCAAGTGATCTGATGTATTTTCCTTCTGACAAACCACATCTCATTACTCAATCAGATCTGAATGACTTGATACGGGATTTGGATTTAACCAAAGAAAAATCACAAATTTTGAGATCTCGATTAAAAGAATGGAATCTTTTACATTTCACTACAAGAATCTCTGTATTGAAGAATCGTCACGAAAAATTCAGTTTATTTTACAAAGTTGAAAGAAATTTTAAGTCTCAAAGCCGTTTTACTTTATGGTAACTCGAAACCATAGATTCCAATGGCTCATTTTACAAACATAAAAGAAACGTATGACAGTATGTCAACTATATTAAATCTCAGTCAATATTCAAATAATTTTTTGCAAATCAGTGATGACCTTAAGGTTATTTCCTTATTAAATGGACTGCAAGGAGGGTTTACCAAATAGCTGAGCAGTTCAGCATCATTACCAATTAAATGAATGGCAGCCACGGACCAGAATTGTGCCTGGAGAATTTAATATAAAATTTGAGCCGTTAGTGGATTCTAATTTGGTGATTCTACCTCCTCTACACATTAAATTAGGATTGATTAAACAGTTTATCAAAGCACTAGAAAAATAAGGCGACTGTTTTAAATACTTAAGGGAGAAGTTTCCAAAGCTGTCTGATACGAAAGTTCGCGAAGGAATATTCCTTGGTCCACAAGTTAGGAAGCTGTTCAAAGATGAACATTTTGAACGTACCATGAATGACTTAGAGCTGGCAGCATGGACTTCTTTCAAAAATATTTGCAAATATTTTCTAGGAAATCAGAAGAATGAAAACTATCAAGATATCGTGGATAATTTGCTAGAAAAATATAAGAATTTAGGTTGTCGAATGTTGCTCAACGTTCATTTTTTGCATTCACATTTGTATTTATTCTCTGTTAATTTAGAAAAGACGAGTGATTGAGGTTCCATCAAGAGATTGCAGAAATGAAGAAACGATATCAAGGCAGGTGGGATCCCGTCATGATGGGAGATTTTTGCTGATTTCTCATTAGAGAAGGCAACAGGCAACATAAAAGTAAGAAATAATTCTATTTATGCAAAACTTTGATATAGTGTAATTTCAGATATTTTGAAATTAATACGCGCTTGGTAGTTGTCTCATTATCTGTAGTGGATTCCACATATTCCATGTGCTCGGCATCTGGATCGTTGGTGTAGGTCACCAGGATTGGGACATCGTCCAGGTTTGGCACATCCGTTTATGGATGCGGAGGACTGCGACGTTGTCTTGTTATCCATAGTGATACATACGTAATCTGTGTATTCAATGTCAGAAGTACTGATGGTGGCAGACGCGTTCTGAGTTACTTTCATAAAAGCTGCATAGTCCTGGTCGTTGAAAAACTCAGTCCGGAAACGTCTGCCAAACTCTGCCATCGACCGAAAGGTGCCCCAAAAATGTTGATGCTTCTCCCGTTAGGTAACGGGTGACTGCACGGTCGACATATCTTGCAATATTCTAAGGAAATTGCTGTAGGTAGTCCTCTAGCAGTTCCACGAAGACTTGGGGGTCTTCGCTAGGGTGTCCACTGTAGGGCTGTGGTGACTGGATGGGCTCTATGCTGAAGTAGTCTTCTTTGACTGTAGTGGCTTCTTGTTTCCCCCACAATCTATACATATTCGACTGGTGTGTCGTTTGAAGCGGTGGTGTCAGAAAACGGGGTTTGAATATTGCCCCCTTGGTACGATTTCTCCATGAAGGCTGCATAGTCTGTGTCGCTGAAGAACTCCATCCGGAATCGTCCACCAAAACATTCCACATGCCACAAGGTGCCCTGAAAGCGGTAGTGCCCATACTTAATAGGCTGCCCCTATTAAGTATGGGCGTACCGCGTGATCGATGTCCTCCAGTGTTTCTAGGCTAAACTGCTGGAGGTATTCTTCCAATGTTTCTATGAAGGCGACGGCGTCTTCGTCAAGATGTCCACTGTAGGGTTGTAGTGGTTCCTGGTAGTAGACACTGCAGAAGTTAACATCAGCGGATCCGGAGGTGGCGTCTCGTTTGCGAGCAGCAGCATGCTGTTCAGTGGTGGTGGTACACATCCAGATAGGAGTTGGTCCAGGTGTGGCTGGTCTTGGGGGTCCTCATGGTGTTATTAACTCGGAGTCCTTCCTTTTCGCAATTCCTTGGGGGTGAGATCTTGAATACTTCAGTTTATTCACTGCCACCTAGTTGTGCGCCACTATTGTTACCTATAGCTTTATCCACAGTAGGTGGGCAACGGCTTGTCTCTCGATAACAATTTATAAATGATTAAATACAATTTATATTTCTTTTTTACTAATCAAAACCAGAAATAAATACACATTCAAAATTCGACATAAATGTCAAAATTGACAACTGACTTTATTATTTTTTATGACATGATATTTGATCTGTAGATCAAGTCGAACAGCGTCGTTCTGTTTGTGAGGCATCAATGGTAACAGTAGGTGGGATCCCGTCATGATGGGAGATTTTTGCTGGTTTCTCATTGGAGAAGGCAACAGACATAAAAGGATAAAATAACTCTATTTATGCAAAACATTGATATATCAACGATTTTCCTTTGTGTGTACTTAAGTGCTTTTGTATTCTTGATACTAGTTAAACACTCAAGTGTTTGTTAAGGTTTTTGTACTTATCGATTTCTTTTTATAACCTCTGTATACCAAATTTTCTAAATACAATATTATTGATTATCAACAAGGGGAGTATGATTATAACTCAAAACACTGGACGTGGTGGAAGGATTTGGTTTTTGGTTATGCCTTCAATTAAAGACTGTAAGAACTGTACACCCATTTTTACTAGAGTTACTAAAAAAAATTAAAACTGTCGGTTAATGTTATTGTAGAAGAAAAACATCTAATTAATGCTCCATTGCTGATTTGTCGTCAAACAAAAAATTACGTGCAGCGATTTTCATCACCTAAAAAAGTTGCTGAACACTCAAAATATCATGTTTCGAGTGTTCATCAAAGAGAAAGATGTGAAATGGTTTAAACACATGCGAAAATGTATAATTCTTACGAATATAATGAAAGGTAATAAAATAGTTTTTTCCAAAAATTTTTTTTCTTTCATTAGTTTTTCAAAAATTTAATAGGCGGCCCTCGTATGTTGCAATTGCGAATACCTTAAATTGATAACATAGTATCTATGCCGCGTTACTTACGTGGATCGCATTAATCAATATTTTCTTTTCGGCGCTTCTAAAACTTCATAAAAAAGTCTTGTACACCTGATGGTTTCAGACGGTCTCCGGATTGTAATCACCTGTAAGATAATCGGCTTAGTTGGGCAAGAACCAACCGGCGGAAACACCTTTGAGCATCCAGTTACCTATTAGGCGGTGACTGAACTTACACTAATACTAGTCCCGCTGTTAGGAACTCCATCTGAGTGTTCCCATGGTCACGAGGAGGGGATAACCTTCAACCTGGATGATTCTGTCTGCTTTATACCTTACATACACCGAACTCTCCAGATTTAATTATCTGTCGGTTTCCCTATTTCCGTCAGACGATGATGCAGATTATGAGTAATTGAATCGACTGGAGTGAGGAGGGTCATTCTACCCTCGTTCGTACGGGAACTGTCCGCTTTCGATGACGCGTTTTTAGTGACGTGTTTATTAAATTTCTGTATTCGTAAAGGTAAATTACAATTTTTTGGTTAAAATGTATTGTCTTAGCGCCGGTTTTTCCAACTTCGATTAAAATATTCCGGTAACTAATAAGTAATCACCTAACGGCGTTTAGTGGATGTTATTAGAATATAAAAATACTCATGGACAAAATTAACGCACCACAGCATATATTTTGTGTTATTCCAAAATAATGATGATTTTTAGTTCTCTAGTTATCTTACAAGTAGGCTGTGGGCCTACTGGGACAGTTTAAGGAAATGCTGTCAACAAGGCTTTCGTTTTAAAAGTACAATTGCAAATAAAAGCATTTTTTTTTTTGAACCAAAATCTGATCGGAAATTTTTGCTTATTAAGACAAGTTGTCTTTAGCCACCAAGCTTATTTTTTATTGATAGTGTCAGTGCGAGTGTAATACATTTTAGTAATGAATCGCAGAACAAATTTGTCAGTGGAGGAAGCAGTAAGAACATCAACTTTGCTGGATGAGGAATATTCGATGCGTCATATTGCTAATGTGATAGTAAGAAATCATTCCAGCATAAGTCGCATGGATAGACGATTTAATAAGACAGGTTCTCACTTACGAAGGCTGGGACAAGGGCAAAAACGGTGCACTAATGCAATAGATGAGCGTATTCTTAGACAATCTGCTCTCAGAAACAGGAGAACGACTAGTACCGTCCTAAAAAGTGAATTCGTAGCTGCTCGCAATCTTCTTGTATCTTTCCGAACGATTAGAAGGTGCTTAAATGAAGCTGGATTGGACAGCAGAAACCGCTCAAGAAACCCCTGCTCACCAGAGAGCACAAAATTCAAAGATTGCGTTTTACGAGAAATAATCAAGATTGAACTCTTAATGATTGGAAGATGGTTTCATTTTCAGACGAAACGAGGATTAGCCTTAAATCTCCTAATGGACGTGAGCGTGTCTGGCGAAGGCCAGGAGAGAGATTTGCTAGTTGCAATATCTCTCCAAGTCCTGCTTGGTGGTGGCTCTGTAATGTTTTGAGCAGGCAAATGTTTCGATGGCCGCACAGAGTTGGTCCCTATACGTGTTAGGTCAATGAATGCAGATTATTATCTTGAACACATCGTTGTTGCCGATGTAATGCCATTTGCTCCTTTTGTGGGGCCGGATTTCTTGTTTATGCAGAATAATGCTCGTTCTCATGTGGTTGGGCAAGTTATTCACTACTTAAATGCTGTTGCTATTCCGTTCATAGAATGGTCAACCAATAGACCTGACATGAACCCAATAGAGCATTTATGGGACGGTAATAAAAAAAGGTTTCGACATCGTACACCGCCACCTGCCAACGACAATCAACTGATAGACGCAGCAATTCAATAATGGAAAAATACATCTCAAGAAGTCGTTCAAAATTTGATCTCCAGTATGCCAAGATGTATGGGAGCAGTAATTCGAAGTAGAGGAAGACATACACGATATTAGAATAGCTTTAAGTCCATACATTCTATTGTATAAGTTTGTTTTTTGTTTATGTGTTTGCGTTGTTGTCAAGACAAAAGTTTTTCTAATAAAAAATGATTAGAAATAACACCATGTTTCGCTGACTTCATTTACAAGCTACTAGACAGTGCCTAACAATAAGCTTTCATGAATTTTTTTTTTGCAATATTAAATTCAGTATTGTAATTATACAAGTTTTAAGTGAGTGGTGCGTTAATTTTGTCCATACGTTTATATTAATTAGAAACAAACATTTTTTGTGTAATATACCTCATTCTGCGTTGGATTCGACACATTGCAAAAAATTGCATTAATTTGAAATGGTAAAATTGTTGCTGGTTTTACTATGGATTCCGCATTAATTACAAAATTCAAAAATGCACCTAAGTGTCAATTCCCCAAGATCCATAATAAAACAGCTAAAACCCAGAAAAGCCCCCGACCCAGACTCCAGCAGCAATCCCATGCTCATAAACCTCCCATTTATAGCTATAATGTTTCACCTAGTTAATTCCATTCTCAAACTTCAACCTACCCAAAATCCTGGAAAAAATCCATTATCATCGTGTTATACAAACCTGGAAAAGATCGCTCACTCCCTTCAAGCAATTAGCCTCCTGTCCTCCATGAGAAAAATCACAGATAAAATCATACTCCAAGTCATAGACAAACACACCATTGAATCTAACATAATTCCCAAACGAGCAGCGTGGATTTCGCAAAAGTCAATCCACAACAACCCAATTGGCCAGAGTAATGGAAGCAATATTCGAAGGCTTCAACAAGAACACAGCTACAGTCGCTGCCTTTCTGGACATCTCGAAAGCATTCGATAGTGTTTGGCATCAAAGTTTCCTATATAAGTTAAACGCTTTCAGCTACCCGAAACATCTCAAACGCATCATAAAAGACTACCTATATAGAAGAATCTTCAGCATAAGTATTCGAGACATACTATCAGCCGGTGTTTCCCACTCTACCCTCAACATTTCGCAATCTACACAGCAGATATACCAACATCAGATCAAGCCATTATAGCAACTTACGCTGGCGATACCGACATACTTACTCAGTCCATCAACCCAAATACTGCCATCACAACCTTATAAATAACTCTGGACAACATATCAAATTAGTGTAAGACATGGAGAATCACTATCAAATGTGAGAAAACCGCAGCTGTAATCTTCAGAAGAAATCGCAAGTCGGCAGATGGACCCTGTATATTCTCCATAACGAACCTGGAAGTAACGCTATAGACGTAATAGACTCATATTTAAGAGAAACCGCAAAATTCTAAGATAAAAAATCATCCAAATTCAGATTTAGAAGACACATTGAACTACGACCCTCATGTACCATGGAGACACAAACACCCCCAGGTAGGCGATCCTATAAGATGAAACATGTTTATGTTCAACAAGACAACTTTTATTTAGTTTATCAGTAGGCTAGATGTTGGAATACATCTCCTATTGAACATACAATATAATATTTCCATAGTTCTTCTTTTTCTTATCTATTTATTTTCTGTTATTATTTTAGTTAAGACGTCCTTTTTTTCTTTCAATTTTTCTTGAGAATTCATAGAATATCACTGCAGTTAATAGCGGATACCACCCTACCTAACAGTTTTTATTTATTCAACTCCAACTGTAATTTACTTGGATCTACTTTACTTTTAATATTCCTTTTTTTCCTGTAATTTTTTTATTATCTTTTTTACTTTTGCTATAGATACATAATTTTTCTTTTTCTATAAATCGCTATATAATAAATTTCACATAATTTATTAAGTGTTTCGTCACTTAGTCCAGCGCATTTACCATGTCTCTCTTCCTCACATATGAAATACTTTACCGTTTTTTTCAGTCCTTCTAAATTGAACTCGGCTAACATAGCACTTAATGAATGACATAATTTTTATTGCTTTGTATATGTTGGTCCCAATAATAAATAAATAATAATATTTTACTTATCGACTTTGCACTTTTTACGGAGCCGATAAAAATACGTCCTCCCACTCTTCAAATATTAAACGTCTATTCCTCCTAATGGAAAGCAATACACCGGTTATTTAAGAAATTCGCAGCTGCAGACTGACTCTTAATTAGAACGAATACATGTATAATAACACTGTATTACATGCACCACAGTCACAATATATATTTTGCGTTAATTGCATATCATTACTAGCATCACGTCTATAATTTATTTTCACTTCAAATTATACTGCGAATTATACAGTTGCATTCTGTGAACTTAATTGGACTCTTTCCGAGAATATCCGAAGATATCTACATATTTATAGTCAAGAAGTGGCTATAACCAATATATAATTACGTTTATTAATTTACTATACTTCGGAAGTTAACAAATAAGATGTACCAAACCAATACTTCCGTGTATGTGTATTTAATAGGCATTACGTGTTGTAAATGTATGGTTTAATAAAATATGTGCACGTCAATTCCAAAGGATTTTAAATTAATTATTAGCATTTGCCTACTATATTCATAGCGTGTAATTTAAACAAATTAAACGACTAATTCATGAGAAAATTAAGTTACCATGATATCAAGAGAAGAGAGAGGAATGTATCTCATTGTTGCATAATTAAAACAGAAACTTGCATAATAAGTACAGGGATAAATTAAATATTTTTCTGTTAGATAAATTAGAAAATACTTGTTAACCATGTAAATACATACAGTGTGGAAATAAAGTAACGGATAGAGGCATTAACTTCATTCATCATATTCATTTTTTGAAAAAAATCTCGAAGGGGTATAGCGATATTAACTAAAGGGAATATTTTCATCGCATTTTTAGTTTCTTACTTCATTTGTTTTTCTTGTCATGACGTCACCGACTTTCTTTTTTAAATGACAACCTCTATTTTTTTTAATTGATTTCGATAGTACTTACAATTCCTTATCTAATGGTATAAAATTTTTAAAATGTTATATTTGAAAAAAATTGAGAAAAAGTGTCTTAAAGTTCAAATATTAAAATTTCATTAAACGAATTTAGTCACATAAATTTGATGGAAAAGTTGACGGCAAATTGGTTTTTATTATAAAATGGCTTTTATTGTATACAGGGTGTATTTGAAATAAGGGGACAGAGTATGATAAATGGAAAGATGCAAGTATGTAGAATATAAATCCCAAAAATTGTGAGTCAATTACGACACGAACGCTAAAATTAAAACCCCCCGAAAAGTGTTTAATGTGCCGCCTATGGATTTAGCAGGTATCGTGCCAGTTAGGCCAGACAGCCGACGTCATGAGTCGTAATAAATAATATTTTTATGGAACTAAATAAACACCCATAGATACGCATAGATACACATACCGCAATAACAGTTGTAAACGTTATAAAAACCCCAATGATAGCATTGTTTACTATTTCTAAACAGGTGTTCATGCTAAGAGTTCAACAACCTCAATATGAAATATCAGCTGATTTGGGATAAAATTGATGCGTGTACTTTATTCGATTTCTTTTGTTCTCTTTTAAAATATCTTATTTTTCAACAACGAGAATTTTTTTTTATTGAGATGCCGACTGTATGAATTTTGTAATTATTTTAATATTTGCCAGGATTATTTAGATATTACATTTTCTTCCGCAATAAATGTATAGTAAGTACTATTACTGTTATTATGATTAAATTCAACGAGTTTTTATTTCGCACAAAAACAAATTTGTGTTCTAAATTTGCCCAACTCTACTTATGAGAAACTTCTATTTTAATTCGACGCAAATGAATTAAAAAAAAACATAATTTATTTCAGTTCGTGCGTTGTGTAAGCCATAGTCGAAACATCCACACGTAACAATCGAACGAGACTGACCTCGCACGCCTTCACACTCTTACTTAGTACCCCATCCTTGCATACCCTACAGTCGTATTAAAGTGCAGTGGCGTGACGCATATTTTAAAAATATCTTTGTAATTTTTAAAATTTGAATTTACGCAAAATATTTTGGATTTGAGTCTAATAAAATTAAATCTTTTCCATTAATCATACTCTGTTCTCTTATTTCAAATACACTCTGTATAATATAAAAATATTGAAAAACCGAATTGTAAATTTACTATCTACTCCATTCAAAGTTAATAGCACATTAAAACTAAATTCATTAACCAGGAAAAAAATCTAACGATAACATCACACAAAAATAAGCACAGAAATAACACTTTTTAATTACATTTCCATTAAGTGTTCAAAATGACGACCCTGTACCATCCGACAATACCCAAGATGATTACAAAACTCATTTATTACATTCTGAATAGTTTGAGCTGATATTAAGCTAATTTCGTGTCGAATTCTGGGCCAAAATTAAGTTATTCTAATTTAGAAAAGAGAAATAACACTTATTTTAATATGTCACTGACGAATTATTTTATTCTGACAGCCGCAACTAATTGTTTTTTGTTTTAGGCACCGGTAATTAAATTTATGCCAATATAATGGATTTTTAATATTTGAACATTAAGACTCCTTTCTCAATTTTTTTCACATATAACATTTTAAAAATTTTATACTGCTGGATAGCAAATTGAAAGCGCTATCGAAATCAATTAAAAAAATTATAGGTTGTCATTTAAAAAAAAGTCGATGACGTCATAACATGAAAAACAAATGAAGTAAAAATCTGAAAATGCTATGAAAATATTCCGTTTAGTTAAAATCGCTATACCCCTTCGCGATTCTTTTCAAAAAATGAATATTAACGAAGTTAATGCCTCTATCTGTTACTTTATTTCCACACTGTATATGTATAACTAATTTATCTGTATCTGTATTTATAAAACCTACACTCTGTTTTTTTAATTCCGCGGACCGCATTAAATTTTAGCACTAAAAGTGGACAATTCGATTGGTTCTTTAATGCCCAAATGACAGTCACTTAATTTAATTGACAGTCATTTCCAATCATTTGACAGTTTGCATTTGGTATATTTTCCAAGCTTTTGTTCATCTTAATTTTCTCTGTTCTTGTATTTATACAACAAAAATTGTTCTTTTTAGAACTATTAAACAGTTTATTGAGTGTCTACCATAATATATAATGGACTCAATGCCGAGTACAAGTAGAAACCTACCTATTTCTCCACTGAGGAATCGCAGCCGATATGGTTACCTTTCCCTTATTGAAAAGCAAATAATTCTCAATACTTATAAGAAGCTGAAAATTGAAAAACAAAAAAAAGTACTAAGGAATAGTATGGCATATAGTGTCCACAACGGGTAATATTGTACTTTCTTAGGTTATAGGTTATGTTTCTGAAGTTAGACAAGTAGTACAGTTTTTAAAGTTATACAGAAATATAAGTTCAAGGGAGCGCTTATTCAGCCCAAGCAAAGCTCTGGTAGACGCTCATTAGTCAACAACTTTGACAAAAATGTAAAATATGCTGAAGGACAAGTAATACACAGCTCTTTATATAACAATGAAGCTCCTACACTTACTAAAATTTTTAACGAAATTCAAAACTATTCTAATATATCTTAAATGAGTCGATCATCATTATACCTACTAATAAAAAAGATTAACTTCAAGTAAAATATATTTTTAAGATGAATAGGTATATAAACTATATTATTATTATTATAGGTACATGAAACGAAGCAGGAAGAGTTTATTGATAGAGCGTAGCGAGATAAGTACTTGGAGATATAGATATTTAACAGCTATTAGACCATATAGAGCCCAATAAACAAAAGATATTTTACTTAGGTGAAACGTGGTTAAATGAAGGGCACACACAATCAAAATTTTGGGTTGATGTTAATGTACACAATCGCAAACAAGCATTTATAAATGGTGTCTCGAGAGGTTTGAAAAATCCAAGAGGAAAAGGCAAAAGACTTATTATTGTGCATATAGGTTCTGAAGATGATGGGTTTGTTGAAGGTGGATTGTTAGTTTTCCAAAGCAAAAGACCTGGCGACTACCATGAGGATATGAATTCTGTTGTATTTGAAAATTGGTTTAGTGCTGTTTAAAAAAAATACCAGACGATATCATTATTATTATGGATAATGAGTAGATAGGATTGGAGAGTACTGGATCCACACTCCACCCAAAATCACGACTGCAAAATTGCTGGTTTTTACCCCCTCCACTTTTATAGTTTCAAACGCCACCACCGCGGTTTTAGAGATGGCGCTGATGTCGGCACGCAAAGTTAGTATACAGGGTGTCTCAAAATCATAAAATATATATACAGTATGATACTTGATGACGTAGAAATAAAATATGAATATACACTGTGCTCCAAAAGTAAGGATTTAGAAAGTAAGAAGGCGAATCAAAGTATTTAAATTTTGAACAAGGATGTACGGAATAAAAGATTAGATTCTTTAGACAAAATTTATTTTTTAGATATAAACACATAAAAGTAAACTTATTATAATTATAATATATAAACCCGAATTTATTGCAACGGCATTCATATGTAATTATTGATCTACAGGGATTTCAAGTAAAAAATGGATTTATGCTTAAGGAAATGGCAATTAGTGATGGTGTAAAAATGGGGCATTTCATTTTCAAACCTAATATGTCCTCCAATAAGCTCATACGTGAAAAATTACGTCAGGTGTTGTGGTTAAAAGAAAATCATCATGGTTTATATTATAACGATGGATATATACACCACTCGGAAATAAGGAAGATTTTGAATAGACTTGTTTGCTGCAACGATCGATCACATTTACGTTAAGGGTCATCAGAAAAAATGTTTTTAAAAAATTATTTACCTAATTGCGTAATAATTAATTTAGAGTGTGATGAAAATAGTATTAAGTTAGATAAGACTAATTCAACTTGTTTGTTTCATACTAAGGACTATTGTATTTGTGCATTACATATGCTAGAAAATCTTCTCAAAATAGTTTAGCATATTTAATTGTTATGTATTTATATCTAAAAAATAAATGTTCTCTAAAGAATCTAATCTTTTTATTCCTTACATCCTTGATCAAAATTTAAATCTTTGATTCGCCATCTTACTTTCTAAATTCTTACTTTCGGAGCACAGTGTATATTCATATTTTATTACTACGTCATCAAGTATCATACTGTATATGTATATTTATTTTTTGATTTTGAAACACCTGCATACCAATTTTGCGTGCCGACATCAGCGCCATCTCTAAAACCACGGTGGTGGCGTTTGAAACTATAAAAGTGGGGGGGGGGGGTAAAAACTAGCGATTTTGCAGTCGTGATTTTGGGTGGAGTGTGGATCCAGTACTCTCCAATCCTATCTACTATAACGCAGAGTTGAAAAGATTCCAAGTTCATCATGTAAAAAAAAGTACATGCAGAACTGGCTACAATTGAAAGAAATACCATTTCAACTAGAAATGTGTAGACCAGTTTTACTGGATTTGATTAAACAACATCACCATAATTTCAACCATTATGTTGTTGATGAAATGGCAACAGCAGAGAACATACACGTGTTGAGATTACCACCGTACCACTGTGAACTAAACGACATTGAATTGGTATAAGTCGAAATAAAAAAATATGTTCCTGCGAATAAAAAAAAAAAATTAAAATGCCAGAAGTCAGAGTTACTATTGACTGCATTAGGTAATTTTAACAGTGCTAAATGGAAAAAGTGTATACAACATGTAATTAAAGAGGAAGAAAAAATGAGTCTATTAAATGGCTTAATTGACAATATCGTGAAGTCATTTATCATTTCAACTGCAAGTTACAGTGATACAGATAGTAACAGAGAATAATAAATTAAACATGTGTATAATTTGAAGTTTTCCTATAATTAAAAGAGTGTCCATGTACCTAATATTTTGAAATTTTCATAGTTAAAATACTGATTAAGGAATGTATAAATATTTTTAAAGTTGTACACTAGAAAGTATATTTTACTTTTTGTGTTATTATTTAGCAACATCTTCTTCAGTTCTCTCCGTAAACATGAAAAACTGTTGAAATATTAAGTAAATCTCTTATATTATTTTTAGATATCATGCACATAACTTTACTATTCCTTGACCAAAATGCAAATATTGTTTTACTTTCTTATACGTAGTATAAGGAAGTACATATTGTGATGATGAAAATTTTCGACCTCGAGATTTTTACAGATGTCCACGTTTTGAAGTCCCCTGATACCGAAAAAGTGGTTTTTAAAAAATGTGTGTGTCTGTGTCTGTGTGTGACCACGATAGCGGTCAAACCGCTGCAGATATTAATTCCAAATTTTGCATATACGTGTATAATCTCTCTCTTGAGATCTTATTAGTTTTTCAGTAAAATCGGTAGACCGGAAGTAGTAGTTTACTTCGGTGAAAAATTCGAATTTTGCCAATATTTCGTCAATTACTAAGTTTAAACAAATTTATAAAGAATTGAAATGTACTCAAAATTAATTTTGAGACAAATCATCTTAAAAAAGTTTTTTGAAATTCCAACCGGAAGTAGGTCTTTTACTCTTATCGAAAATCAGTCTTTTGCGAATATCTCACAAGTCATGCTTTCTAGGCAGGTACATTACGAGTATTAAAGTATTTACATTATAATTTTAAATATCTTTTGTATAAAAAAAATTTCAAAATTCGGAGCGGAAGTAACACTTTTACTCTTACCGAATAGCGATTTTTTGCAGATATGTTGTAAATTATGCATTCTATATATATTTATTAAGAGTACAAAAGTATTTAGAGTTGAATTTGCAATATTTTTTGTATACATGAAATTTAAAAATTCGGACCGGAAGTGGCACTTTTACTCTTAGCGATTAGCACTTTTTTTCGAATATCTTGCAAAGTATGCATTCTATAGCGATTTATTAAGAGAATGAAAGTACTTAGAATAGGATTTTGAATAAGTTTTGCATAAAAAAATGCTTAAAATTTTATAGTTTGAAACGCTCACACGTATAAGAAAGTCGAGTGGTGGCCACACCTCATTTTTTTTATTTAAATATAAATATTCCAAAGTAATTGCAGAAATTAACTAAACATATTTGAATACATAATTCATGTAAAAATATTGGACAGGGGAATGCATATCAGTGCGTATACACATAACATAATGTACATAACCTATATCATGAATTTGTCAAAAATAAATGTCATCATATATCGCATAGTGTACATATGGCTCTATTTGGTGGTCAGTGGAATTAAAAATATATTATTATTATCATTAAGTATCTGGAGACTTTAAACGGAAACTACATACTGCACATCAATTTCATTCGTAAAAGTGTAGTAACATGTTTTACGTACCTATGTTTGTAAAGATCTTAAAACATTTTATTTATGAATGTCAAAACGACTAGATGCATTATAAATATGTATCGAGAAAATCAATAACTAAATAGGTAAAACTTCTATTTAACAGCAACTTTATATATTTCAAAATGTATGCAAAAGCATCTGAGCGGTGGTGTTTTGTTCTTATCACCTCGTAAAACCGCACGTTCAATTTTCTAAGAACATTTTAGCGAGAGCATCAGAAGCACCATCAGGAGAAGTACCGGCATCAGCAGCAAGAGCAACTCTTTAACTATATTTCGTGTGGATTATTATTTATTAAGACGTGTATTAAGTGGTCTTGTAAGCAATGGCGTTAATTTAAAACTTAGTACAATGTAAACTTAGATAACGTAAGCAGGATGCGTGAAGTTCTAACCGACTCATTTGGCCCCCGTTGGCGGTACTACATCAGCGGAAATTTCGAAAACTTTTAAAATATTTAATTATACCTAGTTTCGGTGACGATTTATTATTATTTGAATTTATGTCAGTTGCTTATTTCGAGTTTGATAAATGCGTCAACAGTAACCCTGTTGTCTGTGCTTCGTAATTTTAAATTAGTAAATCATGTATGTATCTTTATAATACCAGTAGTTGGAGCGTTTGTCAGTGATCGTGTAACTATTGAATGATTTCACCAATAGAAGTAATATTCATCGATGCTCGATGCTAAGCTTGATTCCGATAAATGACGCTGTAGTTAAGTTATTAACAAATTCTATATTTATGGACCACAATGACTTCAAATAAAAATATATATTGATTTAATGCCAATAAAGAAAATCATAAAATCTGGATGCAGGTGGCGCTGCGGTCGAGTTATTAATAAATATTATATTTATAATCCGAAATGACTTTTTATATGTACACAATATGTTCGCGTAGTCAACAAAATTATGTTTGGTATATGCTGCCGTATAACAGATGGCGCTGTATTTAATTTTTGGTGGAATTGAATTTTGACACATGCAACATAATTTCATTTTGGATTTCAACGTTAGGGACATTAACCAAATCAAACTCATCGCGCCATCTACTGGAAGGGGCAAAATAACGTCTGCCGGGCCAGCTGGTGTATGTATAAAGTGTTGTTTCAAGAGTAATCTTGATATCCAGAGTCGTTAGGAAACTTTGTCACTGTTTACATTTTTGAGCCCTTACGAACTGGCTAAGTCCGAAAAAGTCAAAGATCTAGGTTATATTGATCTAAAATTTTTCTTCCTATTCCTCAGACTACTTAATGTGAAACTAATTTCCCCATACATACAATTTTACTGCAAGTATTATATTGATGGAGTAAGCAGTTGTAGTACATTTTGGAAAAGACGAGGCTGATATTATTTCATCGTAACAAATTTTTGAGTTTGAAGAGCTATTTGAGTGTTTGTTAAACGATTTCCACAACATGTACTACCTCCTTTTTTTCCTGTTCTTCCTCTTCGTAATCTAAGCCTTCTTTTCTAGAATCTGACATTAACAATTATTATAATAAACTGTATGTATTATATGTATGTATGCCGTCTATCCTTCATAACGAGCTATATTCGAGAAAGGGGCAAGTATTTATGTTTATTTTTAACTGTTTTTAGCAAAAAATATTCCTATTTTACAGTACAACTCAATTGGGGATATAGTTGGCTCAGGGAGTTCTTAGATTTTCCATTTCCTCGAAATTAGTCTCAATATTTGCGAAATACTCATTTGTCAGCATCAGCAACGAGAGGAGCTATCTCTATTTCGACTCGTTAATCACAAAGGTCTTAAGGATAAGTGGCTTTCTCTTTCAGTACTCGAGAGATTTAAGTTTGAAATTGTTTGAAATAACGTAGTAACAATCTAGAGATAACAATTTTGTGGTGACGATATTGTACTAGTAATCTTGTGGTAACACTTTTGTAGTATCAATCTTGTGGCAACACTTTTATGGTATCAATCTAGTGGGGAATATTTGTACTGACAAACTTGTGGTAGGAGTTAGAGTTTGAAAATCAACCTCTTCCTATTATAGGAAAATTGTATTTTACTTTTATAATTTGCTCATAATCATTATATTGCAAGAAAAATATATTGAAAAACTAAAATATGTAACAATACAAGCGCCCTCTTCTAAATGCCATCGAACAGTCGCCATTCATCTTCGTGCTTGATAATTTAAAATGGTAGCAATATTATGGTAACCATCTTGTGGTAATAACCTTGTGGTAAAAATATTATTGTAAGAAGCTTATGGGTACAAATTGTGGTAACAATTTTGTAGTAATAACTCTGAGCATAAATAATCTTGTGGTAACAATATTTTAATCATAAAAATCTTTTTAAAAAATGAAAACACGATCTTGCTTTGCTCCGTATTGTTATTACAACCTGCTGATCACGGTTACAATATTTTTTTCTATTTTCACAAACGAAATCGCAATTTTGCTCTGAAGTGTTATGTTAATCAACCTGCTGAACACGGTCATCGTAACGAGGAAACTACTATCGCTTTGGTATTAATCCTGAGATAATAATTTTGAGGTAACAACCTACTGATAGCAACCTTGTGATAAAAATTTTGTGGTAAAAATATTATAGTAAAAATCTTATGGGGGTACAATATTGTGATAACAACCTTGTGGTAATAACTTTGAGTATAAGTAATCTTGTGGTAACGATATTTTTTTGATTTTAAAAGTCTTTTTAAAAAATGAAACCTCTATGGTAATAACAATTTTCTGGTAACAACCTAGTAGTAACAACCTCGTGATAATAACTTTGTGGTAAAAATACTATGGTAGGAATCTTTTGAGCACAATATAGAAAAATTTTGTGGTATTAATTTTGAGGTAACAATTTTGTGGTAACAATAGGAAATCGCGATTTTGCTCTGATGAGTTATGTTATTCAACTTGCTGAACACGATCATCGTAACGAGGAAACCACTACCGCTTAGGTAACAATCCTGAGATTATACTTTTGAGGTAACGACCTACTGATAGCAACCTTGTGGTAATAACTTTGAGTATAAGTAATCTTGTGGTAACGATATTTTTTTAATTTTAAAAGTCTTTTTAAAAATGAAATCCCGTCTTTGCTCTGTTGCGCATTGTTATTGTAACCTGCTGATCACGGTCATCCTAACAAGAAACCACTACCTCTATGGTAATAACAATTTTATGATAACAACCTAGTAGTAACAACCTCGTGATAATAACTTTGTGGTAAAAATACTATGGTAGGAATCTTGTGAGCACAATATAGAAAAAATTTGTGGTAATAATTTTGAGGTAACAATCTTGTGGTAACAATAGGAAATCGCGATTTTGCTCTGATGAGTTATGTTATTCAACTTGCTGAACACGGTCATCGTAACGAGGAAACCACTACCGCTTTGGTAACAATCCTGAGATTATAATTTTGTGGTAACAACCTACTGATATCAACCTTGCGATAACAATTTTGTGGTAAAAATATTATGTCAGCACACAATATTGCGGTAACAATCTTATGGTAACAATATTTTTCTATTTTTAAAAATTAATTCGCAATTTTGTTCTGAGTGAAACACTCTGTTCGTAAAATTAAGGCTCTCTATCAGTACCGAAAATGTATACGCGAAAGCACCAATTCTTTTCGCGTAAATCATCTTCAATATTCAATTCTACAGGGAGATCCATATTTCTACAGCATTACAAAGTTGTTTTCTAAGTCTGACTAAATTAATTATTTCTAAATTTTGATCCAAACACTTTTTTATGGTTAAATAATTGAAAAACTATAAACACGTTTTTCTTCCAGACTATAACATTTGATATTCGTCAGACTTACACCAAAATGACGAGCATGCTGCGAAGCTGGGGGCACAACATTTATTATTTTAATAGATGTTTTAATAAAAGTGTAATTCTCTGTGTTAAAAAAAAAATAATGCAACCAACATAACTAAAGATAAAAAGAAAATCATATTTATATGAACCAAATCGAAAATGTTGCTATTTTTTTATTTATACTTTTAAGGAGTGCCATTGCGAAGTTATTGTAAGAAATAAACAATTTTGGGAAGATCAAATGGTCAGTAAATTGTAAAAGTTTTATTTTCCTGCATATTTATCTGAATTATTAGATTCAAGAAACAATAGAAACATGGCTTTAAGAGACATTAAATGTAAAGATTTATAACTGATGGCCATTTATAATAATCAGAGGTGAATATGCAATTTTATTTTGTCGTCAATGATAAATTGTATCCGTATAAAATGCAGAATAATGCACCTCTTCCTTGTTTATTTTATTTGTAATTAATGAAAAGTATAATTTTTCTATTAAAATTGTAGATATAGTGTGATTTTAGCTAAATTTTTTTTTTATTGTGTATTTTATTAAAACTGTATTGAATAAAGAAAATACAGGTTGATATGTCTTGTAGTTTTTACTCGCTCTTCCTGTCTATAAACAAATTTTATCTAAGTACATTTTAGCATTAACTAAATTATTAAACACAGGTTTCAGAGCGACCCTCTTGTCCAGTAATACCCGTAGTTTTATGGGCCAAGTAAAATCCCAGCGGTTGTTACACTAAGCTATTAATTTTACTTGAATGCGTTTTGTATGGTTGGTTGTGTAGTTACGAAAAGATATTTGAGTTGACTGATGGACACCCTTAACTTCAACCATAATAGGATAAAATTGCCTAACGCAAAAGTTGGGTTTATAGTATATAGCGATTTCATAGTAACGTATTTGTGGTGTATTTTTGAAAATAATTTCGTTAGTTTATGGCCTTGTGTTATGCTTTTTGATCGGCAAGAAGATCTCACTATTTCTTTCCATTCTGATCAAAAATTATTGGGTTGTGGTAACAATTGAATTTTCCTTCAAAGTATAAAAAAAATTATATGTTGCCCCATTAAAAATTGTGCCACCTTATTATATATTTGAAGAATGTGAATTGTAAATGTTCTTTTAATAAGCAAGCAAATTTAGTATCATGAACCCAGTAGCCCCAAAGCTATATGGGCTACCTAAAATTCACAAAGAAGAAATACCTTTACGCCCGGTGGTTAGTTATGTCTAAGCTCCGTCTTATAATATTTGTAAATTGGTTAATGAAATTTTACCCGAACTAATTGAATTTAAACCTAAATATACCGTTAAAAATAGCCTAGACTTAATAAATAAACTTCAAAATACTAATGTAAGTCACGTTACTAAACTTGTTTCATTTGATGTAATAAGTTTATTTACTTCCATTCCCATCCCGGAAGTAAAAGATATTTTATATTCTAGAATTAAGAAACATTGCCCGGATAAATCTTTAGAAATAGAGGAAATGCTGAATTTATGTTTGGATCAAAATTATTTCCAGTTTGGTGACAACTTTTATAAACAGAACAATGGCCTTCCGATGGGCTCCCCCTTGTCACCATTACTAGCAGACATTTTCATGGACCATTTCGAATTTAACTTGTTTGATAAATACAGGACAAATACGTCACCGGTATCAGCATGGTTTAGATATGTGGATGATATTCTCTGTTTGTGGTCAGGTTCAGATAGACAGCTAGATAACTTTTTAATACAACTAAATAAAATTAATTAAACATTCAATTCACTATAGAGAAAGAAGCACCTGATCGATCTTTAAATTTCCTTGATTTAAAAATCCAGATTAGTAACAACAAGTTAGATTACAGTATTTTTAGAAAAACCACCTTTTGCAATACGTTGATACCAAATACCTCCAATCATCCCACAAACGTCAAGCATGCTGCGTTTAATTTAATGATTTATAGACTATTGAAAGTACCGATGAACAAATTTAACTTTACTAAAGAATTAAAAACTATTAAAATAATTGCACAAAATAATGGTTATCTCATCTCTAATAGATAAACTAGTCAGTAGAATGAATAAATCAATTACATTAAAATCAGCATTTCCCCCGTCCCAGGGCTTGACATTAAAACAATGGGTTAAAATTCCATATTTAGGTAGTATAAGTATGAAAATTAGTAATGTTTTAAAGAAACTGGATTTCAAAATAGCCTTCTATAATAATAACACTTTAAAAAGTCAATTAACTAATAATAAAACAGCGAATCCTAAACTAAACAAATCAGGAATTTATAGAATTAATTGTAGTGATTGCAGTAAATTTTATTGTATAGGTCAAACGGGGCGAAATTTCAAATTAAGATTCTCAGAACATATGCGAGCCGTTAAATTAAATTATGAAAATTCAAGTGTAGCTAACCATGTTTTAGACACGGGACATCAATTTTCAATAGACAATTTAGAAGTACTGTATAGTTTAAATAAAAGTAAGAAAATGAATGTTCTAGAAGGTTATTTTATAAAAGAAAGTTTACTTTTACAACCAGGCAATGTTATTAATGAACAAACCGAACTCATAAATTCACCGCTAATAAACCCTAGCATTGTAAAAACGGTCTTTCCAGATAAGTCATGACCTTTTCATAATTTTCTATTTTTGTATATTTTTTCTATTTACATTTTTGTTTGAAGTAGGTACATAGTTACAATATATTAAATTTTACTTTAGTTTCTCGAGAACTCTTGACGATGCCGCAAGGCGAAATGTACATCGAGTATTTAATTATATTTATTTGTGAAACAATACCAAGTGTGTTATTTGTTATTACTTGCTTATATTTCGACATGTTTCACCAAGAGATTTCCATCACTTCATTTAATTATTTGTTCTTTTAATCATATTACTAAGAGAGAATTTACTAATTTAAATAATAATAGTGTATGTAATATTCCTTTTTTGGAAGTAATTTAATAATGGTTTTGTATTTAATTTTCTTTATTTAATAAATGGGCAATGCTGCATAAGTGAGTGTAATGTTACCTAAACCTATATAATTAAAAAAAAATAAATTAAAATAAAAGCATAAGATAAACAAAACTTGAAATTCTCAGTCTTTGAATCTAAAAAAGATCCATTTTTGATGCGTTATAGACATCCATTTATTATTTTTTTTAATTGCAGTTATTAAATTGATGAACTCCTTGTAAGTGCAGAATTAACTTCGACATTCCTTACATTCGTTCGATTAACGTAATAATTTAATCGCCAATCGGCGGAATTAGCACTTAAATTAAATTAAAATTACTTATTAAAGTGCTCCAATCTTTATTAGGATATCGACCGGTATATAAGTGCTTATATCACAGATTCGGTATTGTTCAATTTTTTTTCATCCATCCATAATCAATTAGAGAGTGGCCCAGAAAGAAGAGAAATATTCTCCACAACATTGCCCGCCGGAAGGAATATAATTATTTTCCGACAATTCTCACTCGCCCCACGACTTCCTCTCCCGCGCACCGCCTCATCCTGAAATCCATTATGTCGATATTAAAAAATGAATCCGTTCAATTCAATTGCGACCGGCTAATTTTATGCTAGACGTGTTTCCGATCACGGATTGGAGAGAAGGCACGAATGAACGCCCGAAAAGAAAAGGAAAATATAAAAGAGAAGGAATCCGAATGGGATCGCAGAGGCGGATTGAAGAATTTATGTGCCTCGAGCATGATTTTTTTTTCAATTATAATAAAATTCGGAATAGTTGGCTATAATGTCTTGTTAGTTTTCTAATTTAAAGATTTTTGAAATATAATTCAAATTTCATGCATGTGATTTATGAACATTTAATAAATGATCGAAATCTTTTGTAGTCGGTAAAGACATGAAAAGCTTTTTTAACTCTAATTTAGATCAAATGACACCGTTTACATATAAAGCTGCTCTATTTTGTCAAATAACTCTACTGTAATAACACAAAATCCGGCAACAGAATTGAATGGTTTTGAAAAGGTTGGTGTTGAAATACTGTTTATTTGACAAACGTCAGTATGTAACGGACTTTTGTCCGCCACTGTATAAATTGTCGAATAAAACTGTATTAATGATTTTTATGTGATTTTGGCATTAATGGGTTCGATAATTTAATACAAACATTCTAAAATATGTTTAATTTATCTAAAGTCAATTAGTAAAGAGAAATATTGTATTTTTGTTAATTTTCTAAATGCATTTTTGCACGTGATAATATCAGAGTTATCCTGGCAGTCTAGGAGAATTCTCACCAAACTCTCTGGCAGTCTAAATAGTACCTAGTACCTATCCCTTAGTCTTTCTGGCAGTCTAGAAAAGCGATCTGTAAGTTGTTTTGTTACCAGGCAGATCGAGATAAGAAAACAATTGCGTCATGTAAGTCCCAAGTAAATCTTTATATGGTTATTCCGTTCATTTTAAATAATCACGTCAGATAGATTTTATTAATTTCAAATGTACCAAAGTAAATTTTAGGTTCACGTAGGATTTCAAAGAAATATATTATTCTCGTCGAATATCTCTTCAATAATATGAACATAAGCACCAGATGATGCATTAACGTTTTTGCTAGACATGTCTAAAAATATCACCTTTCTCGAAGTAAATATCATTGTATATAATATCTTAATTCACAAAATATTTATGACCGTATATTTTAATATTCCATGTTTGAATATTCCTTTAAATGTTTGTTGACATACTGCGAATATTTTTTTTCATTAAATGTAAAGTTATTTTTCAATATATGAATTACTGTTGCTTTTGTATATAATAAATACTTAATGATCTTCTTGTAAATATATGTACTAAATTTGTGTAATTTAATTTCTGTTTTATATGTAAATAAAAGATTGACATAGTAAGATTTCTTATACTCTTAATGCTAGAAGGTAATATAAAATAAATATTGAAGTAATAAACATGCTAATACATACCGAACCAGAGTTTTCTTCTCCGTAAACCGAACACCTATATTATTAATTGCTAATTACTCCGTCAAGAAAATAGCACCTTCGTACCTAAATCAAGTATTTACAAAGTTTCGTTTTTGCAAAAGTATTATGTGGAAATATTTTGCAGAAATATGTTAAAATAGGTACGTATGCGTATAGAGTCCTTCCTTTTTGCATTACTTCACAAAAAAGTAGTACCGATATAATTTATATTAATAAAATTATTGACATTTTGCTCGTTATAAAAAATATTGTACAAAGTTTGTGCGTGAAACATTTCGCGCACTAAAGTGTTGTTCACATCCACTTAACGTAACTTAACTTAACATAAATTAAGGTAGTAACAAAATTAACAAAAGTTAAAACACATGGTTTCTTATGTATCTGTTCACAATGAAAATTATTGCACTTATCGTAAATTAACATTGTACTAAGTAGGCCGAACTTCAACTTAAGGGACTTCCTTAATTTACGTTTACTAATTCCACCAATCAGCAACCACCAGAAACGACATAGCTGTATATGCGCACTTTTTTTAATTTCTAATCTGTCAATTGACATTTGACATTTTCTGTACAATTTGTCACATTATATTCTGATATAGGTACGTTGTTGTTATTTATTATTATGAACGACGGGCTTTTGATTGATCTTGTGCATAGTTATCCCCATTTGTATGATAACAAGCAGGCGGATTTTAAAGACGCAATGAAAAAAACAACTCGTGGGTTGAAATCGCCAGACTTGTAAAATGTTCAAGTAAGTTAAAAACTTAATACGATTATTCAGTTGAAAATGTAATTGCTCGAATTTCATAGAAGAAGACGTAATGGCCCGCTGGAAATTTCTAAGAGAGAAATATATTAGATGTGGGAAAAAGCTACCGAGTGGCAGCGAAGCTGAAAGCCAAAATTTAGAGTGGGAATATTACAGTGCCCTTAAATGGCTTGACAACTACATCGCTAAAAGAAAGTAAGTATATACTGCTACACGATTTGTTTTTATTTATACTCACCTACTTGAATTGTTTAAAGGACCAAGTCTTGCTGGCAAAGTTTGCAAACCTCTGACAAAACGCAGGAATTGTCAGAAACATTGGAGGGCCAAGATGATAGCAGTAGTACTACAGAGCATATTTTGGACCTCTTTGAATCTGAGACACCATTCAGTGACATGCCCGTGGAGAAGAGTGAAAGTCCACTGCTATCGCCAGTTGCAAGCACCTCTAGGTCCCCTACTTTAAATTTGACAACACCATCAAAACGAAAGAGGGAGACAAATAAGTTAGTAACGGAAAGTCTTCAGGATATTGGTGCTAAAATGAAAAATGTTGTTAATAACTTGGCAAAGAAAAAGTCTGACGATCAAGATGAATTGTTTGGTAAACAAGTAACGCGTTTTTTAAAGGATTGTACTAACAAAGAAAGGAAGAAAATGTTTTTGAAAACTGTTTTTGATTTGATGTTGGAAGATATTTAGAAATTAAGGCTTATTTCAATAATGTTTATTTTATTAGTAGTACATAAAAGTTGTTTTAATAATTTTTATTTCAATAAATTTTTTGTCGTTTTGTACCACGTGTAATATATGTTTCTTGCCATGGAACAGCGCCCTCTGTTACAAAGTATTTTGCAAGATGGTTGCGAGTTTCAAAGAATTTCTTTGAGGCGTTATTGCTGCTCAATCATACACGTTTTGCCGCCAATCACCTAAATGTAGACGACCTAGAAAAAAATTATGTTTATTTTTTAATTAGATAATAATAATAATTTACCATCAACCTCTTGGTCAACATATTGTGTGGGACAATATACAGCAGGTTGTTTTGACTTTGCTTCAGAAAGCATTAGATAATTGTGTAGGCAAACAGCTGCTTGAATGTATCTCTCTGATTGGCACTCAAATTGCGCATTCACTTGCGCACTTAACGTAAATTAAGGCAATGTGAACGACTTCATAAATTATGTGTTAATTTTATGTTACGTTAAGTAAGGTTTAAGTTAAGTTAAGTGGATGTGAACAACGCTTTAGTTCGTAATTAACTAAAACTTAGTGGAAACGTGAGTAATTGGTACGTACATGAAATGCTTAAATTAATAAGGTATGTAATCTATTTTAGGTTAGGTATGATACTAATCCCTTTAATCAATATTTTTTAACTCTATGCTCGTATAAAAAATATTGTACAAACCACTTGCGTGAAGACATCTTCCACGCATTCACGCAATTAAAAGCACTCGCTTCCTTCGGTCGCTTGTGCTTTCAAAATGCGCTCATGAAGGAACATAGCCCTCCCGCACTTGGTTCATAAATAACTATTTCGCACATTGTATTTGTTTTTATATATGGTTTCCTTTTTTGTGTTATTAACCTTACACCGATTAATCAAATTTTGATGTTGTGTTCGATGCCAATGCAAATGAATAAAATAAATCTATGTTTATAATTTCATGGTGAAATAAGTTTATTCCTTCATTTTTCCGTTAATATGAACACATTTGTACAGAATTGCAAGGAGCGACACGTAAGAGGTTTATTAGAAAGGAAATCATTACTCCGTTCGAAGATATATAGATGAGAGTTTCTGATTTCGGAAGAAACCATACGAAACAAAAAGAAAAAAGACCACACATAAGGACTGGTTCACTTCATGAGAGATCTCTCGGATCGGCTTATAATAAAGCAATAAGTCTGGAAGTTAGACCGATCAAAAGGCGGATAAAAACGGGGTCCGGTTCCTTTTCTCGTACACGAGGAACAAATAAGTCCAGACCTCCTTTACTCCCCGTTTTAATTATCGCCCGGTTCGTTTCGATTTTCGCACCAGCCTTTTGTTCGAAGCACGGGCGAAGTACTAACCTCCTCGGACGCCGCCGTCTCTAAACCGCAAACGTTGTAGGGCCGTTCGACTGAGGTAGTTAGGTGAGGTGGTAGCGTGAAAATTAACGCTTGGAAAAGTGCGCAATCGAATTGATCGGTCTCTCTGCACGACATCAATTCACCGATCCCATTCAATCTCTTTGAATACTTGTTATGTGAGAGATTTTGCGAATGATCAAAGGGAAAAATAAGAAAAAAGAGGCATCGATTTATTGACAGACACAGATACCTACATACAGGTAGATATAAAGGGTCAAGTAGGTTATGGTCAAAGAAATGTGCGCTCTAAGTTAAGTATAAATTTAAAATGTCTAATAATAATATTAATATTAATAGTTTATTTCCAAAAAAAAAAATAGGTACCATGTAATGAGCTGAATTACACAATATAATAAAAAATAAATGAATAAGAGATAGAAAAAAGAAATACATTTTTTCTAGTGCAACTGTATTAAATTCAAACCCAAATTTATTAATTATTGTAAAAAAAAACATTTACAATAAAATTGTCAAAATATATACAAAAATATAAAATAAAACACAATAATAAAATAGACAAATGAAAGTTAAATCACATACTTAAAAATTCGTCGATACTATTAGAAGTACTTTGTCAAAAGGAACTGCTTTAACGATTTCCAAAAGCTAAATAAAGTATTAATATTTTTTTTGTATTACAAGGGCAGAAAGCGTCTATAGCTCACCACAGACCACTTTAACTAGAAGATAGTACTTATAACTAGATAATAAAATGTTTAGACAATGTTTAGCGCCACCTTACAACTACAGGCGGTACTAGAATGGATCAAACCAATTAATCGGGAAATTTGAATGTCATATATTTCTATTCCATTTTGTATTCACCTTAATACTTTCTATTCTTCACGTTAAATATTCCGAGATAAAATAGTAGATGTAGTATCGTAATGAATAAGAGTGTCTTAATAGTCATCAAATGCGAGTTGCATACACTATTTTTCTACGACCCCAGAATGAAACATATCTATTGAACATTCCACTTCATAAATTGAGCGTAAAATTTTCCGTACGTTTTTGCGAATTTAGCTGGTAATAAATTGTTCGTGGCTACTAAGGCTTGTTCCATAAATTCTGGTGGAGTCAAATTTTACATTTCACTGTCATTATCCCTCATTTTCCGTACGTTTTTGCGAATTTAGCTGGTAATAAATTGTTCGTGGCTACTAAGGCTTGTTCCATAAATTCTGGTGGAGTCAAATTTTACATTTCACTGTCATTATCCCTCATTTTTACTGTTTATATTTTCAAAGAAGCACAAATTTTAACTACTTACTAGTAAATTGCACAGAACTGTCAGATTTAATTAATTTTTATATCTGTCAGATATGAAATGGCCATATTGAATACTGATGAATACTGGAATGTCGCATTCCTATTGGATATAAACTTGTATCTTAATGAAAAATCTGTATTCCTATTGGGTGTATAAACTTGTATCTTAAGAAAAATCTGTATCTTAATGGACATCATTAAAGTACAGGTTCAGCATATCTAATAATACAATGAAAGTATGAGAGTAGAAAAAATAAAAGGTGTTACACATCTTGCTATATTTTAAGAATAAAAACTATTTAAGTAAGTAAAGTCGTCAGATTTAAATAATTTTGTGCGTATTATACAGGCTGTCCAGAAACTCTCCTGACAAACGAAGACCGAAGATTCCTCAGATAATTTTAAGACAATTTAACCCAATTCACCCTAGTCCGAAAATGCTTCCTAAGGGAGCTAGAGCTCTTTGAAGATGGCGCCTTGTAATTAGTTTTTTTTAATACCTCCCGAACGCTTCTATTTAGAAAAACAAAAACTGGTATGCTTATTTATCCTCCAGAGATGAATCGATTCCATCAATTGCGAATTTCTAGTACCGATCATAAGCGTCCGTTTTGCGTAGGTAAACGGTTATTTTAACGCATAACTTTTTTGTCTTTAACTTTTAAGCATTTGTGACACTAGATTATTAAATTTTCAGGTATTCTAGTACTAAAAGGTACTCTTACTTTAAGTCGGTAGGATACACCGTTTTCTAGAAAAATCGATTTGAAAATTTTTCGTTTTTTCGTCATTTCATCTTTCGTCATTTCAACTTCGCGAACTGAGAACAATTTGACAATTAAAAACATAGGTTTTATTTCTGTTGGCAGTTCAGAGCGAACTAGTGCAAAAAATAATAAATTGAATTTTAATGACGAAAAAACGAAAACTTTTCAAATCGATTTTTCTAGAAAACGGTGTATCCTACTGACTTAAAGTAAGAGTACCTTTTAGTACTAGAATACCTGAAAATTTAATAATCTAGTGTCAAAAATGCTTAAAAGTTAAAGACAAAAAAGGTATGCGTTAAAATAACCGTTTACCTACCCAAAACGGACGCCTATGACCTTAGCAAGCCTTTTCGGACTAGGGTGAATTGGGTTAAATTGTCTTAAAATTATCTGAGGAATCTCCGGTCTTCGTTTGTCAGGAGAGTTTCTGGACACCCTGTATATAAAAACTAAATTATAAATTAGAAATTTGTCTTTTTAGCAGTGCTTTATTTTTATAAGAAAACTTATTTCCATTTTAAAATATTAAGAAGAAGGCATTGTAAATTATTCTTACACTTGAACTTATTCATTCATCTTACTGTTATGCCGGTAACTTCCTATAATTTTCAGACATATTTCTTTGCCAGTCTCAAAATTAGTTGATGTATATAGAACATCCTGAATATATCCCAAGAAATTTGTTGATGGTAGTTCATTAACTTTGCTTTCAAAAAACGAGTTGATGTGGGGCAAGGAATTGCATGTAATCCCTTTTCATTTTTGTCAAATTTGTAACATAACTTTCACCGGCATAATTCATTGGAGATTTAAGAAAACGTATCAATAATTAAACGAATTACTGGAATTATGACAGAAAATACATAGGTATAATTATAAGAAATAAACGTACTGGATATTAGTAATATACTGTTACAACTCTTTTAATAAACGCGTATCAGGAAAATGACTTAGCAAGTGCCATTTCGTAAAGAATAATATATTCTTCAACGAGCGTATAATATAAGCTATTATTCACGAGGACGAAAATTCGTGAATAATAGCTACTATGCGCGAGTAGAAGACTATACTTTCTTCACGACTATACGAAAAAAAAAATAAATTCTAGAAGAGATTTTCAAAGTGATATGTCAGCAACCAATATTTGACGTTTCATAATCTAAGGACTTTTTTAACGGTTACTATGCGACCGCGCTTAATGTTTGCAAGAAATCTGATTTGATGATCTGCCCGTGGATTCCGTAAATACGAGGGACGTGATTGGTCGAGAGGTTGTGGATTCAAGTTTGGAATCCACTGGGTGTAGAATTGATATCATTTTTCAATTTAACATTCAACAGGAACGCATGCATTATTCAATAGCCGAGGAGAAAAACCTTATTTTGATTAAATAAAATTTCTACACAATTTCTGTGTAATGTTCAGACGAACCTATCGCACGTCTAGCTGTGAAATTTGGCGAACAGGTATTCGGAACGGTGTGATTTTAGCTGTCACATTAATAGCTGTCATCTCGACTGCGTAATTTAATAGTTTTTTAATTAATATTTTATTTAATATGCGGGTTGAGCTATTTGAAGTTGTTGTAGTCACACTAGACGTGGTTTTTAATTATATAAGCAATTATTGAGTAGTATTCTTAAATTCAATCCAAAGAACTTAAGATGTTTAAACTCTTTTCTTGCAAGTGTTTGTATTTTGCAAATAGACGCATTTAATTAATATATTGGATATTGGTACTGTCCTGATTCATTACTTTTAAGAAAGCCTATCAGAAAAATGATTTTTTCTACGAGCGGATGGAAAATTGAATTTTCCACACACATTTTAGTGTGGAAAATTAATTTTCCCGCACCGTGCGGAAGTAATTTTCTGCACCGTGTGGAAATAATTTCCCCCCTCAATATGTCAAATTAATAATAAGCCGGTATATTATGGTGGTTGCGAAATGCTCTAGTTACCATGTGTAACTAACCAGTTATTTACTTTCATTTTTGTTTGTTTATTGTCAGAAAACTGTCAGTGCATTTCTAAAATATTTTGCTCGTGAATAAGTGAATCCTCATTAAAATGAATATTTGTCTCGAGGGAATCGATGAGAATACAAGCGAGGGAGTTCCCGATGAAATTTTTCTAGCAGCAGAAAATGTGAAAAGGAACTTGTTGCCAGAAAAATCAAAGAGAAGATAAGAAAAAGAATACGAGATCTTTTGCAAATGGAGCTTGAGGAAAAGCATTACAAGTTTTGATAAAGAAGATATTTATTTAGTGTATTTTTCTGAATTATCTGCCTCCTGTCAACCGTCCACACTCTAGACAAAATATTCAATGCTGAAAACCATGCTCAAGCTCAAGAGGAATATCGACATAAGCAGATATTTCAAGGTAATTGCTTTTCTCAAGAAAAAGATAGTTGGTTTTAGACCAAAAAAATCAAGAATTTTAAGTCCATATGACGTAGAGAAGTTTTTATCCAATGCTCCAGATAACATCTATCTTCTCCATAAAGTGACGACAATTTTCGGAATAGCTGGGGCGTGCAGGCGGGATTTAACAAATTTATTAATTGAAAACGTGAAAGAGGAAAGCTCCATGATTTTAGTTAAAATACTCGACAATAAAACGCACACAAGTAGAAGTTTTGTAATTACTGGGGAGAGGAACTTAAAGTGTGTCAGAAAATATACATTGCTTAGACCGAAACATACTTCTCACAAGAGATTTTTTGTCCAGCATCACAACGGAGAATGCAGTATCCAGTGTGTTGGTATAAACAAATTTGGGAAAATACCGTCGGATGTAGCCGCATATTTAAGACTTCCGGATCCAGAAGCCTACACTGGACACTGCTATAGGCGCTCTTCTACCACGGCCCTTGCAGGTACTGGAGTAGGAAACTTAAAAACTTAAACTCTTAAACGTCATGGCGGGTGGCAGTCAACAAAAGTCGCCGAAGGATATCTGGATGAATGCCTGGAAAATAAAAAGTGTATTGCAAGCAAGATCAGACCGCAATCAGCCACTACCAGCAGCTCTATCGCCTCCACTGACATACAGCCAGGCCCAAGTACTCAGCACAACTTTGAACAGGAATTCGAAAATGAACTACACTCGACTAACATTATTATCCCAGAACAGCAAAGAGCAACAAATCCAAAATTGCAGCCATTCAACAAGCAACTAACACCTGCTATAAATTTAAGTAATGCAAATAATTGTACTTTTACAATAAATTATAATATAAATAAGTAGGTATTAGATTTTGACATGTAACTATTATTGTTAATAATATTTTACCTTATGTTTACTTTATCAATAATCTAATAAAATATGTTTCTAAATAAAATATAAGCACGTATACACAGTTAAGAACATCTCAACTTTTGATTAGTTCTGTTGACTTTTTTCACGCTCGTAGAAAAACTATTGTACCTAACACTTGCGGAAAATGTTTTTTCCGCACTCGGCTGCTTTACCGAACTCCGGTGAACGGCAGACTCGTGCGGAAAAATTCATTTTCCGCACTTGTTAGGTAAATAGCTATCTTGTACTCACCGCCTGTAAAGTGACATTTGGCGCATGTGTAGCTCGACTGAGAAATACGTTTTCCCAGTTGAGGCGACTGTAAAAATTGTAAAAAGCACTGGCTCTCTGAGACAATAAAAAAAAATCTAACTTGATAGCAATAAAATTTAGTCTATAAAATACTACTTCCCTCGACTATTCTTCACTAAAAGTTGGGGAAATATGACTAATAATTAAAAATTCTTTCAATAAATTTGTGGCGCCATCTATTTGACGTCACCTTAAGCGACATTCAAGCGCCATCTATTTGACCACATCGACATTCATATTGGCAGTTCGTAATAAATTGTAATTAAACCAAAAAACGCAATAAATGTACTATAAATTTATAAATATAAGAATAAATATCTCATGTTTGCCATGTGTAAGAATACAATAACTTAATTTTAGGGAAAGGTGAGTAATAGTTACGTACATGAAATTCTTAATTTAATTAGGTAATCTATTTTAGGTTAGGTATGATTCTAATCAATAATACTTTTTTAATATAATGTTCGTACAAAAAATATTGTACAAACCACTTGCGCGAAGACATCTTCCACGCATTCGTGCAATTAAAGGCACTCGCTTCCTCCGGTCGCTCGTGCTTTCAAAGTGCGCTCATACGGGGAAATAGTCTTCCCGCATTTGGCTCGTAAATAACTATAGTAAGTGTCATTCCATAAAGAAAATCCTTATTTTGATCGACTAAAATTTCTACACAGTTTGTGCGCGTGTGTTCGATGTCCAGACGAATCTATCGCACTTACAGCTGTGAAATTTGGCACACAGGTAGTCGTAATGGTGAATTAGTGCACCTCCAAGACCGAATTTTAAAATTTATCAAGAATTTTTTTTTAATTTAATGTTTTATGTTACTTTGGGGGGGGGCGGCGAGTTCGTTCCCAAATCTACAGGTAACAAGGTGGTATGGACCGAATTCGTTCCCGGGTCATAGCCGTATTCGTTCCCAAAGCTAAGAGGATTAAGGAATAAGGACGAGAATTTTGTTACTCCATTAGAAATAAACACAAGTATCTATGGGAAATGTTGACAAACATATTGCTGTGACTCTTACAAATTGATATACAAATGAAATAAATTTAATTTATTCAATTAATGTGTAATTGAGAGTCAAGCACGCATCCTAGTGCTAGGCCTTATGCTTAGTCTAGGACTAAGATACAATGAATTTTCTGCTGAAAAGTAGGTTAAGCAAAACTTTTACATACAACTAGCTCAGTTTAAAATAAATAATTCTCTCAGGGGCAGAAAATATGAGTTGATTCTCCAATCGATTCTCATGCTCTTTAATTATCTCCAGGTCAGGTAAAGAAAATAAAATGCAAAATAAATCTTAACATCTAATTTATTAAAATAAATTTAAACGAATTCAAAATTTTAAATTATACAAATATATATATATATTTACATACAAAGTATCAATATCTCAAACATCATTCAGATCTATACATCATAATTAATAAAAAACATTATAAGAAATAAAGTAAATGAAGTCATAACGTCGTGAAAAACTTATGTCTTAAAAAAAAAAGTGAACGTGATTATTATGAATTATATTTGCCATAGATACATGTAAACAATCAACATCTTTAAATAAAATAAAATAAATTACACATGATGAATTGTACTGGAATATAAATAACCAAAGATTTACGCGATTTACTATTTGCGAACAAAATATAAACATTAAGGATATGGCTTTGCCCTAATTAGTCCTGTCCGGCGCCTTTTCTCGCTCCCAACACAGTACCATCAGATAGCAAATTCACACAGATGGGTACCCCAAAGTTCCACCCTACGAGTATGTCTTTTCGACTCGTCGGACACAACCCGAACATACACCACAATGTGCTCACTCCTTAAGGTATATATATATATAAATTTTATATAAATAAAATGAAATAAAATAATGTCTTTGCGTATTCAATAAATTAACTCAGCCCTGATTAGTTCTGCCTGGTGCCTTTTCTCGCTCCCAAACGCAGTACCACCAAGACCAATTCGTGTCTTTCAAATTCACCAGGACTCCATGCTATGAATTAAATAACGACTTAATTCATTTCACACATTCCTGATGTATTATTCAACACGTTAACATTGAACGCACAAGTACAACAAAATATACTTGATATACATACAAGAAAAATATATACATTAAAAATAAACTTTACCTTCTTGTGAAATTCCAATACAAAACACCACCACAAACAAAAAAATTTTGTACACCACTATACACACATTTATAACAAATATTATCTAATCACCTTAACTCTTCGTACATAATCTCAAACTCATCCATGACAAAAATCCAAAGAAAACTTGTTCACTTATATATATCCTATATACACATAAAACAGAATTATTAATTTCAAATCCTTTTGTATGATAAATAAAGTTGAAAAGAAAAAGTAAATTATACAAAAATAAAATGATTATGCTATCCAAAGTAGTCATTACAATCACTAGAATGTTTTGTCATAATGTATGGCATAGTACCCCTACATGCAAAACAAAACACTCTAGAAAAAGAAAATAGAAACGAAATTAAATAAATTCAAAATCCGAATTCATAAATAAAATTATTTCATACATAAATAATTATTCAAAAATAATTACAAATCTCAATGTAAAACACGTTGCATGTTATTACAGAAAATATCACAAGTGTTGAATCTTGTTAAAAATTTTTATAAGTGTCGAAAAATCTCAAAAATATTCTAAGTTCGGATTTAAGAATAATCCTTTTTTAAAAAGAGGAGGGAGTGGTTTATCACATACTTTCAAACTATTCAAAGAGAGCGGTTTGCACCAGCTGTCCCGGAAATTTTGTCCGTCAGCCCTTTTATGCCTAAATTTCTTTATAAAAACGTACGGTAACTCTCGGCATATACCGATACCACCTCCAAAACTGCATATCGACGGTGCTGCTCTTATCGGTCACTTGGGAAAACAGCGCATTAACAATCCTTGAAAAAGGTAAACAAACATGTGAATATAAATTTGTCTACACGTTTATGACTCATCCATGCATCTGGCGAACAATATTGTTTTCGCCGGCCATACAGTCGCAGTATTCTTCATGCGGGAAACACTTTCTCGTTATTGAAAACGTAACATTCAATGCGTAACATAATATTATGACTTTATAAAAATTTTACTAAGATTCTTTTATTGTTTTACTTAAATAAAAAATAAAATTTTGGCAAATTATTAACATAGTGAATATTTATATACACATCATTATGATAAAAATAAATAAAATAAAAATTAATTTAAATAAAATCTTGAAGTGATCTTGATTATACTTATTTATAATTTAAAACCCAACTCAAGATCACTGCAATATGTGTATTCAAATACTATATACATACATAATATACACAATATAGTTATTAAAAATATTATATCACATCCAAATATTCATCAATTTATTACTGTAATAATCAAACTATCAAACATAAATATAATAAATTGATGAATATTTGGATGTGGTGTGTAGAAACATGAATTGTATTTAGCATGAAAAGATTCGCACGTATTTGTGGTTTTTTCGGTGGAAGACGACATTTCTGCTCAAATATTAGGTGGGAAAATAGCATCTTCAGCAATATATGTATCAAATAAATAATCCAACAGTTTTATTACATTTACGTTGTCTGGTCGCAACGACATGAAATTTTCAACTCTTCAACATCCTTGGGGTTTAATAAGGGAAGACCAAATAGGTAGATTAAAAAATTTGATATTCTGAGCCTTTATTCCGAAATTCATTAGAGACCTAATTCTTGAATTTTGCGCCACCTATCAATAATTAGAAAATATAATTATTAAAATTAATTATTTTAAAAAACACAAAAATTACTTACCAAGACTGACCTAAATGAAAACGGCACCCTTTAATGTCAGTTGTAGGAAAAACTGTAGAAATAGCTTTATGAATCGCTATTTCAAAATCTACGGTAGATATTTCAGGGAAAAAATTATAACCAAGTTTTTGGCATTCTTGCACCAAATAATGAAATGCGGATTGATAAGTTTCAAATCTTTTATTTGGAAGTAAAAAAGACGCTAGTATATAATGGTTATTTTTGATTCCATGGATAGTGAATAGTTGCAGAAAGAATCTAGGACAGTATTCAAATGTTCATAACATGTAAAACTAATTGTTATTGCAAACTATCCTGCCAGTTAAACTTTGACAGACTTTGGGGGGAAATTAGTTTATAATTTTATTTATAGGTATATCTGTATTATGAGTATTGTATTTGAATACATACTTGTTTGTATTTTTAATTTTTATACAAAATAACATTTCGTTTCCTATAGATACCTGTGCTTGCTTGTAATGGGGTAATAAAATTCTCATAATCGTTCTTATTCCTTAATCTTCTTGGCTTTGGGAACGAATACGGCTATGACCTGGGAACGAATTCGGTCTATATCACCTTGTTACCTGTATATTTGGGAACGAACTCGGTGCCGTCCATTTTGGGTAGTCCGAGAACAGACATAACAATAAACATGTCATTGGCCGGACGGTTAATACAAGTAAATAAATAATAAATAAAACTAATATTTCCAAAATTTGAATCATTTTAATTTTCTCCATTTCTCTTCACATTGACAATCATGTCATTTCACGCGAGCTATAATAAATAGTCCAATAAATAATGCCGAATTTATTTTTGAATCTACGGGCGTAAATTTTTATTTTTCACACTCACCAACCGTTTGTGAACGGACACACAAAATTCCCAATATATTTTAAAATGCTGCACGGAAAAACCGTGTCCATAATTTGACGCGCGGGCGATATGATTTATACGGTTTCCCCATGTCGGTTTTTTTTTAAATAGCACCACTAAATTCCCGTTTCCACGGATATATGTATCTGTTTGAGTGTACATAGGGCTTTTCGGTATATACCTATATAATACATTCACATATACACACAGACGGAGCACGCACACCATCCAAAATAACCTTCTTCCACGCCATTAATCCCAAAGCAATTCTTAACTACATCTAATTTTGGATATAACTCATATAAGGGGCGATAAAAAGCCCACGTCACTTTCATACTTTTTGCGATGGTTCCGGTTCTGTTCCGGTCCCTGTCGATACCGAGGCAATATCGCGATGGACTCCTGAGCGAGAAGGACAGAGAACTCTGATACAGTACTTATCGTAAAGCTAATCCCGGTCAGTCGGCGTTAAGTACGTGAAGAAAGCGGAATAGTTCTTCAGTATACTTAACATGATTCCAGGCTCTTCCGTTCCATTTATCCTTTCTGAGCGGTGACATGATAACCGTCTGCAAAGTTGTCGGCTAATTTAAGAACGACTTACTGCGGATTGAGTGATCTGCTCGTATTGATCTGTCTTGACAATAGACGACGGTGTGTGCTTAAGAGATATAAAATTACCGGACAATTTCAATAGGCAGAAGCTTAGATAATACAAGGAAATGAATTGCATCTTTTAATAATTACATAGGTCTGACATGACAAATAGTTTTTAAAATAATTACACTACACTGCCCAACAAAAAAATATTTTTTAAGTTATCCTGCACTTCATGAGTGATATCTTACTAATTTTTGGTTGACAAAAAGGAATATGACAAATAATTCTTTTTATTAGCTCTTGTTTTTGTGATATAAAATAGGTGGTCGTATTTAGTTTTAACGGATTAAGAGCAAACGATACATTTCCATTACATATGCCAATAATATTGCAAGTCCATTAGAAATTTTTTAATGACAGTTATATTCTAAGACTTCTAAACTGATCGTTGTCTTCTGGCAAAAACCAGGAGTAATCCGCAAGCATTTTTTCATACCAAGGCCCTAATATCTTTCTTTCATTATATACGTATCTTGATGGAATCTTTCTCCATGTTCATCACTGACAACCCCACAACTAGGAAGGAGTCTACTACGTGTGAGTGGAGAATGTGCAGTTTAAGGACCATGTTGCATCCGAATTAATGGTATTTTTGCACAAGTACTGTCACCTATTACCTGACAGTAGTTTTCATTTCCTTTCTTGGTAAAAAATCCATAAATGACTCCCTTTAAGGCTTCCCAAGCTTTTTGTTACTTTCCAAACCTCAAAACTAGGAAGGAATCAGTCTACTAGGTGTGAGTGGAGAATATGGAGTTTAAAGGCCATGTCGCATCCGAATTGATGGTATTTTTGCAGAAGTACTGTCACCTATTACCTGACAGTAGTTTTCGTTTCCATTTTTGGTAAAAAAATCCATAAATGACTCCCTTTAATGCTTCCCAAACTCTCTTGTTCCTTTCTAAAACCTTACAACTAAGAAGGAACCAGTCTACCAGGTGTGAGTGGAGAATATGGAGTTTAAGTGCCATGTTGCATCCGAATTGATGGTATTTTTGCAGAAGTACTGTCACCTATTACCTGACAGTAGTTTTCATTTCGTTTTTGACAAAAAATCCATAAATAACTGCCTTTAAGGCTTCCCAAGCTCTTTTGTTCCTTTCCAAACTTCGGCCAAAGATAGGATTCTTTACAAGTTGTCGAATTTGTGACCCAACAAATAGCTTCCTTAACTTTTGCATCACCTAATGTAGGAAATTTGTCCCTTAAGTACCTTAAATGTCTGTCCTTTATCGGTTCATTTTTTGACAGCTATTTCCATCAAGCCCAGCTTTATATAAGGGGCGAAAGAAGACACATTTGGATCCATGAGAGGGCACGGCATCGATATTTGTTTCGGAGGAATCTCACAGTTTTAAAACGCCGTCTGAACACATACCAGTAGTAGATGGCGCTTATAGTTAAAGGCCAACTGTATCTGCTATCGCTGCACGATATAAGGCCGTCATATAACGAGATTTTTCTGATACTGGAAACCTCAAAATATTGATCCTTATGTGGCGCCATCTATCCAAAGGACAATAAACTGCTTGGTAATCGCTGAGCATTGATTTTAATCACGTGATAAAAATATGCAATGTGATTGGATTATCAACATGACATTTGACTGATTTGACATTTATTTTGTCTATTCCATATTCTTTTCTACTTAAATTATTCTAATACTACACATATTCAGTCGTTTCATTTAATGTGTGCTACATATTTGCTATAATATATTTTGGAAGTTACGTCGAGTATCAATAGAAAACTATAAATCCAGTTTTCTCGTGAAAAAAAACCGTGGCTGTTTTTTGTCATTTAGTTCTTACCATAATAGTGTACATTACAAGGCAAGTAATTCGCAAGGTACTTCAGAAAATGCGAATTGATTATTCGAAATGTAGTATAAGGAAAATTCTTGGTAAATAGCTATAATTTTTTTGAATTATTTTGAATTATTAGGCTAATATTTGTAGATGTATAAAATTCTAATGGAAAAATTGCTGAGCTGAAGTGAAGCAGCTTAGCTAAACGTTATTAGGTCACTAATATTAACAATATGTCTATCTATGTGAAATCTAATTTTAAAAAGGATACAAGTGGGTTTATTATGAATATTTCAACATTGTCAATTTTTGTGTGAAAGATTCATGGTTGCTTGTGGCGCAGATTCTAAAAATACTTTGTGCTCTGACGCACTCCCGGTTTTACCGGAAATTCACAAAATTTAATTTTTCTAAATGACTCACCCTATTTTTGGATTTTCTAGTACTGCTCTAAATTGCCTATTCAACGAATTTTGTTTTTCGAAATTGAGCCAATAGTGTTTGAGTTATTAATTTTGTTTGAAAATATTTGACCAAAACACGTGTTCAGAAAAATCCTTTTCTCATTGTATTTAAAAGTAAAACATTCACTTTGGTGGTGCTTGTAGCCAAGAAAATTCTGCATCATTTGGTATAAGTTGCACTCGACATTACCTCAAAAAACTTTGTTCTTTCAAAGCCTAAAATCTTCACATACCAAAATTTTTTTTTTTTAATAGAACACCCAGTATTTTATTGAGGCACATTGTTCCTCTTTTTATTCCCTTTCATTTTTGTTAACAATGTCGTATACCTATCTTTTGTAATTTCTGAGATAATCACTATAGGAGCAATTAGCGGTCAAATAAGGAACTACGAGCGCTGTTGTTGTATGGACCCAAATATTCGTTCAACCTGGGGGAGGCTGGAATGGAGACCGATTACCCTAGTCAACTGTCAAACAAAGTAAAGGTTAAATCCAACTATCCCAAAAGTTATAATTTTACAGAATGAAGGGCCATTGCATTTCAGTTTTTTAATTCCGGCAATGTTCAGATGTTCATTTTTTTACACTGTTGGTTAACAACGAAATAAAATAAAGATTGTGTTTACAGACATATTTCAAGATGCCGCGCCACTAAAAGGTGCATGAAACAATGCTATCTTCAATTTTTTTTTTTTAATTACAAGGACATTGTTAACAAAAATGAAAGAGAATAAAAAAAGGAACAAAATGCCACAATAATATACTGGGTGTTCTATTTAAAAAAAATAAGTTTTTGGTATGTGAAAATCTCAGGAAGTAGGCTTTGAAAAAACAAAGTTTTTTGAGGTATTGTTGACTGCAACTTATACTAAATGATGGTGAATTTTCTTGTCTACAAGCACCACCAAAGTTAATGTTTTTACATTTAAAAACAATGAGAAGATTATTTTTCTCTGAACAAGTGTTTTGGTAAATATTTTAAAAAAAAAATTAATAACTCAACAAGTATTGGCTCAACTTTGAAAAAGAAAAAAAACAGTTGAATAAGCAATTTAAAGTAGGACTAGAAACCCCAAAAATATATAGGGTGAGTCGTTAAAAAAAATTAAGTTCCATGCATTTCCGGTGAAACCGGAAGTGAAGCATATTTAAGAATAGCTACTAAGCGGCTACTAATGACTCACCCTGTACAAAGACCAAACAAACACTTTACAACGTAATTGAACAATAATTACACTGGCCAACAAATTTCAACTTTTGATTTTGCCATTAAATAATTTATACGAATTTCAATAGAAAACATATAAACATTTATTTTAATAAAAGGTAGAACGTAAAGTTAGCTCGATTTTTTATTGTATTACAATGAAAAGGTTTTTTAGATTAGATCATAATTTAATGTATATTTCAAATTAATTATTGTTCTCTTTCGTATTTTTATAAAAACTTCGAAATGTAAGTAAAATGGTTATTCTTGACACTACCCAACAACTTCATTTTTCGCAACACTTTTTTAATTTTATTTTGTTCTACTACATTATTTTAAAATCATTAACATTAATTATTATAATGTTAATGTTTAAAGTGTTATTTTAAAGTTTATTTCAATAAATATTCAGAAATTACTTCTTTTGGGTACTACTAGATGGCGCCACATAAGGATCTATATTTTGCGGTTACCAGAATCAAAATCATCAATGTAAGGTTTAGTAATTTTTAAATTAATATTTCGGATTAATGCTTCTTTGACGGAAAATTTTAATTATTAGTCTAACGTTTATATTTCTGAATATTTTTAATTCATTTATGTTAATATATAAAAACAAAAACCGTATTATATATTCTAATATTTGCAAGTCAACCAACGCGTTCATATTCTTTCTTTTTTTTTTTATTCAATTAAGGAAAAACATTTGTACTTACTGTCAAGCCATTTAGAATCGTACTTCAAGGTCCTCTTAAACGTGAACTCCTTCCTTCCTGTGGTAAGATTGTACAGATCGGTCCTGAAGATAACGGTATCGGCTTTAGTAAATTCCGCGTTGGTTCCGGAATATAGTCCGGGAAGGTCTCCCGGATTGCCTTTCTCCACCCAGATGGCTGTCGAATTATCTGTGGGATCGTAGGGACATTTAGCTATGCCCATGCCGATACCAGGCACGAAAGTGTTACGACTGAGATGAGTTAAATTAGCCTGAAATAGAGAAAATGAAATTATTTATTTCTGATATACGAAAAAAAACACACACGATGATAGTGGACTTTAATTAAAGTTTGTGAAAAAGTTAAAATTTTTTTAAAATATGCTATCTTGAGTAAACATGTTCAAAAAACGTCTTTCATAAAATTGTTCTGATATTTACTTTTGAGAAATTTCTCTAAATTTATTAAATAATGAAAAATTGCTATTTTTTTGTCACAATTTGGAATGGAAATCTACTCAGATCGTGAGAGGAAGTTTTTACTCCAAAATATAATGTTTCACACTTATACCTTTAACCGTTTAGATGCTCTCGTGGCCACACACAGAGACATGATTGCAAAAACCACTTGTTCGTAATTAGAGGATATCTGTAAAAATCTCAAGGTCGAAGATTGTATACTTAGTTACGAAAATTTTATATTTCCCTATACTACTACTGTATGAAGTTATAATTTTAAAATAAGAGTACCTTCCAAACACGAATTGATTAAACGAAATTAGGGCATTATGTGTACAATCACCTGCAACAATGTTCTTACAGAGAGGCTTCAAATCTCAGTTATCAAGGGAAGTAAGTTCAAGTGTTTTGTATCATATATATTGATGTGATCTCAACATAATATGCAGTAATTATAAATTGCAATTGTGTTATAATGAAATATTTATTAAAATCCTAAATTAAGTTTTGTAATATTGGCCCCTGTATATTTATGTAAATGTGGAACTGTAATGTTCAGATACGCAGTATTGAAGTGGACTTGGCGTGATAAACACGTGCAGTGCTGTCTTTTTACGATCCATGTCGAGTGTTTCTTCCATCTTTTTGATAAAATTAGATCTCACTACTACGGCAGACTAGCAAATAATAAAATTTACCTATGTGAACATCCTTCTGATTGTTCACGCATCTGATTTAAACGGCATTTTAAAGGTGCTTAATTTTTTTTTTTATAACTTTTGCTCATTTATTATTTGAATATTCCTTTACTTCAATAAAAAATAAATGTTCAAAAATTAATTAATTTAATTGTACATTAAAAATAAAATTTTCATTTTTATTACCGTATTCTTATTATATACTATCTACTTATAAATCAACATGGACGGATTTGATGTAATGTATAAAAAACAAAGTCAACTTATTAGATTTGTACATGTTTGGGAAACATTAATAATTTCTTTATGAAAATTATGAATACTCCGTAGTAATGATTATCATTAATGTTTTTAGCACATAATTATTATTAACCAGGTAAAACTTAAATAAATCAAAAACGTAGAATCACACAATGAGTATCTAATTAACTAATAAGCGTGGAGTGTCTCTTGACGTTAGAATATTTGTGAAATATTGTTAATGAACCACGCTAATGGCGACAACACAAATTTTGTTTGTGACACTAGCACGTAATTATTACTAATCAGGTACGCTTTAAATGAATCATACGGCAGATTCATAGAATGAGGACCTGATTAATTAATAAGCCCGAAGAGAAATATAATTTCTGCCCCTGAAGGAAAAAGAGATAAATTTGACGTTATTCCCAATCCACATTTTGGAAAAACAGCATCCTTTTTGAATTATATTAGGCAATATTCACAGTAAGCAATGTGAATGCGTTCGGTATTACATCGTGGACACAGATGGAACAAATTTACCTGCAATTAGGGGTAACTAAATATTTATTATATATATGAAAATTATTATATTCTCAGTGGAAAAGATAATATGAAAAGATATTCTTCCTGCTTGTGACTGATACAATTAATTACTGAAATATTTATAAATATGTTTAAGTTACACTCAGTATGGTAATTCAGCCAGAAACCTAGGTTTAACACTGCGTGGCAATTTCATAATTTTGCTACTAAAAATACCTAAACTATGTTTATAATTATCGTGGATAGAACTTTTTCGAAATCGAAATAATTTTGTGTAACGTTTAATTATATTTCGAAACTTGTACAATTCATTAAACAACTACATTTTTATACAAAGTGTTCAGTTTCCGATCAAAAAATATATTTTTCGTCGTAACTAATAGAATAGATTTTCTCGTACGTTAACTTTTCCACACGTCCAGAAGAAATGAAACTTTTCGAAGCGTTCATGCAAGTTTAATCAGTCAAGAAGTTCTCGGTTCTCGACGACTAAATTACTGTAAATAATCTGGATTGCTTTAAGGTAAGTGTTTAAGAAACTATGAGGGAGATCGCATTACACTTTCATGGTGGTCTTGAGACTTTCAGGAGGTGTTAAATTTAAACGTCTAGCATGAAACTCTTCTAAGCCGTTGCACTTTTATTAATGTGTGTAAGCTCAACGTATTTGGAAATTCAAAGTTAGTATTTAGTCTCAATGTATGGGACAGGTTTCTTATTGAAGGGTGCAAATAATATTTAGTATTTTTATTATAATATAAGCTGGTATCATGAAAGTATATAGTAGTAGTAGTTCAGAATTTAGAAGAGTTTGTGTACAAAAGTGCACTGTCGAAAAGTAAAATATTGTACGTTATTAAATATGAAATTGTGATGATGAAACTATTAGCAAATTTCATCGATGGACAAAATTAATGATTTATCATTTGCGTAGGTCAACATATATAAAATAACAAGAAATATGTCATCCAATAAGTGTTATGTTTGCCAATTGGAATTCAGAAGGACGAAAAGAACTGTAAAGTGGTTCATATGTGAGGAAGAGAGACATGGTAAATGCGCGCAAGTAAGCGACGAAATAGCTAAGAAGTTGAGTGACACGGATATTATTACATGTGTGCGATATTTGTCGTAAACTAAAAGTTGGCCAAAAAATGAATGAAATAGATAAATATGGTTGCCTTCAAACAAATTCAAATCAAAGCATATTGATTCATGAAATTTTAAAGCCCTATTTTGATCGCCGGAAATAAAACGGAAAAAAGACTTCATACAGTGATACTGTAAAAAAAATTATAAAATTATTATAAAACCAAAAAATGAAACACAGAAAAGCCAGGAAACAAACACAGAATTGAAAAATTAAATTGACATTACTAAATTGGATGTAAGTGTAGAAAGAATTCGAAATATTAGCAAATGTGGTATTTTGGTTAGTTGCGGTGATACTACTTCCAAAGATAAATTGAAAAATCAAATGAAAAATAATTAGGAAATAAATATGCTGTATTAGGTCCTAAGCTTAAAGATCCACAGATTATTATAGTAGGCGTGGAAAAAGAATATATTTATGTAGCCAGAGGATATTATGCGCGCAATTGTTAATCAGAATGACTTAAAAATTACGAAGTGATATAAAGAAAAAAGTAAAGATAAATAGGAAGTATCTCAGCAAACGGAAAATGAACTAAGGTAAAATAATAATTGATGTAAAATCGGATATATGTATTTGGGAAAATGCTACAGAAAGAAAAAAATAATGTTGGATGGAAGAAATGCGATATAATAAAAATACAATAAGGTGTTATAACTGTGCAGGTTATAATTATTTTGCGAGGGATTGCACAGCTACTAAAGCATGCGGAAGGTGTGCGAGTAAATACTGTACAATTGAATGTGTTAATGGTGTTAATGAGGACGTGACGTGTGTAAATTGTATGAGGATGGTAATAAAATTAAAAATTGATTTGGATATTAATCATAGAGTATTTGACAGAAACTGTCCCAGTTATAAACGAATTCTAGAAACACAAAGTGAATTTAGTGCAAGACCCATAATTATAATACATTCTAAAAAATAAGTAATTTTTTATACCGTAGTCGACATATTTTAGTTTCTGACACGAAAGTAGAAAGAGGAAAAGAGCGCGACGAAATAAACTAAAGATAAACAAGCGAGGCTGCCAAGACAGTACACTCGACAAACCTTTCCTATGAAATGTAAGGCGTGAGGGTCTCCGCGACATTGCGTTGCTCTCCCACCACTGTTAGCAAGCAGGCATCGCTGCATATTATAAGGTCATCTTCTGCATGGGATAGAAGTATAAACCGAAATTAAAATTTGACGACTACGGTATATAAATGTGTACAACATTTATAATATATTGTTAATGAAGTAATACTTATACTTCACTTAGAGTTCTGAAGATGTTTATTACCATTTCTGTTGTTCCCATTCTGGGAATTTGTACCGTTAACATTTTATACATATTTAAAACGGTTTGTTTTTCGTGATGTATTAGATGTCCCAATCGATCACGCTGTTTGGGCAGCGAGACTAACGCTTTGCTGGGACCTGGCAGATCACTCATGTTCATGTCGTACTTAAAAGTACAGATTTTATTTAATAACAGTTAAATGTGATATATCAAAGCAAAAATGTAAGAAAGCAAAATCGCAGGTTATAAACATAAAATGACGTAATGGGTGTACTTATTTTTGCATATTAAACTTGCTAAACATCTTTCTCACTTATTAAGTATGCAAGTTGACTAGGAAGTTCCGATTTGTTTCGTAGACAGGTTAAAATTCAAATTGCAAATGGTAAAGAGAAATTGGACGACAGTATATATAATAATATACAATATGTATCTTACATTATTCATACGTGTATTACGTGTTTATTATGTTCTGTCGGATTTAGAGCTTATGCCGACGCTTTTACTGCAACCTTAATTTTCATACACGAAGTATCCGATGATTACATCAACTGATAACTTCGTGTAGCGTGTAGAAAAGCTTTTGGAAGCCGAACCAGACGGACGATTCCGCTTTCTGTTAAACGGCGTGCGCTAGGCCAAATATCGGGGAACGGTAAGCAGACGGTGATTTACGACTATTTCGAACATTAATCCTCTTATTCAATGCACATATGAAGTTTCAATCATATTTTCGTGTACGAATGCTTTGAAGGGTATTACCTATATACGTAGAATATGCGATTTAGAATATTCATATGGTAACGCAGAGAAAACATGTAGCTTCTATTAATGTAAAGTGAACTAGTCGAGCTCAAGCAGATATTTTTGCAGTCATTAGTTTTTTTGTATATACGGTTCTAATAGAAGCATATATAAATTACGACTAATTAATTTCAAATGTAAATATTTTCATTATTTAGCAGGACATTTTCTTTTCCGTAACATGCTTAATTTCCATAAAATTGTGAATTGTTTAAATACATTTTTTTATCTGTAAGTCATTCCGTAAATTTTAAGATTTGTTTTAATCTTTCTATTTTTAAATACATATATATTTTGTGGAAAATTCCCAGGCAATACGACACGCTATGCGGACGTGAGAAATGCAGAGTATACATCAGCTAATACATTAATGTTCACGTGATTCTATGGTGACTTATGCAGTTCTTTAGCCTCTGACGTGGGCATTCGAGGCCTATATAAACCGCAGAATTTTGTATTAAAAGGGACTCTCCTCCGCCGCGCTCCAACCCGACCTGTTCTCAGCGGAAGAGTCCTTTCATCCAAACTTAAAGTTAGATGCTTTAAGATTGGATGAAAGGACTCTTCCACCGAGATCCAACCTGGCTGGTCAATCTAATTTTATATTCGGATGACTGGTCTCCTATTCCGCTAAAACCGGTCTAATTTCAGATTCTGGCCGAAATCCCGACTAATCAACCTGATTTAATATTCGGGTTGATTATACTTGTTATAAACAGTAAAGCCGCATAGACTCGGAATACCGAATTAAAAAACCCAAAATTTATTTAAAATTGTCACAGAAATCTTTTTCGAACGAGGTTAAAAGCGCTTTCAAAATAAAGTAAACAAGCTCATACCATATAGTGAAAGCACCGCACTTCAGTATCATGTTATAGATAATGTAGAGAATCTGTTATTGCCTATTTATGGATACGTATCTCGACCTATTGCTCTCGTCAACACCGCCTTAGCAAAGTGTTTATCGACTGAATGAGGCAGTAAGCAATTGAATTCGTCCGTTAAAGATGCTTGCTAATTGAGACCAAAAAGTTGAAATTCGTATTCACATATAAATGACAAATTCGTTGCTTATTGTTTTTGTCTTGAGGTTGAGGTGTGGTATTTTCAGAAATACGCTAATCCAATACAACTGGAAGTATGTATTTGTAACGCTCATTAAGATAGACAAAAACAAAGAATTGTTAGTATATATGCATATATAATCAAAACACCTTTCTGGTCTTTTAGATGTAAAGGTCTGTATGCATATGGTGAACAAACTTCCGCCACTCTTTTTTGTCTCTTGCCAGTTCTTTCGCTTTTAGTTGTGTCACGAGTATCTTCTCCACATCCTCATCCCATGTCTTGGCTGATCTCCCTCTTGCCTCCCAGCTGGTACCCTTGACTCCAATACTCTCTTGATTGGTCTGTCGCTGCTCATTCGTACTAGGTGCCCATACCATCTCAGATGGCTTCTTTCAATTTTTATCACAAGTGGTTCTACTTCTAACTGCTCTCTTATTATCGAGTTTCTTATTTTGTCTCTCTTCGTTACTCCTAGGATTCCTCTAAGATACTTCATTTTCATACTTTGCAATTGGGTCTTCATTCTTTTGGTAAGTACCTAGCTTACGCAACCGTATGCCACGATTGGGTTGGACAATCATCTTGGTTTTTCTCGATATTACTATTGTCCATATAAAAGCAGTTCTCATTAGGTGGTATAACTTGACTGCATTCTCTGTTGGGCGGGATATTTCTGCTTGATGTGTTTCAATGTTATTGATATGAATTCCTATGTACTGAAATCCTTCCACTCTATTTCGTTAAATTGTACACTTCGAATTATTACGGGCACAGTAAAATCTACTCCACTTCCTTGACTCAACGTCCTGGCTAACATTTACCCTCATCAGTTAAGAAGAAAATTGGCTTTAAAACGGTGTTGGGATAAATATCAAAATTTTCCTAATTTATGTTTAATTACTCAAGATCTTCAGAACTTAGCATCTTATAGATTGAAATCACGTAGTCCAATTTGGAAGGAAGATTTTTCTAAATCAACAATTTAATGACCTCTGGAAATCTATTTGGTTAGAATGTGAAGTGTTTAATAAACAATTAATAGATGATCCTTTGATTGAAGTGTCTGGCTTTACACAACCAAGAAAAATTTGGTGTAAGTTGAATCGTCTTAGGACGAGTCATGAAAGGTGCAATAATATATTATTCAAGTGGAATGTGATTGCGAGTCCAGCGTGTCATTGCGGAGCTGAGATTGAAACAGTTAAACATATTGTTGAAGAATGTCCTCTAGCTATGTTTGAAATTAGATTCACAGATTTACATAATTTAATTCCAGAGGCTGTTGCTTGGATCTTAACAACTAAAGACCTCTAGTATTGTGACGCTGTGATGGAGGTTTTTTATTCTGCAGGTTTTTTCCTATATCCTAGACTGTTTTAAAGGGTCCCTGCAGTTATTTTCCCGCATATTTTAAACACTGTACTTAAGAGTGTGATGCTTCGATCATTGGCGCAGTCATGCTTGTTTCTCTTTTTAAAAATTGAGATGATAACAGCCATTTCCCAGTCCTATGGTATCATTTCCTCGTTCCAGCATCTACTGCAAATCTGGGTTAGAAACTTTATACCATTTGCTTTTAAATGCTTTAGCATCTCTCCACCGATCTGATCATAGCCACAGTTTTCCCATTCTTTAGTGTTTTAATTGCTTGTCTTACATCCTCCTCGTCTATATTGTCCCCCTTCGGGTATTTCACTTCTACCTTCTTGTCACATATTGCATTCCACATTCTCACTCTGGTTCAGCAGGTTTTCGAGCTACTCCATCCGCGTCTTCATAATTTGTGCTCTTTTATGAAGCATTTGTCTTCTCATGTTTCTGATTTGTGTTATAGCGTGGTTGTGAAAAGAAACTAACCTTGGAGCCTGTGGCTTGATACTAAACAAAAACACTAAAACACCTTTACCATACTAAAGCACAAAAAAGGCTAAATACGTATTTCGACAACTATGTTGTCATCTTCAGTAGCACTGATTAAAAACCGCGTTGTCTATAAACCGTAGCGTGTACAGAACAACAGTGTTGTTTTTTTATGCTTTTCGGTATTCAATAAAGTAATTTTTATACTCCCACACTTTAATTGTATTATTAGATATGCTGAACCTGTACTTTAATGATGTCCATTAAGACACATACTTTCATTCAGATACAGGTTTATGTCCAACAGGAATGCGACATTCCAATATTCATCAATATTCAATATGATCACTTCATCTGACGGATATAAAAATTAATTAAATGTGACAGTTCTCTGCAATTTACTAGTAAGTTAATTTATGCTTTTTTGAAAATATAAACGGTAAAAATAAGGGATAATGACAGTGAAATGCAAAATTTGACTCCAGCAGAAATTATGGAACAAGGCTTAGTAACCACGAACAATTTATTACTAGCTAAATTCGCAAAAACGTACGGAAAATTTTAAGCTCAATTTATGAAATGGAATGGTCAAAAAATAATGTTTTATTATGGGGTCGTAGAAAAAATAGTGTATGCATCTCGCATTTAATGGATATTAAAATACTCGTATTCATTACGGTACTCGCCTTCGGCTCGTATCGCAATTTTCTTCCTCGTGTCTTAATAGACATCATTAAATGCTCGTTGCATAATATACTATTTTGATTTGCGTGGAACTCTTCTACCATTTTCTCTCCAGCACAGCCGTCTATTTTAATTCTCTTTTATACTTCCATAACTTTAATTATGACTGTTCTAATGAATTCCTATAATAATGAAATTATTATTTATTTGCTATCTGATTTATTGCTTATTTATGAATTTATTTTATAGAACATTATTTGCGTATTTTTGTTCTTAACTAAAAAATATAAAATTCGTTATTATTGTTTTATAATTGGAACTGTCCCGTTCTGTTTGGAAAATGAAATTATTTATTTATTGTTGCATTCCCCAAATGCCTAAAGTGATCAGTATCAACAAGAGCGACCACTATTTACCAAGATTACTATCTGTTATGGATTTGGTAAAGTCCACAAGTCCACTCTGTTCTAAACCTGAAAGGAAATAGGTTTATAAATAAACTTATTTAATTAATAAGTGGGAAATTCACTTTACGTACAGTATTTATTCAATTAGGGACAAAATGAAGTGTCCCCACTCCCTATAGTCAAACGAAATTAAAAAAAAAGTGCAAACGTAAATATTTCCGTCAGCCTTTCAACTCACTTTTCCCGTGTAATCATCTCCGGAGACTTTCCCTTTAATTACAGTCAATTGTTATTAAAAGCCCTCTCCTTTAGCTAAAATAACGAGGTGGGCAGCGAGATAAACGTCGCCGCGCGAAATTGAATACGACGGAGTTTTAAGCCTCCGACGGGCGGCATTTTCCAGATAAAATAATTTAATAAATACAAGGCCGTTATTGTGCTCGTATGACGTTACACACAGATAACGGTGGTGAAGAAAGATGGAAAACGTGTACGTTTTAACTGTACGGGTGGTTCCACTACGGCTACACCCTTCTTAACACCAGACAGAAATGGTGGAATAAATAAGTAAAACAGGAGAAGACGGCAGTAATGCTTTGGGAAAACCCGGTGCGGTTTGAATGCCCTCCTGCAAGAGGAGCGATAAGAAAACGCTTCCACCCTCCCTTCCTTTCTTATTTCTTACCTTTTAACGTCGACGGGATAGTCTTCGATGTTGCAGTCGGAAAAGCAACGCGGAAACAAACTTCTACACATTAAAGATTCACGCTTGCATTTTATCCAGTGCGGTGGATCCACGGAAATCACGTATCGATTTTCCATTTGGGCCCCTATTCTGTATTGGAAGAGAGAGAACGTCGCATCTTGAAGATGACAAACGTGTAATTTTGTACGGTAACAATTGGAACTTTTCAAAAAAGGTAACTTTTTGATGAAATTATCAGGGACCCACCCTTTTCAGGTTCGAATATGCGATAATCCGATAAGGGCTATCTGAATAATACCGGTAAATAACGACATGCAGAAAAGAGTGAATGCTGTGTTAAAATTATTTTTAATCTCGTACTGTGATTATTAATTCCAGGGAGCACTAGTAATACCCAAATTTACGCTGTTGTTTTAGTGAACACGCTCGACAACATTTTCACGGATTTATGTTAGAGGTTATGTCTACATTTCCAAATAATAAGAAAAAAATTAAATACATAATAATTTTGAAATTTAAATGTTTACAAATCTGCATTAAAAAAGAATCCTTATTCATATTAATGTGACTTAACGATGTTCATTGAAACATCATATATGCGCAATACGCAGATTGCAAGTCTTAAGGGGGGTGGGGGGTTTACTTGATCAGCGTATGCGACAAAATGGTCAATTTCACGAAAAAAATCGCAAAAATTAAGGCACTTGAAAAGGTTGCCGCTACGTGAACGAAATAATGAATATTTGTTCTAGTGACTCACGATTAAAATTTGCAAGTATATTAAAAAATAGTTAAAATACAGCACTATGAATTTTTTTCGTTTTATAGCGATATAAAGCTTACTCTGCTTAAAAAGTACTTTTTTGAATCGTGAGTACCTAGATATTTTTATTCTGAACACGACAATGTATTTACTTTACTTTCAAAATAACCCTGATCTCCAAGAAATTACTTTGAAACCAATGAGAATGATCAAACTGATAAATGGCAAATAGGCAACACACAGTTCAAGCTCTCACAGTTTTGTAATGTCTAAGACCAGCTATATGGAAGGTATACCTGGTCGACTGTATTAAGCCGAACCTCATATCTTCAACTTTTACTTTCTTATACGTAGTATAAGGAAGTATTGTGATGATGAAAATTTTCGAGATTATACAGGTCTCTCTCTCTCTCTCTCTCCCTCTCTCTCTCTCTCTCGCTCTCTCCCCCTCTCTCTCTCTCTCTCTCTTTCTCTCACTCTCTCACTCTCTCTCTCTCCCTCTCTCCCTCTCTCTCTCCCTCTCTCTCTCTCTCTCCCTCTCTCCCTCTCTCTCTCCCTCTCTCTCTCTCTCTCCCTCTCTCCCTCTCTCTCCTGTATAATCTCCCTCTTGAGATCCGATTAGTTTTTCAGTAAAATCGGTAGACCGGAAGTAGCAGTTTACTTCAGCGAAAAAATCGAATTTTGCCAATATTTCGTCAACTACTAAGTTTATACAAATTTATAAAGAATTCATATGTACTTAAAATTAAAATTGAGAATAATTTTATTTAAAAAGTTTTTCGAAATTCCTACCGGAAGTAGGTCTTTTACTCTTATCGAAAATCAGTTTTTTGCGAATATTTCGCAAGTCATGCTTTTTAGACAAGTACGTTACGGGTATAAAAGTATTTAAAACATAATTTGCAATATCTTTTGTATAAAAAAAATTTCAAAATTCTGACCGGAAGTGCCACTTTTACTCTTATCGAATAGCGATTTTTTGCAAATACATATGTCGTTAGTTATGCATTCTATATATATTTATCAAGAGCATAAAAGTATTTAAAACTGAATTTGCAATTTTTTTTGTATATATGAAATTTCAAAATTCGGACCGGAACTAGCACTTTTACTCTTAGCGAGTAGCACTTTTTTGATAATATCTTGCAAAGTATGCATTCTATAGAGATTTATTAAGAGAATAGAAGTACTTAGAATAGAATTTTGAATAATTTTTGTAAAAGAAATTCTTAAAATTCTATAATTTGAAACGCTCATACGTATAAGAAAGTCGTGTGGTGGCCACACCTCATTTTTTTTATTACACTAGGTAAACGAATGTTTCATTCATATATCGGTTTTATTTTGTAATTTATTTTAAGGATATTTGCGAGAATGTATTAGAGATTAATTTTTTTGTGTCTACTTTGTTAGACATTTTTTTCTGTTCGTTAATATTCATCTCACTTTCAAAATGCATTTTATTTTTCAAGGATAAGGTTCCGACTTTATGGAATTTCAGAAATGCAGTTTTCTTCGGCAATAAATATACATTATTATTATTATTATTAATTATAAAGTTGCACGACTTATTATTATTTCTAACCTTACATGTTGAAGCTTTTTAATAATATGAACAATGTTTGTAGAAAAGTAAAATCTAACAAAAACAACTTTATGTCTTTGTAAGATACGATCTTAGAAGTTTGCCGGACTCTTCAAACTAAGTAGCAGGAAGTTACACAATTTTCAGTTTTCTAGATGGTAAAGGCATTTATTTAAATATCTGAATTTATTGTGCCTTCATATTTTTATTTTATTTATACTTTGTATTTTGACTTCAGGACAGTTTTTAATTTTTTTTTGTATATGTGAGTAAGTAAAAGAGCATGGGCCAAACGAGCTTATAAGTTTAATTACAGCGGTTTATCAGGAGTGGCAGCAATTGTTGGATGGCGAACGAAAGAGATATTGTATGTAGGCGTAAAAAACAAATAGTGTAAGATATAAATAAAAAAAATTGATAATATCAATAACATTCGATTTCAAGTTGTGGTATTAACATTTACTTCGAATCAATGATTAGTTCGGAGTCCGCACAGTTCGTATCTTACCCACGGTGAAATTTTTATAATTTACTTTCGCTAACTAACAATATCAGTGTTGATTGTGAAGAATATAATTTTCAATAACTTAAAACATGGGCAACTTAGAGAATGTAAATATTTTTTACATTTTATAAGAAACACCGGCACTGTTGTTACAATAGATTTTATTTTATCAGATTTTAGTTTTCTCTAAAACATTACTCATATTATTACAAAGCCTCAACATGTAAAGTAAATACAAATCATGGTGAGAAATCATAAATAATAGTAATAAAACTATATATTTATTGCAGAATAAAATTTAATATCTAATTAATTCCGGCAAATATCAGTAAAATAATTACAAATTACATAAAACGGGAGTCTTAATAAAACTAAATAAATACAAGCCAAAAGAATATTCAGAAATAGCAAAAACAAATTTCGAACAAAAGAGATGCACCAATATTTTCATACAATAAATGCAGGAGACAAATATGCCAAATTTATTTGCTTTCTAGTTGACCAGGCATCGCTTCATGTTGCTGGTCTTATACCTGCATCGTGTACAAGGTACAGGCATATTAAACTCCGTAAATATATTCAATATATTTCAGGCAACCCGACATACGCCGTTCGGGAATTTTTCTTAAGGAAAGCCCACCCTTAATTTTATTTTTAAGTCTCATGTTAATTTCTATTATTTTATCCATGTGTAATGGTAAATATTCGCGTGTGATTTTTAAACACCCAGTATATACATTTATATTTTTATTTAATGCATAGCAATATGCTTTATATACTTTTATAAATTAACGATTATGTTAATAAGCATAAGGGGTTGCCTATATGATCTACTTTGTCAGAGTTACACAGCGAATATAATTTTATAATCATAGGTTATTTTATTGTTATAATTAAGGTTGTGATTAATTAAAATACCTGTGCATTGCTGTGTATCATTTTATTTTACTCTATTTGGATTAATAGCACCAATTTAACATTAATTACTTAATTAATACCATATTAATTAAGTATGATCCTGATGTGTTTGTGCACATACGGATTATTTATATTTTACAGTATTCAATTAGCTGTGTTTCCTAATACAATGAACTAGCTAAATGCAACTGCACAAACAAATAGACATTGTGTCAAGAAACGTCTCTTTAATTCGTTCGAGAATGATTTTCCCTGCCACAACGAGAAAGAAGCAATTAAAATTTAAATGCCTGATAATAGTAAGATTTGGCTTGAATATATTAATGAAAGTAACAGTATATTGAGCAAGCGACTCTTTTTCTTTCTATATTTCAACATTGTAGTTTGTGGAAATACGTTTTACATTGGACACAAATATCCGGGCGGGCATGAATTGGGCACCAACTACTTAGTGTACAATGTTTATACATCAATGGCACTGAGCTCTGAAACGGTAACTTTTAGAATATTTAATATTTAATATCGTATATATCGGAAAAACTCAAATAGATGTTGGATATGCTACTTTTAATTATGAATTTACGTTAGTTTATAGTAAGTATTTTAGTTATGTAATTATGTGTACAATATTTAAAAGAGAGGTGTACGTAATAATGTATATTAGTAGAGATATATATATTAATATATATTTCTATTAAATTTATATAAAATGATACTAGCATGAATATTTAGTAACCTATAAAATTATCTAAATTTAATTTATAACCAAAGATATTTATTCTTTAAGAAGCAGCTATTAACACATAACTGCATTGGACAAATACTCATTCAATAAACCAAATTACTGATACATGGGATTAGAGATTGTGCAGTCAGTAAGTGTGATATGTGTTTTTGACGATGTCACTGATTAAATATCTAGGTGAAAAGTAGTACTGACAAGTGACTGTATAAATTGGAATTGTGCTTACTGAATTCACAAAAGTATACAGAAGGTAGGCGTGAAATTGATCACTGAGCTTGAACTAAGAATCAAAAGTTCTTCAAGATGTGCAAATTACATGGGTAACTTGTAACTCGGGCAACGATATTATCTCTTCGATAATTAACTAAACAAATATTTTGATAATTGTTTTCATGCATTTTCTTTCTCACTGTATTTCAAAATAAATATTTCTTTTTTGTGTACTTAATTCGTTTTTTTTACTAGCTGGGTTACTGCTTTTCACCTCAAGTTAATTTTTTTCTGTGGTACTTGTTTATTATTTTTTTATCTGTTTTACAGTTCCAGTATTGTAAGTTATTTTTTATACTTTTATTATGCTATTATTATTATTATATTAGAGAAATAAACATTAATTAGTAAATTTGTGTTACATTGAAAAGGTTAAAGAAAGGAATGCAAGTAACTTAGTAAGTACAATGACATGAATGCAACACATAAAAGCAATGGATTTCTGTCGCAAATATATACGAGGCAGGCGCCATAAAATCTCGGCCTGATATACAAAAAAGAAACTTGGAACAATATAAGAATTTTTATTTTTCAATGTAATCTCCCCTAACTTCTATATATTTATTACAACAATTAATTAATAATTCGATACCCTTGTAAAAATAATCTGAAGTTTAATAATTGAAATTTGTTGAGGCGTTATCACTTCAATTGGTCAACCCGACCGATCAGCATCTTCCAGAGATTCTTGTCCCAAACGGAAACATTTGCCCACTTTTTTACAGTTGAATACGAAGGAGATGAATCACCGTAAACTCCGTCTAAACGTTGTTTAATGTGATAAGGTGTTAAAAATTTAATGACCGCGTGGTATTTAATTTTCGTTACTTCAGACATTTTCGTGCGCTAGTCACGTTGGTTGGCTGGTTAATAAAAACTACTAGGCTTCGAACCGTCATATTTATAGTGTACACCTCGCGTATGTGCATGCATGACGTAACGGAGTTTGAACACGTTTGAACCTGTATAAGCCTGTCAGGCCGAGATATATGGCGCCTACCTCGTATGTTACAGTCCAGAAATATTTTGCTACTGTTTAGAACGAAAGCAGAATAGTTATTAATATATTCATACCGATGCTTTGAACATTATGACATTCCATACACAGGAAAAGAAGTTAAACCAGTATTTTTTTCTAGATATACACATTTCATATGCTTCTTTCACACGATCCCAACATCAGCATTATTCGCCATACAGTGACTAAAAACTCAAATAAGTGAATAGAAAATTGAACATACCTTTCATAAGTTTGAAAAGCTTTTGAAGTTATTGCGAATAACAGTTTACATTGAAAGCATTGAAATGGAAAAGTTTCTATACTATAGAGGGAAATTGGATTTAATATAAAAGTAAGAATAAAAATGTATTATATTTTTTTTTCTATCCGGAATACGTAAATAACTACTATGTTCTATGAACATATATACTTAGTTCATTACGTTTATTTTACAGCATATTCTTAAATAAGGTAGGTAATGAGTAGATATAAATGGCTGCTGCATAAGAGCAGGGACATTTTATGACACTACAGGCGATACAATTATACTTTATTCACAATTTACCCATGGTAAAGTTTGTATTTTGAAAACAAATACAATATAAGGTCGCGATGTTTAGCAGCTGCCAAGTTGTGAACATTTTGTTAGACGTCAAACAAACAGTGATAATTTATAAGGGGTATCTTTAAGTTGTAATTTTGCTGTCATTTAAAATATTTAAATTTTATCATACGATTTAATGGAATATTTGTGATATACTTGTTTGACACCATGAGAAAAAACACAGAATTAGTAAGTGTTAGTAGAAAAATTTATTATCTAAATAAATATTTTCATACATGTATCAAGATAAATTAATCCGGTTTGCGTTAACAATATATTTTTCTAATTAAAATAATATTACTTTTATAGACTTTATAGTATTTTAATATGTAGCAGATAGTGCATCAGGTTTTATAAACTTCAATTTAGTCAAAGTTATATTAATCACGAGTGAAGCGTAGCGGAGCGAGTGCTTAGTAAACCGAGTTTCATACAGTTTCTTTTTTACGACAGCAAACAAACAGAATAATACAAAATTACGTGTCCGCTGTTGAAATACGTCAGGTTATTTCAGTAGATTGATGACAAGTATCAACCAACAACCAGTAACCAAAAAGCTAGTTGCTAATTTGGCTCGTGACTAAAGCCCACAAAGTCACAGATTGTCAATGTGTATTTAAAAGATCATTAACGTCGTGATAATATATATGATAAATGGCATTTTAACGGTAGGAGTCGAAAAATAATATTTCTCTGATAGCAGTCGAATGAAGGTCTGATTATTGATTTATCGTATTTTTCCATATGTGAATAACAATATTTTTATTTTCAATGAAATAGGACAAAGAATTCCCCGCGCTGGGTGGTGTTTATCATCATCCCTTATTTATTTACGCTTCACTAGCTACGACTTCAACTTGATCGTGAGCACATTGCATAAATAGACTATGAGGAACTAAACTCTCTAATAATAATAATAATAATGTCATGCCGTAACTCTCCTAACATTATATAGAAAAATTAAGTCAGTACATTTGCGTGCTACTGGTATTACAAGGTCTCAACTTCGAATTGTACTGAATATTTTATATAGATATATGTACATATTTAACCCTAAGCCAATAATTCTTATTTAAATATGGATTACATGGTATCATAAGACCATGATGTTCTTAAATAAAATATGTGTACATAATTAGACGGAATGAAAATGAACAATAAAATACAAATGGTAATATGTGTGTAAATGTGTAGGTAAGGTTTGCATAAAACTAATAAAATTACTTTCTAAAATAATACATAATTTCAGCATTTATCTATTAATTTATTAATAACTAGCTGGCCCCGTAGACGTTGTTCTTCCTTTTCCGGTAGGTGGCGTGATGACATGTATATAATATATAATAACTACAGTGACATGATATATAACAGTGACAACACACAGCAGTTTATTATAATTAATAAATATTTAGTTATTATTAGTACATGTAATACTTAAGCATTTGAAATAGTGTAGCTACTTATTTTAGAAAATTAGGGAAACGTAAACATTAAAAAATTTCTTTCTTTTATATGTCCATTTAAAAACTTGTTATAAAAAATGAATTACATGTGTACATATTTATCTACATTTTCTATAACTCACAAACTTCTATTTAACAATATATGTCTCATTTGAAAGCTTCAACTCATTACTACAATATCTGAACATTAAATTAACAAATATACATACATTCTTGATTCAACTCGGGTAGAATTTACTAAAAAACATTAAATTATAATAGCATACAGCTCAGTGCGCAGCATCTGATTTGCTAGCATATTGTACTAGTGGAGGGGGAAATACATTTACAAACACCTGTTTAAAATTCTGAACCAAAATTGTGCAAATTTCGGTATTTGTAATGCAAATACCACACCTCACTTACCTAGTCATTCAGATAATTATTAAAACATAAGTTTATATCTCCAAAACTTATTAGATGTGCCCTGTATATAGATTCAAATTTTATTTACTAATGTAATCAGTAATATGTTCTTTCAGTGAATTAATATTCTTTAATTTTATACTCTTTAAACCCCAAACACTAGCTCAGTTATTATAATTGAAATAATATTAGGTATTAGATTTATTACTTAAGTAAATAAGATTCAACTATGTACTTCTTTTCTGATAGTAAATAATAGTTTCTACAATAATTTACTTCTTCACTGCTTTTGAAATTCTACAAATGAAACTAGTTTCTAAATTATTAATGTAGTACAAGCAGTATATTTATTTTTATAGAATTGGTAGTATTGGTAATTTCCGTGTTATTTACTGTTATTACTTTTCTTAACAAAAGTGTTAATTAAACAAGTTTTACAAAATAATAATCCACATTTTAACATAAGAATTAATTTTTAAATCTCTCCTTTCAGAATTCGATGAAAATTAATGCAACACGGAACCTGATCCACTACCAATCCTTCAAGAAATGTCTTCTAAAATGTATACCACACATTTTAACATCAATAAACCATGCTTTAAGTATATACTACTGTTCTTTATAATTTAAGTATTTAAATTAACAGTCATGCAAAATTAAGTAAAAGGTAAATAATCTTTCAATTTCATTCAATTATATACAGTGTTGGTAGCTCATATTTGTTACCTATCTCAATATACTGATAGGTCCAGCCCGCGACGGGCCATACATAGGCAACAATATATGTATGGAACGTGCTATGTGGCAACGTGTGTACGATACCACTCCGCGTGCTCCTATTTTGAGTGACTTTCTTAAAATTTGAATTTAATTTGTAGAATTATTAATTTTTTTACTTTTATCTTTTAGAAAACGTTATTGTTTTTTATTACTTAAAATTACTTTTCCGTAGCAGCTAAGAATACAACAATAATAATAAATTGGACCTTATTATGTCTGAAACAAATGGGCAAATTACGTATACAGAACAAATATGCAAACGACTATATCCTTGCGCGGTTTAAGTCTTACTAAATTCTTAACTGCAATGTGCTGCTGCTGCGGGTAGAGGGGTTTCGGTGTTGCCACTCACTGCTGACTATGGCCCGTTCCGAGCTGGACCTATCGGTATATTTTAAACACTTTTAATTTTATTCTTTCCTTTAATTCTTAACATAGAATTAATAAATCTTACAAATATTTTTTTACGCATATTGTGGTAATTTAAAATATGCTGCTTGTTAATCATTTGGAACTGACTAATGTAAAATTGCAAAAGATTTATATTTTGATTTATTACGGCATCATAATGTTTACGAAATATGTTTTCCATTTGTACAAATAAATCAAAAGTACTCTTATTACAAAAAAATAGAGATTTTCCTTTGAAGCATTTAATGCGCGTAAACTTAGCAAACTGCAAAGGGCAAATTATTATCGACCCTACTAATGTTAAACATTGACTACATGTCCTCGAAGTGCGCTTTATACTTGTTATCAAATAACCGCTAACATTATACAATGAGTTCATCTCACTATTTATTACTTAGTTGTGCAACATTATGTGTAATGGTCGGTAACACTACTGGATCATAAATTTCCTCTTCTTGATTACATTAAGAAAATCTGAAAGAAATTCGCGTTCATCCTTGTAGTAGCTTCCTTTCGTCACATTTTTTAAATACTGAGACACACAAATAAGTTTCAAATTATTTTTAAATTGTAATGCTGTTGGTATAACTTGTTTAGCCCGTACAACACAAAATAAATTTTCTAGACAATCTCGTGTGAATCTCGATGTCAAGAGGAAATCATACTTCTTGGTATCCAAAAACTCATGTTGCAAATGTAACATAGGTGGTGTCGTAACAAGCACACCTGTTTGGGGGTTGGTTTCCAAATAGACTTATATCCTACAATCATTGATGCAAATAATTTCATACAATCTTGCAGAAATGCGATTGATTCATCATATACACACGTTTTCAGCTTGCTTAAAGTTAATGTTGGATGACGAGATGTCATACGCGTAAACCACTTTTCTATAGTGTATAAACCAAGCAGTTGTCAAGTATTCTGGCTTCTCTAAAGTTTCAGCTAAAAACTTAAGAACACTACTCACATCGTGACATACAACTAGTGTTGATGCAGACACTTTCATCTCTTTAAAATGAGAGGGCATCAAATCTTCTTCAGTTTGCTTTGGAGCAAGTTCAAAACACATATTTTCTTGATACTTTACCAGTTCGTATAAATGTTGAGATGAAATAATATTTGTCTGAAGATTGTTGTGGATGGATGTGTTATATAATTGGTGATTTTACTGTACCGACCTGCTGTTATATTCTACTTTCTCCAAAGTGCTAGATTTGAGGCGCCCATATCAGGAGTATGCTCACTACATTTAAACCTATTTTTTCTGTTTCTTCAATGATTTTAAACAGAATTTCTTCATACACAGCACCGTCTACCGAATCCCCTGTATAATAATATGCTACAACTTGTTTCCAACGTAGACTGACTCCTCCTAGCATGATAATTAATGCATCCCAATATTCCAAGTTTTTTAGTGCGTGATAGTGCTTTTAGCTTACGCTCATCACTTACAGTATTATTCAACTTAATAATAAAAACTTCAACGTTTGCTGACTCCCGGAAGATAAGCAGGCTTGTTCCGGTTTTAACGAGCCGTATGAAAACAGAAGTAAAAAATTATTGATCGATAAGTATTGTTTTTATTACTGTACATAGTGTACATCATATAATATAGGTTCCGTAAAGAAACAAACTAAATTTTTAAATCTCTAACATTTCGTAATAACAAAAAAAAGAGGCAATATCGCTGTTATATTGGTCTGAGTCGAAACGTGTCTACATGTGTAACAACTTTTAATCTATAATTAATATCAGTTTGATATTGTTTTACCCCACAAAACATTCGATATCATCAAACGTGAACCTGCGGGCAATAGTATGTACTTCACTCCAATCCGATATATCATGTTTTGAATTGGCGCGGTGGCCCGCAAAAGTAATCGAAAACATAAAATTGAATTAATTAAAATTGCTACGTTGGGTTTGTAAAACGTACAAATTTGAAATCTACAACTCTTTGTAGATGTATTTTACCACAAACGAGTAGAGCAATTATATATAAAATTCGGTCAATGCTCAACCAAGAACTTTAAATGGATGTAATAAAAGGATATTGCAAATTATTTTAAATATTTAAAATAAAAGCAAGGATATTGTCTAAACAGTAAATAAGTAAAAGTATAGAATTACATTTTAACGGCGATTTTAATGTAAAGTGAATCTAGTCCATAATTCCTTAGATCTTCGTATCGTCGACCTAGATGAGGCATGCACAGACTTATAGGGAACAGGGATTCCGAAAATCCTAACGGAAGACTACAAAAAAAACAGAGACTTGCTGCAGCATTAACATTTCTGGAAGGCTACGACAAAAGTGGAAACCATGTTATCGATCGTATCGTAACTGGAGACGAGATTTGGGTAAAGCACGTCAACTGTGAAACAAAACGGCAGTCGATGGAATAGGGACACACGCATTCGCCCAAGAAACCGAGGAAGCGTTTGCAAACGCTTTCAGCAAGAAAAATCACGGCTACTGTGTTTTGGGACGCTCAGGGAGTGATTCCCGTTGATTTTCTCGAGCGTGGCCAAACAATCAACTATTGCGAAACATTAAAAAAAATTAAGACGCGCGATACAAAACAAGCGTCGGGGAAAACTTAGCGAGAAAGTTTTGTTTTTTCACGACAACGCTTGTCCACACACGACCAATCGTACCCAAACGATCTTGGATGGTTTTGGATGGGAAGTTTTCAATCATCAATTTAAATGGTAATTATGTAGAAAAATAGCCTAAGAGTTTACCTTCAAAATGTATATAATAAACATTGTTTTTTTCACTTCGTTTATTTTTTATTTCAAAACGTCTGTTACTTTCTGGACAGCCCTCGTATAATACTGGAGTGTATATAACAAATGGGAAAGCGGAAATCGAATTATTATAAAAAATCAACAAAACAAAAAAACTAATATGCATTCCACTTGCATATTAGTTTTTTGTTTTGTTGATTTTTTATAATAATTCGATTTCCGCTTGCCCATCTGTTATATACACTCCAGTATTATACGAGGGCTGTCCAAAAAGTAACAGACATTTTGAAATAAAAAATAAACGAAGTGAAAAACACAGTGTTTATTATATACATTTTGAAGGTAAGCTCTAAATCAAAATACGACATAAGTAATTTTTAGCCTACAATTTTATTTTATTTTGATATTTGTTAATTCGATTTAGTTTAACTAAGTACATAATACCAATATGCGAGTAGATTTCAGAATTTAAATATTTGACTATTCATTTTATGTACCTATATATTAAAATTTTCAACCCACGGTAGCTGTTTCCCGTGATTTTTAATAATTGTTTTGAAAACGTTTAAAAATAAAAATTGTCTGTTAGCCTACTTGAAGGTAGCCGTATTTAATTATTATTACTATTAAATTACCGGTTTAGAACGGCCAAATTATTTCCTTCAGAACGGAGCGTCTTTTCCTGATCAACATAGCGATAGAATCTGTGAATAAAACCGAAGCGCTCTGATCGAAACCCGAATATCGTCTAGCTCCATCTACTCACACCCCCTTGCGTCTACCGTCCCGCTCATAATACAAGTAACATAAGTTTCTATTTGCAAAGATGCAGTTTGTAAATGCCCCTCTTAAATACATACCGGCGTATTTTTGGGGATTGAAAAACGCCGCCAGACGGGTATTTGAGCATTCTACGCGGCCAAAAGTGAATTTCACAAAATTGGAAAAATCATCTTAATCAATTACCTGAGTCAAGGGACATTCCAGTGAATAATACGCAGCATCTCCCACCCTTTTCCCGTGGACGCTGTGCTGACAGCGTCATTAGAAACTTGGGCATCAAACCTAGCATACGTGACTGTTCTCGGCGATTTTTTGAAAACCTTAATTTTCAAAGTGAATAATTATTTTTCTACGTTAATGTTGTGCGGAAAAGTGATGGATTCTGATTCTACAGGTAATTTTCTATTGTACTGCAATATTGCTTTTTCTATTTTATTCTATAAATGTACTCTTTTGATGACGTAAAAGTAACATCTATAATAAGCATGATTTTTCAGAGAAGTTTATGTTCATCAACGTCTTACTTACAGTATCGAGATAGATCCGGTGTCCTTTCTTATTAATATTAGAACTTTAGAGTATTGAGTACTAGATAATCAAAAAGTGTGCCGCGGAAAAGCGCCGATAAGCAAAATCTCAGTAACTTAATTTTTCTCCTATGAAAATGTCTGAATATGTGAATTATGTTGCATGTATTACAAAGCAACATTTTGCTTATTTCAGGAGCAGTGGGTACTTCGGGAGTACGGATAGTGACCCGCAAATACTTATTCGACCTCATGAAAACTTATAGCAAGTCAAATTTCGAACAAAAACTAAATTGCTTAGAAGACCAACTTTTGTCGTGTGAAGAATTCACTGAAGACCAATACAAAAAGTTTAAACGCAGTTTCGCACATTTCAAACCCGAAGTGAAATCAAGATGGACCAAAACACATAAAAAGGAAGACCTTTTTCTCAAAAACAATCACTTGTGGTTAGAAGGAACATTTGAAATTCCGGTGGCTACGCAATATCGGCCAGGTCGACCTCGAAAATCGTTTGGAGGATCCAGTGAAACGAGTAAAAGAAGGAAAACAGAGGAGATTCGTTTTACTTTAGAAGACGGTATTATTGTTCACGAAGCACAAGTTGAGTTAAGTAAATCTGAAAAAAAAGATGCTTCCAAAGTACTAAATGATATTACTTGCACCCCAACACGAGCAACAAAATACAAAAGAGCATATGCCACTTCCAAAAGTGAAAACGCTTTGCGTCTGAACCATTCCAAACATTGAAAATGTTTATAGATGCTGATTTAACACGAGTATAATATGAAATAATTCGAAATACTAATAAAAAGTTCTTCCCGTGTTATAGTTTAATACAGCAAGCAAAAACAAGTGTTATCCGCCCCGAGAAGCATGCACAGTGACGAGTACCAACGCCGAAAGCCTATTGCATTCTTTAATCGATATTTACGTTAAACGCTTATCTGATTTCTTTGAGAGGTGTTATAAACAATACTAGAGCAAGAAAGGGATACATTAAAAAGTATATGTAAATGGGGATGCGATGGGTCGCAGCAATCACAGTTCAATCAAAAATTTGATGAGGAAGGTGATCTAGATGCCAATATTTTTCAGAGCTGCTTTGTACGTGTGCGATTAGTTTGTGGCAAAGACTGTGAAAGAGTATTGGGGGAAAATCCCACACCTTCTTCTCCACCGTTCTGCCGCCCAATTAGATTCCGTTTTGTGAAAGAGAATACTGATATCACAAATAAAAGATGAAGTACGTTCAAAATCCCATAAACTCTTAAATAGCAACTGAGGTTGATATTGATGAAAAAAAGTTTTTCGTCAAACATCTGTTCATAATGACAATGGTTGACGGAAAAGTCTGCAACGCAGTTACTGGCACAACATCTACGAATTGTTGCTACATCTGCGGTGCGACTTCCAAAGACTTCAACCAACTGGATAATAAAAAACAAATATCTTTTGAAGCTATTGAATTTGGGCTGTCGATTTTACATGCCAGGGTAAGATTATTCGACAGCATTCTCCATTTGGCATACAAATCCCCCCGTAAAGAAATACAGAAAAAGAAAAACAAAAGAGGAAAAACAAATGGAAAAAGAGAGGAAAACAGAAATACAGGACAAATATGGCAAAGAAACTGGTATGTTAGTGAATATGTCAAAAACAAATTTCGGTAATACGAATGATGGCAACACGAGTAGAAGATTTCTTTGAGGATCCGAAATTAGATTAAGAGATTAGAGGCATCAGTTACGACTTAATTTATAGGTTGAAAGTCAAACTGGGAACTATTTCATGCGAATTCTTGATAGATGTAGAAAAATACGACAAATATGAACTGGAAACTGTTCCCTTATATGTCGAATTGTACCCTTGGCATCCAATGACACCAACAATGCACAAGATACTAATTCACGGAGCAGCCATAATAAAAAATGCATTGCTACCTATTGGTCAATTATCTGAGGAGGCAGCAGAAGCTCGTAACAAGTATTTTATGACATATCGCCAAGACTTTTCAAGGAAATTTTCTAAAGAGTCCTCTAATAAAGATACATCCAACCGAGTTCTCTTGAGCTCAGTAGTATAAACTCTTTTAAAAAAAGAAAATTTACTTCGTTTCTTTCTGAAACCATCAATATGCTTCTGCCAGCACATTCAAACCCAATGGTTCTTCCATCTGAAAACGACTAAGGGGAATTTATTTCTGAAGAAGTTTAATTTGTAATTTTTTCCTTCCTAAACCATATTTTTCATAAAATAAATGTATATATATATTTACAAACAATAAAGAAAAGAAATATTGCGGATTATAGAATAATAAAGTATAGAATTTCATGGGGTAACTCCGCTCAAAATGCAACTGCGGACACGTGTTTCGAACTACTTGGTTCTCGTCAGCGCAGTGTATCGAGGACACTCTAGCTGAAGCCTCAATTGGTAGGCTGTCCCTTGTGTATGTCTCTGATTGATGTTTTTCAGCTCCAAGGTTATCCCATCGAAACACGTGTCCGCAGTTGCATTTTGAGCGGAGTTACCCCATGAAATTCTATACTTTATTATTTACAAACAATATTGTTGTATCCTTTATACCGTTTAGAAGCAATCTTAGCAAAAAAAAATTTGGCCGCGTAGAATGCTCAAATACCCGTATGTGCGCCGGTCAGAGATAATCAGTGATTAGGCTTAATCGATGATTAGTTAACCGAGCATTTTAATCGGTGTTGGAAAAACCAGCCCTGAGATTCTTTTGTAGATAATGAAAATTCTTATCAGCGGTTCAGATATCTCAACGTGATCGATGAAAAGTAATAGATGTTAGTAGGATGCTTGATGTACATAAATAGGAGCAACAGAATTTATTCTATTTATTCTAACTAAATAATGTAATATCCTGTACTTCTCTACATTTTGGCATCAAATTACGTAATTTGTATGTGTTAGTTACGTACACCCTAATACGCGTATACGATATGATTGTACTGTTCCAAAAATAAGGTTTGATACGTTACCCAAAGAACTATATTTGAGTTTATAATTACGTATTCAGAAATACAGTTTCAGGTAATATAGTTCGCAGCGCAAACCATTTGCCGCTAGATAAACACAATACGGTGAAATTACCTACACCAAGATACAAGATACACGGCGGAAATGAAAAAGGGTGGGGGGTTATTCTACTAGAACTACTGAATTAAGTTTACTTAAAACTTTGTTCGGGGGATTTTAGTTCCCTATTTACTTTCCTTCTTATAATTAAAACGAATTTTAACGACCGTTTCGCGTTAACGCCGAGCGCAGCTAATAATTTAATAACAGCGCACGGATGAATAAGGAGAACCATGAGCGCAGTAGATCAGTTTTTACGTTCACTTTATTCTGCTCAGATCCCATTGCATATTTCACTGTAGCAAACCGGATCGTAAATTAAGAAGTTGTTTAATGAAATTTAAATAAATGGAACCTGTATTTAGAATAATTGCAAATTAACAGGCTAATTGAAGCTGCATATTTTGCACTAAGTGTACAATATGTACATGAAAGAATAAATCTAAAAAAATATGTTTTTTTTTGATATTTTAATAAGCCATAAAGCATTTGAATATATAATTCCATTATTGTAACACAGTAATAGACAGATTGACATCACAAATACAATATTTTATTTTATGAGAATAAACTTAAGGATTGTGGTGTTCCTGTATGTGTATGTAATTGGCTATTTATACATACTGTATGAATACGCAGGGGGGTTATTCTAATGAGGATAGCGATATCGCTATCCGTCAAGGCCAGTTTATGACGTCAATAGCGATATCGCTACGAGGTATTCTGCAGATTTAGCGATGTCGCCATGATTGTTTTTGACGTCATAATTTAGCGATGTCTCACTATATTTAGCGAGACCAAGAATGGGGTCGCTATAATTTATCGATATCGCTATGTCATGTTTATAACTTCATTACTGTTATTGTTTTATCCACTTGCTTTTTTTTTTTAGTTGACATTTGATATATGTAGAATAAAAGTTTAAAACAAAAGTAATAATTTCTAATTTTCTGTTTCTTTTAATATTTGTCCAAAAATGGCAGCTTTCTATGGGCAATATCTAGCCATCCACTTGTTGGAAAACGAAGAAAAAAAATGAGAAATTAACAGGCTAAGGATACAAAGCCAAGGATTAAGGGATACTTTGGATCCCTTTTCAATAACAGACGAGGAGTTCATTAGAAATTTCCGTTTGACAAAAGCAGCAGTAACAGATCTTATTAATAATATCGATATCATATTTAATCAAAGGCCTGTTGCTACATTCGTTCCAACATATTTGGTTGTAAGATTTTTATTAGAATCTAAAATAATAAACAAAACACTGCCGTTGTATATTTTTTATTCAGTAAATATACCTTTGCACAGGTTATATGTACGCTATCTTTTCTTGGTCATGGTAGTTACCAAAGACATGTTGGCAATAGTTTATTGACAGCTCTTAGCCAAGCATCTGTATAATACCTATACCGTATGTGTCAATTTTCATTAGGTATATGGATTCAATGTTTACATGCGATTTATACGTATACAAATAATATGTGGCAACGTGTGTCACCCCTACTATCCGTCACCAATCCCGACAATAATCGACATCACAACGACTTTCTCCGATCTTCCCACTTCTACATTAAATGTTTAGCTGCGAACACGTTCCGATTTAGTCTGCAATAAAAGCCGTCATCATCAAATGGCCGCCGCGATCTAGTAGTTTATTATTATTTTCAGAATTCTTTTTTATTTACCTTATTTTTAATTTTATTAGAATTACGCTTTTGTTTGTGACATGCAGCGTGAACGCAGTTTAATAATTCTCTGCATTTATTGAAAGGAAAAAGAAAAATCCTTGCAATGCGTAAATATTATTTCTGAGAGCAGTACAAACACCCTAGTCAATAGTCCAACAGCTACTGCTAACTTGAGCTTGTATCGGTCGCGCTGGCATTGAAGAGGAAAGGTGGGGTGCCATGTTGTCACGTATTGCATGAATTAATCGCCTATGGCTAATGAAAATTGACACGTGCTGTATAGTGGGTAGATGTATTGACATGAACAATATTAAATGCTCCTTTTGGGCCTGCGTTATCTTCTCTTCTCGATTTCGTTACATGTTTGAATAATTATATTAATTATACACTCACAAACACACACATCAACACCATAAATGTAAATGTCATTTTCCCATAATATTACCACTATTACCAATGTCATGTTCGTAATGCAAACATAATTTTAAAAATGTTACTAAAAAGTTAAGTAGTCGGAGTTAACTTCTCTAATATACTGTGTAGAATAGGTTGGGGCGACACTCACTATTTACGTCACGCTTTTGCGTGCTATCGCTATTTACTCTCGCTAATGGTGGTATCGAATCGCTAATCTCCAGAATAACCCCCCAGGTGTCTGTTTATACATACTATAGGAAGGTAGTCTGAAACGTTTGAGCTTCATCATAAAGATGGCGTTACTTGTCAGTATCATCAAGGCCAACTGTATCTGCTATCGCTGCGTGATATAAGGCCGTCACATAACCTCAAAATATTGATCCTTATGTGGCGCCATCTATCCAAAGCACAATAAACTGCTTGGTAACCGCTGAACATTTTCATCACGTGTTAAAAATGCAATAAGCAATATGATTGGATTATATCAAACCTACTGTTGTTGACATTTGACTAACTTGACATTTATTTTGTTTATTCCATATTCTTTTCTACTTAAATTATTCTAATAGTACACACATCCAGTCTTTTCATATAATGTGTGTTACATATTTACTATAATGTATTTTGGACGTTACTTGAGTACCAATAGAAAACTATATCTAGTTTTTTCACGTGTTGTTCTGGGTCATTTAGAAATAGTGTCCTAAAGGGCAAGAAATTCGCAAGGTACTTCGGAAAATGAGAACTGATTATTTGAAATGCAGTATAAGGAAAATTCTTGGTAAATAGCTATAATTTTTTGCATTTTTACACTAAATTTATGTCTTAAACTTGTAGGTGTATAAAATTCTAATGGAAAAATTGCTGGACTGTAGTTACGCAGCTTTGCTAGACGTTATTTGGTTACTAATATTAACAATAAGTCTAAATATGTGAACTCTAGGGTATTTGAGTTCTGATTTAATACAATTATAAAAAGGATAGAAGTGGGTTCATTATGAATATTTCAACATTGTCAATTTTAGTTCTGTAATTAGACTTGCACCTGTTGGATAAAGATGCTATTACCAGTAATTCACCTTGTTATCATCATAAGAAGTGCCAACAAGAAGCTGACTAGTGTTATAAAGCAAATTTTAGTCTGTCTTGAAATGTGTGTGCGTCGAAATACTAACAGATTTGGTATAGGCAGTACCAATGCGTGCATCACTGTAACTAAGTAAATTAGCAAATTGTAATAGTGCAAAATGGAAATAAGTGCATCAAATATGTACCGAAATACACGGAAAAAAGAGTTTAGTGCATATTACATTTTTAACATGTGTTATGTGGAAATATTCAATATTTCTTTTTAACAAGTGTACATGCATGTATATCAGTTTACTGTAATATTTGAGTATACTGTACTATAAAGTTATTTTGTCTTAACAAGATCATTTAGTTGAGATTCTGTGAAAGAAATGTTTCCACATGTTAGACTTAAAGGAGGTGTAAATTATACTACCGGTGTCAGAGTGGCTGAATATTTTATCAGGCCAATATTGCGATGTGGAATAGTAAAGCTTCATATTGACATTCGTGACGTGCCTTCAGAAAGCCCATTACGTAAACGAAAAAACAGGACTAGACACAAAATATTGACATAACGCAAATGTGACAGGCGACCGATAAATTTCCAAACTTTCACTTTTAAGCCTGAAATTCCAAGTTTTGAAAGTTTTGAGGACCCAAAAAGACTCGGAGTCGAAAACAATAGAGTTTTAGGAACAGTTTGCATGCTTATTCCAACTTGATTGTGATCCAGTGTCGATAGTACCAGGAATTTAAACTCTTCATGGACTCGGGGCATGGTGGAAAAATGTTGCGAATACGACTATTGTTTTCGGTTATCTTTTTTTTATTAATGTCAGATTAGATTCATGGCAAATAAATACACATGATATATTTAGCTTTACGACAAGGACACGGCACTAAATTAATTATCGGGACGCAATTAATACGTTTTTTTATATTCTCTTGAAGATTACACGTTTATTTTCTCTAGAATTTAAAAAAAAATCAGGTTATATCATAGGGCAAACAAGAAAGTTATTTTGTTTTAACAAGGTCATTTAGTTGCGATTCTGTGAAAGAAATGTTTCCACATGTTAGACTTAAAATAGGTGTAAATGCTACTACCGGTGACAGAGTGGCTGAATATTTTATCAGGCCAATATTGCGATGTGGAATAGTAAAGCTTCGAAATCGTCAAATACTGTTGAAAGCATAGATTACGTTAGTACCACAATATTTCTTTAAAATCCAAGAAGTCATACACAAAATCCAAATAAACACTTTACAACCCAACCCAACCTTAATTAGTGTTATCTTTTGAATTCTTATAAAAACTTCGAAATGCAAGTAAAATTGTTATTCTTGACATTACCCAACAACTTCATTTTTAGCAACACTTTTTTTTTAGTTTTACTTCGTTCTATTTCATCATTTTAATACTATTAATATTGTAAAGCTAATATTTAAAGTGATCAGAATCATCGTGCAGCGATAGCAGGTACAGTTGCCCTTGGTATCATTCTGATAATGAAATTGCGCATGCGTTGAAAGATATCTGCAAAAATTTCAACGATTTTGGACGCTCACTTGTTGCTTGATAGTCTTTTGTGTCAGTCGCTGACAGTGTTTTTATAAAAAGCGAATATCGTAAATCCTTGCATTTGAAAGGTAATACGCATACACAAATTAAAACTGAGCTGGACGCTGTTTACGGGAACACAGCCCCGTCATTTGCCACTGTGAGAAGATGGGTAGCTGAATTTAAGCGTGGTCGTACCAGTTTGATTGATGATGGGCGTTCGGGATGGTCAAAAACTGCGACCGCCACCGATAGATAACATCGAAAATGTTTACCAAATAATACTGAACATCGTCCAATCAAGGTTATAGAGATAGCAAAGACTATACACATATTGAAAGAGCATGTTTGTCATATATAGAACGAAGAATTGGTCAAGGGTAAGCTACGCACGCGTTGGGTGCCGCGCTTGCTCACTTTGGACCAAAAACGCATTGGAATGAATATTTTCAAGGCTCTGTTGGAGCGGTTTGAGCAAAACAAGTCAGATTTTTTGCGTCGATTCATAATTGTAGATGATACATGGATCCACCATTACACTCCTGACACATAAGAACAGTCAAGACAGTGGATTGCAGAGGACGAGACTGCTCCGAAAAAGGCTAAAGACGGTTCCATCATCCAGGAAGGTGATGGCAACTTTGGCTTTTGGGATGGTCACGGGATTGTGTTAATCGACTACCTCGAAAAAGGTAAAACAATAACGGGAATGTATTACGCATCATTACTCGATAAGCGGAGGGCAGAAATTGCACAAAAAATGGCCGAATTTGAAGAAGAAAGCAGTTATGTTCCACCAAGACAACGCGCCTGCTCACACTTCGGCGATAGCCATAGCTAAAATTCAGGAATTGAATTTCGAATTGATTGAATATCCACTGCATTCACCGGATCTTGCCCCCAGCGACTTTTCTTGTTTCCTAAGCTTAAAGTTTCTTTTGGAGCACAAATATTTTCATCGAACCAAAAGATCATCGCATAAGTAAAGGCATATTCATTTAATGGTTAAAGGGTAATAATTTCTGAGTTATTATGATTAAAGTGACAAAATATCTCTTTAATTTACTATAATTCAAGGGTGCAAAGACAAAATTCAAAATAATTTTGTATGGTGCAGACATACGGTATTCTAAATGATACTTATATGCAGAACTTGTTCTAGTGTGTACTGGGTGTTCGCGAATGTGAGAAAAACTTAAATAAAAAATCTGATTTATGTTAAATTGAACACCCCAATATTTTGTTAATGCAGTCATGGGAAAAAATGGATAAAAAGGAATTTCGTGTGTTAATGAAACACTATTTTTTGATGAAAAAAAGTGCTACTGATACCAAAAAGTGGCTTGATGAGTGTTATCCGCCGGGCGAAGCAACCATTCGTAAGTGGTTTGCTAAATTCCGTACAGGCTATATGAGAACCGAAGACGATGAACGCAGTGGACGTCCAAAAGGGGCTGTTAAAGGGTTTGTATAGCTGACACTCTAAAGATATCAAAGGAACGTGTTGGACATATCGTTCATGAATATTTGGGTATGCGAAAGCTATGTGCAAAGTGGGTGCCGCGCGAGCTCACAATCGACCAAAAACAAGAACGTGTCGATGCTTCAGAGCAATGTTTGGAGCTGTTCAACCGCAATAGAAGTGAATTTTTGCGTCGATATGTGACAATCGATGAAACATGGATCCACCACTACACTCCTGAGTCCAGTCGGCAGTCATCTGAGTGGACAGCAGGCGATGAACCGAATCCAAAGCGTGGAAAAACACAACAGTCGCCCGGTAAGGTTATGGCGTCCGTATTTTGGGATGCACATGGAATAATTTTCGTCGACTATCTTGGAAAGGGAAAAACCATCAACAGCGACTATTATATAGCGTTATTGGAGCGTTTGAAGGACGAAATCGCGAAAAAACGGCCCCATTTGAAGAAGAAGAAAGTGTTGTTTCATCAAGACAATGCGCCGTGTCACAAACCGAAGAAAACGATGGCAAAATTGCATGAATTGGGCTTCGAATTGCTTCCGCATCCACCGTATTCTCCAGATTTGGCCCCCAGCCACTTTTTCCTGTTCTCAGATCTCAAGAGAATGCTCGCTGGAAAGAAATTTAAAGCCGATGAGGAAGTAATCGCCGAAACAGAGGCCTATTTTGGGGCTAAAGACAAATTGTACTACAAAAAAAATGGTATTGAAAAGTTGGAAGATCGCTATAATCGGTGTATCGCCCTCGAAGGCAACTATGTTGAATAATAAAATCTAATTTTGCCAAAAAAATGAGTTTTTCTATAAAACGATACGAACTTTTCAGCCCAACTGTTATAATAAATGTCATGAACACCAGTAACTTTAGTTATTATTTATCGTTATTAAAAAAAATCCTATTTCACGGCGAAATTCAAATCTTTAAAAAATATATCTGATTGTGCCGTCATTTATGCATCAGTCTGTATAAGTGTATATATTTTTAAATTATGAAGAAATAGAAACTCTATCAACTATAGCCCGTGAATGTTTACTATATTAAGTATTAATTTGTAACTTTTTCGTTTTCTTGAATCACCTGTATATATCACCGATGACTGATTATACACTATAAATCTGCTTATATAAATGTAATATAAATATAAATTGTTATTATATTATAATAATTATATAGGTTTACATATAAGAAAATATATTACTTACATGTACTACCCAATCTTTTGGATTGTGGGCGTTGGTACCGCATATATACAGCCTGTCGCCATCTCCAATAGATTGAATAACTCTTATGTGGTTTCTGCAGTCAAAATGCTGTAACAAAGGAACATAAGTTAGCGTATGTAATTTCAAAGAAGGCGCATGTAACTTTCAATAATATGAATACACAAATACTGCTGGTGTTCATCATTATCATACTTGTAATTCTAACTATATTAAACAACTAGCATTAAAATAAGCCTGGAGAACAAAAGAACATTTAATCTGGTCTTATGAGATTATAATGTCGAATTAGACAATTATGTTTATTTTCGGCAGGAATAGAAATTATAACATGTATAATTCGCTAAAATAGAAATGGCCGACCAATAACCAATTTTATTTGTAGAAAATAAAACAAAAATATTACTTAATTAAGTTAATAAAATGACTTTGTTACTTTCGCCATCTATGATCAAATAGCGCAAGTTTTTTGTTCTTTATTTGCCGTAACTTTCAGCATGGTCAATAAAGGACACTGCTATACTAGATTTTTCTGGAATCATCAGTTCGCCTAAATATAATCAGCGAAATCATCTATGTTCCAAAGTAGCTGGAATACAACGATGAACTGATGTAGAGTGATGAATAAAAACCGGATTAAAAGCCACAAAAAAACACACTGAAAAAAAGATAAAATTTTCACAAAAAAAAAGCATTAAAAAGGCATATTTTTTTAATGCCGTATTAAGAGGACTGATTAACCAATGTAAAAAAATTTATAAAATTCCATTTAAAAAAACATAAGTTTGTGTTGATTCGTCGTTGTCGAACACTCTGTATAAATGAAAATATTTTTAAATTGTAGAGCTCATGATTATCTACAATTTTTGCATTAAAAATTATTCGTGATCTACATTATTAGATACCAATAATGGACTTTCCCTGGGTCACCCGGTATATTACCCTATTTCATATTTATTTTTTCAAAATTTTCCCCACATACTTTTTAGGCAAGCTTTCAAACTTTATTCTTATACACATATCGTTCTAATATAATTTTAGTAGAAACTGTGGCATCTGTTCCACACGTCGTATATTACGTATGAGAACTGACCTGTGAAACATAAATGCGAGAAGTTCTCTGATTGAGGATATTAATTTTAAGAGTCGTGTTGTATTTTTTCTGGAAATCTTGCAAACGTAAAGGTTTTAACGGCTGTAAGCCTCACCAGCTCTACAAACTACCATCGCAGGCACTGTTGGCAGACGCCTGAAACAACAACTGATCGTAAATCGTCAGGGTTGTTTGTTCACTGGTCATTTCACAATTTATATATTTACCCGAGAGTCGGGTGGTGCTGTTGTACCCGGATTTATTGTTCTTTTCCATTTTGCCGTACTAAAAAGTTGTGTAGGTGAAATACAGAGAATTCATCATTAGCAGGTTTTTTTTTATTTGAAAAAAATGAACGTAAAAGAATAATGATAACTCCAAAATAAAATTAAAAAAACAGTACATATGAAAAATTTTATTAAATGGTAAATGTGAAATATTAACTATTCACGACAAGCAACTCATGTTTATTCACGTGCGTCTATTCCATTTACGATGAATGTTAGTTATTGACATAAATTGCTTGTTTGAATTTAACTGTCTATCCTCGATAATTTGAAACTATTCAAATAATTACCTTCTGGAATTTAATTGTAGGTAGGTACTAAAATTCACAATTTAATAATGTTATTTGATATGGGGTAAAAATAGTAATTATTTTTGATAGGTGCTTAGAAAAATCAAGAATCCAAGTAATTCATGGAAGTTGAAGTAATGTTTGAGATAAAACAATAATTACTATACCCTGTCTCAGAATAAGAAGGAGTGATTTAAATACCGCGCCAAAATCCGGAACACATAGCTTAAAAATTTACTAAAATTATATATGACATGTTATTGAGATTGAGGTTAGAAATAGTGCTTTAGATAGGAATTGTAGAACCGTATTATTTTTTAACTAAGGATTTAGCGCTTTGGGTTTCATTTTCTATTATGGATTGAAATGACTGGATGTGCCACTTTACATTGTACCATTCAAAGCAGCAATAAGAGTGCAAGGTAATTGAATACAGAAAAAAGTTATAACCACAAGCAGGTACATACTACATCTATAATTTTATGAATGTTAATCTTTTATCCTAACATTCAAATTTGTTGATTCTAGGTTTCCAAAAAAAAGCTATTAGAAGGTATCTATGGATAAAGACAATACATAAGCTAAATGAAAATAGTAGATTATCGTCTGAGTGTTTTAAGGATTACTATTATAAATCTATAAGTATTATGCTTCTTAGCGAATGCGAAAATTGTGAATTAAGTCTGTTATCAAATATTTGTACCAGAGGGGAGAGTGTATCAAACTTCTCATCAAGAGACCCTCAAGAATTTGCGGAGAAGCTTTTGCATATTATTTTATATCGTAAATAATATCAATAAAGAAGTTAAACAAATAAATCATTGGTGTTCTATGATAAACCTTGAGCAGGTAAATTCAAGTAATTACTTTTAGAAATATGAATCTACATACAACAGTAATAAATAATATAATTTTCATTGGCTGAAGTTGCTTACACTACCTGCAAAAATAATTACATATACACATTACTTATTATTATATTTGCTATTTATGTATTATGTAAATATTGATAAAATGTTTTCGTTGAATAATTTATACTATTTTAGAACTTTTAACAACATGTTGGAAATTAACGATAGTGTTTTCATCATATTAAAAAGATTATTACATATTTAATAATTTTAAGCCACTAGAATATGTAACGTATTTCTTTTGAAAGGAAATCAAAAACAGTTTTCCTAAAGCGTTATTAATGAAAAGGTAAGTTTAAATTAAAAAAAAAGAATGTATGTATATAATTTAATAATTTTTATTATTATATCGTACTTACTCTAAGGTAAAATTAAACTACTTTTAAAATATGCGGTATGGAATATACATATAAATAGTAGATATAATAGTAATAAATTACAATAACCCATGACTGAATATTCTCACAAATTACCCGGATCACCATCAGCAGTGAGTTATTATGTAACTGAAGTTCGACTTCAGTGGTAATGTCTCAGCATTCGCTACAGAATTAGAAAAAGCTACAGCAAAACGAGCCAACTAATACATTGTCTTGTGAATTTTGCTGTAGGTAAAAGTATATTAAGCAAAAGTTTATAATAATAATAATTAATGTAGTGTGATATGCTTATCACACTGCACTTTATACACTATGAAGTTCAAGAGTTCATTTTAAAGAGAGCACTACCATGTTTGAATGGTATCTATTGTTGATACATATACACACAAATATACATATATTAAAATTTATTTTGTAATGTAACATTCAAAGTAAAAATTTTGTAAAGACGAAGAACATTTTATAAACATGTTAAAATAAAAGAAAAGTGATTATAAATATTAACCAAATGGTCAGATAAACTAGTTTGAATCAACTGTGCTGGACAAGTATGAGTCACTTTCGCTATCATTGCTTCTCCGACACAAATAATAAATGGTTCAACAATATCATTCACTAATCCATCTAAGTTCCACATTCTCTTTTCTATTTTAATTACATGGTCGATACAATTGCTCCAATAATTTATGGTAACATTTCTAATTGCTTCAGTTAAAAGTTCTCGCACATGTGACATTTTGAAAGTTGTATTTTTTGCAACAACTTCACATTTTATTTGGGTCCAAATCATCTCAATTGGATTGAGCTCACAGTGATATGGTGGTAACCGCAATACAGTTCTATGTGCAGCAGCTGCCATTTCATCAATTATATAAGTATTGTATTGATCTTTATGGAGGCGAACTAGATGCAATAATTCAGCACGTATCATTTCTGCATTAAACGGAATATTTTTGGAATGTAACCAGTCTTGGATTGCAACTTTTCTACATGATGAAGTAGGCAGCCTTTCCACTCTGCGTGAATGATAAGATGCATTGTCCATCACTATTACGGCATTATCTGGCAACATTGGCAATATTTGTTGGAACCATGTTTCGAAAATGTTGCTGTTCATTTCATCATGATAATCAGCAGTTTTCCTTCCTTCAAAAAGCAATAGTCCATCCTCGACAATATAGATCCTATATGTAGTATTATTAATCGCCTGCCTTTACCAGTAGGGTTTCTCAATCCTGTTGATAAACCTTCAACGAAAGCTTGCCGTGCACTGATTATGCCCGTGTCAATCCAAACTTTTCCCTTTGTATGTCCTTCGTTCAACCATGTTTCATCTAAGTAAAATATTGGACGACCGTCATCTCTGTATTGTTTTATTCTTCTCGGGTATTTTCTTCTCCACATGATAATTTCATCTTTTTCTAGTAGTAAATTTTTCTTGTTACGTTAAACATATCTGAAATATAACATATATATGCACATGTGGTAATACGATCAGTGTTTCATTAGCATCTACTTGAAATTAATGAGCTTCAAGAATCTGTGTAGAGTTGCTCGGCTCATTTTTAGTATGGACTCATCCACAGATATATCTGCCATAATTTTATCAAGCGTTGAAGGTCGTTTTTAAAAAAGAAACTGTACCTTCTGTCGTACAGAGTTCTTTTGCAGATTCATCAAATTTATGAAGTTTCGAATGCCTGCCTACTCGTTCTTTAGGAGAACGTAATTTGCCTGTCTCTTTATATTCCTTCATTATCCGATATACAGTTGACTTTGCCATTCCTAAAATACATATTTATAATACATTGTTATTGAAGTAATATTTATAACTTACTTAGTGTTCAGGAGATGTTTATTACCATTTCTGTTGTTCCCATTCTGGGAATTTGTAATGGTAACATTTTATACATATTTAAAACTGTTTGTTTTTCATTATGTGCTAGATGTCCTGATCGATCACGCCATTTGGGCGGCGAGACTAACGCTTTGCTGGGACCTGGCAGATCACTCATGTTCATTTTGTACTTAAAAGTACAGATTTTACTTAATAACAGTTAAATGTAATATATCAAACCAAAAATGTAAGAAAGCAAAATCACAGGTTATAAACATTAAATGGGGGAATGGGCGTACTTATTTTTGCATAATAAACTTGCCTGCGCAAGAACCAATGAAATCTCAGGAAAAAAATTACCATTTTGGCGTGATATTTGAATTACTCCTTCTTATTCTGAGACAGGGTATAGATAATATTTAACATTTAAAATTTAAAACATATCATAAACTCAGTGGCGTAACCATCGTAAAAAAAGAAAAGAAAAATTGGGTCATTAAGTACTGGTTAAGTTAAGTTAAGTCTCGACAAATGCATTATTTTAACACACTCTGATGGAAAGAAATAGAACCACTACCAGTACTGACAAATGCGAAAGAAAACCGGGTTGGAAAAATAGACGATTATGGCATATCTTTAAAGTGAACCCCCCACCCCCATGATTGAGGTCTAGTTACGCCTATGCATAAACTTGAGTTAGCCCAATTCGACGGTCTGACAAAATCATGTCATGAACTGCTTCAAAATTTTCTTGCAATCCAATTTTTCACGATCGCATACGATGGACATTGATCGTCAAAGGTATTCAGTGTATCTTAACCCATTCAAATACAAGTACTTGATGATGGCACGATACTCCAATTTCTCGATTTTCACAATGTCGGCCAACATCCCTTTTTTCAAATTTTAGTGCGCAACTATGGTTTGATTTTTTCACGTAAAACTTTATACTGACACTTCTAATTGGTTATGTTTCGTTGCTATAGTATCGCAATATTTTCTTTACCCACAGAAGCGAGGTAAAACGGCTATCAATAACTTAAACAATATAGAAATTAACTCAGATCCTTTAAACTAAAATTAAATTTTTATCTGTGAAGACTTCAAATCAGCCTTATGACTTAATTTTGCATTTTATGCAGAACATTTCGCAAAATAAATGTAGCTGGTCACAACTGTGCCCAAAAAAGTATGTAAACACACATTTATATATACCTATTTATTACCATAAATACATGCAAAACAGAGTGTATTAGCTCTTCAGTAATAAAACAACACGGATGAATAAGAAATGAGACATAAATTTTGAGGACGTAATCCCTATATATTCGAAAGATACTATAAATTCGACGATGGTCCTGATGTTTTTCTTTTTTTCTTTTTTGTTTTTCGCTTTTATGTCGGTCCTTTTTTATTGTTCTAAATCAGCAAACCCTCCGGTGTCCGTTTCCATTCCGTGAATTGTTGTTATTCCAGCGCTCAAGGAAACAGGTCCACGTTTAACTGCCACATAAGATCCAAGTGCCACGTTCTGCGAAGAACTAAAACTACCGTAGAAGTGCGTACTTTGCGAGGTGAAACAACGAAGTAGGTAATCGCGGAATAATGGGCAGATTTGTGGTGAGATAATACGATATTCTGAACTACCTACCCGATAGAGTTCGATAGCAGTGTATTTCAAACGTCTAGGGTCAGTACAGACACATCTCTCTTTTTATCAAATACTGAGTATATGTTTCAAAATACAGAATATTCTGTTTCTTTTCTGCTTTAAAAAAACGCAATATATTTATCATGGTTTTGTAAAGTTACTTTTTAATTTATATGTGAATGATATTATGCTTAGGGCCAAAAGTAGTAAATTACATTTGTTTGCTGATGATTCAATGTTCTATGCTAGTGGAAATGATTAAAATGATACGATGGATAATGTAAATCAGGGGTCTCCAAACTTTCCAGCCTGATTACTCCAGTAAGTTCCGAGAGCCAAAACCATATTATCATTGTTGCCGGTGGTAAAAAGTGAAATAGTCCACTGATGAAAAAAAGTCCGAAAAAGTACGCAACGTTTAAAAAAGGCTGCAAAACGGCAACACTGCATATTATTAATTTTCCTGTCATTATCTGTAATTTCTAGATTAGTCGTAGAGTACGAGCCATGAGGAGTAACGTGACACGACATCTGGTGGACACAAGCGGAAATAGGTAGTACCTTCTATCGCTAACAGATGGCGCTAATAGCACGTACAGAATAATCTCGTTGGTTCGAGAATGTTCTGGTGTCTTCCACTCACTTCTAGATGGCAGTAATTGGAATATATAAGAAGGCTAGTGGCGCAACCACAAGTCAGTTCCTATGACACTGTTGTGAAATAAAATAGTGCGTACCTCCTTAAAACGTGTTTGTGCGTGTTTAAGTTTAAGACATCTTTGTAACAGTATTTTGATTTGAATTGTTGCTTTTGTGTGTGATTTAGTAGTATGGAAAAGAAGCGAAAAATTGATAGTGAATGCAGAAAATTCAAAGATCAGTGGAACATTCAGTATTTCGTAGCAGTGATCGACATTTTTTTGAATGAAAAGCATCGCCCTCTTACTGAATTACAAAACAACGCATGGCTGTGGAAGTTAGCATTCTATGTTGATTTGACAAAACATGTGAACGAACTGAATTTGAGATTGCAAGGAGAAAACCAGCATCTTCCTGATTTATACACTAATATCAAATCATTCCGGAAGAAATTGATACTGTTTCAATCACAACTACGAAGTAAATATTTTTCACATTTTAAAACATGTGAAATATTCAGCCACACTACTGAGACTGAGTTTCCTATCGATTTTGCAATCGAAACTTTGAGTGCTTTGAAAATAAATTTTGATACTCGTTTCTCGGACTTTGATGCCATTGCGAATCAAATTAAGATTTTTCAGAATCCTTTTGATACTGACATTGAAACCCTAGCCCCGGAACTTCAAATGGAAATAATTGATATACAGTGCAGTGATATAATTAAGAACAAATATCAAAACTCATCTTTGTTGGAATTTTATAAGAGTCTTCCACTGACACAATTTGATAATTTGCATAAATTTGCTCGTGGGCTGTTTTCTGTTTTTGGTGCTACTTATTTGTGTGAGAAGACCTTCTCCAAAATGAAGTACACAAAAAATGTTTACAGATCTAAATTAACTGATGAGCATCTTAAATCTCTTTTAATAATTGGTACAAGTAAAATTAGTCCACAACTACAAACTATTGTCAGTGGAAAATCTCAATTACACAAATCTCATTAGTATTTCATATGTCATTATGCTTGTTATAAGTTATGTTTTTATTTAAAATGTATAAAATGTTAGTTGGATTCATTTCAATAATTTGTTAGTTATTATATACTGAAGTAAAATTTTCTGCATATTATACATGTCTTTACTCATTACAATTCTGTGTTTCTTTATCCAACTTATCACAAAAACAATAACAATAAGCCTACAACAATGTTATGAGTAGTTAGCCCATGACCATATCAATGTAGATGTCATATTAATAATTATTCAACATAAAATTAGAATACTTCAGTAAACTAAATTTAATTTGCTATAAAAAATATGTTCTCTAAAAGGAGTTTTCAAGTATGCTAGTTCTCCGCGGGCCGGACAAAATCTGTCCGCGGGCCGGATGTGGCCCTCGGGCCGTAGTTTGGAGAACCCTGATGTAAATGAAGACTTGTCTTTATTATATAAATGGTTGTACACAAATAGTTCTGACAATGTTAATATAAAAATAGATAATAATTATTTAAAGAGTAAATAGTATAAAATATTTGGGGGTAATTATACATAAACATTTAAAATTTAAAGAAAACACAAAGCATATTCTGAATAAAATGTTTAAAAAAGTATGTCAACATATTGCTGTGACTCTTGCAAATTGAGGTTTATATAAAAATAATTTACATCATTCAATCAGTAAGTAAGTAAGAATCAAGCATACATCTTAGTGACCTTATGATAGACCAAGATTCAATAAATTTTCTGCAAAATAGTAGGTCAGGCAACTTTACATTTAACTAGCTCAGTTTAAAATGACTAAAAAGAAAAATTTCTCTCAGGGGCAGAAAATATAAATAAACTCTCCTATCAACTTGAATGCTCTTTAGTTATTACCAGGTCAGGTAAAGAAAATAAAATGCAAAATAAACCTTACAGTATAGTTTATTAAGGATATTAAAGAAAAAATTTAAAATTATACAAGTATATTGACAAGAATAAATGTCTTAAATATTATAGAAATTCATGCATGTCATGATTAAATAGTCAAATCAATAAACAAATTATAATTAAAAAATAGAGTAACATCGAATACAAATTTATATTTTTAAAATAAATATAATTATCATTTTCTTTATTCGTCAAAGATACATGTAAACAATCAATATTTAAACAAAATATTTTATTGTATGTTGTGAGTTGTACTGGAATATAAATTAATTACAAAAAAAAATTATGTAGCCTCTCGTTTGCAAGTATATAAACATTAAAGTAATGGCTCTGCCCTAATTAGTTCTGCCTGGCGCCTTTGCTCGCTCCCAAGACAGTACCATCAGAAAGCAAATCCACACTGGTAGGTACCCCAAGGTTCCACCCTACGAGTATTCTTTTCAACTCGTTGGACACAACCCTAACATACACTACTATGTGCTCACCCCTTAAGGTATATATATAAATTTTGAGTTTAATTCAAAAGTGTCTTTGTGCATTTAATTAATTAACTCAGCCCTGATTAGTTCAGCTTGGCGCCGTTGCTCGCTCCCAAAACAGTACCACCAAGACCAATTCGTGCTTTAAGGATTCACCAAGGCTCCATGCTATGAATTAAACATCTACTTAATTCATTGCACACATCCCTGATCTATTACCCAACACGTCAATATCATATACACAAACACGATAAAGTATAATTAATATAAAGAAAATATATATATGTATATGAAAATAAAATAAAAATTTTACATCGCTCTAAGATTCCAATACAAAACACCACATGAGAAATTTGCACAACACCATATATATATATACACTAATAATAAACATTATTAAATCACCTTAACTCTTCATACAACCTCTCAAATTCATCCATCTCCAATATGTTTGAAAATTTTGTCACAGTTTAATTATCCTATATGTACCAAAACAAAAAAAAAAATTATGAAACTATGAATCTTCTAATCTTGTAAATAAATAATAAAGAAACTTTAATTAAAAACGTAGAGTGTTATATTTACTTCAAAAAAAAAATTATTATTATTAGGCTATTTAATTTTATCGTAACAAACACTAAAATGCTTTACCATAACACACGGTGTAATAACCCTGCATATAAAAATAAAACATTCTAAAAAAAATTCAAATTCCTAATTAAATAAAACTGTTCCGAACATAAATAATTATTTCCGAAAAATAATTACAAGTCCCAATGTAAACCAAACTCCGAATTAAAATGATATCTAATTCATAAAATTAGATATCACTTCGGTCTTTAAAATTTATAAGTAGAATAGAATTATTACGAAAATATTATAAGTTCCAATGCGTGAACAATTTTCTATGTCAGAATACCGTTTAATCTATATAGTATTACAGATCCTAGTTTCATTTAAAGATTTTTTTAAGTATCGTAAATCGGTTTCAGAAAATTATTCTATGTTCCAATTCACGAATAAACTTCTAAGTTAATATAACATTTTATTTTAAGAGGAAGAAGAGGTTTCCACCTACTTCTTGTTTTTCTTTTGAGAGAGCTGATTTTCACCAAGCATCTAACGTTTTCTGATCGTGTGTCGACTTATATGCATATTTTTCTTCACAAAAACGTACGGTTATCTTCGATACCGATTTCACCTCCAGAAATATATAGCTGCAGTGCTGCACCACCCGGGAAAGCAGGGCATTACTAATCTTTCAAAAAGGTAAACAAATATGTAAATATAAACTTGTTTACACATTCATGATTTGTCCAATGCATCTAGCGAAGAATATTGTTTTCGCCGGGCCAATCTGTCGATCTCTCCCGGTTATAGTATTTTTCGTGCGGGAAACACTTTCTTGTTATAATTCACTTAATATTTTATGCTTATTCTAATATTATAGTTTTTATAAAAATTATAATAACATTCTTATATTATTTTACGTAAATTAAAAATTAAATTTGCCAAAATATTAACTTAATGAATATCTATATACACATCATGATAAAATAATGGTTTCTGTCGCTCAGTGAGCAGGGGCGGAGGAACTTTGTTGCTGGTCCGGTCGGGTGTGGTTGCTTCCCCGGTTGATTGTTCAGTACTGCGGGTTGAGGGGGATTTTGAATATTCTGGGATTTATATTGGACATGGAGCAAAACGCATTATAGTTGTTTGTTTGTACAGGTGTCCATCTGGTAAATTTGGGGTCTTCCTTGAGAAATTATTGCAACTTCTCGAATCATTTGATCTGTGTAGGGAGAGAATTATAGTTTGTGGCGACTTCAATTTTAATTTCAAGGAGGATAACGGCCTTGTTTCAGAAATATTAAATTTGTTTAATTCATATGGTTTAAAGCCCCTTATCCATACCGATACGAGGGTTACTGAAACGTCTGCCACGAGAGTGGACAATATCTTTTCAAATGTCCATCCGGATGCTTTTGCTGTTGACGTCGTTGAGTGCCTTATGTCGGATCATCATTATCAATTGGTGTCGGCGGATTGCCATTGTGACTGGGGAAATAGGAAATTACCACGATTTGTAATGAAACGCGATTTCTCTGATAATCAAATGCACACGTTCAGATCCATGTTACTTAGAGAGGATTGGAATGCGGTTTATCAGTACTCTGATCCCGATCAGAGTTTCAATGTGTTTTATGATACATTTATGTATTACTTTAATATTAGTTTCCCGCTGAACAAACAAAAAATGAAACGTAGAATGAATTTGCCCTGGTATTCCTCTGCCTTGGGTGAGATGGCCGGGAATATTAGGGATTTATATAGATTGTATATGCAGCATAGGGATGTTGATTTGTATAAACTTTATAAGTTGGAAAAGGATAAATATAATAAATTATTGCTTTTGGCTAAACGTAGCTATTATGATAATGTAATTAGTTCCTCTTCGAACAAGTGTCGTGCAGTTTGGAATGTAGTCAGAAGAGAAACTAAGGAGCAAAAGAGTAAACACATTCATCTAAAAAATGACCTAAACGAGTTGGTTTCAGATCCCGTTGAGGTGGCGAATTGTTTCAACTTACAGTTTGGGGGATCAACCCCTATCATGGCCGAGCCAGTAACTGATGCTCTTAATATAAGAAGTTTGTCGAGTAACCTGTTTCTCGCTCCAACTGACAGAATTGAAATAATTAATATAATTAATAAGGTGAGTGTAAAGAAATCTGCTGGTATTGATGATATTCCATACTCACTTATGAGACACGTTACTGAATTTATTGTGGAGCCGTTGGTGTATCTTGTTAATTTGAGTTTGGAGAGGGGCATCTTTCCCAATAAGCTAAAGTTGGCGAAGATCATACCTTGTCTAAAAAAGGGACTAACCACAGACATAAGCAATTACCGTCCTATATCATTGTTGCCCAGCTTTAGTAAAATTTTTGAAAAAGTCATTAGTGAGAGATTGAGTTTATTCCTGACCTCACACAATGTAATAAATCCTTCTCAATTTGGTTTTCTAGCAAAGAAATCGACATGTGACGCTATGTACAATGCCATTAATTCCATTTATGAATCTTTGGATGGCGGGTGTTGTGTTTTGGGCATATTTTTTGACTTATCGAGGGCTTTCGACGTTCTTGATCACGACATCCTATTAAATAAGATGGAGAGGGTTGGTATTAGGGGGACGGCACTCGAGCTTTTCAGGTCCTATCTCACAAATAGATATCATGCCACGAGTGTGAATGGGGTAGTGGATGGGGTGTGTGGGGATTATGTGTCGGGGTTTGCGTTGGTGGACAGGGGTGTGCCGCAGGGGTCTATCTTGGGGCCCACTTTATTTTTGATTTATATTTCCGACCTTCAGACAGGGCTTCGTGACTGTGCTGTCACACAGTACGCTGACGACACTACATGTGTCGTAACAGGTGAGAGTCTGGGTCAATTATCGACGTTGGCATCTCGGGTGATTGCTGACATGGGCTCGTGGTGCAACTCTAATAAATTAATTTTAAATACAGCAAAAATGAAGATAGTTTATTTTTCAAAAAATTCAAAGATTGATTACAGTTTGCATGTGCGATCTGGTGGCCGTTCAGTCCCTATGAGTCCATCTTGTGGTTTTTTGGGCCTTACTTGTCTTGGCGTGAGCACTGCGCTCTTCTGGCCGGCCGGGTCTCCTCCGCCATATATGCGTTGAATATATTGAAGAGATGTACCTCGACTGATGCAATCGAGAAATTTTATTATGGTAGCATAGAGTCTCGCCTGCGTTATGCAATTATTTTTTGGGGATCATCCACCAGCTTCAATACTATATTTCTATTGCAGAAGAGAGTGATTCGATCAATGTGTGGGGCGCATTTTTTGGCCCCCTGCAGGGATCTTTTCCGTAATTTGAAGATCTTAACGCTCCCTTCTTTGTATATTTATGAGCTGATTATGCTAGTGCAGAGAAATTCGTCACGGTTTGTCAGGAATAACCAGGTTTATGTTACTATGACCACGCGAAACGGGTTCAATTTGTCTGTGCCATCGCATAGGTCAAGCAGCTACGAGAGGGGGCCTTATTACAAAGCTATCTCGGCTTTTAATGCACTCCCGGAGTACTTAAAGATAGCTGCTGATGTGAATAGAACCGCATTCAAACGCAATTTGAAAGCATATCTTTTGGATAGGGCCTTCTATAACTTTAAAGAGTTATTAAATAATACGTTGTAAATACCGGACGTGGATACTATAAATTGTGTTAACTTTTGTATGTCTGTTCTCTTAATGTAACATACATATTGTGCTGTATATGATTCTGCTATTGCAGTGTGTTCTTTTTTTAACTTTTCCTTTGTTTGTTATTTGACACTGCCAATGTTTTTTTTGTAAAAATTTACGGCAATAAATTATTATTATTATTATTATTATTATTATTATTATAAATAAAATAGTAATTAATTAAATTAAATCAAGAAGTGATCTTGATTATGCCTATTTATAATTTACCACCAAACTCAAGATCACTGCAATATATAAAGCTTACTATATAAATTGATAATTTCAATACAATTGGAATACTCCACAACTTTACTATTTAACTAATTACGAAACTCGGCTATTGTACAAAAATACAAACAAAATAGGGCGATGAGAACAATTCTCAAGGGTAACAAATACACACATACCACTTGCATTAATGCTGCGTACATTGAAATTAACGAATGTACGACAAAGAATAATATACAAAACTATGTTATTTACTTACTGGAGTAAATTATATTTGAACGTAGAAGCACAAAAGGTTCTACTGTTATGAGTTCAAAAAAATTCTGGTACAAGCGTGCCTAAACTTTCTAGGGTCCTTGATGTGAGCAAAAACTTTTTTAAGAGAACCTTAAAGAAGTTTAAATTCTATCTGTATTACATCAAGAGGATTTTTTTATAAATACGGTTGCCTTCTGTAATACGTTGTTGCACAAAATAAATCACAACCACAATATTGTATCTTAGATTTTATTTGATGATGAAGCTACTTTTAAGAATAGTGATTTATATATAACATTTTTACGCCACTGAGAATCCGCAATTTTTGTTTTACCGTAAATGTATATGTTTCCATATTTTAAATATTTCAAATACTGAGAAATATGAACATACTATAAAACCGAACATTTTTTAATTTGTTATATGACGACTTATAATTACTGTGATGCTTGAAAATAGTAACTTGAGTGATCTTCAAGATATTGCGAAAGTTATAGAAGTTTTCAATAACGTACACTTAAATACTTGTATTGACGGTTTGCTTTTCAACTGAAGTTATAAATCTAAGTATGACCTTTTTTAATTTTAAACTAATTTAAAATTTAGACTTTACCGCTACGCTGGTACACCCGGTATATGTGTTACACTAATGTATCTTTACAAATGCAAAGAATATTAAATTACTGGAATCACTGCGCACAGTATTACAGTTCATGTTACTCGTCTAAAATATATTATTATGCTAAAGATGTGCGAGCGCGTCTTAAAAAAGACCATCTCTTAAAAACATACTTTTGAATTTCCAACACGTCCAGCGATAAAAATTTTTGAGAACTCCCGATCGAGAAAAGCACGGCGTGTATTAGTGTTAAAAACGTAGAGTGGTCGAACGGAAGAATACGGCCGTCTACCGCGAATAAGAATGGTCCTTAACCTCTAACCGCACATATATACAGTTCGGTTATCGATTCCTCACGGGGCCAACTTCTTATATGGTGTTGGTTTAGAGAGAAAGTTGCATTCGTATCCCGGCGGCGCAAAAAGCTCTTCGCTGATCGGTCGATTGCTTCTAAAATTGGCGTGTTATTCTCGGTCGACCGTCGGGGAGTTACTTTCTTTGCCGGACAACTTAACCCAGAGGCCGACCGTATGATTGGAATCACAAAATGGTTCCCCTTGCGGAAAATAAAAATTATATCGGCGTTTCCGGTCGCGTTCTCTAGCAACGTCCGGACTTCACGAACACTAACGGTCAAACTTGGCGAGAACTAAGTGGATTTTTCTTTGGAATTTTCCTTCGAGGTTTCTTTTTTTTGCTTTCAATATTGTTTTTTGGAATTTCTAACCGCACTTGAGAACTGAAGAAAATTTTGATGGATTGTTACAATTTAATTTTTCGTCCATAAGGTATATCTTCCTTGTGCATATTATTTTTAAGTTACCCTGTATATATATCTTGTATCACGTAACATTCGGTAATGCTAGTTATATTTTGTTCCTTTTGTTTGGTTTAAGTTACTATTTATTTTGTTCCTACATTTTCAAGTCTCATCCGGCAGAATAGAAGTATTCATTTTCTAAAATATTGATGTAGTATTGATTTCATTTTTAGTTTTGGTTATATTACCGTCCTCTCAATTATGCAAGTGTGTTTTGTCGTCAGAACGCGATTCCATCTGGCCAGAGAACATCTGTTTACAGCTATAGATTCACAGAAAAAAAATTCAATGCATACTCATATATAGAAAATGTTTAATTTAATATATAACAATAATTACAAGTCAAAAGTTAATATTCCAAATTTCCAGTAACACAATTATTTCATAAGTGTTTTCTACTTACCACTTCCTCTTCTTAATAAATATTAATATAATGTTGTTATATTCTATAACTTTTTTTTCCTTTACAGCAGGAGTCTCCAATCTTTCCAGCCTTAGGGCCATACTGATTACTCCAGTAAGTTCCGAGGGCCAAAACCATATTATCATTGTTGCCGGTGGTAAAAAGTGAAATAGTCCACTGATGAAAAAAAGTCCGAAAAAGTACGCAACGTTTAAAAAAGGCTGCAAAACGGCAACACTGCATATTATTAATTTTCCTGTCATTATCTGTAATTTCTAGATTAGTCGTAGAGTACGAGCCATGAGGAGTAACGTGACACGACATCTGGTGGACACAAGCGGAAATAGGTAGTACCTTTTATCGCTAACAGATGGCGCTAATAGCACGTACAGAATAATCTCGTTGGTTCGAGAAAGTTCTGGTGTCTTCCACTCACTTCTAGATGGCAGTAATTGGAATATATAACAAGGCTAGTGGCGCAACCACAAGTCAGTTCCTATGACACTGTTGTGAAATAAAATAGTGCGTACCTCCTTAAAACGTGTTTGTGCGTGTTTAAGTTTAAGACATCTTTGTAACAGTATTTTGATTTGAATTGTTGCTTTTGTGTGTGATTTAGTAGTATGGAAAAGAAGCGAAAAATTGATAGTGAATGCAGAAAATTCAAAGATCAGTGGAACATTCAGTATTTCGTAATTGAGTCCAGTAAGAAGGCGCTATGTTTGATTTGCAATGAAAGCATAGCCGTTCTCAAAGAATATAACATTAAACGTCATTATGAAACAAAACATTTTCAAAATTACTCAAAATATACAGGAAGTTTGCGGACAGAAAAATTCGAAGCTATGAAGCGCGGATTGAAATCGCAGCAATTTTCATTTACAAAACTCAAAACTGAACAAGAGGCTGCAACGCGTGCCAGCTTTCGTGTGGCTCTTGAAATTGCAAAACGTGGAAAACCATTCACCGATGGAGAAATGATCAAAGAATGCATAATTGCAGTAGCCGAAGAAATGTGCCCTGAAAAGGTAAATTTATTAAAAAGTGTCAGTATGTCAGCAAACACTGTGGCTCGAAGGGTAGAAAACATCGCTGAAAATATATCCTCTCAACTGTTCGACAAAAATGGACATGTTGAGTGGTTTTCTTTGGCCTTGGATGAGTCAACGGATGTGTCAGATACTGCTCAGGTGTTGATTTATATTCGAGGAGTAGATAAAAGCTATGAAGTGCATGAAGAACTTCTTGATATGAATAGTATTCATGGCACAACTACTGGTACAGATATTTTTAAAGGAGTTGAAATGGCCATTAATCAAAAGAACCTTCGATGGAAAAACTTGAAATGTATTACAACTGATGGAGGCAAAAACATGAGTAGGAAAGATAAAGGAGTGGCCGCTCTTGTGTCAAAGGCTGTAGAAAATGACGGTGGTTTAAAACCATTAGTCTTACATTGTATCATTCATCAACAGTCTTTGTGCGGAAAATGTTTGGATATGTCTGAAGTTCTGAAACCAGTCATATCAACTGTTAATTTTATCAGATCTTTTGGGCTGAATCACCGACAATTCCGACAATTTATTGAAGAGATTGGAGAAAATGACTTACCTTATCATACTGCCGTACGTTGGCTTAGTTGTGGGAAAGTCCTTCAGCGCTTTTTTGAACTTCGAGCAGTGATCGAAATTTTTTTGAATGAAAAGCATCGCCCTCTTACTGAATTACAAAACAACGCATGGCTGTGGAAGTTAGCATTCTATGTTGATTTGACAAAACATGTGAACGAACTGAATTTGAGATTGCAAGGAGAAAACCAGCATCTTCCTGATTTATACACTAATATCAAATCATTCCGGAAGAAATTGATACTGTTTCAATCACAACTACGAAGTAAATGTTTTTCACATTTTAAAACATGTGAAATATTCAGCCACACTACTGAGACTGAGTTTCCTATCGATTTTGCAATCGAAACTTTGAGTGCTTTGAAAATAAATTTTGATACTCGTTTCTCGGACTTTGATGCCATTGCGAATCAAATTAAGATTTTTCAGAATCCTTTTGATACTGACATTGAAACCCTAGCCCCGGAACTTCAAATGGAAATAATTGATCTACAGTGCAGTGATATAATTAAGAACAAATATCAAAACTCATCTTTGTTGGAATTTTATAAGAGTCTTCCACTGACACAATTTGATAATTTGCATAAATTTGCTCGTGGGCTGTTTTCTGTTTTTGGTGCTACTTATTTGTGTGAGAAGACCTTCTCCAAAATGAAGTACACAAAAAATGTTTACAGATCTAAATTAACTGATGAGCATCTTAAATCTCTTTTAATAATTGGTACAAGTAAAATTAGTCCACAACTACAAACTATTGTTAGTGGAAAATCTCAATTACACAAATCTCATTAGTATTTCATATGTCATTATGCTTGTTATAAGTTATGTTTTTATTTAAAATGTATAAAATGTTAGTTGGATTCATTTCAATAATTTGTTAGTTATTATATACTGAAGTAAAATTTTCTGCATATTATACGTCTTTACTCATTACAATTCTGTGTTTCTTTATCCAACTTATCACAAAAACAATAACAATAAGCCTACAACAATGTTATGAGTAGTTAGCCCATGACCATATCAATGTAGATGTCATATTAATAATTATTCAACATAAAATTAGAATACTTCAGTAAACTAAATTTAATTTGCTATAAAAAATATGTTCTCTAAAAGGAGTTTTCAAGTATGCTAGCTCTCCGCGGGCCGGACAAAATCTGTCCGCGGGCCGGATGTGGCCCTCGGGCCGTAGTTTGGAGACCCCTGCTTCACAGTATAACTAATCTCTTTTAATATTTAGTAAACGAATAGATAGAAGTTTTTATATAACTTTTATACACTTGGGACACTTCAAATCAAAGAAATATCTTCAAGGTTACACAAGAGCACTTTGTAATCAATCTCAATTGTGTTTGTTTTATATTTTTGTAATCTAAGGTATTTTAAAATTACACCTAGTATTTTTTCAATACTCAGATACAAATCTTGCCTTTTTTAACATTACTTTAGTTACAATTGCATTATTACATTGATTTTATTCATGTCTAATTCTTAAAAGAAATCTTTTAATTGTAGTATAACCTTCTGCGACTTGCCTAATATTTACATATTTTAAAATCCACCTTATTCAAATAATATAAATTTTTAATTCATTCTTTAATAACATCTCATTCTAAGATTCATAATTTATATTTAGACAACATATATAACACGTCCAATTAATACCGCGCGATCATTTAAATTCTAAATTAGAGCAGGCTGTGAAATTTAAATTAAGTTGGTATATAAGTACTAATTTACAATTTGAATTGTCAAAGTGACGTTTCAAAATGTTAATTAATCAATAATTGACATTCTGGACTACCTAATAAAAAAAATCCCGCCTGCTATAATTTAGAATTTAAATGATCGCTGGTATCTGTCAATTTAAATTAATATTTAATTGTCATTGTCAACAAATAATCTCATACCATCAAAGGATATTCATATTATGATATGTTTAACAATTTTATAGCATTTATAATTAATATTCATATTAGAAATACAAAGCTATAAATAATAAATCAGTCGTCTATGCAGTAAGCAAAATATTCATGTGTTTCATTCCAGTTAATTTATAAAAATGATATTCCAAAATTTCCATAAAGTGTTAGGGAGCTAGATTGACCCTTGCGGCGTTCCTTACTGTACAATATTCATACTGTTTTTGGCAGACGAGTTACTAGCGTAATATTTTTTAATGATATTGTTAATGCGGATATCGTTAGATTGAGGTTTATGTTTAAAATCAAAGCTATTTAATTATAAAACAGATTCAAAACCAAAATCTAATAATTGACACAATTAGTTTCCTTGCATCAGACAGATTAATACGTGTCTCTATTTTATAATTTCGTTACTGACTCTATACGAATGGATAGGAACGTATGAAAGATTTGTAAACAGGAGAGATGAAGAAGTTTTTCCCATATATTGCCGCTCGTCCGCTGACGCTATTACGTTTTTAAGTACCATTCAGAATGAAAGTATATCGAAGGGATATATTTAAGTGGATTTTCTCATTTTGCGGATTTGATGTATAAAAGAAAGACGTTATTAATGGTTTTCGTTACGTTCCTCCTACTTTTTTTTTATTATCCTCAACCGTTAGATGTAATTTAACGAGTAGTATTGAAAATATCTTAATACTATCAAATTATATACGATTAGCAAGTAAATTGAATTACTTGTTATCAAGTATAAAGGTCGATAATTTTAATGAGTACAATTAAAGAGCATTTTTTGAATATATGCGAGTTTATGTAAATATATTTCAGACATAAAAATATGTATTCAATGGTCTACAGCCGCGAAAATTACAAGAAAATGCGGAAAGAAGAACGTGACTAAATAAATGGAAAAGAGAAGAATGGGTTGGAAAAAGTAAGGAGGGGATAAAGACGGATAATAAGAGGAACACTAAGTTATATCAAAAAGTAGGAAAACAGAATGCAAAAAGTATGGCAGCATCCATTAAGAATGAAGAATTGCTGAAAATCTTTAAGAAAGATGCGAAACCAAGAGCATGATGAAGGAAGTAATATGAAAAATGATGTGCTTAGTACCTATGAAACAGAAGAAGACTTCAGACTAACAAGAAAGGAAGAAGTTCTATAAGGCTGACATTTCAAAAAGAATACTGAATCCTGAAAACATCGGTGGGAGATGATACAGAATGGATTAGTTGAGTTAAAAAATAGATTATATGAGTTAATTGAGGAAATATGGGATAAGAAAGTATGCCCAAAGAATTGAACCTTGGACTAATAGTGCCGATACTGAAAAATGAAAATCCAATGAAATGCAATAACTACAGGTGACTCATCCTGCTTGATGTAGCATATAAAGTCATGCCAACACTGATATATAAAATAGTAAAGATGTATACAGAAAATCCAATTGCAGATTATCAGTACAGAATAAGACAAGGTAAATCTACAACAGATGCTATTTAGACCATGAATCAGATTATTGAAAAAGCAAAGAAAATAATATAGAATTGTAAATAACGTTTATAGATTTTAGACAGGCATTTGATAGGAATAAAAAGAATTATGGTATTTAAAAAAGGAACATGGTATTAAAAGAGGTTCAAAACATTCAAATACCAACTAAATTGATTAGATTCATTCAAATGACGATGAAAAGGTCAACGATTGCCGTTCTGTCTCGAACAGGAATTTCCAATGAGTTTGGATATAATGCAGGTGTCAGATGGTGATTGTTTATCAGCAGCTTTATTTAATATCGTACTAGAAGGTATTATGGGAGATTGTAGTGTTAAAGGAAGCATAATATAAGAGGTCAGTACAGGTGATGCGTATCTCGCAATTATAGCAAGAAAGAAAAGTGAAGGAAGTCGTAGGAAAAATAAAAGAATAAGCAGGTAAGAAAGGATTAGTGATTAACAAAAAAAGTCAATGCATATAAAAATAACTAAAGTAACAAGTAACCTAGCCTGCAAAAACAACGGATAGAAGCATTCAAGTTTGAGGTAGTTGAAAACTTTAAATACCTGGGCACGATTATTAACAAAAACAATAGATAATTGATTGAAGACGGAGATACGTGTTGAAACTCCATAATTTACAAGTAAAAATTGAAATAAATTCAAATTGAGTTCAAAACAGTTTTATTTAATTCACAACAATTGTTTCACCCTACTAGGGCTTCATCAGGTGATGAATATTATAATACAAAATATTATAATATTCATCACCTGATGAAGCCCTAGTAGGGTGAAACAATTGTTGTGAATTAAATAAAACTGTTTTGAACTCAATTTGAATTTATTTCAATTTTTACTTGTAAAAACAATAGAAGTGGTGAAATATCGTCAAGAATTCAATTGGACTATAATTTTATTACAAGTTTAAAACATTAATGGAAAACAAGAGAGTAAGAAAAACCACAAAATTAGGAGCCTATAGATCAGCAAGAAGACCTGTGGTAAACTATATGTCAGAAATTATGTGAACAGCGAAAAGAGATCAGGAAAAATTAAGGATTTTTCAGAGGAAAATTAAAAAGAGAAATCTTTTGAACATTGTTATCTAAAATCCCATAAATGGAAATATATGGTCAGTAAATCTATTTTCTAAAGCAATTTAAATTTGAAGGAAACAGAAAGTTTAATGGAATTATCGTCGGATGTTAGACTCAAACTTCAATTTAACTCATCTTCAAGCAGTTATTTTTCGTATTCGGTAAAAACCGAATACTCAATATTGAAAGAAAAAGCTTTAAAAAAACTGACTCCATTCCCAACGACCTACTTCTGTGAAAAAACGGTTTTAATTGCAACAGCTATTAAAAACAAGTCGCTATCGGCTCGAAATGCAAGCTTCTTTGTGTGTCGCGGTGACACAAAAAATAGAATATATATACAAAAATATAAAAAGGCAAAAATGCATTTGTTTATACAAGGATTTTTATAAATAAAAGTAATCTTAGCTTATGACAAAAATTAGGGACGGTAAGTTTCAGAGAGATGGAAATAAAACAATCTAAACTAGTAATTTTTCTATGTAAATTTACAGTTTTATTTTTCAATTTTAATATGTGTATGTGGTGGAACAAACACTGATGAAGACAATAAATTTTTGCCGAAATGTCTAAATATTGTGGACGGGTGAATTGTCGAGCAGGACATATTTCGTCAGTTTTAAGTTGCTTGGTTGACGATATCTTGAAAACTATTTCCGCGATTGTGTTAGAATTTTATATTTATACTAATTGTGAGTCATTGAACAAGTTACGATAAGAAAGAGCTCTCCTACTACCATCCAACCCTCTAATTCCGCGAACTTAAGAACGCTTCTCCTATATAGTTAAAAGCAATGCAACGTTAACTCCTGTATTATAGGTAATAAGTAGAATAGTTATTAAATTTCTTATAGCAAAATTTGTCATATGTATTGGTCGTCTGCGACTTCAAATAAATTAAGTTTTTTCCCTTATCTTGTATATGCAAGATTTTAAATTCTTTATTAAATTTGTGGTTTAGTTCTATGCAATGACTCGCAAATGATAAAAAGGCGGATTCAACATTGGCCAATCATTGCATAGAACTACGAGGTAGGCGCCATAAATTCTCGGCCTGACAGGCTTATACAGGTTCAAACGTGTTCAACTCCGTCACGTCATGCATGCACATACGCGAGGTGTACACTATAAATATGACGGTTCGAAGACTAGAGGGGGATGGGGTGGGGGTGGGGGGGGGAAGAGAGGGGGAGGCATTTTTTAAAAACCTCTTTTTCGATATCAGGGGACTTCAAAACGTGGACATCTGCAAAAATCTCGAGGTCAAAAATTTTCATCATCGCAATACTTATACCTACTACGTATAAGAAAGTAAAACTATTTAGAATTTCGAAAATACAATCGCATAAATATCAAAGCATCCAATGTTTGATTTCCAAGCCTGCTTCGTTGTTTATTGCCAATATAAGCGGCAACTGAAAACGTTCGCTCAGGTTCTACACTGGTCGGAGGAAGAGACAATAGATATTTATATGCTAATTCTAAGTGATATCCACGAACTCCTCCATTTTCGAACATGCTCATTTCGCGCCTAATACTATTTACCAACCCCGATGCATTTTGTACTTCAGGATCTGGGGATTCCATGCTCTTATTAATTTCCAGCTGTAACTTTTCCTTTAGTGTCAATTGGGGTTGGGAGGTTTGTTGCCTTGCCTCATCTTCTGTTTGTGATCCTGACCTTTCTTCCTCTTTCGTGTCATCTCGACTATTTAGTCTTTTAACAATACTCTTTATGTGCTTCCTCACTAAAGCCTGTGTAGGAACTGGAAATAAGTCAAGCCATTCCAAATCCGATAATAACTGTTTTTCATCAACTTTTCGTGGATTTTGTAAATAATTCAACACACCAATTAAATCATTGCTTTATACGTTCCACTAAGGATGTTTTCATTTTATTGGTGAGTGCCGACTTTTTGCTAGACAATTGTTTTATAAGAAATTTCAAAGTGGCATGAGCTGTGCATAAATTAGCATCTCGCTGACAAATTGCTTCTACTGTTAATTTAATTGGGGTCAGTACATCAACTATTTTATTTACCAAGTCAAAATCAGCATCTTCTAAACGGATTGGATAATTATGATCTCGGGATTGTATTCTCTAGCTGTAATCATTTTGTAAGTATTACTCTGTTATCACCTAATGAAGCCAAAGTTTGGCGAAACAATATTGTAGTGAACAACAATAAAAATTATTTGAAACTATTTTTACGATTATTATTTATTCTAATATGGAATTTCAACAAGTAATTATTAATTATTAATCAATTAGTTATTTCAAAGTTATTATTTTGAAACTTGTCGAGGAAGAAAAATAAATATTATTATTATTATTATATAAATTAAAATATTAATTCATAACTGTGGAATAACTTTGTCTCTTTTTATGTGTCATAAAAGCTGTTGAGGTCATTCAATGTAGGTTAGTAGGTATTCAACGAAAAAGATATTCAGGAGGAGAATTCATTAATTATCGTTCACGATGTAAAATTACTTCTGAATTCTCGAAAAGAGAAAATTATATACGTACGTACACACTGAACGACTTACACGAATTGAAATTATTCCCTGTAAAGATCGACGCCACGTGCTGAATACAAAGCAACAGGAAGACGTTTACGGTACTGTAACGCGAATATTACAGTCGTGATTTACAAGGGAAAATTAGACGTCTACTGCCACTGCTTTCGCGCATTTAATGTTACTGCTACTTGAAGAAAATTATTTTCGACTCGGTAATGCCAGAACGAGAGAAACGCGGACTACTACACAACACACACCAACGACGACCATTCAAAAGTTTAGACGTATGAACAGTGTGCTGTGTGCGCCGCCTCTCTTAGTGGTACCGCGCGGTTTTATGAAGTTCTATGGGAATATAAAGCAGGCCCTATGCAAAACTGTCACGTTACAGGGGCTACAATTTATAGGAACAAGTGGATAACTTTTCATGAGTTCACGTCCAATTCACATTAAATTAGATGCCGAAAAGAATCGTTCCCGAGGATTTGATCCGGGAAAGGAATTGAAACGGAGAATTTACATAAATGTCGTCCTGGTCGACATTGAATAATCGATGGAGAGAAAGATGACGGAAGACTAAGAAAGATGAGGTGAAAAGTTTATTGAGGTGATTAAGTCTTAACATGTTCGATTGTAAAGTATAAAACAGAGTGACAAGTAAATTGGTAGTAATCCTAATAATTATAACTACAAAATATTACAATTTGCATTACATGTTTTTAAAATTATAACATTTCAAAAGATTTTCATTTTAAATCGATTCTCAAAATTTGCATTCTAACGGATTTTTCAAGGAAAAATTCATTTGTTCAGAAACATCGGCAATAAAATAAAACAAAGATCTCTTTCCCTTTCTTGTCGAATAATAATAATAATAATAATAATCTTTATTCATTTCAACAAAATACCCAGGAACACAGCAGTATTTGTACTGGAAATATGTCATAAAGAGAAAGAATAATAGAGGTACAATAAAATCACTAATCATCAAATATACATATATATTATAAATTAAAAAAATACTATTAAAATATTAAAAATATTTGAAAACTAAATTAATTAAAATGTAGTATCACTGTAACATATATTCATTAATAGAATAACAAGATAACGTTAACAAATGGCGTATTTGTTAACACTAACACTATACTTAAATTTACAGTAAGTTTTGCAAGATTTTATGCTGTTTGGCAGTTTATTATACAAGCTACATCCCATGAAACCTAAGTTCTTTTGAAACAGAGTGGTTTTATGTGTTGGTGGTAGCAAATAATCCGTTTGACGTATGTTGTAATTATGCGAAGTATCAGTCGAAAATTGACATTTAAATTTATAAACATAGCACAAGACTTCAAGGATATACACGTCATATACAGTAAGAATATTGTGCTTCCCAAAGATTGTTCTACAAGATTCACGAGAAGAAAGATTGAAAATGGTACGAATCGCGCGCTTCTGCAATATAAGAAGACGTTCCAAGACCAGATCCCCAATGAATTATTCCAAACCTCAGCCTGGAATGGAAATTGGCGTAGTAATAAGTTTTAAGAACATGAGCACTGCCTTCTCAGGTTGTACAAAGCAAAACATGTTCTAGATAGTTTGTTACAGATATTATCGATAAGGGTAATCCACCTAAGATCCTCATCAATGGTGACACCAAGAAGTCTGGAAGTCCTGCTCAATTTCACCTCATTCTTACCCAAAGAAAAACTATTCACATTACATCCATGCCGGTTGCGGAACAAAATACATTTGGTTTTTTGGGTGGTAACAACCAAACCATTAGCACAAAGCCATTCACACAATCTTTCATAAAGACAATTAGCACTCTCAAACAAATCAGCCAAATTGCTCGATCGAATTATTATATTAATGTCATTAGCATAGAGTACAAGATCAGAGGCCATCCCGAGAAATGAAGGAAGGTCGTTGATATAAATTAAGAAAAGAGTGGGTCCAAGGACTGACCCCTGTGGAACCCCCCTACACGAAACTCTGGTATCAGACGAAACCTGATCAATCACCACCCTCTGTCTGCGATTTAACAGGTAACTCTCAAACCAACAGTAAGCCTCACCCCTAATACCATAATTTTGTAATTTATTGAGCAGAACATTGTGATCGACAGCATCAAAAGCTTTCGACAGGTCGACAAACATTGCAAGGCAAGAGGTACCAGCATCAATGGTGCGCAAGATTGAATTAACAAACCCATACAAAGCCGTATCAATAGATCGGCAGGAATCCATGTTGGCAAGTCGTGAAGAGATTATTCACTCTGATGTATGAAATGATCATTTCATTTATAAGCATTTCGTATACCATAGAAAACACAGACAAAATATTGATAGGTCGATAATTTTCCATGCAATTTGCATCGCCCCTTTTGTAAAGTGGGACAATGTGTGCTATTTTTAATGAGGACGGAAAAACCCCTCTTTCAAATGAGTAATTTACTAAGTAAACCAAAGGTCCTGCAATAATCTGGGAAACCCTCTTAATTATAAATGCTGGAATAGAATCATTCCCAACAGTTGTAGAATTACTCAACTTATTAATAACTCGTAGAACGTCATTCTCGACAACAGGCCGTATAAAGAAGCTGCTGTCAGTTTGTCGAACTTTGTCGAATATGAGTTTGAGTGTTTCCATTAGTGAATACATTTTGTGGAGCAGAGTTGTCAATAAACTTATCATTAAAAGCATTACAAAGTTTGTGTAAGTTATTATTAGCTGGTAGAACCCTTTCATTATTAAAATTAGGCGAACTATGTTTAATGACATTCCAGACTGCTCTAGATATGTTACTACTAGGCATTATGTTGTAATGATTGTAGTCTTTCCTTCGTAAATTGATCATGTGTTTGCAAAATTTTTCATATTTTATATAATCAGGTTTGAAGATTGAAAATTTCTTACTGTACGTACGATAGAATAATTTACACAAATTTGGATTTTGCGTTTTTTTTATATTTTCAAATATTTCTATTTATTTCTAACTAGCTGCCTGTAGCCCGGCGTTGCTTCGCCACATTCTAAAAAAAAAATTTGTTTGTGTTTACTGCCATTGACAGATATAAAATGTTTGTTTATTCTCTAGCGAAACAACGAATCAATGATATTTTATTATAATCAATCTATCATTCTAATACACACACCATCGGTGATGTGTATAGAAATGCCGACAGTGTGCGTTATATGACGCACCGATTGTGTGTCTTTCGTTTCCTATAAAAATTCATGTACTAAAAAATGGGTTTTAAATAATATCAGTCTATTTGTGTCTGTGATTGTGATAACGGACGAACATTAAGGCTGTGAAAAATATATTGCCATTGCTAATTAGCGAGACGTGGACGAGTTTCGACTTACTTGAGTCTCTTCAGCACCACGCGCTGCAGCATAATATTGCGCATCATGTAAAATTGAATGCAGTCAGTTCTCGTATACCCATGCAAAATACGTGTTTTACGAACTTCTTCCTAAGTCTAAACTTAGAGTTACTTGCTGATGGATACTAATAGCCTATGCGAATTTTATATGCGTTTTATTGCAATAATCAAAAAGTAGTAATAAAATGCAAAAAAAGTGTTTCGAAATTCCTACCGGAAGTAGGTCTTTACTCTTGTCAAAAATATTTTTTGGGAATATTTCAAGAGTCATGCTTTCTAGACAGATACATAATGAGTATAAAAGTATTTAGACCTTCGGCTTTGAATACTTTTGTTTAAAAAAAGGAAATTCGGACCGGAAGTAACACTTTTACTCTTATCGACAGCGATTTTTTGCAAATATGTCGTAAATTATGCATTCTATATAGATTTATCAAGAGTACAAAAGTATTTAGACCTGGATTTGGAATAACTTTTGTATAAAAGACATTTCCAAATTCGGAGTTTAAGTAACACTTTTAGTCTTATCGAGCAGCAAATATCTCGCAAAGTATGCATTCTGCAGTGAGTATATAACAAGAGTATAAGAGTTACTTAGCAAAGGATTTAGAATAATTCTTGTATAAAATTTTTTTTCAAAATTCGGATCTGAAGTAATACATTTCCTCACAGGCCTATTTTTATAAGAAGATATTTAAAACTTAATTTTGGAACAACTGTTGTATAATTTGAAAGGTATATAGGAAAGGCATGTCGTGGACACACTTCATTTTCTTATTATCCTTGCTGCTAAAGTATCATAGATAATATGATTGTAGTTGTCATATTTTTGTTCTGCGAACAACTCGTGTTAATCAAGGTACAGTTAAAGCAGATATTATTAATCGTTAGCTTTGCATATAGATAACTTTAAACATTTATTCTGAATTACTCACACTTTGTTGATATTTCATTAGAAAATATTAATTCTTGAAAACAACGTATTGATAGTACCCTATTAATAGTACCAGACTTCAGTGGATAAAAGAAGATATAAAACACCAATTCATCATTAGAGATGGTTACAACATCCACCTAAAGATCTGATAACGCCACTGTGTGAGCTAAACATGTATTTTTATTAATACAATTTTTGGAAATTGAAACACCTTGTTTTTGGGAATTTATCTTCATTCCGTCTCATCCTATCTTGATGTGACAGTTACGAACAAGAAGTATGGGAACGCATTACAATGATTTTTTTATCAATCGGGATGGCATAGTAAAATACTTGCTAACTTATGTAGACTATGTTAATATAAAAAAAAGTTTCTCAAACTAATACAAAGGTGGAATAAGAAAGAAAGGTTGTATTTATAATAAATTTGTATTTATTTAAAAACTTAAGAGTGCTACAAGTATTAAAAAATACATTATATGCAAAATCTAAATAAAGGAATAAAATGTTAAAAGTTTGTTGTTGAGTAGTATTATTACCGCCGTTGCTGAATTGATTTCGGAAATAAAAAATATTAAAACGTTATCACGTTGTTAAAAATAAAATTCACCGAAATTTAATACATCTTTTAATGTAGAGCAATAACAACACATTATCGTTTTATTTATTCCGTAGGTGTTTCATTTCGACTTAAAATTGCAATTTTATGCCTGTCTTAATTCACAGAGGACTCTCCCAGGCACCGACGTGTCTTCCTTTAATATTGCTTTTATTTGTTCCTTAGATCTTCTCCCTAACGGACCGGAATTATTAATGTTTGGTGGTTTACTTAAAGAACAGAAGACATTTTATTTGTGTAGAATTCAGAAAAACTCCTGAAACGAATTTGTAAATATATAAATACTGCATGGCAATAATGTTTCTTCGGCCAAGCAGGAGTATTGAATTTTGATGATAAGCTATTATTATTATACACTCAAAATAAGATAAAAGTAGCCTTAAATTATATTAAAAATCGATTACATTTTTACGTAACTTTTATTTTTACAGAAAGCGTTTAGTGGAAATTGTTGAGTCTTCCTGTTTTGAAAAACTTGTATCGTTTTTCTTTCACTTGGATCTTCTTGTTTTAGAAGTAGTAAAGAACTCCTCACTGTATTTACGTTATACGTGGTTATTCCCAAATGAAATAACACTACACTGTTATATACAACTTTATTTACAATTAATAAAATAACAATGCGAATAAATGTAGGCTTCTTGCATTGGGCAAGTTGAACCGTACATGATAATTAACTGCTAACAAGTTGAGTTTCGTTGATAAACTGATTTCAATTTTCTGTTACAAACAAATTCAGTATTTAGAGTGGGGTGGTAAGTTTACAAAACCGTACCTCCTCTATTGTTGTCTGGAAAAACCGAACATGAATGGGTTGTAAGTTTCATTAAAGGTTCTCGGAAGGTGCAAAGAGCAATACAATTTTCTAATATAAATATATGAGCCTTGCTGTGCGTTTACGGGTTTCTTCAATTACAGAATATTTATAATTCTAAAATCCGGCAAATGTTTATGAATTTTTAAGTACTACAACGGCATGATGTTAATAAAAGAAAGAAAATAAATGGTACTTTAGACAAAGCATTTTACCGATTTTCTAGAACGGACAATAGAGTGATTTCTAAGAAAGAGATTACATTAGGAGACTGATGTCCCTCTTGGTCTTTCCAGATTTAATTTTAAATATACATTATTTTACGATTATGAAGTAATAAAATGACTGTAAGCACATATACAGAGAAATATATATGTTTTAATTAATTCCTTCATGTTATATTAGGAAGATAGAACCAGGGAAAGATATGCGGAGAGAATTATGAATCTAAAAGCAGCTGCAGAAACTTGTAGCGTTATTAAGCACTCAAATAAGAAAACAAAGTGCTTGATTGAATGAGGAAGTAAAACAGAAAGTGAGGAATAAGAAACAAACGCAATGGTGCTTACCAAGAATACAGGCTACAAGAGGACAAAATTAAAAGGAGAATCAGAGAAGCAAAAGTTAGGAAATGGGAATTGTTGGGTGAGAGAATGCAAAGTGAATCGAAGGGTAATGCAAATATGTTATATAGCACCATAAAAAAAATGAAAAAAATAGAAATCAAGCCCTATAAGTAATATTAAAAGCAAAGATGGTGAAGTTATTGCCGAGACAGGTGCTACCATGCAAAAGTGGAAAGAATATTTTATAAAGTTACAGTAAACGTCAAATTAGATGGCGGTGGGAGTAAATCCGCGCAGCATTAGATATAGTGGGACAAATATAGTCCTATAGTCTGACCACGACTTCAGTATATGGGCGTTCGCGTTTTTAAAAACGACTACAGTGCATCCCCACCGCTCGCCATCTAATTTGGGGTTTCAGTACTGTGTTGTTGTCAGCTGTTAGTGGTCCTTCGTTGAAGTTTGGAGGTTGTCGGTGGACTTCGATAAATTCCGAAATGGTCAAAGAGAGAACGCCGTCCGATGAACTTTTAAATCATCGTTTTACGGTATTCTCCGCTATTTCCGCTGCGTTGCTTATATGTATTTATTTTAAAATGATTTTACACTAATTCCATATTTGTTCTCATTGCAAAGCCTGACTGAATAGTCTGACCACGACTTCAGTATATGGGCGTTCGCGTTTTTAAAAACGACTACAGTGCATCCCCACCGCTCGCCATCTAATTTGGGGTTTCAGTACTGTGTTGTTGTCAGCTGTTAGTGGTCCTTCGTTGAAGTTTGGAGGTTGTCGGTGGACTTCGATAAATTCCGAAATGGTCAAAGAGAGAACGCCGTCCGATGAACTTTTAAATCATCGTTTTACGGTATTCTCCGCTATTTCCGCTGCGTTGCTTATATGTATTTATTTTAAAATGATTTTACACTAATTCCATATTTGTTCTCATTGCAGATAAATACTTGCCGTATACTTTTGAAATAAATTGTCAAAATCAGTGCGATTAGCGAAAAACTGCATGTATTTTATAATCTACACGTATGTTCTTGCGGTGCAATTTCCGCTCTTATTTAAAATAATTTGAATACAAACGCACGTTTTAATTGCAACCCACGCGTCACTTCTTTATGAAAAAAATCAACCTTCTGAATTTTCTTGATAAGTCAGGGACTTTTGCTTATACCTACTTATACATACGTGTATTTAATTAACTATAGGCAACCAGTCATACATGTGAGTATGCATAGTTATATACATATCAGTTACAATTTTATAGCGCTACTATGTCGATAATTAGTAATTCCTTCACAGGTTATGTTGTTTTATAAAAAAATAGAAAATTACCTAATTTTAATTACATAATCAATTTTGAATTGATTTTCAATTTTACATATTCCTTTTTCTGTGTTATGGATGCTATAAAAATATTTTTTTATCATCTTTATTTATTTCTGGCATTTAATCTTATACCGCATGTGTAAAATCATATTGGGGATAGGATATATGTATACTAGGCACACCGGCAACAACGCCCAATCGTGGCCGTAGTCATGGTACAAGGAAACAAGGTATGCTTTTGCGCATCTCTGGATGACGCGCATTCGACCTCTAGTACTACTAGTTCAATAAAGTTGTGAATTCACAGGACACTATTTCAATAAAGTCCTTTTTAACAGAAATACAATACAACACAGTAAGAAAATAAAAGCACAATTCTAATTAAACATTAATTCTTAGTAAATTATTATATAAATTTATTAAGAGCGGAATTCTAATGAAAATAAAAAATATTCTCTAAATAATACTAAAAAATAAAATGTTATTGCATAGGTTCAAAAATGCCTCCTTCAGCAGCAAGGCATTGTCCGAGCCAATCATAAAAATTTTCTCGCACATTACGAATCATATCGACTGTTACGGATTCAAAAGCCTCTATGATTTGCCTTCTCAAAATATCTAAGTTTTCTAGCCTGCCAGCTTGTGTACTGTATATTTTATTTTTGATGTATCCCCACAAAAAGAAATCATTTCGCGATAGATCAGGAGATCGCGGAGGCCAACGAATGTTTCCTGTTCCACTAATGAGACGATCAGGAAAAGTATTCATTAAAAAATGCTTTACTCTGACCGCATTATGTGCAGGACAACCGTCCTGTTGGAACCAAATAATATCTCGATCTATTCCGGTATTATCAATAGTGGGAAGTATCTGATTCTGTAGCATATCGAGGTATTTGTCCGCATTTAACGTACCATCAATAAAAAATGTACCAAGCAAATGGTCACTCAAAATACCTGCCCAGACATTCACTTTCTGGGGATATTGGGTGTGTTTAACAAAATATCTGTGCTGATTTTCCCGAACCCAATATCGCACAACAGAAGGATTGTGCTTTCCATTTAATGGAAATGACGATTCATCTGTGAATACAATATTTGCGATGAAATTCTCATTTTCATTTGTCTTTTCCATTACGGTTTCACAAAACTCCATTCTTCTAAAATTGTCATCGAGAAATATTTCTTGCGTTTTCGAGTACCTATTTGAAACATTTTAATTTATTTCGCTTCCATATGTTCGCGACGGTTTTATTACTCAAACCCAATTCCTCAGCAACACTTCTGGTAGATAGCGTATCCTCTACTTCGAGAGTGCTACAAATCATTATATCCCGCTCTTCTCGTTCCTCAGCTTTTAGTGTATTTACCTCTCTAGGATTACACTTTGTGCAATTATTTAAACAAAGACATTTTGCAAAACTATTCAAAATATGTAATATGCTTCGCTCACAGGGTACGGGTCTGTCTGCAAATATTTGCGGAAATAAATTTATGCATTCCTTTGCAGAATGACCACTATAGTACCATTTAATAATTTGCAGTTTTTCTTCTGGTGTGTAGCGAGGCATTGTTACCATTGACCCCTCCTCTCACAAACACAGAACGACGCTGTTCGACACGATCTCCAGATACAATTTTAGTTATTAAAGGGAGTCTTGGAAAATGCTTTCTGTCAGTACTTCTGTCAGTGAGTTCAGTCAGTGACTTCTGTCAGAGTTGTCAAGTGACATTTTTTTCGACAATTTAATTCATCTGTCAAAAACATGACATTTTAATACACGCTGTGTTAGTTTGCTATCGGATAAACTGCATGTTTGCTAGCGGATAAACTGCATGTTGATTTTCCATGGCAACGAAAATTCAATTCTGACAGTATCGTTCAAATAAATTTCATACATAAACATTTATATTTTTCTCTTTCTTTAGTATATGTATTCAAAGGAATGTTAAATAAAAATATTTCGGTTTATTAATATTAATTAAATGATTCATTAAATTGTCTTACCAAATACCATTCGAGTTTGTGTTTATTTCCGGAACAAACTTTCATTTTGACAAAACTCAAACTTTGTTGCTTAAGGGTAACACGACTCGAACAAATAACAAAAGGTAAAACCGCTCCACCTTCGGTGTCGCGGTTTTACCATGTTATTTGTTCTCGTCAGTTACCAAGCAACAAAGCTTTCGTTCAAAATGAAAGTTTGTCCGGATAAACACAAACTCTTATGGTATTACCCCCGATAAATGCGCGTCATCCAGAGATGCGCAAAAGCATACTTTGTTTCCTTGTACCATGACTACGGCCACGATTGGGCGTTGTTGCCGGTGTGCCTATTTTACATATATCCTATCCCTAATATGATTTTACACATGCGGTATATAAAAATGGATGTACCGTGCCTTCAAATACTTTCCGCATTAGAGACGGCCATGCTTTTTTTTAATGGTTGGTGATAGTGCATAATTTTAATAGTTTGGTTATGTCATGTAAATAATAATAGGCGTCTATAATTTGAATTTAAGTATGACAACTGTCAGAAGTTTGAAGTTCTCAAAAAATTAGCATGTACACCAACATTGATTACTTAAAAACTTCAAAAACAGCCTACTCTAATGCGGAAAGTATTTGAAGGCACGGTATGTGTGTGTGGGGTGGGTGTGTATGTTCCCCATAAACTCCGAAACCGCTGAACCGATTTTGATGATATTTTCAGGTAAACTCTAGCATAGTCTAAAAATAAAAATATTTTCCATCACTTAATCTTATTGATATCGAATCACCTGTGATTATACAGGGGTTGGTCCGCAATGCCATTAAAAAAATACAGGGGTTAGATTAGTACTAACCCGTGAAGTTGCACTAATGATCTTATTTACATTGGATCACCTGTGATCAGTGGTCAGATTAGTATTATGGATTACCTGGTGATTATTGAGTACTTAGATTATTACTAACCCATGAAGTTGCACTAATAATCACAGAGAGTACAGACCACAACATTCTCTAAGGCCTTTTCAGTAATAAATGAAAGAAAACATACTTTTAAATATTGCATTAGTGCAAGGTTATTTAAAATTTATATGTATAAAACTGGATGTGTCTGTGTGATTGGCTTCAATTTTAAAGCCTAAATACATGTGTTTATTTTGGGCGTAGTAACGTATATGAATGTATTAAAAGCAATGAGTTCCCTTGGCGCAACGGCAGTATAAAGACAATTTGATTGTTGTATAAAAAGTTTGAATGGGTAACAAGATATAATATAAACTAAAAACATTGAAACTTTTTAGATGACAGGTTGCTGTCAAATTGTCATTTTGTTTAATACCACGCGATCATTTAAATTCTAAATTATAGCAGGCGGGATTTTTTTTATTAGGTTGTCCAGAATGTCAATTATTGATTAATTAACATTTTGAATCGTCACTTTGACAATTCAAATTGTAAATTAGTACTTATATACCAACTTAATTTAAATTTCACAGCCTGCTCTAATTTAGAATTTAAATGATCGCGCGGTATTAATTGTCTTTATACTGCCGCTGGGCCAAGATAGCTCATTGCTTTAATACATTCATAACACTGTAATTAAATTCATCTGTCATCTTGACGGTTGTAGTAATTAATCCAGTAATAAAAAGTAAAAATGGTCATTGAGAAAGCAAATAAATTAAGTAGACCTATTGGAAAGTCTTTGATTTATCAAAAACGACATCTAACAAACACAGACAGAAAGACGCAAATATGAAATATGTAATTAAAAGTAATAATGGAAATATTTAAACTCAGAACAGGCGCTATTATCTATGTAGTTTTATCAAAAGGTCGACGCCGACTGTGTAATTAAAATACTAAATGTAAAAAACATTTAACAATAGAACAGTCGTATACCATTTACGTATACTGATCAGAAAATCTAGATTTATCTTAGACGACGTCTAATCTCATCACACATATAGTACTGAATATGTGTCAAAGACATTATAATGCAGAATTGTGTAAATCAAACATGAAAATGTAAACTTAAATATTTCATGTATTGTATAGTTGGTCAGGCAGTATATTAGACACTGTAAAATATACAATCAAGTATAGTTATTTTTAGAAATGTTCGTATTAGCTTCACTGTACTCGTAATATGAAATGTTAGCGTTTAATCTCGAAGAAAACTCCATACGTGTGTGTTACACGAACCTGTACGGTTTGCAATTAAACGTAAAAAACTTAAGCGCACTGCTACAGACTCGAATCACGTACGACGTTTAAAGTCGGTACACATTTTTGGTGTCACAGTTGAAAGTACTAAAGTTCACCGTACAAACTTGCAACATTTTGACCCTCCCAGCGTGGTATGTGAAAAGACAGAGTGGCGGTTTGTTGGTGCAATCTAAGAAACGTTTTCTTTTCATGATTTTTTACCATTCATTCCTTTTTCTCCGTACATTCTCTCTGCTACTCCGTGCGGAGCAACTGAAACTGCATTTGTCCGGAAGACACATTCAAAAGTTGGCCTGATGTTTAGAAGAAAAAGCTCGCTCGCGAGAGGCACTCTTTTTATGATGCACTCGCTTTTCGATATCCTTCCTCCTCATTCATTGCTTTCACTCATCACTTTTATACAGTCTTTTTACGACTTTCAATGGTTCTTATCTTTCTTCCTTTGTCAACTTTAGTTGTTTAGGCGAAAGAGGTATTTGAGTACTTTTCCCAAGTTAAATGGTGTTAAAATATACAAGTCTTAAAACGTCAGTGTAACTAACTAATAAAAAGTTTTGAAGTATAAAGAGTGGATACGCCTGGTGAGTGTATTATTACTTGACGCACTTAAAATTTCATATTCACTGTTGTGTTTAGTTGCTTTGGATACTAGTTATGTCAACTACTTCTTTAACAGAAGGATTTTTTTAATGTTTAATGCAAGTTTTACACTTAAATACCGACCACTTTCCATGAATATTGAAATATTTTGGAAATCAATGTTTATGTCCAGTCTCAAAGAGATGTTCTCAATGTAACTCTATTTATATAGGTCAAACTGGACGACAATTAAGTAACAGAGTGTACGAACACAAAAATCAATTATAAATATAATAAAAAGCATTTTTCGAAATTTCTACCGAACGTAGGTCTTTTACTCTTATCGAAAAATAATTTTGCGCGAATATCTTGCAAGTCATACGTTCGATACAGAACCTACTAAGACTAATTTAGAGTTGAAAGTGTTTATAGAGGGACTTTTGTACAAAATTCTTTTCGAAATTTATGCAGGATTAGGACTGTTAGTTTTATCTAATAACAGTTTCTTTTCGCAAATATATCGCAAACTATGTATTCTCTACGGATTATCAAGAGCGCAAAAGTATTTACTGTCAAAACCATCGGTCAATTTCAGTTAGCGATGACATTTGCCGGGAAACGTTAGAATTTACATCAATGATAGCAATAAAGAGATTTATAACCTTATAAATCAATGGTAGTAAATACTTAAGTTTTATACTGTAAATAATGTAATATTAGGATATTCGGTTACTTACTTTGTTGAAAGTGGAGGTGTCAATAACTCACTATTCATCACACTTATGTACTGGTACTTCTTTGAAATTTGTGTATTAAATTGACATAATCACGTCAATATTTAAGATGCATTTGTTTGTTTACATTTTTCAAGTAAGTGATGTATAGATATGCCGCTAGGGGCGGTATTGATGATACGCGTCTTTAAGAGACGGAACAAAAGTCAGTTTGGAGCATGATCGAACTTTTTGTCTAAAATAATTATTATAAAAGGCCGTGCACAATGATTTTAGAAGATTTGATTGCAGGTGAAAACCGCTTTAAATACAAAAATAAAGATTAGGTGTCTGTATTAATAAATTTAATTTGAACATATAAAAATTTCAAGAAATATTGAAAGAGAAAAATTTTTAAGAAGTATTTAAAGGAAAAGTTTCGATAATTTTGAACTTGAAAATATTTTAAGAAATATTTAAGGGGAGTTTTGAAAAATTTTAACAATATTGAACCTGTGAGATTTATCAAGACATAATTTGAAAAGACTTTGAAATATTTTCGATAATATTTGAATTTTTGATTTTTCTTTTAAGAAAGAACTTCCAAAGACTGTAAATATTTATATACATTTATTTGAATTTAATTTAATAACCTTCAAATCAAATAAATGTATTTTATTAATAATTAGAAGTTAGCTGAATAATAGTTAGGAACTGGAATGTTTTTATTTTAAAACACGATGGTTATACACTGTTTTATAGTAAAACATTCTGGAACTTGTGAAGTTTTTGTTTAGGATAGGATAAAGAATTTATTTTATTCTTTATATAAAATACAGACACACGATGTTTGGTTTTATGTAGAATAATCAGAATTACATTTCATTTATGCGTTTTTGTTTTTGTAGAATTAAGATTATGAAAAGTATAAAGATTTATTTGTGATATGGAAGAGTTCAATGAATTGTATGAAGAACTGAGGTAGTTTATATGTGTTTATATTTTTTTTAGTTGTACAAAGTGTTTAATCATTTAAGTGAGGTGATTTATATTGGAGGTAAACGAGATCGGTAATTTTTTGTTTGTTTAAAGTCAATAAACATATCAAAGGTTTTCTTTTGTGTGTCTATGCGTTGAAGTCTGACGTGTTCCGGACGTTGAATTGGGGATGTGTAAAACGAGTTATGTAATTAATTAACTCGTAGTATGGAGCCCTGATTGATCCTATGACACGAATTTGTGCTGAGAATCTCATTTAGAAGCGAGAAAAGGCATTTGAGAGAAATTAACATCAGCGCAGAGTCAGCATTTTGATGCACAATTAAGCACTTGAATTTGAGTTTTCTTTATATGACATTGGAGGCTGGACGCGTTATTGCGTAGTTACGGGTGTGTTCAATGAGTTAAAAGATGAACTCATAGAATGGAACTCTGATTGACCAATTGAAGTGAATTTGTTTTGGGAATATTGTCTAGAAGCGAGAAAAGGCATTTGGACAGTATTAATATCAGAACAAAGTTCATGTTCTAATGCGTATACAATAACAACCGACAGGATTTATTTTATTTTATTTAACACATCTGGTGTAAGTCACTACATTTTGTAAGAGATATATATTTTTGTTGTTGTTGATTGCACTATAATTATAAATAGAATAAATACAAGTGCGTTAGATAGCATATAGTTTAATTTCTTTTCATTATAAATAAAAGTGGTTTATTGGAATGTGTTCATTTTGATGTTTTTGTTTTTGTTTTTATCGTTATATGTATATATATATAGAAAAACAACTGTCGTATCCTCAATTTAATTAATAAAGTATCCAGTCGTCGGTATTAGGATAAAAAATAAAAACAACTCAATTACACTGCTGACGTTTCGTTCATTTAATTAACGAACTTTTTCAAAGCTATAACACAATAAAACACATATAACACAATCCATAAATCTACCACAGTTATTTGTTTACCTTCGTAATTTTTTTTTTTTACATACATAAAATAAGAAAAGTAAATGATATTTCGTTATTACATATTAACATGTACATTGCATTCGATATCTTATTCACTAAAACGGTGCTATTATACTCATAGTATATGATCTTAACTACGAGCCCGTGATCATGTAGTACATATAGTAATACATGTGCCTTATTCTCAAACTATATTATTTATTTATGAATAATAAAAACAACACCCACAAAAAAAGCAACAAGAAATAAAACAAACCGAGGTCATTACATTAACAAAACAATACAAGAATATAATCTAATAGTTAAATGATAAATCTCTACAACAATTGCACATTATTATAAATTCAAATGAATGGAAGAATACAATTGTTATTTTATAACTCCTGCATATACATTCAATACCTGTAATACTGAATCGTCTTTAACATTTATAGTATACTGGGACTTATATGTATTGTATTAATATTATTGTCCCAAGTTGGGCCAGCCAAATGTACCTGTATAAGGGTTGGATGATTGTTATTTTCAACAAACTATCCTCTAATAATGTTCCAAGTTCGGGCACTAAATGTACTCGTATGTGTGTTGGAAGAGTGTTATTTTTAACACCTAATTTTTTTACTACTAATATTATTTTTTAAAATGCCTCGGCTAATACTCAAATTTAATAAATATTAAATTTTATTTCTCCTTGTTTAATTAATTGAACTGGTAGGACTATATTCTTTGAACCCTATACCAATACATGATAAAAATGGGAGGGATATTTCACATTACATGTCAAGAAATATAACCTAACTTATGATTCGTTTATTATCGATTGAATTGCACGTGTTCTTTATAAAATACTTTTTAATATATCATCAGGGGTGTTTATGGTCCATTGTAACTGATTATTCGCTTGTACATTGTAGAACTACGACTAAACACGTAAGTATTCCAAATTTTGATGGGTCTTTTTCAGGTTACATTAATTCAATATTTTTATGATTTTAGTGTTACACAACTCTTGTAGATCAGTTGCTTTGATTGAAAAAACACATAAATAATGCTACAAATGAAAGAAAACAAACTGCTCAAGCTAATAATGGTATAATGATGTGTTGATCAGATACACAAGAAAAAAATAAATATTATTGAAAAATTGTTTAACAACGATGCATTGACGTTGGTTAGAAAATATCAAATTAAACCATGAGAGATAATGACATAACTGTAGCGAGTAAGTTTGTTGAACGACAAACTCGTATGTTTTCTACGATTGACTAATAATGTATTTTATTTATGGTTGTAAACATTCAATTGTTGATGAGATTTCTATGGAATGCAACTTGTAATATACTACAAATAAGGTATTGCCTTTCTTATTCTTAATTCAATACATTCTGGTGTAAAAGTGAATAACTTTCCTAAATATTAATATAAAATATGTTATTTTTAAATCGAATAGTACCAATATAATTTATATTACTTCAAATGTTAAGGTATATTTACTTGTAGGTGATGTTGCTACTATAGTATGACCTGGACTTGATATCTTGATAATATCCTCCGATCTTCGACGTCCTTCTTGTACTCCTTTATTTTGGACTCCTTTGGATATACACGTTCTGACTCAGAAAAATTCTCTTCGAAGTTCTCTGCACAACATAATACTGCTACTCTAGAAGAAATGATTCCTACTTGTTCGGTCTAATTTGGAAATACACGTTCGGTCTCAGAAAAATTCTCTTCATAAGCCTATACACGATAAAATACTGCAACTCTAGAAGAAATGATTCCTACACGTTCGGTCTCCTTTGGAAATACACGTTCGGTCTAATTTGGAAATACACGTTCGGTCTCAGAAAAATTCTCTTCGTAAGCCTATACACGATAAAATACTGCAACTCTAGAAGAAATGATTCCTACACGTTCGGTCTCCTTTGGAAATACTAGGAACTTCGTCTATGGTTAATCTTGAAAATACACTTTGGAATTCGTCTATGGATAATCTTCTATTTATGTAAGTACTCGTGATAAATTATGATTCAACCTTTTTAAATATTCCTTTCCTTTATCTATCAATTTTGCTACCTATGTTTTATAGATATCACATAAATTATATATGCTTCTTTCACTTTTAACTGTGTTATTCACTTTGACTTTGTTAAATTAATAACTTTTAACGCTTTTAAGCACAAAATTCGCTGTATTTGAGAAATTATCAATGAAATATTTTATTCAAAGATAAAAAATGACCGCGTCGTATGAAAATTATTTTTTCATCTCTCGTTGTTTTTTTTTTTCAATAATCAAATTCCTAAGCAACCCTTTTACAATTTTTTTTAAATTCTCCAATCAGAAATCTACACCTACCTTTATAATTCAAAATATCTCTTTACTATTTACTTTCGAATATTTACATCCCTATAATTTATTACTACGTATATTAATTATTCTTTTTACATTTTAAAAAACCTAATTTCAAAGCATTTCATACAAATGTCCTTCAATTTATAAATTCTCATTTCAGGAACTGTCAAAATTTTTCTTTCATTAACACCTGTTCAAATTATGGCGGGAAATTTAATTCAAATTAGTATATACTCTAAATCAATTATTTACGTTTACAATACTCGTCATATCATCGTTAATTAAACAATTTTGTACATAAAATATAATACATCATATTTGACAATAATAATAATGTTTTTTTAATTTCTCTTTAACAGATTCTAAAAATACAAACATAGAAGAAAGAAAACCTGATTTTTCCTCTACGACAACCAGATCAACATGAAAATCTCATCAACTTATGAACATGAAATGATCATTCAAATAATTAATTCTTTATTCATTGATAAAAATATACTTTTAAGAATTGAAAAATTATATGTAATAACACAATTACAAATCAATATATTGTATGGATATTAAAACCATAACATTTGCCCCTTTAACAAATGTAAATTTTAACTTTGTTGAAAATTTATATTTGTTCAACAATAACTTTAAGTATCATAACTAATTTAATTCAACACAACCTCACCATAAATTCTATCAATACTCTGTATACACGTCATTTTATTCATTTATTTTTCTCTAATCAACACTTTCATTATTTAACCCATAAACACATAAATCTATGCTTCTAACTTTTATACACTATTTTACATTCTATTTTATATATGCTATGTATTAATAACTTTTTTTTGTAAAACTGACAACTATAATGTATCATACATGTTTAAGATATATTTTTTTTTTTTTTTACAACTTTCCCAATTAATTTTGTTTTAAGTTTGTTTATTGTTTAACTTTTGTCTGTAAAAGATTTTTATTTCCATATTTCATAGTTATAGTAATTCTTAAATGATTTCACCTGTATGCATATCTAAACATTTATAAACAGTACACTGAATTTACTATCTTGTATTCACTTTAATACTTGTTCTTTTATATATTGGTGTTTATTAATCATATTATAATCTTTAATCCATTTCAATAGTTTTAACAAACTCTTTCATATACATTCCACAATTATCTTTATTAATCATACTTTTATTCATCCAATAAACACTACATTTAGTGCTAGATACCATATACTGGTTCATAAATTCTTTAATTAATCTTGTAGGTACTCTTATACCTCTACAAGATATTTTATACTTCATAATACATATTTTATAATCTTTATTGTCTATTTCGACATTTATATATTTTTTTATATTACTATTAAATTCCAACTAAAATCACTCCATTCTCTATAAAACTTTATATTTTCAATTATAATACATATTCTATTTTTACTAAACACCTGTACTTATTTTTGAACAAATCCATATACTTTATACTTGTACTGTATTCTTAAGATTTCAATTTCTTTTATTTTATACTCTATTCGTATACATGATATTGGTAATTTCCTATTCATTTTACATTTAAGAACATAACTACTAACTTAATATTTCTTTACTTTCAACACTTGTTACAGTTGTACATAACTTAAAAACATTTAAATTTTCCTATTTATATTCATCTTGTACTGTTTCTATTTTATACTTTTGCATATCACATATGATACATCACTACATTGCACACGATACATGACAATTAAATTACATAATTAAAATATAAGGACATCTACTAATTCTATATTTTATCAAACAAATTATAATTTCTAAATGAGTACTATAAACTAATATGATTTCCACTAAGACTTTTCCATTCTAACTAAATATGTTATTAACAATTATAAAAAAAAATTAAATCATTATATTTAATGGGATTTATTATTATACAATGGGAAAGTCTATTTGAAAAAATAGATTTTTGGGAATTGAAAAGATCCAAGATTGCTGAAATAAATCGGTATTGCAAAAACCGCCAAGAGTTGATCTCTTCTATATGAACCTCTTGTTCTGATTAATATGTTGTGAATGATTTAATGTTTTTGTGGATGATTTAGCCGAACTCAGAAAGGAAATGTCGTCACTCATTTCACAGTACAACCTCCAAATACTGTGTCTTACCTATTATTTGGATGATTTATCATACTGATTCTACATAATCATGTAACATGGAGATATGGTATCTACCTTTAATTAAATTTGTCTCCTCTTCAATTAATTCATACGTATTCATGCCCAGTCTTCTATATATGACGTATGGTCCTACGTATGGCCTACTCAATTTACTTATAATCTTATTTTTACGATCTGTTACTCTCAATGCCTTTACGATAACTTTATCACCTATTTCATATGTTTTGAATTTCTTTTGATTTCTCATTTTCTTCTCTTCCCATTTAATTTTTCTTTCATTTAATCTTTCTCTAACTAATATATATTTTTCGTATAAATCTACTTGTTCACCTCATAACCAAGGTCTTTGTGGTAATTGACTTGTAAAAACAGTGATAGGACAAAGATTATGAACACTACTAGGGGAGTTATTCATGACAAATTCTATTTGAGATAATTGTTTTGCCCATCTGTTATGTTTGTTAACTAATAAAATTCTCAAATATTTTAACACTTCCTTTATGTATCTCTCTGTTGGATTAGATTGTGGATGTCTAGTAGAAATATAATAACTCTTAATATTCCTATCCTGTAAGAATTCCCTATACCTGACATTATCAAAATATGTAGCATGATCTGCTAAGACCGCTAATGGATTTCCAAATGCTATAAAATATTCATACAATGCCTGTAAAACTGTCTCTGTATTACACTTTTGTGTAGGAATAAGCTTGACATATTTTGAAAAAATGTCACAAATCACCAATATGTTCCTATATCCGTTCGTGCTAGGAATTAAATTAGAAATAAAATCAATCGTTATCAATTCTAATTTATCATTTGCTACGATACTTTGACTAATGTTTTCGTTGGTAAAGTTTTTATCTTTAGCCAAAATGCATACCTGGCAATATCTTAATGTATTTTTGATGATCTTTTCATCATTTTTGCAGTAATAAGCCTCTCTAAACATCAACCAACATTTTCTTGATCCAATATGTGTATACCTGTTATGTAAATATTCAACAATTTCTTTAGTATGAATTTCATTTGTCACATAAACTTCTAAATCACCAATTTTCTTAACAATTATTCCATCTTTTAAATTCATACCCTTGTAATTTGGTTCGTTACTTAACTTTTCCCTTAATTCAACAAACTCCTCTGTTCCCTGAATTTCCTTTAATTTTCGTAAGGAAAATATTCCTTGTCTCCTTAATTGTACTAGATTTATACTAACCTCGTTCTTTTTAATTCCTCCATCTTTACGACTCAAAATATCGGCCACCACCATTTCTTTTCCTGGTCTATAATGAATATCCATATCATATTGTTGAATTAACAATGCCCACCTGTATATCCTGTTATTATTTAGTTTAGAATTCATAATATTGATCAGAGCCTTGTGATCTGTCTCTAAACGGAACCTCTTCCCTATCAAAAAGTATCTTAATTTAGATAATGCGAAAATGATCCCAATCATTTCTTTTTCTGATACCCCATATCGAACTTCGCATGGTTTCAGCGTCCTTGAAGCAAAATAAATAGGTATCTCCTCACCATCTCTTATTTGTACCAATTCTGCTGCTACTGCACTATGTGATGCATCAGTTCTAACAATGAACTCTAAATTGAAATCCGGGTGAAACAACTTTAAATTCTCTACAAAATTTTCCTTAAGTTTAATAAAGCATTCTTCATGTTCTTCTGTCCAACTCCATTTCTTGTCTTTCTTTAATAAAGTTAGCAATACATTTGTTTTCTGACTAAATTTTGGTATAAACTTTCTATAATAATTCAACATCCCCAAGAATCCTCTTAATTGCTTTAATTTGGTAGGTCTTGGAAAATTTTTAATATCATCCAAACGTTTAGGATCCAATAAAATGTTTTTTTCGTTAATTATGTATCCCAAATAACTGACCTCATGTTTACAAAAGTCGCATTTTTCTAAATTCAACTTCATCCCGTTTATTCTTAAAGTAGAAATAATTATTTCAATATGTTCCAGATGTGATACGATATCATCCGAAAAAATAATAATGTCATCCAAATAATGTATAGCAAAATCTTCATATCTATCTAAAATTTTATGTAGAAATCGGATTAATCCGGCAGGGCTAGTCTTTATTCCGAACGGGCAAACTGTAAAATTAAATACAGTCCCGTTGATATTAAAACCACAATACTTACGAGAATCTTCATCTAGTCGAATTAACCAAAATGCATTCTTTAAATCTAACTTACTGTAAATTTTCTTATTTCCGCACTTGGTTATTAACACGTCAATGTTTTGTGGAGCTTCGAACTCAGGTAAAATGCGTTTGTTTAGGGCCCTAGCGTCAATGCAGATCCGTATTGTGTCATCTTTCTTCTTGACTAACACTACTGGATTAATAAAATACGTATTTGAACGTTCAATGATTCCTGCTTCTTCCAAAAGTTGAATTTCTTTATTTACACGTTCCTGAAAATAATATGGTATGGGATAATTTTTACATGTTAAAGGCGAATCATCTTCTACTATTATTTTATGTTCATAATCCTTCGCAAATACTATCTTCTCATTGATCAATTCTAGATTCTCCTCTAAAATATTTTCTAAACTTTCCCTAATCTGTTTATTCTCAATCTTCTGTTTGTCCAAAATTTTAATTATATCTTTTCTTCCTCTAACAATAATTTTCCCTGTATCATCTTCTTTAATATTTACATCTTCATCTACATACGATTCATTATATAATTTCGTTAGCTCAAACATATCTCTTTCTAATAATTCTTCAGGACTGTTAAAATATTCATTTCTATCTTCTATAATCACATTATCAATTTCTTTTCCAATTAACTCTCTATAAGCCATGTATGAATTAACTTCCAACCTGTCCTCCATTTTTTCCATGTCAAATTTATTACCATTAATATTTATTTCATCCTTATCAAAATTAATACTCATTTCTAACATTCTCATGTTATCAATACCTAGTATACAATCGTAAAATAAACCATCTAATATGTAAAATTGCATCATATATTTCTTAAAATTAATCTCCACTTCTATAGTAATACTTTCGGTAATAATGCCCATTTTCCTCCTATTTGCAGTTACAACATTTGTACCTTTTATCTTTACAATATTCTCAATGACATTTACAACTTCTAATACTTTATCTTTATTAATTAATGAAATTTCCGCTCCTGAATCAATTAATGTTTTAAATTCAATTTTTCCTATTTGAATTTTAATGAAAGGAAGTACTTCGCAATCTTCTACTATCTTCCCTAACTTTTCTAAAGAATCTATTTCAACAAAATCTCTATCTAAACTAATACTATTAATATTGATGTCCTTATAAACTATTTTAAAATTATTATCAACAAATTGTTCAGAATTTAGTTCCAAGAAACACTTGGAATGGGGTTCCCGTATATCCCTGCTTCTGATTCTAAAATCGGCGTTTTTTTTTCTCATCATTTATCTTTTGTAATACATCTTCTTTTCCTATAATATTCTTACCTTCATCTGACTTTCCAGCTTTAATTAATCTTACATTATTTATATTACGAGATGTATCAGTATTCCTATTTCTATCGTTTCCATTACCTCTTGTATTCTCATCATTGTTCCTATTCCAGTGGTTATTTGAATTCGTGTTCTGATTATAATAACGATTGTTTTGATCTTGATAATTACCATAATTCCTTCCTTGATAACCTCCTCTATCATTTTCAAAAGGTCTATTATTAGCAAAGTGTTTTTGTCCATTATTAAAATTATTCAAAGGCCTATATGAAACTCGGTTAACTTGTGATTCATTTCTTCGAAAATTATTACCGTTTTGATAATTTGTTTCTCTTGGTCTATTATTATTATCGTTCCGGTAGTTAAACATATTTGTGTTGTCAACATTACTTCTTGAAACAGGAGAGATATTATTATTCCTATTAGAAGTTGGTTCTTGATTTCTTCTTACACTATATTGCATGTTTTCACTATGGTCATCTAAACGTCTTAAAATGTCAATCAATGAATCCATAGTCGTCACATTCTGACAAATAATAGCATGAGTGTCGTTTACAATAAAATGCTTCAGTAATTGTTGAGCAATGGTAGATTCATCTATATTATGAATATATTTGCTATTATTATATAATCGAGAAGCGTACGTTTCTCTAGACATTTTCCCTGGATGAAATTTACCAATCAATAACTTAATCCTAGCCCTGTTTTGCTGATTACTATTCCAGTAATATGAAGTAAACATATTTACAAAAACATCAATATTTGTACACTCATCTTCAATACGTTGGAACCAATCTAAAGCACTATTCGTAAGAGTAGACCTAATAATATTCATTTTAGTTTTAAACTCGGTAATATCTTCCATATATCTCAACATATTATTTAAATACAGCATGGGATGTATTGAGGTTGATGAATCTCCATTAAAATGAGGTAAATTTTCTATTTTAATTCCTGTATTAATAACACAATTCGGAGAAGTATTAACTAGTTGCGTAATCCTTTTACCTTCAATTTTCTTCACTAATCCCTCTATCTCTTCTTTCCTGTTCTCACATTCTGTTAATAAACCCTCTATTGCCTCCTTCTGTACTAAATTATCTTCTTTGTATTTCACTTCATTATCAGCTAATTTTTTATTTACTATAACCAATTCTGTATCATTCTTTGACGATACCTTTACCAAATCCTCTTGTATTTTCTCAGATAGTTCTTTTTGTTTACTCTCACATATACCTACTTTCTCCAGAACTATTTTTTCTACTTCTCCAATTTTTTTAACTATATTTTTGTCTATCGTTCCTAGAATCTCTACCTTACTACTTTCATTCTTCTTCTCTATTTCCTTTATAAATTTATCTTCTAAACTGTTTAGTTCTTCCTCCAATTTTGTCTTCATACTTTCATTTATTTTCTTATTCTCTTCTTTGTAAAACTCCATATTTTTCTGATTCTCTTCACTAAACTTAAATAATTTCCTATCCAAATCTTCTCTGACTTTTTCAAACACGTTCTCATTTCCTTCACTTATTTTCAGGTTTACTTCTTTAATTGATTTTTCCATATTCTCCAATATTTTCCGATTATCTTCTTTAACTTTTTCAAACATATCTACAATTAGTGTCTTATTTTCTTCCTTAAGAGATTTCTCCAAATCTTCTTGATTTTTCTTATTCTCCTCACTAACTTTCTCTAACATATTTTCTAACATCTTCTTATTTTCTTCTTTATCTTCCTCTCTATTTTTCTTATTCTCTTCTTTATCTTCCTCTCTATTTTTCTTATTCTCTTCTCTATCTTCCTCTCTATTTTTCTTATTCTCTTCTTTAATATACTTTTCCATTTTCTCCAATAACTTCTCATTTTTCTCTTGATTAGACTTCTCCATATTCTCCAATAACTTCTCATTTTTCTCTTGATTAGACTTCTCCATATTCTCCAATAACTTCTCATTTTTCTCTTGATTAGACTTCTCCATATTCTCCAATAACTTCTCATTTTTCTCTTGATTAGACTTCTCCATATTCTCCAATAACTTCTCATTTTTCTCTTGATTTTTCTTATTCTCCTCTCTATTTTTCTTATTCTCCTCTAAAATAGCTTTTAACATATCTTCTATGTTCCTACTTGGAATAATTTGTTGTGTATCACCTCTTTCCTGTTCACTATCTTCTCCGCTCTCACTTGTACCTGGAGTCTGTTTCATACTAGTTTTAGATCTTGTATCCATATTTTTAAATATATTTTATAAAACTATACTAATATGTATGTACTCTATATAAAATATTTTATATGTACCTTTAATACACACAACTATGTACCAATGTATCACATGTAATACCAAATTGCGATAAACTAAATAAATGTACCTAATAAATCTGCGTTTTTATTATTCTACAAAATACAAAATACACAAATAACCAGAAACCTTTCTTTTATCGTGCCCCTACGTTCGGGCAGCCAAATGTATTAATATTATTGTCCCAAGTTGGGCCAGCCAAATGTACCTGTATAAGGGTTGGATGATTGTTATTTTCAACAATCTATCCTCTAATAATGTTCCAAGTTCGGGCACTAAATGTACTCGTATGTGTGTTGGAAGAGTGTTATTTTTAACACCTAATTTTTTTACTACTAATATTATTTTTTAAAATGCCTCGGCTAATACTCAAATTTAATAAATATTAAATTTTATTTCTCCTTGTTTAATTAATTGAACTGGTAGGACTATATTCTTTGAACCCTATACCAATACATGATAAAAATGGGAGGGATATTTCACATTACATGTCAAGAAATATAACCTAACTTATGATTCGTTTATTATCGATTGAATTGCACGTGTTCTTTATAAAATACTTTTTAATATATCATCAGGGGTGTTTATGGTCCATTGTAACTGATTATTCGCTTGTACATTGTAGAACTACGACTAAACACGTAAGTATTCCAAATTTTGATGGGTCTTTTTCAGGTTACATTAATTCAATATTTTTATGATTTTAGTGTTACACAACTCTTGTAGATCAGTTGCTTTGATTGAAAAAACACATAAATAATGCTACAAATGAAAGAAAACAAACTGCTCAAGCTAATAATGGTATAATGATGTGTTGATCAGATACACAAGAAAAAAATAAATATTATTGAAAAATTGTTTAACAACGATGCATTGACGTTGGTTAGAAAATATCAAATTAAACCATGAGAGATAATGACATAACTGTAGCGAGTAAGTTTGTTGAACGACAAACTCGTATGTTTTCTACGATTGACTAATAATGTATTTTATTTATGGTTGTAAACATTCAATTGTTGATGAAATTTCTATGGAATGCAACTTGTAATATACTACAAATAAGGTATTGCCTTTCTTATTCTTAATTCAATACATTCTGGTGTAAAAGTGAATAACTTTCCTAAATATTAATATAAAATATGTTATTTTTAAATCGAATAGTACCAATATAATTTATATTACTTCAAATGTTAAGGTATATTTACTTGTAGGTGATGTTGCTACTATAGTATGACCTGGACTTGATATCTTGATAATATCCTCCGATCTTCGACGTCCTTCTTGTACTCCTTTATTTTGGACTCCTTTGGATATACACGTTCTGACTCAGAAAAATTCTCTTCGAAGTTCTCTGCACAACATAATACTGCTACTCTAGAAGAAATGATTCCTACTTGTTCGGTCTAATTTGGAAATACACGTTCGGTCTCAGAAAAATTCTCTTCATAAGCCTATACACGATAAAATACTGCAACTCTAGAAGAAATGATTCCTACACGTTCGGTCTTCTTTGGAAATACACGTTCGGTCTAATTTGGAAATACACGTTCGGTCTCAGAAAAATTCTCTTCGTAAGCCTATACACGATAAAATACTGCAACTCTAGAAGAAATGATTCCTACACGTTCGGTCTCCTTTGGAAATACTAGGAACTTCGTCTATGGTTAATCTTGAAAATACACTTTGGAATTCGTCTATGGATAATCTTCTATTTATGTAAGTACTCGTGATAAATTATGATTCAACCTTTTTAAATATTCCTTTCCTTTATCTATCAATTTTGCTACCTATGTTTTATAGATATCACATAAATTATATATGCTTCTTTCACTTTTAACTGTGTTATTCACTTTGACTTTGTTAAATTAATAACTTTTAACGCTTTTAAGCACAAAATTCGCTGTATTTGAGAAATTATCAATGAAATATTTTATTCAAAGATAAAAAATGACCGCGTCGTATGAACATTATTTTTTCATCTCTCGTTGTTTTTTTTTTCAATAATCAAATTCCTAAGCAACCCTTTTACAATTTTTTTTAAATTCTCCAATCAGAAATCTACACCTACCTTTATAATTCAAAATATCTCTTTACTATTTACTTTCGAATATTTACATCCCTATAATTTATTACTACGTATATTAATTATTCTTTTTACATTTTAAAAAACCTAATTTCAAAGCATTTCATACAAATGTCCTTCAATTTATAAATTCTCATTTCAGGAACTGTCAAAATTTTTCTTTCATTAACACCTGTTCAAATTATGGCGGGAAATTTAATTCAAATTAGTATATACTCTAAATCAATTATTTACGTTTACAATACTCGTCATATCATCGTTAATTAAACAATTTTGTACATAAAATATAATACATCATATTTGACAATAATAATAATGTTTTTTTAATTTCTCTTTAACAGATTCTAAAAATACAAACATAGAAGAAAGAAAACCTTATTTTTCCTCTACGACAACCAGATCAACATGAAAATCTCATCAACTTATGAACATGAAATGATCATTCAAATAATTAATTCTTTATTCATTGATAAAAATATACTTTTAAGAATTGAAAAATTATATGTAATAACACAATTACAAATCAATATATTGTATGGATATTAAAACCATAACAGTATATATTTATTTTCTCAAGAAACAATCTCTTCGTGAGATTATTCTCCTTATCTAAAATTTCAGGATTGTCAAAATCAAAATCATGGTCTAACTCAAAATGATGTCTCGATAACGCTGTTTGTTCTCTTTTGTTTTTGTTCCTGTCAAAGCAATCTTGTTTATGATTTTGCATTCTTCTCGATAAGTATTGCTTCGTTTGGCCCACATAAACCCCTTCGCACTGCTTACAATTTATTCTATATATGACATTGGAAGTACACTGTAATGAGACTGGATCTTTCAATTTTGTAAAAAGATTTGCTATAGTTTTTGCGTTGTATGTTGTTAGACAGTGTAAAGTCCGTTAATTAAATGAACGAAACGTCAGCAGTGTAATTGAGTTGTTTTTATTTTTTATCCTAATACCGACGACTGGATACTTTATTATATATATATTTGTTTGATTTAATATGTTTAATAAATTATATTATTAGATATTTCTGTATTTTTATTTAATATATCTGACCTGTTGAGAACTTGAGAGTACCATCTTTTGGAGAAACAATACTTCTACCCCTGAGAGAAAGCGATAATTAGAGTAACTATTAACTGAACTAGTGAAGTGTGAAATTGCCTAACCCACATTTTTGCAGAAAAGGCTAATTTTCTGGGATATATGCTAAACCCTCATAATTTTAAGAATAAAGAGTTTTAATAATTTTACAACATTATTAATTTACAATGGTCACAGCAATATGTTTCAGGTATTTTGCAGCACCTCTCATGTTTCAATAGTGATACGAGATTTAAATCTTTCCTTTTCCGTCTGTATCATTGTAATTACCCTTCCGAAATATGTCTATTTTATATTCATATATAATACAACGAGTAGTCAAAGTATGCTCGATTATTTTTGTGGTGGTTCACGAATGTTTCCTTGCGCTTGAATATTAATAGGACGAGTGCGTCAGCACGAGTCCTATTTACAAGCGCAAGGAAACAAGAGTGATAACACCGCAAAAATGATCTACCATACTTTGATTACGAATTGTATTCGAAGGACTATTCATCGAATGATTCATTCATAAATGACTGAGTTTTTTAATTTTCTAAAATTAAGTAGCTATTGCGTTGGTTTCCATAGTAGTATGTTTTCAACAAACTACTGTCAATGTAGAAAATTTTCTACGATTCGAATTTAATAAGTTATTGCAAGAATAAATAGATTTCTGATATGGAAAGCAATTCAAAAAGGTTTGGTGAAAAAGGTGAAAGTGAAATTGATGCTGAAATTCATAAAACTATTCCGGAAAACACAAAGAAAACAAGAGATTATATCTGGAGGCAATTCTCAGATTTCTTGTCCGAGAAGAGGTACAAATTGGACGAATCCACACCCCCTATTGAAATTAATTTCGTATTAAAATCTTGGGCATGTAACATGAAGAAGCAAAATGGCGATGACTATAAGGAAGGAGTGGTAAAGCACATGTGGAATGTTACCGCGAAGTTGGTGCAGGAATTATATTTTGAGAAGTGGAAAATAGTAATAAACCCGTTCAACGATATTGTCTTTAAGTCAAGTAGGAATGCCAGAGACGCCATGCGACGAAAATTACAGTCGTGTTCCGAAAAAAGAAGTACAAGTGCAGCAGCTATTACCCAAGAAGAGTTTGCAAATATTGTCGGCAGTTTTGATGAAGATACCCCGAAAGGCCTCCAAAAAAAATTCTTTTTTATAGCTTCTTTGGAACTTGCTTGGCGAGGTGGAGAGGGAAATAACTGTCTCACGCACTTCTTTAAAGAAGAAATTAACAATGATGGCTCCCCTACTGGCAGGATAGAGTATAATGGCATATTTTCAAAGACTGCGCAGGGAGGATCTAAGCCACTTTCCACCAGCAAATGGCTAATTAAAAATAAAGACAATTCTGATTTAAGTCCTGTGAGGTAGGTGTCAGTTTTTGATAAATTCCTATAGGTATGTTTATGTTTATTTTTATTTAGGTTGTATCACAAGCTTATATCCAAAAGAGGAGAAAACATTAAGACGAACCGTTTGTTTCTGACTCCCAATCCTTTTTGGAACAATTCGAAATCGTCTAGTTGGTTCAAAAACTCTCCGGTTGGGATTAATGAGATGAATAAATGGGTGAAAAATTCTGCTGAAAAAGCCGGATTGGATGTTAAAAAAAGAAAAATATCCAATCACTCAATAAGATCGTCTACAGTGACAACTTTAGCAAAAGCTGGAGTCGGGGAGCGTCAATTGATGAAAATTACTGGCCACGGCAATATAAATTCTATTAAAACTTACCTGCAGTTAGATGATGAACACCATGAGAGTATTATTGGTCATTTGAGAAAAAATATAACAAATACTGGATCCACTGCTGTAGCCTCTACTTCTAATATCACCAGTTCCGTTGCACTGTCCGAAGAAAGTGAGATGAAAGGCACTTTCAGAGAAGCCTTTTTACACAACTGTAGTCATATTAATTTTTCTAATTGCAATTTTCATTTATAAAATTATAATCCATCATGTAATTTTTATTATATAAGGTATTTGTACATTATTGTTTCAAAAAATAAAAAAATTGCGACATATATCTGTCAAAAATATCCACCGATACCACTAGTGGTGATTTCAATGAAATACCCACTAGTGTAAATACGCAGCAGTATTTTTGTTGCTAGGACACAAAAATGTGATTCTTTGATTCTTATTGGTCATATTTTTACAAATGACACATGAGTTGAATAGTCATAATTATAAATACGCTCGTTTTAATTAATTATAATACTATTTAATATAAATCAAGAACACAGTTACTATTGCATTAAATTCATTTAATATTAAAGACGACAGCTCAGGTATTTCGTCGAGGCAGTTTTAATTTCAACATCAACCGATAGACAAGCGAACGAGAGACATTCACTGCAGAAGCGTTGCATTTTCCGGCAATGTAATAACACAATTACACGGACAATTGATTAAAACAAGCCACGCCAATTACGAGTAGCACACCTCCGCTGTGAATTTAACGGATCGTAACGTTTAATTTTAGACGTATAAATCTGTTTTACGTCTCCCAGGAGGAACTAGAAGGCAAAAAGGATGCTGCTGGAACGATAAGAAGGCACCTGGAGAGGTGCAGTCGTTCAAATTCTGCATCTTGGTGTATTCATTATTCGAATTTCATACGGTAGATGAGGATGCTAGTTGGAATAACAATTAGTGTTGCTTCGCTGCTTTTATGGCGAGATGTTCTATACGGTTGTGTGATGTGAAACGAATTAATTAGTTAATAATTTGTCCCGGGAAAGTTATATTTATTATTCGTATTATTCAGGTTTGATCAATGAAAAGTACTGCAATTAACAATGTATGCACTGAATATGTAGCTACGCCACTACAGCTACACTTACAGCGCAATGGAGCAAGTAAATTATTCGTTGAAAGATATTTTGCGAAATTTACATTTAGTTTAAAATTATATGCAATAGCCGTCAAAAGTAACGCATAAATTAATTTACAGATTATATTGAGGGTTTACAGATAAATTTTGTAAAAAAGGTATTATGTGACGATATAGTATGTTAAAGAACTCGTGTCATAAGACACGTCATATTGCACGAGTTCAAGTTGGGCTCGTGCAATAAGTGCCTTACGACACCAGTACTTTATGTCATTTTTCTAATCTCAGTAATCAGTAATCAGTCCTTATTAGTCATAATAATGTAAATCATATGACACGTTATTACATAAACATGAAAGTGAACACATGTACATAAATAAGACAAAATTCGATACAATAGTATGAACAAGTCAACTCTTAACAAAATGACACAAAACATAATCAACTTACTAACATAAAATCAGAATTAAAATCAAATCAAAAAACCTGCGCCAGATATTCATTAACTGTATAGAATAAAAATTAATTATCTTAATCAAGTTACACATCTATTTTATGATTAACTCGGATGATATTTATATAAAATAGAATCATTTTTTACAATGAATTAAATATCAATTCTATTATTCTCTTTATCTTATAACGATATTAAGTCAATGTTTGATATTAAAGATTATGAAAGGATTTTCTTCTAAGTGTTTATAATTTCACTTAACAATTTTCTCTTTCTGTCTAGGACTGGTCCTCTCCATACAATACATCTATCCTGGATTTCAGGTAGTTTCTTAAAGTCCGGATAATACGGCATATAAGGTCCAAGTTAAATTCATTCACCAAATTTTTTTCGTATTTGTATACACGTTATGGGCTTCTTCTATTTCGGTAAAACGTTTCTTTATGTATTTGTCAGTTTATAAATCCAATTCCATTTATTTTTACAAGCAACATCAAGGTAATTCCGGTTCAGTAATCACTTCGGTCCAAGATATCAGTTCCACAAGTTTACGACTTATCAAACATGTAGATGATGATAATTAAAGTCAGGTAATTATTACTTTTATACCAAATTTTCTATATAAATTCTTCTTTACTTCAAAAATCTCATTTTACTCTATAATTCATTACCTTTCATGTCAAAATTCACAAACCACCTTTGTTTTTTTCGTAACCAGGATATTTTTCCTTAGTTTCCATATACGTATTTGATTTTTCATGATAATGACATTTTGTATAGTAATTTAAGTTGCCTATCTTACGTCTTGTAGTTTTTACTAATATTGTGACTTTTTAAAATCTTTCATTAAGATTGAGATTACAATAAATTTAGTTCCTATCTAACATTTTATACATTTCATTACTATTCTAATAAAATTCTTCTATTTTATATATGAATGACCTTTTATTTTTATAACATATAAATTAATTTTCTTGAGAAGGTAATTTTGATTTTATGCTTATAAATGTTGAAAATTTAACCCATTATTATATATAATGAAGGGATGCATTATATATAATAATGGGTTAAATTTTCAATATTTATAAGTATAAAACCACTTCTCAAGAAAATTAATTTATATGTTATAAAAATAAAAGGTCATTCATATATAAAATAGAAGAATTTTATTAGAATAGTAATGAAATGTATAAAATGTTAGATAGGAACTAAATTTATTGTAATCTCAATCTTAATGAAAGATTTTAAAAAGTCACAATATTAGTAATAACTACAAGACGTAAGATAGGCAACTTAAATTACTATACAAAATGTCATTATCATGAAAAATCAAATACGTATATGGAAACTAAGGAAAAATATCCTCCATATGAAGTTTAAATATGCCAAATCTCACACTCCTCCGTGCGTACAATATGCTAACGTTTTTTCTTCACGTATTAGTATGCAGATTTATAGATAAATAAATTTCATCTACCTATATACAGGGTGGCTGACAAAAAACGCCCCAAGCCGTAGCTCCGTTATTTACTATCCGATTTTAAAAAACGAAATATAAAATAAAATGGTTAAGTAAATACTATCAATTGGCGTAATAAAAATATTATTAGGAACAAAAAGTTTGAACATGCGATAGTCAATTTTTTTTTTTATAAATGGCAACGAATCTTTTTAATTTATATTTCGGATAAAGAATGTTTTCCTGATTTTGATGGTGTATAACACGTCAATTTTTTAAGAAGTTTCAAGTGTGCCGTGAATAGCAATCAAATGCATCAAGTAATAAATAATGTCAATTAGAATGTAAATGTTAATAAATACTGTCATTGCGACATTTGTGTATCGGTGTGACATTAGTTCAACGTTCTGATTCTTTCTGTGAGTTTAATTCATCATTAACATGGATAGCAATCAACTGACCGACATGTTGCAAGTATACTTTGAAGGTAATCGAAATAGTGCTAAAGCTGTGAGACTCTACAGTTATCGTTATCCGACAAGAGAGGTTCCAGCCCGTCGTAAATTCGAAAGAATCGAACAGAATTTAAGAAAATATGGAGCCTTCAAAATGCCAAAAAGTAAGAGTCGACAGTTTAAGGAAAATACAGAATTGGATGTTCTTTTATGCGTGGAAGAAAGTCCATGGACTTCTACTCGGAGAATTGCAAATGAGGTCGGCGTATCGCACCAAACAACACAAGCGATACTCAAAAAGCACAAGTTCATACCATACATCTCTCAAAAAGTACAAGCACTATTGGAAAATGATCATGGTCGAAGAATGCAATTTTGCAACTTTTTCTTAAATGTTACACAACGAGATCGTAATTTTTATCGAAAAATTATTTGGTCGGACGAATGCAGTTTCAGTAATAATGGCCTTTTTATCAGAAAGAACAATCGATGTTGGAGCCAAGAAAACCCAAGAATTATAATTGAGAATAATTTTCAGCAAAGATTCAGTTTAAATGTATGGTGTGGTCTTTGGGGTGATCGATTACTTGGCCCATTTTTCATAGATGGCACCGTAAATCAAGCAAAATATCATCAACTATTGCGTGAAAACATTACAAACTTTTTAGATGATTTACTAATTGCCGAGCTAAACAGAATGTACTTTCAGCAAGATGGCGCCCCTCCTCATAATGCCTTAATAAATGTTGAATGGTTAAATGCGACATTTGCTGAGAGGTGGATAGGGACCAATGGACCAATTCAATGGCCCGCTCGTTCGCCCGACCTTACGCCGCTGGATTTTTGGTTATGGGGCTATCTTCAAGATCAGGTTTATTTTACTAATCCGGAAAATATAGACATTTTACGGCAAAGAATTCTGAATTCTTGCCGCGAAATACCTCCTAATTTTATACTCAACGCCACTAATGGAGTAATTAGAAGGTGTCAACTATGTCTTCAACAAGGCGGCAGACAATTTGAACAATATTTGTAGATAAGTTTCGTATTTATTTGCATTTTTTTAAAATTTCCATTCCAATAAAATGATATTAACCACGGCACACTTGAAACTTATGTTAAAAATTGTCGTGTTATACATCATCAAAATCAGGAAAACATTCTTTATCCGAAACATTAATTAAAAAAATACGTTGCCATTAAAAAAAAAAATTGACTATCGCATGTTCAAACTTTTTTTTCCTAATAATATTTCGATTACGCCAATTGATAGTATTTACTTAACCATTTTATTTCATATTTTGTTTTTTAAAATCGGATAGTAAATAACGGAGCTACAGCTTGGGGCGTTTTTTGTCAGCCACCCTGTATCTATGACAAAATATAAATACCATAAACTTACATGGTGATAAACTCTTTGGCGTCAGCACCATAGTAATAACAAATAAAAACTTAAGGTATGTAATGGGTGATTAAAACTGATATAGTTCAAAAAGATTTCCATTGAAAAGGAAATAATATACGCTCGTATAATAAGTTACTAAACATATGCACATATAAGGATATAAAAAGTGATGTGCCGTTTCAGAAGTCGAAACGACAGTGTGGATAAGAGGAGCCAGCTAGGAGTTAAAGAGTATTGCTCCACGGGATGCTCTATGACCCGTGCAATGATCACTGAATCGAGATGTTACAATAAAATCTGCCGCTGCAGATGCAGTTCGGAAGAGCAAGCACAGCCGTTTACTTCGTGCTTTTTCGCTTACGTACAGTATTACTGTCACATAACGTATATAGGTATATACGTATGTATAAATTGTGTGCATTGTAGCTTTTTCTTTCGCCCTTAACGGCAGCGGATATATTCGCATTTTAGCTTTATTTTATATTTCAACAGATTGTATTTTCTATTGCACTTGACGTTTTCTACATGTTGTTGCTCGCGGTAATTGAAATTACATTTTTATGATATTTAAATTCCAATTATTCCATCGATTAAGAAATCTAATGGAGAGTGGGCAAAAACAAATAAAGAAAAAGTTGATACATTTTCTGAATATTTACCTAAGTTCTCTAAGTTTTTTTTCTAGCAAAACAAATATGAACTAGAGTGGGCAATTCAGGAAAGTCTTGAGGTGCTACACCAGATAGCCTTACTTTTCAAGAATACCACCAATCACGAAGTTGAACAAGTTATAAAGAACGAAATCAGCCTAAAGAAAATTTCGCCCTAATTACAGGGAAGTTCTTACAATAATTGTCAGTTAAAGCTATTAAAGCGATCACTCAGATATTTAATGCAATTATGAGAAGCGGGCCCTTTCCAAGTCCGTGGAAAACTGCACAAATAATTCTGATTCCAAAACCTGGAAAACCGTTGGAGCAAGTTACCTCCTAGAGGCCGCTTTATCTTTTGCCAATGATGTCTAAGCTGTTCGAAAAAATACTCTTACGAAATATGAAAATTATTATTGACGAACATAAGATAATCCCTGATAACCAACTCTGATTTAGAAGCTGTCATGTCCCTATAGAACAAGATCACAGGGTGGTCAATCAAGTCAACTAAAATTAGGATTGAAATAAATATTGCTCAGCTGTGTTTTCAGACTTCACACAGGTATGAGGGTCTACGTTACACACTGAAAAAAGTATTACAATAGATACTACATTGTCGAACATTTTAGAGTTACATCCAATATTGTCTGGAGTACCCATGTAGTGTCCTCGGTCCAACTTTATATTTAATATATACACGTCTGACATGCCTAATACCAAAATGACAAATTTAGCTACTTTTGCTGATTATAATGTAATCCGTAATGATTGGAAGATTGGAGAATAAAATCTAATGAAAATAAATCATTCCACATAACATATCCAACAAAAAAAGAAAAACTGTCCTGCAGTAACATTAAATGGTCAACAATTATAACAAACTGATGCCGTCAAATACCTTGGAATGCATCTAGACAAGAAGTTAAATTGGCGGAAGCATATATTTACAAAAAGAAAACAACTTGGAATACAAATGAGTAAGTATTACTGGGTGTTAGGTGGAAAATAAAAGTTATCAATTTGCATGAAACTCCTAGTGTACAAAGGCATACTAAATCCTACATGGACGTACGGTATACAATTTTGGGGAACAGCAAGCAATTCTAATATGGAAATACTCCAAGTGCTACGCCTAATAGTTAGTGCACCGTGGTATGTCTCAAATTTAGTTATTCAACGAATTGCTTCCCTCCATGATCATCTAAAAATTTTCCGAAAACTTTGGGACCATACTTTGTAATGGTACGGCCCATTTCTACCTATTATTTTTATAATTTTATTATTTTAAAGAATTTAATCAATCTTACGTTTTATTAATATTTAAAAAAAAATATTTAAAATCAATAAATGCATTATTGTATTATTAAGTCGCAATTAGTCATAGGTTTAGTATGTATTTATGAGTAAGAAATGTGACGCCAAAAGTTTATATTAACGTGATAAACACTCCGATAGTAATATACATTCCCACAGCTAAAAGAACGTGTACGTGCGTGTGAATGTGAATGGAAACACCCGAACTTTGTAGAAAGCGGGGAACCCCAGACATTCTGATATAAAAGGGAAATACGCGTTCAAGAATGAGAGAGTCGAAGGCGAGATACGTTAAATGTTGTATCAAAAGGCTAACCCCCAACAATAAGAGTCATTGTTAATATAACTTAAATAAATAATCGACTACTGAGATAATCGGCCACGGTCAGAAGAATCGTGGTTATTTGTAAAAAAGTAATAAAATAGTGTTCAAAGTGGCACATAAGCAGTAAATGTGTAAAGTGTTATATTGTCAAAATAAATATTGTGCTTCGCTTGGCAGAACAAGCAGATGATTCCGTTGAAGACAACGTAGAAATAAAGAAGATTTCGCTGATAATAAACAGCCCGAAGTTCCCGCTGAAAACAGTATAAAAAAGAAGCTGAATAAGAAGAGTTAAAATAAGGTACAGTAAGACCCCGCTTAAGGCTGGTCCGTTTAGCGCTATTTCGGTTTAACGCGTTTTTATTGGATTAGTGGGATTCTCTGAAAATTGCACGCAGCATTGGGCTTCCCCGAAATTCAAAGTAATTGCATTGCATCTTCTCTGTAGTATTACACAAACGCATTTTTGTGCCGTTATTGTAAGTAAAATGTATGCAATATATTGATTGATATAGTGATAAATATTATAATTTTTGGTTTTTAATATGGGTGATAATAAAAAACACGAAAATAAAGCGACAAGAAAAAGCATTTCGCTAGAAACTGAAATGCACGTGCTTAGAAGATTAGATAGTGGTAAACGTCAATGTCAAATTGGTGTTGCATTGAACTTGTCGACTTCAACAGTAAGGACAATGCTCAAGAATAAAGCAAAAAATAGTGTCGTCAGCAACTACAAGTGGTTTTCTTGCCGCCTAACACAACTGCATTAATCCAACCGATGGATCAAGGTGTTATATATCAAATTTAAAAGCTTACTACCTGCGGCGAACATTTAGACAGATGTTTGAAAAAACAGACGGTAATGATAAACAATCAATACGAGATTTTTGGAAGAAAATTCCAAGAAAACATAAATCCTTCTTGGAATGAGGTAAAGGAAAAATGTTTGAAAGGAGTGTGGAAAAACATTTGGCCAGATCTAAACCAGAACGATGACACTAGCAAGTCTGTTGTTGATATGAACGAAATAGCGGAATTAGGGGAACAAACATGTTTAGTTGAAGTAAATCTGGAAGATCTCGAAGAAATTTTGCGAGAAACAGCAGAAAGTCTTTCTAATGATGAGCTCAAGGAATTAGCGGATCAAGAAGAACAGAAAAATAGCGATTCTGAAAAAGAGCAAAAACGCTTTTTAACGGTATTTCTAAAAACCAGTTTAGCCACTATAACGGAAATTATGTACCAATTTATTGAAAATGACGCAGATGTTGATAGGAGCTTAAAGGCAAGATGGGGTGTCATGGATCACTTATCGACAACTTCTTATAGAGCGCAAAGGAAAAATGCAAATGACATTAGATACATTTTTGATGAAAAAGCAGAAATTACAAATGCAGAAGAATTTGAATGATCTCAAACATAAATGATGACTTAGAATTTTATTTATTTTTAACATATATTCATTTGTTATGTTTCTATATTCATAAGAAATAAGTTTTTATTGTTGTATTGTTATAAAAACATATTTAATGAACTTAAATGACAAAATATTTGAAATTTTTTTAAATTTTATACCCGTTTTCACCCACCCCCATTATTTACATGATGAGATGACCTCGTTTAACGCTATTTTGTATAACGCTCTACCTTGATGGAACGTAAACCCCGTGTTAAGCGGGGTTTTACTGTATTATTTAAATGATTATTGTTTGATGTTATTTATTTTTTTATAATAAAGAATGAAAGATTGTAAAAATAAATTTCAAACAGAGTTGTTAAATAAATATCGTCTACAAAATATAAGTAGAAAGTAACTTGATATGTTTCTCAAGTGTCAATATGTATATAAACACATATAATATAGAATGTATATTGTATTTAATAAATTCTGGTTTTTATTGTTTACGTTTTAATATTGCAAAGAATCTACATAAATATTTGTGCCAGTTTAATATTTGTAAAAAAAATGTATTGAAATTGTCTTTTAAATATATTTCGTTTCTTTTGTTGTTTGTGAAAATATATATACAAGATTCATTGATTTTCAATATAAGAATTTTTAAAATTTTAAATGGTACTTTTTTTTATTAATGTTCAATAACCTTTTTACTTGATCATTTCTATTAACTCTAATCGCCCTGAGATAATCAGAGTTTAGCTGGCAAAACAAATACTTTTACATTTTATTTCCAAATTTTAACTTTAATTAAATATCTTAATTTAGATATAGGGATTTCTTTACATTATGTCGCCCAACTTTTGGGCTGAACCTTGATAACGTTAATATCAACAATTTAGTAAAAAAATTGGAAAGATTCTAATTTCATACACTAATCTTGTGCGAGGGACTACTAAAATGTTTTACATTGCATTACAAACTAGTGTTGTATCGTTTTTGTATGTAATGTTGTATAATAATCTATATCAGGATTATTATAATAGCACTTACACTTTCAACACCACTTTATACGCATAAATTAAAGACGTTTTACATCTGAGGTTTCATATTATTTGTTTTGATAAATACGCTCGAAAATATTTCATTCGGACTAATGGAAATATCTTTAAAATGATTAACAAAAGGCGAAACCCTCTGGTGGAGCCCTAATAGTAGCAGAGAAATTATGACTATAATATATAAATAAAAACAATGGAAAATGTGATTTATCTCGGTGTGACGTTTTACAATCATGATTCATACACCTACGAAAAGATATTTTGTGTATGCCTTCTCGTATTCACATTGGGGAAAAGCTAATAAATAATAATTAAGATGAAAAGAGACGTACCATTAATCGAGTCCGTACGATTCCAGTAAGCGAAAACAGATTCAAGTGTGGACCGTTTTTCCAATTACGTCCATTTGCCGTATACGGTACTTTAGCTAATTGTAAAAGCGAGTCTGTCTGTAGGATCGTTAAATAATGCATTTAAATTAAATGGATACGATGATGTACAGTTTTGAAAAACAGGGAAAATGTATATTCGCAACAGATACACCAATTCATTGTAGTAATGAAAGTACTTATTTGAAAAAATGCTGAATATATAAAATCAGTATATTATAATTATACAAATACGACTTTAATAGACAACAAAGATAATAATTTATCTATTGAATAATGTTGTTAATCCTCTTCTAAGTATTGGTTAGAAGAGCAAGCAAAAATGGCGCAACAAAACCAAAAGTACAGCTATGTTCTTTGTTAATTCGGGACAATTCAGTGTTCAACACTTACTAATTACTCTTACTAACCCCCCAATTAAACGTATTAAACCTGTTTCCTTAAAGACAATTGTCGCCGTATATGCACTTCCCTTCCGCGATCGGTCGATGAACAGGTAACCCTGTCGCCGCTCGACTCAATGGAGACGGTCGTGGTATCTCTCAGTCGATGGACTAATTTAAGGCGCCACTTACTTGATTAACAAGACAGACCCCTGACTGTCACCTGATCGGGACTAATGACTCTTGAAAATTACGAACTCTTTTATACTTAGAAATTCAATGAATACCTTTTGTAAATTTAGACTTAAGTTGGTATTAGATACAAATGAATTAAGTGTCAGAGTTGACAGATCAGACGACATTGTGCGACAATACACAAGTAATTTTGTATTATTTTGATTATTTGTGGTCGTATATAGAATAGTATATTAAAATACAAGTAACAGAAGGCCTTTCATTCTAGCATACTTTCCAAATTCGGACACGAATGCTGGCTGCCATCTGGTACGAGTGTTTTACACTATTTTCTGTGTTTTTGTATTTACATTATTTATTTATAGAAAAATTGATAAAAATATACAATAAGGGAAATTTTAATAACGTGACGTAATTGCTTGGTAGCATTGATTTATATTTGACAGTTGACTTTTATAAGAATTGAAAAGTTTGCTTAAATTAGAAAAAAACTCATATTATTTGTGGGCGGAATGTTAGACGTAAAGTTTCAATCTACGCCAACAGAATTGCGGGACGTGGCCTCCAAAGCTATAAATAATTTACTACCAGGTAAATCAAAAAGCAATTATGAAAAGGAATATGAGAAATGTATGGCACCAACCTATTTCTACTAAAATGGAAAGTTACCAAAAATCGTTTAAGAATGGAGTCCATTCTTACATGAAAATGAGTGCGAGAATGAGGTTGTTCTAATACCGAAACAGAGAAAATATACTATTATAGTTTAAAATGACTTTATGCATGAATGTATCGCCTCTAATTTTAAATTTCGTAGTCTATTTAATGGGAATTTGACAGTTTCTTGAGATATGGTTGCGATATTTCAATAGGGAAATCAATATTGTGTCCTAAAACGTTCGTATTTGCATTAATTTGCAAGCATACTTTATGATCTACTTTTATAATATTTCTATTATACCGTCGTGGCTGTTGAAAACTCAGACACTTTCCGTTTTTTGGCAACATTTTCCAACTTCACGATATTAATTACATTGCTTTCTGTTGCTTCTGACTTCTTCCATATAAAAATCATCGTTGTCACCCATATTTATATTTTCTGCCACAGTATTATTATTTAATACAATTGTCTTGCCTTCATGATCATTTCAATATCTACATAAAGATATGACCACCAAGCTCCACATCTGCAATACTTTCAACAGAATATGTACTCTTAATTAATTAATTACAGCGACCTCTCTTATGTTCACGGGTATAAGCATATAACATTCACTCACGCTGTATCCATTTATTCGAAATATCGTTGCATAATCCCTTGATAACCAGTGCTCGGTTAGACAAAATAAGTTAATTGAATTTCTTATTAGAAATACTTATAACTGGTCCATTTTTCTTAGAAGCGACCGCATATTTAGGTTACTAAACGTCAGAAATTTCTTTTGCTTATCTACTACTGTTCCTCTAACTGATGATTTTTGCGAAAATTTAGTGTAAAATCTCCTTACCAGACGGCCATATCTGGGGATCATACACACGTGGAACAAACTCCAAGTGGAATGACACCTTATACGAGACCCTCTGTTCATCTCTCTTCAATAACTCACAATCAAAAAGGATGTTTGATGGTGCATCTTTTATTTGATTATCTGACCCTACTGCCCTACCTCTATTGTCAACTAAAGGTCTCATATACGCTTGACTCGGGACCGACTGGATTATTACCCGTTTCGGAACTTCTATCATCTTCAATTGAGTCGGAGGCAACCTGGGTGGCGTCTAAATACTTTGCTACTAATGGCTATAACGTTTTAACATACTGCATGGATTTATTAGAACTTCATTTGAAATAACTTTTTTATATAACAATTCTGACCAGAAGTATCACTTTATTCTTATCGAAACACAGTTTTTCCAAATTTTAAATTTTGTAAATTATGATCCTAGTGTGAAGCAGGTGATAGTTTACTTAATGTTAACATAGGGAGGAAAATTAGATTCCTAGACATGTGAAGTCGTATTTACTTCCTTCTTCATCATATAAAATATTTTGAGAAAAATAATAATAATAATAATAATAATAAGCTTTATTGCCCAATAGTTACTACCAATTACAGGACAATTTATTGGAACATTACAATAATGATGTATGTACATGCAAGTTATACAATAGACAAAGAAAAAAGAAAGGAGAATTAAATATTAAATGTTATAGAGCATGTAATGACAACGAACGTCAATAATATTTGTTGAAGTGTTCCGCGATTACCGCCCTCACAAACCCGACGCTGGAGCAATTGACATCGCAGTGTGCGCTGATTTCATTAAAATTAGAACACATAGAATAAAGAGGTGATCTAACCGCGACATTAGTTTTCGGGAAAGGCAAATTGAATGTAGGGGCATAGCGCGACGCAGGACAGGGCACAGCAAACCTTATTTGCTGGAGTAACGCAGGAGAATCAACTACATTGTGAAGCAACTTAAACAAAAAGCATATACCCGAGGTGATACTCCTGAAATGGAGAGAAGTTAATTCGAAACGGGCCAACAACAGACAGTGGTCAGCATTCCTACACGGATAAACTCCATCAACTCGACTCCATAGAAATTTAACAAACTTGCGCTGAACCAATTCAAGCTGCCGCATATGACAGTGATAGAGTGGATACCATATCACACAAGCATACTCAAGACGTGACCTAACCAACGAGAAGTATAACGCCTTTAATGATTCAGGATTAGTAAAAGACCTGCAATTGCGGACGATGAATCCCAGCATTCTCAAAGCAGTAGAAGTTACATTGTTTATGTGGTCAACAAACGTGAGTCTCGCGTCAAAAATCACACCCAAGTCCCGCATCGTCTGAACCCGTTCCAAATCCGAGCCATTTAAACTATAGATGAAAGCACACGGCTCCGCACAGCGCGAGAAAGACATAGATTTACACTTCGCTACATTTAGTGGTAAGTTATTCGTAGTACACCAACGGAAGATGTTATCCAGGTCAGCCTGAATGCGAATACAGTCTGAGATCGAAGAGATACTACAAAAAATCTTTAAATCATCCGCGAAGAGTAGCTTATCACAACTGATCACTGAAGTGACATCATTAATAAACATATTGAATATCAAGGGACCCAGATTAGAACCCTGCGGGATCCCAGACGTAGCGGTATAAGTGAAAGAAGATAATCCATTGAAAAAAACGTACTGAGAACGTTTACTAGCATAGGACATCAGAAGACTAACAAGAGCATTACTGAGGCCGAAGGCTCTGAGCTTCGTAGCAAGAATAGTGTGGTCCAAACGATCAAAGGCCTTGGCAAAATCAGTATACACCACATCAACTTGCCCCCTGCCATCCAGGCTATCCGAAATGAATTGTGTGATGTGGCAGAGATTGGTAATGGTGGATCTAGCATCCAGAAAACCATGCTGATGCGGCGACAGATTCTGCCTAACAAATGGATAGACCTGCATGAATACAGAGTTCAAAAATTTTAGAAAAATTTGAAAGGATTGCAATGGGTCTATAGTTTGTGATAATTGTCTGATCACCAGGCTTGAAGACGGGCGTAATTCTGGCAATCTTCCAGACGTCAGGAAAAGTAGAGGAACTCAAAGAGAGTTGGAATATTCTGAGTAGCGGCCTCACGAAGACAAACTTGCAGTCCTTAACTAAGAAAGCAGGAATACAGTCATGTCCACAAGTGAAATCATTTTTCAAGCTATTAATAGCATTGATTATAGTATCTTCCGAGAAGCAATCAAAATGAATATTGCAGTTGCAATTCTGCAGAATGGGAAGATCAACAACAGAAGAGGGGGTACCAAAAACACTGCTGAAGTAGGTCGCAAATCCATTAAGTATGTCCTGTGGCGTATCGCAATTGTTCCCGTTATAAGACATGCGACCAGGTATACGGCTGTGCTTCCTTTTATCCTTCAGGAATGACCAAAATTCCTTTGGGTTCCGAGAGACATTGCGCTGAACCCGACTCAAGTAAGCACTGTAAGCCTCGCGAGATTGTCTCTTTACCAACAGACGAATATTTTTGAAATTGGCCAACGAAGAGAGGCAGTTGTAACGTTTAAATTTCTTGAAAAAGTAATATTTCAACTTAATATTGGCTATTAAATCAGATGAATACCACCTCGGATAGCTTCTCGAGTGACGAGTACAACTTGGCACATATAAGTCAAGTGCCGCATAAAGCGTATTATAAAATATTTCACAAGCCCCATTAACATCATTACACCCATCCAACATCGTCCAATCCACATTCAAGAGATACAAGTAAAGTTCATTGAAATCACATTTCCTGAAATTGTAAGATCTAGAGTCAATTCCAGGAAAACCAGCGCAGCCGCTACTTCCAGCATCAAGTTGTATTAAAAGGGCAGGATGGTGATCATCCTCCGCAACAAATGCAGAATCATCTCGCATAACTACGCACCGAAAGTCAGACACAACAAGATCTAGCAGACGATCGTTGGCATTACACACATAATTGAATTGCTTAAAACTAGTAAAATTGAGAAAGTTGTTAAGTACTTGAGATTTGAAATCATTTACAGAGCCAGGTGCAAAAAGAGTACAATTGAAGTCGCCAATCACGACCACATTGGAAAAGTTACTAACAAGGTGTTCAAACCTGTCAAAAAAGGATTCAAAATTGATTAGTTGAATGTCTGGCGGTATATACAGGGTGAGTCATTAGTAGCCGCTTCTTGGATTGCTCTTTGATGTTTTAAATAAGAGAAAAAGCAATTAGTGGAGGATCCATGGTTGCTTGTGGCGCATATTGTAAAAATACTTTAAGCTCTGGCGCACTTCCGGTTTCACCGGAAATGCACGGGACATAATTTTTTTAAATGACTCACCCTACATATTTTTGGATTTTCTTGTACTGCTTTAAATTGCCTGTTCAACTGTTTTTTCTTTTTCAAAATTGAGCCAATAATTTTTGAGTTATTAATTTTTTTTGAAAATATTTGACCAAAACACGTGTTCAGAAAAAAATCATTTTCAAATTGTTCTAAAAAGTAAAAACATTGACTTTGGTGCTACTGGTAGCCAAGAAACTTCTGCATCATTTGGTAAAGTTGCACTCGAGAATACCTGAAGAAACTTTGTTTTTTCAAAGCCTATTTCCTGAAATTTTCACATACCAAAAACTTATTTTTTTTAAATGGAACACCCAGTATTTTATTGGGTCATTTTGTTCCTTTTTTTATTCTTTTTCATTTTTGTTAACAATGTCCTATACCTATCTTTTCTAATTTTTGAGATAATCACTATACCAGCAATTGGCGGTCAATTAAAGAACTACCGGCGCTGCTCTCTGCACCCAAATATTGGTCCAATAAAGGCTGGAATGCGGCTGACTACCTGAGTCAACTGTTAAAGAAAGTCGGTATACATTTATGTTAAACTTATAAAAGCATCGCTATTAGTTATCATCCAAATGAATTATTCTTACGAAGAGTTAATAGATATGATTGACATTTTGGGTTAATCTGAAAGAAACTCTTTGCTAGCATCCAGACTTTATGCACAGCGATCCCTGGTAGAAGTCAACCGAAGACAGAAACCTTCGAAAATATAAAGGGGACGGTTTGAGTGAACAGAAAGCATTGAATATGAAAGAAAGAGCGGAAAAGCAATAACTCGTGAGGATAAGACGTTTATGGTACTTGCGAGTGTAGTTGAACACCCCCATACTAGTACTACAAAAATTAGGTGGCAGTTAGATGTAAGTCAAATTTTAGAATCCAGAATAATTAGGAAATACGAAATTTACCCGTAGCATATTCATACACAGGGTTAGATGAAAGAAATTTTCAGAATCGCTTACATTTTTATCAATTGGCAGCAGATAAATTATCCTGGCTTTCTCAATTTTTTGTTGTTTACCAACGAAACCTTCTATTCAAGTGAATACGTTCATCGTCACAATTTCCGTTATTATAACACATAAAATCCCCCACTTTATCACACCTGTAAACTTTCAAAATCGTTGGTCATTAAAACTGTGGGGAGGAATATTGGGTACTTACAAAATTGTACCTTATTTCTTTGATGAAAATGTTAATGGAGGAGAGGTATTTTCGCTATCTACGAACGGATTTTCAAAACTTTTTGAAGACATCTTCAAATATATCAGTAAACATAACCTTTATTTTACTTCCATGTTAACCAACAGTGTTACAAGTGAAATACTGCAATTGGATATTGCCGGAATTAAAAAATTGAAATGCCATGCTCTTCATTCTATAAAATTATTACTTTTGGGATAGTTGGATATAACATTTACTTTGTTTGACAGTTGACTAAGGAAGTCAGGCGCCATCCCTGCCTTCCAGTGGTTGAACGAATATTTTGGTGCATAGAACAACAGCGCTCGTAGTTCTTTAATTGACCGCTAATTGCTCCTATAGTGATTATCTCAAAAATTAGAAAAGATAGGTATAGGACATTGTTAACAAAAATGAAAGAGAATAAAAGAAGGAACAAAATGCCTCAATAAAATACTGGGTGTTCCGTTTAAAAAAAATAAGTTTTTGGTATGTGAAAATTTCAAGAAGTAGGCTTTGAAAAAACAAAGTTTATTGAGCTATTGTCGAGTGCAACCTTACCAAATGATGCAGAATTTTCTTGGCTACAAGCACTACCAAAGTCAATGTTTTTACTTTTAAAAACAATGTGAAAATGATTTTTTTCTGAACACGTGTTTTGGTCAAATATCTTCAAAAAAAATTAATAACTCAAAAACTATTGGCTCAATTTTGAAAAAGAAAAAACAGTTGAACATACAATTTAAAGCAGTACAAGAAAATCCAAAAATATATAGGGTGAGTCATTTAAAAAAAATATGTTCCGTGCATTTCCGGTGAAACCGGAAGTGCGCCAGAGCTTAAAGTATTTTTACAATATGCGCCACAAGCTACCATGGATCATCCACTAATTATTTTTTCTTTTGTTTAAAACACAAAAGAGCAATCGAAGAAGCGGCTACTAATGACTCACCCTGTATAATACGAATATAGTAACACTCCCAGAACGAGATGCAAACTTGTAAGCAACGATGTCGATGGAAGGAAAGAAAAATGCCTCTAACACCAAATTAAATGTTGAATAACATACTTGCATCTATTAATAAGTAACGGATTAAATAAATAAATACAAGTTCATATCTCTAGAGTCAAAGTTTTAGAGGATTTCAGGATACATATTTCATTGAAATTCACGTTTTTCATTCAATTATACGCGTTGCAAGTTGTGTCATTTAGAACACTTGATTGGTAGCAGAGCATAAATTTATTTAGTTTCGAGGACTAGATGTTTCTTGTCTCATCTGCAATTTCAATAATTTTCAATGAACTGCTGCGGCATTAGAACTGTGTCTGTTTGTCCTAGGAAACTTGTAGTAATTTGCCGTTCGCTTAGATTGCAGTTTAAAGTGCAACTAATGGATTGCTACTGCAGAGAATTGTCTTTCTCTCTCTGCTATATACACGTCCGTGTGTGTGTGTGTGTGTGTGCATATTTATATAGGCATACATGTGAATTGGCGAGTTTACTGAAGTTAGTTCGTCATGCAAATTTGTACTACTTTGGAGCGCCGCGCCGTTGTTGAATGTTCCTAAAATGTCATTTTAAATGGTTCGTAAATTTTGAATTGACGCCCAAACAATTTATACAGTCTGTTTTTTGAAATCAAATTACTCAAAAATTAATAAAAATATCCATATTATAATTTACTCTTTCTAAATTAATAACTTTGAGTTTCTGTATGTTTGCTTAAAGCAGCTGTTCTTAAAATATTTTTGTAAAAATATCTTTAAATGTTTTTTTTTACAATATTCACTGGAAAACAATGAACTATGAAACTATGAAATATACCTATTGCATTATGAAAAAGCAGAAAGATATATTAACTTATAAAATATTTAATTGTGTTACTGATGCTAATATTAAAATACACTACAAGCCCGCTATAGTGAACATTCGTTCGTTTGAACAGCTGGCTAACATGAATAGACTCAAAAACTAAAAACTTGTCACATAAGCATTAATATTACATATACACTGCAATTAGATCTATTTCATCGAACAGTCAACTAGTTTTATATGTACATATTCATTATAAACATGGTTAGGCCAAAGAGTAAGTGTTTAACATTAAAAATCAAACATATTAGAAGATATTGAAAAAGGTATGACAGTACTGTTATTGGCCAAAAAATATGGTATAGCAAAATCAACCGTTTGTTTATAATAAAAAAGAAAATAGATTTCATTTTAGAAGCTGTAGATAATATGTTAAATATTTCCAAAAAACGCACCTTAAAGGCATCTGCATACAAATTAATGGAAAGAGAATTTTCCAAATGGTTTCTTAAACAAAGAGAGCGAAATTTACCCTTAAGTAATAATATAATTCGAGAAAAAGCATTGAGGTTATTGTTCATTCTTCCTTTTTTGAAGGAATATAAATGCTTGTAGTTTAAATATTAAACAAAACACTCATAATATGTCACTATCTTTAATTTATCTAACACTTAACTTTAAATTGTTCAAGCCTAACACAACTGCTTTGTTTGGATGTTTGTGTAGAACTTGCTTAAATGTGAATTGTTGAAGCCTAACACAACTGCTTCGTGTGGACGTTGTTTAGAACTTAATATATTTTACCATTATTTTATCAAACATTCTTCCCTTCTCCCATTTACAATAATTTCTTTTCATGAGTAGGAGGGGATATTATTTACCAAGAAAAATGACTAAACACATGGGGTTGGAAATTACAGTAAGATCTTTGAGTGAAACGTTAATTACCAAGTAATAAAATAATAGTTATAGACGGGCTCTAATGATTTTATGGCGGTCGCCTCTAATGAGACCCCAACTATTGTACTTTATAATGATTGGCAATAAACTAGATATTTACATACTTTTCTTCACAATAGAAGAGAAATCTGAGTTTTTCTGACTAAACTTATAGTTTTAGAATACATATGCATATACAGTGTGAATTAACAATATTTGAACTTAACGTATTGTACATAAATATATAAAACAATTGTCTTTCTTAAACAATATTATTTATCGTCCTGAACAGTTATATAGAAACGTAACAATTACAGCTAGTGACGGTTAGCTGCAAAGATTCAAGACCCGTTATGGCATTCGATTTCAAAAAATCACAGGAGAAAAGTGGTCATCACAGCCAGAATTGGTTGACCCTTTTAAACAAAAATTATACAGAATTATGCAAGAACTAAATTAGACTTACGTTTCTGAACTTGACAAAAACTCATAATTTTTATCGTGGTTTAACCACAATTTTTACACCTCGAAAATCGTGATTTCTTGAAAGCCCATTAATCATTGTCTAATCGTTTATCCTATGCATTTTTTTTGTCAAAACATAAAAATTTATGCAATAGAGGGTTAGATTATCTTCTTTTTTTTTGTAGAAAAGTCTGAAACCATAATAATACGCAGCACAAGTATTTATCTAAATTGCAAGCCACGTACAACAAAATCTCGCATACAAATAAGTACTGACTTTAATATACATAAATATTGACTGCATAATGTGGAATTGCTCGACATATTACATGCATATGTGCATGTATGCATCTACTGAAGTAATAGTCACGTTACCCGACAGACTTTGGAGGAAATCATTACACGGGTAATTTACAAAAGAGCGTATGTAGTCTCGTCCTTGTTGATGGATGGTCTTGCAGACTATAATAATGGTCGAATGTCGTGACTACACAGGAAGTAATACGAATTCGATATAGTCTGGCTTGAACATTTCTCACTGATCGTGGGCCTATCGACATGTCGGATCTACTGATTTTAATGTAAATCCAATTGAATAGGACAGTGACTTATTCGTTTGTAATTAAAAGAGAAAACAAAATCATTTATTAAAACGCTAAAGTGTAATAATACAAAATATGTTTCTAAAAGTCATTTTTACAAAAGTATTTACGATAATGGGAAAGTTATTTTAGTTTAGTTTATTTAAATTTTCTTAAATATGTTCCTGTTATACGAAGGGAGTCTCTTAAGTTTCTATTAACAATAGGAAAGCAAAAACTTTTTTTTGGAATAAACTGTTTTATTGCTTTTAAACATATTCGTTCTTAAGATTTATACACTTCACATGCGTTTAAACCAATTCTCAAAACATTTTTGCCACTCTAAAGTTAGTATCTTAAAAACATGGTTTTTGAAGGCTTCGGCAGCTTCTTGAGATGATGAAAATCGCTGTATATGTATTTCTTTTTTGACATTCGGAAACATAAAGAAACCGTTAGGCGATAAACCTGGTCAAATAATTAATTGAGCTGGCATTGTCATGATGAAAAATGATGCGACGTTTTCAGTTCTTCTTTTAGATTTCGTCAATGACTTCTGGTAAACAAATTGTTGTATAGCATTTAGCATTAACTGCTCTTTGATCGTCTAAAGAATTGTTGAGATATGTCCAGACCAAACTAAGAAACAAGTTCTTGCATATTGATATAATTCACAGTTTGCCAATGACTTACTTAGACCGTTTACAAAGACCAGAAGCAAGAAATGATCAAGAATGGAACCCTGTGGAAAGCCCTGTTTAATTTCTTTGGGATCACTACTGACATTCGGACATTATTTATTAAAGTACTGAGATGGACTACTTGTTTTCTACCTGTCAAATAAGAACGGATGACGTTCAGTGCGTTTCCATGTGCACCACATTGATGTAGTTTATGCAACAGAATGGCATGGTCAATTAGGTCAAAAGCCCTACTCAAATCAAAGTTAATATTACAGACGTATCGCTTATGATTTAACTGCTCCATAATCTCAACCAGGCAATCATAAACCGCAACCTCAGAAGACCTACCCCGTAAGAAACCATTCTGATTATACGAAATTAAATTATATTTCTTGAAAAAAGTCATCAGTCTGTTGACGAGTATCTTTTCAAATATTATATGAAGGCAATAGAGAAATCGGGCGATAGTTGGAGATATCCGTACGGTGGCCCTTTTTACACACAGAGTTTAAGTGTTTCGGGAAAGACACCGAAAGCAAATATCGAAATCATAATGTCAATATATCGGTACTCACTTTTTACTATTGTAGTTGGTATTAAAACCAATCCCGCCGACATTTTTGAAGCAATCATTTTTATGACTGAATCAAGTTCATTGGAAACAAATAGAGTGTATTTTTGTTTGGAGAAATTTTAAACTTATGTTCACTAGTATTAACAGTATTAGGAAAGTTTAATGGATCACTAAAATATTTCGCAAATAGTGAAGCCACCGAATTTGAATTGGTTATGTATTCACTGCCACCACTGAGAACGATATGACTGTTTTCCTTGCGTTTACAGTTATTAATAAGTTTCCACTCTGCCTTAGAACTATTCTTAGATGTAAAACTAATGGTATCGTTATATTCCCTCTTTGCCTTTACAATCAGTGATCTAAATGAAGTTATTTACAAAAACTTCACATGTTTTTCTTACTATTGGCGATTGATTTGGTTTTAAATGTAGATATTATCAGTGTGAATTGTTAGCAGGCGAAAGGAAATAGATCAAAAGCTTTTGGATATACTCGTTTTCAGAGATGCGTACCGCGTCAATGATTCATATCGTGTTTTTAATCGATACCCTCGATTCTGACTATTTATTTCAGATTTTTGAAATTATTGATTATTCCACTAACATTACATTCATAAACAATCTGTATGATTTTATACATTATGTAACACTAATTATTATAGTGAAACTTCAGATTAGTTTTGATTCCATTTTTAAGCGAGAAATTGCAAAACGCAACATCGTGAAAACATGTAATTACTATAAGCTGGCTAAACAAGTGGCATAAAATTATTCAATTTATGGAATACAATGGTAACATACAACTTCTCCGCAACAGTATTACTAATGAAAAACTGAAAAATTAACTCTTGAATTTCAACTGAAGCTTTCATTAAAACGAAAGTACACCTTTAATAGTGAGTTTGTATGTAGAACGTATTTTGTTCAGTTTAACACGTGAGATGGACTAATTCCATTTTCAATTTAGTTACAAGCTCGACAAATGGCGCGAAATGTATGAACACATCATTCCAATTTAACAGAATTGTTCTTTAAAACGGATTTAGTACGGTACACAGACGCAAACCAGACGTGAATTTCCGGTAAAAGTGAATACCGTAAAACTTCCGTTCGTTCCGTCGGTGTTTAGTTTAATTAAAAATTGAATTGGACTGTTGATTTACTTCTGTTTCTTGTTTCGTCGTCTCAACAATAATTGCATCAATCGAATTAAAGGATCTATTTGTCCTGGCTTAAAGTTGTTGCTTGTAAGCCAGGTAAGCATATAATATGGAAGTGTGCAGAAAATTTAAAAATAAAAGTGAATAGAGCATTGAACTAACTGCAAAAATTGACAAACTGAAATTTCTTTCTGGAGTTGACTCTAAAAAAAGTCTAAAACCGCTTCTATGATAACCTATCATGTATGTATATTAAGTTCAGTATCTTTGTAAAACCATGAGTAGTAAAAACGAATACTGAAGATGTTTTGCGACATTTTTGCTAGATTTTTCTGGAGTGGCATCTTGTCTTTCTATTCCGTCTTACTCAAGAGTCTTCTATACATCCTCGTTGCATTAATCGAGAGTGAAACTCATCTAAATACACTCAGATTTGCTAATATGACGTTTAGCAAAAAAGAAGTGTAAGAAAATTACTTGACTGCATTGTGTAAAGAGCCCGGACAAGGATATACTTTTTATGATTTCTTGAAAGCTGCTCTGTTCTCGAGAATGGCGGAGTTGATCTAAAAGACATAACTATCTAACCCAGACAAAAATTATATCCAGTACAAGTAGGACAAGAACAACATCTACATCTATGCACTCTGGTGGCTAATAACGTGTCCAGAAATAACGTATTGAAACTTAATTTGTCGCTAGTCATTTCTTCAAGGGCCAATGTTTAATTTTATTATTTAAAATTGTTAATTAAATATATTATGTTTCTGGCTTGCATGCAGACACCACATGTTGGAGATAGTGCTAGAAGCAGTTGTGGTTTCAGCAGTTGGCGTTCAAGTGGGCCAGAAACACAAGTCTTCAAAAGATTTCAAAAGCATTGGCTTCAAATTAATCAAGGTGACTTCAAGATCAACAAAACCAAATGTATGACAATCACGAAAGATCCGCTCAGATGCAAGCTAGTGGTGGAGGAAAATCCCATAAAACAGGTGATGCAATTCAGATATCTGAGTATAGACATATCAAGTACCCACGACCCAGTTAAAGACATAAGGAGCCAAATTAACAAAGCATCCGCACTATCAGGATGCCTACGAGATATAGTCTGGTCAAACCCGTACATGCGAAGAGATAGCAAAATTATAATCTACAAGACTTGGATCAGACCGATTATGATGTAAGGTATAGAAGTCCGCGAAGACACCAACAAGACGAAACACATGCTAAGGGTCGCCGAAATGACAACACTGAGAACAATAGTGGGGAAGACAAGAAGAGACAGGGTGAGAAACTCGGCTATCAGGGAACAATGCGAGATACAAGATATTGTGAGATGGGGAAGACAACGTAAGAGGCAGTGATACAGCCATGTAAGATGGATGGACGAGAACAGACTCCCGAAGATAGTCCTAGAGAACAACCCGCCCGGCTACAGACCTATCGGAAGGCCACCTAAGAGATGGAGAGATAGCTGGCTATCTACCTCTCAGGAAAAGACGCAGGGACAACTTCAGAATTAACAGATCGACAGATCTCTAAGTAGTAGTAGTAGAAGAAGAAGAAGAAGACTTCAAGGCAGTTGAGAGACGATAATGTACGTCGAAAATGTATCCGCAACAATGGCTAATTTTGCTGCAAACCAGTTAAAGCATTTCCAACCACGGGGCGATTATAAAGAGTTATTAAAGTTCATTATAATATTTTTGAGAAGAACGCCTGAAAAGGGTGTGTCTTTTAGAGCACGTGTTGTACTAGACCAAACAAGATAGATAGCTAAAGCAGCACATACTTTAAAGTTGTGTTTATTTAGAGAGAATCCCAACTGAAGACGATAGATGTTTGTATTTTCATGTAATGGTTTCAAGCTCGTTGCGCATGGACTGCGTCAAGGAATGATTTACAGCTTTGAAGGACTTGGTGGAACTTGGTGGCGTATGAAAAAATCAATTCATCACTTGCAAATTCTGATAAAAGAAAGTGTGTATGGTATTGATCAGAAAAACTTGTTACTTTAACATTTTCGATGATGAAATCTCCTTGAAAACTAAGCAGCGTATGTTCACTGCCGTTGAAACATAGCTTGTAAAATTTTCCGAAGCGAGCAACCTTAGACCATGGCCGTATTTTGGTCAAAAACTTTCGATTTTGTAACAAATGATACACTAACCTTAAAGGTTTGTGATGATTACAACATATGTAAGACTTTCATACATTCCATGATAGTTGTCAATGATATAGCAGTGAGAGGATTAGCGCTCATGGTAGAGTATAATCAACCGTCTTCATACTACAAACAAGGAGAAAAAACAATATTTACTTTTGCCAGTAGAAAATTACCAGCAAAAATTTCCGGGCACAAAAAAATCCATTTTGATGTTTCCTTGAGTGATCATTATACTCATACCCTATGTCAAAGTGGATTCTTTTGAGTCAGAAATTTCATCATACTTCAATCCTGTTTCTAATTAAATTTTTAAGTAAAATATTTCGAATAAATTTATAAAAATGACTTTGATATTTTTTTCACTAAAACCCCACACTTCCATACCTGGCTGCGACCCCTGAAACCCCCATAATACATCAGAAAAAAATTCCGTGTACGTTTTTTTGTCATGTGGAAATTTATGACAAGTTGTCCCTTCGGAAATTATAAAAAAAAAGTTTTTCATACTTTTTTGAAGCACCCTAATGTTTTATGTTATATTGCTCTTACTATGACTTCAAGGGCACACTTCTCATAGATTTTAAAATGAGATAATTTTAAAAATAATTCGATTTCTATGCCTACAAGAGTAGGATAATAATTTAAAAGAAAACTAAAAAGAGATTTCCAAGAAATGTGGGGTGCATCGACTCTGTATAATTGAAATATTGAAAAAACAACTTATTAATCAAGTTGTAACATACTGTTGTACTTTCTGAGTAGGCAGTAATAGTAATAATAGAGATTCCCCCCCCCCTCTTCTTCTCATATTAAACTTTGTTGTAAGTATAGTTTTGAAGAGTTTAGAAAAAGTAAATATTATATTTAATTTAATAATTTAATGTTTCAAAATTTGGTCTTATGGTTAAATTATATTTACTCGAATTTAAGAAACGGGATTCTGAATCTCCATTCATTGCAGGTTATATAAATATTTACATGTCGAAGTAAAAACAGTCCCATTTATTTTATATGAAAAAACTTTGCAAGAGCATTAAATAATGCGATTTTCTCTTACAGCCCGATATACACTGTAGGTAATAAACTAGTTACTTTTCAGAGCATAAGATCGTACTTTTGATATGCTGTTATTGTTTGAAGGTTATGAGGAACCAATAAATTAATTATTACTATTATTATAAATATATTGTATTTTAAATCTCTTATTTTCGTCATCCAAAAATAATTACAATCGATGAGTTTGGCTCTATGCAGTAGAAAAGGAAAGCCATCGTTAGGACTATCGTTTATGATCCTCGCCAGTATTACGTGTATGTATGAGAAGCGACATTTTTCATTCCGAACGGAATTGTTCATGATATCGACACAAGAGGCCCTCCCCTACCTAAAAACTTATCAGGTGTCTCTAGGCTCGCATTCGCTTCGCTCAGATTGTCAATTTGGATGGAAAATGCGGGAAGGAACCTCATTTGGACGCTTTTCACTCTCACGAAACGATATCTAAACGTAACCCGTGCGCTCTTCAGAATCCATTACGTAATCAAGATTAAATTAACAGTCGATCCTCATTTCAGGATTCCCCAAATATCTTGTGATACGTTTTCAAATCCTCGACTTATTCTCTTTTGGAGGGGATACGTTTTCGTAACACAGGCAATATCAGAACAGTAAAAACACATATTAGAATACCACTTCAGTGTAAAGAAGACGAGAAAGACAAATTTTTATTCAATAATTTATAAATATGTTAACTGCCTAGAAAGTGTTTCTCCCAGTAAATAAGAATTCCTATAACATTAAAGCATTTTATATCTAGAAAAAGGTAGAGTTTTGAAAAGTTTTAATTTTAATAAAATGAAAAGTAGTACGAACTATACAGTGTGGTGATAAAGTTTGGAACAAAATTCATAAAAGCGTTATATATTGTTTTAAGAAAATCGTTCGAACTGGTCACTTTTTGTTTTTAAAATGTGGTCTTTTGACAATTTTTTTTTTGAATGGAATCACTGGTTTTGCACAATGACCTCATCATTTCTTTAAATGATAACTTTCAGTCTTTCATCTATTTTTAATAGAAATTCTTACAGCTTAAACGGTGATGTAGAATAAGTGGTACCTTACATAACAGTTTTTAAAATAAATGAAACATTTACATCACAATTTTGATAGTTATAATTTATAAAAAAATAGTAATCAAAAAACATACAAAAAATATTAAGCAAATTAATCAACAAAACTTAAATGTTCAAAGTGCGCAGGACCCAGGAACCCCCGATTTCTATTGCTTTTTTGTATTTACTTTCTTAAAAGTAAATGTCAAATTATAAATCCTCATACCAAAAAAAAATTACTGTATCCTTAATTAGTAGGGTAGATTGGACAGTTCTGGACCCTCCTCCCCTCTCACCCTACTCCCTTCGCCCTAGTGGCGCCCTCTGACGGCCACCAGCCCAACTAAAGTGGCGCCCTCTGACGGCCAACAACCCAACTAAAGTGGTGCCCTTTGACGGTCACCAACCCAACTAAAGTAGCGCCTCTGACGGTCACCAACCCAACTAAAGTGGCGCACTCTGACGGCCACCAATCCAACTAAAGTGGCGGCCTCTGACGGCCAACAGCTAGGGTAATTTGAACTCGCCCACAATCAATTTAGTTAGAAACACCACCGAGGATTTACAGATGGCGCTGATGTCGACGCGCTAATTTAAAATTAAATTAATATACAGGGTGTCTCAAAATTATAAAACAAATACATATACAGTATGGTTCTTGGTTTTCAGAGGAAAATTAACAATGTTTAAACGTCATATGGTAGCAGATTTTTTTCTTTCATAGTTCTAGAAAAATGTACTCATTAATACATTTCCAATAGAAATATTTTTAATGATATTACAATCATTTTTAGACCGGGTATCCCAGAGGAGCGGTAAAGTCCATTATTGGTATTTAATAATGTAGATATCGAATAATTTTTAAACAAACATTGTAGACAATCATAAGCTCTACAATTTACAAATATTTTCATTTATGCAGAGTGTTCGACAACGATGACCCAACACAAACTTATGTTTTTTTAATTAGAATGCTATGCATTTTTTTTACGTTTTATGATAGCCCTAGAGGGTTGATTAAACTGACATCAATTTGTATTTGTCGATTTTCAACTGTTTCTGAGATATGGCGATTTTTCGTTAAAAATTGTACAACATTTGAAAAGTTGCTATGAAAAATAACGATTGATGATGAAATACCTGTTACGGGCTTAATTAGTAGAAATATCTTTTCAGTACGTGAAATTGATGTTTATTTTGGCATATCTAAGCATGTAGAATTACATACCATTCACTAAAGTTGAAAATTCTTAAAAAAATTAAATGGAATTGTATATTTATATATCATTGAAAAGTACTTAAAATTTACTAATTAAAAATATCTACTTTCTTCCACCTGTGGGCGATATTGAAAATGTTATGGGATATTAATCTGCAAAAATCCGTTTACGACTTAAGAATATGAGTGGCCATGACTTGCACTACGATTATAACTAAAATTAATCGAAAATAGTTACTTCTATTTTACTTTTACAAATAAGTCATTTTTATTAAAATTTTAAAACTCATGAAATGTTTGGAAGTTCATGAATTAGTGATAATACAAAAAATATACAAAAACTGTTTAAACGTCGAACATAGATTTATAGCTTCAATTTAAAGGGAAGTAAGTACATGTATTTACGGTAAATGCAAAATGAAGTATTTAAAATTGAAATTAATAGATATGATCTACGTTTTGGGGGTAAGTGATTGTTTGCTGGCACAAAGATATACAACCAAAAATATCCAAATATGGGACTGCCATCGATGAGTGCTTTTCAAAAATTGTTAACGATTTGATGAAACTGGTAGTATACCATATAAAAAAGAAGCCGTGTTACTGTTGCCGTAGAAAACGCAGATGCACAAAAGGTTATTTTGTTATGCGTTCAAGAAAATTCTCAAACAAGCGTGCGTAAACTTTCTAGGTCCTTGATGTTAGCAAAATCTTTATTATGAGAACCTTAAAGAAGATTTTTTAATTTGTTATATGACTTATAATTGCAGTGACGCTTGAAAATAGTAACTTATATGTTATTCAAGATATTGTGAAAGTTATAGAAGTTTACAATAACGTGCATTTAAATACTTGTATTGGCGGTTTGCTTTTCAAGTGAAGATATAAATCTAAGTATGATTTTTTTTTAATTTTAAAGTAATTTAAAATTTTGTCTAAATATGACAATAAATACACAAAAACACTAAAACACCTTCACCACACTAAAGCACAAAAATGGCTAAATACGTATTTCAACAACTAAGTTGTCATCATCAGTAACACTGATTAAAAATCGCGCTGTCTACACACCGTAGCGTACAGAACAACACTGATTTCCAATTTACGGGGATGGTTTATTCTTTTGCCTAGGCTATTAACTACTTCATTAAAAATACCTGATCGTTGTACCGTTAAATACGTCATACTTACTATTCTAATCCTATCCTTTAATTCTAATATTCTAAAAACACCAACGATATAATTTCCTATTTACGGGGATGGTTTATATATTTTTACCTAAACTATTAACTACGTCATTAACAGTACCTGATCGCTGTATCGTTAAATTAGTCATGCTTAATACTATAATTCTATCATTTAATTCTAATGTACTATGAAAAGCTAACGGTATCTAAAAGGTATTGTTTACACCACAAACTTATATAAACAAGATTGGGGAATTGGCCCGTTATCTGAATTCATTAATTTATTTTTATTTTTCTGAATGTATATACTCTCGTAACTATCTAGTTCTCTATAATTACGCACTTGTTTTATAAGTTTGAGGCCGCTTGCTGGAATATCATGACCTGTGTCCGAAATATGTCGAGCTACACTAGACTTCTCTGTCCTATTAAACCGAAAATGAGCAATGTGCTCTTTATAGCGAGTTGCAATGAACGTCTAGTTTGGCCGATATATTTTTTCTCGCATTTATTACAATTAATTTCATAAATTCCAGATTCTTGTTCTACCTCAATTTCATCTTTAGTACTGCTCAAAAGACTTTTCAACGAATTACATGATTTAAACGCGACTTGCAAACCAACATTTTTAAAAATATTATTTAAGTTTCTCGAAATATTATGAAAAGGTAGGACAACAAATTTCTTATCTATATCACTTTGAGGTAGCAAAGTCGTGGAATTTAGAATTACATTCTTACGTTTCATTTTTCTTAAGATATTGTCAACTACGTCTGACTGGAAACCATTGTATTCAGCGATACCTCTTATAAGGCGTAATTCTTTCTCGTATCTATCTCTTGTAAGTGGGAAGTTTAACAAGCGATGGATTAGAAAATTGAATGAAGACAGTTTTTGTTGCAAACAATGATTAGAATCTGCTGTAATGAATCTGTTTACATTGGTTTCCTTTCTATAAATATCTATTTCTATATTGCAACCTGCTTTAATTTCTAATGTATCTAGAAAAGCTAATTGTCCATTGCTTTCCTGCTCAAGAGTGAATTTAATCGTGGGGAATTTTGAGTTTAATTCATTAAGAAACATTTCGGTATCATACATTTTAGTGTCAAAAATCGCGAAAATATCGTCAACGTACCTTAACCATACTTTAGGGAAATATTTGGCGTTCTTTTTGAAATCCATTTCAAAATTACTCATGAATAAATCGGCAATAAATGGAGACAAGCAATTTCCCATGGCAGTCCCATGTCGTTGTTTATAGAATTTACCTTCTATTTGAAAACAGTTATGAGACATACAAAGAGATGTTAACTGTATGTATTCATCTATTATAGCCTTTTCGATATTATTGTTCTGAAGTAAACGTTCCAAATATTTCAGGGTTTCTGGAATCGGTACTGAAGGAAACAATGAACTGACATCAAACGAAATCAAAATCTCACCTTCTTGCAACTTATAAATGTTTGATTTTTTGAATGAACTCCAGCGAGTTTTTTACTGCAAAGCTATCTTGTTGCAATATTGTTAAGATCCCTTTTGAAGAAGTGATTGCTGGCATTGAAACTCCCATAAAAAGTCTTGATGAATCATCGAAACTATTTATTAGGGAGGCCTGCAAGGTTCAAATTGAAAGGAACTTACAACTGCATAAACAAAACAGAAATAATAGGGAATTAAACATTATAAAAAATCTCAGATCGAAAGATTGCTTTGATATTAAGGCCGACAAAGGTAACACGTTAGTAATTTTGGATAAATCGGACTATTTTTGCCGAGTTCAAGAACTTATTAGTACGGGTCCGTACGTATGTTTAAACAAAAATCCACTACCAAAATTAGTCAGAGAAACTAAGAACGCGTTGAATAATTGTCCAAAATTGATAACTTCGTCATTCAAGTTTCGGTTAAATGTATCCAATGCGGTCATGCCTAGAATGTATTGTTTACCTAAAATACATAAGCCCGGTAAATCGATGAGACCTATTGTGTCAGGTATAAACTCACCGACTTATTTACTGTCTAAATGGCTAGTAAATGAATTCACAAATTTACCATTGCAACAAGATAACTTTGCAGTAAAAAACTCACTGGAGTTCATTCAAAAAATCAAACATTATAAGTTGCAAGAAGGTGAGATTTTGATTTCGTTTGATGTCAGTTCATTGTTTCCTTCAGTACCGATTCCAGAAACCCTGAAATATTTGGAACGTTTACTTCAGAACAATAATATCGAAAAGGCTATAATAGATGAATACATGCAGTTAACATCTCTTTGTATGTCTCATAACTGTTTTCAAATAGAAGGTAAATTCTATGAACAACGACATGGGACTGCCATGGGAAATTGCTTGTCTCCATTTATTGCCGATTTATTCATGAGTAATTTTGAAATGGATTTCAAAAAGAACGCCAAATATTTCCCTAAAGTATGGTTAAGGTACGTTGACGATATTTTCGCGATTTTTGACACTAAAATGTATGATACCGAAATGTTTCTTAATGAATTAAACTCAAAATTCCCCACGATTAAATTCACTCTTGAGAAGGAAAACAATGGACAATTAGCTTTTCTAGATACATTAGTAATTAAAGCAGGTTACAATATAGAAATAGATATTTATAGAAAGGAAACCAATGTAAACAGATTCATTACAGCAGATTCTAATCATTGTTTGCAACAAAAATTGTCTCTATTCAATTTTCTAATCCATCGCTTGTTAAACTTCCCACTTACAAGAGATAGATACGAGAAAGAATTACGCCTTATAAGAGGTATCGCTGAATACAATGGTTTCCAGTCAGACGTAGTTGACAATATCTTAAGAAAAATGAAACGTAAGAATGTAATTCTAAATTCCACAACTTTGCTACCTCAAAGTGATATAGATAAGAAATTTGTTGTCCTACCTTTTCATAATATTTCGAGAAATTTAAATAATATTTTTAAAAATGTTGGTTTGCAAGTCGCGTTTAAATCATGTAATTCGTTGAAAAGTCTTTTGAGCAGTACTAAAGATAAAATTGAGGTAGAACAAAAATCTGGAATTTATGAAATTAATTGTAATAAATGCGAGAAAAAATATAGCGGCCAAACTAGACGTTCGATTGCAACTCGCTATAAAGAGCACATTGCTCATTTTCGGTTTAATAGGACAGAGAAGTCTAGTATAGCTCGACATATTTCGGACACAGGTCATGATATTCGAGCAAGCGGCCTCAAACTTACAAAACAAGTGCGTAATTATAGAGAACTAGATAGTTACAAGAGTATATACATTCCGAAAAATAAAAATAAATTAATGAATTCAGATAACGGGCCAATTCCCCAATCTTTTTTATATAAGTTTGTGGTGTAAACAATACCTTTTAGATACCGTTAGCTTTTCATAGTACATTAGAATTAAATGATAGAATTATAGTATTAAGCATGACTAATTTAACGATACAGCGATCAGGTACTGTTAATGACGTAGTTAATAGTTCAGGTAAAAATATATAAACCATCCCCGTAAATAGGAAATTATATTGTTGGTTTTCTTAGAATATTAGAATTAAAGGATAGGATTAGAATAGTAAGTATGACGTATTTAACGGTACAACGATCAGGTATTTTTAATGAAGTAGTTAATAGCCTAGGCAAAAGAATAAACCATCCCCGTAAATTGGAAATCAGTGTTGTTCTGTACGCTACGGTGTGTAGACAGCGCGATTTTTAATCAGTGCTACTAATGATGACAACTTAGTTGTTGAAATACGTATTTAGCCATTTTTGTGCTTTAGTGTGGTGAAGGTGTTTTAGTGTTTTTGTGTAGTTTCAAGCCACAGACTCCAAGTTTAATTTCTATGACAATAAATAATTTTATGACACAGAGCGACTGCGATAAACTATTGTTAATTTATGAACTTCCAAACGTTTAATTTTATAAGTTTGAAAATTTTAATAAAAAATACTTATTTGTAAAAAGAAAATACTGGAAGTATCTCTTTTCGAATAATTTTAATTAAGCTATGTGTAATAAGTCAAGACAACTCATATTTTTAAATCGTAATCGGGTTTATTCAGATATTGTATCCTATAGCTTTTGCAATTTCGCCCACAGGCACTAGAAAGTATATATTTTTAATTAGTAAATTTTAAGTACTTTTCAATGACATAAATATATCGTCTTAATTTTTTTAGGATTTTTAACTTTAGCGAATGGTATGTAATTGTAAAGAACATGAAAAGATATCCCTACTAATTGAGCCCATAACAGGTATTTCATCATCAATCGTTATTTCATAGTAACTTTTCAAATGTTGTACAATTTTGAAGGAAAAATCGCCATATCTCAAAAACAGAATGACAAATACAAGTTGTTGTCAGTTTAATCATATAATATAAAATATAAAATATCATTTAAAGAAATTTAATTTTGTGTTGGTTTGTCGTTGTCGAACACTCTGTATAAATGAAAATGTTCTGAAATTAAAGAGCTTATGATTATCTAGAATTTTTGTATTAAAAATTATTCGCTGTCTACATTATTAGATACCAATAATTTCCGTTTTGATATAATAAGTTACATAACCTGTTTATTTATAATTTCTAAACAAAAGTATTGACCTGACACAAAAAAATAATGATATCCTCCTAATCAGATACACTTTCCAAACCTCTAGGGATTTTAAACAATTTCATTTCTGTTGTACCGTGTAATTATAGTATGTATTATGAGAACATTAAATAAAGGGTTCCTAGACCATTCCGAGGAGTCTAGCACTTACAATGTATGCGCAGTGATGACTCTATCACTGAACTGCTGACTACTCGGTTATTGAAATGATTTGGTTTTGTCCATCACTAATTTAAATATGAAATGAATGCAATCGTACGTATTTTCTACCATTACATAGGAACAAAACCGTTATTATAATATAAATATATATATATATATACTCGTCAACATTGTATCACATGTTAGAACCTACTAAACAGGAAACGACGTGAACGACACACGACAAATCTGAAAGATCATTACTAGAAGGGCGAGTGAAAGCACACCGGTGCTAAATACACTATCGCGTTTTCATAAAACCGGCTTCACTCTAAACGTGTATTACGACATCGGGTCCAATAATAACACTGAACCGTGTAGTAGCCTTTCAAAATCGCATTTGTCAATGTTATCTTGACAAGCTCTATTGAATTAAACGACACCCCTCCGCTGTCGGGTTTTTCATCCTCGAATGTGAAGTCTGGGGGTGTGCAGAGGGGGTGTATACATCGAAGAGAGCGAGATAGAGGGAACAGAGTTATTTACACAGAAATAGCCCTCACCGAGCACGAAGGGAATCAATCGTGTAGCGTTTCTGGCATCCGCGATGCAAGAAATGTCATTCGTCAATATAACAGCGGAGCCCGACGAAACCGAATAAAAATAAATGATGGATATGGGCCTGGATGGAATTTAAAATTCTAAAGTTCTCGCTTCTACTCGAAGATTGTTTCTCCGTGTTAACCAGCTATTTTTCAGTGAAATCTCCATATTGGGCGATTGAATTTGGGGCAATTTGAGAGAATCCGTGACAAAGGCCGAAACGCGTTTTAAAAGAAAGAATAATGGACTTTCTTTTAAAGAGAAATTATGGGTATCTTCAAATCTTGTAAATTAAATATACTAATGCTGATAACATATATACAATTATATGTAAAGCATATATGCATGTGTCAGGATACACACATACATCTAGTGTCATTACCTACCGACAATAATCGCACACCGTGTTTCAGCCGGGGGGGGGGGGGGTTAAATTGAGATTGCGTAGACATCGTTTTACTTCTGCCTGTAGTTGGTAGGTGGCGCATGTTAAAATCTTTTGACGTAATTTTAGGACCATCAGGGCTTAGCTTCACAGAATTGCCTGTTGTTGTTGGTTATTATTAGTAACTATGGTGACTATATAGCTTTTTAATATTTTTGTTGACAGTTTTAAAAATTATTAATCACAATTATAAAATATTAACTTATTTCGTAAAATTGTATGTACGCAAGTATTTATTCTGCATAATTCGAGTAATTTATTTATTTATTAGCACTTTTTTTCTAGACTTCCTAGTAATTATGTCAACAAGAAAATGTTATGTGTCAAATTGTGACCAAAATGTAAAAGTTTTCCATGCGTTTCCACATCCAAAATCAATTCGTTTTCATGAGTGGTTGGAAGCTACAGGAGATCCTAATTTATTCAATGTTATAAGAGAAAATCGAAGATTTCCATTTAAGGAATAATAAGCATTAATAAAAGGATCTGTTTCTAATTTATTACTAAGTTATTATATATAACGCACAACATTTTTTAAATATGTCATCTTTACTTACATTAATAGTTTTTATTCTTCACTTTAAATGACTTAAAATATAGCATATATGTGTAGCATATTTTACTTTAAAATACATCCACTATTTTATCTCCGAACATTTAAAGTGAAGAATAAAAACTATTAAGGTAAATACAAAATGGAATAGAAATATATAATATTTAAATTTCCCGGTTCATTGATTTGATCCATTTTAGTACCGCCCGTAGTTGGCAGACGGCGCTAAAGATTGTCTAAACTTTTTACTATTAAGTTATACTATCATCTAGTTAAAGTGATCTGTGGTTGCGGCCTTTAAGGCCTCGTCAGTGTACGTGCGACTGTCGGTAATGACTTTTTTCTATTCCGGTGCTATAAAGTTCACTTTACGACACCCGTTTTGGTTGCATAAAGTATTACTTTATCGCACGCTAATTTTATTTTTTTGAAGTTGGTAACAAAAGAAATGGAACCAAATCGTATTTAAATGTCAAAATATAAGCCTTTAAAGTAACAAAAATGTGCAATAAAATTGTACAAAGAATAAAAAGCACACATGCTAACATTTCACTTACTAATTAGCAATATAAATTGTTAAGCAGAGTTGGATGATAAGTTTTCGGATGCTACTATTGACATTTACTTACCATGTTGAATAGTACAACTGTTATAAAAGTTTGTTTTGATAAATATGTAGAGAGTTTGTGGACGAAAGATTTTGTAAATTGTCTTCTGCTATTTTGCGAATCTCTGGGGGCGTACAGTTATTTATTTCGTCCTTTTTGTTGATAATTTGAAATAATTTATTGTATAAATCAGTCTGAATTTTAAACACAATTACACATAGCACCACCGATATTCAAATATTTAAAACGTTCTACTTAAAAAATCAGAGTAACCAACTTCAAAAAAGCAAAATTTCTAAAATATTCGAACAAAACATGTCTCTTATTTTAAGCTTTTTTGAACTTTTAATAACCGAAACAGAAAAAATAGTATAAAATACACGTTTCATAAGACGTTTTGCGCACTTGTTCTTTAGAAAACTCGCCTAGCGGCTCGTTTTCTAAACTTGAACGCGTGCGCAAAAATCGTGTCTTATGAAACTTGTATTTTAATATACTATTAAACTAGGATCGCTACTCATGTGAGTTTAGGTGGCAAATGCCAGTGAAAATATCACAGCGACATCTGTCACCCAAAAGAGACATCGAAAGCAATAAACTGGCATAAGTAGCGATCCTAGTTTAAAAGTTATTACCAGCACTCGCACGTACACTGACAAGGTCTTAAAAGTCGAAACACGGTGTCAGTGTGTTGATTATCGGTAATGACACTAGATGTGTGTATCCCAATACAGGCGTATATGCTATATATATAAATGTATACATGTTTTCAGAATTATTTCTTGATGGTAGTTGTATTATGTATTTAACTCTTTTCATTTTCAAATTTTTAAACATACTAATAATGCTTGAAGTATTAGTTTGTAACTAAGTACGAAGTAATGTTAATTAAATTTATTATCATTCAAATCTAATAATATCCTCTCTCTGTTTTATATTTCATATATACAAATAATTTTATTTGCCTGTTTGTTAGGAAAATGAATTTTGATGTTTGTGTTATGAAACTTTATTATTACCTATGTTTATTTACTATTTATTTTATATAGACCTGATTTTATCAAATATCATGTGTATTTATATTGTTTGTTATTATTTATTTAGAAATTCTCTAAAAGAATTTGTTCTTTACGCTATTTGTACCTAACAAGTTATGTAAGTTTTAAAATCATTGTTGTTACCTTGACGCACCACATGTAAATAAATTCAAGCCATTTTTAGAGAAGTTTACATTCAATAATAATGAATATATTAATTTACATCTATTGTAGTTATTTTTTTGTTTGATTGTCACTCGTATTTGCTTGGATGCACTAACATGTATTTGTCGAATCTATTTACTGTAATGTCTTTAACGTTGCACTTCATTATATGTGTAGTTCGAATTTTGATTAGAGATTTGTCATCCGAAACTGTTTCTGATAGAATCCTTTTTATGTAGTTACTCCACGCACGGTATTACAAATAATTATGCTGAATAGGTAATAAATATGAACTAAAAGGAGTGAAGATAACCGGTTTGTTCATCTTTAAAATAATTTATATAAGTCACTTAAAAATTTCTTAACAGTTTATAATCGCGACAGCTTCATCGAAACACTCTCTTCGCATATTCCACAGTAAGCGAATAATTTGAATGCCTGAGCTTTTGCATGCCACTGATTCTATTTACACGATGAACAAACACGTATGTGCAATACATAAATAAATTCCTACTGCCATGCAATGTTATTTTAACTGATGGAATCAGGCTCTATACTGGTTATATACTGAATGTGTAATTCACACAGGACAAGTTTCAGTTGGTTTGTAAATGTACTGAATACTTTAGTAATGAAGAGTTATATTGTACATACTACATATAAATAGAGAAAATCAAATGTATCAGATTCAGGTAGGGATAGACGATTGGATATGTCAAACTAAGTATAGGCAAATACTTCTGTCAGTTCTTAGAACAAATATATTTTGCTTAACATTGTTTTAGAAAAATATGTTCTTGTGTTTGCTATGAAAATGTATTAAAGTAAAAAATAATTTTTTTGAGATATCAATGAACGATTTGAATAAATCGAGCCTGCGTCTACCATGGCATACTAATTGATGAATTGCAAAAATATTACGTTAGTGGACTGATTGCTGATTAGTACGAATTATATGTATAAGATTAATCAGTATGTGTTGAGATCACATATTCTTCAAAATTATGTTAACCCAAGCGATATCTAGTAACTCTAGGAGTATCGCAGCGCCCAATGCTAGGACCCTTTTGGTTTAGTGTCGTTATTAAAGTTATAGTTCACTTTATGGAAGATGTTTTATGTATGTATGTTATTAGTATTCCAGTACTACTTGTCTTATCGCGAATTTGTCGTTTGATAATATCGGTGAAATTAGAAGACGTAGGTAAATTCGTAAAGTAAATGCAGGTGTTGAAAGTGGAATATTATCAACTCTCCCGAAGTACCTGTTTGGTAATATTCGGACTGGATGCATTACATAAAAGATAACGTATGATGATCACACCGATTTATTTGCATATGTACAATTCATTCATTTATATTAATATTTAAAATATTTCGCTAGTTAAAAGACGAGCAATAATGGCGCTACTAAAACTCGAAGTACTTCTATTTTAGTTCTCAATCTGGAAAATTCAGCACTTACATCTCTCAGTTGCTCTATATTAATTAATTTTGTGTAACCCCTAAATGAATTTGATATACCTATCACTTGATCTGAAACTATTTTTCCGCTCCAGGTTTTAAGTACAGGTAGCCCCGTCGCCGCTTGCCTTTAGTGGAGACGGTCGTAGAACCAATAGAAACTAATTAGATGATGGACTGAAAATAAGGTCATACCCCCTCAATTTAAAAGACAGACCCCTGACTCAACACCTGATGGAGAGGCATTCAGGGTATTAGAATGCGGGAAAAATAACAGTACAGACATACATCAGTTAAAAAAGTTTATTCACACCAGGCAATAATTCATATATATATATATATACGAAAATCGACAACTAGGCACCAATACTCATGCCCTATATGCATGAAGTGTTACGTTTTTTTAGTACTCTGTATATTCTATATGCTTTTGACATATATACTCATATTTTAGAGTTTTGGTGCATTTTATTTTCGAATGAGCTGTATATTTTCTCTCGAATTATTTTTATTTTTCGCTGGGTATAACGTATTACGTTGTTTTCTTTATCTTTATTATTTACGGATTAATTAAAATCTACATTCAATTTATTTTTATTTCGAGTTAATTAGGGTAGCATCATCTGGCGTTGAACAGGGTTAACGCTAGTTGTTGTTTTGATTGTTATTGATTTCCGGATTAATTTCTTATTATTTTCATTTAAGCTCTATCTCGTATGTTATATTTTTAATTAAGTTTTCCCTTTCGATATTGCTAATTAGTAAACTCTTTTGTGGTTTATAAGTACAAACGAATTAATTGGCCGTAGGTAGATGACACCTTCTTCGCGCAATAAGTACGATCTACCGTCGACGCGCGCATGATTGGTCGATGGATAGATGATTTTTCGGCACTTTTACCGCTATCGTACGATGTCTTCTGTATTCTTTGCAAAAATGTTATTTTAGTTAATTGCCGTTTAGTATTGTGATTTACGCTAAATAAAAGTGGATTTCGTCGTAAAGAATATAAATTTATCGTTTCCTTTTGTCGACCCGAGGTCGGATTGTTTTAGCAGACATATTATATCAGCTGGTGAGTCCTCTTCCTTCTTAATGTTAATTAAGGTTTTTAGTAACGTTTTCGTTCCGTTTCCTTTTATCTTTAGCTCCTCATACGGCACAGAGCCGTGCAGATTAATTACTGTACAAATTGCCAGCGATTTGGGAGTGTCATGGTTGCGTCGCCATTTTGTCGATTACCATGTGTAGATTTGAATTTTGTTGAAGTTTGGAGGAAAAGTTATCTTGCTTCAGCTATTTCGTGAGCAGGAAGAAATCCAAATTGTGTCTACCGCCACTGAATTTGTCTCTAGAGAGATTTATTACCAGAATTTTCCATTATTGTGGAGGTCATTGTGCTTCGACAAAGATAAGTTGTTTTATTTAATTATTTGTTCCTTCTGAGAAATTTAATTTGTAAGGTACTAGTAATTACTTGTTGGCCAGGGTACGAGAATTAATTTCATAATTTTGTTTCACTCATTTTGGCTATTAATTGTTATTTTGAGCTCCGACAGATACTAATGATCGGAGGCTTTAGTCAAATTTAAGTTCTTGCCAATTCTCTGTGTATTTTGGTGTTAAGAACGTTGTTCTAATTTTTATAAATTTAACTGAACCTTTGTAAACTTTAATTCTGTCACTTATATGCAAAATTTTGTAATAATCTTTGTCGATGCAAGGGATGATTGTCAATTACTTCACTGCTGTGATTTAATATTGTTTTTTAGTGCCCTCAGCCAGTTCTATTTTATTATTTAAATTATATTTCTCAACCTTCGGTTGTTTAATAGTGTTACTTTTGTACTTCCATATATTGTTTTATATCTACAGGGTGAACCTGTAGGTGCGCAATTGTAAGGAATTTCTGTAAAACAAGATCTTGTTCTCGAATTCTAATGTTCGAAGTGTAATTTTACTTGATTATTGGTACCTTATTTTTAATAAAGTATTTTCCTGTATTCATACTACTGAATTCAAACTTTTAAGTGCTGTTACAATTATTTTGCTGTATTTTATCTCTTAGTTGAGAATTTTTGTTTTACTGGTTGAATACCTAAATTATCTTGTCTATTTCGGATTAAATAGATCATCCTTCTCTTAAATTAATGTTATCGATTCCTTCTGCCATCTAGGAGATAGGAGAGAATTTCATAAGATTCCTATTGCCGTGCGATCTGCCTTATCTCAGGTGTGTAAGGTATACATTTGCTGGCGGGTAGATGGCGCACGATGTTTTATTTAATAGTTTGGGTATTTTTAATTATTTTCTAATTTAGTTTTGGAAGTTCTTTTGGGGCTTGGAGTTATGAGACAAATTAATTATAATTATTTTCCACTTTGGTATTGTCATTTGAATCTACATTTATGTCGTGTGTGTAAAATATCAGTTTAGGTCTTTCGGTCATTAGTTCTAACGTTTGTTGTTAACGCTTTGAGATCGCTAAATGACAAGTCAATTCCTTCTCTTTTGATCTTCGACTATCTTAGAAGAAACACTTATACATCGCAAGAGCAGATGCATTTTTTTTAGTCAGTGCTTGAGGAATTATTGGAATGTTTAAGTTTTATCGTATGTAATCGCTTACAAAAGCGGATGTTATGGTATTTCTCAAGTGTTACTGTTGGATTTGGCGTTTTGGTTGAAATCTTGCGAGGATATTTTTTTTCACTGGCTTAAGAATTGTTTAACTGCTGTAAGTATAATTTTCACGTGTCTGATCGTTCTTAATTGTGCCTGTTTCTCAAATCCAATTGTAGTTTGCTGCTAGTGCATGGCAGAAACTCATTAGAGCACTTTTCGTTGGGTAAATTTTGGAGGAACCACGTGCCTGATGTATTTTACGATTCCAAGGGAATAAGTTGCTGTATCCTACGGTGAGGACGTAATTTAAGGTGCAGTCCGATGTTTTGCTGTAGCCTTCCTATGTGATTTTCCGATGTTGTCGTTAACCGAGGTTATGTGGAGCAGTTTTCCCTTATAACGTAGTGTGCTTGTAGAAGGTATCGTGCATCGTAGCTGTGGATGTTGAATTTTTTTTAAGGTACTGTGACTGTGTAATTTATCTGATATTACCCATAACGTGGGGTTTATTTGCCAATCAGTTTTGGTAAATTTATGTCAATTATGAGTACTTTCGTACCGTAAATTTCAATTTACTCGGCCTAACTAATCATTTAAGTCATCGTAATTTCTTAAATTAACTTCTTTGTGGCATGTGAGCCTTTATAATTTGAATCTATTCAATTAACGTAGTTTTATAAGTAACAGTGACTCCAGTTGGGGGTTACTTTGTCAATTTTGGAGACGTTACGTAGTTTTCTTTATTTTGGATTTAGAATTTTGAGCAGATTTCGGATGTGTATTGGCATTGCAGCCTCGCATCTGTATTGTGTAAATTTATTGCTTGTTATTTAGTGTAATTAGTCAACCATTTAAATTTATTTATGTGGGATCCTGTAAGAAATTATTGAATTTAATTTTAATCACGTTTTCTTATGTAAAGCATAGTTAACTAGCGCTAATATTTATAGTATTACATACCCTATAACTTAGAGTCTGCACTCTTCTGTCGAACAGATTGTCGGTTGCCTCTGGTATACAGAGTGTTTCATTTTGGAGTGTTGTCGTGTTGCAATTTACGATCAAACTGTTCGACTTTGGGAAGACTTTTTGGCAAGTTGCTTAATAATTATGTGCTTGTTGTAAGAATATTGTTAGGTAATTAAATTAACCTTAGGGTTGTCTCATTTGATTTCCATTTTGGATTTCTATTATTTTGTAATTATTTGTCATTTGTAATTTGAAGTTGTGGATCACCTTGGTGGCCATTTTTAGTCATTTATTCATTCCTTCAGAAATCTTTAAATACTGGCAACTGGGTTGCGTTGATGTAATTCATAATTCAATGTATTTCTTGTGTTTTTTTACTTTCTTATACGTAGTATAAGGAAGTATTGTGATGATGAAAATTTTCGACCTCGAGATTTTTGCAGATGTCCACGTTTCGAGGTCCCCTGATACCAAAAAAGTGGTTTTTAAAAAATGTCTGTGTGTCTGTGTGTCTGTGTGTCTGTGTGTGTCTGTCTGTGTGTGTGACAACGATAGCGGTCAAACCGCTGTAGATATCAATTCCAAATTTTGTATTTACGTGTATAATCTACCTCTTGAGAACTGATTAGATTTTGAGCAAAATCGGCAGACCGGAAGTAGTAGTTTACTTCAGTGAAAAAATCGAAATTTGCAAATATTTCGTCAATTACTAAGTTTAAACAAATTTATAAACAATTCATATGTACTTAGAATTAAGTTTGAAACAAATTGTCTTAAAAAAGTTTTTTGAAATTCCAACCGGAAGTAGATCTTTTACTCTTATCGAAAATCAGTTTTTTGCGAAAATCTCGCAAGTCATGCTTCTAAGACAAGTACGTTACGAGTATAAAAGTATTTAAAACATAATTTTCAATATCTTTTATATAAAAAAAATTTCAAAATTCAGACCGGAAGTACCACTTTTACTCTTATCGAATAGCGATTTTTTGCAAATATGTCGTAAGTTATGCATTCTATGTATATTTATGAAGAGTACAAAAGTATTTAGAGTTGGATTTGGAATATTTTTTGTATAAATGAAATTTCAAAATTCGGACCGGAAGTAACACTTTCATACGTTAAGAAAGTCGTGTGGTGGCCACACCTCATTTTACTTTCTTATACGTAGTATAAGGAAGTATTGTGATGATGAAAATTTTCGACCTCGAGATTTTTGCAGATGTCCACGTTTTGAAGTCCCCTGATACCAAAAAAGTGGTTTTTAAAAAATGTCTGTGTGTCTGTGTGTGTGTGTGTGTCTGTGTGTGTGTGTCTGTGTGTCTCTCTGTGTGTGTGTGACCACGATAGCGGTCAAACCGCTGTAGATATCAATTCCAAATTTTGTATTTACGTGTATAATCTCCCTCTTGAGATCTGATTAGTTTTTCAGTAAAATCGGTAGACCGGAAGTAGCAGTTTACTTCAGCGAAAAAATCGAATTTTGATAATATTTCGTCAACTATTAAGTTTAAACAAATTTATAAAGAATTCATATATACTTAAAATTGAAATTTAAAATAATTTTATTTAAGAAGTTTTTCGAAATTCCTACCGGAAGTAGGTCTTTTACTCTTATCGAAAATCAGTTTTTTGCGAATATTTCGCAAGTCATGCTTTTTAGACAAGTACGTTACGGGTATAAAAGTATTTACAACATAATTTTCAATATATTTTGTATAAAAGAAATTTCAAAATTCAGACCGGAAGTACCACTTTTACTCTTATCGGATAACGATTTTTTGCAAATATGTCGTACGTTATGCATTCTATATATATTTATCAAGAGTACAAAAGTATTTAGAACTGAATTTGCAATATTTTTTGTATATTTGAAATTTCAAAATTCGGACCGGAAGTAGCACTTTTACTCTTACCGAATAACGATTTTTTGCAAATATGTCGTAAATTATGCATTCTATGTATATTTATGAAGAGTACAAAAGTATTTAGAGTTGGATTTGGAATATTTTTTGTATAAATGAAATTTCAAAATTCGGACCGGAAGTAACACTTTCATACGTATAAGAAAGTCGTGTGGTGGCCACACCTCATTTTTTTTTAATGTAATCGGACTCAAGTTGTAATGAGCCACGATTAAGCGTTGACGGAGAGATTAGTTAGCCATAGCCTGTTTTGTTCTAAATATTTGAACATGAACTATTGGTACAATATTTAAATTTTAATAAACCTGTTGTTGAATTTTGAATGAGTGTGTTGGTTTTACTTATCATTCTACCTGGGGTTCAAGAATAAATTAGTTCCGGATTTATGGTAGTCAGCTTGGTGTATGGCATAGTTACAATATCGGAACTGGTGCCCTTATTATAATACCTTCGATTTACTTGAATTCGAACCATGCCCATTTTCTCGACGAGCTAGAGGCGGTGCTACACACCAGATTTTACAACAACCCCTGGGAAGTGTGAATGTAAGACCATAATTGGGTTATAAGTTGGTATACTTTTATTGAACAAGCGTCTCTCAGAATTTTAAGTGGACTGTTTAATTGACTTATAGAAAGAAGGTTAGCTATCGTGGTGGTGCCATATCTTTTGCCTACTTGTATATACGGGTTTGGAGGTGGCTATGGCCATTTAAAAAGCATATCGTTAAATTTTATATACAAGGAGTAGCAGTGCACACCTGAATAATTCACGTTTCTTAAATTTAATTTTTAGTGCACTAAAGCTTTATTTAACTTCTTTTATATCATTCTATTTTATTGATAATATGATTTGATGATATTTTTTGATGATATACAGGTGATCAACCCACACGCTCATTTTCTTTTTGGTAACGTACAGTATTGGGCAATTGCATATTACAATTTCAACCTATGTTTTGATTTAATGATATCTAATGGTTTCTCCTTCTGTGGATTTAAAAATTTTCTTGAACAACCTAGTTTAAACTAAAGTTGTTATTGTTTTGACTTTGTCGTTTCTCTTATCTTGCAACCTTGGGTACTCATATTGTATTTGCTCGGGGTGAAGTAACATATTGAGGTAGGGATTAATACCATAGGAAGCTGGCGCCATATTTCATCCAACAACGATTGTAGTAGACCCATGCCCACCTCGAAGACGACGAGTTAGAGGCAGATCTCCCCTCCATATTTACCACCATACCTAGGGAAGTGAAGGTAAGGCATACTGAAGGCGTCACACCAACCTCTCCGAAACTTTCCTGAAGTTTTATTTGTGCAGAGTTACAGATAGTTCAGTTAAGCTAAACGGGCTCATTTACTATACCGCACGGGTGAATATATTTTAGTTTCCGACGGCGCCATTTTATTGCGCCTTCTGCCTGGTCAAGATGGCGGCAACTGATGATCGTTGGAAGGTCCAAAAAACGTCTTCAAAACGGACCATATATCGAATGTTATGTAATAGAAAATTTTGCTGCACTAAAGCACAACTCGAGTAACAACCACTACAGGATACTTATTAACCAAATAAAATAAATGTTGCAACCAGTAAGAAAAATAAGTCGTGTGACTGAGTCATTTGCTTAAACCAAATACTAACCATAATGATTATAGAAATCAAAACCACCCGTATTTTATTTAAACGGCTATCAGGTAAATAGACCCAGGAAAAGACTATATGCGTCAACGAAGCTATAGTAGAATTACCGAACAGATGCAGTAGCAACAGCGCACGAGAAATGCGTCACTTGAACGTCATACGTAAAATAACGCTTACTATAAACGAACCAATACTAAGCGTTATTCTATGTATGACGTTCATGTTATGCATTTCTCGTGCGCTGTTGCTACTGCATCTGTCCAGTAATTCTACTATAGATAAAACCCCCTCACTATAAAACACACAAATGAAGTTGCAGTTAAACTATGGTAATATACAAATGCATAATTTACAAAATAAAGCGTAGAAACGTTAATTAATCTATGTATTACATTTGATAATTACTAAAATAATTAACAGCAGCGTTAAATAAGAAAGTGAAAAGAGAAAAGTTACAATATAAACAAAGAGATATCTTCCGGATCGAAACACATCAATAATTCGGTATGCCAATTCACAGATGACGCCTAGAGTTACAATAATAATAAATATCAATATAGAAACAATATTAAAACTCTTAATTAAGAACCCAAATACCGCATAGCAAGGGATAACAAAAATAAAAAATCAGCTAAAAATTGTTAAATAAGCAGATATTCAGTTGCAAAAAGTGTCTCGATTAAATTATAACGTTTGAATTATAAATGAATTTTAAAACGTAACAGTATTAGCCATATATTTTCATGTACTAAGCACTTAATAAATAAATAGTACCCTAATTATGAAAGAAAACTCCAGCGTAGTAAAGACAAAATTAGTGGTTAGGCAACGATTATAACAACAAAAGAGAAAGATCGAGTTATGTAAACAATTTAAATCAACATCAAACAGGAATAGTTTAGAAAAGTGATATTGTTACCTTATTAATTTAAGGTGCACTTGTCATAAGTTAGCAGAAGCTTATCTCAAAGCAACTTCTAACTCTCTAATATTATATTAGACAGTGAAATCAATACATTTGCATCAGACCGAATTTACATTTCATACCAATCCAAGATCAAACGATATTCGTAATCATTTCATTCCAATGGTGAGTTATACTACTGCAGAGTACACACATACATACACACATTCTACAATACATTGTCCGTGCAACACAGAGAACGGTACTCATTGCTCTTCAGCATTGTTCAATTGGTCCTGAAGAGGCGCAGAGAGCATTTGAATTACAAATAAGGTCAGACGGAGTCAAAATTAATTTCAATTTCATGTTGGCAGCGTCATTTCGCCGACGACGACTATACTCCACGGCGATGTGGACTGATTGAGATTTCAATTAGCAAATAACAATATTTTGGAGCGAAATTGGGATGCAAATTTATTTAATTAAGTTAGTTCAAATATAGAACCGGTTTTATGATTGTTGATGTCTGGTGTTTGGGAGGACGTCCCTCGCTCGGTAGGCGGGGAAAAGAACGAAGAAAATTGATAAAGAGGGAAAGTGAGCGAAATGGCAAAAGTCACTTGTCAAAGGAATAATTAAATTTCAACTAAGAAGAATGGTATATCGATATACAGCTTTCGTACATTAATTATTAAGCATCTTAGCATCTTTAGTAATTTAAGATGGCAAGAAATTTAGAAAAGGTGGTTAGAGATTTAGGTTAAGGAACCAATATAAAAGAATGTTAAAAAAAAAAATCAAAAAGGTATTAACTATTTTAACGTTACTCAAACTTTCTCAAAAGAATATTTCATTATTTAAAGCAAAATCAGTCAAATAGTAATTCGCAATCGCAAAATTTACTTAGGATTGCGCACTATATCAGGAATATTATTATTAATAATAATAATCATATAATAATAATTTATTTATTTCAGTGACATGTGTAAACAAACAAAAACATACATATTTGCTGTGGTTGCAACAATGCTGAAGAATAATTATAATAATAATAATAATAATAATAATGTAATCTTTATTCGCTTTCTACAGTAGAAAAATTTACAACAACATAATAAAAAGAAGAAATAATTAGAAGCGAACCGCAGGGTGAGGTTCAGACTATGTCTGTTTTTATACCTAAACTAAACTAAAAAAATAGGTAACATTCTGCAAGTGTCAAATAAATATAAATATATATACATATGTATGCATCCACACACAGGTAAATAGCAATACCTAGCCATTGAGAAGCAGGTCACGCTTCAGCCTCATCCGAAAACAGTCGACCGATAAAGTTTTATAATGATCAGGTATGTCATTGTAACTTGAATAAATGTCGTAAGAAAAAGATCTTTTGAAGAGGGAAGTACGGTTCAGCGGTGGCGAAATGAGATTACGATAACGAGTTGTGATGTTGTGTACATCACAACGATATCTGATCTTATCGTGCAAGTATGAAGGGGTTTTGCAAGTTAATATTTTGTGATATAAACATAGACTCTTTAAGTTACGTCTCTGTCTCATATTCAACCAGCCACACTCGGATAGCTTATAAGTTACGTGATCATACTTCCTTATGCCGAAAATAAATCGAAGACAGGAATTCTGAATTCTTTGAATTCGCGACTCGGTCACTTGATCTATTGCAGCATTGTATAACGCAGAGCAATAAGTGAAGTTAGACAACACAAGAGACTCACAAAGCGTTGACTTGACAGCGGTACCCAAAGCGTTGCGGTGTGGATATAGTGATTTTAAAGTAAGGTAGGCTCGTTGAATATATTTACCAATTTGTTCGCGGTATCTAAACGAGTTGTCTAGTACCATCCCCAAGTTCTTCACACTGCTAGCAATGGGCACAGCTGTGCCATTCACCTCAATAACTACAGACTCCCGAAGCTGATCACAAATTTTCGATTTACCAAACAAAATGACTTGTGATTTAGCCGGATTCATATGAAGATTATGCTGTCCACAGATAGCATGAATCGAACTTAAATCCCTCTTGATGTCTGCAACTCCCTGCCGCCAAGCGTCAGGCCTAAACGATTTGTACAGCTGTACATCGTCCGCATACATATGATACCGTGAGTGTTTGATTACATTTGGCAAATTACTTGTGTATATGGAGAAGAGTAAAGGTCCGATGATCGAGGATTGAGGGACCCCGAGTCTCACAGGCAACGGCAGCGACTGCCTACCCTGCAAGATGACACTTTGTCTACGATCAGTCAAGTAATCAGAAATCAATCCCACCGCTGTCGGACTGAAGCTAATACTCCTTAAAATATCATTCAAAGCATCGTGATCCACAGTGTAAAACGCCTTACTAAAGTCTAATAAAGTTAATATCGTAATAAGACTCTCATCAGAAGCGGTAATAACATCATCCGTTACATTTAACAATGCAGTTTCGCAACTGTAGCCACTTCTAAACCCAGATTGAAATGCAGGAAGTATGCTGTTATTTAACAAAAGTGAATAACTGGTGAAAAATTATTTTCTCCAAAATCTTCGACAAAGTAGGAAGGATACTAATTGGCCTCAGATCCTTGAATTCCATCAGATCCTGAATCTTAGGCAAGGGAATCACGGAGGCATATTTCCATTTGGCCGGAAATCTATTCGAAAGAATGCATTCGTTTATTATATGTGTTAAGTAGGGTAGGATGTAAGGACCACACAGTTTAATCATAGTAATATTCAGACCATCTTGACCAACAGAGGTCGATTTAATGTTATTAATTATTTTACAGATTTCTGCTGTGTCAACAGTACTGAAACAAAAATTAGGAAGCGCCCTTTGAGATCGTGGAATGTGCTGCGACGAATAATTTAAATTTGCAACACTATTCACAAAGAAATCGTTGGTTTGGTCTACGTCAGCGATATGAGCTGGAATGCTTGTTGCATTGTTGTGTTTAGGTCTTAATTCGAGGAATTGTAAATGTTTGAAGAGAGTTTTATTAGATTTGTCACGCGAAATGAACTCAAAATATGCCTTCTTTTCATTCCTCAAGCAGGAAGTCGCCAAATTGCGAAGGGACTTGTAATAATCCCAGTGCTCGCGACCCCGAGTTCGTCGATATTTTGACTTAGCACGATTTCTTAGTTCCATTAGAAGTCTGACATTGTCAGTTAACCAAGGAGCTGGTTTCCTAGTGAATTTCCGGGTTACATAAGGCGCGTGTACATCAAAAAGCAACAATAAATTTTCTGTGAAGAAATCAACTTTCTGATCAACATCAGCAATATAGTAAATTCTATGTAAAGGTAGAGACTGCAGATCCAGCAGAAACGCCTCGGAATTTAAGTTCTTGTAGTCACGGAACGTGTGCAAAGTAGGAGGCAGCCTCGGTCTAGTAATAAACATATCGCAAAAAACGATGTCATGATCCGAAATATCACAATCAATTACCCCGGAAGACTTGACAAATGTATCACTATTAGTGCAAATTTGATCAATCAAACTAGCAGAAGTAGCAGTAACACGTGTTGGTTGACTAATCAAGCAAGAGAAATCTATAGATTCAAGAAAGCTACTGAAGTAAGATGTTGAGGCATTATTAAATTTTAAGAAATCTACATTGAAATCTCCACAAAAAAAAGTAAATTCCGATAGCAGAGAACACCGATAAATAGAATCCTCCAATCCATCCAAAAATGTCTTGTAATCCACCCCCGGTGCTCTATACAACACTCCCAGAACAATTTTACACCTATTAACTTGCAAGCTAACCCACAGTTGTTCTATGGACTCATTAACATCAATAACACTAAACCCGAAACAATCTCTCAAGTAAATCAAGACTCCACCGCCTCGCGTCCCCCTATCACACCGTAGTATTCTATATCCGTCGACACTTATTCTATTATCATTTATAGTGTATAATAAAAATTAGAATAGTCTATTTATAAGCTTATTCCTTAACAGCATGATATTCTAAAAGTTCTTATGAGTTCTTGCAGTGATTTGCTTCTTATGTTTTGATACACTTCTTATTTAGTTTTTCTTTGGGATCAGGTCAAAAATTAAACGATAGGTCTAAATCTCTTATAAAAATTATATATATATTTATAAAAATTTCAATCGTAAATAACATTGTCACACTGTATCTATTTATTTTGTTTTACAAATAATGAGAAATTTTTTTTTTAAGAGTTATAATGCTTGTGTAATGCTTTACATCTATAATGATATTTGAAAGAATAATTATCTTGTTCCTTTAAATAAAGAAAAATTATTGACTCTTGACAATTTGTTTATTAATACGAAGCCGACTCTATTTCACCAAAACATACATTTTCACATAGTGCCTTGGTAATCTAGAACCTCGCAAGGCGAATGCTCTGAAACTGGCCTATACTAATCGCTAGCTGTAAACATTCTCACATTGTACCTCTAGCGGCTTAGCACCTGCCCATCAAAAACATCCCCGCTTATTCGTATTTATTTTATTTGAATTACTAAATTAAAATGACTATATAATAATTAATGATGCCTAACGATTCACTAAAGGTAAATATTCTCACATAGTACCCTTAGCGCGTCTAACACCATTAACTATACTTTTATTATTTTGAAAATGAGTTATTATTATAAACAAGATAATATTCATCTAATTAATGATGCTCAACGATTTACTAAAAGCAAATATTTTCATATAGTACTTTCAGCACGTCTAGCACCATTAACTATCCCTAATTGAATTATTTGTCGCCTAACTTACTTCATTTTATCATATATTTTATCAGATTCTATCTTGTTGATGTCCTCCATCTTAAAAATTAGTAATAAGGAAAGAAAAAATTAATTGAATGAAAATTATTTAGAAGAAAACTAAATTAAAATTGAAATCTGGATCTTAATACAAATTATCTAATTGTGAGTTGATAAGTAGTGTATATCGACCCTACTCTCACTTTCGCTATATTAGATTTATTAATTCTTAACAAAAATTGGCGTCTTTACTGCTTGAATTACAAACTTGATATCTGCATGTTTATTCTTGTTTCTTGCCTTATATACTGAAATAAAAGCCTATCGACAATTTGTAGCGCCTCTGTTATCTAATTAAATTTTAGGTTGGCATTGATTTTAAAATATTCGTGATAAAATCTTTCTTGTTCGTTTTCTTCAAGTTGTCATATTCGTACCAATACGCCTATATCGTCTTGACAGCTTACACACTAATGGCGACGACTCGAACTGTTTGTTATTATTGTTTTTCACCAACTTGTTATATCCCATCTTCAGTAAGTATATTTTTCTTTTCTTTCTCTTCAGTATAGTCCTTCACTGTACTTGTATATGAATACATTGCCTTTTTCATAGTTTGTTATATATTTCCTTTTTCCATTTACTAATGTTTATTGTAATTCTCCTTTTAGGAATCCTTTGGTCTGGTAGTACGGGAAAGACGTTGTATACGCCGGAGATTTTTCTCAGGCAACACGTCAATTTGTAGAGTGCTATCACCAACATTAACATTGTATTTTCTTTTTGCAGGTTTTTAAACCACACATGACCATTTATTTTTCCATTGTATTTGAAGCCCTTGAGTTATACATACAAGAACTGACAAGTGTATCTTTAATTCATTATTATTGACATAAAACATTCTTATTTACAATCTGACAGTTCGCACTGGAAATGTTTTGATTTATATCCTTTTTTTATGTATGTCTATATTTAAGTTACAGGTATTTACTATATCTTAAGTAATATTATTATAAAATATTCTTCTGAATTGGCACCATTATTTATATTTGAATTTATATTTATTCATTTAATGTGTATCTACAATTCATGTTTATTTTTGGTACATCAATGCCTCCTTAAATGTAGGCAACTTATTTTACTTACTATTACATGTTTCAACGAATGCTTAAAATCTTAAATATACAATTTTAAAAATAAAATTAGTGTTCTGTATCCATAACTAATCTAATTCTTAATATTATTATTTCAACGATAAGAAGATCACAGCAATATGTGAAAACATTAAAATGAAAACTATAAAAATATAGGCCACAAACAATTACATGTTCAGGCAGTCCTTAGCGGAGTAGCAATTTTATGTTAATAGTCATTCCTTAACTTTGAGTTTAAACCTTTATAAATTTTCATGTTTTATGTCGTATGGAAGTTTGTTGTAGAATTTACAATCATTATAAAGAAGATTTCTCATGTACTCTAGTTGTGGTCTGCCTGTATTGGAGGTGAAAGATGGCATGTTTTCATGTACAAATGACACATAAAAAGGATGTTGATATACCTATATTCTTTATGTTCTTGGCCTAAATTAATAATCTATATTGGTTTTATTTTTTTGTATGAGCCCGCTTCTAAATAAAATGTAAAATAAATACTCAGTATTAAGGTTTCGACATTTTTAACATGTCTTCATTAGAAATCTGTAAAATATTGTTCTATCTATGTATTATAATAATATAAAATATAACTTACATTTAAAATAGATTAGGTACTAATTGTAGATATAAAATTTTGAAAATAATATATGTCATTACAAATTTCATGATTTCTAGATTAAGTTAGCATACAATGAAATTATCGGTACTAAATAAATAATAAACCAACTGATTTTTCGAATTATACAAAGGAAAAATGTTAGTATGAAAAAATATTCTTTTTAAAAATTATAAATAAATAATGATTATAATTATAAATTAATTTAATAAAAAAATATTTAAAAAAAGAACTTTTACAACCGACAACAATTCTGCAATCAATATTTAAATAATAATCAAGTAAAATTTTTATCTATCCCCTATGTTCCAAAATTAACAATTAACTTAACTAAAATCTCCCATAAGTTTAATATGATCATAAATATTGCAAAAATTCAACTGATTTAAAAAAACATTGTCAAAATTAAAAACACAGCTTTAATTTTAATGATACTAAAATTCTAAATACTGAGATGAACAATAAAATCGCGATCAATATTGGAAGTCATCCAAATTAAAAAGAATGAATCACTTTGTGTTAATGACCGAAGTGAAATTAATGCAGTTTCAAAAATTTACTTTTCCTTACTGACATAAACCGAAAAAAAAATCCTTTCTATAATTTCAAAAATCAGCTGGTTTATTATTTATTTAGTACCTATAATTTCATTGTATTCTAACTTAATCTAGAAATCATGAAATTTGTAATGACATTTATTATTTAAAAAAAAATTATGTGTACAATTAGTACCTAATCTATTTTAAATGTAAGGTATATTTTATATTATTATAATACATATATACAACAATATTTTACAGATTTCTGATGAAGACATATTAAAAATCTCGAAACGTTAATACTGAGTATTTATTTCACATTATTTAGAAGAGGCCTTATATCAAGAAATAAAACTAATATACAGCCTGTTTTAAATTAACTCTGCATTATTGCTACCTTTGTTATTATTGATGCAGTGACTTTGGTTAAATTAGTAAAGTAGCAATGTTTTTATTGCTGTTTACGATGGTGAACTTTTGAAAATAATCGCTTTTATTGTGATATTCAGAAAAACATTATTTTTTTTAATGGAACAGCCTGTATATTTTTACTTTAAATGAAAGAAAAACTAATTCCAGAGAAAAATCACTGTACACTCTTATATCAAAATACTTGAAATAACGCAGATATTAACCATTTTGTGATTTAATCAAAGTTGCCGAAATTCACAAAATGAAATTTACTTTGATAAATATTGCATTAAAGAAATAAATCATTATTATAGTAATAAAGTATAATTGTGAATGTGTTCATCAAGTAGTAGGCCCTTCGTTTTATTATGGATAGCTTACGGGAGCAAAATATGTCAATTTTATGGTGGAAGTGTTGGAAGAATTCCTAGATAATATTAATTTAGTAGATCCTCAAATCATTCACTTCCAACAAGTGTAATGTTATGTTTGTTATTACTTAGATTAAACATTAGCAATGTTAGCACATAGGTGTGATATTACAGGTACTTAGTGGTGTCTATGTTTCATATGTTCAGGTAATAATTCGTATATTTTGGTCACAGTTATTATATATGTGATTTTTTAGGATGATATTAACTATTTCTGTTGTATCTAACTTCATTTCTATATATATAAAAAGTTCAGTCAACGCCATTAGTAGTAACATAATAAAAAGAACTAACAACAGTAAAATATATTCATGATTATTAATGCTTATTTAAGATGTCAATTTAAACATATACTCAATATATATACACTTAGATCTCTATATGGATGAAATTTTACATAATATGTTGCATATTTAAACTGTAATAAGAAACGCTTACTCCAAAGAAAATGATATGTCAAATATTTTGGTTGAATCGCGTTGGAAACGAGAACAGATTATTATTGATTTTGAAAAATGTCAACAGAAAAATTTTAAAAACGTGAAGTAAATAAAAGGAATTAAAGTGTTAAAGTTGGATAGGGACAAATAGTCCGATAAATTGACCAGCCCGTTCTCCAAACATATCACCATTAGATTTTTTCTTTTGGGGCAATGTAAAGCATAAGGATCACCAACAGAAATACGCCAATGTAGTGGAATTAGAAAATAGTATTTGTTTATGCACTAATTCAATAGGCGGTAGAAGCATTTAGAATGCTATAAAAGGCGTTCATAAAACAGCTTTAACCTAAAGTATTACCACTCAAAAAAATGGTGATACTTTTGAACACTTATTATAATTTTACAAAGTTACAAAAATGATTTATTGAAAGTCAGGACTACTTTGATTAAATCACTAAATGGTTAATATCTGCGTTATTTTTTAATGTTCACTGTCGTAAACAGCAATGAAAACACTGCTACTTTGCTAATTTAATCAAAGTCATAGCTCCAATAATAACAAAGGTAGCAATAGTGCGGGGTTAATTTGAAACACGTAGTATATATCAAAAAAGGTTAGAAATCTTTCTCTTTTAAAGGCAGGTCTATAAGACTCTTGCATCTTCAGTTTATTCATGCACGTTCTTCTTCTTCTTCTTTACTTGGGTAATTATAAGTTAGGCATTTGGCCTTTCACTTTAAATCTGAGTACGGCTGATCTTGCTTGGATGGATGATAACAAATATACTTATTATTACAGAGGAGTCATTTCAGATGTTGCAAGCCTGGGGCGCTTGTGAGGGAGATAATCTTGGGGTTCATATTTGAGAGTTGCAGCGAGAGAGGTATTATCGTGATTTTCGTTATTGGTGCAAAAATCTTTAGTGAGTCTCCTCATGAAGGAGGGTATGTTTTCCAAGTTCGCTTCGTTATGAAGTTGATTATTTCTTGTGAACCACGGAGATCGAATTGCCATCCGGAGGGAGATGTTTTGGAATATCTGGATTTGTTTGATGATTGAAGGGGCAGCGAAAAGCCAGATCTGGCAGGAGTAAGTTAATATAGGACGCAAAATTTGAGTGTAGATACGGATTTTTAATTTCGGTGAAAGGGTGCTTGCTGCTCCCAGCAGTGGCCATAGGGCTCCTCATGCGTTCTTTGCTTTTTTGCAAGATGATTTGATATGGTATGAGTAGGTAAGTCTGCGGTCTATATTGATGCCAAGGTATTTGACATTTGGGAGCCAAGGTATTGCTGTGTGGTTGATGTATATATTGCCGATGATCGGTTTGGTTTTCCTTCTGAAGATTATTGCTTGCGATTTTTCGCTATTAATGGCTATTCGCCAAGTGTGACACCAATTAATGATTTTATCGACTGCTTCCTGAAGGTTTTGAATGGATATGGTGGGGTTAATGGAGGAAGAAAGAATTGCTGTATCATCTGCGTAAGTGGCTATGGGTGTTTTACTGGTTTTGGGTATGTCTGCAGTGAAAATGGCCTAGAGATGTGGTGAATTCATGCACCTTACAGCCTTTTCTTGCATCTCTGCAATGGACCCAATGATTTATACCGTAACCGTATTCTGTAAAATATATTCGAGTAGTCGTATGTTTTTAAAACCTCCATGCTGCACGATATCCGCAGATTATATATCGCATAGCAAACCCTATACTCGATCACTGCACAAAGCATCGATATGGATAGACCAAGTCAAGGTTACATCCAAGACAGTCGTCTTTAGTTCGTAATTTGTCCGTGTCGGTTGCCAAAACGACTCAATTATAAGTACATATTGCATTTTAAAAAATTCAAAAATTTGCTACACAGCGAGTTAAAATACAAGAAAACTTCAATTTACATTTTGCTATGCGACTGCACTTCTTTCAGAAATAGATAAGGTTTTACATACTAGCGCGCGTTTTAAAAATAGTCTGTAAATAGAGAAACATCTGAAAACACACAAGTCTAACTTGTTTCTTTTCCACGTATATTGTAAAAATGCCGCACTAAATCGTAGGAAGATGTGTGCATTCCAGTACGTCTGTACGTAAGCTACGTAACGTACCAACCGTACATTTGTACGTATTTACATAGTTGGCTGTTGGTATTTGTTGGAACATCTCCCGGGGAGTCGGTCATAATTTAAAATGCAATTTCTTAGCAAAAACGTGACGGGTGAATACTGGTGGAAGAAGAAAATTTGTTGCTGTATATATCCAGGTCGACCCGGGAGAGTGAGAACGGGCGGGCTATGTAAATAGTTTCGCATGCAAGACCGTTACGACCCCACCACCACCCCCAAGACGAGGCGTTATATGTATGAGAAAGAACGGAAAATTTAGGAAATGAATGACGGGCATGGTGGGGTGGATGTTTCCGCGTTACAGAGACGGAAGTACGAATATGAAATAAGACTAAATGTTGGTGCAAGTAAGAACGGAAAGGCTTACCTCGGATTTTCCTTTAGATACGCAGTTGTCAATGAGTGTTGGTTCCAATATCAGATTGTCCCTCTGCAAAAAAGAAAATATATCGATTAGATTAGGGTAAACATAATTAGGATAGCGCATGTTCAAAAAGCACGAACAGGATTTCAACCTTACTTCTTTCAATTTAATATATTTGTTTATTCTAAAAAATTAATAAGAGAAAAATATGTTTATACGAGAAAGCAATATACAAACTGTTCTATTGGTCGAGTGTAGTGAGGCTTGACCTTGACTGACTCGCGTTTACGATAGCAGCTGTACTTGCGCATTTCATTTGAATCTTGTTCAGGCTCGATCTCTAGTCGACTAGTACATTTTAAAATCGCGTTTCGTCCATCTAATTTAGAACAATTACGCGCCAAATTATTATTTTTAAGTTTTCAGAATTGATGATCATTTCTTTTATTCGCTCATACAATTTGGGAAGCTGTGATGAAATCCGTTACTAAAATTGTTTACTGCGATTATTTGATGTTTCAACAAGTTTCTACTTATAAATTATCCAGGTAGTGATTTTTTATTGATTAATATTATTTCCATCTTCTCTAAAGCAGTACAGTATTAAATGACATTATTCTTGGTTAAAAAAATTGTTATTAACAGTAACAGTAGCAATTTTCACGGACTAACGCAGTAACGCTTTCTGCGGTGTTGAATTTAACGTAGCTCTAATGTTAGTAACAGAGGCTACCCTCTTATTCTCCCACTTATAGTCGACCAGCTTGTCTAGTATATTCATCCGCAGGTAGACCGAGTGCACACTGTATAGTATTTGTCCGAACTCCACCTTGATCGTAACGTCAATACAGTAGAGTCAATCTAATTTTAGGTTTGGGTTAGATATAATAATAATAATAATATATGTCTTTATTAGGTATAAAGAAAAGTACAAAGTACAAATAACAAAAATACAATGATACAATGATAGGTAGAAACCTAATCGCAAGGCGAACCCCCAGTAGAAACTGTTTACTTGACCTTGGTATTAAATGAGAACAATATGTAACAAAAAATACTGCTTAAAATTAACTTAGCCTAAAATTCGATGATGGGCATCATAAACTGAACATCACTTGCAAGTGAACATCCATAACGATAACCAGCAAGCAACATGCGCCAACCCATTACCGCAATAAAAGGTGTGACTTGAGTCTGGATTTAAACTTGGATACTGTGAGAGACTTAAACTCAGATGGTAGGGATTGTAATTACAGTATACCTGATATGTAAAAGATCGTTCATATAGGGAAGTCTTATGGGGAGTGGGAGAGATTAATCCACGAAATCTGATGGTCACACTGTGTACATCTGATTCATTAAGAGTACACCTGTAAGGGTATAGTTTTTTCAAATTAATATAAGCAGTGGTAATATATTTGGATATCTGATCCTTATATCTGAATGTGTTGTCAATGTAGAGACCAAGGCTCGTCACTCTATTCACAACCGAAAAATGTATATTATCAATAACAATCTCCAAAGTTCTACCAATGTTGAAGCAAGTTTTTTTTAGGAACGAAAAGGACGACCTGCAATTTCTCCGGGTTTATATGAAGGCTGTTATAGACAGATGCATCAAATAGATTGGAAAGATCGGTGTTAATTCTATGCATTGCAGCTTGCCATTCAGATGGGGGAAAGGACTAATAAAGCTGAGTATCATCAGCATACATCTGTGATTTGCAGTGCTCTATACACAGTAATAATTTTAAGGTGTATATAGTGAATAGAATTGGCCCAAGAACCGAACCCTGAGGTACACCTTGCACTAAGGCAAGAGGAACAGAGCAATTGCCATTTAATCTTAGCGCTTGCATACGACCATAAGACCATTTAGATAATTTGTCATTAAAGTGAGAGCGCTCCCATTAAAGCCAATGGGTTTCAAAATACAAAGAAGAGTATCATGATTAACTGTATCGAATGCCTTGCTATAATCAAGTAAAACCAGGCAGGATACAAGGTTTTGATCAGAAGCTGTAATCAGATCATCAGTTATAGACAGCAAAGCTGTTTCACAGCTATATCCTGACCTGAATCCCGACTGAGTAGAGGGCAAAATGTTCTCCATAAATTAAAAAAGGAATTTCTAAAAAAATGTTTACAGACAGAATAATAGTAACAAAAAGGAATATAGATAAATCTAACTTTAATTTGTAAGTAAAGTTATATTTGAAATGTAAATTGTCTATTTTCTAAAAAATTTTAGATTGTCAGATGAAGACGTAAATAAATGTCGAAACGTCACAAAAAACAAAGGTAATTTATTGGTAATTTATCAGCGGCTATTCCGAAGAAAAATACTTTTTAGTAAATAGTACGGCAAAGAAAAACTGATTTAAATGAAAAATCATTAAGTGTTTATTTTTCGCCAAAAATTCCCACAAAGCTCCCCAAGAGTCATTAAACAAGATAATAACTATCACGGCAGCAAAGAATACTTGCATATATAAGCAAGTATTCTTCCTATGTGATGCCATTAGTTGCACAAGGGCTGGAAAAAAGCCAACCTGATCCGATTTGGAAAGAAGTAAGCTGTGATCTATGGAGTCAAAGGTCTTGGAGAAATCAGTATATATGACATGTACTTGCTTGCACTCGAGAGATATTCTGTAATTTCTACTAAATTTGTAATTGTACATCTTCCAGAAACAAATCCATGTTGACGTAGACATAAAACAGCTTTTATGTTATTAAATATTCTAGTATATAATATGTACTTCAAAACTTTACTGAAGTTAGTTAAAATACTTATGGGTCTATAGTTTTTCTACTTCAGATTTCTCACCACTCTTGAAAATCTGAACAAGTCTGCTGATCTTCCAGGAGACTGAAAACGTAGACGTATTTATAATTAAATTAAATAGTACTATACGTGGTGTAGCTAAAATAGAAGCGCAGTCACCCACCAGAAAACTAGGAATATTATCATTTCCCGAGGTAAAGTCAGATTTGAGTCTAGTTGCACTGTGTTTCACTTCGCTCTTACTAACGGAGTCAATACCAAAGGAAGGATAATTACTCAGCAAAGTTGGTACATAACCCAATATTTTTTACTTAACAGTATAGAATGAAACTGTTGTCAAAAATTCGGGGGCGTAATTAACTAGCTAGCAGCAGTGCTAGTAATAATCCAATTATTAAGATTATTGCAAAAGACACAAGGAATACAAATTTTAAAATGTAAGAATCTTTCACATTCATGAAATAAATTGTTGGTTTTAATGTATCTTTTAACAATACCTAGAAATATGTAATTTGACTGAACTATATAAAAAAGCAAAACAAACGGAGTTGAAGTGACGATTTGTGAAATGAACCATAAATTTCTACCTGCGTTTATCAATTTATTCGTTATTTTGTACCATTACAGTAACTATGTATGTATTTCGAATATTGGAAAATATTCAAAAAAAGGGAAAATAGTAATAACCTAATTTCCGCGCACTGCTACAATTTAAAATGCACAAAGGGAATGCAAGCGGTCGGTCAACGCACGTACGTATGATTATTTCTCTTTTTTTTAGCATCCAACCGACAGTGTAACACACAATACATACATGATGCATATGTACATACAGGAATAGTACACGATATGAACATTCATGGTCGAATAATATTCAATAGATTAATCAAGCGTGCATGCCTTCAGGTGTAGAAATCATATGTTATTGTTACAAGCACTGCGAATGGAAATACATTTCCCGCAGGGGCCTTTGCCATCATTGTTGATGCGCTAATTTACTCAACAAATCGGCCAAATTTAGTGAAAAAATCTCTAATTGCTGTGGGGAATAGCCGGGTGTTCTATACGCTATAAAAGTTTTTTTGAATCTATTTTTATTTATTGATTGCGAACATGCATTTAAAACATAAAAGCGGATTTGAGCTGTTTTTGTATTAGCTCCGACTATCTGATGTAAAGATTAACGAATTTGTCCCCCAAATAATAATCGCCGCAATTAAAGAAGATAATGTAATTACAAGTGATTCAACAATATACGAAAAATCTATGTGGATAATTACGATGCTCTATATTAGCAACCTTTCTATGTTACGTTAACTTTTGAATTGAGGTGTGAACTCCAGAATTTCGTTTCATTTATTTATGCCTTCCTGTTGTTCTAAAAATAAATACGAATTATGTTTAATTACTAATCTGATCCGCCCTTTCTTGGCGATGAACGAACGAAAATATTGCGGAGGATTAACGCATGGGAGTAGTTTTATGGAGTATTATTTTCGACATATGATCGGTTGATTTGTTTGTTGTTGCGAACCAATTAGATTATACTGGTGAGTCTTTTTTTTCTTTCCCTCTTTTGGTCCAATTAAATTTTTAGTAATGTGCTTCGTCTTCTCTGTATTATAGCTTCTAGTTCCATACCATATTTCTTTTATTTTTAACGAATGCTTTGAACCGCTGAGACACGAGGCGACCACGCCGTCCACCATTTTGTTTTAATGCCACCTTGCCGTGTGGGATTCATTTGAAAGATAATGGAGAGATATTTTTCCATCAACAATCCAGAGGCTAGGGACCATCTCAACGCACAGGAACTATCTTTTGGGGTACGAAACCTTGGAGAAGCGAAAAACTTCTGGGTTTATCAGCCATCTTTGTGTGGATACGCAAACCTGTTACAGCTAAGTCCTGTCTTACGTTTTGTGTTAATTATTGTGTATTAAATTTGTAATTTACAAGAGCATAATTTTGCCATAATTTTAGAATTCATTTCTTAATTTCATTAAGGGCTTTTGCTCTGTTTCGATTGACTATTTCCTAGGCCATTTTGCAATCGGAGCCTGGAATATAATTAAGTTTTTTTTGGTCATTTTTTTGTGTAATAAAAGTTAAGAACGTTGTTTTGCATCTTTAATTTAAGTTATTATTTAAGTAATTTAGAATCTTGCCTGTCATTAACTGATTTGGTAAGTGATTAATTTCAATTCCGAGGGTTTGTGTGGTATATTAGTTATTTGACATTTAAAATATTTTAATTTCGAGTTGAAGGCCCTAACCCAGACACACTCTAATTTGATTCATTTGTAAAACCCTCTTTTGCTAAACTTAAATGCCTTTTTGTCAATATTAATTATTCTGATTATACAGGGTGATCCTGTACCCACATACTTGTAAAAACGCTGTAAAGCCGAGATCTCAGCTAACACTTCTCTATTTTATATTAGGTTTCAAACTGTTTAATAGTAGTAAGGTGATATACAGGGTGCCCGAGTTACTCAGACATTTTTTTTAATTGTACATGGTACTAAGTCTAATTCCTTTCTCTTTTCTTGTCAACCACTCGTAACGAGTATAAATTTATTTAACTTATATTTTATTCTTGTTTTTGCTTAAGAAAACGTAATTTGAAACAACTGATTCTTAATAAATGTGTTGTTGATCGAAATTGCTGGGTTTTGTCTTATCTTCTACGACCTTGGTATTTTTAACTGATTTTCCCCTGGATTAAAGATTTTTTGGGGTGGGGCATATTACATAATAGGGGTGGTGTCCGAAATTCATCCAGCTGCGGTTTTATATAAGCCCACGGTCATCGCGACTGAGCAGAGGCGGTGCCCCTCTCCATCTTTGTCAGCGGTACCTAGTGAAGGTGGAAGCAGAAACCTTCCGAAACTTTGGTGCTATATTTTGCGGCGCTACCATTATATTAGCTTAGTCAAACATTTCATATTGCTAATAGTCCCGAACACGGATGAATGTATTTTAGTTCCCGTTGACGCCATTTTTCCTGCGCCCTTTTGAATTTAATAGTTTGAATTCGTGAGGGCGTAGCATCTACTTATTTCACGCTTTTAAATAGGCGTTTTGTGCTACGGCTTTCTTTTTTGCATTTTACCTACACGTTTACCGATATGTGATAACACCATATGTTAGTAACATGTCAATAAGCAGATGTTCTGTGTCATTCATCGATGGATACGTATTTAGAAGTTTGGTCATCATCAGTACCTATTTAATGAACAAATCAATTGCGATTCAATTCAGTCGGAAAACACTAAAACGCGAAGCCGTTTTTAGTGACAGCACTCATATCCTACAAAAGGTGTAACTGTTTATTAGGGTGATTCATAAATTTCTAATAAACATTTAGAGTTCGCTACGGACTCCAAAACTTTAAAAAGTATGTGCAAAATAAGGCACTTATGGCGATGCTGGATACGGTTTATTTTTAATATCTTCAATGACAATATCTAGCTACTAACATATACAATAAACAATCCACTATACTATTGTACCACTTATCGAGTGATAAAATCATTGCGACCCCAAAGCGGTTGTGTAAGTTTTTTCGTTTATTTTTGTAATTTTATTCCAATAATGACTTCAAATATTATAAAAACAAGAAAAAGAACTGAAATATGGTTAATTGAACACTCAGAGTTAGTGCAAACTTACTCTCAGTGAAAGAAGTGATGAGTTTATTTTTTCATTATAAAAATGTAATAAACAAAGTAAATAGAAAATCGGCGTCATAATTACTGGTGATGTGATGAAGATGACTTCAAGATTGCGATATCCAAACCACCTAATTGGAGTTGCGTCAAACTGTCGCGACAGATATAATTTTTGTTTTTGTTCAGAATCAACTACAACAATTTCAGTCTCGTGACTATTGCAAGAAGCTCCTTCATTTGATCATTATCTTCTTAGGATGGATTCTCATTGAAAGCCTCTACAGGAATGTACCGTTGGATGGCAGAAGCTGTATATGCATTGACAATGTTTCTGTTTAAGCACCAGCTTAAGATCACAATTAAAGAAGCTAAGGCCTTTACAAATATATGCATATTTGTTGTACTTGTGTATGCAAAATACTGGTTTACATCACCAGTGGCTCATATGGCACCTACAAACGACCGGCAAATTTTGAAAGACTTCGTTGAATTTGAAAAACATAATGCAGTTTTAGCCAAAGTCGGCGTGGAAGTGTCCTATAAAAAGGCATCTTTGGAAATTAGCGCAATCATAAAACAAAACATCGAAGATTTCGTTACAACAAATACAATGAAATTTTTCGACATGACTGGCATTTCATGTGAGTTCATCCAAAAAGATCCCGAGCTATGGGAAGAAGAAGAAACGGCTAAAGAAATTGTACAAAGCATGAGAGTCGTTCACGATATAGCTGAACTGTTTCTTTGCTGAAATAATACAATAAACCATGCGCAAACGATGAGCAACAGAAGCAGTACTTAATATTGTTAGCTAAGGATTATAGGCAGTATAATCCAAACGTCAATAAGGCAAATTTTATATAACAAACACTTTTGTTCTTTCTACTTAGAAATAGATGAGATTTGATCATTGTTATTTAGTATTTTCATCCATAAAACTGTGTTATTATTGTAATAAATTCTTATTCAAAAATTTGTTGTTTTTGTTTCATTTCGCAAATTTCGCAAAAGTCGGTAACGACTCTTAAATGTCAATTTAAAAATTAAATTCTGGTTTGTTTTCTAGTGAAATAGGGGTTAAGAGTAAAAAAATAAAAAAAGTTTTTTGTTTAGTATGAATTACCATACTGTTTATGCTGACTTTGTCAGATGCTAGTAGAAGGCAATAATCGCTTGAAGAAACAGTTAAAGTGCAGCTGGACACTAGATAAGAAATACAAGAGAAACAAAATCGGCCATTGTGTGGGTATCTGTCAAATGGTATACTAACCTATAATTTCCCTTATAAATAAACCAAAATAACAAACTTAAGTATTAATTAACAGAATTGCTAGCATAGGTTTTGTATATAGACTTCTTATTTGGTTCATGTGGAGAAATTGATCGGTACAAGATTGTGTTAAAATGAGTTTCATCCAATTTGTGTAGAAAATCAACTTGGTGATTACTGTGACAATAACAACATCATAGTTCCTAACCAATCGGATCTTAGAAAGAATCATTCTACACACTAACTACAGATAATGAGTGTTTTGTGGTGGCAGTATTTCTTGTTTTGCGTAGAGCATTTGATACTATTGATATGGACTTATTAATTAGAAAAGTAGGGGTTTTAGGAATTAAGGAACATGGTTGGACATTGGCTAAAATCATATTTGACAGATAGACTACAAAAAGTCAAATATAAGGGCATTATATCAGATGCAATAAAAATTAACTAGGTTTTCACTTATCAAATTATTCTAGAACGATTAGATTAAAAAAAACTAATTGTAACTAAAACATTTGTAGATAATTAGTAAATGGCTGAAAATGTATAAAAAATGTGTAAACATTATTCCTCGTCCCTTCCTATTTGGAAACAGATAAAAGACATTATTTCTAAAAAAAAGGCAGAAAAAGTAAATTTTCTCAGACTACACTATTAAATGTACTGCTAAACAAAGTTAATCCTATAATGAATAATGTATTTTCAAAATAGTTGATAGTTATTTTAGTTAAGACATTACGTTTGTATTTTGTAAACCGTTATAATTTAGCTTAGCATATTCTTAAAATAAATATTTCTTGTTTGTGCGGCGGACATCCTGAAAGATCTATGCGGATCCCGCGCTTGATTATATTATTATAGTATATATCAGCTTTATTTAGAAAGGTACTTTTCAAGTTTGTTAAAATGTATATTCAATGAAATAGATATAATTCATCAAAAAAATATATTTTCATTTGTTATACCATTTGTCATATTGTTATTTAAACAATCTATTTTCTCTCAAAATCTGGGCAGCTGGTATTTATATATTGTTCGCAAAGAAGATCTATTCCTTTCCCTTTTAACGAGCACAACCCTCTTAGCTACCGATTCTCTAATCGAACTAATTGGCTCAAATCAAACGTTAAATTAGATGAAAGGAAAACGCATTAATAAGAAAAGCAAATTCCTGATTGTGCGCGAGAACTCTCTGCTCATTTACAATCCACTCGACTCTGAATTGCAAAACAAACGTCTTCACCCTGTATATAAACAAGCAAGACGGGCATCGGGCCACTTACGAGTAGGCAGCACAAGTGCCACTACAAATCATCCCCTATTTATTTTTTGGATTCTTCCTCTTTCAGACTGTTAGACGTACCGTATAAACGTAGATATACAGTATATGCGAGGAGTTTCTCCCTTATTCGTTAGTTTAACTTATTTAACCTGGTACGGGTATCCTTCGAGAGGGTGACTTTTTTAATTAGAGTCCGCTATTAGTATGTACAGTTTATCCGAAAAGAAATTACCCCGTCTGGCCCCGAGGAGAACAGAAAATACCTCAGAAGTAATTCCCAAACTTCGCGGTGGTACCCAACCCTTGCTTTACGAGTAATAAAAAAAAAGAACTCGTTTCTATCCCTGAAAGAGTGAAAAGTTCGTAAACCCTCCGCCGGCGGAGCCACCATCAACGTCTCGTTTTATTAAATATATTTTTTTTTTAGTAGCGGAGAGCGCGCGACCATCGAACGTAACGGACGAAGTTTTGCTCCATTTTATGGTATAACGGCAGGTTTATGCAAATGCATTACACTACGTTTTCATGTTTTATGTATATTCTACACACGAGCGATGGAGGTTTTTACCACGGTCTCTCAAATTATGCGTCATTTACAGATGCTGTTAAATATTGAATATGCGTAATACCCCCTGCAGTTCTTTACATTTAATGCAAATGTCAAAAAAGGACATTTGTACATTTTTTTATTGTACTTCTTCTACATGTAATAATCTTATTTAAAAATTAGTATGTGAAGGGGGGGGGGGGGCAGTAGAGATTTGGAATGATAACCCCACTAATTACGTGTTTTCTTTCTGAGAGGAATAATGCAAGTTTAGCTATTTAACTAATTAGTCACAACTTTTATTTATATACAGTGTGTTCCAAAGAGTTTTATACAAATGGAGAAAAAGTTTATCTTACACTTCACAAAAAAAACATTCTTGATAAAAAGCTCTGCATGACTTATAGATTCGTAATCAAGTACAATTTTTTTAATACATTGGTCGGAATACAGGAAAAATCAAAATGATGATTTGGAGTGAGAGTAAAATACGTTCAAACTGTAGTGGAGAGCAAAATGTTCATATTTTATTTGTTATTAAGTAGCAAAAACTTACACACACTTGCAGATTATGATTTTCCTAGATAAAAAATACGAAATTATTTAAATAAACACGTTAGCAATTGTTGTATTAATGCACAGTACGAAACATCGTAAGATCCCGTTCATAATAAGCGCCTGATTTTGTGCTGATCATCCTTATTAAACACATTCTGGATAGAGTGCTTTGGAATATCTAATAACTGTCAACAATTGTCATAATTCGAAATGCCAGTAAAATTGAGTATTAGTGATAAAATTGAAATTGTACTCATTGTCTTTAATAATAGACACTCTGATAAAATAATACATTTTACAACTGTCAGATATGTAATATGTAAATTCAAGAGTTCTGGAAATGTTGATAATAAATTTAGAAAGAAACATCGGGCATGGGTTAGAACTGAAGATATTGAAACTGATGTGATGCTATCGGTCGTGGAAAATCCAAAATATTCACTTCGAAAACGATCCAATTTATTAAATATAAGTAAAACTACAGTTGCACGAATTTTAAAGTCAAATAAATTTAAACCATACAAACCTCAATTTACCCATACTTTAAGAGAAGGAGATGCTGAACGAAGGTTCGAATTTTGCGCTCGTGTGCAAGGAGAATTGGAAGATAACAGATTTATGACACGACAAATACTTTTCTCTGACGAAGCAACGTTTACGTTTAACGGTACAGTAAGTTTGCAAAATTTGTCGATGGTGGAGCGATGTTAATCCCAATTTCTATGTCCAAACCAGAGATCAATGTTCATTTAAAACTAATGTATAGTGTGGCATTTACAAAGACAGAATTGTTGGACCATTGTTTTTGCGAAATAACATGTCACTGTAACAGAAATATTCTGGATTTTCTCCTCCACACATTTAACGGTAAAGTGATCGGGAGAAACATGGAAGTTTCTTTGGCCTCCAAGATCTCCAGATATTACCCCTCTAGACTTTTTTTGTGGGGCTACTTAAAAGAAAAGGTATACCTTCAGAGGCCATTTCTAGATCTTGACCATCTTGAAAGAATCATTAAACAAAGATGTGAAGCTATAACTCTAGATGTGATTAGAAATGTCATTAAAGATTTTAATCGACGAACAATCACCTGTTTAGAAAAGGACGAGATACGTTGAAGTTCCGTAGTATTTCAGTAATTTTACATGTTCCCAATAAAATTTATTAGTTGCGTATTATTTTTTGTTGATAAATTGATACGAAGGTTATCAATTTTTTATCATGTCTCATTCCTTTATTCAATAAATAATCTAATTAATAATATCTTGTAATTTTTTTCTGGGGAAAAAAATTATACTTGATTATGGATCTACAAGTCATGCAGAGCTTTTTATAAAGAATATTTTTTTTTTGTGAAATGTAAGATAAACTTTTTCTCCATTTGTATAAAAGTTTTTGGAACATACTGTATGTTATCGGAAATGTATGAAACCTAGAAACTGTATACAGTTAAATAATTTGTCAAAGGTTCTTTAATACATACATTTCCTGGAAAATGTATGTATTTCCTAGGCATTGTATGCAATTCCAAAATGGTAATAGGAAATCTATGAAAATGACATATCGTAGAATTAGTGAATATCATTAATCAGAATAATCAGGACACATTATAAAAAACGCATTTCTTTTTGCAAGGTAAGCTGGAGGAGCACTTAGAATTACACAACATTTTATTTTTGAACCACAACCCTTTTTGCAAAGGTACTTTTTGAAGCCTTATTTGGTTCCAGATGATTGTAGATTTGCAACTGAGCGTAGTGTTATTTCGGTACCAGGTACATCCTTGATATCCAGAATATCTCTTAGACAAACATTGAACTGAGATCTAGAATAAAGTGGTTTTATGATTCCATTCTTTGAACCAATTTGATAAAGCTCGTCATCAGTTTTATCCAAGACCACGCCTATAATATTTCGTGCATCACTCGTTTTTAACATTTTTTCTGCTTGTTCTTGTAGGTTTTTCTTAGCAGTGTGACGATTTTTTAGTGCCGCTAAATTTTTTAAGCCCAATGGGCACAAAACTTTAGACGCATGTCCTTCAAGCGTTGATTCTTCAGCAACAGCACAAATTGTGTGGATGACACATCCGCATTCGCTATGTGCTCCAGTAGTTTCTTGTGAACAGACGCTGTATTTCTTATCTTGCGCACTGGCTGGGGGTTGCGTGCTTGTTTCACACTGTTCCAAATTGTTATTAGACACTTGGCTTGGTTCTGTATTCACCGCAGAGAGTTCAAACGTAGAGGCTTTGGGATCCGCTTCATTTTGATCAAAGTCCTGTATGATTTTCTCCAAGTCTTCTTCAGTATTAACGCTTTGCGTGACATCCCTGGGTTACGATAGACCCACTTTTACTTTACACCCAAAAAGGGCTTCATAAGGAGTTTGCTTGATGCCAGCGTGAAAAGCTCTGTTTTTCATGAGTTGCACAAATTTTATACCCTCACTCCAATGTGAATTATCATTGTCTTGCATTCAAGTGGTTGACATATTTTCTATGTCCTGGTTTACTGGCTTACCATGGATAATTTTTAAAGTAGGCAATATGATTTTAAATTTTCAATAATTTTGTTGGAAAACTCTCTACCATTGAGTGGTCTTAATACAACAAATTTTGTTAAGTGGTCTTGATAAAACCCAACCCAACCCAACCCTACGATGACCCCTGCGGCACTCTAAGGCTCAGACAAAGTGTAAATGGAAGAAGAGAAAGTAAAAAGGACAATGACGAGTATTAAATATCTCCAGATATGAAGAGGATTGTAAATGTCATATGAATTTAAAATGTATTATTTGGTGGCTCAAAGGAAAACAAAAATCAAAAAAATCTAATATTGTAGATTAGTAGGATTACTTATGGAAAAGGTTTATTTATATTGGAGTTACAGAACAATTCCCAATTTAACTATTTTAATGTATGGCATCAATCGAGATTATAAAATACCGCCCTATCTCTGTCCGGACTTATTTTATGGCAATACTGTATAATATAGATGTGTTATTTTTAAAATTTATGGGCAATTACATTTGATGACGTACCCACTAAAATATCACAGTGGATATATGTATTTCACGTTTAGAATTTTATACTATTAAAGTGACCAATGGGTGTTCGTGGTAGACAGTTGCGGCTACCGGATATTTCATAAAATGACATTGCAATTGCAGGTATATATAGCTGTTGGGGTTTTGTATAAACCGCAAATTTTCATTAAATCCAAGCATTTATACTAACGATAAATTGTTTATGGACAGACATTAACAGCGTTCGTTGGTTTCACGCAATTACGTCACATTTCTTCAATTTATTGTCGGTTTTTATCGTGTTAGTTTGACCATTTAATTGAAATATGTTATTCATTAAGTGTGGTTGCTTTTCATAAAAAAAAAGAAGTGATTTGTATGAAAATAATTATGGATTATGTTATCTGGGTGATTACAGTGTTGACTCTTTTGATGAATATTATTTTGTAAATCCATTGTATGACTAAGAAATCTCCTACCTCCATATTCTTTATAACACTATGTTAACTCAGGGGGGTTCTCAACGTTTTAGTATTTGCGACCCAATTTTTAATCACAATTCTCATCGCACCCCCCCCCCCACCCATTCAATAATTTTCAATGAAATTGTGCCGTAATTGTAATATTAGTTTCTATTTAATTTAATTGTATTTTGACTCTAAAGCTACACTATATTCTTGATAGCAAAACTTAAAAATTATTGACAGACTCTAGGGTAAGCTCAATTGTTAATAATACCATTTTAATTTAAATCTCAAGTCATCATGCTTAGTGTTGATAAGAAGTAATGCACCTGTTGATAATTGTTTCTAATTTTGCAAGCGCAATCTCTAACGCATGCATTTTTAACCTCAAAAGAAGCACATGCTAATTGTTAATTCGACTTTTAGGCTTTTAAGGAAATCCTTGTGTTAAGGAAAATCCTTTGTTACCATTTAAAGAAAAGGAAATATTGCAAGTAACAACCTAAGCAGGCTATGTGTCAAATGAACATCTAAATAAGAAATACTTTATGGAACGTGTTTCTAAGAACAATGTGACAAGCTGTTAGGCAGAGAATGCAGACATATGATTTATTATGAAATAGGCGACAACATCTCGATATGTGCGACAGTATGCAGTATGTACAGGTGTAAATATTCGAAGAGATTAACCAAGCATCGGGATAACCCTACAATTACATGTGTTAGCGAATAGAGAAGAAAGGCGAAACTTAGAACCATTATAACTATTTCAACTGTATGAAGCATTTATTCACTAGTGCAAGTTCATCGACTAGATGCAGATATGATACAGTGTGAAGCAGAATAACAGACTTCGATCTACATATCTAAACGGGACCTTCACTTCTGCAGATTGTATAAGATAAGTAGTTTTAACTGTTCTTTATTTATTGAATACAAAGGCTTCAAGATACGAACACCATTTAGCATTGTTGTTCGGAGATTCCTTGTATTATATGCAGGAAGTTCAGAATAACCTCTCTATAGCATCGTTGTCAGCTAGAGCATTGTTGTATTTTGGAGGCGTTGTAGTTGATTATAATTGTATTAAGTATTATGCACATTATATCACCTAATGTGAGTTATTTATAAGTCAAAAGAGAGACTCTGACAGCTATTAGGAGACAGATCATGTATGTTTTAGGATTTTTGAGAACTATGTTCATTAATTGACTGCCTGTCGACAGTCTGTGTATGTTTGTGTTATACAGTAGCTGTGTTTTGATTCACATATATATTTTTGACTATTAATTATACAATTAAATTAGATCTTGTGCGTTTTGATTGCTATTCCTATAAGTCTTAATCCTAGTTTTCATGTTTTTGTTCTTAAAAACATGTGGCGCTTATTATAATAATAACACATATTATTATTATTGTTATTATTATTGACCCACGGCCTTTTGCACCGACTAACGAGTTACAGGGGCAACGTTCTTGATTTTTGTTTTAATTATTGAGCAAGTTCAATGACATATTAAAAGTGACATCCTTTTATTGAACCAGAACATCACTAGTCAATAACAAGGGTGGTGGCAGTATGTCAGCAGTAGAAGAATTACTATTCTGCAAACCAATATAACTCAATGTAACAGCAATTGCATTGTTTGCTATCTTGAATGATTTTCTAAACAACACAACAACTCTGTAACCTAGCTGGCTTACTTTTATTATACACAGTGCCATTTGCTTATATAACACCAAGGGCAACCTCGCCGGTTACAGAATTGGTCTTCTGAATGTCGTCCAGACACCAAAAATACGCACTCCTGGCTGCCTATATGTTCAGGCTTCAATGTTATGATCTGGTAAAAGTACGGCCGTTGACCTTAATGTCAACTCGTTCGGGCGGTTTAAAATAGATCAAAGTTATGGTGGTTTTAGAGTGGTGCCTTGGGACAAAAGACCTATTGCTCACAGCTGACTCAGCGGAGAAAAATAACGTGAGTACTTCTTATTGTTTTAATATGATTCGTTACTCTTGAATATACTACTTTCTCTATCTCACTAGCAAACGGTAAAGGTAAGCAAAAAAAAACACACGGTTAGAAATTCATTTGAAAAGTACATAATAATTAACTTTTATTTCTGTTAACACATTATAAAATCATATCAAACGAATAAACAATTCAGCAATTAAATTATGGTCACAATTGATACACTTTATGGTTTAATATTAATTATATATTTACAAAATCTATGTACATAAATAGAATACAAATTAAATACGCGTCAACGACCTCTATATGTCGCGTATAAAATCAAGCAAGAACGTTTGTACGTTCCTAGTCCCTGAATTAACAATTACAATCCCAGAATATTCCGTTAAAGAAAAACATAAATAAAATGGTGTTTGAAATAAAATACGGATGATCAGGTTTGCTTAAATTATATTACAACTAAGTTTTTGTACGTTACCCTGCTCGCAGAAGAACCTTATATATATTTCGTCGCGGAGAACAATTTCAATCGGTGCGGACTTTCGCGCGTCTATTCGGAGAATTATTATTATATCTTTGTTTATGCTACAAAGCGCGGACAATGTATTGAATTTATACGCGCGTTACAAACAAAATTTGAAATCTAACGTTTCTGAAAATGAAATACATATATTAAATACAGAGATATATACATAGTCATGACATTTATAGTCTGACTCGGACGGGAATTATAGGTAGTAGCGGTAAAAATGTCTATTCCTTCACGACCCCTGGTCTGAATGAAACAAACACTTTCGGACGGATTTTAGCGGATTTTGAAACGATTACTCCACGGCGCAGGAGACCTGAATGTAATACGTTTCTAGGATAAACACCTATCTTTCCCACGCCATCAAGGCTGAGTAAAGAAAGGTAAAGGCAGTAGAAGGATAGGAAAAAAAAAATGGAAGAGACACACTTGTTGGTGTCTTTATATATCCGTAAACCCCCCTATTTCTGTAGGAAAAACTCGTTTTAAAATATACAATTTGCGCGCGACTACGAGCATGACGTATACATCCTTATATTGAAAAATAACAAATAACTTGAATGATCGTTGCACATGAATACATATACAGGTCCGTCCAAAACATTTTATACAATATTTGAGCAAAATAACTTACATTCTATTAATTTAATATTGTTAAATAAATTAATAATGGACTAAAAATGTTAATTTGTGCAATTAACGAGGAACTTCGTTACAGCCCCCTCCTTAAAAGTAAACAACGAACCCTAACAACTAAATATCAAAAGTACAGAAACGGAAAATTAAAATTTAAACAATTAATTCTTGAAAGTCTATCATCTTAAAATTAAAAAACTAAAACTCGTCAGTTTATCATCACTCACGATGTCTATGACGCACGCACTATCACTGCTTGTTCTGTCTTTTCAGATTCGCGTGGTGGATCTCAGCTTCCCTGCGAGTCATCACGACGCTCACTCCGTCGACCCGCACATGGACTCGCTTGTTCCCATGTCGCCTCTTACGGACTCCTTTCCCCAGCGAACCTTCCTTCCTCACCCAGGCCCCAGGATTTGCCAGACGAGGTTTAACGGTCGGCGGCGGAATCGTCGGCAGCGGCGGAGGGTCTGAGCAAAGGAACGGCATGTCCAAGGAAAAATGAGGCAGAAAAGGAATAACTGGTAGATTTGAGGTACCATGTGCGGGAGGTGGCGAAGGAATTGAGATTGTCGGAGGGGAGGCATTGACAAAGGGTGCTTTCTTCGCTTCAGGCGTTGCTGGCAACGGTGACAATAAGTCGGGCACTGGAGAAGCACCGAAAAGTTGTAGAAGCCTGAAACCCAGATAGGCTTCTGCGTCGGGACTGTGTAACGTGGGTCCCACATCGACTGTTGTCTCATCGGAGGGCGGCACGGAGACTACTGGCTTGGGAGGTGTCCTGCAACAATATGTCTGATATTTCTCCTCCATGAGGGCAACGGTCGCTGGTGACACCAGATAGCGAGGCGTTATTGGTCGTTCGGGCGTCTTCAACCCAGGCGGTGTACCCCACAACGCTCGATATCGATCATCCATGGCGGATGGTGGCGGAGATACCAAGGGACGGGGAGCGGTCATCTTGCCTGGTTGCTTGGAAGTGCCCATTGCATCGACTGTGTATATTGGATGGTACGTACGAATTTATATATCCTCCTGGCCTTCCCCCACTACTTCCAGCGGATTTGGAGGTGGAAGATCGGTTTGGAGTTCGTCTGCGGACGGAATCTTTACATCTTTCACATGGACTTTCACGGGTTTTCGTCTGTTTGGTACCTGTAACATAAGAATAGACGGAGACAGGATCTGGATAACTTTAGAGGGACCTTCAAATTTCGGAGCAAGTTTAGCGGTAAATTTCTTAGAGGCGTCGGATAAATTATGGGTCTGGTGATACACCCATTGTCCAATTTGAGGGCGGTAAGGACGATGTCTCAGATTGTAGGGCCTACTTTGCCTCTGGAACGCTTGAGCCAACTTTATCCTGACAATCTCGAAAAAGTCGTCCAATTTCGACAGTTCTTGAGCCAATTCTTCTGTGTTCGGTCGAGCAGGATCCATTAATTGCCCATCAGCGGTTCTCCGCAGAGAGCTCGGCGGCATGAGTTCTCTACCAAAGTTAAGAAAGGCAGGTGTGAATCCTGTAGACTCATGTTTAGCGGTGTTGATGGCGAAAACGAACTGAGGTAGGTATTGGTCCCATTCTCTATGATCTTTATTGATGTATTGTGCAATCATAGGTCCTAATACCCTATTTGTCCTTTCCACAGGATTCGATTGCGGAGCATACGGAGCATTAAATCTTATCTTGACACCTAATCCATTAAAATAACTGGTGAAACTGTGACTGGCAAATTGCGGACCATTGTCAGCCAACAGGATCTTCGGACAACCAAAACGATAGATTACCTTTTCCTTCAGTGCCTGGATGATGGTTCGTGATGTGGCAGAGCGTAGCGGCTGGCACTCTACCCACTTCGTGAATCGATCATGTATTACCAATAATGAAGTATATCCTCTCTTGGAACGCGGAAAAGGTCCGAGGAGGTCCACACTCACTTGTTCCCATGGACAATCAACGGGTGAGAATAACATCTGGCCTAGAGGTTTTCCCTGATTAAATTTATAATGTTTACAGGATCGACATCGATTGACGTAGCGGCGGACATCTCTGAACATCCCTGGCCAATAATATAACGAAGCGGCTCTCGCTATACTTTTGGCGACCCCAAGATGTCCAGCTTCAGGAGCGTCATGGATTTCCTTCAGGACGTCGTTTCTGTCAGGCGTAGCTACACACAATTTCCATGCGCGCACTCCCTCGGTATGTTGTGTATCAGGTATGTGTCTGTACAAATTACCATTCTCCAATCGGTATTCTTGAAATTTTTCAGGATCTGACTGAACGTCCGCAGCCTTCTTGTTATACCAAGAACAAGACGTTTCTTCTAACAAGGCACAGGTATCTTCATCGGTTTCGTGTTTGAAAGGAAGCGGTGCTCGGGACAGAGAATCGGCTAAGTTATTCATCGCTCCTTTACGGTATTGAATGACAAAATCATACTGTTGTAAATCAACAGCCCATCGACTGAGTCGTCCTGACGGATTCTTCAAGTCGTTCAGGAATCTTAAACATTGATGATCGGAAATAATGGTGAATTGGTAAAATTCTAAATAGTACTTAAATTTTTTGATACCCCAAACGACGGCAAGAGCTTCTTTCTGGGTCGTCGAATAATTTAATTCTGCCTTACTTAAAGTCCTACTGGCATAGGCAATCACTCTTTCGGCACCCTCTATTATTTGTATTAAAACGACTCCCAAACCTTTCTCACTGGCGTCGGTATGCAATTGGAATGGTTTGGAGAAGTCCGGACACGCGAGAACTGGGCTCTCTGTTAATGCTTTCTTTACGGCGGCGAATGCGGCGTCTTGTTCCGTCGTCCATTCCCAGCGCACATCTTTTTTAATTAATTTTATAAGCGGAACGGTAAGTTGTGCGAAATTCGGTACGAACCGACGGTACCATGACGTTTGTCCCAGAAAACCACGTATTTCTTTCTTGTTTCGCGGCGGCGGTACATTTAATATAGCAGCGATCTTGTCCGGGTCTGTACGGATTCCGTCCGGTGTTACAACATGACCTAAATATTTTATGTCTTGTTTGGCAAAAGTACATTTGTCTGGTTGTAGTTGAAGGCCTGCTTCCCGTAAACGCGCGAAAACATTACTTAAATTTTTCAAATGCTCCTCAAAAGTCTTGCCTAAAATAATGATATCGTCCAAATATACAAATGCGTACTCTGCCATTTCGGGACCTATCACCGAATCTAATAGGCGTTGGAACGTTGCTCCCGCACTATGCAATCCATACGGTAATGATACAAAATGAAATAGGCCCTTTCCCGGAATTGTAAAAGCTGTCACGGGTCTGCTATCCTTTTCTAATTCCACTTGCCAGTACCCACTTTTAAGATCAAGCGTCGAAAAATATTTACTGTCGCGGAGTTTATCAAGAATATTTGAAATATACGGCAAAGGATATGAATCTTTAATCGATACAGAATTAATTTTTCGGAAATCGACGCAAAACCGAACGCCACCGTTCTTTTTCGTGACCACGACGATTGGAGAACTCCACGGACTGTTACTGGGTTCTATTATACCGTCTTGTAGCATCTTGTCCACTTCGGCGTCGATTAGTGCTTGCTTCTTCGGGTTGCATGGATAATAACGTTGTTTTATTGGGGCGGTATTCGGTTGCAAACGGATTGTGTGACGTATTAGATTCGTCCGACCAGGCACGGTAGTAAATTTACTTAATTCTTGATCAAGGAATTTTTTTAAGGCGGTCTCGTGGCGGTCCTGTACTCCGGAGATCCCACAGCTCGCGGCAAAGACTGCATTGTCTCCCTTAAAGTACAGTTTCCTTTCGGAAAAATCGAGAACAGCCCCAATTTCCTTGAGAAAATTAATTCCGAAGATGACTGAGCACGGGCTCTTCGGCATAATTATAAAATTTACGTCTGTAGTTCGGCTACCCATGCGGACCGGTAACAAAACTGAGCCAGGCGATTCTACAACGTCTCCATTTGCGAGGCGGACTTTAGATTTTCTATTTAAGACGCGTTGTGTATTGTTTTCCAACAACCGGGCAACTAGCGATTCGGACAAAAACGATGAAGTCGCTCCGCTGTCCACGAGGGCTCGTAAATTCTGGTTATGTATGTGTACGCGGATCCAGACGCGATTGTCTGGCACTGTCGAGTCTTTGATACCTGTGTTTGCGGATTCAGGCGGCTTTACTGCTTGCGGACGGTCTTTGCCTGCAGACCGCCCTTCTCGGCGTTTCCCTGGCATCGGCAGTCAACGGAACGCACATTTAACTTGCCACACCGTGAACAAAACATTTTAAATGGGTTACGGCAATAACCACGCGTATGCCCCTCTCTGCCACAGCGCCAACAACGGTTTTCCGGGTGTGATAATTTTTGTGACGGCGACGGCGGTACAGGAAATTGGCGAGGCTTATTATCCTGGGCGGCATATGACAAATGATGCGAACGCGAAGTACTCGGTTTATCGCTGGGCGGACGTTCCGGTGCTGATAGCGTACTCTCTTTCTTACAAAAGCGCGCCTGCTCTTCCAGCAGTAATTCGTAGTCGGCAGCGAGTTTAGATAATTGCCGGAGGGATTGTATCGCGTCCCTACGTATATACATCCTGTAACTAGGTGACATGTTACCGTATACACGTTCCAATTTATCACCTTCGGACATATCTTGGCCGCGTCTCATCAACGTCAATATGGCGGTTAAATAATCTTTAAAAGATTCTTTTGGTTTTTGCAACCGAGCGCGTATTTCTTCTTCGATTGAAAAATTATACCGAGGCGGAAGATATTGAAGTTTGAAATCCTCTAAGAACTCGTCCCATGTGCCCCATAAAGTTTTATTATTCCGGAGCCAAAGCAGTGCTTTGTCTCTAAAAAGCTCAGGCAATGCATGTAGCATATGTTCGTCTTTAATCCCATAGCATACTTGGAGTTCGTTGACTCTTTCCAGGAAAAATACAGCGTCCGAGCTGCCATTAAAATGAATCCCCCATTTCCTTATTTGAGCACAGATTTCCGCGGAAGAAATCTGAACGTTAGTGTCCCTTTGCGGTGGAGCGTTTCCCTTATTCGTTGAACCCGTTTTATCCTCTTTCAGAAAGGTACTAATGCGTTTACGTACGTCCTCGACATTACCGGTAGCGTCTAACCCTAAAGATTCTGCTGCGGCATTTAAATCCTCTTTTTTCAAAGTATATATCCACCCAAGAGGGTTTGGATTTTTGCCTCTGTCCTGATCGGTCATTTTATAATTTATACTGTACAAAATAAAAATAAAATAATAATAAAATGAAAATGCATTGTAGTTGCAATTTTATTCTCCTATCCTTTTACTCCCTCACAATTAATAAAGAATATGTACGTTTTACTATCCTTTAATAAAAACTTATCTCTATGTATGTACGCAAAAATGTGTATCAATTTTCCTATCTTACTATTTACAAAAAATAATTATGCATGTATATCTAGCGGAAAACTGTGAAATTATTCAAACAGTTTTATTAAACGCGGCGGAATTTAATTTTTTAAATCTCTTAAAACACGGCCCCACGTTGGGCGCCATCTGTAACCTAGCTGGCTTACTTTTATTATACACAGTGCCATTTGCTTATATAACACCAAGGGCAACCTCGCCGGTTACAGAATTGGTCTTCTGAATGTCGTCCAGACACCAAAAATACGCACTCCTGGCTGCCTATATGTTCAGGCTTCAATGTTATGATCTGGTAAAAGTACGGCCGTTGACCTTAATGTCAACTCGTTCGGGCGGTTTAAAATAGATCAAAGTTATGGTGGTTTTAGAGTGGTGCCTTGGGACAAAAGACCTATTGCTCACAGCTGACTCAGCGGAGAAAAATAACGTGAGTACTTCTTATTGTTTTAATATGATTCGTTACTCTTGAATATACTACTTTCTCTATCTCACTAGCAAACGGTAAAGGTAAGCAAAAAAAAACACACGGTTAGAAATTCATTTGAAAAGTACATAATAATTAACTTTTATTTCTGTTAACACATTATAAAATCATATCAAACGAATAAACAATTCAGCAATTAAATTATGGTCACAATTGATACACTTTATGGTTTAATATTAATTATATATTTACAAAATCTATGTACATAAATAGAATACAAATTAAATACGCGTCAACGACCTCTATATGTCGCGTATAAAATCAAGCAAGAACGTTTGTACGTTCCTAGTCCCTGAATTAACAATTACAATCCCAGAATATTCCGTTAAAGAAAAACATAAATAAAATGGTGTTTGAAATAAAATACGGATGATCAGGTTTGCTTAAATTATATTACAACTAAGTTTTTGTACGTTACCCTGCTCGCAGAAGAACCTTATATATATTTCGTCGCGGAGAACAATTTCAATCGGTGCGGACTTTCGCGCGTCTATTCGGAGAATTATTATTATATCTTTGTTTATGCTACAAAGCGCGGACAATGTATTGAATTTATACGCGCGTTACAAACAAAATTTGAAATCTAACGTTTCTGAAAATGAAATACATATATTAAATACAGAGATATATACATAGTCATGACATTTATAGTCTGACTCGGACGGGAATTATAGGTAGTAGCGGTAAAAATGTCTATTCCTTCACGACCCCTGGTCTGAATGAAACAAACACTTTCGGACGGATTTTAGCGGATTTTGAAACGATTACTCCACGGCGCAGGAGACCTGAATGTAATACGTTTCTAGGATAAACACCTATCTTTCCCACGCCATCAAGGCTGAGTAAAGAAAGGTAAAGGCAGTAGAAGGATAGGAAAAAAAAAATGGAAGAGACACACTTGTTGGTGTCTTTATATATCCGTAAACCCCCCTATTTCTGTAGGAAAAACTCGTTTTAAAATATACAATTTGCGCGCGACTACGAGCATGACGTATACATCCTTATATTGAAAAATAACAAATAACTTGAATGATCGTTGCACATGAATACATATACAGGTCCGTCCAAAACATTTTATACAATATTTGAGCAAAATAACTTACATTCTATTAATTTAATATTGTTAAATAAATTAATAATGGACTAAAAATGTTAATTTGTGCAATTAACGAGGAACTTCGTTACAGAGTGGTGAAATTGATTAGGAATATCCACCGATAATGCTCGTATAATGTCGGAAAGATTCCAAAGTGTACAAGTTCTTGTGAAATAAAAATATCCACAGTGTATCTGGAGACATTGCATGATTCACAGAGAAGCTCTGGCTTCCAAAGAAATGAGTCTTAGGGCTGAATATTCTGCTAACGATGGTGGTAACCATAGTAAATTATATAAAAATGAGATCCCTAAAATCAAGAGTCTTTCATACACTTTCTAAAGACATGGGTGTTGTACATTAAGCGTTACTATTTTATTACGAGGCAAGATGAAAACTCCTCTCAATCTTTTTTGAAAAAATAATGTCGCAATAACAAGTTATTGAAATAATGAAAAATCTGTCAGTTTAGCCAATTCACGATGCAATAAACTCTGTTGTTTAATGACTTTATTTGCTTCTTCATCATATTTTTTAGATGTAACTCTATTATTGTGTTTATCATATGCTTCGTCCGTAGGTGCAAGATGTTTTTGCTTTGATATAAGTAATTGCTATACATAGTCATAATTTTATTATCTACATCATTTAAAGCATTTTTAACTTCCTGCCGTCGCATATCCGTTGTCCGTAATTTATTTAATTCAGAAATATAATTATTATGGTCATTAACAACACTTAATTCTTGTTGCCATTTCTTAATTTCTAATAATATATCATCTTCAGGTGGGTATGTTTTAGGTATGTTTTCTACATCTAGGATTCCTTGTTCAACAAGTTCTTTTCAAAGTCTATCTAAGCAAGCGAAACTTGATGGAAAAGTTTTAATAACTTTCTCTTCTAGAAGTGCAGCCAACAACCTCTGAGTTAAAGGGCTAGCAAAGGTGTCTACCATTGTGTTAAGACCATTCTTTTTTATATCATTAGAATATGTAATATTCTTTGATTTTGGTGATTTACTAATTACAAATAAACCCTGCCCTTGGTTTATCGTACTCTCAGTCCATTCCATAGCATAATATTCACCAATTTCAGGTATTTTAACATTTATGTCTTGCGAGCATTCCTATATTAGGTCATCTATAAAATTAACATAATTTCTTGGTAATATAACTTTAGGTACTTTATGTTTAAATTGTAAATCATTTATGAAAGAATTAATAAGTAAGCTGTGATTTTTGGTTTGAAAAGTCTCTCAGTCTATTTTTACCATCTTTATATTTTTGCTTATCATCACGTCTCTTTCTCTTTAAAGACTGCTTTTCTATAATCTTCCCTTTTTTATCTTTTTTCCACAACACGGTCAATAGATTCTATCTTTGAACGTAAAAGACGAGTTCTAACTGTACAAGTAAGTAAATAAGTAATAACTTCTCAAGTATCAAGATCTTCCATACTAACACCATCTTCAGGTGATCTTGCCAGAATTGTAATATAACGTTGCAGAATTTTAGCATTGTCAGACTGCTTTATAAGGGGAAAATTTAGTATCTATCTATATCTGAGGAATGTATTTCAAATAACCTTTGTCGAGAGGTGGATTGTTGTTTTGATACATCTTTTCCATTACTACTGTAACGACTTACATTATTCTTTGATGTAGTGTAAGTCCTTTTCATTCCAACCATAGCAGAATCCTGCTATTTGACATACCTGAAATTGTCACTCTAACGACTGTGTCTGCGACTGGGATAGTTATCGCGTGGAAAATTTGTACAACGTGTTTATAAATTGACATATGAAATCGCCATTTTTCTAGAAGAGGAAAACCGACTGGAATTCGAGAAGTTTCGAGATGATTTATTTGTAATGAAATTGAGCTGCTCGGTCGACATATTCGAGAAATTAAATACCTTGAATCCTACTCCAAGTAGCAAACACACATATTGCTGTGGTATTTTTCTGTATTTTAAAAATATAATTAAAAATAAAAAAATAATGAGAAACTGGATATAACCAGATTTCAATATTATTTATTTTATATATGTAAAAACATTGATAGAACTGGATATAAGTGGTTATTACAGAATAAATGTGAATATAACCAGATACCAGTGGATGTGGTTAACACATTTTTGTATATAAAAAATTAAACAAATAAAATGCCAACAAAAGTAAAAATTTCAGCACAATTTATTTTGGACAAATAAATATAAGTATACATATTTGATACATTAGTTATAATTTAAGACTTCATCAGATATAAAGGCATAAAATGATCCATTAACTTATATATATATATTGTTTAAATTATTGCATGACAATAAATTAACAGATGGACATGCAATACAATACACATCAATGCAATGTGGGTTGCATACCCGTAAAAAGGAAACGTGAATGAAAGCATTAGCAATCCAAATAAGAATTGTATCGAATATTGTACAAAACAACGTTAAATAAATAAAAACTAACCTTAATAAAAAAACATAAAAGGATGCAACTTAAATAACAATTCAATTTCCGTTACAGGCAGGAAAATCCTGACATAGTTTTTAAATACAAAAAGGAAGAGCCTGACTACAAAGCCGCAGTGCACATAGCACTGCAAATACTCACAAGAAGGCAACAAATCCAGGTAAAGAAAAAGATGAATACTAAAAACAGAGAAAGGATTATGTTAAGGGATGGCTCCGTCACAAGAGTAAATCACTTACAAGCAATAAGATTGCACGAAGAGGGAAACACTAGGTTCCATAGGGGTGAAACGCAATGAATAGAAACCTGCAATTCAGCATATTGCCATAATAATAAACACTATTGTAAAAAACAAAGGTCTTTACACGTAAATAAATATATTCCACTCAAATTTTCTAATCACTGTATAAAAATTCAATTGTATTTTCCTCTGCATAAGACATCAATAGATACACATTTAAATGTACGATTGGTATATTCCTCTTCATATAAAATACTCTGTAAGGTTCCAAAGCTTTAAAAAAATAAAACAAACACAAAGTTAGAAAGCATAAAATAATAGATTAGAAAAGAACTTACACCAATAAAATTTGATTAAAAGTTAACGGATTTAGAAAATTCTCCGAACACAAAGAAATGGTTCAATGACCTCGAGGAAGAAGAGCCGAAATACCAAAAGGAAAAGGACCATCTAAACCAAGATAAAGGAATAAAGGTGATATGTAACGTGTATCCTATATTACCTATTCCTAAAAGTAAGAAAAGAAATGTTAGAATCAAATTAATCAATGAGAAGAGAATATATATTAAAAACAACAAAGAAAGCAATGAATATATATATAAATACAACGCAAATTGGAGGTAACGTGAACACAATAAAAACACACGATAATTTAGAAATTAAAGCAGCTTAAAATACCTACCAATCAATAGAAATCAATCGATATTAATTAGATATGCAAATGCATAGTATGTAAATAACAACAAAAGTAAGATGGCGGACGAAAAATCATGTGATCACATGACATCGATAATTATCAAAACAAATACGGAGGGCGCAGTAGAAGAAAATTCAAATAGAATCCAAACATTTTAAAACAAAATAAGGCGTTTGTCAATTGTTGAGAGGTATAAAAGCACGTGCATTCGCAATTAAAAGGGAGTTCATCTGAAGATCTTCAATACCTAAGAAGAATAGGGAGTTCATCAGCAACCACTAAGTACCTTAAACTTAGAATCAGTGCTCCAAGTGTCCTTCAGTTAAATAAAATCTAAAAAGGCATAAACGCTTTTAAGATTTAAACACGTAGAGAGACAAAACGTATAATACGTTTTCAAACAAAAAGTGCGCGCTAAAGTATAGTAGAGCGCGGGAAATTATTACTACTCGATTTTATAAAACCCGCCATAATAACTTTCAAGAGAATGGAACACAAGAATTATCAAGAGGAATTCGAAAGAATATACAGTCAAGAAAAGTAAGTACAAGCACTGTTAATAAAGCTTCATCTTGCAATCTTATAGTCAATAAATAAAAGAATCTTCATTATTCTTCATGTGTGTTATATGAAATTACTGGATAACAATAGTTTTAAAATATTATTTGAACATTTAATAAATTCTTCTTTGGGTAAGTCTTGACTTGACGTGAAAATCTCAAGTTAGGGCGATTCAACGAAGTGTTGACAATTTTACCTGAACAACAATAATTTTAAGGATATTATTTAAACGTTTAATAAATTCTTCTTTGGGTAAGTCTTGACTTGACGTGAAAATCTCAAGTTAGGGCGATTCAACGAAGTGTTGACAATTTTACCTAAACAACAATAATTTAAAGATATTATTTAAACGTTCAATAAATTTTTCTTTGGGTAAGTCTTGACTTGACGTGAAAATCTCAGGTTAAGGCGATTCAACGAAGTATTAACAAATTTACCTGAATAACAATAATTTCAAAATATTATTTGAAATGTCTAATAGGTTCTTCATCGTTTAAATCTCGATTTTGTGGTGAAATTCTCAGGTCGAGATGATCCAATGGGGATACGTCGGCAAAGAGTAAAGAAAATAATTTTAGTAATTTCTTTTTGAATTATAAGCACATATGAAGAGGTAATTTAGTAGACTTATACAATTTGAAACAGTAAAAGATTTGCAAGGTGCTTGTACTGTAACGGAGGAGATAATATACCTTAATGAAACAAAAGTATTATATTATATAGTTGTCAATATTTTTCCTTTCTATGTTTTGTAAAATCTGCATAGTATAAATAAATATAAGTTGTGCTGACATTCATTATTTACTTATTTATACCCATCCCAAAGGAAAGCATGAGGAAAGTAAACATCACAATCACAGCTAGAACACACAATAAGGAAAAGCTGTGACATATTTTTCTTTTAAAACAAAGAAATCTACCTTTAAGACCCTGAGATTATTAAAGAATATTAATTTATTAATTTGACTATTGGTTATCAACCATAGTACAGCATATCACAGCAATATGTCGGATACGAGTCATAAAGTTAATGCTTTTTATAGAAAACTAGACTTATGTAGCAGAAATGTAAAGCAAAAAAAAACCTAGAAAGTTAGCAAATGTGGATGAATGTGTTAAAACTTACCAAGGCTGAAGAACAACATGTGAAAGTTGTTTGTTTAACCATTGAAAATCATTTAACCATATTGGCAGAGAATTTAAAAAGTATTTCCTTAATGATTTCAACTTGATGTGATATCAAACTCTGCAAGACAGGTCCAAGTGAGTCACTAATAATTATTAATCTTGTTTTTTATTTAATATTTATAAGTTAATTATTAAATACATTGTGCAGTCAGTGTAAAAGTGTATTTTATTTTTTGCTGTCAGAATGTATTTTACTGCTTTTTTTCAGTATACTCGCGCCCCCCATTTAGTTTTATCATCCCCCCCAGGGGGCACGCCCCACAAGCTAAGAAACGTTGTGTTAACTCAATATTTAGTTGAGTCATTTAATTTTAGTCGACCTGCCGAAGCCTTTTATTTAAAACAAATTTTTTTCAATTGCAGCTTTAATTAATCCAACATCAGTCAACAGCAGACATATAAAGTTGTGCCACTTCATAAAATTCAATTTCCATTGTTAATTACTGGTTACTTTTGTTAATGAATCAGGAATATAGTAACTCACTTTTTTAATGGGATTTATTACTGTTTACATTATAGACTTAATAATGAACTTAAAAATTTTAACTATCGTTTGAGTAATTGTTCTTTCTAGAAGACTCTCTGGCATTTTAATCTCCTAAGTACCTCCTGATCAGGTGTCAAGCCAGTGGTCGGTCATATTAATTAAAGGGGATGACCCCTAAATCAGTCCATCTCTAATTTGATCTGTTAGACCCACTCCCTTCTACACTGTGCATAGCGGCCACTCTACTCCTGTATTAAAAACGAACAGCAGAGGAAAGATTACCGGTAAGACATTTGAGCATTTTAAATTAAGCCAGATATAAAGCATAAGTACTTGTAAGGGGTTGTGTAATAGGTAATGCTAACGCGTAACCCAAACTTAGAGGACTAAATTATCCATCCCATAAGGGTTTAATAACAGACAGACTTTTAGAGTGGCTACGCCATTTGTTCGTCCCTAATTAATAAGTATAAGTAAGAGGGAGTCATCAGAATACTTCCTTATCCACGTGTAAGAAAGGAAAATCAATAAAGATGCAAGAAAATTCTTACACGATTCGTAACATTACGTCTTACATTACAAGTCCCTAATTACAAGGCCAAGACAACGAAATATATAATAAACGTGAATGAAAACAAGCTTTATGTGATGTAATCGTGAAAACTTTCAAAGAATTTAAGAGTCACTTCTTCTTGCGTACGGCGCGAGTGTTGTTTTGTACACCGGGGGTCCGGAAACTTTGCCGCGTCGGTCGCTAAATAATTCAGGAGTAGAGGGCGCGATGTGCATCACTGTTCGTAATAGAGGCGAACACCTTCACCCAGGGGAAAATCAGACGGAGAAACAAATTACAGTTATATACCGAAAAAAGGGAGATTTCCGTATTTGCGGTGCCCGTTACGGTCGAATCTTATTAGAAAATAGGTGTATTTTTTACGATAACATGTTAAAACTTGGATGAGTTTAGACTTACAACCGTTTTTCTCAATTACTAACTACCAACGCACAAATAGTATATTGCTATGGAAAAGTTAAATAGTGGGAATTGATTTTTCTTTTGTTTACACCTAACTGCGATAATCAAGTGATATTTATTAGATAATAGGTAATATATAGCGCTAAATTAATAGTATTATCTGTGCTATAGTAAAACGCAGGAAACAATCCACTTTTGTCATAAACAAAAAATAATGACGTCTGTATTGCCAATTTCAGAACGAACGATAACAATTACATTATACACCGTGTCCACAAATACACGGATAAACTGCAGGTAGAACAATTCTAAGATTAATTCTGAGTAAATAATTCTAATACAAAAAAGTTGTAGGGTCTGTCGTTAAGCCATACGGATTATTTTAAAAAAGTGTAAGTTTGGCAACACCGTATTATAGCAGTTATCATACAATAATACAAATATGCACTAAGTAGGAGTTTTATTCGTATTTGAAAATCCAGTGCTTTTTATTAACTACTTTATTAAAACTAAAGTTAATGTTAAAAAATTGATAAAACATATTTAATAGTACAATAACACACATGAAATGATTAAAGTTAGTGTTCAAACTGGTAGCCATTAGTTTCCTGACAGAGCTGTAGTCTTCGAGGAATAGAATTTAATACGCGTTGTAACATATCAGGAGTAATTAATTGAAGTGTGGCGGTAATTCTATTAATTACTTTGTAACGGTAGGCCCTGTATATCATGAATAAAATATAAATATAATATAACATCAAAGATACTTATATTAAGGTAATGGTATCATGAAATTAATATATATAATTAATTAACACAGATCGGGAAACATATATTATTCATTTATTTGTATTAAATTATTATATTCCTTTTTAAAATGTTTCTATATAAATTCTGTATATGTTCGGAGTGTATAAAAGAGAAAAATAGTGCGTAGATGTATGTATGGGAAAGAAATACATGTGGCGTCAATCTTATCCACTCCAGCTAAGAAGTTATGCGACATAGACAAGAAACGGTTTGTAAAGTACATAAGTGGCTCGAGGAATCCCCTTAAAGAATACGGTGTGACGTGCCTTAAGCAAGGAATAGGCAGTTAGACGTTCCCCAACTAGAGAACAAGTAGGTTCACAGGTCCCTTTTGCCGAATAAATAAAAAACGGCTGGACCACACCCAGTTACAGGGAACGATCTCACAGGCTAATAGTGCTAATAAAAATAGAGTAATTCCAAGCATTATTTAAAAGTAAAAGAAAAGCCTAGTGAGAAAATAGATATATTTACAATAAAACAAATAGTGTGCTACGCGAGGTTAAAGTTTTATTAAAACAATTGTGTGCCGTGATTCGATACAAAGAAGACGGCGATTTCAATCTACCCTAGGGGAAGCTGCCCGTGAAAACACCGTTCCATCGTCACAGCGTCTTCATAAAGGTACCCAACGAAAAATCAAATTAAAAGCCTATATTATGCATGTATTTTTCGTGAACAGTAATTTAAAATCTATTTAAACTCATGGTATGTTATCTATGTAAGGCAACGTCGTTTTATTAACATATTATATTTGCCTATGTTGTAACTTATGCTTAGTTTGTATCGATACATACCATTCTAATTGTGTTTTATTTTGTAATATTATTTTGTAGCCTGATCTGTGTTGTTTGTGTGTTAATCAATATATTCATAATATTTAAATATCATTTTGCATCTTATTTGGTTACCTTAACATAAAAAAATCTGGATTATAAAGAAGAAGTAATAGTACGTCTATAAAAATAATCTTAGTGTCTTAATACCCGAATCGACTTGAAAGTAAGAGTCTTATGCAAAACCGAACTATTTATCTGAGCTAATAACGAGGAGCGTTCAAAAAGTAAATTAATTTCACTATTAAATTTAAGTTTATTCACTTTCATTGCAAAATAAAGCCGTACTATTACATATGGTGCCCAACTTTAGGGCCGTACTATTACAAGTTCCGTCGCATATACTTTTTCTTTTAAAAAGCCCCAAACAAAGAAGTCGAGTGGATTAATATCTGGGGAGCTTGCTGGCCACGATGTTGGTCCATTACGTCCGATCCACCTGTTCGAAAAGTTTTCGTTTAACCATGCCCTTGAAAGTCGAGCATTGTGAGCTGGTGCATCGTCATGCATGTAAAGCATGTTGAGCCTGAGATTTAATGGAACATTATCCAGCACTTCATTTAAAACATTCACGTATTCAATTGCATTTACACGATTGGGAAGAAATATTGGTCCAACAATGCGCAGGTTTAAGATGCCTAGCCATACATTTACAGAAAACCTTCTTTGATGTCCAAATTCTCTGAATGCTCCAGGATTCTCATCCACCCAAAAATGGAAATTATGGCTATTAAATACTCCGTCTCTTGTAAACAAGCATTCGTCGCTCCAAAGAATATGGCATAGAAAGTTCGGTTCTAGGTGAATTCTGTTTAAAATTGTATTACAGAACATTATTCTATTCACATTGTCATTTCTATAAAATGGTTTTGTGTTAGCACTTAATGAACTGTTGACCTACTTGGGACATTCATTTCTCGAGCTATTTGTCTAGTGCTGCAAATAGCATCTTAGTGAATAGTATCCAAAATTTGTTCTTCTAACTGAACCGTACGGAGTTCCAAAGGTCTCCCAGGGTCATAATAATTAGATCTAAATGTACCATATTCACGAAGGCGCTGATCTAATCTTCGGAATGTGTTGGTAGATAGGTGCCGCCGATATGGATAACGTATTTCGTATTCATGTTTGCCATATTCGCATTGCCCTTGCAAAATCCGAATAACATATACATATCAGTATATTCATTATAAGTATACATCATAAAATTATTTCCAGCCGTATATTTTCAATTTTGATGGCCTCGTGTGGTTTACTGAAAGACCATACAAGTTTTTCGTATCAGGATTGTTGACTTAGAATTAATCGTAGAATCGTTCTACGTGAAGTTTATCCGCGAATTTTCGGACACGGTGTATATTACTAAATTTATAATTTCATTAATGTAGAATATATTATATGTATATAAGAATAATTACAGGATTACTTTAATAATTAATATTAATTAAAAATAATAATATTGACGTTATTTCAACTAGTTTTACTAGAAATATTAACATTGGATGTTGGTATACATGAAACTACATTTACATTTCGCTAGTGAATCATTTTTGAATGTAGATTTACAGCGTTCGCTTGTATTAAGCATCAGAAATCGTAAATTTTATTCGTCGATCACAATGCTCACACAGATGTACTAAAACTATTACGTCATGGTTTTTGATGACGAAAAGTGGATTGTTTCGTGCGTTTTACTATACAAGTCAACTTGATATTCCGATCAAGTACGTATTTCGTGTTTTTGACTGGTATATGATACGAATTTCTCTAAAGTGGATCTATCGAATCCCTCTTGAGGGTACTGCATCATAAAATCTCTCATTGGTTATTTATAATAACCATGTTCCAGGTAGTTCAAGAGTTGAATAAAAATGACCTCTCATAAATTCCATAAAACCTTTTAAATTGTGCTCTTTCAATATAAGTAACCTCAAGTAAAAGAACTCATTCAAATATTCAAATGCTCTTTTATACGTGAAATAAAACAAACAAATGCTTTAGATTTACATTATATTTAATTACAACAAAGTCGACAGACGTTTCGTTACACATGAGTTTCTTCAGGTTGATAAGTCACATTAAATAACTACATACAAATCAACATCTCGTATATATATATCGTGTAAGATTATTAAGATTATTAGAAGGTTTATAATCTCTAAAGTCTAACATTATGGCATATTTACAGACAAAAACAAAATCCTTGTTTGTAGATGTACTTGCTCTCTCTTTCAAATTGCGGTCATGACTCAGACAAGTGTTTCTGACTTATTAGTCTTCACCAGTACGGTATAGCTAAGAGAGAGTTTTGTTTCATTTCTACTTATATTTCGAAATCATTAACAACTTTCCAAATTTAATGTTAAATAACATATTATTATATTTCGTTTATTAAACATTTTGCGTAAACTTTGTGAAATGGCATTTTTATTTATCTTTTATTAATTCGCGTTTCACAAAAAATAATTTAAGAGAATAAGTAAAGTAATTCAAACTAGTACCATACCATAACCTATATACATAGTTATCACTGTAGAAGTCATGATGTATTTATTTGTAAGCATTTGCTCTACTTGAAACGCTCTCTAACAATTTTCACTCAGTTGCTTAGGTATGGTGAAATACCATTGATTGGTAACACCTCTACTTCCAAATCTCCATCTTTTCGAGTAAATGTTCATCCTTTACACAATAAAATCTTCGAGTCAGATCACAAAAGTTACCAGCGTCACAATCGCCTTTATCAAGAGCCTTATAACTAATCGATAAATTGGGTTCATTGTTGAATGGTGACATCTCTAATTTTGACCGTTAAATAATTGTGTTACTGGCAAGTGATCAAAACCTCATACTGATACATCCTACCATCTTGATTTGTACGATATTGTTTTGCTGGTGTTCCATTTATATTAACCACGTTCATTACTAGCAATCGACGTATAGACACGTGTTTCGGCATTAAAGGCCTCTTCAGTGAACGTAAGGGACTGCTAGCAATGAACAAATATTTGGATCGCTATATATGACGACTAGCATCGACAAATGTCTGTCATCTGCCAACCAAGCGCGACACTGAAAGCGATGGCTTCTCAATGCGCCATGCGTCTAAGTCGCTTTTAGTGTCGCGCTTGGTTGGCAGATGTCGCTGTGAAATTTTCACGTCATATGTAGCGATCCAAATATTTGTTCATTGCTAGCACCCCCTTACGTGCACTGAAGAGGCCTTTAAGGCTGAAACACGTGTCTGTACGTCGATTGCTAGTAATGAACGATGTATGTTGTGTATCCCATTGCATTGCATATATGCATATACGTTCACGTATAAATGTATATACGAGTATGTATATTTGTGCAGTATTAGATGTGTTGCTACCCCCTTGTAATTAAATTCAAGAAGGTAGTGAATTAAGCACCACCACGGTAACTAACCTTCTTTTTAAAATTTCAAAGGACGCTTGTCTATTAATTAATCACCAACTTATACCACCCAGTCTTACCTCTTACTTCCCCAAAGGTCGATGTTAAATATGGGAGTCAACACTGCCTCCAGCTACAGTCGGGGAGGGCGAGTTCGAACACCGTACTAAGTCGAAGGTTATGATGTCAGGGCGCCTATCCGTAATAATGTGCTGAGCCCAACAGATATTCAGACCCCGGACCAGATCCAATATAAGGAATAATGGTCCGTAATGACGCGGAAGTGCGAACCCTCTATGTATGGACGCAACTTCTCAATCGACCACAAAACTGCTAAGCACTCTTTCTCGGTAGTCGAAAAGTTCCTTTCCGCACCAGTAAGCGAACGACTAAGATAGCAGATTACTCTTTCCTCGTTATCGATACTTTGAGTTAAAACAGCACCCAACCCAAAATTAGAGGCGTCAGTTTGTATCGTGAACTCTTTGCTAAAGTCAGGACAAGACAAAATAGGAGCTGTGATTAAATGTTGACGGATTTTTGACCATGCCTCGTCACAGAACTGATCCCAACGGAAAGGTTGATTTTTACGTAACAAATTTGTTAAAGGACCAACGAGAGAAGAAAAATTTGGTATGAACCGACGATACCAAGACGCCATACCAACAATACGTCTAACGCCAGATACTGAAGTTGGTGTCGGAATTTCAAGAATGGCTTTAACTTTGTCAGGATCAACCAACAAACCCTGTTTATTAATTACGTAACCCAAATATTTCAGCTCATCACGGCAAAATAAACATTTCTCACGATTTAGAGTGAGACCAGCAGTCTCTATACGGGAAAGAACTTCACTTAAAATTTCTAAATGTTTTTCGAAAGTGGACGTAACAATGATGATATCATCCAAGTAGACGAAGACATGCGGTTCAAATTCAGGACCTAAAACCTGATCAATGAAGCGCATCCAGACGGCAGGAGAATTTGAGAGACCAAAAGGCAAGCGACGACACTGGAACAAACCCCGATTAGGGACAGTAAAGGCGGTATAAGGTCGAGACGACTCCTCAATAGGGATTTGCCAATAGGCGGATTTAATGTCCAAGGAAGTCAAGAACTTAGCATCACGAAGTTTATCCAAGGTATTCGTGACATAAGGCAAAGGGTAGGCATCACGTTCCGTAACTTTATTGAGCTTCCTATAGTCAATGCAAAATCTATAGGTTTTATCTTTCTTCGGAACTAATAAAATAGGAGACGACCAAGGACTATTAGATTTTTCAACAACACCCAGTTCTAACATGCGATTCAACTCTTTATCGACGATTTTCTGCATAGCAGGAGAAATAGGGTAATATCTTTGTTTAATAGGCGGACCATGGACAACAATACGATGTTCCACTAAATTAGTACAACCTAATTCTTTAGTCGATTTCGAAAAATGATTGTTAATGAGTTGATCTAATTGTTGTTGCTGAACGTCAGAAAGAACATGTTCAATTCCTATCGTATTAACCGAAGCAGGTTCAGACGAAAATACCCATTCACCACGTCGAAGGTCAGGGACAATACCCATAATTTTCCAGAAATCCGCGCCCAAGATCAACGTATGCGGTAAAGAAGGGACAACCAAAATATCTATAACGCTAATTTGATCACGAAGACCCATAGGCACTGAGATTTCACCCAAAGATCGACACTTCTGTCCATTTGCTACAGTACATACCGTAATTTTAGACTTCAATGGAATATTCATGGAACGTAAAGTATTCCAACCAGGACCCCCTAAAATAGTGCGTGAGGCGCCAGAGTCAAGAAGACCCAAAAATGACCGATTAAAGATTGACACGTTTAAATAAGGACGTTCGTCACCACGAGCGTTCGCGAGAATAAAATCTGTCTGATTCTTATGTCTACTATTCGTCGAATTATCAAAACGGCGTCCCAAACGACGACTTAGGACGTCCGACGAGCGTTTCCCGAACATGAAGGACAAGACGGAACAGTCACATTTGGTTTGCCACAACGGTAGCAATGTTTCTTACGAGGTCGTGAGCATTGACCCGAACGATGACCCACAACTCCACAATTCCAACACTTGAAGGGAAAGGAAGTCTTAGAAGTACCAGCCTCCATGACATTGCATTTCACAGGAACCTTAGGTGCCGACACACAAGCAAGGTCTGGCTCAAGTGATTTGCCACGAGTAGGAGGAGGAACATAAGCTTCGACTGAAATTCTGCGAGCTTCAAGTTGTTTACCATATTTTAAGAGTTGGGCGATAGACGTGATTTCAACTAAACCAAACTGTGTCTGATAAAATGGCAAAAGATTTTTCAGCATAATCTTAAGCTGAGTAGCTTCAGGAACATGAGTACAGAGACGTGAGAATAGATTTTTCATCATGGAAACGTAAATGCCAATCGACTCAAGAGAACCCTGAGTTCGATGCTTAATCTCGTCAAATAATCGATCATCATAATCGGGAGCCAAAAATTCAGTCCTCAAACCATCCAATACATCAGACCAATTAAAGAAGGAATCTTTATTAGCACGATACCAAATCAAGGCATCTCCCGTAAAAATATCTATAGCAGAATTGAATAAAATTTCGTCAGTTGAATGACGCGCGACCTTAAGTTCGTTCACACGTTCAATGAAAGCGTTCACAGACATTTCGCGAGGGTTTCCTGAAAATTTTAGTCCCCACGTCGCGACAGGAACAGGTCTCAAAGGCGAAACCGGATTGGCCACAACAGGTTCGGATTCCCCATCACTAGATGACTCTTCGGACTCGAAATTTACTAACGGTCCTCCGGTGGTTAAATCTAAAATTGTGCTCTGTCCAAGCATAGTGCTTTTGCGAGCCGCTCTAGCCTTAATGGTTAATCGCACCCCCAGAGTACAAATTTGAGACACAAGTTGTGCACGTTGTTCAATTTCTGTTTCCGTTATTGGTTTACTACGTTGCGCACGACCGAAAGCACAAGCCAAAGAAGTCGACAACTTCTTGTACGCCGATGAAGTCCGCGTATCCGAAAAAGTAGCCAAGGTTGTCGTGATAACATCAATTTTTGCCTTAAGGGCATCAGCATCTTGAGTGAATGTAAACGGATACACCGGTACTAAAGTTTCAGGATCCTTACAAAAACGTTGCATAACTCTTAAGGAGCGACGCAACTCCTCGACCGTACCCCCACTCGTTGAACCGTATCTCGCTAACTCGTACTCTAACTCATCTTTATTCAGTCTGTTAATTTCTATCTTAAGATCCATAATGACGTAATCGAAATTTAAAATTCTACAATGAATACCCGGCAAGTGAATACTCCGCTATAAATTCCTTCCCACAATTAGAATACAATGTGGCAACGTTATTGAATTTAATTTAAGACGTCAAAGATTCAATCTTAAACTGACTGACACAAATCAAAATTACTTCCACTTCTTCACGTGAACCTATACATACAATTGATACACCAATGTCTACTGTACTTCTATTATCCAAATTACTTGTAACACCCGAAATTACTATACCGAGGGAAAAATCAAAATTCAGTATAAGATAATCAAAAATTCTTGGAGAACAATACGATACTATACAATATACGGAAATGAATTGACTACGGAAAAGAAATTATTCCCCAAGAAATATCAAAAGGTCGAAAATTTCCCCTAAGTCCAATCGGTGCTATAAAAACATCAAACATACATCATCCACACATACAACGTAAGACGTAACTGTGATATAAGCTGGGATATACTTTACTTTTACTCAAAACAAAAAAAAAGGACAAGGTCTTCAATGCTAAAATCAATTACTTCCTGAAGATGATTCAAAAGTTTTCTGAAAATTCCCAAAATCTAAAATTCTTGATTTATCAAAAACAACAGCCGCTAAAACCCTTCCCTAAGGCCCCACACGTTGGGCGCTAAAAATCCTTGCTACCCTCTTGTAATTAAATTCAAAGAAGGTAGTGAATTAAGCACCACCACGGTAACTAACCTTCTTTTAAAATTTCAAAGGACGCTTGTCTATTAATTAATCACCAACTTATACCACCCAGTCTTACCTCTTACTTCCCCAAAGGTCGATGTTAAATATGGGAGTCAGCACTGCCTCCAGCTACAGTCGGGGAGGGCGAGTTCGAACACCGTACTAAGTCGAAGGTTATGATGTCAGGGCGCCTATCCGTAATAATGTGCTGAGCCCAACAGATATTCAGACCCCGGACCAGATCCAATATAAAACCCCCAAGTGATAAGTAAATAAGACCAATACACACTCATTCAACTTAACAAACAGTTTATTAAAATCAGTTCTCAGATTCAACAGCGTATTTCCAGTACTTGTACAAAAAAAAAACGGCTATATATACAATCTCTAACTTCCACGAGGTAACTAGATCAAGGCAGGAAAAAAAAACAATGAAGTGAAACACACACGCAACTCCGTTGCAAATTCAGTGTCGTAATATTACAAATTTAGAAGTTCAATTAAAAGAAGTTAAAAGGTGAACGCAAGAACAACTTATAAACTAACATTGATTCACCAACAATATTCTTACAAGTACACAGTTATAAGGCAATTTGCCAAAAGTCCCTCTAAAGTCGAACAGTTTGCTCGTATAATGCAACACGTCAACCAAAATGAAACACTCTGTATACCAGAGGCATTCGACAATCCATTCGACGTTAGAAATCAGACTTATAGTTGTAAAATATCTAATTCTATAAAGAAATAGCGCTAGTTAACTATGCTTTACAAGTAGAATATGCAATTACATAAAATTCATTAATTCCTTACGGAATTACACCAAAATTAAATTACAAACATTGATTAAATGCATCAAAAATTATCTACGAATTTACACAAGTTCGCTGTGAGGCCACACTGCCACACACATCCAAAATTTAATTCAATTTCTAAATCCAAAAATAAAAATGGCTACGTAACGTCTCCAAAAATGTCAAAGTAACCTCCAAATGGGGTCACTATTGTTAATAACTACGTTAAATTAATTAATTCAGAAAAACATAAAGGCTCACAGGCCATAAGAAGTTAGATTAAGAATTTACGATTACTTATTTGATTAATTAGGCCGGAAAATTGAAATTCACTGTTCAAATTGTACGTCATTGACACAAATTTTGTCAAACTGCTAAGTCAATTAAATTCTACCCTCTGGATCATATCAGAGAAAGATTCACACAGACACAATACCTTAAAACATCACATCCACAGCTTCCAGACACGACAAATCCTTCGGATCCACACGATACCAGGTATATGCCCTCCTATCTTGGGTTTACGACACCTCAAGTGATAGCGTTCGAAGGCTACAGTGTACCAATAAACTGCACCTTAAATGTGCCCTCACCACAAGATCTAACCACAATTCCTGGACGTTGGAAAATTACTAGCACGTGTTCCTCTCGTATTAACTTCAACCAACAATGCTCAAATGAGGTTGCAATCAGGCCTAACACCAGCAGAGCAGCTTAACAATTCCCAAGCAGAAGAAATATCCTTGAAAGACTCAAATAAACGTCAAAAATTTACCAATAAACCTCGAGAATCACAATAAAATCCGCTTTTGTAAGCGATTATCGACGATAAAACTTAACTTTCCATATTCTCAAGGCAGCTAAGGGAAAAGATTCTGCTCTCTCGTGTCCAACCTTACTCAACGACCGTTACAAATCAAAGAGAAAAAGCCTAACGTGTCAAAACCCGACCAAACAACCCAACTACCGCAAGCGCGCTAAGAGAACAAATGAACCAACTAATACTTAAAACGTACGACAGAAATACAGGTTCAATCAACCACAGAAAAATGGAAAATAATTATTAACAATTTGTTGCATAACTCTGGGCCCAAGAAGTCCAAAAAAAAAAGGAGTTAGTCAAAAATAAAAGTAACAAATTAATTAAATTAACCACAGACGCCATCTACCCAACAATGCCCGTATACGTTACACACGCCTGCAGCAAGGCAGACGCGTGAAACCGGAATCTTAAGCACTCCCACGCCAGATGGCAGTAATAGTAGGAAGATGACACAAATTTAATCAAAACTAAATACATATTCCGTCACTAAAATAAACCATTAAAAGGGTAAAATACAACCAAAAAAAAAACGTAACAGTGTTTATGTCTAGTATTTTATATTCCTTTGCATTGATTCTACATTCTTATTTACCAAGAAGCGTAATAACTTTAAATTGCACCAAAACATTTACAGCGGCCAGCGTACTAAATTATTCCATTGATTTACATTAGTTTGCCTATTTTTATATTCAATCTGAATTACAGGGGCACGTGGAGAGACTTTTTGCTGTACTAATAATTAAAGCCGTTTTCCATAGGGTCCCGTTGCATATTTAAAACGGCGAAAGTAAAAGCGCGTTGTGCTATCGAAACTGGCGCACGTCAGAAGTGTTTTAACAACGTAACCGTTATTCGAACTCATATTTATACTACGCCGCGGCTTTCTTTGTTTTTCCTGAATATTGACTAATTAAAAATCCCCGGTTTGACAAGACATGCAGCGTTAATTACCAGCTACAATTGAAGAATATCTAATGTGGTTAATTCGAGTAACATTCCGCCGTTATTTGGGATTAAATATTAAACGCTGAATAGGTCAGGCAACCAAGGCTTTAGTGTGTTCGCGAATTACCTGGAAATAGGGTGCGGGTAGGCAATAAACGCGGAATTTATGATACAATAAAACATCGGGGATTCTATGGTGAATTTTGGTTGGAACAATGGGTGTTCGATTCATGGCAGGGACAAGGATGTATAAACATTCAAAGACATTACGATATTTGTGAACAATAGGTTTCGAATGGATTGCGTAAATTGATCTATTATGTTATATGAATGTAAAGTGGAAAAGTTGTTCCGTGATATTTCTAGGAATAAGTTAAATGATACGAAATTAGCACGGAATATAAATAAACTGCTCGTCAAAAGTTAGGGATATTGCTAGTATTTAAATAAAACGATTCCTATTTGAAATTTGTTGTTGAGTGCGAGATAAAATGGAAGTAAAAAACCCAGTATATGTATTTTTATTAATAAAAAATTATCTGTACATTTCTCTTGCTATAAATTATATATTGTCTTGAGTCTGGAATTATGATTAAATTTAAGTGTATTTAATTTATAAAAGTCCTAGAACAAAATTACAGTACCGGATTGAGGGGGGGTCAAAAGGGGGCAAATGCCCCGGGCGGCAAAATGGAATTTATTACTACATTACCTATATAGTGAAAATAGCTACAAGGGCGGCATGGTGCTGACTTGCCCCCCTTAAGAAATTTCCTAGATCCGGCACTGCAAAATTAAACTATCACCCTTGTATATAAATATTTATTAAGTTAAAATTTCAGCAAATCTTAATAAAGTTAAGTAAAAATAATGTAAGAATGTTATTATAAATTTTATTCAAGAAATTAATATTAGAATAAACCTTGTACAATAGTAAATATTCATGACAAAGTGTTTTCCGTAACTTTAGCGGGAAAAAGGTATAATATCGGAGACCGTTCGATGGATTGCCCCGAAGTATATTCGATATATGCTATCAACAATTACGAACGTGCAACACATAAATGGCAATAAATACTACGATTATATATTGTAAACAACGTAATAACTATTTGTAATATTTACATATTGATGTCTTTAAAAATTTTTGTATATTATAATTTGACGTAAACAAGTCGACATTGAAACAGATGTTTGTTTACATTTTTAAGTGAGTAGTACATCACTTGACCGAAAGGTGTAGCAGTGTAGGCATGCATTTTTGGAAGTGAAAAGATAGCCGGTACAGAGCATGTCTAAGTTTTTTATTAAGATAAATGTTAATATAAGGGTAAAGCGCGAGAATTTGGCAGATTGATGCAGGTACGAACCGCTCTTAAAAATAAACACTGGTGCCTATATACTTATAAATTATTAAGAATTAAAAATCAGAAAGAAAGAATAATTTTTAATAAATTTGGACTTGTAATATTTTCCGAAATATTTGATGATAACTTCGAATAGTTTTTAATAAATTTGAACTTATAAATTTTTATGAATTCTTTTAAATATGAACTTAGAATAATTTTGCATAAATAAAATTTATAAACATTTTAAGAGAGACGAACATTTTTTGGGGAACTAGAATGTTTTATTTTAACACGCGATGGTACAACACTATGCGTGACGGTGAAACATTTTAGTAATTGTAATAGTTTTGTTATATATACTTAATGAGGGAATTTATTTTTAATTTTAGATATAAGTATAGACACTTTACGTTTGCAAATCTGTAGACGCTCAAAAGTATTAAGTTTATTGAAAGTTTTTTTTTTTAGAATATTTTTATTGTGTAAAAGCTTATTTATATAAATATTTGATATGGAAGAGTTTAACCAATTATATGAAGTATTAAGGTAGTTAAATTGTGTTTATTTTTGTTTGTTTTGTATATAGTGTTGAACAAAATTTTATGTGGTGGTTTATGCTGGAGTTTAAACGAGGTTGGTAATTTAATTTTTTTTTTTAAGAATATACTTTCACAATTCATTTTTTTGTGCTTATGTATTAAGATTTGACGTGTTGGGTAATCGGTCAGAAATGTGTACAATGAATTAAGTAAGTGATTAATTCATAATATGGAGCCTTGATTAATCCTAGAAACACGAATTTGTTTTGGTGGTACTGTTTGGGAGCGAGAAAAGGCGCTGGGCAGTACTAATCAGAACAGAGTCAATATTTTAAAACACTATTTAAGCACGTATTAATAATTTAATAGATATATTACATTAAGACTGGACACGTGGTTGTGTACGCTAGGGATGTGTGCAACGAGTCGAAAGATGAACTCGTAGAACGGAGCCCTGGCTTACCAATTTGCGTGCGTTTGTTTCGGAGATACTGTTCGGGAGTGAGAAAAGGCGCTGGGCAGTATTAACGTCAAAGCAGAGTCCATGTGTTAATGTGTATATTATTTGGACCGTGGGAATTCATTATATATTTTTTTATTTAATTACTATCCAGTATAAGTCACGACATTTAGCGAAACTTTGACTTGTTGATTGTTTAGCTTAAATATTAATGAATAAGTATGTAATTAGTGTGTTTAGTCGAATATTTTCTGATTTAATTGGTATTATCGTTTTGATCATAATTACTGTATTAGTTTTCCTTATTATTATCGTATTATCATAACATGCAAGAGTTTGATTTTGAACATAAATTTTCTTTTGTTTGTAAATATACCTGTTTCGTTTTAATTTGATATCTTAATAAATTATGTTATAAGATATTTCTGTATTTTCATTTATTTTATCTGACCTGGAGGCAACTTGAGAGCATTCACTTTGGAGAAGGAACATTGTTATTTATCATTATTTTCTGCCCCTGAGGATAAAAGTATCATTAGTGTAACCTTAAAACTGACCTAGTGAAGTGTGAAATTGCTTACTTTTCTGCAAAAAATATGAGATTCTGGACTAGCACAAGGCCTAGTACTAGGATATATGCTTGATTCTGCATGAATTTGAGAATAAAGGATTTTTAAAAATCTTTCATAATTATAAATTTGCAAAAGTCACAGCAATATGCATTGGTGGCAAGTGTTCAGTTTGTCTATTAACATCGCAGAACGTACAAAAGTACCTTTATTTTTTCAATTTTTTTTCTATTTGATAGTGATGCAAAGAAGAAAGTTAACTGTGGCAGAGGACGATATGGCTACTGATATGATTCAGGTCCGAGCTAGACAGAAACGCGCTACTCGATACCTGTAGAATGCTGAACGGAAGGTTCCCTAATGCGACAGGAGTTGCGATTTCGGTCTTAACTCTAAGTCGGGGGCTGTCCGATGTGAATTCGACGTCAAGGCATCTGTTAAAAAGGGTTCCACTCACAGCAGAGAACAAATGTGCAAGATTGACTTAGGCACGAGAACATCAAGCAGATCTTCGACTTGTTCATGAAATCCATCCATGTCGAGGAGGTACGATTGCAGTGTGGAAAGGAATTTGTTTTAATGGACGCACGGACTTGTTAATTTTGAATAGGAATATGACCGGTGAGATTTATAGAGAGCAAGTCATCAACAACGTGATTCCATATTTTCACGCCGCTATCCGTCTAGGTTTTGTTTTTCTGGACGATAATGCAACACCGTCTTCCTCCTAACTTCACTAAGAATTTGATTCCTTCGGCTGTCGGCCTCATCAGGTTTTACCTTTGTGAGAGAATATGCTAGTCTGTTGTAATGGCTTTTCTTCCACTGAGTTTATACTTACTTCCGGTGGTCCAAGGGTTCCAATTTAGGTCCCTGTTTATATTATTTATAAATAACCTTCCCCAACAGATCAATTTCCCTGTCCTCAGATATGCTGATGATATTAAAATCTATAATGTGATTATCTATGTGACTGATGCTATATTGTCTGCATGGTGTAAACGTTCTGGCTTGAGTTCTTGCGTTATGAGCATTTATACATCGGTATTCAGATCATTGGGTTCTGTCGTGGTGTTTCTAAATACTTCGAGGAAGTGACATTGTTGAAATCTTTATACTCTGTCTATGTATTAAATAAGCTTCAATATGCCTGTTGAATATAGTTTTTCCTATTTATGCAAGTGACTCCTTGGCATTGGACCTTGTCCGGCGTACGTTCCTGAAGTCTCTCGCATAGGGCATATGGTGTTTACCCAAACAGGGGCGCAACACAGGAGGACCTGTTACTACGTCACGACATGGTCATTTAAGTGTTAGAAGAGATGTTACATGCAAGAGATGTTTACATAGGCTGTTAAACAGCAGTACTGACTGCTCCGATATCCCAAAAAGAATGTCATTTCTGATATTACGGATTAACTCCAGGCAAATTTGCACCTATGTAGGACCAACATTATAAGAAGGACTCCAACCTACACGCTCTGTCGCTCTATTCTCCTTTTACCGAATATATGTTTACACCTGCCTGTGCTTGTTGGGTAATAAAGATGATATTTATTTATAATAACTCTTTGCGCCATTGTGTTATAGCACATTTTGCCGATGTGCAATCACTACACATTCAACTTTTGAAACTGTCTATAACATGTAAAACGCGTCCTCTGACGTTGCACCGTTGCAGACAATTTCACTTGCATCAAGATTTATATTATTTGTTATAAATTTTGTATTAATAATTACATATCTTTAACTTTTAGTGAATGCTTTAAAATCATGTTCATCAATCAAACAACTCCTAAGATAAGCTTACATGCTATTATTGTCGACAAGTTTAATTTAACCAAGGAAAAGACGGAATGGTACTTGAAAAACATTTCTTTGCTTTATCGGCACCCTACCATTATTCAACGTGAAGCCATTTGTAGAATTTAAAGACCCTCCATTGAGCTATACGTCAAACGTCATTTCTACTGCAGTCAGTGCACTACTAAACGAAGAGAATAAACACAGTAAACGATGCATAAAACTCGCTCCACTCCTGTGATGAGTTATCGCCACGATACTTTAACGTTATACGTTTCCGACGCCAGGATGTCATTGTCATGCAGATTATTACATCGCGGACGTGACAAATGCGAAAAATCTAACGAATGCACATTCGTTCGGTGCCCCGCGTCGCTGACTCACTATGCGGTCCGCGCCGATTAGCAATAAAACGTTTTATTCTCCAACAAATAGTGTCATTTTTTAAAAGTAAAAGTTATAAAAGGTAGCGGGCACGTTAATATAGAACTTGTCATGTTAGTTGATGAGTTCAGACACAAGGGTACGTCAGAAAACTTCCAATTTATTTCACGGAACGATTTTTCCTCAGGGTGAAACGATACTACATCACTGCTTCTGATATACGAGTATAGTGTATTCTTACAACGGAGGATGTATATAGTGTATATAACAACGGAAGAAAATTTGTCAAATGATCCATTGTAATGCTGACATATTTCAATTACTTTTGTACTTAATATATTTTCAAACAATTCAATTTAGGTACAACCTTTTCAGAGATAAATTAGTATTTGTTAGTATTATCTTAGAGTAACTAAGAATTGATTATAGAGAGCGCATAATGTAAGTAAATTGCATGATCATGCTTCTTTTCGAGAGGGGCTGTCAATGTTGAAGCTTAATAATTTCGGTTGTTTATATTTCGAAACGCCGCGCGCCGAGCCGTTTATTCAATTCCGGGATGAGTTTCGGCATCTATTCAATATTTATTTCCTATTGATGAGAAACAAATCAAGTCTATACTATAGCTCGTTAACGTCGCGTCGTAAGATCGAATAAGTAAAAATCTATTAAACTCGAAAACAACTTAGATAGAATAAAAGCCAAAGATATAGATTCTTTATAAAAACATTTGAAGAAGACTATTTATATAAAATCAATATGAAAAATGTGGTGTGGCCACCGCACGACTTTTTTATACGTATTGCTGTGATCTGCTGTACTATGGTTGATAACCAATAGTCAAATTAATAAATTAATATTCTGTAATAATCTCAGGGTCTAAAAGGTAAGTTTCTTTGTTTTTATAAAAGGAATATGTCACAGCTTTTCCTTATTGTGAGTTCTAGCTGTGATGGTGATGTTTACTTTCCTAATGTTCTCCTTTGGGATGGGTATAAATAAGTAAATAATGAATGTCAGCACAACTTATATTTATTTACAGTATAAAGATTTACAAAAAACATGAAAATATTTTGATTATTATACAATACAATAGTTTATTTTATCTAGGTATATTGTCTTCTCAGTTATGGTACAAGCACCTTGCAAATCTTTTATTCCTTTAAGAAAAATTGTAGAAGTCTACTAAATTACCTCTTCATGTATGCTTACAAATCAAGGAAATTACTAAATTTACTTTCTTTACCTTTTACCGACGTATCCCCATTGGATCATCTCGACCTGAGATTTTCACGTCAAAATCGAGATTTAAACAATGAAGAACCTATTAGATGTTTCCCATAATATTTTAAAACTATTGTTATTCACATGAAAACGTTAATACTTCGTTGAATCGCCCCAGCTTGAGATTTTCACGTCAAACCAAGACTTACTCAAGGAAGGATTTATTAAATGTTTAAATAATATTCTTAAAATTGTTGTTATCCAGGTAAAATTGTTGATACTCCGTTGAATTGCCTTAACTTGAGATTTTCACGTCAAACTAAGACTTACTCAAAGAAGGATTTATTAAATGTTTAAATAATATTCTTACAATTGTTGTTATCGAGGTAAAATTGTTGATACTCCGTTGAATCGCCTTAACTTGAGATTTTCACGTCAAACCAAGACTTACTCAAAGAAGGATTTATTAAATGTTTAAATGGTATTCTTAAAACTGTTATTATCCAGTAATTTTATATAACACACATGAAGATTCCTTTATTTATTTATTATAAGATTGCAAGATGAAGTTTTATTTAATAGTGCTTGTACTTACTTTTCTTGACTGTATATCATTTCGAATTCTTCTTGATAATTCTTGCCTTCCATTCCTTTGTAATTTATTATGGCGGGCTTTATAGAGTCGAATAATAATATCCCGCGCTTTACTGTATTTAGCGCGCACTTATCGTTTGAAAAACATATCACACGTTTTATTTCACAACGTCTAAATCTTAAAAGCGTTTATGCCTTTTTAGATTTTATTTTATTTGACAACACTTGAAGCACTGGTTTAAGTTTAAGGGACTGCTGATCAACCTTTTTTCTTTTTCTTCTTAAGTATTCAAGATCTTCGGATGGACTCCCTATTTTCCGCAAATGCAGGCGTTTATATACCCTTCAACAATTGACAAACGCCTTATTTTGTTTCAAATTATTTTAGTTCAATTTGAATTTTCTTCTACTGCGCCCTCCGTGTTTGTTTTGGTAACTATCGATGTCATGTGATCACATGATTTTTCATCCGCCATGTTACCGTTGTTGTTGTTTACATATCATGTATTTGCATATCTAATTAACATCGATTGATTTTTATCGATTGGTAGGTATTTTTAAGCTGTACTATATTATATACTGACTAATGTTTTATTTGTTTTTAGTTTGGAATCTCTTGAAGCATTTTTATATGAAGGAAATTGTGCCAATCGTATGTTTAAATGTACATTCAATAATATCTTTTATTCTGGAGATACCAGTGAAAAATTGCATACCCAACATAATGTTTTATTTTTAATAGTGAACCAGGCCACAATATTTACATTCTGGATGTGTTGGTGTATAGAAAACAAATAAATCATATACCTTTATATGCATTTCTATGTCCCATACGGAAGAAAATACAATTGATCTTAGTGATTGAGAAATGAGTGGAACATATTTATTTACGTATAAAGACCTTTGTTTTTGCCGTAGTGTTTATTATTATCGCAATATGTTAAATGCAGGCTTCTATTCATTGATTATTATTGCTACTAAAGAATGTATTACCGAATGACCTACTTTCTATTAATTACTAATAATAATGTTTAAATCATTACATATCCTTCCCTAGACTAAGGTCAGTATTTGAACATCATGTTTTGTATGATATTTAACACAATTTTTGTGCTCTAATTTATTTAAAATTGGGGTCAACACTTTTAATTTTCCATGCTCTCATTTTTGTTTTTCTCTTGACGGGTGTGCAACCCACATTGCATTGATGTGTATTCTATTGCATGTTCATCAGTTTGAATATTTATTGTCATGCAATAATTTAAATAATATATATTTATATAAATTAATGGATTGTTCTATATATTTATATCTGATGAAATGTTAAATTATAACTAATATATCAAATATGTAAACTTATATTTATTTAAAATAAATGTGCTGGTATTTATATTTGTTGGCATTTTATTTGTTTAATTTTTTATTTATTTATATAAAAACGTGTTAACCATATTCAGTGATATCTGGTTATATCCACATTTATTCAGTAATAACCACTTATATCTGGTTTTATCAATGTTTTTACATGTATAAAATTTTTAATATTTAAATCTGGTTATAGCCAGTTTCTCATTATTTTTTTATTTTTTTATATTTTTTTAATATACAGAAAAATACCACAGCAGTATGCGTGTTTCAAATTATACAATTTTAAGACTTTTTTTATACAAAAATTATTCAAAATCTAAGTACTTTTATTCTCTTAATAAATATATCTATACTTTGCAAGATATTCGAAAAAAAGTGCTACTCCTTAAGAAGAGTAAAAGTGTTACTTCCGGTCCGAATTTAGACATTTCACGTATACAAAAAATATTGCAAATCCAGCTCTAAATAATTTTGTACTTTTGAAAAATATACATGGAATGCATAATTTACAATATTTTTGTAAAAAATCGCTATTCGATAAGAGTAAAAGTGCTACTTCCGGGCTGAATATTGAATTTTTTTTTTATACAAAAGGTATTGAAATTATGTTTTAAATACTTTTATACTCGTAATGTACCTTCCTAGAACTAGCAGGACTTGCGAAATATTTGCAAAAAACTGATTTTGATAGCAGTAAAAGACCTACTTCCGACAGGAATTTCGAAAAACTTTTTTAATAATTTTTTTTTCATATTTAATTTTAAATCGCTAATTTCCATACACATACTGCACAAGTCTTCTATTTAGGTTAAATAATTACAGTAAATGCAAAAAATACAAATAGGACTATGAGAGCAATTTTAAAGTGTAACACCAGTTACATTAACGCTGAGTACATTGAAATTAATAAGTGTGCTACAAAGAATAATATACAAAACAATGACAGTCATTTACAAGAGCAACAAGGTGTTACGCCATCGTGTATTAGTCAGAAATTGATTTATGTGCATGAAACGCATAAATATAATACAAGAATCATCAATGATTTCTTTATAGAAAAAGTAAATATATCATCAACGGCTAATAATGTTTTTGTTAATTGTCTAAAAATGTTTAACAGCCTGCCGTATGACATAAAACATTGTAATAATATAAATAGGTTTAAGAGACAACTATCATCATATATTTTAGAGAAATGTATATAAATAATCTAAGTGTATGTAAATAGCGTATTGCTAATAAAGATATATTATTATTATTGAGTACATTTCTATTCTTTATAAATTTGTTTAAACTTAGTAGTTGACAAAATATGTACTGCTAAAATTCGATTTTTTCATTGAACTAAACAATTACTTCCGGTCTACCGATTTTACCGTATATCTAATCAAATCTCAAGAGGGAGACTATACTCGTAAATACAAAATTTAGAATAGATAGCTGTAGCCGTTTGACCACTATTGTGGTTACACACACACACACAGAATTTTTTTAAAAACCACTTTTTCGGTATCAGGAGACTTCCTAACGTCGAGATCTGCAAAAACCTCGAAGTCGAAAATTTTCATTATCACAATACTTCCTTGTACAACGTATAAGAAAGTAAAAAGCATAATATAAAGAAAAATTAGTTTATACTACAAATTAAGTTTGTTATTGGGTGATGCATGTCACGTAGTCGCCAGGGCTGGTGTTTGTCTAGATGAATTCGGGTACCGCCCTTTTAATTTAAAGAGAGGGAGTATACTAAGTATTGACTAGAATTATTATTAAAAAAAATATACTAAAAGCTACTGAATGAATTTAAGAAACAAATATAAAATTTCAATAAATAAATTGCATAAGCCAATTTATTACATTCGAAATTGATTTTGCTAACCTCAAAATACCGTCCCTTCTGTAGTGTCACCTTGTTGAGATAATAAACCCCAAAAAGAATGGTTTCCCAATTTTTATTGAAATAAACTTTAAAATAATACTTTTAACAATAACTTTACAATAATTAATATTAATAATTTTAAAATAATGATTCAGAAGGAAATAAAATTGAAAATTTGTTGCTGAAAATTAAGTTGTTTTTTTTTTTCAGGAATAACAAATTTTCTTGCATTTCTGTTCTTCTTTAATAGTTCAAAAGGTAAAATTAAGTCGGGCTAAGTTATGTTGTACAGTGTTTGGATTTTGTAGACGACGACTTCTTCTTCTTTCTCTGTTCTTAAGACATGGTCTTGTTTCTTCTACTTTTCTTAATCTCGTTCAGCCTCAGATAGCCAGAGATTCTTGAGGCTTTGTTCACTTGGCTTGTGACTTCCTGTTGCAAGTTTTTAGAGTTCGTTATCTCAACTCCTAAGTACGTACATTGCATGCATTCACGGATGTGTTTGTCGTGTACAGCTAGTTTACATCTAGTAGGCTCCTTTGTTATGACCATTGATTCTGCCATTTCAATAGACATCTGCATATTAAGATTCTTCGCTCGTGTTTGGAACCTATATAGTAGTCGATGTAGATCGTCTTAGTTACCCGCCATCAAAATTGCGTCGGTGGCGTAGCATACCTTTATCGATTCTTGTCTCATTCTGTATCCTCCATCAACTTCTTTTCCTCTTGGATTTTGAAAATGTTTTTGACACTTTTACTCTTCCACATCGGCATATCTGCTACGTAGCATATTCAGCTCCTCTGACATCGATAGTTTCTTTTTCACCTCCTTTAAGCCCAACATGTGAGAATATTTCTTCTACATCATAGGAACTAAATTATCTTGTTAAGGCTATACGCCCGGCCTCGAAATCGTTTTTCCCATTTCCTAATCGTATTTTTCATGAAAACCTTACCGAATTTACACGCTAATTTAAGAAAAAAATGCCTTTCAATGGATAAATCGTAATTTCTTCGAAATTGCCCAAAGGGCCCTAAATAAAAATAAAAATGTAAGAAATTTCAAAAAACAAGCCTTTATTTAAAATTATGTAACACTCAACAGAAATACAGAAATTTTATTTTTTCTTAATTTTTAAAAATAAGGTCACGAAACGGAAAACAAAATTCTGAAATTTGGGCGAAATTCACTGAAATCAAATAGAGTATGTGGTACGCTCGCACATTGTGTCGAGAGCTGGCTCCGCCTACCATGTCGGGCAGTTTCTACGCAGTTTGTAAAATACTTCTGAGATCGGTGTATGTTAAGAAAGTAATCGTTACTCGGACATTATTTTATCGAAACCGTTGATATTTTCTTTACAATATAGTGTACATATACAGTGTCAGCGTCACAATACTTCCTTATACTACGTATCAGAAAGTAAAAGCAATATCTCTTCCCGTCCCTAACGCTATACCTGCTAGAAGCGCATACTAGGACTCACACGGCTTGCGGGCAGGGAGTATAATAATTATTATATTTGACTCGCAATAATTTGCTTCTGAAACGGTCTAGAAATTTATTTCTTGCACAAAAAATAATTTTGGAATGTTGGCTTTATTTTGTTTCACATATATATGGGTAAATTCTGAAAAATAAGATTAGTTACTCGATAGCTGAAAAATATATTACACAAATTGGTGGTCTACTAAAACTTTTTTTTTTATAAAATTTACACACCATAAAGAAAAATCGAAAACACTAGTATCATCCAAATACTTTAGGGTATAACCTTAAAAAAAACAGATCCCTAGCTCTATGCATTGCTGAGATATCAAGAGATAAGTATTAATAATTGAAGAAAATGAAAATTTTAAAATTTACACAAAAAAAAACGATTTTTCGACCTTTTTGCGATTTCGATTTTATTTTCCAACTCAAAATTTGAATCCGGCAGGTGATTTTACATATCCAGCTTCACTTTTTTTGTGTGTTTGAGAAAATATAGATTGTATAATTTAGGGGCGGTTGCTTCCCGACTGCTAAACATGTGCGCCAACCGGCGATTATCTGAGACCATAACGCAGCCATAAATTACAGGCAGATTAGATTAGGTGACAAGTTCTTTTCTCTATCTTTTTCCTCAGCATAAGACAGAGCACGCGGACCCTTAAACATTTGTCTTTTATTACAGTTGCACGAAAAACAGTGGTACGCCTCTTTCAAATCGAACTCAGCTTGAAGCGGGCGTCCAGCCTTAAGACATCTGCGCCAAACTCTTGAAGTTCTTTAATTATTACCTACTGGTAACTTTAATATTGTATTTGGATAATGTAGATTATTATTATTAATATCTTTTTTATACACCCACTGACTGGCGTTTAAGTCTCGACTTTAACAAACAATTCTTTTCGTATAGTCACAAAACAGACTCAAACTAGTATAATTTAACGAGAAGCAATGCCTGAATCAAGATTCTTTTAATTTCGAATAAAATAGGGAAGACGTATCATTATTAAATCAAAAAAACGACGGCGAAAAACATTTTCATTACGAACGAAATATTCGCCATCAAATTTAAACAAGTATAAACAACAATTTCAGCGACGATCCAATATTTCATTAAAAACACGCCGCCGAACGTATTATATTGCAATTTAAAATTTTTCATTTCATCGACTTGTTTGCGGTCTTAATATTAAATTCGAGTTCTTGATAACAACAATACCTGCCATTCTATATCTCCGTCACTAATTCGGGCGGATTTGTTCTACCGCAAGTACAAGAGCACCTCTTCACGGCATTATATTCCCTAAATTTCTCCCGTCTACTGTGCCCGAGCGCGTCTTTCAAATTAATGCCTTCGACGGTGTGTCTTTGCGTTTTCAGACGAACGAGCAGAGGATTCCTGGAAATAAATTCCAGGCAAAAGGTTAAACAGGGCGGACCGTTATTGGTTGCGATTCGCTCCTTACCTTCCCCCTTTGAACAATCGGCAATAGCAACCCGAATGACAGCAAACGTACGTAAATTCAACGTGCTTCAAAGTAATTAAAGTAGTTAATTCCGGTTCCGTAACAAATGGTGCCCATTATTTGTCTTCTCCTGCTGCTCTTGCTCACGGTGTGAGTAGACCCCAATGTTGTAGTCTCAGATGGTCCCATGAGTTTTGTACGTGCATATAGGTGTGCACAATTTCGAAGAAGTCCGTAGGTACTCAAGAAATTGTGTTGGCTGTAGAGAAATAAATGCCACCATATTTTAAAATTTAATTTTACTGAAGTTTAAATATATACGGTTCGAGAATTTTCCACATCTCCTAAACTAATTGAAATAAAAATGTATATGATAGCTAACTGCTAACAAGTTGAGTTTCGTTGATAAACTGATTTCGATTTTCTGTTGCAAACAAATTCAGTATTTAGAGTGGGGTGGTAAGTTTACAAAACCGTACCTCCTCTATTGTTGTCTGGAAAAACCGAACATTAATGGGTTGTAAGTTTCATTAAAGGTTCTCGGAAGGAGCAAATATCAATACAATTATCTAATATAAATATATGAGCCTTGCTGTGCGTTTACGGGTTTCTTCAATTACAGAATATCTATAATTCTAAAATCCGGCAAATGTTTATGAATTTTTAAGTACTACAACGGCATGATGTTAATAAAAGAAAGAAAATAAATGGTAATTTAGGCAAAGCATTTTACTGATTTTCTAGAACGGCAATAGAGAAGTTTCTAAAAAAGAGATTACATTAGGAGACTGATGTCCCACTTGGTCTTTCCAGATTTAACTTTAAATATACATTATTTTACGATTATGAAGTAATAAAAGAACTGCAAGCACTTATACAGAGACATATACATGTTCTAATTAATTGTACATTTGTAAAGTAAAGCAAATTGAGATTAAAACTAAACATATATACGTTTTACATAGAACAGAGAATATTACTTTATACAAAAGCAATAAAAGGAAAATAATAATAATAAACGTCCTTAACAATGGTAATATCTTCAAGAAAACAGTGTTCAGTTTTATCAGACTAGCATAGAATATTACATTTTCGGATACTCTAATATATAGGACGTCCAGGCAATAAAAGACTAACTAGTAGGAATGTAAAGTGCTACCAAAAGTAAACCTGTATGTTATCGTAATACCAAAAAAATTAAAAAAAAATTCTTTGAAATTTTTAGACAAGAAATTTACATTACTGTCGGGGCACATACATTTGCATGTTCATAAATAAACATATAAATATACAAAGAACGTTCAGACTATTGATTAACCCAGCGCATATCTTAAAAAAAAACTCTGGTGGTTATTAAACTTGAAAATGGGTCAACAGCTGATACGGAAAATCGTGCGTAATTTTTATTTAGCTATTGAAAGCGTACATACGTTGGTGCAACATTTACCACTGTTTTAACAATGTACTTAGTCATTAATTTTTCGTTTTAACGGTAATATACCGGATGCATCCGTAGTAGATAATTTAAAGATTTATCGCCTGTCATGCCAAAGAGCACGTGATTTGATGAAGCATTTATCTCTGTACGATTCTATGTTGGATTAGTTTAAAGCACATGAGTTGGTCTATCGGGCAGTGAAGAACCAAAATTTTGCTAATTATTAAACCTTATCTTGGTTTATTTGTAGAGTAGTAATGTATCATGATCAGAACACCTTCAGGAGGTCCTACTATCTTTTTACTACACGGGGCAGATCCTTTTGTTAGTTTTTTGCTTTAACTTCTTAATTCTTTATTTTTCGAAATTTCAAATGAAATCTAATCACACTTTAAAATAATTTCATACTTCAATTTTAGGCAGACTTTAACCCTCACTAATCTCATTAATTCTATTAACTTTACCCATTAAATTAGATAATTAGTTTAATTTTACGGACGTAGTGTCCACCAAATTTTTGGAATATTTCTAGAGAGATATTAATCGATCAGTTTGATGAATCTATTTGAAAATATTATATACAATTAATTATGGAGTTGATATACAGTGTGATCCATCTGGCGCCACCTTTGCTAATTTTTTAAATTAATAAGTAATTAAGTTGGCACGAAACAGGGTGACTCAGATACATCACTTTTGTTATTTTGTTTTAGTAGATATCACATTTAGTATCTTCAATTCTCATTTTATATGGCTACCAGAATAATCCCGGTGGATATTTGCAATTTACTTATTAATTATTAAATTTTTCTTATAACTGCACGATTTTGTCTTTTATTTTGGTGTTTGTTGCGTTTCAACTCTCTTTATCCGCTCTAACTACCACCCTTGTAGACCTATTTATTTGAACATCTGTTTCGACCCCGACCATCTTCTTCTGAGCAGGTAGTTGGGTTTAGATTTTTGGAGTCATTTTTGATTTATTGATATAATAATTTTAATTTCACTGCACGGCACTTGTTAATATACTGTCACTTAAGCCATTGAATAATGTACGTGGCACTTCATAAACCTTAATTTCTCTGTAATAAATAAATTCTAACGAAGTCGTAGATATTTTACAGTAGTAATGAGGACAGCGTAAGTTCATCAATAACAATTGTTGGTTTTGTTTCATAATTATCAGACATTCGTGAACGCAGCTTTGTGATATATTAAACGTACTATATTGTTATGGTAACAAGCAATGGTGAACTATAATAAAGAACGCTTGACACCCCTCAAAAGAAATTTTAATTAAAGTAATTATCCAGTTATACCACTTTTTTAATTGCGAATGGTAACAAATTACGAAGAAGGTATATAACGTGTTGTTAAATTGTAGGAGCGAGTGCTACTCTATTATTTTTGCAACGATCCCCCCCCCCCTCACTGCTGAGCACGCACGTACTTTAATAATATATTTTATTTGACTCCATAGTCGCAATACGAGCACTACGTACGTATTTACGTACATAAACGTGAAAAACGCTCTGCGCCACTCTGTGGTAATACAGTCATAAAACTCAAGCGCTCTATTTCAGAGGTAAATTTTGTATGTGAATGGCTGAACGTGATCAGTGCAAATGTAGAAATGTACAATAGAAAGAAACATTGAAATGATGGGACCGATATCAGAAACACTGTACGGAGCATCTTGTTTATTTATTATATCAGAATGAAATAGAAATATATTCTTTTATTAAGAATTTTGTATACCTATTTTATGACATATTTCAAGAAGAATTATTTTTAAGATTATTTTTTGTTCAAGATATTAATATAGATAAACATCAATAATAGTTAAAATGTTGTTTGAAGACAAAATGGTGGAGTCCACACTACGAGATAAAACAGGCGGATTGTCATTTTATCGTGTATTTAAAGTCGTGGAGTGCATAACTCATCCATTAAAAATATAGATCATTAATCATTAGCATTTTAAACACTATGATATTACTATGTAGGATCATTTCGTAACATGTATACCTACATATATGTTTTACTCAAAAATTTTTTTCAAAATTTGGATATAGATTGTGGATTTTCTATTTTATACATACTGGGTACCCAGAATTTACTATAAAAATAATAAATATTGTGACTTACATATATACATTTATACGTAAAACGTATATGCATATATGCATGTGTCTGAGATACACACATACATTAAGTGCCATTGCCGACAATAGAACGCACAGACACCGGTGTTTCGACCTTTGAGGTCTCGTCAGTGTGCGTGGAGACTGTCGACAATGGCTTCAAGACTTAAAAAGCTGCTTGTGTCATTTTTGCGTGTTAAATGCAGTGAGAGTATCACAGCGACATCTAACACCCAAAAGATGACACAGAAAAAGCGATGGGTGTTAGATGTCGCTGTGATACTCTCACTGCATTTAACATGCAAAAATGCCATAAGCAGCTTTTTAAGTCTTGAAGCCACGCACACTGACGAGACCTCAAAGGTCGAAACACCGGTGTCTGTGCGTTCGATTGTCGGCAATGGCACTTAATGTATGTGTGTATCTCAAACACATGCATATATGCATATACGTTTTACGTATAAATGTATATATGTAAGTCACTTGATGTTTTTTTTCTCAGTGTCGAAAATTCTATTATAATTTTTGATTTCTTCAAATTTAAAGTTATGTCTTGTATTGCTGACATATTTTTTTGAAGCGGTAATAGCCACAAATACGCTAAAAACAGTAACCGCTTTAAAAAAATATGGTAGAACCGAAATTCAAAATTTAGCGCAATAGCTTAACATTTGATAATTTAATAAACTATATTAGATCTGCTACATTTACTAAATTGCTACAATATCTAAGATACACCAATATTATTTTTTATGTACCATATATTTCCCGCAAATATATTTGTCAAAAATATATTTGGCAAGTTTTATTAATAGTTGTTAATATTTAATGTTTTAATTAGTTATTGTTGATTAATTTACAAAGATTATATCTATATTATTGAAATGTTTTAATTTTTTATTGTGTTTCAGTTCATTTCACAACCGTTAAACCCCACCATCGGTTGTTGTCCTCAAATTTGGGAATCTTCCAACAGAATTTTATTTGTGATGTATATTAATGATCTCCCAAAAAATATAACACCTAAACAGAGGACTTTCTATATTGATGATGCATCTTACATAGTAACCGGAAAGTCGATTGACGAAATTGAAAAAGAGAGCAGACGTGTAACGGACGAAACGACAGAATGGTTCCAAAACAATGAACTAAAATTAAATGAAAAGAAAATTCAGTGTGTCTGTTTTTCTGCAAGAAATGAACATGCCATTCGATATCTGGGGCTCACGATTCACAATAAACTTACCTTGCGACATGGATATCATCAATCAGAATTAGCTAACTCGTTAACGACAGCTATATATACCACACGGAAACTGAAGACCATTGCCGCTTCAAAATCTGCCTATTTCGCGAAATTCCATAGTAGAATCAGCTATGAAATTTTGTTTTGGGGCACATCATCCGAAGCAGCAAGAATCTTCTACTTACAAAGAAAGCGATTAGAGCTCTATGTAATTTGAAATGTACTGGTAGTTGTAGGGGTCATTTTACGCAAGAAAGAATACTGACTTTGCTTGCAAATAACCAAACGTTATGTAGACTACTGGGAACCCAAGCTATATAATAAAATCAGGAATCATCTTGAAGGGAATGACAAAGTGGAGGATATCTTGAGTTATCACAATTTTTATTGAGTAGACGATTTCGTAAAATGTGACTTAAAACATTAAGCACTTTTGCTAACGGTGCATTTTCAATTAATTTATTGACTTTCTTGTAATAGTAATTACAACGAATAAACTATTATTATTGTCCAACAGATTACATTATTATTATTATTATCATTACAAATAAATATGAATATTATACTATTGTCGTTCCCAGTCGATAGAAATTATAATCGAGTATGGAAAATAAATAATAATCTCAGGTTTGAGTTTTTTTGTAAAAGTTATTTTAATATTTATTTCAAAATAATATTTTTTTAAAACACAATATAATGTATGTTGACAAATAAGTTAAGTAATTATGGAAAAAACTCTTTTTAACACATAAACAATAAATTCAATTTCAAAATTAAATTCTCCATCTTAATGAAAATTATTAATTCAATAATATAAATATGACTATTTAGATGATGTAATATGAAACAGAATCATTTTTTACAATAAATGAAATATCAATTCTATTATTCTCTTTATCTTATAAAGATTTTACTTAAATAGTTGATATTAACGATTATGAATTGATTTTCTTTTAAATGTTTATAATTTTACTTTACGGTCATATAAGGTCCAAGTTAAATTCATCCAATAGGTTTTTCTCGTATTTGTATACACGTTGTGGGCTTCTTCTATTTCGGTCAAACGTTTCTTATATGTATTTTTCAGTTTATAAATTCAATTCCATTTATTTTTATAAGTAACGACAAGGTAATTCCGGTTCAGTAATCACTTCGGTCCAAGATATGAGTTCCACAAATTTACGACTTATCAAACATGTAGATATATGATGATAATTAACATATAAGATCAGGTATTTATTACTTTTATACCAAATTTTCTATATAAATTCTTCTTTACTCCAAAAATCTCGTTTAATTACATAATTCTTTTCCATTCATGTCAAAATTCACAAATCATCTCTTTGTTTATCAATAACCAGGATAATTTTACTTAGTTTCCATATACGTATTTGATTTTTCATGATAATGACATTTTATTGAATAGTAATTTAAGTTGCCTATCTTATGTCTTGACAATATTAGTTATATTGTGACTTTTTTAAAATCTCAATAAGAATGAGATTACAATAAATTTAGTTCCTATCTAACATTTTATACATTTCATTACGATTCTAATAAAATTCTTCTATTCTATAATTTTGATTTTATACTTATAAATGTTGACAATTTAAATCATTATAATATACGTAAAAATAATAGGTTACTTACAAACATGTATTAGATGTGGATATTAAGTTTCTGAGATATTAGTGAGTTTGCGCTCACACATTTTCTCTTACGTTAAGCGACCATTTTTCCTTATAATATAACTTAACCAAAAAAAAAAACCGTTTGCGGTTTCCTAAAAATTAATTAACCTTATGAATGACATCCTCCGACAATTTTGTGTATTATGGTTAGAGTTTTTGCCGATATCAAACCGGTGAACTGTGGCAGTAAATTCAGCTGTTCACAGGAACAAATATCATACGGATCTAAATTCTGATTGGCCCCCTTATTTTCAGAAATAGCGTACCGAAAATAGTTATACCGTATGTTTTTTTAATGAAATTTTCGTTATGAATTATAACGACGATTTTTATAAGGGAAAATAGTTCACCGCAAACTCTATATTGTATGTCGATAATTGTTAACATACATAATAATAATTCGTGTGAAAATCTAGAGATGTGTTAAAATGCATTCCTATTGTTACTAAATTCGCATATATCGAAGAAATCACAGCGGCATTCGTTTACGCATGGTTTATCTTTCAATGGGCGTTAGTATCAAAACAATATGAGATTTCTGACCCCTTATTTCATATATCAGTTGAAAATCCGGCGTATTGCTGAAAGACCTAGAATTGTGTTAAAATACATAATATTCGATTGTAACTAAATATGTATTGAACGATGAAATCACAGAAGTATTTGTTTACGCGTCGATCATCTTCCACTATACAATAATTTCAAAACAATAGACGGCTGATGGACTGACCCTTTATATTCCTATTTCCGAGGAAATCCGGCGCATCGAAAACGTCAGAATCTTTTAGCGCGTGCGTTCATTCATCACGACTGACGAACAGAGAGAGCTGAGGCATGGCGTTATCGAGTTAACTTGTACATTTAAAAAAGCGTAATTTCTATCACACGTCACCGGCTCTTAAAGCTGAACATCGGTCGAGTGATAGATAAACACGTGAAGATCCGACACCTTTCAGCGTATCCAATATTTAGTGAATACGGGAAAAGCAACCGAACAAGCACGTCATGTAGATCCGTGGAGCATGGCTACGATTATGTACACAATACGTATACTATTATTGTACAAAGGAAAGCAGTTGGTACCATTGTAAATTTAAATATTTGAGCACGATGTTCACAGTTGAATCGGTGAATGGTCTATAAAGTAAACACTAGAGTAAAATGAAAATTTTTAGTTGTTCATGTTTTAACCTGAAATAATTCAGAAAATAGTCTTTACATTTTGATCATTCTCAAATCAGTCAAATTTAATTAATTAACAGGATATTATTAATACAGCAATAATATTTTTTTTATTTACAATTAGGTATAAACTTTACAAAAAAATGGAAACAAACGAAGAATGAAAATCCGAGATGTATAGAAAAAAAAAACATGCCTATACAAAAATTGCACAATTCATAAGCATATCCAATCGATTTGTAGGAGAAAATCATTTATAAATAACTCTAGCCGAAACGATTTTTATAACTAGACTTAACATTATAGATATTATAAAGCGTTTACTCAATAAAAGAAGTACAGGTCTTGACGACATTCCCGTTAGTGTTATAAAGGCCTGTGCGATGGAGGTAGCAGAAGATCTTTCCCACTTCGTAAATCTATCGATTACTTTGGATAAATTCCCTACAGCTCTGAAATCGTCTGCTGTAATTCCTATACATAAAATAAATGATCGCTCCAATATTGAGAACTACAGACCTATCGCGCTAACTAGTGTCTTCTCTAAAATTATTGAAAAAACTATTGCTGATAAAATATTTAATTTTCTAAACAAACATAATCTCATTACCCCATGTCAGCACGGTTTTCGGAGTGGTTTCTCTACTAAGACTGGTGTTGTGGAATGTACGCAGCATATTCTTGATGAAATGGATATAGGACGATACACCGTGTTGATCCTGTTTGACCTATCCAGAGCCTTTGACTCCGTTAATTGTCATTTTCTTAGTAGTAAGATCTATAACCTGGGAATTCGCGGGGAATTGAACAAATGGATTGTCTCATTTTTAAAAGACAGAAAAATCGTTGTTAGACTTGGTGACGTCAGATCGGAGGAAAATGATATGGACGTTGGAGTTCCACAGGGCAGTGTCCTGGGTCCATTAATATTTTTATTAATTATAAATGACCTACATACCTAGTTTCATAAACTATGGCAAAATATTTTTGTATGCTGACGATACAGCAATTGTGGTTTTCCACTCGGATCTGGAACAGCTCAACAATAATATCAATTTAGTTCTACAAAGTTTTCAGGACTGGTGTTGTGCCAACAAATTAATAATTAATCATGATAAGACGGTTATTATTGAATTTTTCAACAAACATAGAACACGCTCAGGTTTAGACATAACATTTAATAATGAAATTATTGAGGTCTCCAGAAGTTGTAAATTCTTAGGTACAATTCTTGATGAAAATATGTCATGGAATAACCAGGTTGATTACGTGTGCGGGAAAACTTCAGAGGGCATATTATGTTTTGCACACTTTGAAAAACATCTTGAATGCCGAATCCCTTCTCAGCGTTTATTATGCTTATGCCTACTCTATAATTTCCTATAATATTATTGTCTGGGGCCAAGCGAGGGATATACAAAGAGTGTTTCTTCTGCAGAAGCGTATCATCAGATTTGTTTCTGATTTGCCCTACCATGAGTCTTGTAGGGACACCTTCCGTTCAAAGAGAATATTTACCGTTACCTCTGTCAATGCTTATAAATTATTAACATATATTTTTAATAACAAGCATAGATTTTCAGTAATAAGTGAGAAGCATAATTACAGGACTCGTAATAGAAATAACTTAGTTGTGGACAGATTATATCACTTGTTTCATCAAAAGTCCCCGCTCATAACTGGCTTAATAAAGTTTAATAAATTGCCAACACACATGCGGGACTCGGGTCTGGCAAACTTTAAGAAACTGTTGAGGGATTTTCTAATTGACCACAGTTTCTATAGTGTGGCAGAGCTCCATGCACGGTTGCAATAGTCGTATTGTACATTTATTTTATTGTATTGTATATTAGTTAGTTACTTATGCTTGTGTTTTTTGTATTGTTTGATTTATTATATTTATATTACATTTGTGTTGACTTGTTCTATAGCATTTTTATGGTCAATTGAATGAATAAATATTATTATTATTAACAGTCCAAAATTTTACTACTTTGCATCATATCACTTCACATTTTTAAAATAATGTTTTTATCTGTTTTCGCTAAGATTAACGTAAAATTTAAAATTAAAAAAGTATTGTAAGAAGCTCGAAAATGTTCGCGGCTATACCGTAAAGGGCAGCGCCAACTACAAAGGACACGACGACACGCATTCCAGAGAAAAGTAAAGAATTCTAATGTATTAGTCATCGCGGAATACACAAAAATGAAAGTTCTGGCATTGATACGTGCAATGGGGGGATCCAAATTTGAACTCTATGGAACACATTGTGACTTACATTGGTATCTTTATCATTTTTGCAGTCAATTTTAATATATACAGTGAGTGTCTAAAGTTTGACAGATGGTGCTGTAGATCATCTTGAATTAAAATTATAAATGGCACCTTCATTTGAAAGGTGTTTGGAATGTCTATTCAAAATGTATACTGTTTTAAATCTTCTTCATTTGTTAACAAAAAAAAGACGAATTGCACGGGCAGCATAATTACATCATTGTTACGGAATTAGTTGTTCTATGGCCAAGAGGCTGAGGGTGTTCATTTTGAACATTTAATTTAAAATCACAGGGATGTATTCAGAAGTATTTGTTTTTTTAATCTTAGTAGCTTTTTTATTCGCTACCAGTGAAATTTAGCGTTTTTTAGCAAATAAAGGAAATTAAAAAAAACATAAAACTTGAATAGACCTTCCAAATACCTTTCAGTCGAATTTCTATGTCATTTAAAAATAAGTTGATATATCATACAACGCCATCTATCAAAATTTAGAATGAGTTATGGAGACATCAAATTAGTATTTTTACAGTGATTTTGTCATATTTTTCTTTCAACGTTTTATGCCACTTCATTTAAAAGGTAACAGGGGGGGGGGGGGGTTGACTGTAGGGACGCACTGTATAATTCATTAATAAAACGAAAAGGAAAACAAGACATAGTTTATCACAAAAAGCCGATTACAAAATTTCTGCCTCCGAAATTGAAGGAACTGTGCTCTCTACTAATCGACAAGTAAACATGTGTATTGAAAATAATGGTGAACACTTTGAACATTTGTTAAGTTGAAGTTTGTTTTTCTTTTATTTTTTGTACTTTCTGATTTAAATATATTTTTATTTTCCTTTATATTACTTGGTCAATATATTTTCTTAATTATGTTTAGGTATAATAATTTCATTTACTTACTTTCATGTTATAGGCGGGGATGAATTAGATATAAATTTTTATACCATTTCGTTACTAATGAGTAAATGATTTGGTTATAACTAATGCATTATATTTATTATATTGTTCTTTTCTCGTTATTGTCTACTTACGTCATGAGTTATGGAAATTATTTTTGCTGTTTTCTTATAATTAGATGTATATCTGTTGGGTAATAAAGATATATTATTATTGTCATTATGTATTTCAATGTCTAAAAAGACAAGACATGAAATTTAAAAATAGCTAGAGATTTTGAAAACATTTAAAAGGAGAATCTAACGTAACATACGCAATGAATTAAAAAATCGGTGTGAAGATTGAAATGAATACATTTATGGAAGAGTATGATGAAAATTCAAGTGAAAGGAAACTATACACTGTCTAGTGACTCTCTTAAAAATAAAATAGAATTATTGCTCGCAATAAATAAATAAATTGATATTTAATAATAAAAGGTAGCAACTGCCGGTTTTCATCATCCTCTTCAGTTTTTTATGTGCTTCAATATTACGATATTAAAAACATACCGTTCCATTTAAAATTTTAAAGAAAAAACAAGTAATATACATAAATTGAGAACAGCGCCTCCTGTTATTTTTTTTAACAATCACGTAATTTCGTACTACAGTAGAACCCCGATTATCCGTGCGCGGATTATCCGGGCTGCGGATTATCCGTGCCATGCGCATGATGACGCAAAATCGATATCGCCAGCAGTGTACTCGGGGAATCCCTGGGAATCATTCGCTTTTCATCTGCCGCTGCGGGGTTATGCCGAATATGTGAGATTTAGTTTCGCTTTGTGCTAGAGCCGAGTTGCTACGCTGCTATATTCTCAAGTGTGTTTGTTTTCACAATGGCAACAGCCAGTGTTAAACGGAAGAGAAATGTTTTAACGATTGAACAAAAACTAGAGATTTTAAACAAGTGAAAAGGGTGAAAGTGTCGCATTATTATCACAAATCTATGAAGTTGGTAAGCAAACAATACGCGATATCATTAAAAACAAAGTGAATCTAAAAAATTTTATATCTCGGTCTGACTCTTTTAAAAACATATCTGCAAGAAAATCATTGAAAGGATCGACTTTTCAGCAACTCGATGAAGCACTTTCCAAGTGGTTTCTGCAGAAAAGATCGCAGGGCATACCAATTTCTGGGCCAATGTGTGCTAAATAAGCGAAGATTTTTCACGAACACTTGAAAATCAAAGAACCTTTCAATGCATCCAGTGGTTGGTTGCATCGATTCAAAAAACGTCACGGGATTCGGGAGCTTACCATTCAAGGCGAAAAGCTCAATGCCGACGGAGAAGCGATGGTGGAATTTTGCTATGAGCTGGAGACTATAATTATAGAAAATAATCTACAACCTTCTCAAATTTATAACGCTGACGAAACAGGGTTATACTGGCGAGCAATACCTACAAAAACTTTAGCTGCAAGTAATGAGATGAGTGCACCGGGGTATAAAAAAAGTAAAGACCGAATAACAGTGTTGTGTTCTGCCAATGCGTCTGGCGGCCATAGACTGAAACTGACTGTGATTGGAAAGTCAAGAAATCCCCGCGCTTTTAAAAACATAAAACCGCACAATCTCCCAGTTCACTATTACAACCAGAAAGCTGCTTGCATAACTTGTGACATCTTCCAAGATTGGTTCTATAAAAAGTTCATTCCTGAAGTAAAGTCTAATTTGAAAAAGGAAAAGTTGCCACAAAAGGCCCTTCTTTTTCTGGATAATACTCGTTCCCATCCCAACGAGGGTGTCCTAAGATCTGACGATGGAAATTTCTTTGTTCTGTTTTTTCCACCCAATGTTACATCAATTGCTCAACCAATGGAGGGTGTTATTGAGACAATGAAACGCCTCTACCGAAAAGAACTTTTAATGAACTTGTTGGATGAAGTTGATCTGATGAAGTTTTGGAAATCGTTCACGATCAAAGACACAATTTTTACAGTGGCAAATGCATGGAGTGGAGTGAAAAAAAATGACATTCAAAAATGCTTTTTCCAAAATAATGACGCCAGAGGAAGATGACAGCATCATGGAACCTGTTGTGATTTTATTATAATTATTATCCTTATAATTCTTATTTTTTACCTCATTTGTTAATCTTCAATTGGTTATCAACTCCTCAGCAACGACGATATTGTCGAAGAAGTTCTGAATCAACCCGGTACGTCACAATCTGATTCATCCGAAAATGAGAGTCAAGACGAAGAAAATGATGGGACGGTATCAGTCAAAAGAGTAACTAACCGAGAGGCTGAAGAAGCTGCCAACGTTCTACTAGACTATTTGGAGCAACGAGAATCTTCGGAACTCCTCGACATTTTTAACTTACGCAGAATACGTCAGAAGATTAAAAATGATCGGAGAATTTTAACACAGACCGAAGTGACTGACTTTTTTTCAAAATCATAGCTACCTAAAATACATATCCACTTTATGTACATAAATGCAAGTTAGCCTACCTATGTAGAGTTTTTATTTTTTTTTATTTAGTGTAAAAGTTTACTTATGTAGAATTCTGTTATATTTTTATGCAATTTAAAAGCTAGTTTGAACTTAGATATCTATCTTTTTACTATGTATACATACACACATATAAGAAATAAATGTTCGGATTATCCGTGCTTCTCAATTTTCCGTGCCTCGTCCGGTCCCGTGGGGCACGGATAATCGGGGTTCTACTGTACATATCATCCAATTCTTTGAAAAATTCTCTATCTAATGAGCCCAGAAACATTAAAATGCGTTGAGGTACACCAAAATTATACCTACTTTTGTAAGCAGACATACCCCCCTCCACCCTCCCCTTCGTACGGGACTCAGATCAAAAATTCTCAAATGAAAATTGTATAAAAACGTCTGAAAACGTTGCTGGTAAAAATTTTGATCTAGAATTTAATAAAAAATTGTCGAATTTTTAATTGATCTTTGCGCCCCCTTGCGATCATTTTGAGAACTTAAAAATATTTTTGTGGAAATTCTCGTAGTCCAATTTATCATCAAGATTTTTTTCGCCAGATTGTACGATAAACGGTTGCCGAGATATGGTCGGTGACCGAGCTTAAACAGACACCCGGTATATTAAACGTTTTCAATGATACTGTATTTCCTATCTATCAAAAGGAAATAAAACAACTAAAACCGAAATGATCGAAATTTTCTTCCTTCATGTTCCAACCTTTTCTAACGTTTTTGTTCCCAACAATCCAACTATAATATAAATTACGCCCCTACATCCTAGGCGAACGGAACAATCGTGACATAATCATTTTGATTAAATTCCATAAATAAATATCAATAATTGTTCTGTATATATACAGGTCGAGGGAGGTAATATTTTACCTTTGGCCGGCCATTCGAACTGCACAATGGGAAGCGGGAATTCCAATTATGCGCCCGGTTAGAGAAAAGCGGTGAAAACCATTCATCCAGTTTAGACAATATAACAAGAAGCAACACAGAGACATTTTCCGTTAATACTCTAATCACGTTCAATCATTGTCATAATAAAATTCCAGCAAATTGTACTAGATAACATTCTAATGATGTAATGATTAACAATCATTCGCGGGTGGTCGCCAAAATAAATGTCCTACAATTTTTCTTAATAAAATAATTGAAAAAATGCACCAACAATAATAATAATACTTACAAAATTACTGTTAGACACGCAAAAATAAAATGCATATAATCATCGTCCATCAATGAGAACACAGAAATATGAAGAGTCTAAATTTGTTAAATAACTTTCTAACCATATAATGATCCAATCATTAGTTTCAATTTAATGTTCTTATAAGTAAACGTCACAATACTGTGGAATGGTTTCAAATCACACAAATCAGTGTAACGATCGATATAGCTCGACACTGTACCACTTATTTCAAGCGGTGATTTCAAAACAATTGCGCATTGATTATGAACGATTTACCACCGTACTTTAAAGAATTGTCCCTCCGTGGTTTCAAGCGATGCATGTGGAAAGGAAAGTTTACTAGGTGATCTTGCATTTTGAGTTATTATGAATTGTTTAGATTTATGTTAATAGCAGTGTTATGGTGTGCTTTTTGTAGTTATACTTAAGGTTGAAGCACATCTAACCGGTCCGCATCGGCTCGGACCGGTACGGAAAAATTCGTGAGCGGAAGAGACCGCGCACACTTGTCCTGCCGGAATCGGCTCTATCGTCAAATAATTAAGTACCTACATAATATCAACACCGTGGTATACAGTTGTTAAACTAACGCAAATATGGAAACAAGTAGCTCTGAAGAAGATTTACTTCTGTCGTTATTAGCATAGACGTAGATGTTGCAGAAAAAAAATTAGGTGTGGCCACCACACGACTTTCTTATACGTATGAGCGTTTCAAACTATACAATTTTAAGAATTTTTTATACAAAACTTATTCAAAATCCTATTCTAAGTACTTTCATTCTCTTAATAAATCGCTATAGAATGCATACTTTGCAAGATATTCGAAAAAAAGTGCTATTCGCTAAGAGTGCCACTTCCGGTCCGAATTTTGAAATTTCATGTATACAAAAAATATTGCAAATTCAACTCTAAATACTTTTGTACTCTTAATAAATATATATATATAGAATGCATAATTTACGACATATCTGCAAAAAATCGCTATTCGGTAAGAGTAGTGGTACTTACGGTCCGAATTTTGAAATTATTTTTATACAAAAGATATTTAAAATTATAATTTAAATACTTTTATACTTATAATGTACCTGCTTAGAAAGCATGACTTGCGAGATATTCGCAAAAAACTGATTTTCGATAAGAGTAAAAGACCTACTTCCGGTTGGAATTTCGGAAAATATTTTTAAGATAATTTGTCTCAATTTTAATTTTAAGTATATATAAATTCTTTATAAATTTGTTTAAACTTAGTAATTGACGAAATATTGGCAAAATACGAATTTTTCACTGAAGTAAGCTGCTACTTCCGGTCTACCGATTTTACTGAAAAACTAATCAGATCTCAAGAGGGAGATTATACACGTAAATACAAAATTTGGAATTGATATCTACAGCGGTTTGACCGCTATCGTGGTCACACACAGACATTTTTTAAAAACCTCTTTCGGTATCAGGGGACTTCAAAACGTGAACATTTGCAAAAATCTCGAGGTCGAAAATTTTCATCATCACAATACTTTCTTATACTACGTATAAGAAAGTAAAAAGCGAAGAAAGTGGGTTCACAATATTAATACAAAACGCGAGGTGCGAACTACTTTGGTCATATAGTTCTTTATAGTCTTGAACAAGAATTATTAATTTCTCCTCTATTATGTTTTAAACATTTAGTTAAATAAAACCACTACCAAGTTAATGTCGTCGCACCCCGAACAAGTAGGAGTATACACAATATTTAAAAACATCCAATGTATGCTGGAAGTACAAACGCACACTTGTTCGGTCGGAATCGGCCCGCAAAGAAGTTTTGCCGATGAATGCTAGTTCGAGCATTCCCTCCCGAATTTCCGAAGCTCCTTAATTACGGTCCGATTCCGGCCGGTCTAGTGTGCGGCGTTCGTATTGAATACTATAAACTAGATTTATCGGAATTTTTCCGTGCCGGTCCGAGCCGATGCGGGCCGATTAGGTGTGCTTCAACCTTTACGCCGTCGCATAGTATTCACAATGTGGATGTGTGTGTATTAGGGTGGTTACAAGGTATATGAGGAAAAAAAAATTGATCCTATCTTTCGGCTCACCCCCCTAAAATGTGCCAATAGGCTAGAAAATGTGGCAAAGGTTCAGCTCAATCTGATAATATTAACATGTGCCGCATTGAGGTTAAAGTTATGAAAAACAGCGGTTTTTCAAAAAAATCCTAGTTTTTCCTCCATAACTAGAGTCATATTTGATAGGCAATTTTATTCTTATTAATTTTGAATTTAGCAATTTTTGATAAAACTGATAGATTTAGTAGCATTTAGCATTTACCAGGCGAAGTCGATGCTAAATATATAATATTTCGTACCCGATTCATTCACTTGGAAATTTATTACAAATTCCCCTAATATTAAGAATGAGGCGAGGCACATATAAAACATTGGTAATTGCAAAACAGGTATTGCAATTATGCAACGAAATAATTTTTGTTTCAAATCTGTTCTTATTGTTCCAGCAATCAGACGTGTTTAAAAAAAAAACTAAGAAGTAATTGTGGAACATTTATCTATAAATTATTATTATTATAAATATGAAACTACCATCAACTTCCAGAGTATCAAGGAGTATGAGTTCAAGGCAGAAAGACACAATTTTTTTAATTGGTCACATGTCTCATCAAATAAGTGGCAGTAAATTACCTTCTAATTGCCAAGTCTTACGTAGTTTACTTTATAATATCCGCCAAGTTAAATTAAACAATAAAGAAGCTGCGAGACTTACAATAAAGGAGGTTTTTCTTTTTTGGGAGAAAGCTAAAATACTAACCAAAGATGTTCAACATTGTGTCGCAAAGCTGGAAGAACTGTATGATGAATGGCGAAAACTGCAAAAAAGCGCTAAAAGATCAGCAAGCGCACACTCACGCTCAAAAAGGGGAGGAATTCAAGTCAAGCTTTGACGACCTATATGACGTTGCTCATCAAGATACCCTTACCAAGCCCGCTGAAGAAGGCAGGAAATTTTTATTACTCCAGAGAGAAAAAGGATGCCCTGGCCGCATGGGAGGCGTCGACATGAAATCTGTTAAAGCAGAACGACGAAAAGTATTGAGGCGAGCAGCTGAGATGGCAAGATTTGAAAAATTCAAAAAAAATATAGGTGAGTTCGTGTTTTTCAAAAATGATTCATTTAATAAATTTTAACATTATTAACTAACACTAATATTTTATTTTTAGAAGGTGAAAAATATCTAGAACTGGAATCTACAACAAACATTAGCAGCACATCAGAGGAACAGATTATTACTGAGAAATTGTCTGTATTGTTGGATAGATGTACTATTTCTGATAGAGATGCGGTGCGAATTATAGCAGCTACAACAGAAGCATTAGGGCATGACCCACAAAATTTTGTTATAAGCAGAAGTGCCATACGAAACCGCAGACAACAATTTCGACAACAACGAACCAATTTGATCAAAAGTAGATTCAGAAATTCCGATTTAGAGGGCGCTGTTGTGCACTGGGATGGAAAATTGCTTCTAGAGTTCTTGAGTAAAGTAAATGTAAAGAGGCAAGCGATTTTAATTACTTGTGGCGATGAAGAACAGTTGATAGGGGTTGATCCAGTCCTTGAAAATAGTACGGGCATTACTCAGGCAAAAGCCGTATTATCAGCAATTGAGCAGTGGGGAGCAGCTGGAAAAATTCAGGCAATTCGTTTTGATACCACGGCAGTAAATACTGGTCGCCATAGGGGAACCTGCATTGTGCTAGAGCAATTATTAGAGAAAAATCTTCTTTATTTAGCATGTCGCCACCATATTTTAAAAGTTGTTTTAAAGAAAGTTTTTAATTGCAAAATGGGCAGATCCCCTGCTCCTCAACCAGAAATTTTTCGAAAATTCCAGACTGGGTGGTCTAAGCTAGACAAAAATAAATACAAAACAGTTATAGAAGATAAACATTTTAGAAATAAAATAAGTAACTCGGAACAAATTTCAAATTATCTTTTTGAACAATTAAAAAATCGCCAGCCCAGGGATGATTATAAAGAATTCATCCAACTTTGCCTAATTTATGTAGGACGTCTACCACCGGAAAAAAATACTTTTAGAGTAGCTAGAGCTATTCATCACGCCAGATGGATGGCAAAGGCCATTTATTGCCTCAAAATATATCTTTTCAGGGATCAATTTATTATAATCAATATTTATGTAAAAGCATGGTTTAACGCACACAAGCCCACCGTGGCCCCCAACCAAGACCTACAATTATTAAAATCTTTAGTTAAATATAGAATAATTGATAAAGAAGTTGCAGACACGGCACTGTCTAAAATAATTAACCATCTATGGTATCTCAATTCGGAGCAAGTTCCCTTTTCATTTTTCGATGATACTTTGGAAAAAAATGTGAAAACAAGCATGGTTAAAAAATTATGGGCCGAAGAAGAAAACGATGAAGTTAATTCTGATAACAGGGATCTAAAAGCAAAACTTAATTTCCAAGAAGTTGATCATTTGCTGGACAAAAAAATTAATTATTTTGTATCTTCTCGGACTCTAAATTTTTTTAAGAGATTTGAAATCGATACATATTTTTTAAATACTGATCCTGATGTATGGTGTGAAAATGAACATTATTTAAAAGCTAAAAAAATAATGGCCGATTTAAGAGTAGTTAATGACACAGCTGAGAGAGGAGTAAAATTAATCCAAGACTTCAACTCATCCTTGACAAAAGGTGAAAAACAACGACAGCTTTTATTACAAGTTGTCTTTTTCCGGACTCTTCAAAAGCTACCGTATGTAAGGCATTACCACCATAAAATGTTATTTTTTACAATTATAATGTTATGAAATACAATTGAAAATAATAATTAATAAAATTTATTTGAACACTTTTCAACAATAGAATTAATAAAATATATTTGAAACAGATGTAATTGATTATTAATATTATTATAATGTTCTTTAACCTTTGCATGGATATTCATATTTGAGGATATTCACTACCACCTGAACTGGTAAATACTAAATGCCACTAAATCTATCAGTTTTATCAAAAAAATTACTAAATTCAAAATTAATAGGAATAAATTGCCTATCAAATAAGACTCGAGTTATATTCCTAGAAAAAATGGTTTCGTTTTTAAGGACGAAAAACTAGGATTTTTATTGAAAAACCGCTGTTTTTCGTAATTTTAACCTCAATGCGGCACGTGTTAATATTATCAGATTGAACTGAAACTTTGCCAATCGCATTTTCTAGCCAATTGGCACATTTTAGGAAAGTGAGCCGGTGGAAAATCCAAAATTAATTTTTTCTAACCACCCTAGTGTGTATGAATGTATATATATCCATCATCACAGAATATACATACTGTGAACGCCAAATTAGATGGCGAGTGGTGGGGATGCGCGGTAGTCGTTTTTAAAAACGCGTACGCCAACTTACTGAACAACTGAAGGTGTTACCTTTTGATTCCAGTTTCGTTAATATGTATGATTGATATGTTCAATATTACAGTTAATATATTAGTTTATAACATTCCATTACATTATATGGTTTATAATGTAATGGAATCAATAAAGGTATTATTACTATTGCATGACTTTTAGTAATTTCTTATATCCTAAAAATCTATAGATTCTTAACACCCTGTATTCATATGTGGTTATGTATATCGTTTTAATGTTTTGTTGATTCTGTTAAGTTTAAAATATCTTCCGTCCTATTCTCAGGCAGACTTTTGTAACATCCATAAACATAATATCAATATTTCGATAGAATAATCGATTTTCGAAGGTTCGAAAAGATAATGCAAAGGGAGTTATTCTACGTAAGCTAACATTTTATCGCTAAGTATTACCGGTCCCCGGGGCTGTATTACCGAATTTGCACTTTCTTATGCTAGAATTCTTGCCATTTCAATTTCAGTTTTGATTATTGTTGACACAGATGTATTCCGGTATTACATTTTCTATTTGTGTACGTTTCCCTTTGATGTAGAAGCTTGACTCGCAGTGCTCGTTTCTTGAATATATATACATATGTACGTATATATATATATTCTTCGTGTTTACGTGAACGTAAGATATCTTTCTCTAGTGCTGCAGAGAAATTAAAATTGCTACGACTATAAGACGAACAGATCTTAACCTACAAGTTAATGTGTTCATCATTTGAAGGTGGTTCGCACGAATGGGTTTTTTAATGACTGAGAGCCGTTAACAGTAAATATCTCGTATCTTGGGTATAGGTACCTATATGCTGAGGTTCACTATTTGTAATTGATTCAATCCTCCGGAACTCCTTGACAAACATATTAAATGAGACTGCACGATATATTTTGAGGTAAATTTCCATGACATGCTAAATATACATACATAACCTGTACTCCCTTTTAATTATGCAAAGTCTGACCTACATATTTATATGTATGAGCCTTTAAGTACTACCCCTAAATAAGAGCCTGTGTTATTAATTAATAATATAATTTCATTTAAAATTTAAATATTTAAAATGCTAATTAAGTTTGTCATCTTGCCCTTTTTTGTAGCCTTAACTAGTATCAGTATTGTGTGAAAACTTTTCTCTATTATTTATTCGTAAATACAAAATACGAACATTTTATCGTAATATAAGAAACTGCGATAATCAAAATGTTTGACCTTGACACTTTTACATATATTTTGAAGTCTCCTGGTATTGAAAAAAAGGTTTTTACGATCATAGCTATGCGTCTATCTCTCTGTGCCCTCGATAGTGGCCAATCTGTTAAGGCTATCAATACAATTATGTATGTCTTATGGAATTGATATTCGTTTACTTGATTTAATTCATATAACTATTTCTACTTACAGCTTGTTACGTCCTAACTAGACACATTGTGAACAGTTAAAACATCCAAGTTGATTTAAAAAAATATGAGGCTATATTCATAATTTTAAATGTGGAATGCATTGGTTATTTTAATTTTTATGGGTTGAATCATATTTAAAAAAATATCTACTAAAAGCCAGCCACGTCAAGAATAATTGTATATAACTTTTAATATTACAAAAGCTTATTCATTTTGAAGTACATAGCTGTCGCCTTATTTAAGTTAATTATTTTACTGTTTCTTCGGCAGTTTTGTTTGAATATTAAAATACTTATTATATAATAAAATGTTTTATTACATTATTGTCGTTTCGCCTGTCAACGCCTACGTGATTTCACAAACTCGAAACTATACTAAAAATAAGTTTCAAAACAAGCAGGTCTTACTTACAAAAGATCAAATTGAGATCAAAGATTTTTAGTTTCGCATACCTCTTGTAACATCAATCCTGGGACACGCTGTATATATAAGAAAGATTGTTGATGCATCCTATCAAAAAGGAATGTTTATTGCAGGGATAAATTATCGATGTTTTATATACAAAAATTTTTAAAATGTTGTGATGAAATGTAAAATATAATTTTAAACAAACATTTTTTTGAAAAAGACAAGATTAAATTGTCGAAACGTCAAATGTATTCTTTTTTATTTACTTTATGTAAAATAAATATCAGGCCGCTACCCCAAGAAAAAAATATTTTATAATTGAATTTATAAGCAAATATAAAAGTTTTTCTAAAAACAATTTTTAGCCCATATGCAAAATTTCAGCTGCATAAGATAATTTAGATTTTTTGCCAATTTTTTGTAAATTGCACCACTGTTGCGAAATAAGACAACGCAACCTACATAAAACTTCTTAGTTTTAACAATGCTTTATTCCAGACACATTTTCTTTAAGGCAGCGCCATATTCAATGTGTGTTTTTCTACAAAATCCAAATAGGGCTATTAAAATTTGGTCACATGTGATGCAAAGTTTATTTGTTTTTGACCCTGTATAAGGTAACTTCATAAAATAACTATTTTTGAAAATGTAGTTTGTGTCTAAAAGAAATACACATTAATATTAATACAGACAAGTACACAGCAAGTAAAGTCTGCATTAAATGGAAAATAAATTTTCGTTTAACTTTACGTAAGTTTAACTAGTTTCAATGATTTAATTTAAAACCTCTTTATTAAAATTTGTTATGGAGCTATGTTATAAAAAGTAAAAATAGTCTTTTATTATTTAAGTTCAGTTTCCAAAAAATTAACTAGTTTTGTACCTTACGATGATGCACCAACCACAAGTTGGCCGCAAAACAAATGATAAAAAAGATCAACAAGCCCTTACTTTATTAATGACAGTTAAATCGCTTTCTGTTTGTCATAGTGGCTTTTAATTAATATTGCGTATTAAATAAAAAAATGTTAACTGTACAGGAAAGAATTGAAATTGTATTAATATGTGGTGAAAACACAAGTCATCGTGTAGCGGCCAACATTTTTAATGAAAGGCATCCAGGCAAAAATATGCAACAATCTACTGTGAGTAGGATTATGGTGAAATTTAAATCAACTGGATCGGTGGAAAGTTCATTTAAAAAACCTCACAATCCTGTAAAACATAGTGAAGAAGTCCAATTAAATGTTTGCCTAGATATTGTGGAACATGGTCAAACTATTATTAGACATGTTTCTCGCAAAACTGACGTTCAAAGAGAGAGTGTAAGGAATATTTTGCACAAAAATAAATTTAAGCCGTATAAACCTAAATTTATAAATACTCTTAAGGAACAAGATTTTGACATACGTTTGGGATTCTCTTTTTGGTACCAGGAGGAAAAAGAAGAAAATGTGTCCTTTCCGTTTCACGTTTTATGGACCGACGAGGCCACTTTCACTTCAAACGGCGTTGTTAGCTCTCAAAATTGTAGATGGTGGGCTCAAGAAAATCCAAATTTTATAATAGAATGCAAGGACCAGTATTCCTTTAAAACTAATGTGTGGTGCGGTATTTTAAACGATCAAGTTGTTGGGCCTTATTTTTTTAGAGGCAATTTAAATTCTGAAGAATACCTACGCTTCCTTAACACCTAAGTCATTGAAGTTTTGGACAATATGCCTATTGAAATAAGGCATAATTTGTGGTACCAGTGTGACGGTGCTCCCATCCATACTACAAGACGGGTTCAAGAACGCCTCTTGGAAATATTTAGGGGCAAAGTAATTGGGCGTAATATGGAGCAATACTGGCCGGCTAGGTCTCCGGATTTAACCCTACTTGATTTTTTCTTGTGGGGTTACCTAAAACAAAAAGTTTACAAAGAAAAACCTTTCCGTAATGTTGATCATTTGGAAACGGTGATTCGAAACTGTATTTTAGAAATAAGGCCTCTTAGTATCAGAAACTCCATTAAAGATGTATCAAGAAGAACAATTGTTTGTATTGAACGCAATGGGAGGCACACAGAAATGTAATTTTAATTTTTAGGTTTTTCAAATTATGTTTAATTTAATATTCAAATACCAAAAATACATATTGTTATTAATTGAAAAGGTGGAATTTTAAATGCGTTTCATTTTTATAATGTATTATGATTATTTTATTATAAAATTTAACTTTTCAATTAAACTATTTTCTTAATATTAATGTGTATTACTTTTAGACACAAACTACATTTTCAAAAATAGTTTTTTTATGAAGTTACCTTATACAGGGTCAAAAACAAATAAACTTTGCATCACATGTGACCAAATTTTAATAGCCCTATTTGGATTTTGTAGAAAAACACACATTGAATATGACGCTGCCTTAAAGAAAATGTGTATGGAATAAAGCATTGTTAAAACTAAGAAGTTTTATGTAGGTTGCGTTGTCTTATTTCGCAACAGTGGTGCAATTTACTAAAAATTGGCAAAAAATCTAAATTATCTTATGCAGCTGAAATTTTGCATATGGGCTAAAAATTGTTTTTAGAAAAACTTTTTCTAATAACTTTTTTCGATATTTTGAGAAATAACCCACTTTTGAATTTTTTTTGTTTTGGTCACACTGTATATATACAGGGTGTAGATTAAGTCTGGAAGAAAATTAATATTTCTGTTATCTTTGGTTTGATGGAAAAACCCTGAAACAGGTCGATTTTGTTTTTATCCCGTGCACTTTATAACATCGTGAATTTAATTCTGTCGTCATCTGGTTGCGCGCGGGCGCGACGTCATTAGTTTTTTCAAATGGTAACCTGCCACATTTATTACCCCTTATCGTTAGGTATTCCATTGTGCATGCAACGGTATAAAAAGTTTGGTACCTTACATAACAATTTTTGGGAGAAAAATGCTTTCGAATTTCAAAAAATTAAAATTTTATTTCTAATGAAAAACTAATCAAAAATTATTTTAAAAAATCAGATAAATTATAATCCGAGGTTTATCTTGGATTGTCGTCAAACAAGACACCAAAAAAATGTCAACGGAAGTGTTCAAATTGTCCGCCATTGGCCATTTGACACTGGCCGAGACGGACGTACACGCTTTCTACGACACGTCATATTAACAGTTCATTACTTGGTGTTTGAACTTATCCATTCACAATACTTGCTCCATTGGTAGTGTTGAACGTGCATTGCGAAAATGGCGAATTTGAGCGAAAAAGAGCGGATTCAAATTCTCATTATTGTTGGTTGTGGTGATAAAATACGTAGCCATGAAGAAGCCTGTCAGTTTTTCAATGCAGAAAATCCAAACCGCGCACCGATTTCGCGGTCAACAGTAATAATATAATATAATAAACTTTATTCATCTTTAGATGTTTACAATGTTACACTATAATTTTAAACTGTACAATCATAAACTTTATTCATCTTTAGATGTTTACAATGTTACACTATAATTTTAAACTATATACAATCATTCCTAACATACCTCGTACAATAGTGTCTAAACTCTCTTATAGAAGGACTCTGTTTAGTCGCTTCAGGCATACCATTATATAATTTTAAACCCTTGTAAAAAGCATCGCCCCTTGTTTCATCAATTTGCCTCTCATAATAAATATTCTTACTTAATTTTATATGTCTATTGTAGTAGTTCCTCATGTTTGTGTAATTACTCCAGTCGTCCTTACTATTGCTATTCTTTGCTACTCTGTATAATGCGTTCCTTTGTTTCTGCAATGACTTTAATTCATGATTAAACCATGGGTTACCCTGACCCACAGCAATTGTTTTATTGTTGACAATGTTGTATACTTAGCAACCATATAGCATTATTTACTGTTATGTTGCAAGTTTCACTATAATTGATGTCATTTCTTACGTAAATTATAACACCACCCGTGTGTCTGCTGTGCGAACATCTCGCAACCGAGTAACCTCTACAGTTTATTTCTGACTCCCGGACATCAGATGTAACACGCGTCTCACTAAGCAGAAGGATAGGCGGGCGATATGTCTCTATCAAATTTTCTATTTGCTCAAAGTTTGCAACTAAACTCTGTACATTCAAATAAATTACCCCATACTGCTTTGTCGTAACATTACGATTTATTCTAAAAAATCAACTTTATCTCTGGCGTTTTGTAACTTCCGTTTAAATACCGGACAATCTGAGTCCCACGTAGCGTGATTTATGCTAATTTTTAAGTGAAGTTTATCTACAGCATACTTACAACACTGCTGTAGATAAGCATAGCTTGTGTTTTCGACGTATTCAACTTTATGTTTGTGTCTCCTCCGCGATAGTCATCCATATTTACGTTCTCTACAATTACTTCGATATTATTTTTTGTGAAAAGGTAACCTAAAGTTATCTATGTATCTAGTATTGTAGTCATGAATCTCATTACTACACGAAACATATTTGTTTAAATACTTTGGTAACCTATTATGTATTATTTTATAAATCATCGCGATCTATCTCTTCCTTCCAGTTACCTATTACTAAATTTAATGCTGTTTCACATGAGTGATTCCTCCTGAAGCCGGACTTTTAGTCGCTTCAGGCATACCATTATATAATTTTAAACCCTTATAAAAAAGACTATTCTGCGAAGCCGATTTTTTGTGAAAAGGTAACCTAAAGTTATCTATGTATCTAGTAACAGGCTTCGAAGAATTTATTTTTAATATCGGTCTAAAATCAGAGCAGTTCTTGGTGCCGTTGATCTTTGGAATCGGTCTCAAAAGCCCTTTTCAGATCCAAGAAAACTGCCACAACTTTGTTATCGCGATCTATCTCTTCCTTCCAGTTACCTATTACTAAATTTAATGCTGTTTCACATGAGTGATTCCTCCTGAAGCCGGACTGCACATCCACCAACACGCAATTTTTTTCCAGAAAGTATTCTAATTGTTCTTTTGCTGCATATTCTATGATTTTTTCTAATGTTGGCAACATGTTGATCGGTCTAAAATCAGAGCAGTTCTTGGTGCCGTTGATCTTTGGAATCGGTATTATCGTAGTGGTTTTCCAAACATCCGGAAACACGCCTGTCTTGAACGACTCATTAATTATTCCCAACAGCGTATGTCCAATAATCGGAAATGCGTCGCTAATAACTTTTGTATCAATACCATCAGTTGTTGACTTGCTCTTAAGTGATTCTACAATTTTTCGTAGCTGCCCCATTTCAAGCGGTTCACAGTGAGCAAAATTGTCGCAAAATTTGCTGAAACTGGTAGTGTAAAAGACAGGGCTCGTCAAGGTCGACCAAGAATTGAGGAAGATAGAAGGGTCAATATTCTCTTGGAACTTCAGGACAACCCCCACACTTCAACAAGGAACATTGCCAGGGATCATGCAGTCGATTTTACCACAGTAGCCAAATTGCTGAAGAAGGAAAAACTTCATCCGTACAAAACCAATCGGGTTCAGGAACTGAATGAAGATGACTTCGACCGCCGACTCGAGTTCTGTGAACAAATCATGCTACGGTGCGATGAGAATCCCGGATTTGTCGACAATGTGGTTTTTAGTGACGAAGCAACTTTTACCTTGAACGGTGAAGTGAATCGCCACAATTGTAGGTACTGGTCGGGCGAAAATCCTCGATGGGTTCGAGAGGAGCACACCCAACACCGGCAAAAAGTTAATGTATGGGCGGGAATAGTGGGAGATCGCATTGTGGGGCCTTTCTTTCTGGACAGAAATTTAAACGCTGAAACATACTTACATTTCCTAAGATTTACGCTAGTGCCAACATTGGTAGAATTATTTCCGGATGAAAACACCCCCGACAAGCCTCACCCCAAAATCTGGTTTCAACAAGATGGAGCACCTCCACATTTTGGCTGGCGTGTTCGGAGTTACCTCGACGAAATTTTCCCCGGGAGATGGATCGGACGAAGGGGAACAATTGAATGGCCTGCCCGTTCGCCAGATCTCACACCACTTGATTTTTGTCTATGGGGTCATGTGAAATCAAAGGTGTACACCAATAAGCCAAATAACTTGGATGATCTGAAACATCGTATCCGCGAGGAAATGCGAAATATTGGTGCAGAGACAATACGACGTGTCGTAGAAAGCGTGTACGTCCGTCTCGGCCAGTGTCAAATGGCCAATGGCGGACAATTTGAACACTTCCGTTGACATTTTTTTGGTGTCTTGTTTGACGACAATCCAAGATAAACCTCGGATTATAGTTTATCTGATTTTTAAAATAATTTTTGATTAGTTTTTCATTAGAAATAAAATTTTAATTTTTTGAAATTCGAAAGCATTTTTCTCCCAAAAATTGTTGTCAGGTACCAAACTTTTTATACCGTTGCATGCACAATGGAATACCTAACGACAAGGGGTAATAAATGTGGCGGGTTACTATTTGAAAAAACTAATGACGTCACGCCCGCGCGCAACCAGATGACGACAGAATTAAATTCACGATGTTATAAAGTGCACGGGATAAAAACAAAATCGACCTGTTTCAGGGTTTTTCCATCAAACCGAAGATAACAGAAATATTAATTTTGTTCCAGACTTTATCTACACCAAAACAGTTTATTTGAATTAAGCAACCGAGGCGAACAAGAAAAATAAGCATAAGGACCAGTTTTATCTTGTCCAAACATCAGTCTATCCCTTCTAATTTTCGCATTAACTTTAACCTGAATACCTCCGATGTACATATCTGCAATTTCGTGGTCAATTCTGTTCGTCTAGGCGGAAGTTACGCGTCCACCACAGGAAACTGAAACCGTTAATGAAAGCCGGAGGTTTGTATGTAGTTTTGCGTTTTCGTTCGTTCACTCTCAGAAAGAGACTTTGTCGAAATGTTCAATTTACCGTAACCGGTGTAAAAGGCAACTTTCCTATAGAGAGAACCAGTTTTCCCCGATGCGATGCGTCGAACTGCCCGAGTTTGTTTTCAAAATCAGTTTGAAACTGGTACGTATTCGGAATTCCGAATCAGTTTGGCGTTTGAATTTCCCCGAGTCCGTCTAATCATCGGAGTAGAAACGTGCTTTGCAATCTTAGGTTTATCTCCCGTTTCACTCACGAGCAGTCGCGATTATACGTCCGAATAGAGCAACAGAATGGTCCTACCTACTGGGGTACAAATCTGTGCACAAAAATAAAAAGTTAACGGAAATACAATTTATTACGATACGTGACTTCAAAAATGTAGTTTGTAAAACGGAAATTTGTCGCGAAAAGTAAATGCTTCTTTAAAGAAAAAATTAAGTCCGGAAATGGAATGCTTTTTTTAATTTCCACCACCTTGCTTCAAGTGGTTGGGATAACATTGTACACTTGGATGTATCTTTTGCCTCAAATATGTATTTTTAATTTATTTTACGTACCTTCCGTAACGGAATCGTTAGCCAATTGTTAAATTTTAAATTTTTCGGATATTTTTGCTATTCTTTACTTCTGGTTAGCCCCTGTATATTGGTATTTATTTCTTATTGTTTTATTTTCTACTTTGCAATTCATCCAGTTATTTTTATTTCACAACATTGTGTTTAGTGGCTTAGTTGCTTAGTTGTTAGCATGATTGATAACTGTCGTAGAGGAGGCGAGAGAAATTTTGTCTTCAAAGTCTTGGGCTGTGCTGAATTAAATTTAGTACTGGAAATTTAGGTTGAAAATTCAAGGATGAAACTGCACTGCTTAATATTTTATACTAATAATAATAATAGTTAATAAAAATATTTTAACAACATAATTTATATATAAGTGAGACATCAAACACATTAAAATTCATAAATTAAAAAGCCTTGTATAGTGTAAACAGCATTAACGAAAAGCAGACGGAACATCTCCCTCTTAAATTCAGTCAGGGGACTACGTTTTAGGTTTGTTAGTTAATGGTTGTAAACCTTTATCACTTCTTATTAATTAGACTTTTTGTTGTTTGTGGAGGTGCAAGATATACATAGGCTGCACCTCGGGTATCATATTCATGACTCAATGCTCATTCTTTGAAGAGATTGTAGTTAGCTTTTACAAAAAGTGCTCATTCCAAACCCTACAAGGATGGAAGCGTTTGAATTTTTCACTCGAGACTGCATTATGGTGTTATTTTCCGGAGGGCATCTCTGGGGGTGTCGCGATTATTTGTGCTATGAAATACCCAGATATTTTTCCAGACAGTTACTCTATGTGTCGTTTCTATTTCAACTGGCTATCTAAATACAAACCAATAAATTTTACTTCATTATTGGTTGAAAGTTCTTCTCCATTATGTTCTAATATCAGTTTATCCTTTTAAAGATACCTAAATTGAAGAATTTGCGTTTTTTTTAATATTTAGTCAGATCGTTGTTCAAAAACTACCTGTCAAATTTATTAGCTGTTGTGATTATTTCTTGGTTAATTAATTTTTGCTAATAGCAGTATACTAAAATCTGAATGACAGGAGCTTGCAAAAAAACAAACTTTCATTTACCTTTATATAGTGTTAATGAATAGTATGGAAAAAAGGTTGTTCTGCTTTGCGTTTACCTCCATATCACTGCAATTTAAACATCGAACTTGGATGGGTTCAAGTTAAACATCATGTCACTGCCAATAAGAATTCATTTAAATTAGACACAGAGTCCAGAATTTGTTGTTAGGATTAAACATGGTTGATGCTGATTTTATCATGTCATGACGGAAGAAGAAAAAGTGTATGGTACTGAAATATTGTTGACAATATCCGATCTTGAAAACATGTAATTTTAATGATCAACATTCATGTTTTGACATTAAGTTGGTGCAAATAACAGTAGTGTAAAATTGCAAGAGTTAATTTTAGTACTTTTTTTTAACTTATTGTAATAACAATTAGAAATGTACTTTTTATTCTTTTCAAGCTTCTTGTTATTCAGTGTAATGTTTTGTGAAATAAAAATACTTGTTCATGTTTACAAGTTTTTATTAATAACAATATGAAATGATGCTTATTGCTTTTATTATAGATATTATATTTATTAAAGATATTTCTTTAAGGTATTAAACACTTTATCTTTACACTGCAATTAAATACTGCATATAACCATATACAATATGCTGCAATAATCTACAACAATAAAATAAGAAACTACAAAATATTAATTGCAACACAGGTAAGAGTTTAGACTTTTCATAGTTCGTGTTGTGCCATAAAGCTTCTTTCTTGATTTTGCTTGACTTCTTGTCCAAGCTTCATATTTTTTTTTATATTTACCATGAGATACCATAAACATAAATTGATTTTGTTTTAGATAATATTTCTTAAATATAATATAAAAACTTACGCAAAATTATGAAAAGTCTGTCAACTTTGCCTTTTTTTCCTGCAGCTCGTGTCAGAACAAGTCTCATAACCAGAAAACATTCTGAAAAAAGTGTGCAATTATATACTTAATCTGATAATCATTTTAATTAATTTATTACATTTTAGTGCTCTCAATTTCCTATCTCATCTTCGTCTAATGGGATCATCTGATCAAGCTCTTTCCTTTTCAGAACTTAATGAAGGCACTTCATGTGTTCCTGCTAACATTTCATCAGTGAGATTTTGTCCACTAACACCAGCAAAACTAATACTTGAAACTTCATCTACAGCAGATGTGTCCAGTGTTATTTTCAAAGATGCTGCGGCATTGTTACACAATCGAAATCGCTGGTGTTCCATTGGCACATAATCTTCATCTCTGAAATGTTCTGAACAAACATATTTATTCTCTTATTCTGAAAATCTGAAATAATTTTGATATTTCAACAAATTTAAAATGATCATGCCATCAAACCTGTGAAAACTTTATCCTTCAGGTTTAAACCTCTTAATGTTGGGACAGCTTTTAGCATTGCACGACATGTTTATATGGATATTTATGTAATGTTAATATCTAAAGGATTTATACAATAATGAAACCACACACTTGAGCACATGAAACAAATATTACTTCCACAGCTACTTTTTCCACACGATTCACCAGAAAGAAGTATGTATGAGAACTACATTTAAAAGTCAAAAACAAGAACACAATAGTTTAGTAATACACCACAAAAACAAACATAACCTAGATGAGCATAAACAAAACCACTCATGACGTACCTGGGTCAAAATGGCGGCGTTCATTGCGTCGCGTAAAAATTAGATGCGCAGTGCTTCAAGAGCATTCCCCCCTCTCTATATCTCTGGGTTCACGCTATCAAATGCCCTTGATAAGTCCATAAAAATTCCCACAGTCTCATGATTCTCGTTAATACCATCCAAAATATCTTGTGGCACCTCGTATATAGCCTTGGTAGTTGTTCTGCTTATCATATGGATACATTGTATGCACAAAGAATTAAAATACCTATAAAACTGGGGGTTAAGTTACCTAGTGCCGAGTGTGAATATTAGGTGTAGGAATGTTTTCGCTGTTAAACACCATCTAACGGAATACGGTAAAAATTCGCCTTTAAGCTTTATAGTCACACAGATAAAATGTAAAAGTGTTACTTCGGTCCGAATTTGACAACTTTTATACTACGTACAAGAAAGTAAAAGGTGAAAAGCGTGGAAACAAAAGCCAATTGAGGAATCCAACATAAGTGAATATTTCTATCTCCCACTTTTCTCGCTCCTTTCCCCTCTCATCTCCACCGCCCTCTCATTCCTATTCGAAAATTAATCAAGTGGCTTGGAACCATTGTCATTAAAACACGACATACCGCTACATCAGCGTATTACTAAAAGTTTAATTGCCGGGTGTAAAATAAAATTAAATTTAGTATACATATATGTATTTACTGAAGAGATACACATTGCCTTTTAATATTTTACGAGAGGGAATACAGTTTTAAAACGATTTTATAGCTGGATATACCATAAATTTTATAACAAATATACACATGCGTGTGTATATACAATATATCTTTACATATTAGTATACAAAACGAAACCGACCATTGTCAATTAAGTTTTAATTACGGTCATTCGGTCAAAAGGTAGTCTGCTTTAATATTTATTATGAGCAAAAGTGCCAGGAAGGAAACTGTTTAGCACATACATATATGCATTAAGTACAAACACATAGGTGTATAGGTTTTATTTTAATTTCCTTTTATTGCCATACAAATTTATCTTGGGTTAGAATTGTGTTTAGACTAATACAATTCATTTTACTGTCCAATAAAACTCAAGAACATCTTCACTGAGAAACGAACATTATTAAAATATCTATGGTGTACGAAGCATTTGCAGAAATATGGTTACTTTAATAAAAATTTGTTGTAATAAAACATCTTACGTGATAATTTTTTGAATCAACATTAAAAATGATGTAAAAGTCAGTTAACAAAAGAACTAAAATAGTTTAGAAATATATTTTCATAAAACTTATGATCTTACCAACTATTTTCAAATTAAATTGATGCATCGTCCTTATGTAGTTTTATTTCTTTGCAAGAATATAAAAAAAACAATCCGTATAAATATAGGTATATATAAAGTTCAATTTAATTTAATATGAATTTTGTCTTTCATAGTCATGATGTTTTTACATCTAAATTTTTAACATTTATAACAATTTCCCCCAATTTATATAATTCTATAATAACTAACTTTACTGTGTATCATTTTGTGTACTCTGTATGTAAAATAAATATAAATATGACTTCTTTTCATAAAATTGTTAATTCAATGGTCCTCTGCTTACTGTATATTACTTTTATGTATTATGTATGTCAAATTCTCATTCTTTTACCCTTCTGCAATTGCTGATGTGATTTTCTTTCATAAAACTGTTAATTCAGTGGTACTGCTCTTTGGATACTTGTGACTGATAATAACGCTCCTTTATTAATATATTCTTTGTAATAATGTTTAGTTTTATCTCTTTAATACATTGTATATAATTCGACAAAATTATATCTGTCATATGATTTTTGTAGTAGGTTTTCTTATTAAATGTCTAATGTGCATTGTATTATGTACATTTTCAATTCTCCTTTACAACCAAATAGATACCACGCTTATATATTGTACATGTGTTTAAATTGACATCTTAAATAAACTTTAATATTCATGAATATGTTTTACTGCTATTATGTCCCCACTAATGGCGTTGACTAAACTAAAAATATATATATATACACGTAAAACGACGAAGTGACACCAAACACTTAACTGATGTTCTGGCACCCAAAATTTTTCGCGCTTTATGTGAGCAAGTGGCACCCTATATATTATCAATGTATATATTCCTTGTGACACCATATATACTAAAATGATAATTTATTAGGAAGGTAAGATTTTTATCGTTGAGGTTCTTTTTGTAGGTGCGTGTTGCTTAGCCTGGGAAGCAATAAGATGTCCTATATATCCACGTCTATAGGCGCTCGTGTTCTGTTTTTTGTTGTAAATACTCTACGATTATTTGAAGACGTTCTGTATAGGTTGAAATAATAAGTCAAAATAAAATAGATAATATTTTATTTATTAATGAATGTGATTTAGAAATAGAACAAGAAAATATTGCACATTGTGCGCATTCCTTTTTAAAGATTCACATTTGCTTTTGATTTGGGCTACACTTTATTAGATGCTAAATGTTTCTTTGAAAACGAAGTTAGCTCAGGTGCGGATGGGTATGAGGAGTTGTTGTCCAAATATTTTTTTCATGTATTTTTAGTACGTGGCGAATTAGATGATATCTTTCAAGTCATGTGGTATTTCTTCTGTAGATTAACTGAAATTCTTGTTAGTATTGAATACATTGTATTTAATAATACCAATATCATCTGTTATATAAATGTACGATACTAGCAAAATCAAAGGAACAAGTTTTTTACTTCTGTTGTAAAATTTAGAAAATGCCGATTAATACGTTTTATAAAAAAAGCTATATTGATATATATATAATCATGTAAATAAATTTAATGGAGTAACTCCGCTGAAAATGCAACTGCAGAAACGTGTTTCAAACAACTTGGTTCTCGTCAGTGCAGTGTAGCCAAGGAATAGAATAGGATAACCTTGAAGATGAAAAGCAACAATCAGAGGCAATCAGAGGAGACAGCCTTCCAATTAAGGCTTCAGCCAGAATGTCCTCGATACTGAGGATGAATCTAAACGTCCCCGCGAGGTAGACATTGTCCACTTGCGTGCCATCTGAACCCGCAGGGTATAAAATAAAGAAAATATTAATGCGGATCTTAGGATAATTATGTAAAGAAATTTAATGAGGTAACTCCACTGAAAATGCAACTACATTCCGTCTACTATTAAAGATTACAGTGAAAGACAATCTGCTTGCGATTCACATGCCCTTTCAATTTTTTTGCTATATGTGATTTTGTTGTTTTACGCATAGACGCATCTTCATGAAACTAAGACATTTGTACTAATGTTAGTTCATGTGACAATAACGTTTATTTCACTGACTTGTGCAGCACATAATATTCTACGAAATATTAACTCTGAATCAATTATGAAATTGCCTCTACTGGTCTTTGCTTTCAGATTGTTTTCGTTAAATTTTTTTTTCTATTTTCTCTATTTTAGAATTTTAATGCACAACCGTTACACTTAGAAACACCTAAAGAAAATGGCGGTAATTCACGCCATACACACTATCTTCTAATAATGCTGCGTTACGTGAGCTGACGGTAGTATGTCTATCTTGTCTAGTTACCACCTAAAAGCCCTAATAGGGGCGCGCCTCAATTTTGTACGTTAGAAAAATATTCATAATTAAAAACTATTGGTCCTAGGTCAAGTTTTTCCCAAAAACGTTTCCCTTATTTTGTCTACAATTGCTTTGTGGCATGTATATAAAAATTTCTACAAATAAAAATATTTGTCTCTTAGTGAAAATGTGAATACCTTCGTAGCGAAATAACAGGTAAACTGGTATTTAAACCAATATCAATATACAATATTTCGATAGGGAAATAATATCTCTAGAAGCGCTTATTTATGTACTTCAATTAAAAAAATAAAGTCGATAACTTAATTAAATTGGCAGATATGCCAATGTAAATGTTAAAAAACACGGTTTTTAGAAATTGTCAATTTCTGATGTTTTTCGAAATAAAAAAGATCTGCACCACAGAAAAATGTCGTCAATAGCTATTTTGCATGTAGATTATTTTGTTATAAATGCTATATACAGTTATACCTGGTTGTACGCCGAAAAAAAACGACACATTTTTGGTCGATTTCGCTCCACTAATGTAAAAACTCGCTGTCTGAGGTGCCAGATAGTAGCGTTAAATCTTCACAAATATATTATAGTGTATGGTGCCACTACGCAGGATTACATATTATTGTGCGTGGTGCCACGACGTAACATTATGCATTTGCTTTCGCGCGCCCTCTGCAGATTATATAGCTCAACTAAAATTGAAATTTTATATAAAAATGGTCGAAATGGCACCATCCCCAAATTTTGTAGGATGCATCCCACGACTTATTAACGCTCAAATACGCGATAAAATGTTCTGGCACCTTCAAGTGGAGCCAGAACGTATATATAGGTGCCACTTCGCCCATATATATCTGAATTTGGTGCCTGTACGTACAAGTACATATATATACATATGTATATATGTTTTCTTCGTGGGTAATTTCGGCTTTTTTTGAAATGAAAATCTTATGTAGAATGGGATGTAAATTTTCATTTAACGTTTCGACCTTTAAACAATCGGTCGTCCTCAGAAATTTTGTTATATTCTGCAACAAGTTATTTTTTTTCCTTATGAAAGACAGTTACATCAAATTGTTTTTATAATGAATATATTAATAGTAAAATAGTCTAATTATTTTTTAAGTCGATTTTAAAATCTAACATTCATCACAAAACAAATAAATTAAAACATTAAAACATTAGAAAACACTAAAAAAATGTATATATTATACACGTGATGTTAAAAGTAATTAAAAAAGTTTTTTAAAAAATCACTTCCACCAAACATTCGTTTTGAATAAAAGGTAGGGTCTTTTGTTGTAATGACTTAATACAATAATAAAATAATTTTAAATAAAAATAAAACAGCATGAAACTCACCTCATAACTATAAGAAGTATTATTTTTTTGTAGTTTTTGTATCACGTATGGCTGAAACTGATATTTTTTTTTTAATTTTAAACGTAAATGGTTTCTATAACTCATTTTTAATTAATATGCTATTTGCGTTGTATATAGCATATTAATTAAAATGAGCTATGGACAAATTTACATTTAAAATTAAAAAAAAAGAAATATCAGTTTAAGCCATATGTGATATAAAAACTACAATCTACATGGACTAGAATATTTAAGAGAGTCTTCAATCCTTACTCCTACTACCTTTAATGGATTATTAACGGTAAGAGTAAGGAAAATGTATTAAAAAATTAATTGCAAATTCAATATATTGATTAACTTTATTTAGAAATGTAATCCTAGAATTAACGTTCAAGGAAAATGAGATTGACTAGAAATAAGTAACTGTATTTCTGGCAGGAAATATTGATTTTTATTCGTTGTAGTGGTCAAGGAAAACTGAATTCGGATATTCTCACAGAGCTACACAATTGTCGTCACTAAAACAAATTTGAGTTGTATATAATTAAAGTACTCACGGATGGTTCTTCATTATTTAAACATATCGAACTATGTATATCTGATAAATATTTAATATATCGTCCTCATTTAAACATTCGTGAATGTAAGCTTTTCAATTGCTGTGTGAATATAAATACTTAAACAGCAAATAATTTCTATCTAGGTATATTTACCTCGTATTCAAAGAAGAGTAGGCCTCTTTTCAAAAAATAATGAAAATAGTACCTATTGCAACATTTTCTAAAGTCTTTTTCATTGGTTTAATTTGAAGATACATTTAATACTATATTAGAATTCGTATCAATTCTCGTATGCGGCTACTAATTTATCTGCATTAATTGAATATTAAAACAATAAATAAATAAATCGATGTGGACACCACACTTAACGTATGAGTATATGACTTCATTAAAATGCTATTTTGTTTCTGATTTTAGTAATAATAATAATATTTTATTGCCCATTAGATAAGAATACCATCCAGTAACAGGACAATTATAGTCATTACCATTGCTAATTTATGTAAATACTAATTAATTTGCTGTGGTCGTAATTAAATAAATTAACCCTCTTTTGTTATTGTTTAATCATTTTGGTCTGAATTTCGCTTTAGCTATTTTTTTTTTTGTAATTAATTGTTGAGATTCTGACACTCCTTTTTGGAGAAATGTAACTAGTTATCTGGTATACCTGCATATCTGTAATACTGTCAATTTCTGCCGCTTACTTTCTTCAAAGTGCCACCCGATCAGGTGTTCAGCCCTGTTTTATTAATTAATGGGGATTACGCTAATTTAGTCCTGAACGATATTGTTGGACCCACGACCTTCTCAACTGAGTAAAGCGGCGACAGAGTTACCTGCTTTATCGAATAAGCGCAGAAAGGGAGTTGCAAGTAGGGCGCTAAATATTTTGGATCTGAGTCAGGTATAACATATTAAGTAAGGGATTGTGTAATAGTTATTTATGTAATAAGTCAGTGAAGTGATAATTTATCGAACGAGTCTGATTTATGAGTAACATACAAGTTCGATAAAGGCACTTTACTGATGTGGTGCATACAAGATTTTATTGCCAACCGCAAAAAATTATTAACGATTTATGTTTAATGTCATCAGTCATGGATACGTTGATAGATATTAGCGGCAGGTAAATTATTTTATTTTACAGTACGATAAAGTGCTACGCCCTTCCAAAAATTAAATATTAAAACAAACAAAGCGCAGGCAAATATGGCGTCGTCGCGATATTAAAAATTATTCATCCTTCGATACTATTAGTAATAATTATTGGTGGTGCTAAAATGATTGTAACGTCTCTTAAATATTCGACAAGTTTCGGAAAATTCTCGCTTACACCTTCAACGATACCTTACCTGTATCTACCCTTGTATACTGAAGATATGAAGAAAGGAACCGTACTCCAGCTCAAACGTCAGACGGACAAATCGAAAACTAACAAAACAATTGTACAAATATTGACATTTACTCAAGTCGAAAATTTTCAAATAGAGGAGGTAAGCTTAATAATTCTTAGGGAAGAAAGGAAAAAATAAAAGAAAACTCTCTAAGACGAAACAAAAGAGTAAATATACTTAACTAATATTAAATTCTGGGTCACTAAGCCTAGCGCAACTAACGTTGTAAATGTGTCAGTTAGATTTAAAACGCACTAGATCAAGCGCAATTAAAGTTACCCGCGAAATAGAGATATATTTTACATGTCTATTATACGTTAAAGACCGTGCTCGGTAGGAGGTGGCGGAACAACCCAATAAATTAGAATTTAAACTAATTCATACTTAAATTATAAATATTGAAGTTCGGTACTACTAAATATAATAACGTGATAGATAAAAATAATTCAAAGCGAAAATTGCAAACATCAAAACTACAGAAAACAAAAACAATAAGCCTACCAAAATAAATAAAGGAAACAAAATTCCGGAATATACAGAATTGTCCAAAATTAACGTTGTTACCTCCGTAAAACTCTTTATTGACGGTTGGCGATAAAAGTAATTATTGAATAGTAACTGGACGAGTTGAATACTGAATTGTTCTGAATGAATAAGTACAATAAATGGACTTAGTTTCGTTACGTCAATCTTGTTCGCCATGTTTACCATCTATCACTAAATTAATTAAAGGGCGTAACAAACTGTTAAATTCAAAAGAGAATATGGTTTTTATACTTTTTTTCGCATTTATGTATTACAATAACTATCGTAGACTACTGTGAAGTGTGGTTATCATTATAGTGTGGTGGGATACCTGAAAAAAACTTCACATCTCGTAACCAACGCGCCCCTTTCGATTCAGCGCAACCAAGCGCATGAATATAGCTGTTTCAAAACCTCTGTGTTCCACATGCTACTTGTCACACCGGCAACAATGATTGTTACTGAACCATAACCGGTATTTATAACTGTTACAACCCCACTTATTTTTTTTAAAGAAAACTGAACATAATTAAATATACCTACATGTTTCCTTTGCGTATTTACATACTCTTATACTCAGATGTATATAAAAACATGCAGTAATACTATTACAGGAATGAATCTACAAAACTTGACACGACGGCATTTAACCTATAACTTGTGGCAGACTTTAGTGGCAACGGTATGTAAGAAATAAATTGCCCGGACGTCTCGCGCAGATGTTCCGGTATTGTTTTAAACTTTTATAAGCCTTCTTGTTGTAATAATCCGGGTTCAATTTGTTCCTCATCTTCCTCTTCGTCCTTTCACGCTAACCCTTTTCGCGAGTCGCCGCTTTCGCAGTTCACCCGTTCCATTATTGTCGTCATCATCATCATTATGATTAGGCGAAGGTGGAACACGGCATATACAGGAAGAGGAGGACGAACTTAGATGTCCCGGAATCCAATATTAAGCTCACAGTATGGATGATAGTTATTATTGTCTTTAACGAGTTCCCTCTCTTAGTCTTAATGCCGGCTCCCTTATGACACACTCTCTCTCTTTCTCTATTCTCCCTTTCTCTAACTCCATTTCCGCTGGAGCAACCCCTTCGGTGTCGCCTTTCTGTCCTTTAAATATTCCGAACGGTATGCAGCGAAACCCGCTTATTGTTATGACGTTATAAAGAGGACCCTTTTTTTTATTATGTCTTTTAGTCACGATGACGTTTAGTACGCGTTTCTTTCGCACTTAATTTCGAAATTATTAAGTGTTCGCAGAGAATTTAATATCCATTTTGTATTCGTATTAACGATCGAAAATTATAGGGAATATAATATTTCTTAACTTTATTGTTTTGCTTTTTATGTGTGTAGTAATGAATGTGCATATTTTAGAGAAATTTACTGTTTTCTGTTTTAGAAATGTATATATTATATACATAACAGTGGTTCCCAAATTTTTCCGAGTCGCGGCGCCCTTTTTCAATTAAAAATTTTCCATGGCGCCCCACCCTAAGTAAAAGTTTACTTTATTAGTATTAAACTAATAATTAATGTGATGGATGCACCATTTTCTCAAATCGTGGAATTAAACTGGACACTTTCTTTTTCCGGGTTAATTTTTGCTCTATACTTGCTTTTTATCACAGCGACCGCCGAAAACCCAGCTTCGCACAAATACGACGTCGAAAATGGAATCCGCCGAGCCTTATTATCCAGAAGGGTATATTCATCTTTTATTGAAATCCAACATTCTGTCAATTCCATACTGCCACATTTTGCTTTCAAACTGTTGTCGCAAGATAACTCCATAAAATTCTCTTCTTCCGCAGAAGTAAATTCAGACGGAGTGTTAATTGGATCTTGCATTCATGCAAACCTACCGAAATTTTCATTTCGAAAGTATTTATCAAACCACATAATTAGCTGTGATAAGTGCCCTTCAAACATGTTTTTTATATCTTGAGAAAGATCAAATTCATCAATCATCGCCTGCATTTTCATTCAATTTTCTTCCCCATAGTTTGAGTTTTCCTATAAAAGCTGATATTTTTATGTTGTATTCTCCGACCAATTGTGTTATTGGACAAAGGCACTTTTAAAAGCAGCTTCCCGGCAGGTTCACCAACCATGATGTTCACCATATTTATAGCAGCCGGAAGAATAAGTTTTCTGCGATGGTATGAGCTTTCTTACATTTCGCGATTCTGTAAGCCACCTTGTAAGATGCTAGTAGTAAAGCGTCTTTTTAGTATAGGTGCCGTCTTCCAGAATGTATTTTGTTGTTGTTTCTGTTTTTTTAGCTTCTTGGCAAAAAAATAATGAGGTTTGCTAATCTAGATAATTTTAGTTTCTTATTTTGTTTTTTGTTTAGTTAGATTGGTTCAATAAATTATGAAGCTTTTACAATATTTCGCGGCGCCTCTGTGAAGAGTACAGCTTGGGAACCACTGTATTATTATGATAAATTTGTTTATGAATAATAAAACAAATGGTGTGACCGCGGTTTCTAACAACATGGCCATTAACAAACACAGTATTGAATTAGTGTTAGGCGCTAATTATTAAGAAGGGAGGGGGGGGGGGAAATACATGGGATAATACAAAATACACTATAATAGTTATTAGTTAATTATAGGGAAAACCAGGAATTAGAAATTTGAAGTAAATTAAAACCTAAGTACGGCAGGTAAACAGGGGTGTAACTTTTTTAATTTCCCGCCTCTTAACTGAAAGGGTAACACTGCTCCTGTCAACAGATATCTGTCAGTTGACTTCTGTCAAAATTTGAACAAGCTGCGGCATTTAGTTTGTGTTTGACAGCAATTAAGAGCTGAAAATGGCAAATGTGAATTTCGTGTGCTCTTAAAGCATTATTTTTTGCGAAAAAAAACCATCACTCTAACCAAGGCTAAACTTAATAAATAATATGGGGATTCTGCACCATCAATTTCAATAGTAAAAAGGTGGTTTACTGAATTTCGTTGTGGCCGTACAAGCACGGAAGATGCCGAGTGTTCTAGACGCCCAGTTGAGGTCTCAACACCAACACATTAACAAAAATCACGATATGGTGTTGGCCGATCGAAAATTGAAAGTGGGAGAGATTGTGGAAGCCATAGGCATATCACATGGTTCAGTGGTTTCAATTTTGAATGATCACTTGGGTATGAGAAAGCTTTCCGCAAGATGGGTGCCACGTTTGCTCACAATCGACCACAAACGCAGTCGTGTGACAACTTCGAAGAGGTGTTTGGCGTTGTTTAACCGCAATATGGACGAATTTTTGCGCCGTTTCGTAACTGTGGACGAAACATGGATCCACCACAACACACCAGAGACAAAACAGCAGTCTCGGGGTGAATCGGCGCCAAAGAAGGCGCAAGGTTTTTTGGGATGCACGCGGTATAATCCACATTACCTTCAAAAGGGTAAAACAATCAATGGCGAATATTATGCCAACTTATGGAGTCGATTTAATGAGTATTTGAAAAGAAAACGACCGCAGTTGGCCAAGAAAAAAGTTCTTTTCCACCAAGACAATGCAAGGGTGGATACATGTGCAGTTTCCATGGCAAAAATCCATGAATTAGGCTACGAATTGCTCCCTCATCCGTTCTATTCTCAGGATTTAGCCCCGAGTGACTATTTCTTGTTACCAAACCTGAAGAAATAGCTGGGCGGAAAGAGATTTGACTCCAACGATGAAATCATCTCACAAACAAATACCTATTTTGATGACCTTGATATCTTATTTTTTGGAAGGGATAAAAAAATTGGAGAAACATTGGACAAAATGTTAAGAGCTCAAAGGAGACTATGTTGAAAAATAAAATGATTTTTTATCCAAAAACCTGTTTCATTCAAAAATTCACGGACATATTGACCCGCCCTCGTATCTAAATTTTTGGCGGCTTTGAATATTTCGAGGGCCTCTAGGAAGTATAATTTCTCACCCTTCTCGGCGAAGTGTAAGATTTTTACAAAATCATTAGTTGCTGTATGATTATTGTCTTTTATATGGGCCGCAAACGGAGACATTCATTGTCAAATTCTTTAATATGCTATTTAACCCTAATATTAAAACTACGACAAGCCTGTTCAATATATACTCCTTTACAATCAGAATGTTCAAGCTTATAAACACCAGATTTGTTTAAAGGGTTGGTTTTCGTTTTGCAATTAAAAAGAATATTAGCGACTTTTGTGTGAGTTTTGAATGCCACTTTAGTACCATAGTTAGAAATAATTTTAGCGATTTCATCACTAACATTGCATTGGTAAGGAAATATATTGTTGCTCTTTTCAATTTTCGTAGCAAATAATTCCAATTCTAATTGCTCTATCATTGTTGCGTTTCTTATCATATATCTCTTCCTTACGCCTAGGACTCCTCTGAGGGTTGGGTTGAACACTGCTGCATATACACCCATCTTAATTTTTCTGGATATTTCTTTTTTCCATATAAAAGCAGTTCTCATTAGGTGGTATAACTTGGCTGCAGTTTCTATTTCGTGGAATATGTCTGCTTCATGTGTTTCCGTACTGTTTATATTAACTCCTAAGTATTTAAGTGCTTCTACTGGTCCCATGTGGATCTTTTTTTCCTAAACCCGCTTTGTGACTGTGCCATGGTTGGTTCAATTTCTTAGTTTATTCTTTCTAGGAGTATTTTCTCGTATATCTTAAGCATATTTACTTATTCATTGTGTTTTATTTGTTTTAATCAAAAACTTATTGACGAAATTATTTAATTATTCTGTTTTCCCAAAAGCTTTGTTTATATGATACGTACTACATGTTCAAGTTATGAATTGAGTCTAAACTCTTATGTTCACAGCATATTCATCTTATATTTTCTAAAATCTTACTAATTACTAAGTAGAAAGTACCTCTAAAAAAATTATTTGAAACATCATTGTTATAATGAAATGAATGTGAATATGCGTGAAACTAATCACAACCAAAACATTATATTATATTAATTACATTATATATACAGGCCGTCCCAAAAACATACCGACAAACTTTAAGGGTCGACTGGGGACATCAAAACAAACATATTTTGTTCAATAAACGTATGTCCGCAAATGAGCCATATTAGCATAAAGTAGGAAAAATTGTTTCGGTTATATTTCACAAAAAAAAAAGTTTAGAAGGACATTAATTAAACAATTTTTGTTTATGGTAACCTTAGCTTTATTGGCATATAAATGATGGTTTACAAAAATTGTTAAAAATGTCGGCCATTAGCTTCAATATAAAGATTGCACCGTCGGTTCATTGACTCGCGGATCCTATGGAATAACCCGAGAATAGCTCCTACATGTGTAAAACTCGCCATTATTCTTGATAGGAAATCTTCCTCATTACGAATAGGTGTTTCGTAAACTAAAGATTTCAGATAACCCCAAAGAAAGAAATCCAGGGGATTGAGATCAAGAGAACGCGCGGGCTAGGCCACGAGACTTCCTCTTTCAATTCGTTTGCGGGGAAATTTCTGGTCCAGATACTGGACGTTTAAACCAAAATATGAAGGTGCCCCATCATGTTGAAACCACATGTTATTTCTAATGTTTAAAGGAACATGTTCCAATAATTGAGGCAAAGCATTTTGCAGAAACTTCAGATAAATGTTTGCGTTCATACCAGCAAGCATCAAGTGAACTATTAGAATCTCTCCAACAATACCAGCGCAAATATTAACATTAAATTGTTGCTGGTGTCTTCTAGAGACCACAGCATGAGTATTTTTTTGTAAACCATCGTTTATTTGCCAATAAAACAAAAGCTAACATGAAGAAAAACTGATTTATAAACTATAACTAAACTTTTTTTTTGTGAAATAATACCAAAACAATTTTCCTACTTTATGCCAATATGGCTCATTTGCGGACATATGTTTATTGAACAAAAAATGTTTGTTTTGATGTGCCTAGCCGATCTTAAAGTTTGTCAGTATGTTTTTGGGACAGGCTGTATAAAGGACTCAATACTATTTGGTTTTTACATATAATATATGTATATGTAAATTTTCATAATAATAATTAATAATATTACTGATAGTCATAAATCTAATTATAGTATTGGGAGTGTATGCGGATACATATTCCACATTTATATCCGAAGGTATACATTTATATATCTCTAATTTTAGGTTAAATGCGACATACCTTAATTAAAATGTATGAAAGGGTATTCACAAGAGAGAACGCAAATTTAAAAAAAAGGGTACATATTTTTAATGAATAATTTATTTGGAGAAAATCGCGTATTTAATATGTATAACATTATAAATGTAATAATATAAATGTATATATAAAAAATTTCAATTCATTACAGTATTATTCAAAATTATTTTAAATAGGTTATGCTTGTGAATCTTAAGTCTTAGGCTTCCACGGTTGTCGCTGATAATTATCTCGCAATGTAAGCTTTACTTAGAATAAGATTTTGAATAATTTTTATATAATTTTTTTTTTAAAAAATTTTAAAATTTGGTCTTGAAGTAACATACTTACAGGTTAATTCTTTTAAGATAAAAGTATTTAAACCTTAATTTAGAACAAGTTTTGTATAATTTGATACACTCATTAGAAAGTCGCGTGGTGCCCACACCTAATTTCTATTTCATAAATTAATTCAGGGAATAGAAACTCCCAATGAAAAATCACGCAATAAAACCTTTTTATAAGACTTGAACAGTTCCTATGTATCTATAGTTATCAGTCAGCGTCGTACGATGGCGCTGGTATGTCGGATATAATCACGCGAACTGTCCGTGATCTTATTGGCCATTGTCGTAAACTTCTATTGGTCAATCTTATCCAACTTTACGGACTCTCTCTTTTTTTTTCTTCGTGGAAAATAAGCTTTTATATTTTCGCTGTACCTCAATTCCCCGTGTTAACAGAGTGCTGTGAAATAGGTTTCCGACCGATATTGTATTGGCTTTATAAATCAGGCGAGAAAGCAATTTAAACATAAAATTGTGTTTATTAAGTCTTCGCGCACGTTAGAACGTGTTATTCATATCCGTTCGAACGGCAACTTCTTCTCCCTGTGTTATTTTAAAATAAAACGCATGCTGTACGAAAGGCGAGATTAAGAGTTAATAAATTATATTTGTTTAACAGTCTAGACATATTAATTTGCAGTTTAAATTATTTAAGATACTTAATTACGCTTCATAAGGCATTTATATATCTTACGAGACGCGGCAGAATCTGTTGCATTTTAAATTATGTATGTACATGGAAAAAGCTATATTGCGTATTGTTAAAGGGTGACACAATAAAATTTGACTTTAAAAATAAAATATTTCCTTAGTCTTTGAACGTTTTAATAAATTGTACTTAGGTTAGGTTATAGGTGTCTTTCATTGTAACTGAATGGGCTAACGGAATAGTTGGTTTTTTGTTTCCGTTATGAAGCAAGACTGCTTCTAGGCTGTATTTAGACGGATCTATAAAAATACGCCACTCGGAAGGTACATGTTTCATATTAAGCTCATTCATTAAACCGTCAATATCTGAACAGAAACACAGCGGTTATTCTTCCATTTTATAAATACTTGAAAATGTTATATTTCGTTTTCGGTAAAATGAAACACTTGCGTTTGGATCTAACAGGTTCCATTCTTGAAGTCTGGATACAAGAAGTTCCGATTTCTGGTTTGACAATCCCAGGTCACGTACCAAATCATTTAATTTAATCTGAGTTATTAAGTGAGGTTCACTACTGGTACTTGGTAAAAATGTATTGGTATGCTTTGAAAGTTGTAAATCACATTCTGAAGAAGAAGAATCGTCAGGAACAATGTTGTCTAGGTTTAAGGGCGCAATCGGTACCAGTTGTTCCTCGCTATGAGGAACTGGCCTAATTGAAGAAGGCAAATTTGGATACTGAATTTTGTCCCTTTGCTTTTTTTGAAAACCCTTCTGTTTTAGTTATACGAGTACAAAAGTAGCAATCCCTTACGTATCAATAAGTTCTCTCCATACCATAGGAACAGCAAACGGTATAGAATTTTCTTGCGATGCATCCACTGACCTAAGTTTATATGACAACTCACACAGCAAACATGAGGAGCCGAAATTTTATCTTGATCTCCAATTTGACATTTAAAATATAAAAAGAAGGCTATTTTCACTTCCTCAGATATAGATGTAGCTTGCGACTTTAAAATAAATCATCAGCATACATAACACAACTTATCCGCTGGATTTTTGCAGCATCGGCGACTAGAACTTGTCATTTTATATAAATCGAGTTACACATTTGATTGTACAGTAACCTATACAGAAATTAGCTAAACTCTAGACAACAATAAAACTGCACTTAACAGTTCATAGAACCCGTTTAAAGACCCCTTGCAAGTCAGGTACAAATAATAATTACAATTATAATAGGGTTGCGCCGTAATATACAAGAGAACAGGTACTTGAAAATGGTACGTGATAGGTCATTTCTGTGAAAAGGTGATTTAATAATGAACTAAGTGAAATGCAAGAAGAGCATTGTCATCAATATTACCAAAATCATGTTGATCTGTGTTATCTACAATGCAATTAAATTCACAAGCATCTAAACAAACACATATTTTCCACTCACATATCTTCTTCAATCAGCAACATTCCATAGTTGTTCCATGATCTTGTGCATTGCTGAATTACACTAAAATCCGGTTTTAGTTTGTAGAATTTCTTGTTGATTTTAAAATAAAATGTATCTTGTTACATAACAAAAATTAAGATATGTTTAATTCTGTGATGTTATAAAAGCAAAACATCAAATTTTCTTGTAACACAGACTGAATAACATTATTTAATTAAATTTTAATTATATATTTCGAAAATTTTAGAATTCATGTAAACATATGGACATTATAATTTTATGTCTCTTCATATACATATTTATACATATTTTATAAATTTAAAATAATACATTTTTCATATGGCAGTAAAAAGGAGAAAACGTTCATACGCTCAGGTAGTTCTAAACAGCTAATTTATTAATAATAAAGCAATGAATTCATTATATCCAACTGGCAAGAAAAACATGTTAGCATTTTAATTAAACCTTATTAAATTAATTAAAATGCCCCCTGTTGCGCTAAACTCGAACACCTTTATACCGCATGTTGAGAAATAAGGTTGTTAAGGTAAATATATTGTATTATTGTCTGCCTTGTGATTACTCGTCATTGGTTCTAACATTCGTAGGTTATATTACATATTTCGATCCGTAAGTGTAGCAAAATCGGTCAGTAAAAGCTCTTGTGAAGCGACTTTGCATTGTATATTAATTTTATAATAGGTTTCAAAATGGATTACCTGTGTTTTTGTTGATACAAGTTTGAATAAAATTAGTAATACATATTATACATATATACAAAATGTACAGTATTGTATTCTGTGGCTTTGTATATTTATTATTTGTTACTTATATAATGTTTAGAAAAGAAATTAATTTAAAATTTTGTATGAATCTTTTCTTTTATTACTGTAATATATCAAAATATGAATGAATTATTATAAAACGCACTCACAACTAAATTCTCTAATACTCCAGCATATAACTAATCAGATGTCGCTGTGATACTCTCACTGCATTTAACACGCAAAACAGACATAAGTAGCGTTTTAAGTTTTAAAGTCATTGTCGACAGCCTCCACGTATGTACACTGATGAGGCCTTAAAGGCCGAAACACCGGTGTCTGTGCGTTCGATTGTCGGCAATGGCACTTATTGTATGTGGTATCCCAAACACATGCATATGTGCATATACGTTTTATGTATAAATGTATATATGTAAGTCACAGTACCTTTTTTTTCGGTATCCATGTTATTCTCGCATTATATTTTTTCCTACATATGTGATTCAGCTTTGACATAATTATCCCTGTATTAATTTAAGTTGTCTATCTTATGTCATATAATTATGATTAACATTGACTCGAGATGTATAAAGTTTTTGAAATTTTCTTTAACTTGAGATTTACAATAATGTATTCATTTAGTTATTACATAATCTTGTTACATATCTATATTATTTTAAATAAATTATTCTATTTTATATCAATACTATATAAATTAAATTTGAAAAGTGTTAATTTTACTTTTTAGACTTATAAATCTTACGAATTTTAGTAGTTAGCCATAACAAATATAACCAATATCACCAAAGGATATCACATACGAATTCTATTACATCATTATCACATTCATTTGATTTAATTATGCTAAGAATTATTAACCACGTTTAATGTAAAGATGATAAATATAACACTACCGTATCCATAATTTAAAAAAATGAGGTGTGGCCACCACACGACTTTCTTATACGTATGAAAGTGTTACTTCCGGTCCGAATTTTGAAATTTCATTTATACAAAAAATATTCCAAATCCAACTCTAAATACTTTTGTACTCTTCATAAATATATATAGAATGCATAATTTACGACATATTTGCAAAAAATCGCTATTCGATAAGAGTAAAAGTGGTACTTCCGGTCTGAATTTTGAAATTTTTTTTATACAAAAGATATTTAAAAGTATGTTCTAAATACTTTTATACTCTTAATGTACTTGCCTAGAAAGCATGACTTGCGAGATATTCGCAAAAAACTGATTTTCGATAAGAGTAAAAGACCTACTTCCGGTAGGAATTTCGAAAAACTTTATTAAAACAATTTTTCTCAAATTTAATTTTGAGTACATTTGAATTCTTTATAAATTTGTTTAAACTTAGTAATTGACGAAACATTTGCAAAATTCGATTTTTTCACTGAAGTAAACTACTACTTCCGGTCTGCCGATTTTGCTCAAAATCTAATCAGTTCTCAAGAGGGAGATTATATTCATAAATACAAAATTTGGAATTGATATCTGCAGCGGTTTGACCGCTATCGTGGTCACACACAGACACACACACACACAGACACACAGACACACAGACATTTTTTAAAAACCACTTTTTTGGTATTAGGGGACCTCAAAACGTGGACATCTGCAAAAATCTCGAGGTCGAAAATTTTCATCATCACAATACTTCCTTATACTACGTATAAGAAAGTAAAAGAAATAAATTCATGCATACTTATTTTCGAGCAATATATCAGATGTAGTTAATACGACATTGCCATTGTCGAGTATTTCTCTCGTAAGCCATTGACTTACTTACTTGGGGCGTACATGTATTTGATGTGGAACTAGATTAAGCGACAGTCGTTCAGTGTGTTGACTTACATAATTACATCTGGGATACACTGCGAACGATTTGTGTGTACATAGTTTTTAGTAAAGAATCGCGTGGCGAAGGCAAAATGTCAATGTTTGGGCAAAAACTAATTACGCCTTCTCGAGTATTTACGTACGATGATGGGGACATTTGAGAAATACGTACGCCCCAACAGCCTGCGGCTTTTAGGGGAAAGATCTGTCGTGCTACTACCACCCTCTATCATCGTTAATATCTTTTCGGTGTATCTATTCGGTATCGGTAAATAGACTCTTAAACACGAATTATATTTGAACTACTGTACTACTTACGCATGGATTAGATATAATGAAAAAAAGTAATTTTTCGTAGCGATTACTAGAACGGTTCCTTTCGAAGTTATTAAGTTTTGATATGACGACTCAATGACAAAAAGGAGGAACTTAAGAAGAATATAAGCACAGTTGCCGTAGGACGAATATTAAAAATAAAGTTTCACTTCAAATCTCAATGAAATTTTAAATAGAATTTTAAATAAAGTATACGATTTGCTTCACGAAAAATATGTATATACAGGGCTGAGTCAAAAGTTTATAAAATCGGACATTCTAAAAAGCGTCATAATAGTGATCCCATTTTACAGGTAACTAAAAAAAGCTGTAAGCGGATGCAAAAGAGGCGATTCAAGCTCGAAGAGATTGTTGGACAGCTCGTATTATTTATAATTATTGAGTTACAATAACAAAGACGTTTAATGTTCATATTGATACTTATAAAACGATGTCTTTGTATGTTCGTGAGTTTGTGCGATGTCCAGACGAATCCATGGCACTTACAGCCGTCAAATTTGGCATACAGGTAGTCGTAATGGTGACTCAATGCACTGGAAGTCCAAATTTTAAAATTTAATCTAGAAATTTTTTTATTTAATGTTTTGTGTTATTTTGGATAGTCTACAGTCTAAAGTCTACGCAAAATTCAGTACAACTGACAAAACGTCAGAATTAAAGTACGAAAGATCTATCGGACGTTTGATTAACGTTGGCAGGCGCACAAAAATTCCATTGCCATTTATGAACTGTGAAAAGCATCAGTTAATTCCAGTTAGCGATGACACTTACCGGAAAACGTCAGAATTTACAGACGGAATAGTGTCAGTCGTGTAATACAACGAGTTCTGTTAACTGATAAATGCTCCGATTTGACAGCATTAAATAATGAATATATCAAAGGTGGACATTTATAATAATCGAGAGATGTGTTACGGAATACGAAAAACTATCGAGAAAGAATATTCATTTTCATCGATCAGTTGTCAAGTTTCAACATCAGAAAGCCGACAAACGTTGAAGAGTTGACGAATGAAAAGTCGATTTTTTTAAATGTGATATCTTTTGAATATGTATTTTACTGTTATTATCGATAATTACTAATGTATGAGTCATTTATTTATGTATGTCTCCAACGCCGTCGGCACATGAATAATATCAATTACCTATCTTTCTATATTATTATAAATTGTCAGTAAAATCGAGATTTATTATCATATACATATATGTATAATTAGGACAGCACCAATCACATCCTAAGCTGCTAGCTCCTGGCTGCTTCTAGTAGTAGGATTTTCGATTGCGTTTGAAAAATATATTAAAGACTAAGTCCAAGAACAGACTCATTATTTATGATTATCCATATCTTCGAAATTAGATTACGGGAGACAGTCCTGCAGAGGTCTATCTGCAGCCCTTTTGGTGGTATTAAGTTCATCCATTTTTGACGATTAGAAGATTAAGACGTGTGAGAAGACACATTTTGGTTTTATCTAGTATAAACAGTACACAGTTCGTTGGAGATCTACAAGAGTACCTTCACAATAATAAAGAGAAGCTGTAGCTGGTATTTTGGTTACAATGGATCCTTGTATATTAGCAAAGATTCAAGAGAGACCCATCAAAAGGACTATCCATTAAAAGAAAAGTTATTATATATTTAGTTTATTTGTATTGTACATTCTCTAAAAGAAGTATACATTATATTATATGTAATTGATAACATTACATTTTTAGCCATTTAGTATTTCAAAGATATATCATATTTTCATACAGCAAATTAATATATATTGATATAATGTAATAAAGTCAATTGAATAATTTAAATATACCAATGAAATATAGTCAATAAATATAATCAATTAAGATACAAACCTATTTGTGTTTATGATATTGCATTTATCTATAATATATTCACAATTTAAATATGTTCATATCTGTTGGTTTATTTTACAATTGAATGTGAATAGGTTTTAATACGATATTAAACATTTCTTACATGCAAATAGTTTGAAATTTTCCTATTGACATATTAAAAGTATAAGAATATCCAAGTTGAAATTGTAATAATTAGGAATTATTTTGTGAATCGAATATACTGATATATTATTGATGGTGACTTGTATACAAGATACAGTTTCCTTTTGTTTAAACATAAGTTCTCCATAGAAAAACATTAATTGCGCGAAAGGACATCTATCAAGACTAAGTCGAAATGTTTAGTTAGTAAACTGGAATATTATTAGATTATTTGCTTTACAAACTTAACGGTAATAGAGAGCAATATTTTTCAAATTTAGTATTCCGTATTGAAAATTGAATTATTATTGTAAAGATCCTTAAATATCATCTCAATATGTACGCTTTAGCCTATATACAGGGTGAGTCATCTAAGCGGGTAAGGCCGATTATGCCTTTATGAGTAAAGATATTTCGAAGCGGTTTTTTCCTTGTGATAGCTGTTCGTTAGGAGCACATTTTAAAAATATGCTGTATTATACATAGTGTTCCATAACTTGGTGGCTAACCATAGTTATAGTTTTTTAAATGGAACACCCTATATATTATTGCATTTTTGTATTCCCCGTATAATTTTTAGTCAAAAAGTAATAAGATAGTATAGGCCTAAAATCTAAAGTTTTCGACTTATTCCCATTTTTCTGAAAAATTCAATGTTTGTATAAAATTATATTTCTCGAAAACGACGTATTAGACGGACAAATTTTTTTGCAGTATTGTTTACAATAAGAGGTCCTAATAGAAGCATGTTTTATTTTTTTTACAGTTACTAACTGCATGTGCAGGAAACTGGATTAGAATTACAAGACACGTTTTTGTTTAAAAGTAGATTTTTTTAAATGGAACGCCCTGTATATCAGTTGATTTTTGAATTGTTTATTAAATTTCGTGTCAGAAACATGTAAAACGTTAATACTTTAAATGTGACTATTACTGAGCTACTGTCGTTTTTTGATATGCTTTTGTTAGTTTTTGCAAAAAAGTCAATTTTTTCAAATGGAACACCCTGTATGTTATTTCATTTTTGAATTTCTTATTAAATTTCACATCAAAAATATGTGAGACGTTAATATTTTAAAAGTGACTGTTACTGAGCTAGTGTCTCTTTTTGATATAATTTTGTCGGTTCTATACTATGTATATTAATTAAAACCACAAAACTGACAAAATTATATCAAAAAACGACAGTGGCTCAATAATAGTCACTATTAAAGTATTAACGTCTTATATTTTTTTGATGTGAAATTTAATAAGAAATTCAAAATGAACTGATATATAGGGTGTTCCATTTGAAAAAATTGACTTTTATACAAAAACTAACAAAATTATATCAAAAAACGACAGTAACTCAGTAATAGTCACTTTTACTGTATTAACGTCTGACATGTTTTTGATGTGAAATTTAATAAGAAATTCAAAAATGAAATAATATACAGGCTGTTCCATTTGAAAAAATGACTTTTTTGCAAAAACTAACAAAAGCATACCAAAAAACGACAGTAGCTCAGTAATAGCCACTTTTAAAGCATTAACGTCTTACATGTTTTTGATGTGAAATTAAATAAACAATTCAAAAATGAACGAATATACGACTGCTCCATTTGAAAAAATTGACTTTTATACAAAAACTTATCATGTAATTTTAATCCAGTTTTCTGCACGTGCAGTTAGTAACTGTAAAAAATAAAACATGCTTCTATTAGGATCTCTTATTGTAAACAATACTGCAAAAAATTGTGTCCATCTATAATACGTCGTTTTCGAGTAATATAATTTTATACAAACATTAAATTTTTCAGAAAAATGGTGAAATAAAATGCAAAAGGAAAATCCCTTACCACAAAAAATATATATCAAAAAATCTAAATACGTATTTCGGCAACTAAGTTGCCATCTTCAGTAGATATCTGTATAAAACAAAAAAGAGTGTTAAACGTGGTATTTTTGGCTAAGGTGTAACCTTAGAAGATATGCTCTTCACCAAATCACCAGTGGGATAACACTCTCAGAAAAATGGTAATAAGTCAAAAATTTTAGAATTTAGGCCTATACTATCTTATTACTTTTTGACTAAAAATTATACAAAAATGCAATAATATATAAAGTGTTCTATTTAAAAAACTATAACTATGGTTAGCCACCAAGTTATGGAACACTCTGTATAATACAAAATATTTTTAAAATGTGCTCTTAACGAACAGCTATCACAAGGAAAAAACCGCTTCGAAATATCTTTACTCATAAAGGCATAATCGGCCTTACCCGCTTAGATGACTCACCCTGTATATATTATGCCTATAGACAATCTGCAAAATTTTAATTTATATTTGTGAAATTCTTAAAAAATAAAAATAAGATATTTATTATAAAAAGCTAATCCCAAATTAGCGATAATATAAACTCCGGAATTTGGGAGTGAAATATTTTAAAAACAAAATTTAAGGAACATCAAAAAGCAAATAAAGGAAATAAAAAACAGCCCGATATCGATGATAGGATAGAACTCCTTCCGAAACTTCTAAATTATCCGGGAATCTTAATTTTGCACAAAAGAAACGCACTTTATTCGTGTTTATTAAAAAACTTTTCGTCTTTATCGGATGAGTGCCGAGTGGCAGATTTCGAAGGGCAAAATCACCTCCGCCGAGCGTGGAGTAGAGGAAATTTGCTTTTTAAAATAACGTAATCCGAATTTTCCCACCTTTACGGTCGAAGCTTTTAAGAGTTTCGTTTTTATCGTCACATTGTTTGCCCTTAAATATTGACATTTTATCTGGCGAACGTGTCCTGACCCAAGTTAGCACTTTTCGTTCGGATTTATGTATTTAAGCGGCTTTTTTTCTCTTGTATACGACCTAAAAGTATTCCGTCGGTATTGCAGGTAACTTTGGATTACTTAGGCGGGATTTAAATGGTTGGTTTTTAATATTTTATGGGATCTAAAAGTGGTTGAATTTAAATATTTTGAGCGAGTAATATAGCTAGTTCAGATTCATTAACAATAATTTTTGTAATATTGGAACGCCTTTCGTGCACAAGCCCAAACAAAATGTGAAATTATAAATAAATTTTGGCAATTTACTTGATTATACACCCTGTCCCACAAAAACAATACCGAGTTAATAGCGCCTTTATTTACTGCAAGGTTTTAATGAGTGATACATCAAAGTAAATGGTTTAAATAGACTATAAAACACGCCTATAATAGTACATTAAAATACAAGTTTCATAAGACATGATTTTTGCGCACGCGTTCAAGTGCGTAAAATGTCTTATACTATTTTTTCTATTTCGGTTATTTAAAGTTCAAAAAAGCTTAAAATGAGTGACATGTTTTGATCGAAGATTTTAGAAATTTTGCTTTTTGAAGTTGGTTATTCTGATTTTTAAGTAGAACATATTAATGGAAAAACATAAACAATAAAGGTTCCTCTTTTAATCTTTACAATATTAATTTATAATGTATTCTAAGAACTAGTTTCGACATTTGTATGTCATCTTCAGCCTAGAATGTAAGCAAATGCAAGATATCACTATAAAATGTTTTTATTAATAAGCCCATACAAAATTAAATCTATCTCCAATAGTAACATATGCATATAGAATACTCACAGTCATTAATATTCAAAGTATCTCTTGTCAAGAGAGGATGTATGCGGTTACATATAGAATTGGTACTGAATTATTCAAATCCATTTGATAGAAAATTATCATGTTAACATACACAATGAACAGAAGCAAAACCAAAAACAAAAAGTCACACGCAAATATCAATATTACATGCAATGTAAAATGGAGGTAAAGAGAGTGAACAACGTAACAAGAAGTATCTTAAATGCAAATTATGAAATTATTAATAAAACTTAACAACAGTAAAGTTACTACGATATATATAAACTGTATATGTCTACGTAAATATATGCCAGTTAGGCAACCAAAAAGGCAGGATATTGTTATATTTAAAGAGCTTCTAAAAATGGAAAAAGTCGTTTGTCGTGTGTATATAATTCATCGTTCAATAAATTAAAATGTTGTTTGTATCTTCCAATTTCCAAAGTTTCAAGTTAATTAAGTTTTAAGCCCTTGACTGTTTATGTAATATTAAGATATTTTGGAAATCAATGTTATGTCCAGTTTCAAGTCTAGTGCTTGTAAATATTTGAAGATAATTGATTTTTGTGTTCGTACACGCTGTTACTTAATTGTCGTCCAGTTTGACCTATATAAATAGCGTTACATTGAGAGCATCTCAAAGAGTAAACACCACTTTCTTCTAGGATGTTTTGTTTGTGTTTGATATTGTTTAAAATGTTATAAAGCTGGCTATTTGTTTTGAATGAATATATAATAAGTATATTAAATATTTGAATATCGGCGATGTTACAAGTCATTTTCTTTAAATTTTAACAGATTTATGCAATAAATTATTTTAAATTATCAACAAAAAGGACTAAATAAATAATTACACTCCTCCAGAGATTCGCAAAATAGCAGAAGACAATTTACAAAATCTTTTGCCAACAAAGGTTCGACATATTTATCAAAAACAATACCAGCACTTTAAGTTGGTATAAAGAAAATAATATAGGGAATATTACCGTACGTGTCAATCATTGCAAAGCAACAATAATTCAGACAAAACGTAGTGTGTTCCCAAAATCTGCCTGGAATATCTATTAATCCACACGAATCTTCCAGTCTTATAGTAAACTTTTATAACAGAGTTGTACTATTCAACATGGGAAATTAAATTTCAATAGTAGCATCAGAAAACTTATCATCCAACTTTGCTTAACAATTTATATTGTTAATTAGCATGTGTGCTTTTTATTATTTGTACAATTCTATTGCACGTATTTGTTACATTAAAGGCTTGACATTTAAATATGATTTGGTTCCATTTTATTTTTTTGTGTTACCAACCTCAAAAAAATAAAATTAGCGTGCGATAAAGTAATACTTTATGATACCAAAAACGGGTGCCGTAAAGTGAACTTTATAGCACCGGAATAGAAAAAATGGTTTCTAGTCCTACGGAATTTAAAGCCCCCCCCCTGCAGTCATTTTTTTTAAAAGTTAGACTACGAAGTTTTTTTGAGTGATTTTGATAAGAGTTTCTTTTCTGAACCCGAAAATATATTCCATGTATACTCTTACATCATCACAGAATTTCCTGAAAAAAATTAAAACTGCTCTTCTTGAAAGCCGAAAATTTTGTCCGCTTTGGTTGAATCCTATTTGGATATCGCTTTGGATACAGCTTTTCTGTTTGATAATTATTTTCACCGCAATCAAATTAAATGCGAAGCATATCAAAATGTTCTTCAATATTCATTTTAATCTTTTTCACAACCCATGATTTGAGTTTGACTGTTTGTGCCGTTGTCACTAATCGTTTTTTGTTTCTAAAAAAAAACTAAATGTCACTTTTGAATTCCTTGAGCTTATATTACTTGATTATCCTGCGCTTCTGGTGTGCGATGTTAATGTTCCTAGTTGCTGCTCTTTAAATATTACCGATGTTGGGGTTAGCCCACTCACGATCTTCGCGGCTATTCTCAATTTAAATGAACTCAATAATATCAGCAATACTAATAGCAGACTTCTTGACTTAATTTTTTCAAGTTCTGCACTCGATGTTTTGGTAGAACATGAACCGTCGCCAATTGTCGCCGAGGATCCTCATCAATTATATAACTCTTTATATTGATACCCTATCAATTGACTGGTTTGAATTAAAAAAATATGATATTTTCGTATCTTTGGGAGCCGATCAATTATGTTTACTATAATGGCTTCAAGTCTGCTAATTTGCTACAACGTCAGGCGTTCCACAGGGGTCTAATTTGGCACCTCTGCCTTTTCTACTCTTTATTAACGACCTCTTGGGATCGCTTTCTTTTGAAGAGCTGGTGTATGTATGCTGACGACTTGAAAATGCTGTACGTCTACAGCATAATGATCTGGCACTTAAAGTCAATAAATGTTATGAAGTATTTTAGAAGGATGGAACTCACTGACTTCGATTATAGTGTTGGAGGACACGTACTGGCCAGCGAGCAGGAGGTAAAGGATTTGAGAGTGATATACGGTCGACAAATATATTAATAATGGCATGAACTTCTGCCTCTGCTACACTGGGCCACTATTGAACTTCAAACATCAAATGAGGCGTAATGGAAATAAATATTTTAATGATATTTTTTTTGGAATTCAAACATCAATGAATTATATGGATTTTAATGCATTTTTCTTGTTGTTTGTTTACTGTTGGGTACGCAATAAACTATTATTATTATTATATTATTATTATTAAATATTTCATAAAATCTGGTAATTTTCAGTATGGTGGAGATAAAATTCTTATCACATGGATAATAAGCACCCTTTCGTTTATATTAGTGCAATAAATCAAAAGTTCAATCAAAACGTTCATTCGTGAGTGATGAATTCGCGTGGAAAAAAAAACACACACAATACCAATAACAACGGCGACACGTTAATTAACTTACATTACCAATCTCTGAACTTCGAACGAGTAATTCTTTTATCAGAATAACAAAAGTCGTACACGTCATGTTCTCTCATTCACGCGCTTACAAATACGAGAGGGCACGACTGAGGCGCAACCCCAAACGTATCATATCAGAATTGCGTATATAACAAAAGGAAAATTAGCGTTAACTGTTTTAATTTAGATAATTGAGGTAACGCTTTACACTTTTCCGGTTTCGTGACGGCGAACGCGACGCGACGTTGATGTCGATACTTTTGCTGTTATATATACACTGAAACATGTGTGGTTTTGTATATAGAAAAACTGTATAGACGAAAGTATTTGCATCTATTATATACCTATATAGTGTGAAAAATACTTTGATGTTTATATACAGGTGTTTACTTACCACATATTTTTTATTTTAAAATAAACTCATGGACAAAAATAAACACACCACCGCATATATTTTGTGTTATTCCAAAATAATGATGATTTTTGGTTTTCTAGTTATCTAGAAGTAGGCTGAGGACCTACTGGTACAGTTCAAGGAAATGCTGTCAACGACAGTTTCGTTTTAAAAGTACATTTGCATATAAAAGCATTTTTGGCAAAACTTGATCCAAAATCTAATCGGAAATTTGTGCTTATTAAGACAAGTTGTCTTTAACCACCTAGTTTTTTTTGTTATTGATAGTGTCAGTGCGAATGTAATGCATTTTAGTAATGAATCGTAGAACAAATTTGCCAGTGGTGGAAGCAGTCAGAGCATCAACTTTGCTGGATGGGGGATATTCGATGCGTCATGTTCCTAATGTGATAGGAAGAATCCATTCCAGCGTAAGTCGCATGGTTAAACGATTTAACGAAACAGGTTCTCACTTACGAAGGCCGGGATATGGGCAAAAACGGTGCACTAATGCAATAGATGAGCGTTTTTTTTTTTAGACAATCAGCTCTCAGAAACAGGAGAACGACTGGTACCATCCTAAAAAATGAGCTCGGAACTGCTCGCAGTTTTCTTGTATCTTCCCGAATGATTAGAAGGCGCTTAAAAGAAGCTGTATTGGACAGCAGAAAACCTGTCAAGAAACCCCTGCTCACCAGAGAGCACAAAATTCAAAGATTGCGTTTTGCGAGAAAATATTAGGATTGGACTCTAAATAATTGGAAAATGGTTTCCTGTTCAGACGAAACGAGGATTAGCCTTAAATTTCCTGATGGACGTGAGCGTGTCTGGTGAAGGCCAGGAGAGAGATTTGCTACTTGCAATATCTCTCTAAGAGTCCCGTTTGGTGGTGGCTCTGTAATGTTTTGGGGAGGCATATGTTCCGATGGCCCCACAGAGTTGGTCCCTATACGTGTTAGGTCAATGAATGCAGATCTTGAACATATCGTTGTTGCCCATGTAATGCCATTTGCTCCTTTTGTGGGGCCGAATTTCTTGTTCATGCAGGATAATGCTCGTCCTCATGTGGCTGGTCAGCCAATAATCTTGACATGAACCCAATAGAGTATATATGGGACGATATTAAAGAAAGGGTTGGACGTCGTACACCTCTACCTGCCAAAAAACATATAATATAACCGAAAAATTGTTTAGAAATTAATCATTGATTCTGATAGAATGTTTGATGCTGATTACAGGAAAACCAGTCAAAAGAATCATCCATCACGTACCATTTTTTCACAAATTAAAAATTTTGATTTTCGTAGTTACCAATCCATTGTGCTATAAAGTCTACTAAGGGAAAGGGATGACGATTTAGTGTCATAATTTGTCACTACTGGCAAAAGCTGGAGATGTATGCCAAAATTTGTTTGTTTGAACAAATTTTACTTCAAAATGGCTCATATTCGTCGAGATCTTACGTTAAAAATCGCCATGATTCGCTAGTGGTTATCACGAGAAGAATTCCAGAAACATCTTGTTTGGGCGGAAATGGATCAGTTGAAGACTCACTTTTGTTCTTCTCGGTTCTTCCATACTTCCATGCGGAGCGCTCGGTTGTTATATGATTTTTGAGTGAAAAACATTGTATATTGTGTAATGCAATTTTTCTCAGAGTATTATATCTCTAGAGGTTATTTATTTTCCGCAGCTGATGAGTATACTCATTTTTATAGTTTTCACATTTAAAGTTTCAACGTATAAAATATACGCATCTTCATCCACTTGATTCACGCCTTTCGGCGAAATTTTTAATGACGAAACATCATAAGTGGTTTTGTAAGGAAAGTATATTACGGATACTTTGGTGTAAAACTTGGTAATCAGAATAAGTCATGGGCCCCTTGTGCAGAAGAATAGCGAAAGTGGTCAAAAGGTACAAAAAGGATCTCTCCGTTTTAGAGTCCCTTTGATCTGGAAGAAATCTAAAAATTATAATGACCGCTATTTCTGTTCATGTAACATGAAGGGGTAAAATTTAATCAAAAAGGAAACATTTTTTTTACTCGAATCTTCCGTCAGCTATGAGCAACTTCTTCAACACAACGTGTTTGAAAGTAAAATGAAAATGAGTGAAAAAGAGGCTTTGAGAGCATTTAAGGAAGTCGAAAAAAAATCCTCGTGAACTTTAAGAACCCAAACTATAAATGCATCGTAGAAAACGTGTTAACGGCATTCAAAGACTTGGATTGGTCGACAAGTTTGAAAGTTCTTAAGTTCGCAATTCGACTACTTTCCCGAAAGTCTTGGTACTGTTAGTGAAGAACAGAAAGAAGTATTTAAGCAAGATATCAACGAGATGGAACATAGTCGAGGATCTTCTAACTGAGGCGTATCCCTTGATGGTCTTTCGTGTATGCTTATACCACCTTATTTCTTGGCTACACCGTACTGATGACGACCAACGAGTGAGAAACACGTGTCTACGGTTGCACTACAGCGGAATTTATCCGATATTCTTCCATTTCTTGTTTTTTTTGTATCCGAGATCATTCCCTTCTCGTTTCTCTATCCTGAGTTCGGATGGCACGCCGATTGACAATGTATTTCTCGTGGCCATGTTGGCTGTTGTCCTCAAAAACAAGAATCTTCTAACTGAAGCTACAAATAGCGGTCTTTCACCTAATGGTCTTCCAGCTATGCTTACATCTCCAACGTTATTCCACCTAATTCGTTGGCTACAACGTACTGATGACGAACTATGAGACAGAAACACGTATCTGCGGTTGTTCTATAATGGAATTTAAACGATATTCTTTTATTTCTTGCTTTTTATGTATCCGCGATAATTTCTTTCTTGATTGTTTTTTCTGGGTTCGGATGGCATGCAGGTTGACAATGTCTATCTGCTATGAACTCAGCCCAGCATCTTAGAGAAGAGGATTTTGAAATAGATTGTCATTAATCTATTGGTATTGCGGGTTACTGTGTGATTTTATTTTTCATGCTCTTTCTGTTCTAAATTTTCTTCGGTTTCTTTTGTCTAATAATAATTTTTCTGTATTTGGTGTAATTTCGGGTTTTAATTTATCAATCTCTCGTAACTCTTATTTAATTTATTATTAAGAATGCAGCGATACAAAAAGTTATACAATTAATAAAATTAACTGAACAACGAATTTTCCACAAAGCATTTGCAACTCTCAGTTGCACTATTTTATATTTGCTAAATTATTAGTTAGATACATCATATAAATGTCGATTTAAAATACATTTAATTTGAATATTATCCACTTTAAGTTAACATAAACTGAAAATTTTGGGTAAGTTCCATCGTGGTCATTTTGATTTGCAATTATATAATAGAAGGCGTAAATATAAGAATGCCCTAGAAAGTATAACGCTAAACAAATCCCTTAATTTTAATTCGTCCATAAAATACGACGAAGCTGAAATTGTTGCGATCATAGGTGGCGTCGAATATAGCCGACTACGATATAAAAGTGAGATTTATTACCGAAGTCATTTTCACTACACGTATCCCATTACGAGGTAGACACTAGTAGATAGCTACTAGACTGTCAACTTTTATAACTAAATTCCCTCTGTACCGAGGGTGACTCAATTAAAACTATCCGGCAAAGTGCAATTTAGGAAGACCTTTCGTTACGAATTTATTAGACTTTCTCTTTTAATTGTAACTATTATAAGTAATGGTAATTTCTCAACGTATGATAATGTATATGAATTTTTAAAGTTTCACAAGCAAAAAATTAATTCTATACTGCAATTAAAGAGCAAACTCCACTGTTATATTTATGTTTATCGTTGTTCGAAATATGTGTTATATGAGGATTGCATGAAAGGGTTTTTTTTTTTTTTGATTATTTGACCAACTTCTTCTTGTGTTACAGGTTTGAAAAAAGCACAAACCGATGTTAATCAGGCATAGCGATTTTTGGAGTATTAGTAACGATGTGCAATTTATAGTTTCAGTCCCTGCTCTACTAAAGTAATCATTTAATGCTTCGCCTGACAGAATCGAATCATTTTTCTAATGCTCTTTTGATGAAAATTCATTGTTTATTAATTTTAATGTTGCTAATATTTCATTGTCATTATTGCTTAAGATATATATATATTTATATTGACCCACATGATTAGTACACGATGTTCCTATTCCTATTTTTACATTACTTATTCTTTTAATTATGCAATTTGTGTCGATATTATTTGTGTGATGTTAGAGAATGCCAGTATTTGATAAATAAATACCATTTGATGATAGTACATGGATAATAGCGATGGTTCGATGCTTAATTGTGCACATTTTCAGTGTTATACATTTCATTTTCTTTTTGAATTACATCTTGTTAGTCATTGAAACTTTATGAACGACAGCTTGCTGTCAAATTGTCATTTTATAGTGCCTCTGCTTTGCACTGAGTAATTAATTAGACAAATTTAATAAGAAAATGTACCCAGGGCGAGACTCGAACCCACTCCCTCCAATTGCTTGTCAGGCTCGCTTACCATTACGCTACCTGGGCCGTGTGAGTTCGGGTCTTCTTAATCGTCTTGAATCTCATCAAGTCACAGATGTAATTATATATTTTTGCCGGCAGGTTTTTAATTCAAATTTTTTTTTTATCATTTAATAGAGCATACAGTATATATAGGGTTATGTGTGTAATAGACTATCGAGTAAATGGACTTCATGGCTTTGCTGGCAAATACGAACTTTTTTGTTGGAATTGTCCATAACCGTTAAACATAAATGTAGCTGCATTTCCTTAATACAACAGTCAAATTCCTCTTTCAAGGTGTATGTGGTTGTGGGCTTATTGGCATAAACTCTAGACTTTAAAGACCTCCAAATGTTCAATTCTTGACCACGGTGCTGAATTAATGTTTATTGACTCCCAGCAACACTTTCGCAAACTGCTTCGTTTTTTGTGCTGAGCGACTTGTTGAAAGATGGCCAGAGATGATTAACAGATCTATAGTTTCCATGAATTTACTAGTTGATCTCTTACAGTTGATGAAGTTAAATCCCTATTCCGACGATATTTTGTACGAAAATGGAGAAACTGTAGCTACCAAACCTTAATTATTTTAAAAATATTGCTCAACAGTGAAAACGCTTTGTTCTTTAGCTGTCAGCTGTCATACTGCCGTTTATTTGTCGTTGGCAGTACTTACCGCATAAATGCCGCAAAATTTAAATCTTCCATGATTTTGGGTCACTTTTTTCAATCGGCTCGCATATTTTCTCCATAAATATTGTAACGGTTCAAAAATCATAGGCTTAATTATTTCTATTTTTAATTAACAATTATTATTATTTTTAGTTAAACTAGTACAGCTTTGACTAGTTTTAAAAATTAATAATATTATTTGTACATTCGGTATATCAGCGTCATCTGTTTTGAATCACTTAACTTAAGTACGTTCGCTATTAAGTCGGCATAGCTACTCGTCTAGAGTTGTTGTAGGTATCTGTAATTTAAGACACATAATTTTGGCATTTAATCTTTATTTACTTGTTTTCTTTCTTAATAATCTAATAAAAATTTAAATTGAAATCTAACTTAATTAATTCCGTTTTATTAATGATTTATTTAAGTTGGGTGTTCTTCTTTACCGGCGTGCGCTTGTTTGACAATCGTAGTGCAAGTCATGTCATTCTGTTCCGAATCATCGTGTTGATAACAAGCGTCGAGCATCGTGGATTAGCTTTGCATATTCATTTCTTTTATTTGGGATAGTTGTTAATCTATCATAATCGCCATAGCGGCGGATATATATGAGTGGAATGCTTTTCTGAAAATTTTGTATACTCGTATATGTATCTTTGAGGCACAATTTTTCCTCTATCAGCCATTGCCGGATATTACAGGTTTAATCACATGTGACTTCGTTAATTATCAAATGCTTGGTATTGTCGATCGCACGTTGGAAGAATATATGAACATATAGCCTGGTACTTACTTATCTTTCAATTAATTTGGAATTGTTATTGATTCATTTTCTTAACCTTATTGTTTGATTTTCTCTTTTGACATTTTTCGTTAGAAGTACGAGTAATTTCCGTAAACAGAAGCAACTACTGCTTTAATTTTCTTTATCTCTACAACTACCATTTCTATTTCTCTTTCAATTCATATCTCTTTCCAATCCAGTTTCGCTTTACTGGCAGGTATATCTTCGTTTCTATCCGTCCTCGTATAAAGGCCTGATGAGTTACAGAGTTTACATACCTATATAGGTACACGAAAGAATCATTTGGCAGATATCTATTTCCATTACCAATTTAACATGCTACATTTGTCATGAACAATTGATTATATGCGGGCCGATTTGTGTGAATAGAGAATTTCGCGATAAGGCCTTTCGAATTACCCCCTTACCTCTTGTTTTCTCTGCGGTTTCATACAACGGTTGCACACCGATAAGACGGCGATGAATGTGAGTGAGTGCGCGCGCGTTTATGTGTGCTGTATGTGTTGGTGTACGGTGTACGAAAATGCGACACCCCTGAACCGTCGTTATTACGTCCATTTTATGTACAGTGCCGAGACCGACGTTGCGGCTGCGAATAAACCGAATCCAGTCACTTTCCCCATTGAATGTTTAATCGGAATTACCGGTCTTTTGTGTTGAAATTCGACACCCAACGTTGCTCGCCGGTCACAAACTCTGGTCAATTTAATTTGTAAAATAAATCGTTCTGGGGGGAGAATAGCGGACGTTCCGGGTGAAAAGATCAACGGTGACGCGTTTCGGTTCACGGGATGAACACCAACAGTTATACCATATATACACAAGCGATAGAATGAAACTGTTTCGCCTAGTGATTTCGCAAAATATATCTAAATTTAGGAGAATTTGACCGCATTTCCAACATTAAAATAACATGTTTGCGAGATGCAAGAAATATTTCGCTAGTTTCGGTTGATGTAATTTCAACATGGTTTGCGCTTATTCCTCTTAGTATACTATACAGGTTTTAATAGCGAATAGCGTTTTAAGAAAATAGCAAAATAATTGATAGATAATGATTATTACACTGTCTAACAGCTCGCTTAATACGTACAATAAAAACCAAAGGGAAAATATAATACATGAAATATTAATAACACAAATAATTCAGAAAATCTGATTATGTCCTTTTATTTTTAATAAATGCAAACAATACTGCCACAGTCTAAAAATTCACGTCCTGTTTGTATATCACTTTTACCGAGTCTGGTTTATTCCCTTGGTGTTAATATTGGATGTGATATGTGACAAGGTCAGGTTACTGATTTTTAATTATTATTTTTTAACTACCCATCTTGGTAGCAATAAATAGGGTCTCTTTTTGTTGGTTTTGTTTATGTAAATAATGTTTTGCGCATTCCTTCGCCATCTATAGTTGTACATTTATGTACATCTTATTATCTTTGACAAGTAATAAACACTTCATTTTATTTGGGCTCTTTTAATTAACACTTTTGGTACCCAGAATTTTTAAAAATTCTGGAATAATTTTTAAGATGATTTCCTGCCATAATTTTGTATTAAGTTTTATTTTTCCAATTAACTTTTCTTAGCCGTGCTTAATATGCATGTTAACCTCTTGGATGTTAAATTTGGCAATTTTTAAGTAAGTCTTGATCACTTTTATTACACCGCTTCTAAAGGGAGTTCGGTAAATAGTCGCGCAAGTTAATTTAATGAATGGTTTAATTCGATTGTGGTTTATTCGATGTTATATTTCGAATTTCTGTTGTATTAATTACGGTAGTATTGTCGGCTTTTTAGCAACAATCAATTTATTAGGAGATTGTGTTGTTTGCATGTAGTGAAGACAACATCTTTATTTCGTAATTAGGAGAATCTGTTTAAGTACATATAGTTATTAAAAGAAAAGTATCAACATTTGTGAAGTTTAACACCTCTATTCCGAATCTTGGAAGTTTTCCCGTTTTAGTAAAGGAATCGAGACTTTTTTTTTATCCTTTGGTAATTCGAGTATCCACATACCATGTGATCGACAAGTGAGAGGATCATGTTTTTCTTTCTATTTGATATTGTTATAACAAATTCTTTTTAAATGTTTGTTAATGTAATATAAATGAATTTTAAATTTTGAATTCATTAGTATTTTCGTCTTCTTCTTCTTCTTCTTTCATTAGTCAAAAGGCCTGTTTATTATTGGAGTCGTTTTAATTGATTCTCCTGTGAAACAGATAGCCAGCTATTACTCCATCTTTTGGGGGTCTGCCAATGGATCTCCGACCATGTGGTTTGTTATTTCTAACGATCTTGGACAACCGATCCTCCGTCATTATTGTCATGTGCTGGTTCCATTCTCTCCTGCGGTATCTTATTATATTACTGGTATTTACTTAAGCATTAAGAAAACAAATTACTTGTGACATACATGTAAGAAAAAACACATTTTTTCAAATAATATTCAGATATAAGGGTATGTATCATAAATAGGGAGATAGAAATTTATTTTGATTTTTTCCTGAAGTGTTTCATGAGTATTTAAAAGAACAAAAAACACGAACAGGTATTTCTTTAGTCGGGCTTGAAGAACAGATTCTTGGAATAAAATGACTAAAAACATATCCTATATACTTGGTCTGTGTTGGTTACTGTACCCATCCAATGATTTCATACTCATACGAAGACTAACCAATCAAGAAACGTATATAGTAGATATATAATAAAACTTCCACCTAATTGGCTGTAATCATTTTAGTCAGGGAAGTTTTTATATTGTTATGGATTTTTACATTAGTGAAACATTTAGAATGCCTAATACATTTTTATGGGAATATTTCGAATTAAAATAAGTAAATTGCAACAGTCAAATATTATGTTTTCAATTGCCAGGTAAAATGTTATTTTAGCAAAATCGTTAATCACTTGCATGGCAGCTACATCAATACATTTTATACATAGAATTATGGTTGATATTCAAGATTCTTCACTAATGCATTTTAAAATAGTGAAAAACTTCAATATATCTTTTTGAAATATTAAATTTTATTCAAAGCTGGATAATTGTACTACATATAATAATAATAATAATAATAATTTATTTATAATAAACTTGTTCAAACAAATATCTACATAGTCAGTTTTTTCAAATCTGTCACACTTACTATAGACAAATACATAAGACTATAATAACACAATTGCGCCGATTCTTCCTATACTAAAGACAGGTTCATAAAAGTGTCAGTTGAAAAGTTATCCTAATGTGTTCATTTAGCGTGTTATCATGCAATGACAAATATTTTACATGTGACACTTGCTAGAGTCAGAGGCAGCCGAGTCTGTTTCAGTGGTGCCAAGTTAGGGAATTTTCCCTAGATCTAGGGATTTCTTGATCAAATAGGGAAAAAGGGAATTTTACTCAAAATTTAGGGATTTTGGACAAATTCTAAAGAAAAACAAAAAATATTTCTCACGCTTTATTCTGTCTGAATTTTTCGATTTTTCAAACTTTTCTGCTGTTTTGCTCAGTGCCATCTAGTGTATCATAGTGTTAGATTTGTATGGAGTATAAAGTTGAAAGTAGGTCACTAACTAACAAGTAAGCAAGAAGCAGGTAATTTTTTCAAATAGAAATAGGGAATTCACGGGAATGTTTGCACAATAGGGCATCTCGTCGTCGTGTTTGTTACTTTTTCGTCAACGCGAGAGACTATCGACTAGATTGCCGTGATTTACAGCCGCCCCCGCTCCCCACTCTCTATTAGATATCAATATCTCCCCATCGTCAAAATTTTGCACAATATATTCCTTAAATTCAGATATTGCGACATTCAGTTATGATTCAGTTGACCATGGTAAATTGAATTACATTCGCGTCCTCTTCCAGGGTAGTGTCTATGTGTGTGTACAAATATGGTCCTTCTTTACCTATTATTTAAAATATGCAAATAATCCAAACGAATACATCATTATCAAAATTTCTGATATATTTCTCTTTTACGAAACACGCGTCATAGATTTCTTTTGATAAATTTGCAATCAAAATTTTATAAAAAGAATTTGTGTAAATTAAATCTTTGTACCATACGTATATTATGACGTACTACATACAATAAAATAAACATTTAATGATTTTATAACTGGCATTTGCATAATTATAAAATTGTTACCGGCCGATAGGTATCTACTTCATCTCAACCCCCCCCCCCCCCCCGCCGCTAAAGTTCTCGGCGAACTTGGTGAATTATCGGAAAGAAAATGTCTAGGGAAATCTAGGGAATTTTTAGAATGGCTTCTGGGGATTTCACACTCTATACTACTGGCACCACTGGTCTGTTTTCCATTTGCATTTGATGAAGTGTTGATTGTTGACGTAACATTAAAAAATTTCGATTTTAAATGTCCTCCCAAAAACTGTATTAACGGAGTATTATGAAATAATGTTCTTTACTTGTCAGTCTTGAATAATCAATCGTTAGCTATGTTTTTTTCAGTCATTATTGTTTAAATTTCTTATTAGTCATTGGTGACTTAATTTGTGGGTAAAATTTAGATTTTGTATGACTCAGTATATTTCGTTCTTCATCTTTTTTTTTGCTAAACAGAATTCATGTTTTTTTTAAATGTATTCATATGTTATCTATTTAATGTTTTTTTGATCGTTTTTAAAAGCACCATTCTAAATCAAATTATACCTTGTCTCAGAATAAGAAGGAGCGATTCAAATATCGCGCCAAAATGGCGCATATTTTTAAGGTATTTCATTGGTTCTTGCGTAGGCAAGTTTAACATGGGAAAATAAGTTTGACAAAACGTCATTTTATGTTTATAGTCAAGCCATAACCTAGTCTCCTACATTTTTACTTCGGTTTATTATAGTTTATTGTGTTATTAAATAAAATCCGTACTTTTATGTACAACACGAGCATGAGTTGATCAGACGGCTTAAGACCTAAGGAACAAGTGATCAGGCATTTAAAACTTTGAATTTGATGAATCTGTCAAAAATACTGTACGACAGTGCAAAAATCAAACGTCCAACAATTAATATCATTGCAAAAATAACTATAGATGAGTTCATACCATAAATGAACTGAACAACTCACATATATTCTAGAATTGACGCATTAATTTCAAGTAAGTGTTAATTAAATACTAATTATATTACCAGATGTTCATATACATGTTATATTTCAGATATGTCAAACATAAAGAAACTTGTACTAATAGAAAAAGGTGAAAATATCTGGTGGAGAATATTTGGGAAAAAGTTTGGATTGCCACAAGTATAATGAGTGCACGACAAGCTTTGTTGAAAACCTGTAGGATTAAAAAGCCATACCGATAAAGATAGGCAATTAAGAATACTTCATATACATTCTGAATTGATACATAAGGTGAAGTTACTTCAAAAAAATCCCCTTTCAGAACATCAGTTATTCAAGAACTTTTGACAGAAGCAATTACAATTGTTACAATAAGTATTTGGAAAAATTGTGCCGACCATGTAAATTTTTAATCTTGTGAACACTAAATTATTGTTAATTTCCAATATATAATAGAAATAAAAATGTGTTATACTTTATATATTTTCAAAATACATCAATTTTAATAGAGAAGAATAATTAGTAATGTGTAGGTATATGTAATTATGTTTGCAGGTCGTGTAAACAACTTCAGCCGATGTAAATTTTTCAATTTATTACTGTTCTATGTAAGCTTCACATTTCCAAGAGTAGTTGCTTGAATTTACCTCCTCAAGGTTTGTAGCAGTAATACGAATGATTTATCTGTACAAGTTCTTTATTGATATTTACAATAGAAACTAATAAGCATAAACTTTTTCTGCATGTTCTTAAGGACGTTTTGATAAAAGGTAAAAGGTTTGATTCATTCTTGCTCGCTGATACAAATATTTAATAATAAATAGACTTGATTCACAATTTTCATGTTGATATAGCACATTCACTAAAATGTGCAGTAATTATATATTTATAATGGCAATCCTTCTCAAAACGCTCAGAACAAAGTCTACTCTTTTCATTTGTAAATTGGGCCCATATCTTTATCCATAGATTCTTCTAATGATTTTTTTTGAAAAACTAAATGAATGAACAGATTTGAATGTCAAGAGATTTATATTCATCAAATTATAGATGTATGCACCTACTTGTGTTTATAGCTTTCCAATTGCCGTGCACTCGTATTGCTGCTTTGACTGGTAGAATGAAAAGTGGCACATCCATCTATTTTAGTGAAAGTAGTAAATGAAACACAAAACAGCTAAATCCTTAGTTAGTATTAATACAGTTCATCTAACCTCAATTGTCATGATGTCATATCAAATTGTCTACTAAATTTTAAGCTATGTGTTCCATGTTTTGGCGGGATATTTGAATCACTCCTTCTTATTCTGAGACAAGGTATAGTTTGTTTGCTCCAAATATTTTGAACGTGCTTGTTTTGGCGCCTGTTTTTTTTACCTGTTTCGAACCGTTTATCTAACTGACATGTACAGTTAACCTTAGTTTTGATTCGATTTATTTCCAATATTATTGTACTCATGCAATAAATTATTATCGAAAAATATCAAATAAAATTTATTTATTGTCAAAGTGATAATTGTAATTTTCACTCCAATATTCCTCGTAGATCGACAAGCAACTAAACATAAACGAATTGACTTTGCACGTCCTTATGAAAATACGTTCGTGCTTTATTTACGAAGTTCCAGATATGAAATTTGTGTCTTTCGACAACGTGATTCCAACTAAAAAAAATGAGGTGTGGCCACCACACGACTTTCTTATACGTATGAGCGTTTCAAACTATACAATTTTAAAAATTTTTAATACAAAACTTATTCAAAATCCTATTCTAGGTACTTTCATTCGCTTAATAAATTGCTATAGAATGCATACTTTGCAAGATATTATCAAAAAAGTGCTCCTCGCTAAGAGTAAAAGTGCTACTTCCGGTCCGAATTTTGAAATTTCATATATATAAAAAATATTGCAAATCCAGTTCTAAATACTTTTGTACTCTTGATAAATATATATAGAATCCATAACTTACGACATATTTCCAAGAAATCGCTATTCGATAGGAGTAAAAATGGTACTTCCGGTCTGAATTTTGAAAGTTTTTTTATACAAAAGATATTGAAAATTATGTTTTAAATACTTTTATACCCGTAACGTACTTGTCTAAAAAGCATGACTTGCGAAATATTCGCAAAAAACTGATTTTCGATAAGAGTAAAAGACCTACTTCCGGTAGGAATTTCGAAAAACTTTCTAAATAAAATTATTCTCAATTTTAATTTTAAGTATATATGAATTCTTTATAAATTCGTTTAAACTTAGTAGTTGACGAAATATTCGCAAAATTCGATTTTTTCGCTGAAGTAAACTGCTACTTCCGGTCTACCGATTTTACTGAAAAACTAATCAGATCTCAAGAGGGAGATTATACACGTAAATACAAAATTTGGAATTGATATCTACAGCGGTTTGACCGCTATCGTGGTCACAGACAGACAGACACACAGACAGACAGACAGACACACAGACACACACACACAGACATTTTTTTAAAAGCCACTTTTTTGGTATCAGGGGATCTCAAAACGTGGACATCTGCAAAAATCTCGAGTTCGAAAATTTTCATCATTACAATACTTCCTTATACTACGTATAAGAAAGTAAAATTATGTAGTCGATTTTTATCACACAGCACATAAATTTGCTATAAATAAGTAACGACAGGGATAATCTTATTCCGTCGTTTTGAAATTTGTCGTACGCCAGTCGCGTTACATATTTATGTATTCGCAAGGTTAAGGAAGTGAAACTAAATCACCCGGTAACATGAAACCTTTCCAACTCTCATATATCTTTCGGCTTTTAAAATTAATGTAAACGTCGGCGGGAACATATCGATTTTGTCACTAAAAAGTGAAGTAAAAAATATATAAACAGAATGGTAAGTAAAAGTACATTAAAACAATCGTAAAGTTTCATTTAAAATGAATGAATTAACATAATTACAGTGTCAGACATTATGGGAAGTAGTGTTGACTTAATGGCAAGTTAAAACTGTGTTTATTATATAAACGACTCACAGTACATAAAGCTATGCGTCATTTATGAACTTACGCAATTATTTGTTAGCCTATATTTTACAAGGCGACGAAATAATCTAGAAAACAATTTTAAAATTGCGAATCTTAGGAAGATTTGATCAGTATCTCTGAGAGCAAGTTTGTCGACAATTTTAGTCATCCATTCACCCAATAACCAGTGGACGGAATTTTTTCAAAATCCGCAATATATAACTCCCCATTCGATCAGTAAGACTTATGACTAGTTTTTCCAATTCCGATTAAAATGCCGGTTGACGTAATCATCGATTAAAACACCGGTTAGTACAAATTTGCATTTAGATTAGCGCTAATAATTAATAATTGATTAAGAACGTCGTTATTGGATGAAATTTTAACCAGTGTTTCGAGTATCTGATAAGATACACATGCGCATAACCTAGGAAATTTGAATTTTTATCAGCTGTTATGCTTTCATATGTTTGTTGTATGCAAGTATTTTTTGGAATTAATTAATAATTTTCATATCAGTGATTTAGCAATTGTATAACTTCGTCTAATAGACCACGTGCCAGTGTTCAAGAGAAGACAAATGTCAATAAAGGATGTTAGAACATATCGGAGTGTATACATGGACTCTGATCACTTCATGGTACCTACAAAAAGAGCATTAAAACAAAAGGAAACTGTAAAAAGAATAAATAATAAAACAAGATGCAATATAGAGAAATTACAACATAAAGAAATCAGTATGCCTTAAAAATAGGTGAATACCCAGAAGAATGTAAACGCACAAAGAATAACGTTGAGGAGAGATGGGATATATATATATATAAAGAGCACAATTCACAAAACACCACAATTTATAGGAAAAAATGGAAGGGTACAGAAAGAATGGTGCAATTAGATATGTAAAGAAGCACTGGAAGTAAAGTGGATGCAAGATTAATATGGTTGAGAACAACATCAGAAAAGAGCAAGACCAAATATTCAGAAAAAAGAAAAAAGTGCAAAAAATAGTAAGAAACAGTAGGAGAGACCGAAATAGAGATGGAAATAGAAAAAAAACAATGAAATTCTTCCAAAAAAAAAATAAATAAATAAGACCCATATACTAAGTAAGAATCAATGGAATAAAAACAAGCAAGGAATAATAGTAATAGAAGGCAGTCAAGTGAAAGAGAAGAGACACAAGAAGAAACACAAATGATAATATGCGATGACAGCAACAACGTTGACGTACAAGAACCCACTTTCGAAGAAGTAAAACAGATAATAAGGGAAAATTGCAATCAAAAGCACCGGGAAATGATGGTATAAAAGTGGAATTAAATATGAAAGAGCAAAGCTATGGTGACAGATATAAAAACTAATTTTGCAAATATGGAGACAGGAAAAGATACCACGAGATTGGGAAATAGGTCAAATAGTAATAGTAACTTTATTCAAGAAGGGAGACATGAATGTAAAAATTATATAGGAACAACACCGCCAAATACGTCATACAAGATTATATCTGCAATCATAGAGAAAAGATTAGCTGCAATGTCAAGTAACAATATAGGACAGTATCAATTTGGTTCGTAAAGGAAAAATCAACAATGGGTGTAATACATGTAATGAAACAAATCATAAAGCATACCAGTACAAAGCAGACCTTGAACTACTATTTATAGATTTTCAACAAGCCTTCGATTTGATCAAGAGAAGGGAACTTATGGCTGCCCTAGGTGAACTAGAAATACCAGGGAAATTACGAAGACACATATCTAACTTTGAGAGAAATGAGAATCAGTATAAAAACACAAAAAGGTGAAAGAGAAGAAGAAAATATCGACAGAGGTGCCAAACAAGGAGAGGCATATTATATAAATAATAAGCAAAGGTACAATAAGATCAAGGGCAGGTCAGCTAGCAGCTTAAGCAGACGACTTACTGCTAATTGCTAAAAGAAGGGATATAATGGTTAACATGATAGAAGAAATAGTGGCAAGAGAAAAAAAATTGGATTGAAAATAAACAAAAGGAAGATGAAAATAATCTCTCCTCATTATTTTCGTCTTCCAGGACAGATAAGGAGCTAAAAAAAAAAGTAGGAAAACAAGAACTCAAGGAGGTGGATAAATTCAGATATCTGAGAGTCGTACTGACCAGCAATGGAGATAGACCAATAGAAATTAAAGAAAAAATCACATCTGAACATAAAGCACTGCAAGCAAACAAGAAGTTACTGGAGAATAAGGAATTAACCCAAAGAACAAAGATGAGGATATATAAAATGTTACTAAGGCCCATACTTACCTATGCAGCTAAAACAATTACCATAACAAAAAGAAAAGAAAAGTTGTTGAGAGGAAATTCATGAGGTTAATACTTGGTCTACACGAACAACAGATGGAGAATACAAAATGAGATCCAATTTGGAAATAGAGCAGGAGTTGAAAAGGGATAATATTATAGGTATAGTACAAGAGCAAGGATTGCGATGAATAGGATATATGTGGACAGCAAACCAAGAAGATGTAATATACTTGCATATAAGAGGTGAAGGACGACCTAAAGAAGATTGGAGTAAGAAATCCAGAAGGAGACGTTGGGGATCGGAAAAAATGGCACCAGATATGTAAAGAAATAAAAAATAATTATACAGGGTGTCCGGAAAAATGTGGGAAATCTCTTGGATACAGATAGAACATAAACAAATAAGATGACAAGTTCCTATAAACATTTTCCTACAGGCCTCTCCTACGGAGATATGCGTCCCTGAAGGACGTAGGACGTCGCCGGAATAAAGTAATTAATATAATTTAATAAAAATTTAATGTGATTGACACTAGTAAGGACCTTGAAACATATTTAGCTTTTGCAGTTTATCTATGGCAGGCTATTCTTTACAACTTCATGTCTAAATTTTTATCACTCTGTATGATAAAGACTTTAAAAATATTAAACTGGATAGCTTGAACCACAGATTTTAAAAAAGGTACTCTTGCTTATTGTCGTTAAAATGAACCGTTTACGAGAAAAAGTTTGCAAAAAATTTGCGTTCTAGTTTTTATCAGCACCAAAAAAACCTATTGTACGAAATAAATAAAATATAAATTTTAATTCGTCGTGCCCGCGAGTGTATCAGACTTCACGTAGCCCATGTTGAACCCTCTTATGAAGTTTTTCATTAATTCCGTTTAGATATCTCCGGCGACACCACTGCGTTTATATTTATATTAACTACTTTAAAATAAATTCAATTAAAACCGATATCCAGCGGAGTCCTTCAGGGACGCATATCTCCGTAGGAGGGGCCTGTAGGAAAAATGTTTATAGGAACTTGTCATCTTATTTGTTCATGTTCTATCTGCATCCAAGAGATTTCCCACATTTTCCCGGACACCCTGTATATGGGAGTGATCATCCCATGTGAAGCCATATACAGATTGTCGTATTTAAAAGTTAATATGCATCTTCAAATACACACACATAAACATGTACCTATGTATGTATTGTATACAACAGTTCAAGAATGTGGCTCTCGGTTTACCCACACCACCATAAGACCGGTAGTGTGGGGAGACCGAGAGCGCGAACACCATGCGCACATGGCATTCGTTGCGTATCTTTAGAGCGTGAACTTACATTGTACCTGAAATGCTATCGAATGTACGAAATGGGTTTTATAATCGTTTAGGGTACTGCTTGATGCAAGAGGGACAGACATTTGAACATCTTCAACATTAAATTTTGTATAGTTCATTAAGTATAATATTTTGTTTCGTTTTAAATGTGAGAATTTTATTTAATTTTTTATAAGAATTTTATTTTAGTTACAAATTTTATAGAGTTTTGTTTCAGTTCAATGTTAATATATTATACATCAGTTACCAAAATATTATACAAAAGCCGTACATAGCCGAGCAATTCCTTAAAGCAAACGTCTGCATACCAGCTTTCAACGTTTTGCACTGAAGCCTCGGGCTCGGTACCCGGTGTCCCGATATGAACTCATCTGTATTCCCCTATTATCGTACCCCTCCATTTCATGTTTACATGCACATGTATGCGTGTCTGTGTTTCCCTATATCTACTTTTATTTCAGTCAAACGGTATACGTACTTATTCTGTGGTTGGGGTAATATGGTTCAAAAACATTGATTTCCTCGTATGTAAAGCTAATTTTTTCTTTTGGTAGTACAATAAAATTTTATAAGTCAGCGAAATTGAAGACGGTTACCTTCTTTATACCAAATTACTATCCTATGAACAATATACGTCATTAATAATTGTGGCAAGACGGTGATTTAAGGGTAAACGTACACGCTTGTTACATTTCAAGATATCTATGTAAATGACAAGTAAAATTGCTACGAAACGTGCGGCTAGTAAAAACAAGTGTATATTTCAGTCGGTTTTATTCACTGGAGATTTCAACCGGGCAGCGTATATGAAAGCGATATTATAATTACATAGCTTGAAATTCACGCAGGTCATAAGTAAAAGATTAATTGTTTTATAAGTGCGGTGTAGCCCAGTTCTACCGATACTTTGTATCAATCATCGTAATAGCCTTTCACTTAGATTAATTCATGCGATATTTGTATCACCGAAGGGAATGATTAATGAGTAAAAGAATGGCAAGTTCCGTGCGGACACGTTTGCCGCATAAGTCAACAGAATTGGAAAAATAACCAATAATTAGAATACTGTTTGTATGGCATTATATACACCCCATTGTGTATTTAACTATATTTCAGTGTGGCGTGATATTTTATTTGCAATTAATGAAAGTTTTTACGAGGACCTTGGAGAACTTTAGTGAATATACTATATACTTTTTGCACAATTAGAAACACAAAAACGAAGAAAACAAAGATTTCATCTAAACTGTTTATATAGACGACCGAGTAAATGTATTTGTTATTTCTTTTTTAATACCGATACGCTGTGTGCTTTCAACAACAAATATATTATTAGTATTATTAGGTCACATATGACACAGATATTATACGTAATTTTCTGTGGTGATATTAGTTACCACGCTTCCCCTCAAGACGATGATGGCGTACAACGACATATTGCCGTGATCCCTACATTGGTCAGGCATTGTAAAATAAATAAATAAATATGTAATAGAATAAGTAAATAATTTATTAGTAGTAAGTGTAGGTATAGAAAAATGTATCATCAGTTGCATAACCGCAACGGCGTAACATTATAATGTAAGATGTATGAAAAATAAAACTGAAATAAAATTTATTTGAAAGGTACAAAAATAAAACTGAAATAAAATTTATTTGAAAGGTACAGAAATAAATACCAAAAGTAGAATTCATGTATTCTATATTTGTAGAACGCTATGGCTAGAGGCACGCTAGCGTGCCGTTTAGTTTGGAATTATAGGCACGTAGCTGACGTCACTGCTGTTATGACGATATCATTTAACGTGCCCTGAAATCTGAAATTAAAAGCACGTGGATAAAAAACGGGGAAAATATGCATTTTCTAGTTTGTGGTGCGGATTTCTGTTAGTTTTAGTGGATTACTGCAGTTGATAACGACATAAACTATTAAATATGGACGGTCTAACAGGTAAACGCTGTATTTAATAATTTCTATTTAATAATAGTTAAATCACTAAACAGAGCGTAATCTGATTTTGTATTATGCACACATAATGCTAATACAAAATTAATGCTAATACAAAATTAATGCTTGAGGAATTGGGGTTAGGAAATAATTTATCCTGACTAGATTTACGTCATAAATAATACTTCATAAGGTATCTTATTATACATGGGTGAGATAGGGAAATACTACGCTTCAGTTTCACTCAGACTAGACCGACTCGTGTTTTGTCAGCTCTCGGGGAAACCTAACTAAAGAAATATTTAGAAATCTATGAACAAGACAAAAACAAAAAATTTATAAAAAAAAAGTCGTACAATAAACTCCTCTCTTAAATACATACAAAGACCGTTGAAGTCCTCTCTTGAATTTTATAAACTTGAATATGCATGTAACCATGGTAAAGAACGTCCTAAAAGAGGAAATGGGTTACGACAGACCAGGTTACAATAGCTTTTAAATAACCGATAAAATTGTTTTGACTTCTGTAATAATTTTCAGCACGCTACGCTTAGGATGTATTGCGAATTTCAAACTACGTATTTGTCCAGCAGGCCAATATTTAAAAGTATATAGTTGTAATAGAACATACAAAACATGAACTTTCAAATGGTTTTATTTTCTAGAAAGTTTTTGATCATTTCCCTCAAAATCGTATATTAAATGAAACAGACCCTAATAGGCTGCGAGAAGTAGAATATTTCTAAAGAGGATCGAGATTTATCTTTAGAATACCTTCAAAAATTAGTCTTTTGTAAGAATGAGGCTGAAATTGATATCATATATACTCAATTTAAGGAATGCGTTCCTCAAAGCGTATGTGATTATTTTGATAAAAATTGGCATACTATTCGGAAAATATTGAAACTGATTTATTAAAATCATTAGTGTTGCCCTCAAAAATTAAGAAAAGGGGCGACCCGAGGGACATGATTCTACGACAGTAATAAATCTTAATAAACGCAATAAAAATAGTAAAAGCAAGACATTCTCACATTTATTTTAAATAATCAACTAGGCGCTATAAGCAAAGCATCCTTTGATACAGAATGTTCTACTAAAACTTTCCAATAATATTTTATTTATCCTTTGTAAGAGTTTTGTTAATTTGATGTTTTGAATTTTGTAATAAAAAGACTTATTTTGACTCTAATTGTTATTTATTCCTTAAAAAAAATTAATAATGAAAACTATTATTAATTATTCTCATAACTTATAGATTGGCGCAGAATAAACTAATGATTTGACGTACCTCTAATTTCAAATTTAGGTGCACGTTAAATGATAATGTCATAACAGCAGTGACGTCAGCCACGTGCCTATAATTCCAAATTAATCGGCACGCTCGCGTGCCCCTAGCCACAGCGTTTGTAGAAACGAGGAGCACAAGATGCAATTTCAATATACAAAGACAGAACCAAATTTTATACATTGTGTGAAAGTCGCATTAAGTGTTTTGAGCAATAAATCACTATTCAAAATGAATAGACGTAAATTTGTAAGAGATTGTTATTTGTTCGACATTTTATGGTCATACTTAATAATATAATAAATACCTGAGACTTATATCTAAATATTAAAAGGAATATGTAAAAAAAAGGTATATTATTTTATTATTCCACACAATGTAATAAAGAATGCTTCAGTGGCAGGTTTAAATCCAATTTTGTCCAGGAAAGATTCCGGAAATAACACATTAAAATTGGTTTAATCTCATTAAAATCAACAAAGAAAAACAATGTTCAATATTGTTAACAGCTGCATACAAATCAACCTACAAGAAGACGAGGAAAGACGGTTCGAAGATATGGATGAAGTTATCAAGGTCCAGGTTCATAATAACGTGATTAATAAAAGGAGCATTCCAGTCGTATGCAATGTTTTTCCTATTATTGTAAAAGCAAACGTCTGCAAAAGAAAGATACGAATAGTGTTAAAAAATAGTAAAAGAATATATTTAAATAATGATGACAGAAGCAACGAATTCATTTATAAACATAATGAAGGATGGCGTTAATGAAAAGGAATGTACCTACCAAGATAAGAATATCGCAAATGTGCATTGACATTAACAATAACAAACAATTTAAGTGCGTGCATAATTTTGTGTAATTTCGAGATGTCAAACAATAATTGGTACAGGTCAGTTTAGGGAGAAAGTCAAGAAAATAAATCTGAGCAGGACAATGCCAACATAAACGTTAGTGTGGAGTGTGTGGCGCTGCGAACGATGTATGGTTTTTTCGGGCGACCGAAAATGATAAGAAGGCAAGTACGAGAGAGGTACGAGAGAGTCATCGTCGATCCATGGGCGAAGCAGTCTGATTTTAAAAGACGCGGTGAATCTTCGATCTTCATATTTTGATGATTGCAGATGTATTATACACTGCACAGAAATCATCCTTAGCAAATGTATTAAGTTATTTTATTTTAATAAGTATTTTTCATTTCACAATTAATTTTTTGTCATTTAGTTTAATTTAATTTTTTTTTATTAACTATCAATATGACTGAACAATATAAAGAGGAATTTGATGAAATATATGAGCATCATAAGTAAGTTATACTTTAATAATAAATTATGCTAAAGATGCTACGTGGAAATGTTCATATTTAGCAAAGCGTTTAATGAATTTATTTAATATTTTAGATGGGATTAGTATCTTCTTTGTTATAAGTAAAAATAAATAAATAAATAAAGGGAGTCTTGTTCACAATGGTGAGAGGCATCAATAACACAACGTGTGAATGTTTGTTAGCGATGTTATCTATACTTTGTTAATAAGTTTTTTTTTGATGCAAAATTTTTATAGGGAATTCAAATATTATACGTAAAGATGGGTGCATTTTTGATAAACAATAGCCAATTTGTGATATGTACAACGTGCAAATATTTGCATATGATAATTGGTGGCAGTATTATCAAGGTGTTTTCCTGTTCTGCGGAATTTTGTATTTTTCAAAGACACTTCGTGTGAATGAATGCCTTTGTGGAAGCAAAATCTAGCATAGTATAAGAAAACTATTATTTCTTTGAAATTACACAATGTTAAGATATTAATATAACAAAGAGCGATATTTATTCTAAATCTACATGTTATATTCGTAATGTAATGTGTTTACGTATTTATAAAATACACGTTTTTTTTTCTTACTTGTTATTGGAATGTAAAAGGATAATTTCTTTTGCGGCCACATGTGGCAAGAAATTATTTTCATCGACACTATTATTATACGATGTTAAAAATAGAATATAAATATTATATGAGATTTAGTTTTTTATTAGTAACCTTATCCTATAAATTTTAAATAAGAAATGTTGTTAGAAAAACAAAAGGAACATCACTGCTAGAACCTACAAGAAATACACGAATGTTAATAGAGATTGAATTAACAAATTTAATAAAGAAATCTTTCACATGACAACGTTATCTCTACATTCGTTTAAATTATGCAGCTTTGTATTATTGTAATTTGATTGAGTTATGCTGGTACAAGATTATCAATTTTTTTTTCAATACAGAGTTATAGCATATAGAATTTGATGGCGATGCCTAACGTATAGCAATAACACATTTATTATAAATAAAGAATAATAAAATTTGTCATCAAATATAATATATGCTATTATAGCAATATATACTAAGTTTATTGGTGAGTTAAGCGCAATGTCTCCACGACGACAGGCAGCAGTTCAGCGTCATGCCCAAAAACTTGCAGTGAGAGGACTCTGGAACTTATTTATTATTAGACTTTACGTACAAATATTGTCAAAAGGAATGACAAATGACGTCGAAGGCCTTAGTCAAGTCGAACAAAACTCAAACTGTCACAATCTTATTATCTAGATTACTATAGATGCAATTCAAGATTTTATAAATTGCGTTCTTCGTGGATTTACCCGAAACAAAGCCAAAAAACTAAGTATAGCCCAAAACATCATTACCAATCAAAAAATCTACCAATCTAGAATTAAGATCCTTTCATATACTTTGCTAAAGGCTGTCAACAACGATATGGGTCTATAATCAAGCAAACCTCCACATTTATCCTTCTTTAAGCAAGGCATTACCTTCGCAGTAATTAGACTGTCAGGAAACACGGCACTGCTTATTGACAAATTCACTGTATATGCTAAGGGTGCAGATATAAAATCAACAACACATTTAAGAATGAAATATAGTATGTCATCAATACCAGATGATTTTTTGGGTTTAAATTCATTTGGCATTTGGTACGGAAGACGACAATATAATCGGGTGAGCTAAGTTTGTACGACATTAACAAATCATAAACTTTGGCCAAACACATTGAAAACCAATGCTCACCAAATTGAAAAAACGCAAACCTTCAGCACATATGGCACATATCCATAGGTCAACAAACCGATTCTTCAATAACTAACCAACAACACACACATACTTCATTACTCAAGCCCTTAGCTCGACTATCAAGCAGTTTAAACCCAAAAAACAGACCATATAACCAAGCAAATGATCAAGAACTTTCCCTTTAAAGCAGTCACGGACGGACTTCTTCTTCAGCTCATCAACAACAATTCGACTGACCACAACATCATTCCAGATGAGCAACATGTCTTCAGAAAAGTTCATTCAACAATAACACAGCTGGCCAGGGTTATCTTCGATGGTTTCAACAAAATCACCACGACGTTTCACGTGCGTTTGACAGAGTCTCGTACCAAAGGCTCTTGTATAAAATGTCCTTCGGCTACCCCCCTCAACTTATCAGCATCATACAAGCGTGTATCCATAAGAGCACGTCCCAGATCCGAATAAACGACACTCATTTAACTACAAGATATTTTAGGACAGGCGATCTTCAAGACTTGGCACTCTCTCCACATCTATACGCTATCTTCACGACCGACATCCCTAAATCAATCAACTGCACCATTGCCGCCTACGTTGATGACACAGCTATTCTAACCGAATCACTCCAACCTAAAACAGCCATTACACACCTTCAGAATGCGCTTGATACTCTCCTAATATGGTGAAATAATTGACGTATTTCGATAAATAGCGACAAAACCCAGGCCATCGTCTTTCAGAGAAAATCGAAACCCATAGAGTAGGTAAACTCTACATTAATCCCGTCACCATACCATGGTCTCCATTTGAAAAATATCTCAAAGTTACCTTTCCGTCCATTTAAAACATCAAATTCTACAAACAAATCATCAGGACAATTATGACTTACGCCGCCTCATAATGGATTAACGCCGACAAAACACATATTCACAGTCTTCAAGACATCCAAAACGTCTGCCTAAGAATGATATTCCGCGCCCCGCTATATATGCGGAATTCACAAATCCACAAAGATACTAACATCCCAACATTAGACAATTTCATCAAAGAACTAGCCAAAGCCTTCTATGGTAAGAATGGCTCAGTATTATGATCCGTACAATTAATAAAAATACAAACGCTCCAGAGTAGGGATCATTTGAAACGCAATTGGCTTAACACGTAATCACCGAGAAGAAAAAGAAGAACAAGAATGTACGGCATTGTGAACAACATGATCGTACACTGACGAGATCTATGTAAGATTAAAACACGTGCCTGTGCGTTGTAATTCGTAATGCTAGCTTGGTTCAGATGTGCATTCTATTATGTATTCGTGTACGTCTTGAATAATATTGAAAAAGAAAATAATTTTGTATTTTCATTCTCTCCTTTGCACCCAATCCGCGAACTTAAAACGCTCCCTCGCAGCTACAGAGCAAATATTTTACCGAATAAATTAATTACTGTTAAATATGTATCTTCCCAGAAATATATATTTAGGAACACCCCACAATACTATTGAAGGGGAAATGGATACCTGCCATTATAATTTCCACATGAATAAATTAAGACGATATTTATATACATACATTGATTTATATTACTACCGCTGTACTTACGTTGCGGTTATGAATTAATAAAGCAATATTGCCTTCAATCGACACAAGTAAACAAAAAAAAAACAACCGTAGTAATCAAATATCAATCGATCTAATTACGATAAACGTCGAACATCAAATTAGTAAGTTATATATATATGTATACATACATAATTATAATAATTATAATAATCATAATTATATTTTGATGTATGTCAAGTCTTTTGAAAAAATTTTAAGAGAAACATTTTATTTATACAATTTTAACTGTTATACCTATTTTTAATTTTCTGAAGAAGACATTAATATTAAAAAATGTCGAAACGTTAAAACCTAGTATTTATTGCATTTCGTTAAAAAGGCCTAATACCAAGAATTTACCTACACGTGTATACATACATATACATATACACACTTCTCCCTCTTTTGTTATATTCTTTTTTTTGGCATTAATAAATTATATCTAACCGAACATTATCAGCACGGAGACTCTCTGCAATTATGAAGTATTCTTTATTTTCAGTTAATAAATAATTAATATCTAGTTATTACGTGTCTTTTCACTATACATATTTTAATTAAGCAAATCTAATTTCGTATTTTCCGGTCACCTAAGTCATCGTGTGTAGTTGTGAAACTTGCCAGACGTTCACGAACAAGAAGATGGAGTAACAAAAGGTCTCTAAATAATAGATCCTAATTTTGCTTTTTCGCAAACTTCAATAATTCATTTACCGAGAGAAGAAGCGGCAAACGTTCGCACTAAATAGTCAACAGTTGCAACAAACAACTTCGTAACGTAAATATCGCACTAGTTGAAAGTTATTTGGCTTGCAGTAAGTTTTCTTGTAGCTGTTTAATAAAACGTCGGCGGCATGTCTTCACACGTGTCACCGACTTCATATTGCGTCTTCTGTATATCTTTCATTTAAAGAAATCGAAGTTATAAAATATATGGAATTAACTCGTACTCATTTGTTTAAAGCTGTAGTGACACCATTATTAAATTCTGACAATTATGTTATTATTAATTTTTTGGCGTATCTCCAAATTTGTGTAGATGAAAATGGTTGGCTCTACCTCCCGAGTGTGTTATTATCTTTTAACACAAATCGTGATTATTGTTGAGAAAATTCATAATTTTCAAGCCAAATTTAAATTCGAAACTTTCTTCATCTTCTAAAATTGGGTTTACAATTTACATTAAAAGATTTTCCTTAGGATTGACTTGAGATTAGTCTTATGAAAAATTTTAACGTCATATCTGTTTGTTTACAAATTATGATATTTCTTGAGAGATGCATAAGGAAGACTTCCTAAGCGAACATAGCGGATCATAAGGAATAAGAAAGTACCTATTTCTTTATGAGTTGGTGAGAGTATTTTTCGTAATTTCAAATTTCCCACCGTGCTGTCAGCTGTTGTCTGTTTGTGATCTGTCAGTTGTTTGAGGTTAGCTTGTAGCGTCGTATCAGCTGTGTTATTATTATTATTGAAGTGTAAACTTCATTGGGTGCGTTGCCCTGATTGTAGGCACTGAACAAGACTGACCGTCACGCTCGAATATGTAACGCTCGTACGGGTAATGTCGGCTCGAGTCGACTAAGGGAACAAGATAAATATATCATATAGAGGTATTTAATTTCAATTAAATTGACATTTAAATGAATAAATACATGTCCCAGAGCAGATGTGAACCGGAGCCGCCTGGGTGAGAGGCCGGCACTTAACCATTAGACCAAGCGCGGGGATCGTAAGCGAGTATTCATATCGTCTATTTATATATATACATACGTCCAACCGATCGTTACATGGGAGAGCATGACGCATCAGTCGTATAATACGTTACTGAATATTATACGCGTGTATTTCGTATTATTAACCTCGCCTTGATGAAGTTTACACTTCTGCTGTGTGGTTTTAAGCACACCCATTTTGTTGTTAGTAATAGTTACAGCAAAACAGGTTAAAAAATGGAAAATAATGGAAAGACGGAGAATAAAAAGGTAAAACAATTATTATTGTAATACATAGAAGTCGAGTAAAGCATCTTTTTTGTAAATAGATTGAATGGAACCGAGAAATAACGCAGAAATTAATCATACTGTATGAAGAAAACCCGTGCCTTTTTGACACAAAATATTCGTTTTACAGCAACAAGCATGCCCGGCAAGACGCGCATTTTAAAATTTGCGAATCATTGAAAGAAATAATACCTACAATAACAACGCAAGTTGTCAAGAAAAAACTAATAAATCTGCGTTCGCAGTTCACACATGAACATGGCAAACTAAAAAAAAGCCCGGTAAAAGCGGCGATAGTGCAGAAGAAGTAGACGAGGAATACGAAACATCTGCATGGTGGTATAAACCACTTTCTTTCTTATCCAACCATATAAAGGGACAAAAAGGCCGAACCACATTAGATAGTGAGGTAAGATATGGTATATAAGAGTAAAAAGTGGTACTTCCGGTCTGAATTTTGAAATTTTTTTCATACAAAAAATATTTATAATTATGTTTTAAATACTTTTATACTCGTAACGTACTTGTCTAAAAAGCATGGCTTGCGAAATATTCGCAAAAAGCTGAATTTAGATAAGAGTAAAAGACCTACTTCCCGTAGGAATTTCGAAAAGCTTTATAAATAAAATTATTCTCAATTTTAATTTTAAGTACATATGAATTCTTTATAAATTTGTTTAAACTTAGTAGTTGACGAAATATTGGCAAAATTCGATTCTTTCACTGAAGTAAACTGCTACTTCCGGTATACCGATTTTACTGAAAAACTAACCAGATCTCAAGAGGGAGATTATACACGTAAATACAAAATTTGGAATTGATATCTCCAGCGGTTTGACCGCTATCGTGGTCATAGACAGACAGACAGACACACAGACATTTTTCAAAAACAACTTTTTCGGTATCAGGGGACTTGAGGGGACCTCAAAACGTGGACATCTGCAAAAATCTCGAGGTCGAAAATTTTCATCATCACAATACTTCCTTATACTACGTATAACAAAGAAAAAAAGGAAATTGAATGCACCCTCCAGTTCTACAGTGATTGATAGTGCAATTGAGAAAACAGTGCAAACTTTAAGTGTTCTGCAAGAAAATTTTGCAGCAAATAAAGTTATACAGGATGATGTAGCTGGAAATATTGCCCGATACAACGAAAATGAACTACGGCATATCGATGATGATGAAATTCTTACAGATGTGAAATTTGTAATAACAAGTATAATTTACTCTGCCAAAAAGAAGTGGATCCAAAAAAAACAAGCGGGAATAATCATTATAGAAAATACAGAATAACTTTTTGTTTTTTAATGTTACATGATTATTTTATATTTTTAATATTACATGATTATTCTATAGTTTTAATATTATATTATGATTATATATTTTATATTACATACTTATTTTCTATTTTGTAGAGGAAATTAAATACATTTTAGTTTTCAAAAATTAAATTTTTTTATAGCTTGCCACTGCCATGGAACAATTCCACTAGTGTTGAAATAGTTGGTGAACTTTGTCCTTAGTTCAATTGGTTCATTGGCGGGTTTTCTAGGATTTTTTTTCCAAACCAGTTATAAAAGTTTGTTTTCTCCATTCACCTTCAGTAAGGGTTATTGTTATCATTTGGTTGATATTGAATGTTAAAGAAATGATTTATCTGCAACCTTTATCCATTTCTAGGAAATTTTCAAGTGCCGCGAAAAAAAATCGCAACACAAATGCAACATATATAGCATTTAAACGTCTGTCATTCGAAATTTAGTGTGCCCTGCGATTTTAAAGCATTATTTGAAATAACGATATATACCTCAGCAATCATGAATAAATAATTATCTCACCGATATGTATATGTTTGAAATTTACGTCGAACATAATAAAAATCCAAATCAATGGCTTTATGGTGACCGCTTTTCGAACAGAGAAGTTCTAAACTCCCGTCAATTTAGACGGCTTAAAGAAAATTTGAGGCGCTATGGTGCTTTTGAAAAACCGTAGCGAAAACAGCAACGTTTAGGCGAAAATGTTGAAATGAAAGTTCTTCTCAGTGTGCAGCAGAATCCGCTTAATTCAACTCGAGAGATTGCCAGTAATTTGTCGTTTGGTAATTGTCTATAATTTGTTTTTATTTTGATTATTATTGTTAATTTAATTTTACTTTTTTGGGGCGTTTTTTATTCAAACAGCCTGTATAGTCTTATTAAATTGTCAGAATTGTATTTTATGGAAATAGACTGTCGTAACACAATGTCAACATGTCATTTCTCTCTATGTTCTATTCCGATATTATAAAACGCGCCTAAGCTGGTCTCGGACCGGCTATCGTAATTGATATTTTGCTAAAGAAAATGGAAAAACCGAAACTATTCGAAAGCATATTGGGTTTCTTTTTCCCTTTTTTTTACGTATGTTCGCCTCTCTTCTTGTGTTTTGTATCGGGGAAGCTGTAGGGGTGCACAGGGCTTTGCGAGATGGCGAGATAGCGTGTGCATCGATTCTCCAGGGAAAAAAGAAAACACGCACATAAGTTAGCCACGCAGGGAGCAATACGCCAGTGCAGACAAAAAAGACGAACATATCGTTGAGATCTCAATGGGTCAAGAAAGCAAGAAATGAACTATGCTGTCCATATATAAAACGGGGATGTGATATCTTAATATTTAGTTTATTCTGAGGAAGAATAGATATATTTTAGTTTTAATAACATAATTAATGGTTTTTCTGAATTTGCTTTGAATTTTAGTAGATGAAAATATTATACTATACTTTAGTACTTAATTATAGATATATTACATAACTCAGTATTACTAATACATTAGAAACACTGAGCGAAAATTGGTGATTGTCATAGCTAAGCCTGCGCAGATAAATGAAAAACAAATATATACCGGGTGTCCACACGAAAACTTTATATTGAATTATTTCTGGTGTTTTTGAAGACAAAAACTTGAAATTTTGGGTGGTTGTTCAGGATATAGGGGGACAATGAATAGTGTATTTCATACCGCCCCATCGGGTCACCCGCCGCCGCCGGCCACCCCCACTCCAATATTTTAAATGACACCCTGTATTTTTTTTGTGGTTTTGAAAGAACACAATTTTCTTGATATTCCTATGTGAAAAAACTAGTAACACACATTATGACATTTATGAGATATTTAAATTTAAAAGTTTCAGATATCAGAAATTATTAACTCCGAAAAATCATAAGTTAGTCATGGAAATAGTTTGCTTTAAATTAGAATTGTCAAAATTGTGACTTTTGTGTTTCATTAATATTAATACTTGTAAAATTGTTCTTAAAGTTTCGGCTTTTTCGCTGAAATGGTTTATACTCTTGAAGAGAGAACTGAAATAGTGATTTTGTATGGGATTGCAAACAAAAATTATTCCCAAGCGGCGACGTTATTCAATGAAAACCATCCAAACAGAAACGTATCTGTTGCTTATGTCAGAACGCTTATAGAAAAATTTTTGCAAACTGGATCTGTAAATAATAAAAAACGGAATACGAATAATTGTGGTGTACTAAATGAAGCTATGCAACTAGCAGTTCTTGGGCATATTAATTTAGACCCAGAGCTTTCGTTGAGAAAATTATCCGAAGTTTCGGGAGTGCCAAAATCAACCTGCCATAAGATATTAAAATTAAACAAAATGCACCCTTATAAAATTCAACTTCACCAAGAGTTGGGTGACGGTGATTTCGACAGAAGAGTCGAATTTTGTGAAATAATGACAGATATGATTCGGTAAAATGGAAATGTTTTGCGAAGTATTTGCTTTAGTGATGAAAGTTGCTTTTACTTAAATGGTCTTGTGAATAGACACAACTGTCGATATTGGAGGGACGTAAAACCCCATTTTTTCCGAGAAGGCAACACACAATATCCTCAAAAAATTAATGTATGGGCTGGAATTCTTAATAACCAAGTAATTGGCCCGATATTCTTCCAGGAAAATTTAAATGGACCTAAGTACTTACAATTTTTGGAAGAGCTAATACATCCTCTTATCATACAGTGTCTAGAAGAAAACTTGAATGAAATAGAGGAGGAGCAATTATATTTTCAACAAGATGGAGCTGGGCCACATTACTGTTTAGACGTTAGGAATTATTTGGATAATATTTTCCCAGGACATTGGATTGGACGTAGGGGCTCTATTGAATGGCCAGCTCGCTCCCCCGATTTAACTCCCCTAGATTTCTTTTTGTGGGGACATTTGAAGTCTGTTGTTTATAAGACACCGCCACAATCAATAGCTGATTTACGTAATAGAATAACAGAGGAATGTCGAAATTTAACGCCACAAGTGTTCGAAAATGTTAGAAATGCTTTTGAAAATAGACTTTATTTATGTTTAAATGTAAACGGTGAACAATTTGAGCATTTAATTTAACTAAAATGTTGTGAATAAATCTTGTTTTAAGTATTTCCATGACTAACTTATGATTTTTCGGAGTTAATAATTTCTGATATCTGAAACTTTTAAATTTAAATATCTCATAAATGTCATAATGTGTGTTACTAGTTTTTTCACATAGGAATATCAAGAAAATTGTGTTCTTTCAAAACCACCAAAAAAAATACAGGGTGTCATTTAAAATATTGGAGTGGGGGTGGCCGGCGGCGGCGGGTGACCCGATGGGGCGGTATGAAATACACTATTCATTGTCCCCCTATATCCTGAACAACCACCCAAAATTTCAAGTTTTTGTCTTCAAAAACACCAGAAATAATTCAATATAAAGTTTTCGTGTGGACACCCGGTATAACTTATATAATTGCAAACTTTAGTATCAGGTAAAAAAGCAAAATATGAATATTTCTTCCGCGAAAGTGCACCATTATACGATTTAAACTTTTAGAAATAATTCTGTTCATTTCATAGAATGTAGAATTATACAGAATATGTAACTCTAAATACTTTTGCATTCTCAATAAATCTGCAAAGCATGCAAAATTTACCAAATATTTGCAAAAAACTGCTATTCGATAACAGTAAAAGTGTTACATCGGTCCGAATTTTCATGTACAAAAATTCTTCCAAATCGAGCACCAAATGATTTTGTATTTCAGAGAAATCTGTATAGAATGCATAATTTGCAAGATATTTGTAAACAAGTGTTTTTCGATAAGACCTACTTCCGGTAAAATTTTGAAAATCTTTCTACTTTTATAACTTCTAGAAATTTGTCTAAACTTAGTAATTGATGAAAGTAATTTCTGATTTTTCACTGAAGTAAACTACTACTTCCAGTATACCAATTTTACTGAAAACCTAATCAGATCTTAAGAGGACGATTGTACTCTCAAATACAGAGCTTCGTATTGATAGCTTTAGCCGTTTGGACGCTATCGTAGACAGACATTTTTTAAGAAACTTTTTCGGTATCTGGGGACATCAAAACGTGGACATTTGCAATATTCACAATACTTTCTTATAATAGGTATAAGCAAGTAAAACAACAGATATAAAGAAAACATTGTGGATAACATAACAATTCTAAGAAATGAACAAAAGAGATTGATGAAAATCTACACCTACCTTTTATGCTAGAGAAGTCTAATAAAATTGTGAAACAATTAAAGCCGACTTATATTTGAAATTAGTTAACCAAAACCTTTGAATATTTACAATGTTTCATCGATAACCTACTGCAGAAACAAATACCGCGCGATCATTTAAATTCTAAATTAGAGCAGGCTGTGAAATTTAAATTAAGTTGGTATATAAGTACTAATTTACAATTTGAATTGTCAAAGTGACGTTTCAAAATGTTAATTAATTAATAATTGACATTCTGGACAACCTAATAAAAACAATCCCGCCTGCTATAATTTAGTATTTAAATGATCGCGTGGTAGTAGTATTTGGCATGAAATTTGAACATTTGTAATTTACCAGGTTGAAATTACGACGGAGCAAAGAAATAATGTAAACATCACGCAGTTTCTAAAAAGCACTATTCATATGGTGAACTGCAACATCTGTTTTTGTCCCGAAAACGACTATCAAAAAAGACGATTTTATTCTTAAATTCCTTTCTTTATCGGCGTAGGTAGAAGGGTGTCGAGCTTTTAAAATTTATTCAATTTACCTTATATTTCTTAAGATAAATAAAGTACGGAGAGTTATTTTCGTTTTTTTCATTGTTTTGAATGTTAATTACATACTTCGTAATTTTTGTAATAGTTCCTTTTTAATACCATTTCATTGAATCTATTTCTCCCAATTATCTTGACGTAAGTGTGTACTGGATTTCGTTAAGTTTCAATATCATACGCATACATTTTTAGTTATCATTTATTTAGATCTAAAACATTGTTTATGCTACTATGATATGGAAGAACGTCGAGAATGGCACCGTGAAACAAATTTATTGCATAGTCTGTAAAATATCGTTACAGAATGCCCAAAAATCGTGCGTATATATGTTAAAAACAGGCAGACTATTAAAGGAAACTTATCCTTATATGCTGCATATTACTTGTGTAGCACATGCTCTCCACATAATCTGTGAATATATCATAGACACCTATTCGGAAGATGATAGACTTGTATCCGCTTTTAAAAAAGTTTTCAGAAAAGCACCATTGAGAGCAGCTCTTTACAGGGAAAAACTTCCATCTTTGTCACTGCCTCCGTCGCAGGTAATAACTAGATAGGGAACGTGGTTGGAAGCTACTAGTTTTTATGCAGAGAATTTCGATAGTTTACAAAATTTCGTTACATGTCTAAATGACCATCCTCGAAGTATTTCTGAGTGCAAGGAACTAACACAAATCCCAAATTTAAAAAATCAGTTGTTATTCCTTCAGGAGCACTTTGGAAATTTCCCTAAACTAATCAAATATTTTGAAAATCGAAATCTCAAATTAAAAGGTGGATTAACCACATTAGATGTGGTTATTAATAATTTCAAAAGTATTTTAAGTGACTTCGGATGTTGCCTTCGGCAAAAGTTAGACGCAGTGTTTTATTGAAATCCAGATTTAATAACATTGCGGCAATTGTGTATGGGGACAATGACACAAAATCTAACCGCTAAATACGCTGAAATAAAAGAATATTTCCAGTACGCACCTATAACAAGTTGTGACGTAGAACGGACGTTTGCTATCTACAAAGAAGTATATACTTCCTTAAAAGAGAACAAATCTTACAGAAGAGAACCTTGAGAAAGAATTGTTAGTAAATATATTAATACTCCTTTACTCGACTTGAACTAAAAAATGAACAAATAATAAGGTATTTTGTATTTTATAGATCACCACCCACTTGTTATCCAATTATATAAATAAAATTAAAAGCTCTTTAAAAATACAAAGTTTCAATAGTGCGCCCGTGCGCGATGAGTCTTCAACCGCTCGGGGTTCGGTCTATACTCATTACATTCTCTTTGATGTCTCTCGTCCTTTGGTTTTTCTTTATTTATTATTTTATGAAAATACATAAAGTTTTCAACTGTCTCAAATTCGTATGTTCCTATCGGTTGTTCTTTGAGACCACTTGTAGTTCTTCTAGGTACATATACTAATATCATTTGTCTTGTTAAGAGTAAAATTATAGAAGTATTGCATTAAAGACGAATACATCAAAAATTATATTGATTCTTTTAATATATTCAAAATTTGCAATAATGCCAAATGATTAATTATAACTCAAATACAATAATCTAAAAGTAATGGCGTTTTATTAAATTTTATGCCATGTGTTCCCCATTATAAACCGTAATCTGTATTGCCAATCCAGCACCCCTTCTAGTGGTGGCAATATTGCCATTTGAAACTCTATCCATCGCTACCCCTCCCTTCAGTCTCAATATTCCCCACGTGCACTAGCAGAAATAGTGGTCGTTATTAATACTCGGTTGCCGGTCACGCCGCCCGCGTGCTCGCCGATTCTAATCCTCCGGGCCGACCGGATCCTCCTCCGGGACGCGGACTTTTATTCCGAACCGAAAACACTTTTTAAAGTAGTAAAAAGAAATATGTGTGCGGCCTTTGTTTAGGTCCCCGATGTGCAGCCGCCACGGTTCACTGCTCCACTTGCAATATATTGCGTGCTTGCTTACGGTACACGGACAGCCCTTAGAGAGGGAGACTTTCGGACAAATATTGCAAGAAAACTTCCCATATAAGCTTTACGCGGTCGTCTTTTTTTTTTTATTATATTTATTCGGTCTTGGTGAGTCGTTACATTGTCGTGCCAGCTTTGAAATGGTAACGATTATTGTAGTGTTACATTATGTACTACGTTGGTACTATGTTAAAAAGAAATAAAAATGCCGAAAGATATGATGACTTAATTTCTTATTTTATACATGAGATACTTCTACTTTCTTATACGTAGTATAAGGAAGTATTGTGATGATGAAAATTTTCGACATCGAGTCCCGTGATACCAAAAAAGTGGTTTTTTAAAAAATGTCTGTGTCTGTCTGTCTGTGTGTCTGTCTGCGACCACGATAGCGGTCAAACCGCTGTAGATATCAATTCCAAATTTTGTATTTACGAGTATCATCTCCCTCTTGAGATCTGATTAGTTTTTCAGAAAAATCGGTAGTCCGGAAGTAGCAGTTTACTTCAGTGAAAAAATCAAATTTTGCCAATATTTCGTCAACTAATCAGTTTAAACAAATTTATAAAGAATTCATATGTACTTAAAATTAAAATTGAGAATAATTTTATTTAAAATGTTTTTCGAAATTCCTACCGGAAGTAGGTCTTTTACTCTTATCAGTTTTTTGCGAATATTTCGCAAGTCATGCTTTTTAGACAAGCACGTTACGAGTATAAAAGTATTTAAAACATAATTTTCAATATGTTTTGTACAAAAAAAATTTCAAAATTCAGACCAGAAGTACCACTTTTACTCTTATCGAATAGCGATTTTTTACAAATATGTCGTAAGTTATGCATTCTATATATATTTATCAAGAGTACAAAAGTATTTAGAACTGGATTTGCAATATTTTTTGTATATATGACATTTCAAAATTCGGACCGGAAGTAGCACTTTTACTCTTAGCGAGTAGCACTTTTTTGATAATATCTTGCAAAGTATGCATTCTATAGAGATTTATTAAGAGAATAGAAGTACCTAGTACTTGAATAATTTTTGTTTAAAAAAATTCTTAAAATTCTATAATTTGAAACGCTCATACGTATAAGAAAGTCGTGTGGTGGCCACACCTCATTTTTTGCTAAATCCATGGTTTTACAGTATATAGCCAAAATTTTATGCCCACTTCAGAATGATTATAAAATTTTTAATTGTAAAGTAATATTATTTAAATATAACCGTTATATGCATAAAAATACTTTAATTAATTATTCTGCTACCGGAAAATGTGCATTACTCCCACCAAGTACTCGAACTTGTTAGCTGGCTTTTATAGCGGGATGCGTTTTTAATGAAAGCCTATAATGCTATTCCTTATACTACAAAAGAGATGTTTCTCACAAGAATATAAAATTCAAGCGTAATATGTTTTAACAATTGGTACAGTTTTTATAGTTTTCTTTATCACCCTTCTAATTAATTATTTAATCAACAGAGAGTAAACATGGCGAGTAACAATGGCGTCCATCTAATAAGTAAAATTACTTATTCTTTCGGGATAATTTAGTATTAATCCCTTCCAGTTACTAATTAACAATAACTTTTAGACACGCTCTTAATTAATATGCTATACCTAACTCAAGTCAAAGCATTTATCGTGTTACCTGTTACTTCCTTTCCCCTTTCCGATCTATCAAATAGGTAAAACTGTCGCCACTTAGCTCAGTGGAGTAGGCCGTGAGTCTACCAATATCAGTCAGGCAATGAACTAAAAATGGCGCCGCTTTTAAATAATAGTCAGGCCCCTGGCTAAACACCTGATCAGGAGGCACTCACGGAAGAGTAAACGGGAGAAATTGGAAGTTAACTAAGTTTATCTTTCCAACAAGGAGTGAAAGAAATATCAGCAATTAATTACAAAAGATAATAATAAAAGAGTAAGATTGAAATTCAAAATTAATAACATTAAATTCCAAGATAAAATAATAAAAAAAGGAGCGATAACATCTTGTTGCCTAGTTCATAATAAAAGGTTTAACATATAACAAGATCATATATGCAAAAAATAGTTTTAATAAGGTTAACCTAAATAATTTAACAGTTCTTGATGTGTTAGAAATAAAATTATGTACGAGGTCTCTTTAGTCGTACAAATATCATACATAGTTTAACATGTTATAGTAATTTTAAAATGCTCTAATTATTACCAATAATGATCATTGTGATCATCGTAAGGTTGAGAAGTGTCAACAAGAAACTGATCAGTGTTATAAAGCAAATTTTGGCCAGTCCTGAAATGTGCTTAGAAATATTAACAGATTTGGTATAGGCAGCACCAAAGAGTGCATCACTGTAAGTAAATAAATTAGGAAATTGTAATAGTGCCAAAGTGGAAAAAAGTACATCAAATATGTACCGAAATACACAGAAAAAATAATTTAATTAATCACATTAGCAAGAGTACAAGTTATTTTGTTATGACAAGTAGTTGCGATTCTGCAGACCAGATGTGAGGCTTAAAGGAGGTGCAAATTATACTACCGATGCCACAGTGGCTGAATATTTTATGAAGAAAATATTGTGATGTGGTACAGTTAAAAGCGACGATTACGTTAAACAAAGGCTTTACAACGTAATTGAACCTTTTTTATTTCCTTTTGAATTGTTGTATAAAAATTGGAAATGTAAGTAAAATTGTTATTCTTGACACTACCCAACAACTTTATTTGCCAGCAATACTTTTTTAATTATTTCAAAATTATTAATATTGATTACCTATTGTAAAATTAATGTTTAAAGTGTTATTTTAAGGTTTATTTGAATAAAAATTCAGAGATTATTTCTTCTGGGTACTATTAGATGGCGTTACAAGGATCAAATATTTTAAGGTTACCAGAATAAAATTCATCAATGTAAATCGAAGTTATGTGACGGCCTTTTATCGCGCAGCGATATCAGATATAGTTGGCCTTGGTCAAAGTTTAAGATAGTGCCATCTAGTGGTAATTTTTAGCGTTACCCTCGTAATTTCGATATTGATTATGTATTGGATATTAAAAATAATAGTGTTTTCGTGTTAAAAAGATAAACAATAAACAATTCAATAATTTAAGGTCAATAAGAAAATGAAAGAACATTTAATTTAAAAAAAAAATATTATAATTTGGTTTTCTAAAGAGGTAAGTTTAATTTTAAAAAATTAGAAAACAAATCTAGAATTAACATATGAACTGAGCATACTTCAGGGTATGCAACCCAACAACAGTGCATTATTTTTGCCATAGATGCACCCCACTCACCAATTTATTTGTCTTCTCACACTGTGTGTTTTACTTATTCGAACCAGTAAAATAATTCTTCTCATTTGTAAATAATATACAAATACTGCTTTAAAAGAAACTCTGCAATAAAAGGAAACGATATAATATCATTTCTCCAAGTTGGCTTCTATGTTTTAATATCCTCGATTTACTTTAAGCACCTGGTAATGATCTCCAATATGAAAACGCTTTATTTTTATTATGGACACATTACCGGCGAAATTAATATAATATATCCTGATTCAATGCTGTATAAGTGAGTTGGTGTAATACTATTAAATTAATGAGGATAAAAATGAAACGTAATGGCCGAAGAATGGACTGCGCGCCGCCGTTGTTCGTTCCGACAACGCTGGAGTAATAATAAAAATAGAATGATATCGATTACCGTTCGTGTTTGTATAACCCCTAAATGATAACGGTAAGCATGAAAAGGGAATACGCTCTCCATTGACAGTAAGGTATTGATTCGACACAGATGTAGATATTTACGTGTATATACAGGGTATATCACGTAAGGCGGCTATTAGAAGTTTTATGGGATCCATAAACAGTGTAAACTCGACATTTGGGATTGAGTACTTACTTTATAAGGTGTATTATTCTAAAATATTTTCAAGTAGAACTGACTTCCGGTTACAGCGGAAGTAGATACAAGTTTTTTATTTTAAATGGAACTGTATATTTTTTTTCGATTCGTTCAATTCTACATGTAATTATGAAACAATTTGCATTATAGTTCCCTAACTCTAAATTCAACTATTTTTGAGATAATTGCATTTTTGTTAAAATTTTTGCATTTGCATAACTTAAAATAAAATTTGCTATTTAAGAAGTCAGAAAAGAATAAGGTGCTATATTTTCAGGGATCAAACTACAAGGACATTAGTGCCGATTAGCATTATATTTTGGATCTACTTTTATAGAGGGTGTTTCAAAATTAATTGCGAATATGGATATCTTCAAACATGCGGAACTCCTTTTTTTTAAATAGAACATGGTATTTTTATTACTGGATTGAATGAAACTTCAAATTCTGCGTCAATAAATATTAATGTATAATATGTCTATTTTTCCTAGTTTTTGAAATATTCACGATTATTTGTTTTATTTGCATAAGAACCGCTAATAAATTTTGAATTCGCATAGTGTGCCAGGGAAATGACAAGTTCTTGTCATAGTTGTCGAGCAGTTGTCGCTTAAGGACTAATGCGATAATGATGATATCATAACGTGTAATACGTACATACATAGAGATGACTGATTATACATAATTATTTTAAAAAGCTACACATGACAAATTGATTTCTCCTAAATAAATTAAAACAAAACACTTGCAAAAAATAATTTAATATACAGAAATAAAAAAAACATTTTTTTAAACAACAAAACAAAACATACAGATTATAAATTGTGCTCGATGTGTTGACCATTATTTCCTAAACATCGAGTAATTCTTTTGTGAAGTTCAGTAGTCGTAGCAATGATAATAATTTCGCCACTAATGTTGGTTAAAGACGCTTCTATTCGATTAAATAATTCTTGGCGTGATTCTACTGGACGCGAATACACTTGACTTTTACGTATCCCCATAAAAAATAATCTAGAGGCGTTAGATCTGGAGATCTAGGTGGCCATTTTCACGGTCCATTGGTCCCTATCCAACGATCATCGAATAAGTTCGTTAACTGTGTATTAACGGGCCAAGAAGAATGTGCTGGGGCACCATCTAATTGGAACCAACACTCTCTAAACTCAAGTAGAGGTAGGTCGTCGAAAAATGGTATCACTACCTCGTCCAAAATATTAAGATCTATTTGTATTCAAATTTTCTTCGTAAATATGGAAGCATAATTTGATTGTATTTCATCATCACAAATACGTTAACAGCAAACGAACGTTGAAAGTTTGCTTCACGGACAACATGTGGATTCTCAACTACCTATGTTTGTCATTTCCCTGGCACACTATGCGAATTCAAAATTTATTAGCGGTTCTTATGCAACTAAAACAAATAATCGTGAATATTTCAAAAACTAGGAAAAATAGACATATTATACATTAATATTTATTGACGCAGAATTTGAAGTTTCATTCAATCCAGTAATAAAAAATACCATGTTCTATTTAAAAAAAAGGAGTTTCGTATGTTTGAAGATATCCATATTAGCAATTAATTTTGAAACACCCTGTATAAAAGTAGATCCAAAATATAATGCTAATCGGCACTAATGTCCTTGTAGTTTGATCCCTGAAAATATAGCACCTTATTCTTATCTGACTTCTTAAATAGCAAATTTTATTTTAAGTTATGCAAATGCAAAAATTTTAACAAAAATGCAATTATCTCAAAAATAGTTGAATTTAGAGTTAGGGAACTATAATGCAAATTGTTTCATAATTACATGTAGAATTGAATGAATCGAAAAAAAATATACAGTTCCATTTAAAATAAGAAACTTGTATCTACTTCCGCTGTAACCGGAAGTCAGTTCTACTTGAAAATATTTTAGAATAATACACCTTATAAAGTAAGTACTCAATCCCAAATGTCGAGTTTACACTGTTTATGGATCCCATAAAACTTCTAATAGCCGCCTTACGTGATATACCCTGTATAGAGACTGTAATACATTGCGAGCGGAATTATTTTCGATAGGAAATTAGTAAGGCGTTGAAGACTGAAGTTTCGTATTAATAATTCTTCTCGAATTTTAAATAACCCTATGTTTACTACACTGGACCATTACCTCCACATTATTAATATATTCGATATTTATATATTGATTTTTCTTATGCGATTATATTTGAATCGTTTATTTGAAAAACCCGACAAGTCCCATAAACATACTTCTAAGATAATTAAAAAAAAACTGTCTAACTAGTTTAAGCTTTACTTTTCAAAAGTTACTTATTAATAAATATAAATGTGTTAAACAGTTGCAACAAGTCGACTTTGAGGAATGGTTTTATAGACTTTCTCAAATAAACTTCTTTTGTTTTCTTATTTGATTTATTGAAAAATACAAACTATACTTCGTTCACTGAACGTATAGAGTAGCAAAAAATGCGTGATTAACGCATGGTTTCTAATATTACCTTTCTATTGGCTCTGAGAGCTACATACAAATCCTAAAACACACGATATAAATCATCTGCTTTCTGTGATTTTGTCACATGATTGTGACTATACTAGCTAAATCACTATGTGCTCACTTGTTCTACATTAGCAAATACGTATTTTCATTCTTCTCTAAAATTGTAATTTTGCTGTATGGGATAACATTGTCTGTTATTTTGAAATATATGTATATGTATACTTTTTTCTTTTGCTATATAGTATTTGGTATTGTTCCTTGTGTGTGCGTTGTTTGTATTTGTTTAAGTTGTTATTATTATTATTATTCTCAGTCTTTTTAAAGACTCTATTAATGATTAAAGATTTATTGAAGGTAAGATCTATAAATCGTGTAAACAAAGCAAATGGTTTATAGGTTAATTATGTTTCAGCTTTCCAGAAGTATTGAATTTAAGTTACTGTTTTCACCTGTTTATACAGTGCTGTGCAAAATGCAGCCAGAACTGAAGAGACGAGTAAAGAGACATTTTACAGTGTTAGCAAAAGAGACTGTACTGAATATATTTACCAAACGTCAACAAGAATGCCCAGCTGACTCTAAGACACGAATTGTTGACCTTACAGCCGAAGCTGCAGGTATCTGCTCTGCAAGTGTTTTTAATATTTTGCGAGAACACAATGCACAAGATGCGAAACCTCCAAAGACGTATACAAGAGCACAATCTGTCCTGGATAATATTGATGATGATATGCGCAATATAATTAGACGTATAGTACACTATAGATTTTATTTAAAGTAAATGAAGATGAGAACTTGCCAAACTTCAAACGTACAACCGTGTGGAAGTTGTTGAAAGAAATGAATTCCTCTTTCAAAAAAAGAGCTCGTAATAGTTTTTTAAAGGAAAAATGTGAAATTGTTACATGAAGACAGCGCTACCTTCGTAAAATAAAAGAATTTAGGGAACAAAATAGAAAAATTTACTACCTAGATGAAACATGGGTCAATGAAGGCCATACTTTGCAAAAAATATAGGTAGATGAAACGGTAACATGTCCAAGGCAAGCATTATTATAAAGGTTCTCGACGGGTCTTAAAAATCCAACTGGAAAGAGACGATTGATTGTTCTTCATATTGGTTCAGAAGATGGATTTGTTGAAAACGGCATATTGTTGTTCGAGTCAAAAAGGACCAATGATTACCACGAAGAAATGAATGGAAATATCTTTCAGGAGTGGTTTGAAAAGGTATTGCCAACGTTGGAAGAAAAATGTGTTGTGGTACTAGATAATGCTCACTATCACAGTAGAAAAATTTAAAAAGTGTCAACTACAACCAAACGGAAGGTGATAATCAGTCTTGGTTGCAAGAAAGAAATATATCCTTTCAGAAAGATATGGTTAAAGATGAACTATTACATTTAGTTAAGGTGCACAAAGAACATTTCAATAAATATGCGATTGATGAACTTGCAAAAACTTACAGTAGAGCAGTACTAAGACTACCACCATATCATTGCGAATTGAACCCGATTGAATTAATATAGGCCCAAGTTAAAGGAGAAATTGCAAGGAAAAACACTACATTTAAATTAAAGGAAGTCAAAGAGCTGTTACACACATCATTGAACAATGTTACAAAAGAGAACTGGTTGAATGCCATCAAACATGTTAAAGAAGTAGAGAAGAACATGTGGGAGTTAGACGTAATTGTTGAAAATTTACAAGACAGTTTCATAATTAATTTGGAAAGTTCTGAAAGTAGTGAATGTGACAGTGACATTCAGGAATAATTTTAATTGTCAACACAGAAAAATTTAAAATATATGTTTACATTCATAGTTTTTTTCGCTCTTTCTTCTATATATTTTTTTAAAAATAAAGTAACTTGTCATTGCATTTTATTTATATATGTTTACTATATATGTACTCTATTTATACACGTATAAAATTCTTTATAAATTCACAATAAAGTAACTACCTATACCCTATTTTAACTTGTAATTTATATTATATACACATGTGAATAAAGTCTTTAATATATTTGCTTCATTTTTAAATACTTATATTGGTTTTGTATTATTTGTTAAAATGTCTGATATTGAATTTGACAAATGCTTGTAAATTAGACATATTCTAAATAGATATTTTGAAATTGAGAATGAAATGCATACGCCGCATGTATCATGAAACAACAACTGACATAAAATACAGGATCATTAAGCACCACAGAGCAACCGAGATATCGATACACTATCTTTAAATAACCGAACAAATAAATTTTACAGTATACCTCGTAAATATAAATCTTGTCCGTTAATTGTATACCGATTTATTGATCGTAAAGTTTTATATTGTGGGCGCGTGTTAAAGACGTACTAAAAAGTTTTATGCGATTCAGTGACTATGTGTGATAATTATCAAATTATGAAATTCCAACTCGTCCATTTCCGTCCTTTTTTTACGTACGAACAAAGTTTTCTAATTTATTGCCATTCTATTGCATTAAATAACGAAATATATGGGAATAATTAAAGTGTAAACGAATATTAAATCATAATAAAACGCTACGGTTATCAATTTCTCCACTGTCATAATGTTGTTAAAACTTTTTCATTAATTTGGAGATTTATTATGTCTAGACAGGTTCATAGGTCTGACAAACGCACTGTTGGACCTTATTGATTTTTTAATTTTTATTGCCCATCCTATTTTACTTCTGGTTTTAATGAAAATTTAAACTAGCATTGTTCATACATAGTATTTAAGTTTGAAATTAGGGACAATTTTAAAATGTTATCATCAAAAAACGTATACGTTCTAGTTTTTTCTACTCCTCTTCCAAAATAAAAAAAAGGGGGTGTGGGTACCACACGATTCTCTTATACCTAAGAGCAATCCGAATTTTTTATACAAAAACTGTTCTAGCTCATAATTTGCGAAATAGGTATTGGAAAAAAGTGCTAATAGATAGGAATAAAAATGTTACTTTTGTACTGTAGATAAATTTATATAGAATGCATAATTTAAGAAATATTAGCAAAACACTTATTTTGGACAATACAAAAAGACCTTTTTCGAAATACTTTTTTCATAAAATTCTTCTTTAGAAACATTGTCAAAACTTAGTAGTTGGCAAGATATAGTGAGAATCAATACCTTGTAAGTACAGATTTTTTAAAATTAGTGTTTTACCGCTACTATGTTTTTGTAAGTCGTTTCCACATCTTGGCAATAGCTCTTTCATGGTAATAAAATTTAAATTGAATATAACTGATTTCCTAAGAAGCAAAACCTCTTCCTTGTCAAATACTATGAGTTAAATACCTCGTAAGTGCTTGCATTTTTTTAGGGGGTAAATAAATTGTAATTTTTCTCTAGAATTATATTTATTTCATAATAGTAAAATCAAAATTGCACTTGTAGAAATGTAGATCTTTAATTATGACATCTGGAATATTTTTTGTTCATACTGAAAACTTTTGAATTTTTCACTTACGAGGTATCGATTCTAGGCCATCGATAGGTAAATTTGAATTTTTTCACTGAAGTAAAGTACTCTTTCCAGTCTACCGACTTCACTGAAAATCTAATCAGATCTCAAGAGGAAGACTATACTCATATATACGAAGTTTGGTATTGATAGCTGTAGTCGTCTGGTCGCTATCGTGGTCACATTAAGAAAGTAAAAATGTATCTCCCTGTGCGTGTCTGTATATCTCCTTCTATCTATACATGTGTGATCACAATAGGGGCCAAATGGTAAAATATGTCAATACCAAACTTTATATTTAGGAATATATAATCTTCCTCGGGAGGTCTGATTAGATTTTCAGTGCAATCGGTAGGCTGGAAGTGGTAATTTACCAAAAAGGCAAATTTAACTAATATCTAAAGTTTGGAAAAAGTTTTAAAGAATGACAAAAGTAGTCAGAAGCGAAATTGAGAAAAAAATTATATAAAAATCTTCTAGAAATTCCTACCAGAAATGGGTTGTTTGGTCTTACGCAAAAATAGTTTTTTTTTTGCAAATACCTCGCAAGTCATACTTTCTAGACAGATATATTGAGAGCATAAAACTATTTAGAGTTTGATTTTAAGTAAATTTTGTGTAAAAACAATCAGTCATTTTGGACAGGAAATAGCGCTTTTACTCTTATGTAAGAGCAGTTGTTTGCAAATATCTCGCAATTTATGCATTCTCTAGAGATCTATTTCAAGTTCAATGCTATTTAGAGTTGCATTTGGAAAAATTTTTATATTAAAGAAAATCCAAAATTTGGAACACTTGTTCTCTTATCAAATTGATATTCTTTGCAAAAATTTCGTAAATTCTTCACTCTACCTAGATTTATTAGTATAAAAGTATTCAGAAATGCATTTGGAATAATTTTTGTATGAACAAAATTCAAAATTCGAATCGAAACTAAGAGATTTATTCAGAAGCTAATTTTACGAATAAAATAAGTAGAAGGTTTTGAGACTTAATTTGGACCAACATTTGAACAATAAAAACGGAACGCATGCACATTTAAACGTCGAGTGGTGTCCACACATAATTTTATTATTTGATTTAAATATGTATGTATTTTTTACTACAAAATAAAAAGAACTGTTTTTTTGTCTTTTACTAAAATTACTAAAATAATAAAATTATAGAAATATGGTTATCGGAACGTAACACAGACACAAATTATAAAATTATATTTTGAGTGATTATTGCAATTTGGTCTGAAGAGACCTTCAAGCTCGAACTTAGTAGCCAATAAACGTAGTAAGAATAATTATTAAAAGTAGGAAATACCAATAACTAAAATTTATTTTTATTTTGATGTAATTATGGACAAAATCAAATTAAAAGAACTAGTAATTAATTCCTGCTAATACACACAGAGAAAGTATACAGCTTGTGTAATGAAACGCTTGATATTACGAAGTAAACATTGCAACGTCGTATTCTGTCGCCGTACTGGTCGCGTGACGAAAGACAGGAGACGCTTCATCGCTAAACGTAGCGAGATCGGGGATACAGTATGCGACGTTGCAATTCTGATGTATTTTAGACTTGCTATATCGTGTTGCATTACACAAGCTATACACAACTATAATACGGGCTATTAGAAATATGGTAGGTTTAAATTTTGCATTGAATACAAAATTTCTACAACAAATAATTGTGACGAGTAATACTATTAATTATTCGCCTTTTAGTACCGCTTATAAGAAGGGTTCAAAGGATGAACCGTACTTCTGTAGCTTATATACCATTACTGTTTGAGACTATTTAAGACGAGGTTTGAGGTATTTAGGGCAATGTCTGACGTTTTATTTTTCTGTATTCCTTTTTGTTGCATGAAACTGACTTTTTCAACATATTTGAAAGCACTTAATTTTTTATATAGGTTATATAACTTTATTGCTTAATAAACGTTAAAAACATTATTATAACGAAAGTGAGCGTATCTCTTTTTTTTAATGAAGTGTGAATGACACGCTTAACCGAACCGTCAAAATCGACGGAAATTGGTCAAACGGGGAGAAATACTCCCCCCCCCTGGATGAGGCGAATTAAAAGCTATCGCTCGGCGAGGGCCGCTCTTAAATTTCCGGTCGACGGAGAGATTAATTTTCTTGGTGAGGCGTCTGCAGAGATACAAGCTGCTCAAGAACAACGTGCAAGCATTGACACTCAGGTGTGATGAGAAAATTAGCACGGATAGCGTTCGTGATGGACATTCAAATAAAACACGTTAAAAATCGCAAACAAATGTCAGATATGACAGCCGCACGGAAAACTTGCAAACGTTTCATTTTGACGAACAAATTCTACGCTATCGAGGTTTCGCGTGCCGACAAAGGCTCAGAATTTGAAAGAACAGAACACTTTACAAGTCTTTCTGTACCGAAGAATGTACGACTCATTTAAAGCCTTTCTGCAAGAGGTTGTTATTTATTATAAAGCATGGATATAACGCTTGACACGTCATAATTATTAAATTTGCTTCCCACAAAACAAGACTTCATTCGAAACATCACTCCAACTTTAATGTTAATGTTAAATCGATGGTCGTAAACTATTAAGTTACAACAAACTAACAGTATCCTGGTAAATTCAAATATTCCGTTTTTCAAATGCTTAAATTAAGTAGGATGTTTGTACTATTTTACATGATATTTGGAAAGATCAGATTTGTATTACAGAGGCAATCAATTGGATTAATAAGTATTAATAACACTTATTGTAACCGGTATTATAATTTTCTCTTTGCGTTATAGTTAGTATAAGTTCAGGCCTAATTATGCTGATATTATTTGAAAAAGTTTTTATGTCTTAGACTCCTCAAATCTATCTTGAACAATATTTCAAGATCACAAACCCTACGGTCGTCATTTTCATGGACACGTTTACTATCTTAAGAACACCAATCTTCCAAATACGACTCGAAGAATATCTTTTTACTCCGACGATTTCTATGTATATATTACGGGAGTTTTAGAAAGAACCGCAATAAAAACGACAACCACACTTCGAAATCAGTACGTTACAAGTGTGATATGTCCATCGAGCAGAATCTTCATATCCAGTGCGTAAAGAATGTAAACCTGGGCCGTTAGAATACGAGAAAGGTCGAAGAGCGCACAGCAGCGTATAGAGAAGTTATAAAAAAACACGAACGTAATATCGCACAAATGAAGTTATAAAAATATCGCAGGTTTTACGGCCCGACAGTAAAAGTTTAAATTTTTTTTGTCTGTTCGTTGGAAGGTCGGAACTTACCTCACAGCTAGACTGATTTATGTTGCTCAAATTCAGGCGATAAACTCGATCCCTGTAACAAAGAAGGAAAAAATAATGAGATAATTCCACATGAAATATTCTTTCATTTAGTACAGCATTGCAATATTTTATAAAACACACTGGTTCCTTTTTAATAAAAAAATTTAAAGATTTTTTTTATTATACTCTGATAAAGATATGAAATCATGACATGTGTAATAGATGGCATATGCTTTTTTGTCTGACAATGTATTATATACCGTAGGTAGGTAGCTATCATATAAAATTCATCTGGAAGCACATGAAGCTATAAACTGAGTATGTATTGAGATATTTCAAAATTTCGTTGTACTAAACCATAATTATAAAAAGATTTTATGTTCACAGCGGTTATATCCGATTTGTTAAAAACTTACTTGATACAAAAACGCCCCATCCCGTAACTTCTTTATTTATTAACCGATTTCAATAAATAAAAAAAGGTATAAAAATGGCTTGATAAACTCTATAAACTGGCCATAATCTCAATTTTGTTCAACGCTGTCTTGAATACGTAACGATAGTCAACTTTTTTGTTTAAATAGACACTTGTAGTTCTTTTTCCTTTAGTCGGGTAGATAATTTTTTTCTGAATCTAGTAATGTGTATTTAGTTATCATTTGGTTGATATTTAATTAAAAAAAATTCGCTTACTATGAAATCTTCAAGTGTCCGTGAAAAAGAAAATCGCAACACAAATGCGACAAATATCTCATTCAAACGTCTATTTGAAAATTAGCTGGGAAATATGTATCTGTTATTTAATTTTTTTTATTTATTACACATCCCCAGTCATTAATTATTCATAATTCATTCCAAATCACGAGTCAAAAACAAAAATGAGTGAGATTTAAGAGCAAAAATAAAATAAAATTAACAATAATAGTCAAAAAAAAAAGAAATTAGAAACAATTAACGAACGACAAATTACTGCTAATCTCTCGAGTTGAAATAAGCAGATTCTACTGCACGCTGAGAAGAACATTCATTTCAACATTTTCGCCTAATCGTTGCTGTTATTCGGTTTTTCAAAAGCACCATAGCGCCTCAAATTTTCTTCAAGCCGTCTAAACAAGGCTCATGTTTCGGTACAATTGTACTGAATTCAGTACAAAACGTTAAAATTCAGTACGTCAGTACTACTTTTTGCAAAAATGTTAGTTTCAGTACGAAATTACGAAGATAAAAATTAATAGAAAATAGTTTTTTTTAAAGTAAATTAACAAAACGTTTTAATGACGTTAGATAATATTTGAATCATATCCATAGATATGTAATTATTTACTATTTACGTATACCTATGATTATATCACACACTCATATTGAAATTAATTCTATTTATATTACTATACTATATGTATTTGTTTTCGTTACTACAAAATTTGTTAATGTGCATACGTATACAATTAACAAAATCACTATTAGTAACAAAAACAAGATACGTTCATAAATCATTCGGCGGCTTTGCAAGTAAACACAATACTTGGTTATCTCTCCCCGACGTTTAATATTCAGCGAACTTATAAAACCCTTAGCAAAAGAAAAGAAAACAAAACTTATCAATGACAGCCACTTTGAATCATATTATTCTAATATTGAAATTTAATTATTATAAAAAACAAATACGTATTGCAGTGACCTTGAGTTTGGTGGTAGATTATAAATAGATATAATCAAGATCACTTCAAGATTTATTTTAATTAATTGTTACTTTATTTATTTTTATTATGATGTGTATATAAATATCCATTATGTCAATAATTTGCCAAAATTTACTTTTTATTTAAGTAAAATAATAAAAGAATGTTAATATAAATTTTATAAAAGTCATAATATTAAAATAAGCATAAAATATTACGTGAAGTATAACGAGAAAGTGTTTTCCCGCACGAAGAATACTGGTACCGGGAGAGATCGACAGTGTGGCCGGCGAAAACAATATTTTTCGCTAGATGCATTAGATGAGTCATGAACGTGTAAACACGTTGATATTTACATGTTTGTTTACCTTTTTCAAAGATTGTTAATGTGCTGGTTTCCTGAGTGGTGCAGCACTGCAGCTATGTATTTCTGGAGGTGGAAACGTATCATACCGAACTGAACCGGACGTTTTTTGTGATGAAAAATATCTATATAAGACCGGGACCGTGGAGAAAACTGCAGAGTTGCTTGGTGTAAACCGCACTCAAAAGAGGAAAAAAGGAGTAGGTGAAAACCTCTTCTTCCTCCTAAATGTTATATTAACTTAAAAGTTTATTCATGAATTTGAACAACAAAAATTAAAACTTGTAATATTTTCCGTAATAATTTTACTGTACTTATAGAATTTTTCTAACTGAGATGGAACTCAGAATAACTTTATGAATTAGATATCGTTTTAATTTGGAACTCAATTTACATTGAGACTTGTAATTATTTTAGAAATAATTATTTACGTACGGAACAATTTTATTTAATTAGAACTTTGAATTTATTTTTTTTTATTTTTCTAGAATGTTTTGTTTTATATGTAGGGTTACTACACCATGCATTATGATAAAACATTTTAGTGACTGTAATGATTAAGTTGAATAGCGTAATAATTTTTTTTTTATTATAAATATTTTTCTTTACTACTTTATTTATCAGATTAGAGGATTTGTGGCTAATAATTTTGTTTTATGTATATACAGAATAATTGAACAGTGATCGATATTTAAATAATGGATGAGTTTGAAGTGATGTACGAAGAATTAAGGTGATTTGATAATGTTTGTTATAAATGTGTCGAATTAGTCTTGGTGGTACTGTGTTGGGAGCGAGAAAAGGCGCCAGGCAGAACTAATCAGGGCTGAGTTAATTAATTGAATACACAAAGACTTTTATTTTATTTTATTAAATTTAAAATTTATATATATACCTTAAGGGGTGAGCACATGGTGGTGTATGTTCGGGTTGTGTCCAACGAGTTAAAAAGCATACTCGTAGGGTGGAACTTTGGGGTACCTACCAGTGTGAATTTGTTTCCTGATGGTACTGTGTTGGGAGCGAGAAAAGGCGCCAGGCAGGACTAATTAGGGCAAAGCCACTCCCTTAATGTTTATATTTTCTTTGTAAATAATAAATTGCGTAATTTTTGGTTGTTCATATTCCAGTACAATTCATCATATGCGATAAATTTTATTTTATTAAAGATGTTGATTGTTTACATGTATCTATGACAAATATAAATCATGATAATCACGTTTATATTTAAAATATAAAATTTTCTCGACGTTATGCTTTCATTTATTTTAATTTCTTTATTATATTGACTTGTTGATTATGATATGTGTAGTTTTAGATGATGTTTTGAAATATTAATTTTTTTTTTGTAAATATATATATATTTGTGTAATTTAAAATTTCTCATTCTTTAATATTTATTTTTAATAAATTAGATGATAAGATTTATTTTGCATTTTATTTTCTTTACCTGACCTGGTGATAATTAAAGAGCATTCAAATTGATTGGAGAATTTATTTATATATTCTGCCCCTGAGAGAACATTTTCTTTAACCATTCTAAACTGAGCTAGTTAAATGTAAAATTGCCTAACCTACTATCTAGCAGAAAATTTGTTGTATCTTAGTCCTAGCATAAGGCCTAGCACTAGGATGCATGCTTGATTCTTACCTACTCATTGATTGAATAATTTAAATTATTTTATATAAACCTCAATTTGTAAGAGTCACATCAGTATGTATTTGTTTTTCCAACGCTAGATATTGCGTCTATAGGTCTGTACCTATACGTTCTTTACATATTACATGCATACCGAGATACCCATACAAATTGATACAAATACACATAATATGATATGAAAATATGTCTCTATAAATTACTTGGCGTCTCTGCGTTTTAATTTCCATTCTGTAAACATCCCTACTATGATTGAGATATTGATTTCTTTTTTATATTACAATAATCTGTATTTCTGCTACCTCTTTTACAATTATGTTATAAAACAAATAACCTTTTATAGGAAACTTTTTAAATTTCCCTCAATTCAGTACATTTTTACCAAATTCAGTACGTTTTCAACTAAAGTATCAGTACATTTTCGAACGGACTTGCGGCAGCCCTGCGTCTAAATTGACGGCGGTTTGTAATTTCCCTGATCGGAAAGCGGTCACCATAAAGCCATAATACTTGATTTCGATTTTTATTATATTGGACGTAAATTTCAACCATATATGTACATATCGGTGAGATAATTATTGTTCATGATTGCTGTGGTATCCTTATTTCACAATAAATAATGCTTTAAAATCGCAAGGCGCACTAGCTTTCGAATGACAGACGTCTAAATATTTGTTGCATTTGTGTTGCGATTTTTTTTTCACGGCACACATGTAAATTTAATAGTAAGCGGATAAATCTATTTTTTTTAAATTAAATATCAACCAAATGATAACTAAATAAACATTACTAGATTCAGAAAAAAATGTCTACCAGACTAAAGGAAAAAACTACAGGTGTCCATAAAAAAAAGCTGACTATTGTTAAGTATTCAAGACAACGTTGAAAAAAATTGGGATTATGACCAGTTTATAGAGTTTGTCAAACCATTTTTACACTTTTTTTATTTATTGAAATCGGATAATAAATAAAGAAGTTAAGGGATGGGGCGTTTTCTTTTATCAAACAGCCTGTATAAAATAAATTATCAATTGCCATTGCGAAACATACGATATTCGCAAGGAGACCCCCAAATAGGTCAAAACACGTCCATGTTTCGCTAAAATAGTGGCAATATGTTTTGATAATTGCAGTTTAAAGAATGTTTTAACAGAAATTTTGAAATGTATCGTCATAAACTTATAAACTTTAGCAGAATATAGGTTATAATTGTTATCACATCAAATTAGATATTTAGGTACGACTCTGCTGGTAGAAGAAATGAAGGAAGACATTTCCAAGTTGCCGATTTAAAAACATAAATAATTCTAAATCGCAATGTGTACATCAATTCGAGACACTCCGGGTCCAAATTTTTTTATAATAATATTTCACAATTAAAATGGTCAGTGACATAGAGAATATATAAACCATGTAGTTACACTATCTTTTACTGTCGACGTTTCATCCACCAGTCTCAAAGACATCTTCAGGGCTGTTGCTGATTCTATTATTAAAGTGTCTATTTCAGATACTTTTAGAGAGAGAAAAACAGCTCTGAAGACTTAGCTTAGAACAACGGACAATTTGTCGGGAGAAAAAGTAGAAATGCTGTCATGTCATTACTAAGAAGTGGTAGATATATATTTATAAGTAATATGTAGGGCGCGGACACGAACGGTTGATGACTCATTGCCCATGGGCGCACTATTGAAATGTTGTATTTTCAAAGAGGTTTTAATTTTATTATATAATTGGATAACAAGTGACTGGTGATCTATAAAATACAAAATAAATTATTATTTGTTCATATTCTCTTCTGTAAGACTTGTTCTCTTTGAATTAAGTACATCCTTGTAGATAAAAAACGTCCTTTCTACATCGCAACTGGTTATAGGTGCGTACTGGAAATATTCTTTTATTTCAGCGTATTTAGCATACACAATTGCCGCAATGCTACTAAATCTGGATTTCTATTAAAAATTGCGTCAAACTTTTGGCGAAAGCTACATCCGAAGTCATTTGGAATACTTTTGAAATTATTAATAGCCCACATCTAATGTGGTTAATCCATCTTTTAATTTGAGATTTCGATTTTCAAAATATGTGATTAGCGTAGGCAAATTTCCAAAGTGTTCCTGAAGGAATAACAACTGATTTTTTAAATTTGGGATTTGTGTTAGTTCCTTGCACTCAGATATACTTCGAGCATCGTCATTTAAACATGTAACGAAATTTTGTAAACTATCGAAATTCTCTGCATAAACACTATTTATGTGTATGTTTTGGCAAAGCTAAGTGACGAACGTGCGATATTTTGGCATTCTGTAACGATATTGTACAGACTTTGTAATAAATTTCGGATTCAATGACAATTCATTTTCATATCAGAAAAGTAACATAAACAACGTTCTAGATCTAAATAAAGGATAACTAAAAATGTACGCGTATGTTATTGAAACTAAACAAAATCCAGTGCACACTTACGTCTAGATAATTGGGAGAAGTCGATTTAATAAACCGGTATGAAACAGACTATTACAAAAATTACGAAGTACGTAATTAACAGTCAAAACAATGAAAAAACGAAACTAACTTAGTATGAATGAAAATTTTATTTCTCTTGCGAAATATAAGGTAAATATAATAAATTTTAAAAACCCTTCACGCTCCTATCTACGCCGCTAAAAAAAAGGATTTTACTCATAAATTCCTTATTTTATGAGCATTTTTTGCTATCATTCTCGGGCACTTCTCGGGCGTAAACAGATGTTGCAATTCACCATATGAATTAGTGCTATTCAGTAAGCGTCTGTTGTTTACATTATTTCTTTGCTCCGTTGTAACTTCGTCGTAATTTAAACCGGTCATGTCCGCGCCCTAGTAATATGTTTCAGATTAAGTAATAATATCAATTCAGTATATTTTCCTGAGACATGTCTTTTTATTGAATTTTTTAAAAACCCTTCAACAAATAATTCGGAAAACGGAAATACAAGATGGTATAAGCAATAAAATTTACAATATACGTATACATACATGGCTCAAATACGCTCAAGAATTCGATAAAAATAAATAAAGAAAAGCCAACAAGGTGAAAAGAGAAATTCGAGAATGCTTTCGATCTCGCGAAAACGAAGGAGTGAGTTTCTTTGCATTTTAAACGCGAAACATGGTCTGCGCGCGTAGGAAACACAAATCTCATTATATGACATAACAAATCTCACGGACTGACATGTCTAAATAGGTAACGTGATTGACATTAAAGCGAGTCTTAACCCGAGGGGAGAGAGTGAAGCGCAACCAGGCAGCGTGCGTTTAGTTCGGTGTGCATTCAGACTGACACTGATATCCTGTCATGTTATTCATTCTTCGTCCATTGTACGAAAAGGTCTTTATATACATTATTACGTTATTCACGTCAAGATTCTACGTCGTACGGTTCTTCTTCCAAGCCAGCGACACAGGCGTATACGATTTTAACAGATCGAGTGACATGCTAAATGTTTACATTCAGATTCCGATCTTGGATGCGTCTGCATTAAGGGGGAGAGCTTGCCAGTTTTCAATAGGCGTTTTCAAATTTGAATTAGTGAAAGGAAAAATAACCAAATGCTATGCGAAAAGTCTAATTGAGTTATGTTCTTTAAATGGTGTCAAACTGCGTAAACTATACTGTTTGATATTATTAATAAAAATTCACCGACATTTTTTAATAAATTCTAAAAAAAAATGAGGTGTGGCCACCACACGACTTTCTTATACGTATGAAAGTGTTACTTCCGGTCCGAATTTTGAAATTTCATTTATACAAAAAATATTCCAAATCTAACTCTAAATACTTTTGTACTCTTCATAAATATATATAGAATGCATAATTTACGACATATTTGCAAAAAATCGTTATTCGGTAAGAATAAAAGTGATACTTCCGGTCCGAATTTTGAATTTTTTTTTATACAAAAGATATTGGAAATTAAGTTCTAAATACCTATGAATTCTTTATAAATTAGTCTAAACTTAGTAGTTGACGAAATATGTATTGGCAAAATTCGGTCTGCCGATTTTGCTCAAAATCTAATCAGTTCTCAAGAGGGACATTATATTCGTAAATACAAAATTTGGAATTGATATCTGTAGCGGTTTGACCGCTATCGTGGTCACAGACAGACAGACAGACACACACACAGACATTTTTTAAAAACCACTTTTTTGGTATCAGGGGACCTCAAAACGTGGACATCTGCAAAAATCTCGAGGTAGAAAATTTTAATCATCACAATACTTTCTTATAGTACGTATAAGAAAGTAATAGTGGTTAAAAATTAGCAAATATAGATCTTTAATTAATATTATTAATAAAAACTGAAACGCTTTCATAATATAAAAATTAAAGTACGAAAAGGAATTGCTTTTCTTCATGTTATGTACGCACTTTGTTCTTTTTTCCACATATTTAGTTTTTAATTTAGATAATTTTCGTAGTTCTTAATCTGTAATTAGGCACCTGTCACCTAAATAAATATATAAATAAAAGTATAAACAGTTTCCTTTCTTGGTTTAACGGCTGTAAAATGAACTCAAAAACAAAATAAGAAATTAAAACGTTTCGATAATATAGATAATATCTTTGTCAATTATTCAACATAAACTAACTAATTAAAACATTAAAACACCAATAACTTTTAATATAACTGTAACATATATCTGACAAATATTTTTCTTTTTTAACAAATATATTTGTCCAAAAGAAAATATTAAGCATAGAGAAGTCCCTACTATTTATGCCGTTTTTTCAAAATGTCTAGATCAATCACAGACATGCATTTAACCCACCACACAAATAATGTCGACGCAAATTGTATTGGATTTAGGTGTTGAATTCTGTATTGGAGGAATAAAAACTTGATTATATCTAACAGGTAGGTCGTTTATTTATATACTTCATACTTAATATAAAATTTGAAATGTAAATACGTGACAGATAAATATTACACCCTAGGAATTATTAGTATTTCATATGACACAAACTTCTGAAATTAACACTGTATGGAAATCTAATTAAATAAATGAATATCGGCATATGATAATCAATACTACATTTTACTACACTTTTATAATTATAATGACAAGTGATAATAGACTGACTTTTAATTGATGGTGATTCTTAAGTCTAAATCAAACTTCATAATATTATTACATACTTTATGATAATTAAACATCAATTTTAATATACATAAACGAAATCCTGGTACTGAGTAAAAGTCATATTAACTTCGCTAATATCTATAATCGCTTGAATACATTTTTTGTAAGTCATGGTTACCTTTTAATTATCTGATTATGTAATATGAATATGTATTAAATTAATCATATCTTCATATAAGTATGCTTTGTTATACCTATACAATATCAGTTACATTTTAATTTTATTTATTATGATAGGTAATAATAATAATAATATCTTTCCATATAATAATGTGTCCCAATAAATAAAAAATAAACGTTAATTTATTTATAGTCTCTTAAAAATATTTTTCTGGAAGATAAAAACTCAGCTTTTGTTTTAATCTATATTTTCTGTATATCTATATACATATATACAGGATGGTTCACCGGGAACTGAATCGATTGATTGTGGAAAAACTGTAGATAGGAATGATCTGAAATTTTGACACTATAATATAGTCGATGGGGGCCATTCGCCTAAAATATTTTCAAGATGGCGGCACTTCGGGCTATGCCGGAAGTAGGCACCAACTTCCTAATTTTAAATAGAATACTCTATATATTGTCAGGTTTTTAGATTCTACGTGAATTTCTAAATATATTTCATGTATATTGTCATATATCTAAGTGTAACCCTTTTTGAATTATTGAAATTCTTATGTTAAATTTGACGTTTGCAGGCAGAAAATCAATAGCACTTTTTCCATATAAAGATGAATTAATTATTTAGTTTGAAGTAAATTGTTTCAAATAGATGGTCTAATTAAATACTATTTGTATAAAATTGTTACAATTATTAATACAGAGTGTGCGAATTATACGCCTGAAAACGAATTTTGGAAAAATTGCCAAAAGACAATTTTTTTAAATGGGAAGCGGCAACTTTTATAATTTTTTTAAATCTTATTCTGCATTAAAAATAAGGATCACTTTGTATAAATATGTCTAATATAAAAATTGGTAGTTTTCGAAATATTTTAGTATTTTTATCTTCTACAATACATACTGTTTGCATTAGTTGTTTCTTCAATAGTTAGCCATGACAGTGTTTACAAAATTATAAATTGTATTGGCCAACTATTGAAAAAAGAACGAATGCAATATTGTAGAAGATAAAAACACTAACTTACCAATATTTCGAAAACTATCAATTTTTATAATAGACATACTTATACAAAGTGATCCTTATTTTTAATGCAGAATAAGATAAAATTATAAAAGTTGCCGCTTCCCGTATAAAAAAATTGTCTTTTGGCAATTTTTCCAAATTCGTTTTCAGGCGTATAATTCGCACACTCTGTATTAATAATTGTAACAATTTTATACAAATAGTATTTAATTAGACCATCTATTTGAGAGAATTTACTTCAAATTAAATAATTAATTCATCTTTATATGGAAAAAGTGCTATTGATTTTCTGCCTGCAAACGTCAAATTTAATATAAGAATTTCAATAAGTCAAAAAGGGTTACACTTAAATATATGACAATATACATGAAATATATTTAGAATTTCACGTAGAATCTAAAAACCTGACAATATACAGGGTATTCTATTTAAAATTAGAAAGTTGGTGCCTACTTCCAGCATAGCTCGAAGTGCCGCCATCTTGAAAATATTTTAGTCGACTTTAGTATAAAGACAAAATTTCAGATCATTTCTAGTTATAGTTTTTCCACAATCGATCGATTCAGTTCCCGGTGAACCTGCCTGTATATGTATATACTTTTCGTATGTAGGACATCCAATTAATTAGAAGTTTATAAATACAGTTTCATTAAGTGAACTGTCGCAAACTTTCCGTAGAATAATGGCACTCCAATAATATAACTTAATAAGAAAAGTCCAAGAAAACGTTCTTACAACAAAGAAGAATTAGAAGCAAAAAAAGAGAGAACCAAAAGATCAATAATGCGCTTTGATAACGAAAAATGTTCGCTAATTGTCTATCGGAAGGCGCGTACAGATATCGCCTGCCGATTGCGCTTATTATTTCACTAGACTCAATTATTTTTAATTGCTTTCTTTTTTCCACGGCGTCATCAAACGACAACCCCGGGTGGTGGCGACATCTCTCGGCGTCACTTAGAAACAATTACCAAGATTTTAATTATACGTTTTCGAATGACGGATTTTTTTATCTCATTTGTAATGGAGAAGTCTGAGATGTGGCCTTCCTTAGTATGATAATTGCTTTGCTCGTGGAACGTTTTTTTCTTCCTTTTCCAGGACTGAGCGGAAATGTTTATTATAGTTACCTAACATTTTTGGCGATTATAAGCAAAAGAAATTTTCTGTTTCAAGAAAAATTAAAAATAGTAGTTCTTTCATATTCTTTAAATGTGACACTAAATACAGCCATTACTCGTATTAACACAAACGTGAATGTTCTTGCAGGATTTCCATTTCTGCAAATAGTGATGTCTAAGTTGTCATAATATGTGTGACAATGTATGTACACTGACTTTTGGCTATATTAAATTAGCCTTTTTGGTGACATTATTAAATCAATTAAAATTGATCAAAATATTAAATTATCTGAATGTGATGAAGTATTAATATTATCAAAATTAGAAGAAGGACTATCTTCTAATTTTGATAATATTAATATTTCATCACATTCAGATAATTTAATATTTTGATCAATTTTAATAGTCCATAAGAAATGTAGCTTGAAGACTTAATATAAATAATTGTACGGTTTTGAGTGTTAAGAAAAATTGGGAAAAGAAGATAGGAGTGTTAAAAGGAAAGAAGTTTCAGGGCGGCCGAGTATTTTGCTTTCTTTCACTTTCTATAGACTTGGATCGCCTTTTCACTGCAGAACGCTTACAAGTATTAAAAATGAATATTCGTCTTATTGATTTCTTAATTAAATAACTGAACTAAACAAATCAACATGTAAAAGAAAAAAGCAATTTTTACTTTATGTAAAATTGACATTTACATCTGTCAGAAGTGTTTTACACTAATTTCAACTTAAAAACACAGCTTAGTTTAGTTTCTGGCAAGAAACAGTCCTTTATAGGGCTACCCCAAAGACGACAGACGTAATGTTGGCCGAAACGTCGTTTGTTCAGAATCCAAATGATGGAAGTAGCACAAATAACATATCAAACACAGACTAAAAAAATGAGGTGTGGCCATCACATGACTTTCTAATACGTATGAGCGTTTCAAACAACATATACAATTTTAAGAATTTTTTACACAAAACTTATTCAAAATCCTATTCTAACTACTTTCATTCTCTTAATAAATCGCTATAGAATGCATACTTTGCAAGATATTCGAAAAAAAGTGTTACTCGCTAAGAGTAAAAGTGCTACTTCCGGTCCGAATTTTGAAATTTCATATATACAAAAAATATTGCAAATCCAGATCTAAATACTTTTGTACTCTTGGTAAATATACATATATAGAATGCATAAATTACGACATATTTGCAAAAAATCGCTATTCGATAAGAGTAAAAGTGGTACTTCCGGTCTGAATTTTGAAATTTTTTTTATACAAATGATATTCGCAAAAAAGTGATTTTCGATAAGAGTAAAAGACCTACTTCCGGTTGGAATTTCGAAAAACTTTTTTAAGACAATTTGTCTCAAATGTAATTTTAAGTACATATGAATTCTTTATAAATTTGTTTAAACTTAGTAGTTGACGAAATATTGGCAAAATTCGATTTTTTCACTGAAGTAAACTGCTACTTCCGGTGTACCGATTTTACTGAAAAACTAATCAGATCTCAAGAGGGAGATTATACACGTAAATACAAAATTTGGAATTGATAGCTATAGCGGTTTGACCGCTATCGTGGTCACAGACAGACAGACACACACACAGACAGACAGGCAGACCACTTTTTCGGTATCAGGGGACTTCAAAACGTGGACATTTGTAAAAATCTTGAGGTCGAAAATTCTCATCATCACAATACTTCCTTATACTACGTATAAGAAAGTAAAAACCAGACCGGTAACTAAATCCCACATTTTATCCAGATTATGCCTCCTTGTTTTGCAAAAGAAAATATCAATCCTCTATCATCTTTGTCATATTAACTGAACAGGAGATGAGATGGCGCTAGCGTCATTTAATTTTTTTTGTTATGTTGTAGTTATACCTGGTTATACCGTTCATTGAAGCAATACATATTATTCCTTCAATCAATGTCATATGTAACAATATTTCAAATTTGACGTATTATTGCAATCCTTTCTAGCTGTACATCATATTAAGTATAAATAAGTTGATATTGATTGCGAGTTTACGATTAAATAAGTACAGAGTGAAAATGAGTGAATTGTGGTGTAGTATAAACTCCTAGGAATATATTACGTTAGAGCGATTTCATGTATTATATTGTGTAAGTTTAATAAACAGAGATTTCTATCAATAATAAAATCTAAGTATTCGTATTTTTTAAACGTACAAGTTGAAGGTATGTATGATTTGTCCAATAGTTTTGTGTATTTTTCTTTTACATTAATAATGTATTAAATACACGTATTCTAAAAACAATTTTAAATTCCGCGCTAATATGCTGCTAGCGCCATCTTCGTACACGTTCATTCATGGGTGATGTATTTTTCTATCAAGTAGTTGCATGGTCTGATTTGTTTAGTAAGTAGTTTATTGAAAAACATATGTAATACATATCATAGTAAAGCTAAGCTTACAAATGATGCATATAGGTATATATGCTTGTATACGGTCCTACATCTTCGTCGCGGGTTGTTTCCTGGTCGGTACATCTATCCCGGACTAATGGTATTGAGGACTCCTATCCGTTCTTACTCTGGTTACCTTCAGCGGTTGTCTATATCTTTTTATTTAAAAGCATGCTCTTTATTGCTTTTCTAAAGTGAAGATATTTTAAGTTTTTGATTTCTTTAGGTAATTTGTTATAATGTATTATATCGTCTGGTGTAGGTACTTTTTCATATTTTAATTGCTTACACATTTCCGTTCTTATATTTGATTTTCTTCTAGTTGCGTGCATATGTATATGTGTGTTAGTGATTAACTTGGCTTCAGTTTTTATGAGATTATGTTTTATTTTGTATAGCAGTATTATATTTTTTAGTTTTATTGTTTGTTCAAGATTCAGTTCCTTTGTCTTATCGTATACTTCCTCGGTGGATGTTCTTCTATCTAGCTTATAAATTAATTTTAAGATCTTATTTTGCTGTCTTTGTAACTTGTTAATATTTCTGTTAGTTGTATTTCCCCATATATTTATTAAGTAATTCATGTGAGACATAAAAACAGCATTGTAAATTGGTTTTCGCAGGTTTTCAGGTATAATGGCTCTTATCTTTTTGATGCCAGCTATTGCTGTTGCATTTTTTTTCACTAGGCTGCTTACGTGCAGATCCCATTTTAAATTTCTCTGTATGTTTAATTCTAAGTATTTTATTTGGTCTATTTGCTTGATGGCCTGGGCTTTTATTTTTATGTCAAATGTTGGAGTATTTAATTTGTTCGAGAATGTCATGAATTCTGTTTTATGTTCGTTAATGGTCAGAAGGTTGTTGTAGCACCAATCCTCGACTGTACCGAGGTCTTTGTTGACGCGCTCTTGCAGCTCCTGCACACTTTTGCCCCAGTAAACCAAACAGGTGTCGTCGGCGTATGAGTATATTTCTCCATCTATGTTTAATTGACAAATGTCGTTTGTGTACATTATATACAAAATGGGTGGGAGATTTCCCCCTTGTGGTATTCCATATTCTGGCTCAAGGTAATTACTGTGAGTGTTATTTATTACTGTTTTCTGTTTTCTTCCCGTGATATAAGAGTCTATTAGGTCTTTCTCTTTACCTTTTATTCCCATCTTTTCAATTTTCTCTGATAGTTTCTGTTTGGAAATTGTATCAAACGCTTTTTTCATGTCTATAAAGATTGCTATAACTGTGTTTCCTCCTTTCAATTTATCTTTTATACTATTTAACAAGTCATTAGTCGCTGATGTAGTCCCAGAGTTCTTTTGAAATGCATACTGTTTTGAGTGTATTATATTGTGTGTTCGAAGGTGTTCAGAAATTTGAATTTGTATACATTTTTCCATTATCTTGTTTAATGTTGTAAGTAAAGATATAGGTCGGTAATTCTCTGGTTTTGCTTTGTCACCTTTCTTATATACTGGTATTATGATAGCTTCTTTAAGACATTGGGGGTATTTTCCTTTTGCAAATGTAACATTAACTAATTTAGTTAGTATTGGTACTAATGCTGGTTTGTTTAGTTTCAGTATTTTACATGGTATTTTATCATATCCAGGAGCTGTGTTCTTCATGTCATCTATTATTGCGTTCATCTGTTGTATATTTATATTTTTTAATATAAATGTTGGTACTTGTTTATCGTAGGTTGTGGTTACGGGTTTTTTTGTGGTGCAGTTAATTTGTTCTTCCGCTAGTTCTTTTCCTATGTTAGCAAAGTCTGTGATATCAAATTATATTCTATCGTTATCAATTACACGTCATGAATGTATGTACGTATTACGTCGACTTCAAGATATATTAATTAATTGTAGCAGCTTTTGTAGTTATGTATGTAAAATTTTGATAATGAATTAAGAGCATAAATAGTCAAATTACATACTGAACATTTGCAAATGCACAAATTATATTGTATGGTATTTAATACCGAATTCTCTCAACCGTGGTGATTTCATTAATACTACCCTACTTGATCTACACAAACCGCATACGCAACCCAAGCTCTTCGGTTCGAATTTCGTTCTTGGAGCGAGAAGATGCATCTTATCGCTCTTTGTGTCTGTTGTTACCGTTCACAGTAGTAGTTCTACCGCCACACTAGCACCATCACCTTTACCCGCAACTCGACATCAATCCTATAGAGCGATATCCATTTGAAGCTCTTGTCTGCCGTGCCGTATAACTTCGACCTACGCGCGGCGTCGCATAGCGTAAGTAGACACAGCACGAAACTAATAGTGTAATTAGCATTAGAATGTACTTAACTAAGCACATGAAAGTGGCTTTTAATTAATGACATTATATTCTATAGGGGCCGTTCTTTTTCCTTTGAAGTTAAAAGGTTTCTCTTTCTTGAAGATATTAATATATTAGATAGGTCTGAAATTGCTTCACAAGGAACGATCAGATCAGACCTTCCATGAGTATTAAAGTACCTTTTTCCGACGTTTGAGGTTTTACTGTAAGATGAAAGCGTTTCATACAGTTATGCATTTTTCAATCAACGACGATGACCTGGTTATAATATAAATTTACAAGGTTTTATGTAGTTGTCAGTCCCATTTCTTGTTATTAATGCAGATAATAAAAACTCTAAAAGCTGAGTAACACAAAAATTCTAAGGTATTTTAATTCTCAAATTACCTATATATGTTTTATATACCGCGTGGACACTATAAAACTTAATATTGAATTATTTCTGGTGTTCTTGAAGACAAAAACTTGAAATTTATAATAAAAATTACAATAATGGTCAATAAATATATAAAGGTCAATAAATGTATAATATCATAGAACATTCAAACAATAATACAACACACACATTGTATATTACGAAGGGAACTAACATATGTCTCCACAAAAGATTATACCATAGGGCAGTCCATGAATTCCTTCACGCTATAGAAGGCGCCATCCATTAGGTAGCTTTTTAATTTTCCCACAAATTTCCTAGTTCATTTCATTGTTTCCGGAATGTGGTTGAATATTTTACCACCCCAATAGTCCGTTAACCTTTGGGTAGCTTTCACTCTGTGATATGCTATTCGAAGGTTCGTTCCATGACGCGTGTTATATGCATGGCTGTCGTCATTTCTACTAAAGAACTCCCGATTTACATGTATATATTTTGCAACGGTAAGTATATATACAATTGGCATAGTTAGTATCTTCTCACTCTTAAAAAATTGTCTACATGTTTGGCCAGCTCTCAGATTACATAGGGCCCTCATCGTCCGTTTTTGAAGCAGAAGGATACGTCCAGCCTCGGATGACAACCCACAGAACTGGATCCCATAAGTCGCGACACCGTGGAAGTTTGCAAAATAAGCCATCTTCGCGGCCTGATGAGTAAACATGGCCCTTATTCGCCGAATACTGTATACTGAAGCAGTGAGTCTCCCTGTCAATTCATTTATGTGGTTGGACCATGTCAGTATGCTATCCACAAACAATCCCAATAGCTTGATACTGGAGTTACTATCATTTCTGTTTAATGAGAAGTCAATATGTTTGTCTTATTTATATTTAGTTGTAGCTTGTTTGCTGTGAACCAGTTTTTCGCTTCTCTCACCACTACTTTTCCACAAAAAAATCCAAGAAAGTGAATGGTGGGATGTATTAGTTTGTAGTAGTGTGGAAATTGACAACACGATATCAACTAGAAGTGCTGCCAAAGATTTGGGTATAAGTAACAAAAATGTTTCACGTATTTGGAAACGTAATGGACTGAAATGTTTTAAGTATTCGAAAACCCAAGAAATATTTTCCGAGGATCATTTTCGAAGAATGTCAAACGGTTATGGATAAGATACATCGAGACGATAATTTTGTTAGAAGTATTTGCTTCACCGATAAGTCAACTTTGCCATTGCACGGAAAGCTAATCCCTCTGTTCTTCGATATTGGGCTACGGAAAATGAACAACGGCATTTTGCAAACAGCACCCAATATCCTCAAAAAGTAAACGTTTGGGCAGGTATTTTAGGTGACCATTTGATAGGCCCGTTTTTTTTAATTGATGATATATTAAATGCCGGCAAGTACCTCAAATTATTGCAAAATCAAATACTTCCCGCCATTCAAAACACTGGAATAAATCAGGAAATCGTATGGTTTCAACATGATGCAGTCGGGGTAAAGGAATTTTTAGGGAACACTTCTCCTGGACGTCTTATTACTGGAATCGGGAAACATCAGATGTCCTCCGCGATCTCCTGATCTATCTCTAAATGATTTCTTTGTGTGGGGATATCTAAAAAATATTGTTTATACCCACCCCATGAAGCTGGTAGAGCAGAAAACATAGTTGCCATGAGAGAAAAATTAATTGAGGCTGCTAATTCAGTAACTGCTCACATGTTAGCAAACGTAAGAGCAAATTTCTACGACCACCTATGTCAATGTCTTGCTACGCAGAGAGGAATTTTTGAGTCCCTTGTATAGTTTATTATTATTTTCAGAATCTTTGTTTGTATCATGCAGTGGGAGCGCAGCTTAAGAATTCTCTACATCTACTGAAAGGAAAAAGAAAAACAAATCCTTGAAACTCTTAAATATTATTTCTGAATACATTACAAACACCCAAGTCGGTGGTCCAATGGTTACTACTAACTTGTATTTGTGAAATAATGGTTGATGTATCGGTCGTCGCCGGCATTGAGACGGACAGTATGGGTACCACGTTGCCACGTATTACATACATTGATTACCTATGCCTAACGATATTTGACACATGCGGTATATTATTTTTTGAGTATTTGTTCATATTTCATAATTTTTCTGTTTGTTCAAATTTCCGTGAACGTTAGTGTATGGACATTATACCATACACGGAAGCAACATCCCACGGCTGTACCAGACCAACGTGGTGAAGAGCAAATCATAACCCTTTGCATCCGCGTCGGTGTTGCAGCTCCCTTCACAAAGGAAAACGATAATCTGGTTAAATATGGATCGCGCTGCGCGCATTTTAATGGAAACAAGTATTGGAAATGGGAATTATATTAACAAGCAAAGTGCCATATCATTAAGGCAATGCGCCTTAACGTGACGTACCATTTAATGAGCATCAAACAAAGACCGAAGAGAGATATGCACACACACACATCCAAACAGAGACATATATACGTATAAGATGACTAATATGAAAGGATAATTGTAAATTTAAGCACCGCATCGTTAAAATAACCGATTATAAACACTCGACGAACGGTTTAATTAATTTCACAGTCATTTGTATATAAAGATCAAATTTTAGGCACCCTAAGACCTTCTTGTGAGTGTGGGAAGATTTGATGGTGATTACGTTCAATAATCTTCGATAATAATAATAGAATTACGTCTAATTATGATGAGAAGATGAACACAAAAAGAAACTTAAGCTTAAAACGTAAGCTCATTTGAGGGAAGGAAGAGGTTTCTTTCATGATTTCCATTATCATAGTATTCTATTGTAGTGCGGCAGTAGTATTTATACAGAAATATTATTGTTGGTATTAATTTAATATGTTAAGCTTTAGAAACATCTTAATTTTTACATTTTGTACTACCTAAAACGAGCACTTAGAATTCTTTGGGCATGTGGTACGCTCCTTAATTAAATCGTAAATATATACGGGTAATACTGACTTTTCAAATTTACCGAGAAGGCATTTTAATAATAATTAAAATAATAAATACATATAAGGAAAAGAAAAAAGTAATAATAAAAACAGAACTGATAGATAGCTATAAAACGTTTGCAATCTCATTAATGACATATAGTTTTGACATATAAATGGACAAAACTGAACTTCGGCTTTGGGCAGAACAACTAGGCCCACGAAGTATCGAATTCGCCATCAATAGTGTGCCACTGAAAGATTTCATCTGGCAACTAAACATGGTGTGAAGAACATCCATAATCTTCACTGGATACAAATAAAAAAGCTATACAGCATGTGTCAAATACCATTAGGCATAGAGATTCAATGTTAACGTGCTATCTATATGTATGCATGTATAGTTTATTTCAAATTATAAGAATATAACTTTGAACGGCTCTAATGCTTTTATTGCACCACCTGGATTTTTCTCTCTTTACTTCACGAACATGTGGTGACCTTTTGCTGAAAGTGTTAGTGATGATGATGTGGATAGTGATAATACTGTTGGAACACGACAGATAAAGCATATATCAGAAGATGCAAAACAGATCATTCTCAATGTCTATCATACCTTGATGGAAGAAAATAACGAACTACAAACCCAGAGCATTCAACGAACGTCACAATTAACTAAGGTGTCTTTTGGAACAATATATAAGATAATTAAGAATAACGTAGGGCCTCGAAACCAAAGAAGTGACAAAGGACAACCGAGAAAAATTAAAGAGTATGAAATTGATACTATTAGGAAACAAGTATACCTTCTACAGAGGAAATGTTGTATCTACACTTGACTGCTTACATAAAAGAATCAGTGATGAGCCTATAAATATTCAGTGTTCTAAAGCAACCTTGTAGTGGACGCTAAAGAAAGCTGGTTTTAAGTTTATAGATAAACGTCGCACAATTATGGAAAGCCCGAGGTTAGAGGAACTTCGATATAAATACTTAATGGCAATTAGAAGGTATAGACAGAAAGGACGATTCATATGTTATTTAGACGAGACGTGGTATGACACCCATGACACAATTTGCAAAGGTTGGGAGGATAGTTCAAGTATGTGTCAGTTGGACGCGCCGATTTCGAGAGGGAAGAGAATAATTATTCTTCATGCTGGGTCAGAAAAAGGATGGATCGGACAACCGCTATTATCCGCTAAAAATGTTAAATCCTCAAGTTTAGATTACCATGAAGATATGACCTCATCTTTATTTGAAGAATGGTTTTGTGACACTTTGCTGCAAAATTTACCAAAAAATAGTGTGATAGTGATGGACAACGGTCCGTATCATTCTCGACAGCAAAACAAAGTTCCTACAAAATGTAATAATAAGAAAGATATTAAAGAATTTTGAGAAGCAAATGATTTATATTTTGAGGATCATTATATAAAAAAAAACAATTAATAGAAGTGATGAATACAAAAGAATATTTAAAGGATTATTATGTGGATAACAGAAGAAGCAGGACATACAATTTCGCGTTTACCACCATACCATTGCATTTTCAATCCCATTGAATTGATATGGGCCCAACTGAAAAATACCATAAAAGGAACAAATCAAACACCGAAATTTAGTGAAAGCAATGTAACACACATAAAAAATGCTATGGAACATATAAATGCTGTAAATTGAAAAATGCTGTTAAACACACAATAGCAAAAGAGGACGAATATATGCGCATGTACAAAATAGTAGCACCTTTGCAATACGATTCAGATACAGACACCGATTTACAATACGACTCAATCAAAGAAGATGATTTATGAAATGCGGTGACACATAAAAATTTTATTGTGTATTACAAACTAATTACCTTTATGTATCTATATGTATCCACTACACATGTTGCCACACTATTTGCAATTTTTTCTTTGTATATAAACCCAATGTATAAATGTTTCTTTATTATTTACTTGAAATTAACAGCGTTTTATTATCTTATAGGGCCCTAATTTATAGTCAATACGACCCCTAGATTCATACGTTGCAAATAGGTAATCCGTACCCGTTCAATAAGGCGACCAGTTATAATAATTATCGTCATAGAAGGTGGTGCAATAAAAGCATGAGAGCCGTTCAAAGTTATATTCTTATAATTTGAAATAAGCTATAATATGTAGCAACGTGGTACCCCTACTGTCCGTCACCAATGCCGGCGACAACCGACACCACAACGATTTTCTCCGCTCCCCATTGTCTTCACTACTCCCCACCAAAATTAATTTATTATTATCAATTTAATAAATAGTATGATTAAAGATTAAAGATAGAGAGTTCGTCTGAAGCTACCACATGACATTCAAAAAAAAAATTCATTGTGACAGTTTCATCATATAGAATAATGATAGAAGATGCTGTCTGGGCAGCAAATTATACAAATTTAACGCCGTCAATAGTAAATCAACTTGATTCAATTATAAATTTAGATAAATTATCAGAAAAAAAATCAGTAACCCCTATTTTTTGATTATCTTTCAAAAAAATATTGAATATATTTTGTAATCTTCAACTAATTTCAAAATCTATCTTTTTGGATATCGACGACAAAAATGGCATATTAAATATTGTCGTAATGTACTACGTTTTATATACGTTTCAAATAAAGTACAAAAAATACTAAATTTTTAATATAAATTAATTCGAAGCAATAAAAATATATTTCTTGTTATTCCATAATTATATTAGTTTACAGACGCTCTGGGACGTTGAAAGCAAGTTAGTCTCTTATTATATCTTTTGAAAAGAAAAAGCTTAAATTTCAATATACGGTGTGCTCTTAATGAAATATTAAAACGTCTCTTAAAAGCAATTATTGTTTATACTTGCTTGCACTTTACGGCGAATGCATGGCTGATAATGAAAATGTTTGTTTTTGTCGTCGCTTTTGCGTTTAATTATAATACACCTTCACCATTTTAAAATGCGAAATATTAAATCAAAACTATGTTTCGATAAAATCACAATAATTTACAGATGTTTGACCACTGTAATATAAATTGTATTTTATTGTTAATTTCAATGAGTTCTACATGCAAATGGAGTTAAAAATTTTAATAAGTTTTAAAAACTGTGATTTATCACACAATGGGTTATTAATTTGTGCATTGTTAGTAATAATATTTAAATATGCAAACGATTAAATTTAAAGATTTGAATTCACAGCGGCTTGGGTCATTGAACTTTATGTTTCACCTGATCTATATTTGTATTTCATAAACATATATGTAATATACCGGCTGTCCACACATACACTTAATTTTGAATTATTTCAATTTTTTGAAAACTTGAAATTTTGGGTGGTTGTTCAGGAATTAGGGGGGCAATAAATAGTGTATTTTATACCACCCCATTGGGTTACTCGTGATCGCCGTCCCTTCTCCAAGATTTTAAATAACATCCTGTATTTTTCTTGTTGACTTTGGAAGGAACACAATTTTCTTGATATTCCTATGTGAGAAAACTAGTTAGTTAAAAAAAATTCATTTTGCCAAATCATATCTGTCACAAAATTCGACTCTTCTGACTAAACCACCGCCAACCAACTCTTGGTGAAGTTAAATTAAAGAGGCGTATTTTGTTTAATTTTAGTATCTTATGACAGGTTGATTTTGGTGGCAAAATCACTTTCATTGACATTATATATAGTTAGGTATAGCTGTAAAACCATGTTTGTCAACGGTCTTCTTCTAGAATCTCAAAAAATTGAAAAACCTTTTTTTTCTATTAAATCTAGCAGTTCTAGCTAAGGAAACATTCTCTGGCTGCCTTAATGAGAGGTATGAATGTTTCTTCATAAAATTATAATACCATGACTTGCCAGTTATACCATATTCTACATTGAACTCATTAAGAAATTGGTTTCAATTGGCTAGATGAAAATTAAGACGGTTAATATCAATTAAAGTAAGATCACAGAGTTTTTCTACTAACTTTAGGTTGTGATGTGTGAATTCCTCAAAATGCTGTTAGACGACTATAGTGTTTTACGTTATTATTTGCCTTTTTATTTAAATAGGTATCTTACGTGGCATTGAAAATTTGGCTTCGGAATGATATACCGTTTGCAGTAATCAAAGTCGTGTTTCTTCTCTTGGAATTTTGAATGCATTTAAGGGACGTCGCATATCTTCCACCAAGCACTGGTTATACTTTCGTTTTGTTAACTACATTCTTTCTTCAGTTTAATAGATATTTCTATAATAATACGCCTTCTTCAGAAATATTATTCTAAATTACCTCTTCACCTCTTCTGATATACCAAACCGTTTGGCGATTTGAAGAACTGTGACATTTTCCCAATTTATGATTAAATAAACGCAAGTGTAAAACCTCTAACAGTTTTCAATTTATACGTGTCTACCTGTCAAATACTTGTATTAAAGTTTTTTTGGGATGTAATTTACGGAAGTAGAGAAAATCGCTTAGACGTCAGAGAGAAAAAACTGTTATGTTTTCTTGATTAGTGCAGCGTTACAGAACTAACTTGTGGTCGATAAAAATGGAAACTGCCATGAGTTATGCATTTTAAAAGCTTCCAACTGAATATCAAAGATGGCACAGTGTGATGCATCTAATCAAAGCCAACTATATCTGATATCGCTGTGCGATATAGTGATAATTTCGATTTACATTAATGAATTTGATTCTGGTAACCTCAAAATATTGATTCTTATGTAACGTCATCTTGTAATACCTAAAAGAAATAATTTCTGAATTTTTATTGATATAAACTTTAAAACATTAACACTAAACAAAACATTACTATCACCAGTATACATGTATACATTTATACGTAAACGTATATGCACATTTGGACGAATTGGGATACACAGCATACACCTAGGATCATTACCAAGAGCGAACGCACAGACACGTGTTTCGGCCTTTAAGGCCTCTTCAGTGCACGTGGTGCTGTTAGCAATGATCAACAACTAAGATCGTATTTTATGTCGGCTTGCACACTGTGCTAAAGAGAAAACCTGTATGTTAAATGTGTATCTCCATATTTTAAGGACAATACGTGGCACTACCATATCACAAATGGAAAATTCGTACATATGTGCATATTGACGAAATATTGGAAAAATTTTATTTTTTTACTGAAGTAAACTACTACTTCCGACCTGCCGATTTTACTGAAAATCTAATCAGTTCTCAACAGGGAGATTATACTCGTCAATACAACATTTGGAATTGCTAGCTATAGCGGTTTGACCGCTATCGTGGTCACACACACATACACACACACACACACATACACACACACACACACACACACAGAGAGAGAGAGAGAGAGAGAGAGAGAGAGAGAGAGAGAGAGAGAGAGAGAGAGAGAGAGTTTTTTTAAAACCAGTTTTTCGGTATCAAGGGAGTTCAAAACGTGGACATCTGCAAAAATCTCGAGGTCGAAAATTTTCATGATCACAATACTTCCTTATACTACGTATAAGAAAGTAAAAATCAAATACTAACTTTATACAGTAGGTACCTACTATTACACTCCATGCCTGCCCTATAAACTTGCTTTTCTAGTGACCTCAATTTCAAGAAATTCAACTGCTAGATATATTACCGCCACGTTTTCCGTGTATTTCACCTAAAACAATGCAGTATAATTACCATTTTAATGTCAACGTTTATATATATTTATCCGAAAGCGGTTTTAACGTTCTTATCATCCGCAGTAAGTATTCTTAGAATGTCTAGCAGCTGAATAGTTAACAACGTCGTTAAAGTTTACTGTGCGCTGAATGTAGCAAACGACAGCAATAACAAGTGCACACCGCTATTAGCGAGAAAATCTGAAAATATTGTAATTATCCAATCGTACGATCTTATCTGGAAGTTGTACACGTCAGTATTACAACTGTTGGCGAGCTGGTCGTGTGTATTCGTTGCAAGCAAAGCATTCAGGGTTTATTGTTAATGTTGCCATGTAAAATTAATCTTATTTAAAGAACAAAAGACTAATGTACATGCATATATAACTAGATCTACATAATTTGCATTAATCACTCACATCACATGTAAATATATAAGATAAAAAAGTTGTTGTCTGTTGTAAAGTTGTGCCTAACAGAATAAATCTCACCAACAGCAGAACTACATTTAATTTCAAAAATTTTTGTTGTCTTAAAAAACAGAGCTCGCCGGATATTTATTATGAAGATTCTATGTAAAAATACTGCAAATTTAACAAAACAATTTCTTACTATCCCATGTCATATACAGACTATAATTAACAAATAATAATTTATCACCATAAAAAGGGTAAATTAAAAAAAAGAGCAGAACTTTCAGTACTTACACTTAGATATAATGTACAGTGTTCGGTGCGGGGCATTTCGTCTTCAATAAATATATAACGGTTAAAGAAATTTATCACATGGCTGGGTCTAATATGCAATTCTCCTCGGGATGTAATAACATTTTTAAAAAAGTAATAACATGTTTAAAAAAGGAACTTTATAGTTTGCGTGAGATCAAGCAATATGAAATAATCGCACACATTCAAAAGATTCCCCTAAAATAATACATCGAAAACGTCAATTAAAATAACCTAAATGCACTAATGTGGTTTGTTGCGTTTAAAATGCATTTCATTTTCAATCAATTCATTTCTATGGAATTATATTTTTGTTATAATCATATTGCATATTTGTCCAAATCTTTACTAATTAACTATTCTCTTAAAATTCATTGTTTTACCAATTATTTGTCTATTCATTTCCATCATTATCTTATATTCAAAAGTTCTATTAAAAATATATTTTATTTCTATTTATTTCTTTTTAAATTATATATTCCGATATTTATAACGCACAGTTTAAATTTTGACACAACTGTATTTGTTCGGCGACGTATATGGGAGAATGATGCCTGTTCCTGTTACGGTGACAAATGAATACCAAGAGGGGAGTTTTAGAATTAGTCAGTCAACATAAAGTGCATAAGCAGTAACAAGTAACATTACCTGTCGAATTAACACACTTTAACTCCAGAGGTGCAATCCCAATCGCCAGACTACTGCTTTAAATACTGTTGCTAGTTTCTCTTGTAATCATAGTTACATTGAAAATAATATGTCAACATTTTTGGAATATCAAAAAAAGGTTATGCCCAAAAATTTTCGGCAAATGTAAATAGATGTCTTCAAAACTTATGTAATGTGACTAGTTAATGAGTGTGTGTGTATGTGTGTACGAGTTTTTATTTAGGTCCGTCCCAGCTTTATGGAATAGATGTTGAAGCTTTTTAGTTGTAATAAAATGAGCAATGTGTTAAAGAAAACTAAAACTTGACAAAAAGAATGTTGTGTTGGAACAATAACAGTGTTTTTCTACTAAGTTAAAATATTATAATAGTCTCCAATAAGAGGAAAAATGTTGTTGAATTATTAAATATTATAGTCTTCCCAACCGACACAGACCTTGTTTCTTGTCAGTAAGATTTGAACATCTTTTTTGAATACAATTTAAGACGTCAAAAATGATTCGTACTTATGAATCCGCTGTGGACCAGCAGTTGGTTAGTTCGAAAGCCACATTTTTCTAATTTAATTTTGCTAATTAACAATATCAGTGTCGATTGGAAAGAATGTAATTTTCAATAATTTGAAATATCCTCTTGTTACAGAAATTATGGATATTTTTCCAACTAATAAAACAAATTACTGTGATTTTTTACAACACAAACATCTTTTTACCATAATTTAGTTTTCTATAAAATATTGTTCATGTTATAAATACAAATCATTAAATAATAATAAGTAATAACATGTAATATTTAATCAAAATAATAGTATAATAATATGTATATCTTTCTTGTAGAACAAAAATTAATATGTAATCCAATGTCGCTAACATTAATATAAATAATTACAAAATCCATAAAGCTGGGATCTTTATAATACATTCGTTTTTGTCGTTAAAATATAAAATACATTCTGAAAGCGATAAGGATATTGAGGAAGAGCAAGATCAATTTTATCATGCAATAAATAAAATATTTGAAATATATTTACTTGCATATGCCATTTGTATTTTGTTCTTACAAACCAGCTTACTATTTACTAAAACTTATGTGTTAAAAAAGTGAATATAATATTTCTTTAATTAGCGTTAAAATCAAGCATATTTTTTCATATCGCTGGTCTTAAGACCCGACAACACTTTTTGCCGGGACTATATACAAGCTGCCCATTTTAAGAACTGGTAAGGTAATGTTTTTAAAATTTTTATTATAGCGACAGAAATTCAATTAATATTACTATAGTTAGTTTTAGATAACAGTTCGTATCAAGTCCAGGATTTCATCGAGTTAGCATTAAAATAGTTTTTCAAGGCATACTTGCTCAGTATTTCTTAGTGCTGTTAATATCTTACTCACCTCACACTACTGTGTAATTCATTGGAATGAAGTGTAATTTTATTAGAAGCCAAAGCAGTTAGTTTCTATGTTGTAGAATTATGCATTTTCTCTTTTAATTACTATCATACTTGTATAAAATTGTAAAATATTTTAATATGAATGATGTAGCTCGGAATTGCTGGGCTTAATTTCGAATTACAATATTCATTTAAATCCAGACCTATAATGTACCAAATGTACAAAAATTTCAATGAATTGCTACCACGAGTAGGAAGATACAAAAAGTTGACTGATTATTGATTTCGGCTATTGTGAAAGTCGTTAGGCCCGGTGGTGGTGGGGGGTGTTTTCTTGACCCTAACCAAACGGTATTTCATTTCTTGCTACCCTCTTGTAATTAAATTAAATTGGCCGAGGCCCTAAACAAATCGGTACCCAGAAAATTCCAAGAAGGTAGTGAATTAAGCACCACCACGGTAATTAACCTTCTATTTAAATTTGTTTAAAAGGACGCTTGTCTATTAATTAATCACCAACTTATAACACTCAGTCTTACCTCTTACTTCCCCAAGGGTCGATGTTAAATATGGGAGTCAGCACTGCCTCCAGCTACAGTCAGAGAAGGGCGAGTTCGAACACCGTACTAAGTCGAAGGTTATGATGTCAGGGCGCCTATCCGTAATAATGTGCTGAGCCCAACAGATATTCAGACCCCGGACCAGATCCAATATAAAACCCCCAGGTGATAAGTAAATAAGACCAATACACACTCATTCAACTTAACAAACAATTTATTGGAATTTAACCAATTCTCAACAGTGTATTTCCAGTGCTGTACAAAACCGGCTATATATAAAATCTCTAACTTCCAAGAGATATTTAAAACAAAGGCAAAAAAAAAAAACAATGAAAGTGAAACACAAGCGCAACTCGGTTGCAAATTTTCAGTGACGTGACATTACAAAATTTAGAAGTTCAAAAAGGTGAACACAAGAACAACTTAAAACTAACATTGATTCACCAACAATATTCTTATAAGTACATAGTTATAAGGCAACTTGCCAGAAGTCCCTCCAAAGTCGAACAGTTTGATCGTATAATGCAACACGTCAACCAAAATGAAACACTCTGTATACCAGAGGCATCCGACAATCTATTCGACGTTAGAGAACAGACTCTAAATTGTAAGATATCTAATTCTATAAAAGAAATAGCGCTAGTTAACTATGCTTTACAGGTAGAATATGTGATTAAATAAAATTCATTAAATTCTTACGAGAGTATACCAAAAATAAAATTACAATCATTGACTAAATGCATTAAATAACGTCTAAGAATTTACACAAGACCGATGTGAGGCTACACTGCCACACACATCCAAAATTTAAATTCAATTTCTAAATCCAAAAATAAAAATGGCTACGTAACGTCTCCAAAAATGTCAAAGTAACCTCCAAAATGGGGTCACTATTGTTAATAACTACGTTAAATTAATTAATTCAAAAAAACATAAAGGCTCACAGGCCATAAGAAGTTAAATTAGGAAATTACGATTACTTATTAAATTAATTAAGCCGGGAAATTGAAATTCACTGTTCAAATTATACGATATTGACACAAATGTAGACAAACTGTTTAGTCAAATAAACTCTACCCTCTGGATAATAACAGAGAAAATTTACACAGTCACAATACCTTTAAAACATCACATCCACAGCTTCCAAACACGACAAATCCTACGGATCCACACGTTACCAGGAATATGCCCTCCTATCTTCGGTTTACGACACCTCAAGAAAATAGCGTTCGAAGGCTGCAGTGTTCCAATAACCTGCACCTTAAATGTGTCCTCACCGCAAGATCCAACAGCAATTCCTTGGCACCGTAAAACTACTAGCACGTGTTTCTCACGTATTAATCCCAAACCAAAATGCTCAAATAAGGTTTATGTCAGGCCTAACACCAGCAGCTAAATTTGAATATAGAAACGACACAAATTAGGATCGATTAGACACGTGGAAAAATATACTTACAGCAGCTTAACAATTCCCAAGCACAGAAGAAAATATCCTCGTAAGACTCAAATAAACGCCAAAAATTCAACAATAATACTCGAGAAGCACCATAAAATCCGCTCTTGTAAGCGATTATCGACGATAAAACTTAATTCTTCATCATTCTCGAGTAAAGCTAAGGGAAATGGTTCTGCTCTTGGTGTCCAACCTTTCTCGACGACCGTTAAAATCAAAGAGAAAGAACCTAACGTGTCAAAACCCGACCATACAACCCAAACACGACAAACGCTCCAAAAGAAGGAACGAGCCAACTCATACTTTAAACGTACGACAAAAATACAGGTTCAAATAACCATAGGAAAATGGACAATAATTATTAGTAATTTGTTGCATAACTCAGGGCCGAAAGAAGTTAAAAAAAACGCAATTAACAATAACTAAGGAAACAATTTAATTAAATGAAATAACATACGCCATCTACCCGACAATGCCTGTATAAGTTACACCCACCTAGGCAAGACAGAACGCGTGTAATAGGAATCTTAAGCACTTCTACACCAGATGGCCGTAGTAGTAGGAAGACGACATAAATTTAATCAAAACGAATTACGTATTCCGACAATTAAAATTAACCATTAAAGGATAGAATACAACCAAAAAAAAAAAACGTAACATTCTTCTTTCTTTTTATAATATTTCCCTCGTCTCTTATGAATTGAAAACGAATAAGATTCATCAGCTGACTTGCATTTAACATTTCTGCGATTGTCCAAAAACTAAATTTTGAAGTTTACTTAAGTGTTGTCCATGTTTCTCTGCTGCGTGTAGAATTGAATAATGTAGTTCGAAATTGGTCTTAGTAATAGTTTTGGCAGCGCTATTAGTGTGCCCAATTGCGAATTATTCGAATCATTTATTTATGTCCAGCCTTGCAATTTACCCCTGACTGTAGATGCCTAGTAATCACAATATCTTTTTAACCAGTCATGTTATCTTAATATACAGGTGTCCCAGAAATAAAAAGACGGAGTAGCAGAAATCGGAAGATAGATTGTGTAAAAACATACCCTCAAAATATCAAGTCTTTATTCGTGCGCAGACGGCAGAAAAAAAATAATAAAGAATTCAATTGGCCTTACACCGACCCTGGACTAAATATCCACCTGCTTCACTTTCACAATCGGTTCTTTTCAGGACCACCATATTACTTGTGTTAAAAAAAAGGAGGAGGAATAGATACTTCATAATAAATAACAAACCTTTAATTACTTTAATTTTATACCTGTTAGAAAAAAAGAATTACATTCTCGATATTTACTGTAATAAAGGCTAGAAAAACTAGGATTTATTGAATATTCTAAAATAATAATAATCAGCTGTTTCCAACTACAAACACATTAAAGAGCAACAACCTTCCTATTTTAAAAATAAAAACAATCTTTTATTGTCTGCAATAAAGTTTGTCGGCCATCTGGGTCAACAACCGACTAACCGTTATCTAGACGCATTAGGCAAAAAATATGTTTTATATGAATGCGTACAATTTAACGTTTTTTCCCGTTTTATATAAATAAAAGCGTATTTTTCTCTGAATGCGTGTTCGTTTCTATTTACAAATGAGCATTCTTACGTGTATTTATAAACATACATTCTGTGCCAGGTCCGTAATGGAATTTTTTTTATCTAAAAAACAACATAGAAAATTAAATTTTTAATTTCTTCATTATTGCGGTATATTTGGGCCTGTTTCTGTTCGGACTTTACATACCTGCTACTCCGCCTTTTTATTTCTGGGACACCCTGTATAACATATAAATAATAGATATTCAATATCGTACCTATTTCGAAATCACTTTTCGAAAATATTCGATTTATTGTTTTGAGTCGGCTAAACAGATTCTCTAGTGACATCGATACGATATAGTCGTCTCACGATAGAAAATGCTCGTAAGTAAACGTAAAAATGTAGATATAAAGTCCCAGTGAGTAGATAAGGCAAAATAAAAAAGAAAAGAATGCTGAAGTGGAATATGGAGGTAAGTAAACATTATAATACGATATTGATATTGCGCGCCTTGCTCTCTCACATTCTAAACTTTCTTTCGGCGAGCAAACAAGAGCGCGCGAGGATGATGTTGCTTGAGTAGGAGGAGAACGACACGACAAGACGACTATTTTCTCGCACATATCGTGTTAAAACTAATGCCTATCTAGAAAGCGAACAGTGTAACGGCAACACATCCGAATTTATACTTTCAAATGTGCATATCTTATGCAACGCAGCTGGGGTTGGAAACCACCAAACGTGCTCGTACACTTAGGAACACGATATCCCGATGTTTTCTTACACTATACTATATTTGAGGCACGTCTTATTGACGAAAGATGGTATGAAGGTGAAACACAGGGTCGCATTAAGGTTCGACATCTTTAACTTATTTTCTCAAATATTCATCTGCTATAGCAGTAATATATATGACATTTATAATATATAATTTTAATACATTAAAGATACCGTTCAAATATTATTATATAATTAACAAATCATATAGCCAATAATGCACGTATATTAAATAATAATAATAATAATAAATGTCTTTATTACGTACAAGCATAAGATAAGTATAATTAAGTAGTATAAATCTGCAAGATAACATGTACCTAAAAGGTAATCTCAAGGCAAAAATCCAGTATAACTGCTTACTTAACCTATTACTACTTAAACTAACTTAATCTATACTTCGTTCACTGAACGTATAGAGTAGCAAAAAACGCGTGATGAACGCATGATTTTTAATACTGTCTTTCTATTGGCTCTGAGAGCTACATACAAATCCGTCAACACACGATATAAATCATCTGCTTTCTGTGATTTTGTCACATGATTGTGACTATCCCACGCAGCAAAATCACAATTTTAGAGAAGGATGAAAATACGTATTTGCTAATGTAGAACAAGTGAGCATATAGTGATTTTGCTAGTAGGGATAACATTATCTGTTATTTTGAAATATATGTTATATATGTATACTTTTTGCTTTTGCTAGTATTTTGTATTGTTCCTTGTGTTTGCGCTGTTTATATTTGTTGAAGATGTTATTATTATTATTCTCAGTCTTTTTAAAGACTCTATTAATGATCAAAGATTTATTGAAGGTTAGATCTATAAATCGTAAACAAAGCAAATGGTTTATAGGTGAATTATGTTTCAGCTTTCTAGAAGTATTGAATTTAAGTTACTGTATTTACCTGTTTATACAGTAGGTACTGTGTAAAATGCCGCCAGAACTGAATAAACTAGTAAAGAAGCATTTTACAGTGCTAGAAAAAGCGACTGTACTGAATATATTTACCAAACGGCAACAAGAATGCCCAGCTGACTCTAAGACACGAATTGTTGACTTTACAGTCGAAGCTGCAGTGTGTATTTAATATTTTGCGAGAACACAATGCACAAGATGTGAAACCTCCAAAGACGTATACAAGAGCACGATCTGTCCTGGATAATATTCAGTCTTGGTTGCAAGAAAAAAATACATCCTTTCAAAAAGATATGGTTAAAGATGAACTATTACATTTAGTTAAGGTGCATAAAGAACATTTCAATAAATATGCGATTGATGAACTTGCAAAAACTTACAATAGAACAGTACAAAGACTACCACCATATTATTGCGAATTGAACCCGATTGAATTAATATGGGCCCAAGTTAAAGGAGAAATTGCAAGGAAAAACACTACATTTAAATTAAAGGAAGTCAAAGAGCTGTTACACACATCGTTGAACAATGTTACAAAAGAGAACTGGTTGAATGCCATCAAACATGTTAAAGAAGTAGACAAGAATATGTGGGAGTTAGACGTAATTGTTGAAAATTTACAAGAGTTTCATAATTAATTTGGAAAGTTCTGAAAGCAGTGAATGTGACAGTGACATTCAGGAATAATTTTAATTGTCAACACAGAAAAAATTAAGATTTATGTTTACATTCATTGTTTCTTTAGCTCTTTCTTCTATATATTTTTTAAAAATAAAGTATATTGCGTATGTATGCATTTTATTGATATATGTTTACTATGTATGTATGTACTCTATTTATACACGTATAAAATTCCTTATAAATTCACAATAAAGTAACTACCTATGCCCTATTTTAACTTGTAATTTATATTATATACACCTGTAAATAAAGTCTTTAATATATTTGCTTCATTTTTAAATACTTATACTGGTTTTGTACTATTTGTTAAAATGCCTGATATTGAATTTGACAAATGCATATTAAATTTATCTTAAATTGTTTACAAAATGCGCATTTGTGTATTTTTTGTTAAGTCAATTAATATTTATCCACTTATTAAGTGATATTTGTTGATATAGGTTATCTAAAAAGACAAAACAGTGCATTTTCTGTAAATTTAAATCGGTTCAGTATTTTATATAAACTAATAAATTGTTGTTTTCGAAAATATAAACATGTAATCAAAAGATTTTATAAAACTTTATTGTTAATACAAGTACTCTATTGTAAATTGAGCTGTGCACGTGATGCAGTCGTGTGCAGGTCGTGATTACTCTATACGTTCAGGAATGAAGTATAGTATTCGATAGTCGGCACTAAGAACAGAACACTAGATGTAAATAAACACTTAGAACCACAATCCACAAGCAGGGTGTTTCAACTTTTTATTGTAATAATATATGCGTCTTAAGATTGAATTTAAGCTTGGATAAAATGATAGACTTAAAGCTCAGATGATAGAGCTTATCATTACATTACACCTAAAATGTAAAAGATTCTTCATATAATGAAGTCTTATGGGGCATGGCAGAGATTAATCTCCGAAAGCTGGTGGTTAAGTTGTTTACATCTGATCTAAATCTTATCTTATTCTAAATGTATGGTGGAGATCTTAGTAAAAGTATGCCATGATAAAGACACAATGCCTGCAACCCATACGCTCTGTCATGCCCAACCAACCCGTATCACGCTACTTGTGAGAGGTGTGATGAAATTTGTGTCTAAAGGAAAGGAGTAATAAAGCTGAGTATCATCAGTTTATCAGCATACCTATGTGATTTACAGTACTCTACAACAGTAATATCTTTGAGATGTATATAGTGAATAGAATTGGCCCAAGAACTGAACCCTGAGGACACTCTGCATTAAGGCACAGAGAGCAGTGCAATTGTCATTTAATCTTACCACTTGAATAACGACCATTTAGATAACAGTGTGTCATTAATGTGAGGGCGCTATTATTAAAAAACATTTTGAAATAAAAAGAATAGTACTATGATAAACTGAATTCAATGTCTTGCTATAATCAAGTTATACCAAACAGGATATAAAGTTTTGATAGGAAGCCTATGATCAGATCATCAGTTATCGATAGCAAAGCTGTTTCATTACTATATCCTGATCTAAATCCCGACTGAGTAGAAGGTAAATGTTCTCCCTGCCAAAAAAAAAAAACGCTATTTGTGCTGGTAGAACTTTCTCCAGGATCATGGACATTATACGCAGCAGGCTCATCAGCCTAAGGTCTATCAATTGTGGTGGTTCTGTGGATTTAGATAGTGGAGACACTACCGCCCCCTGCCAGCAATTCGTAAACTCCGAGTCAACTATCCATAAATTAAATATGCACGTGATAAAAGCAAATATATAGGAGCATAATATTTCCAGTATTGTTTATACTGATGTCATCAGCCCCGTATGATGTGGATCATATTGGATCTTCTTCTTTCGATGAATTTTGATAATTTTAAAGAAAAATAATTCATTTGATTAATACTACTAACAATAATAATCTTATTAATCAAAAGACCAAAAAGAAAAACACAAATCACAAAAGAAAATTATGTCACAGGTATTTGCATAAACTGCAGCAACCTAGAAGATGTTCTTTGGCATAGTTGACAAAACAACTAGAGTAGAAGAATAGACCATACACTGTTTCAATTATTTACATATTTCAGCGAATTATGTTATGATGTAATCCACTATTTTAAGGACCAGGCGGCCACTTTTTGGACAACATTTTATTATCACTATGTACAGTATACGTTGAGTAATAAGACGGATAAGTAGAAATTTGGAATGGTTGAGACAATTCGATTTCTAAATTAAGGATGACAGATTTATTTTGATTATTTACTAAATATTCGCAAGAGAAAAATAATAATGAAAGCTATAATACCTGAATTTTTTTTACAAAAATGTCTATGAATTGCTACCGTTTCTTTTTTAGTTCTTTTTGTTGCATTTCCCTTGTCTCTCATGATTTGTAAACAAGTAACATCCATCAGCTGACCTGCATTTGACATTTGTGAAATTCTCCAAAAACTGGATCTTAAATTTTACTCAATCTACCGATCGCAATGGATCAAAGCATGTTTTTTTGATGCGTGTATAGTGCTCATTTAAACACATAAAAATACATATAACAATAAATTACCAAGTTTAAATTATCGATAGCTACTTTCGGAATAGTTTAAAGCAATGTAATGGAGAATTTTGCGCAAATTATGATGACCATTATTTAATTGATCGTATTGTGTGATCTTCCCAATTTGCCATTTCAATTCATTATTTCATAAACAGCTCTGATATTGTTATTTGTGGAAGAACTGATTACATTGATTAGATTCTATCGCATAAATATGATGCATTAACAGTAAAATAAATATTCATTCGTTTTAATTTATATGTGTACTTAAATAGGTCATAATATTGCCGTTACCATGTCGAGACTGTAATATTACTTTGCTCCCGTGTTGCGTCCAACATTTCTTTCCTAACGTCATCATTTTTACATAATTTTTTTTTTACAAAAGCACTGATGTAAGCAGCCGTCATGAATGTATTCGTAATTGTGTTGAATATGCAACACAATATACAATACAGCGGTTGTTATTATTTTTCTTTCTCTATGTAATAAAATGTTTGTATCTACCTATCATTATTCAGCACGGGGATGTAATGTATTTGATTCCCTTGGGTCGTTATAACTAAGGTTACGTCTTCGATAGTAAGTAACTCAGTTATCTTTTCTTTACATAATGAAGGGCGCAAAACATCTATCTAACATTTGTAATAATTTTATGTATCACAAAATTCTCCCAGACTTTAAATAATTAACGGGGAAAGTATAAGACGGCCCTGGTGGAAGACGATACTGGGAACGATAAGGGGCGGGTGTTTGACAAAGCGAGACATGCATAACAGCATAAATAGCGTAGTCTAGTGTTAGGTAACGCTCTGGAGAACGTTTCCGCCCTACTAATGTCTTTCGCTTTATGATAAGTGAATCGACGTTTTTTCTCTGAGTTATGTATAAGGTAAGAGGAGGACGGCTTTAAGAAGAGCTACTTCTCATTGATTGTTATTTTAGTGTCATTTACAAACAGTACCTAGCAGACGTGACTGCATAAATGTAAATATTCAGTTCGATCACGGAAAAGGAGTGTCAGAATACAACAATGCAGACTCTCTCTCTATCTAGTAATTCTTGAAGATGACTGAATTATTTATAGGCTTGCTTTAAGAGTATAATAAACAAGTTTACATTTATGAATTCTGTTAAAAGTAGGGTTGTTATTCAGCTACTAACGTTCAGATGTATTGCTATTGATTTTACTTTCTTATACGTAGTATAAGAAAGTATTGTGATGATGAAAATGTCCACGTTTTGAGGTCCCCTGATTCCGAAAAAGTGGTTTTTAAAAAATGTCTCTCTGTGTGTGTATGTCAGTGTGTGTGTGACCACGATAGCGGTCAAACCGCTATAGGTATCAATTCCAAATTTTGTATTTGTGAATATAATCTCCCTCTTGAGATCTGGTTAGATTTTTAGTAAAATCGGCAGACCGGAAGTAGTACTTTACTTCAGTGAAAAAAATTAATTTTGCCAATTATTCGTCAACTACTAAGTTTAAACAAGTTTATAAAGAATTCATATGTACTCAAAATTAAATTTGAGAAGAATTTTATTGAAAAAGTTTTTCGAAATTTCTACTGGAAGTAGGTCTATTTTACTCTTACCGAAAATCAGTATTTTGCGATTATTTTGCAAGTCATGCTTTTTAGACAAGTACGTTAGGAGTATAAAAGTATTTAGAATTTAATTTTCGATACCTTTTGTATATATATTTTTTTTTAAATTCGGACCGGAAGTAACACTTTTACTCTTATCGAATTGCGATTTTTTGCAAATATGTCGTAAATTATACATTCTATATATATTTATCAAGAGTACAAGTATTTAGAGCTGGATTTTGAATATTTTTTGTATAAATGAAATTTCAAAATTCGGACCGGAAGTAACACTTTTACTCTTAGGGAGTAGCACTTTTTTTTCGAATATCTTGCAAGTATGCATTGTATAGCAATTTATTAAGAGAATGGAAGTACTTAGAATAGGATTTTGAATAATTCTTCTATAAAAAAATTCTTAAAATTATATATGTAGTTTGAAACGTTCATACGTATAAGAAAGTCGTGTGGTGGCCACACTTCATCTTTTTATTACTTATTAAGTAGTGCTAATGCTGATTAATAAGCATAAGAAAATCAAATGGATTAAGGTACACCTTCGCTTGGTGATTTACTACTTACTAATTTCGAGAAAAACGAATATGACAAAGAAAAAATTGTTATTGGCTCTTGGTTTTGTGATGCAATAGGTGGTATTTTATTTTAACGGTTTTATTGAAAACGATACATTTTCATTACAAGGGCCAATAGTATTGAAAGTCCTTTTGATGTTTTTTAATGACAGTTACATTCTACGAGTTCTACATTGACGCAGAATACCTTGGAGTTGGTTGGGTCTGAAAAAAATCATGTGATGGCTTCATGCGATCGTTGTCTTTTGGCTTGCCTCACAGAGACCAACAGTGATTCCCGAGCAATGCTTCATTCTAACGGCTCTGATATCTCTTTTCTATTGCAAAAGCATATCGATGGAATCTCTATGTTCATCACTGACAACTCCACATCTAGGAAGGTCAAAATCTGTGAGTGGATAAAATGTATTCTAAGGGACATGTTGCATCAGAGTTTAGAGACCAAGAAATGCTAAAGTGAAATAACTTCAAACCAGTCCCATACAAGCCAAATGTTTGACTAACATGTTTGAGGCTTACATTAAATGCATAATTTTAAAATGCTATATATACAAGCTGCTACGTTTAAGGAAAAACAACTCTAAACTCAGAAGGAAAGTTCGTATATTAAAGTTCAAATATTAAAAATGCATTATATTGGTAAAAAGAATTTAGTTACCGGTGCATAAAACAAAAAAATATTAGCTACTGCTGTCAGAATAAAATAATTTGTTAGTATCACAATACAATAAGTGTTATTTCCCTTTTCTAAATTAGAATAATTTACCTTCTAAATTAGAATAATTTACCTATTTAATTAATAAAAATGAGGTGTGGCCACCACACGACTTCTTATACGTATGAGCGTTTCAAATCATACAATTTTAAAAATTATTTTATACAAAAATTATTCAAAATCCTATTCTAAGTACTTCCACTCTCTTAATAAATCTCTACAGGATACATACTTTGTGAGATATTTGCAAAAAAATGCTACTCGCTAAGAGTAAAAGTATTACTTCCGGTCCGAATTTTGAATTTTTATTTATACAAAAAATATTCCCATCCAACTCTAAATACTTTTACCCTCTTGACAAATATATATAAATGCATAATTTACGAAATATTTGCAAAAATTGTTATTCGATAAGAATAAAAGTGTAACATCCGGCCCGAATTTTAAAATTTCATTTATACAAAAAATATTTCAAATCTAACTCTAAATGCTTTTGTATTCTTGACAAATATATATAGAATGCATAATTTACGAAATATTTGCAAAAATCGCTGTTGGATAAGAGCAAGTGTTATTTCCGGTCGGAATTTTGAATTTTTTTTTATACAAAAGGTATTGAAAATTAAGTTCTAAATATTTTTATACTCGTAACGTACCTGTCTACAAAGCATGACTTGCGAAATATTTGCAAAAAACTGATTTTCAATAAGAATAAAAGACCTACTTCCGGTAGGAACTTCGAAAAACTTTTTTAATAAAATTCTTTTCAAATTTCATTTTGAGTATATATGAACTCTTTACAAATTTGTTTAAACTTAGCAGTTGACGAATAATTGGCAAAAATCGATTTTTTCACTGAAGTGAACTACTACTTCCGGTCTGCCGATTTTTGTGAAAATCAAATCAGGTCTCAAGAGGGAGGTCATATTCGCAAATATAAAATTTGGAATTGATATCTACAGCGGTTTGACCGCTATCGTGGTCACACACACACACACACACACACACACACACAGACACACAGACAGACATTTTTTAAAAACCACTTTTTCGGTCTCAGGGGACTTCAAAACGTGAACATCTGCAAAAATCTCGAGGTCGAAAATTTTCATCACAATACTTCCTTATACTAATACGTATAAGAAAGTATAATAATGAGTGGTTATGGCGACAGAGCTAGAATACATCAAGAAGTGTGTCAAGTTTTAGGAGAAAGTACCCGGATCAGCCCACAAGACAATCAAGATTTAGTAGGATTAATAGGAAATTTCAGGAACATGGCATTGTAAAGTCTCTTTAAAAAACTAAATGTCTGCGATATTAAATAAAGACGCACAACTTGATGTGGAACTAAAACTGAACACAATCCAAATTCAACTAATAGAAGCATTACTTTGGACCACAATATAAGCCATACTTCAGTTCTAAAACCTTTAAACAGTTCATAAATTTCACTCTTATACGCTGCAATTAGTTCAAGAATTTGCAGAAGATGACTATGATCATAGGCAAGAATTCTGGGAGCAAATTGTGAAAACTTGTCTTCGCAATCCATTGTTTTCCTAGTGTATTTTATTTTCAGATGAAACAACATTTTATTTAAATGGACCGATTAATAGATAGAATTGTAGATATTGGGCTAGATAAAATCCCCATTGTATGCAGGAAATTCAAACACAATATCCTCAGAAAGTTAACGAATGGATATGAATTATTGGTGATATAGTCTAGGTCCATTCCTTTTTGCAATTTGACTGGAGACAGATGCAATTTCTACAATTCGAATTGATGCCTGCATTAGCTGCATTACTTTCTAATGCAAACAGCTCTGACCTACGAATTAATGATATATAGTTATAATATTTTGGTGCTACGCATTACGCAATTAATGTGCGACGCTACTTGGACCAAGTTCTCCCAACAGGGTGGATAGGAAAAGGGGGTGCGATGCAATGGCCGGCTAGGTCGCCAGATCTAACGCCTTTAGACTTATTCCTATGGAGTACTTAAAAAGTAAAGTGTATAAAAATCGACCTAACAATTTAGAAGATCTCAAGCACATAATTCGACACGACATTTGATTAATATCAGCTCAAACTATTCCGAATGTGAGAAATAAAGCTTATAATCGTCTTGGGTCTTGTCAGATGGTACAGGGTCGTTATTTTAAACACTTGGTATAAATGTAATTTAAACAGTGTTATTTCTGTGCTTATTTTTGTGTTTGATGTTATTGTTATAGTTTTTTTCTGGTTAATCAATTTAGTTTTAATGTAACTATTAACTTTGAATGGAGCAGATAGTAAATCTATAGTTCGATTTGTCCAACATTTCTATCATTTTATAATAAAAACGAATGTCCCGTCAATCTTTCCATCCAATTTAAGTGACTAGAATCGTATAATGAATTTTTAATATTTGAACTTTAGCCTCTCTTTCTCAAATGTAACACATTAAAAGTTTTATACTGTTGGATAGGGAATTGTAAGTACTATCGAAATCAATTAAAAAATTATAGGTTGTCATTTAAAACAAATGTCGGTAACGTCATAACTAGAAAAACAAATAAATGACAGATAAGATGATAAGAATCTGAAAATGCGATGAAAATATTCACCTAATTTAAAATCGCTAGACTCCTTCGAGATTATTTTTCAAAAAAAAATGAATATTACCGAAGTTACTAACTTTATCCGTTACTTTATTTCCACACTGTATGTGCACCTATGAAATGAAAACACTAACTACTATTGAAAGTGTGAAAAGTCAATTACTTTTTTAATACTTCTAGGAGTCCTCGTTAGCCTTTACTACACAACAACAACAAATTAGTTTTTCTTAGTAATATGTTCATGTGTTTGCAAATGCGTATTCTGACGAAACACGAAATTTAATACGAAAGCTTAATAGTATTGTTAAATAAGTTAATTTTTAAAGATACGATGAAATATATTAATTATAATTTAGTGATTCTATACATATTTAAGTGGGTGAAAATCAATTTTGTTTCTTAATATAATTGGCATTTATTTATCAAAAGCAGAAATTTCATATTTGCGTTGTTTCTCGGTAAAAGGTTCTTCCAAAGTTCAAAAGCTTCGGTTAATTATATGGAGCGGACAAAAATACGTAAAAATAAAATAAAGAAGTAACTGCTCCAGTTATAACATTACCGAAAGAAAATAGACCCCACGAGAATTTAATTAGAGGTCTTTAATGTTTACAAGAAATTTAATAAGAACAAAACGAATCTCATTAAACAACTACCTACATAAATAGAAATAACCAGGAATTGTTCGTCGTTAAAAAATAGTTCAAAAGACGTATTTTATGTATATATAAAACGTTCTTCTTTTTTCTTTTGCTTAATTTGTGTAGAAAATCTCTGGTCTGGTCTAGAGAATCGGTAGACCGGTATTTTTATAGAGGTTCTCGAAAAGCGTCGACGCAGCTGCTTTCCAAAGAAAGAAATGTTCTACCCGCTTTGAGTAAATTACGGTTATTTACAGCAAAGACTGTATAAACTTGTTACTCTATTACGAATTCTTTAAATCACCGACTCTAGCTAGTGATTTTATTAGTTTGTTTGTTTTGCAGCCATGGGCTGAATTCTAAATATTGTATATCAATAAATTACAAGTTATAATTAATTAATTATATCATTATTATATATTGAACTTGTAATTGAGCTGAGATATATTTTAATATCACCAAAACCCCATGTTAGGCCAGCCAAATGAACTTGTATTTAGGCTTGAATATCTATATCAGATTACCTAAACTATTTATTCTAGTACCAAATGAATTAAGATTTTACTCTATAATAAATTCAAACTTTGTTTACTATTTTTAAAACCTCTGGATAAGCTCAAACAAAACAAATCATAATATTTTTCTCTTTCCTCATTTTTATTCAACTGGTAGGACTATATTTTTAAAAACTATACCAGTATATTACAAATGTGGGAGGGGTTGTTCACGTTCAATGTCATAGATTTCTAACCTTACTTATAAATCGTTTACCACTGACTTGTTTAACAAAATTCTTTATGTAATACTTCTTTTAATCTCAAAAGGGGGTGTATGAGGTTCGCTGTATCTGATTATTTGCTAGGAAATAATATGATTCCAACTATACGTGTAAGTATTTCTAATCTTATTTTTCAGATAACATTAATTTTATATTTGTTTTGCTTTAGGGTTAGACAACTCTTATTAACAGATGATCTATTAAAGGATGGTAAATTGATAGTTCTTCAAATGAAGGAAAAACAACAATCTCAGGATAATAAATGTATATTAATTGTGCTCATCAATGTAACAGTAATAACAAAACACTATAAAAATTGTCTAATTACGATGAAATTGTGTACGTTCGAAATTATGCAAATAAACCTTTATGGAAAATAATACATTTATGGTGAGTATGTTCTTTGAATGATAGTTTGTATATTTTTAACAACCAATAAATAATGCTTTCCAATTCTTAATATAAATATTCAATTTATGACGTTATTTCAATGGACAAAAAACAAAATATTATTCCCAATAAGGTATTTCTTTTATATATAATTTTATCATACGTATTTTAATTCGGGGAATCCTAACTTATTCTGCATATAGATTTTAATATGGATTTTACGTTAACAATACTGAATTCATAAAATTAATCTGTTATTATATTAATAAATAAATGTCTTATACAACCTTGAACTAGATACAAATAGATGTTTCACACAATTTGTCCAACTGACGATCCTTTTGTGTTTTATAGATTGTTCGTACCTCGATGGAACCAATATCTTTGATTAGGTGACATGTACCGGAGTGTTACACCTTCCTACGTGCTTGAAGATGATGGATGTTTCCAAAACTGCCTGTTACTAATACTTGTGGTTCTTGAATATTAAAATTTGGCTGTAAATAAAAACACTTCCTCGAGACTGGAAAAATACTTCTCAAAAACTTCCTGGAAGCTCATCCAATGGTTAAACTTGTAATGTTTCGGACACTTGGACCTGGATTATATTTGCAGCACGTCTAATGGTTAAACTTGTAATATCTTCGGACACTTGAAACTGGACAATAGCTTACAGTTCATCTAATGGTTAAACTTGTAATATTTTCGGATTCTCGGACCTGAATTATAATTTGCAGCTCATCTAATGGTTAATCTTGAAATATTTTCGGATTCTCGGACCTGGATTATAATTTTCAGGACATCTAATGGTTAAACTTGATATATCTTCGACTCTTTAACTGGTTTGGATCCGGATTTTATAAATTAATGGTACGTTATTTTTTTTTATATGTAATGAAATCTTCTTATTATTTGTAGTATTTCAATATGAATCACTTACAGCTCTCTTAGTAATAAATTGTTTATTTGGAAATCCACTTGATGTTGGAAATCTATAAGAATCTTCTTAAAAATTTCTGATAATGCTCAATATTTAATCACTTTAATTGCTCACAGATATCTGAATATGTATTAATTTTGATGTGATTTATGCCACATCAAAATAATACATCCGCACTAAATTTTATCTAAAAAATTCTCTCTTGTTATTTTTTCAACAAATTCCCTTGACGACCTTATTAACTTTTTTTAATTCTCCAATGAGAGGTCTACACCTACCTCTAAAAATCAACATATCTCTTAAATATTTACTATTGAATATTTATATCCATTTAATTTTATATTAGACACATTATTTATTCTTTTTCTATTTAAAAAACCATATTTCAATGCATTTTTTACCATTTACATTCTATTTAAAAATACCTCGCATTTTAAGCCTTTTTGAAATTTTAATACCCGAAATAGGAAATATTGTATACATAAAACACACATTTCCTTCTTTAGAAAAACCGCCTGGCCGTTCGTTTTCTAAACTTGAACGCGTGCGTATTTTAATATACTATTTTGAGTAATACCTCCTCTTAATCCTGGGAATTTGTAAAACAAACAAACAAACAAAGGGGCCGCGGCAAAAGACTCCTCCAGGAAGTATTAATTGAATTTGGGGTTAAAGTTGGGTTATGTTATTAATTAAAACCATAATGTTCCACAACGTTATAATATTTTAATAATTCAAAGCTTAATAAGTACGTAAGAATACCCGATGTTAATAACGACCTGTGTTAATAAACGACACTATAACCAAAAACAAGTCGTATCGCGAATAAATGTTAACAGTCGAGGTATAAATACAAACGAGCACACTGAGTAATAGTTGTTGTACACTTTGAAACAACATAAATATTATGATATAGCAACAATACACACACTGCTTAATAATGATGGAGGAGTTGGCATTAACCAACAATAAAATAAAAGTTATCCGCTAAAAAGTCAAACACACACTGAATATAGGTACTAATAACGATACATTTGAATACTAATAATGTTATAAACAAATAATGTACATAGGGATAAATATAGGTTAGGTATTTGGAGGTTAGGGTTTCACTAGCGCGTGAATTTAATATTAACTCTCCGAATACAACAATATAGTTAATGAACCACAGTGAATTTATTAATATTATAAATTAACAACGGCGCGCACTGAGTTGAAATATTTTGGTGGAGGTGCTGGCATTCAACCAACAATGTCAAATAAAATGGTTGTTACTGGAATAAAAGTTAAACACACGCTGCTATGGGTACCAGTAATAACGAACTTGGATAATAATATTGTTATAAACAAATATTATGTATAAGGGTAGATATCGGTTGGATATTTGAAGGTTATGTTTCACTAACGCGTGGAATTTAATATTAACACTTTAGAAATAACAATGTCGTTAATGAATCCACGTGAAGTTAATATGATAATTCATTAACAAAGGCGCACACTGAGTTTAAATATTTTGGTGGAGGTGCTGGCATTCAACCAACAATGTCAAATAAAAACGCGGGCTTAATAGGTTTTTCACTGCACTTACGGTTAATTGCTACAGCGTAAGCAGCTGTAGCTTGTCCTGGTGCACTGAAGTTAATACTATTGGCGAACACTAAAGAGGGACCTTAAGTTCGGTATCTTTACGCGGAATAAGCGCACTGTAAATAACTAAAACGGCCGCTACCACGTAAGCAGTGATAGGATCCTCCTACAACTTCTTCGGTCGATACTAGGCGATGCGTCGGATGTGTTCCACCACGTAGATATATTCTCGGACGTCGGCGAGCTTGGATTCCGATGAAGAAGCCGTCCGAAATAAAGAATTCCTCCAGAATTCTTAGTGGATTCTTGGTCCGCGTGTTCTCCTGAACACGTTTCGCCGTGTACTTCCAATGACCTGGAAAGTGCCTTTTGGGTCCCTTGTATTACGTAAGCAGTAATACAATTCGGCTGGATGGCTTTCTGGAAATTCCGCTCTGTATCGGTGGCCTGTTTTCTGCTGGTCCATGAGGTTGATGCTGGCAGGCTGGTGACCGAGCTAGGACTCGATATCGTATAGGCATTTGTCCCATCTTATATAGTTTTCCAAATGTGTTTACGTTTTATATTGGGAACCCCAGTGACGCAGGTGACGAACAAAGAAGTATCTATGTCACGGTAATTTCCCTTGGGGCCCAAATAGGGTTACGTCTTCTGCGTGTATTAGAAATTTGTAGAACAAATTTTGTATTTGAGCGTTTTAATTGGTCGTAGGCGGAGCCTATGATTCGTATCCAAAAAGAAATTTGTAGAACAAATTTTGTATTTGAGCGTTTTAATTGGCTGTAGGCGGAGCCTATGATTCGTATCAAAATTGTATTAAAAAAAGTTATTACGCGAAATTTTTCTAACTTTACGAATGTTTCATATTGGGATTTTAATTTATTCTGGAGGAACGGGATAAGATAGGGATAAAACATGTACACCTATATTGGGCCTGGACTTGTTCTGTGGGAAAACGTCTTATTTGTTTCCATCGGAGGAGGCTGTTGGTAACATGAGATTGATTTAGAATTCAGTACTTCTAATTAATTACTATTTTTGGCAACAATTTAATTTACTCATGAAGATAATAATGTGGCCAATCTAATCGAAGGCTTTTATCAGAGAATACAAAATTTCTTAGGCTTCGTTAGTTTCCTATAGTGTGGTTATTTAATAATATTAGCCTATATCAAATACTATCATAGTGTAGTCTATTCTATGCAATAGCGCGAAATGATTAATCTGCAATTTTCCCAACGTCACGTATATGAGATTAAAAACTAATAGGCGTAACAATCTAAACTCTACATATACATTCTTGTCAGATCAATTCGGTTGTAACCCTGGTTTCGTGCTTCCCTTCCCCACATAATAAGATAAGCATACACGTTCCAATCTCTACACGTACATATACTATACAGATACATTCACCCAGGTGCGAGTTTATAATTGCTGCACGTGTTTACACAGGCCCGAAGATCGTAATTCGATCCAAGTGACGGAATGGAATCATCGTCACTGCTTTCGCTGCTGAAGGCGCTTTCCAATTATGCCTTTACGCAAAATTGATTTGAGCATATTATTCAGCCGCTATCTCGCGAATGGTTTATTATATATAGATTATACGAGTACTCTTCTAGTGAATCATTTTGAACTAAAATGGTATTTTGAAGCTTTCTCAACTTTTATATGCATAATAATAAAAAGATAGCGATAGATTACTTAATAATTAACAGTGATACAAAAAGCGAACAAACTGAGGTACATATTTCAAAAGGAATGCTGATCTTCAAATTGCCAGTGCTACACTATGCAACAGTCGCTGAAAATAGTTGGTCAATGCATAATAAAAATAGACCGGACGCTAAAGTTTGAAGACTCATCGCCCATGGGAGCACTATTGAAATTTTCTATTTTTAAAGAATTTTAATATTTGGATAACAAGTGGGTGGCGATCTATAAAATACAAAATACCTCATTATTTGTTCATTTTGTAGTTCAAGTCGAGTAAAGGAGTATTAATATTTACTAGCAATACTTTCTCAAAGTTCTCTTCTGTAAGATTTGCTCTCTTAGAATGAAGTACATCCTTGTATATAGAAAACGTACTTTCTTCATCGCAACTGGTTATAGGTGCGTACTGGAAATATTCTTTTATTTCAGCGTATTTGGCAGTTAGATTTTGTGTCATTGTCCCTATACACAATTGCGGCAATATTATTAAATCTAGATTTCTATTAAAAACTACGTCTAACTTTTGCTGAAGGTCACTTCCGCAGTCACTTGGAATACTTTTGAAATTATTAATAGCCACATCTAATGTGGTTAATCCAACTTTTAATTTGAGATTTCGATTTTCAAAATATGTGATTACTAAGCTTTGGATAAATATGCATTTGCATAACTGCATATTCTAATGCATAATTAAGTTATTTTTGAGTTGAAGTGCATATTTTAGTCATTTTCAGTTTTATTTGCATATTTCCCAGTTAATTTTTTTTAAACATAATGTAATGGTTTTTATGGGTCCAAAAAATAATAAACAATTCACTCACTATTTATTTTTAAAAGTCTATATTTAAAACACCAAATAAAAATATAATTGAAAATGAAATTAAAGAACACTCTTGAAACAAACGAACTATATATTAACAAAATTCAATAAAACTATAATTATTGAATCAGAGTAACACAAAATACCATTTATGTACAAGTTTATCTAAGAATATTTATGGGACAGATTTTTGTAAGAGTATTTATTTGGTACACTCGTATTTACATAACCGACTCTGAATGAATGAATGAATGCTTTTTCTGTCCGGCTGCCTTTTTATAGCGGTCCTATTATTTTCGAATTACATTACATAAAAAATCTAATAGAACCGTCACCGTCCTTCGAAAATATATTTGGTAAATCCCAAACAGCTTTTATGACCGATTATCAGGTACCCAACCCGCAAGGAGTGGAATATTCCATAACTTTGTTGTTTGATTTTGAAAAGCGAACATCCCAGTGTTAAAAATTCCGAAAGAAAAACGATCAGTTAGCGCAATTTTAAACCAATTTGTCAAAGACTTCAGCGATTTTACCACTAATGGAAGTGTGCTGTTTTGTAACAAAAAAGTGCCAAGTGACGCAGCATTTATAAACCAGTAAGCACCAAAAAAAGAAGAACCGAAGCTTTGGAAGTAAACAGCAGCTGTTAGTACCATCTATATTAGAACCTGGTCCCAGTCGTTCACCATTGATCGAGGAATTGTGTGAAGCTCTAATTTCTGCGGACATACCGTTGGCGAAATTAAAAAATGAAGGATTTAAAATCTTTTTGGAAAAACATACCAAGCAAAATATTCCAGAGGAATCTACACTACGAAAAAACTATGTTCTGCCATTATATAACGCCACAATACAGAAGCTGCGGGAAAATGCTAAAGATAAAAATATTTGGGTATCTCTAGATGAAACAACGGATGTAGAACAAAGAAGCACAGCAAATTTTGTTTTTGGTATTTTGGGAGTTGAAGAAGAAAGAAGTAAATCGTATCTGTTAACAATGAAAGTGTTGAAAAAAGTGAACCATTCAACAATTGCCACATTTTTCAATGATGCGCTATATTTTTTGTGACTAACAGGCATTTGCTACGAAAAAGTGCTCCATTCATGTGTAAAGCAATGAGTGGTTTGAAAATACTTTATTCAAAAATGACTCACGTTATAACTTGTGTGGCGCATGGCTTACATCGAGTGGCCGAATTAGTGCGTTCCGTTTATACAAATGTAAATTTGTTAATATCATCGACCAAGAAAGTGTTTTTAAAAGCACCTTTTCGCGTTGCCAAGTTCAAAGAAATTGCTGGTGGTGGGATTCCACTTCCGCCGTCGCCGATTCTTACAAGATGGGGCACCTGGATTGAGGCTGCAAGCTATTACGCTCAACATTTTGAGCTTATTGCCCGTATTGTGAACGATTTCGATCCTGAAGAAGCGAAAAGCATAGAGGATGCTCAAAACAACTTTAACACAAAAAGGATTGCGCGAAGATTTGATTTTCATTATATTAAATTTTACTTGTGTTTCCGAGTCTATTTTGAAATTGGAAACCAAGGGACTTCCTTTAGAAAACAGCATACAAATTGTTGAAAATGTTTTTGATAGGTTAAGTAAATTAAAAAATTTGTAGTTTTGCAAAAAAAGTGTCGTCAGTTTTAGATAAAAATACTGGATATCAAATTTTGAAAAATAAGATTTTACAAAATGAGGAAGCTGCTGTTGATCCTAGTAATTTGAATCTCACTGACATAGTGGATTTATCATTCACTCCTATTGTATCATGGGACGTGGAACGATATTTTTTAGAATTTAAAAATATTTTAGGTGGTAATAGGCGTAAATTTATATTTGACAATTTATTACATCATGTCATAGAGAAGTGCAATAGTAAAAATCTGTAAATTTATTGTAAATAGACCAATATAACCTTTAAAAAATGTTTTATTTAAAACTAATAAACGATTTTTTAATGCATATTTAAATGCATATTTTTAATATTTTAGATGCATATTTGCATGCATATTTTGCACTTTTTTAATGCATATTTATCCGAAGCCTAGTGATTACTTTAGGCAAATTTCCAAAGTGTTTCTGAAGGGATAACAACTGATTTTTTAAATTTGGGATTTGTGTTAGTTCCTTGCACTCAGAAATACTATGAGCATCGCAATTTAAACATGTAACGAAATTTTGTAAACTACCGAAATTCTTTGCATAAAAACTAGTAGCTTCCAACCATGTTCCCCATCTAGTTATTACTGACGAGGGAGGCAGTGATAAAGATGAAAGTTTTCCCTGTAAAGAGCTACTCTCGATGGTGCTTTTCTGAAAAGTTTTTTAAAAGCTTGGAAAAGTCTATCGACTTCCGGGTACCTGTCTCTGATATATTCACAGATTCTGTGGAGAGCATGTGCTACACAAGTAATATGCAGCATATAAGGATATGTTTCCTTTTATAGTCTGCCTGTTCTTAATGTATATGCGGCACTGTCACTAACAAATAAAAGTATTTTTTCCCTGTACCTGTTATCCGAATGAAGCATTTTGTGCAAATTCTCGTCAATGGTTTTACCAACTGTTTCCGCATCAACTGTATTTATAACTTTAGATGCGTTATATGGTATAGTTGGATGTAGTACACCAGCTACAATATTTACCACACACGAAATTTAAGGTAAATATTATAAATTTTAAAAACTCGTCACCCTTCTACCTACGCCGATGAAGAAAGAAACTTAGGAGTAAAATGGACTTTTTTTGTTGCCGTTTTCGCGTCAACAACAGATGTTGCAGTTAACCATATGAATAGTGCTATTCAGTCACTGCGTGTTGTTTACATTATTTCTTTGCTTCGTTGTAATTTAAACCTGGCACGTCCTGTGTATATTTATTAGTTTCGGATTACATTATACTTTCTGTGGCTCGCTTTAAATCTTAAACATGGATTCATATTGCGTCTGCGAGCTGAAGGATAGGAGATTTTAAAGTTTGCATGCTATTATTTTTATAATCAATCTTTAACGTGCTTTAGAGCTATGTGGTAAATCTAGAAGAAAACAATTTCTCTGCCGAGTAAATATTTGGTGCTAAATTAAAAACTTCTGTCTGTAGAGATGGTTCATGCATAATGTGTGTTTATTAAAGTGTAACTTGAAATATATATGTATTATATTATTACTATATTTGTTATTATATTCTTATTATTATTGCTATTATTATAAATGTGCATATTTGCAATGAAATAATTGGTAATACAAAACACCACAACTCTGGCATTAGAAATATCTGAATGGGTTGCTGTGTATAATACATATCGCCATTTGCTGGAATTCGATAAGGGAAGCGGCGTTGACGCGGCGGCCCCTGAGCCCTTTGAAAAGGAACACTGGTGCGGAAGTAATGTTTTGAAAATAGCGGCTTGCACCCGTTCCTTCCGCGCTTCCGAACATTGCCACATATCGTTCCGTTTAAATCCATAAACACGACCGACACACAGCCGCCGCCACCGCAACAGCCGCCACCGCACCATCGTTATATACATTGAATTCGGGCGCTTATCAGTTCACCGACTTGACTCTGCCACATCGGATTTGTTCTCCTGATTTGTGGGCGTTTTCATTCTCTCTTTCAATTTTACCTCAAAAATAAATAAATATAGAAACCTATATATCGAAAAACGAAAAAAAAAAAAGGAGAAACTTCTGCCAGATGTATGTGAATGAAATGCTTTCATCTTCGAAAATCTCCGATAGGGGTGGAAAAGTCGTGGAAAAAATAACTTTGTCAGAATGAAAACGAATATTCTGAAAAAATATTTTCATTTTCTCAACAGCGGGCATTAAAAACACAGTTAAAATATATCTTAGCATTAAATACAAGTTAAATTAGAATTTTTAAAAAATCTTTTTTAATAAAATAATAAGACAATTCACGACAGTAGCACTATTGCAATAATTTATTCTTTCTTTAAATCTACCAAATTCTATAGTAGTACTTGACACATTCTTTCGATCCAATAATGGGTGGAGACTGTGACTCAAAATCCGAAACAAAATGCAAAAGGAGAAATCCCTTATCACAAAAATTAAAAAGATCTCAGAACCAAAGACTCTTTTTACGTAAAAGCTGATAAAGACGAAACCGATTTTTTTTAACCGGGTTTGTAATTTAATATCGGATGGACCTTACGTCCAGTTAAATAAAAAATCCCTCCCGAAAATGATTAAACAAACTAAAGACGCGTTAAAAAATTGTCCACATTTAATAATTTCTTCCTTTAAATTTCGTTTAACTTTAAGCAACCCATTAGTACATAGATTATATTGTATACCTAAAATTCATAAACCAGGCAATTCGATGAGGCCTATTGTTTCAGGTATCAACTCACCGACATATCTGATTTCGAAATGATTAGTGAAAGAATTTCGAAATTTACCCAAAAAATCTGATAGTTTCTCAATCAAAACTTTATTAGAATTTATTCAAAAAGTCAAAGATCATAAGCTGGAACAGGGTAAAATTTTAGTTTCATTTGATGTAAGTGCATTGTTTTCCTCAGTACCGATTCCAGAAACATTCAAATATTTAGACGATTGGTTGATTAAGAATAAAATTAAACGCGTAAAAATAGATGAATACTCGAAGTTGACAACTCTTTGCATGTGCCAGAACTGCTTTCAGTTTGAAGGCAACATCTAGGAACAGTGACAGGGTACACCAATGGACAACAGCTTGTCTACATTTATAGCGAATTTGTACATGAGTCACTTTGATACCGATTTAAATAAACTCTAATAATGCCCGGTTGCACCGACCTCTGTTAAAGTAGTATTAGTTAATCTAGATTAGCAAATGCTCAGTTAGGCGTATTTTCATTGCACCAACCGCGATTTATCCTAACAGCGAAATACCTAACATGCGAAATACCTAACATGACGTTAGAGGTCGATTTAAGTTAATGTTAACCTAAAAATTTCTTGTAAAGTAACATTGGACGTTCGTGTTTTTGTTTATCTTGTGTCCAGTACTGTAAATAATTATAATAATCATGTCTAGTGATAGTAATAATACAAATATTACATCATCGTCATCATCATCTGATGAGGAATTACTAGAGTTAATAAATATGCTGCCAAGACCAAAACTGTATCGAAAAAGAAATAACCCCATGGAAGATTTCGACGATGTGGAATTTAAGGTATAGGTTTTCGAAAGAAATAGTCTAAGAAATGATTACAATATTTGATTTGAATATAACAACAGCAGAAATCATCCTATACAGCCAATTACACAGTTGTTATTAACATTGCGATTCTTTGCAACTGGCACTTTCCAACAAGTAATAGGTGATCATATAAATATTCATAAATCGCCAGTGTCCAGAAAAATAACCCGAATCACAACAAAAATAGCATTTAAATCAAGAAATTATATTCAAATGCCTCGAAACTGAAATAGTTCTACCTATTATTGTTGCTACCGCTGTGTTACACAATTTAGCAATTGATTTTATGATATTGTTCCTCATGGAATTGATGTTGCCAATGATGTAGTAAACATTTTGTACGCTGAAGAAAATAATATCCCAGCAAGAACGGCAATAATTCACCAACTTTTTACGGAATAAAACAAGTTATTTAAGGTACATACGTGCATAAATATAATATATTGATATGAGTACATTATTCAATTTCTAAATTATATGAATTCAAAACTGACTTTTGCAAAATTTCTAATTTTAATTTTTCATATTCTAGTTTGATTGCTTCCTGTTGACCTTTTAACCTTTCTTATTCTAATTTTTCTTCCTCTTGCATCAATTGAAACTCATGTAATTTATTACATATTTCAATTTCAATATTATTTTTTTCTCTACAGAATTTTGTTTGCAAGATTTTTGTTTTGTGAAATTTTCAACACAATCATATATTATATCATTTAATTTTCTTTTCTTTTTAGGAGGCATTATGTTTAGAAACACTAGTTGTATATGGGCTTCCATCTACAAATACTGTCAAGGGAGGTTCCATTGCCGCTTCACTTCCAGATGCTATTGTAGATGCTACGTTGGCTGGTTTTGTTATAGGTTCAATTCCTTCAAGAACAACAACTGGTGCTGTGATATCAAAATCACATATATTATCTAAAAAAAGACTGGTGTATTTTTGAAATATATAAATAATCTGCTGAAGAATCAAATGGATTTTGTTTTGGTTCAATTTGTGGCTTGAGCAAACTATATAGCCTTACCTGTGATGGGTCTAATTTTGATGTATGTGGTGTACCACCACCCGTTTTATATATTTCCACCTGAACAAGAAAATTTTTATATCAGTTTATTTTGTAAATTAAATTACTTGAAAATATAAATACTCTGATTCCAATTGCTTTTACTATACAATAAATATGATTATTAGAATGTATATTGAACAAATAATATTTATGTTTATACTAACCTGTTCATCAGCATTCTGCTTCTTTAATTGACTTTAGTAATATTGTTGGCATTCTTTAAAGGTTGCCATGTTCTACTTTCATTTCTTGTGGATGAATTAAAAGCTTCAGCGAATCTCCCCCATGCTTTGTTTTTCTCTTTTAATGATATTCCATCTTTTATTTTTAATAATATTGAAGTATTGTTCGGAAACAATAGCCAAAAGCAACTCTTTCTCCATTTGAATAAAATTGGTTGACCTATCACGTTTGTCCATTGTATTGGTAATTTGTTTAATTAATAGAATGTTACACTTACTTTAGAGGTTGAAGTACAACTAAACTTCAGTAGAACATTAACAACCAAAGTAAACTTATTTCATAATATACTCCCTACTTAATATTTTATGATAAGAATTGTACACAAACTATGCATAGACATGTCATTTCAAAGAAATCATTGTTAAAGCTCCAGATGTCTTTATTTTAAAAATGGTTTTCAAATTATTATACCCTAATAAAACGAAGATATGTTTGGAAATTCCCATGATAAATGTTCACAAATTTAAATTTTACTTAAAATGCACAGACCAATAACGGCATGAAACGTCAGACATTTTAATGACGTCAGATTCTTGCGTTGTCAAACGCTCTGTTAACTAATCAACGTCAACTTTTCGTCGGTGTAACGAGAAAGAAATTTAATCCGGATGAACTCTTAACATAGCGTTAACTAACATAGGTTAACAAACTTAACAACGGATGTTGGTGCAACCGGGCATAAGTATTTCCCTAAAGTATGGATTAAGTACGTTGACGATATTGTCGCAATTTTTAATATTAACTTGTATGATTTGGATGACTTCTTATTTGAATTAAACTCTAAATTTACTACAATTAATTTCACAATAAAAAAAAAACAATGATCAACTACCATTTTTAGATGTTTCGTTATAAAGAATAATAACATAGAAATAGATACCTTCCGAAAAAACACCAACGTCAACAAGTTTATAACAGCGGATTCAAATCATAGTTTTCAGCAAAAGATGGCTTCTTTTAATTTTCTTACCCATCGGTTGCTAAATTTTCTGCTTACAAAAGATAGATATAAAAAAGAACTTAGTTTAATTAAAAAGATCACAAAGTACAATGGTTTCGATTCAGAAATAGTAACTAAACATATTTGCTACCTCAAAAAAAAAAACTTGTGGTAATAAGTTTGTTTCTTTGTCGTATCATTCAGCCACGCGAATTTTAAACAGCGTTTTTAAGTAAGAGGAACTTCAAATCGCGTTTAAATCGGGCAGTTCATTACAATCACCCCTAGGGATCGCTAAAGACAAAATTGAGGTAGATCAAATATCAGAAATTTATTAAATAATGTAAACACTGTAATCAAAAATATGTAGGGCAAACTAGGCGTTTAATTTCATCTCATTACAAAAAACATATTGCAAATTTCAGATACAACAGACGGACAAAATCAAGTGTTCCTAGACATATTTTCGACACACACCACGGTATGTCTACAGATAGTCTTTATAATTTTAGAGAATTATACACTTACGAAAGTATTTATATACGTGGAAATAGATGTAAGTTATTGAATTCTGATAATCGACCAATACTCAAGTCCAGTTTGTACAAATCATTGTAAGTTTAGGTGTTAAGGGTGTTGTATAGGTACATTTTCAAATATTTACAGATTACAGGCTACCTTTAAACTTTATGCAAAAATGATTTAGATGAAATATTCTTATAATGTTTATCTACACGTCCCTAGGCATTTTGTTTTTTCAATTTTTTATTAATTGTTATAAAAAATTAAATATAAATAGATAATCGAAAAATAAAATGCGTACCAACGTATAACATATTATTGTGAACATTAATTTCTAGCAAAATTTTTTCGTATTTATTAAGATAAATGTGTAATTTGATAAGAACGAAATGCATTTTTGGCACTGCTTTAATACGCCACCTGCAGTGAAATATTTGATATATCCTTGCAATCCACTTACTTACTTACTTTGTTTAGGTGGGGATTCACTTTACGAGCGATATTCGGAATACAGAAATCGTTGTTAGGGTTTTGAGTAGGTATTTGATTAAACATTTTTTTATATTATTTTACATTTCATAAAATTGAAAACAATCTAGTAACCTTGGTTTAACTTTATAAAATTAATGTATATTTTCTTTTTGTAAAATTTACTTACATTATTTTGTATTACATTTCATAAAATTGTACACATTCTCGGGTAGGCTTTTATAACTTTTACATAAATACAAACTTAAACAAAAACATTACATATGATTCATAAATAATACTAGCTTTTTTAGTTCTTCCACTATTTTACATTTATCAAGATAAAATACTACTGACATTTATAAGTGAGTTAAAAATAATGTAAAACTAATATAGAAAATGAGATGGATATAGATGGTGCGTACTTCCTCTGTACAGATCGTCAGATATTGTACCAGACTGGTAGACGTTCAAAAGAGTAATTTACGACCTAGCAAAAAATTACTCTCAAACGGTTCAGTGTTCGGACAGAGGTTTCTCGGATACCTTGCCGGCCACCTTGTATTAAATAGTACCTATAGATATAAATAATTATCCTGTGATTTTCAATACGGCCAATGGAAAAGATAATCAAGACGATGACATTAGTGCCTTTCAACAAAATATTATTATTATTATATAGTATTCATAGGCACTAAGTAATATTTCTTTTAATCAGAATTCCATCTTACATACATATTAACTTATTGAACACATGTCAGACCAAAAAAACTTACAATCTACATTCCTGTGGCGCCTGGACACCAGACTAAATAAATCATACAAAATATTACTAGCACCTACGTTACGGAGAGTATGTGTAGCCTGAAAAGAGACAATTAGCACTTAACGCTTCAGACGTATGTCATTTCGAATGCATCGCTCCATAAGGGCGGTACTTATAAACTGGGAACTATACAATTTAGATTTTTATTATAGCATTTAGCAAAACAGTACGTGGTAGTGGGGTATTGGCAAGCTCCACCCCTGAGTAGAACCCCCCTATACCCGCAGCGAAGACGTCGAAATTTTTAGTTTGCTATACAACACCCTTAATTTGTCACGCTTCATGGTTCCGTTATTGTCTAACTAAATTTAGGTAGTATATAAAGTGATGTTGTTTGTTAAGAAATCATTGTTATTCCACTGGTGCTTTGGTGAAGAGTATATCTTCTAAGGTTACATCTTAGCCAAAAATAGTACATTCAACACTCTTTTTTGTTTTATACAGATATCTACTGAAGATGGCAACTTAATTGGCGAAATACGTATTTAGATTTTTTATATATATTTTTTGTGGTAAGGGATTTTTTCCTTTTGCATTTTATTTAAGATTTTTACCCACGGTCTCCACCCCTTATTTGATAATAAACGTATTAAAATAAATAATCAAATTTCAAATTGCTAACAAATTACTACATTTTCAACTTCTTACAAGTCAATAAAAATTATTTACTACATTTTTTAAGCTATGTGTTCCAGGTTTAGGTGGGATATTTGAATCACTCCTTCTCATACTGAGATAGCTTATAGTAGATAAAAATTTATTATTATTATTATTATTATTATGTTCTTCTTTAAAGTAGTGATTATTTATGGAAAACAAAAAAATATATATAAGTGATAGAAAACCATAGATTGTAGGAACCGATCCGGTCGGTGAAGTAACGTTAAATCACTCCATCCTGTCAGTAGTCTCCTACAAAATGTGGGTACGAACCGCGAGATTATCATAATCCGTCATAATCTCCACTCCATTGTCAAGTTTTTGTAACGAACTGCGGCGAGCAAACTGACTGTTCGCACGCAGTTCCCTCTAGATTTGATTGTTGGAATTAGGGCAGCTGCGAGCGCAGATTTTCGAACGGGACGTGTTCATCTTACTTTAATGCGGTGGAGGTCATCTGTCCTAATCCCTGGCAACACATTCGAAATGGATGTTAGTGGATTTTCTAATTAACGCATTTTTATGTGTAATTCCGATCTAAATTTACTGGACTGAAAAGCATTTCTCCAGTGACGTCGAGAAGAAGGTTGCTAGTAGAATGTTTTTATAACAAAACAATGTAAATTTTATTATTATTTTATTTATTATTATTATTTTTTAGGAGCTAGTAAGATACAGACATTTTCAGATATAAATAACTTTACAGGTCATATAAGAAATAACACAAAAATACAAATATAAGAAAATGCCAAAAGCAATGTATCTAAAAAACTTTTTTTTTGTAAGATCAGAAAGAAAAAGTAAATTTTTGTCATTTGATATTACGAACTTATTTACCAATATCCCCACAAAAGAAGTATTATCGAATTAAAACTATACCAACATCACAAAAATCCTGTTATAATTATTGGAATCCTAGATTTACTTAAGATCTGTATGGAAAAAAATATTTCCAATTCAATTCCGAATATTATAAACAAACCACAGAGCCTTGCTATGGGTAATCCTTTAAGCCCATTACAAGCGGAAATTTTCATGAATCATTTCGAAGAAACTATTAGCTCTCACCCCATATTCAAAAATTGCATTTACTGGTATAGGTATGTAGATGATATATTGGTATGTTTTCAAGGTACCGATAGATAATTAAATATGTTTTTTGATTATATTAATAATTTACATCCTAATATAAAATTCACACTAGAAACAAAGACTAACATTATTCCACCCTTACGTATATTTGTAAACCTTCAGACAAAATTAGTAAATTAATTAAAAAAGCCACTAATGGTAAAATAGCTTACAAAACTAATAATACTTTAGAATGTTTTTAAATAGGGACAAAACAGACAAAAAATCAAACTCGGGGGTATATAAGTAACATGTCTTACATTGGCCAAACTGGAAGATCCTTTGCCCAGAGAGTGTCCGAACATAATAGAAGTTACCGGGATAAAAAAGCTGATTCTGCATTTGCGAACCATTGTTTAGAATATAAACATACTTTTAACAATAATTTTAAAATACTTCATATCCAAGATAAAAGTAAAAAAGTTGATCTCTTAGAATCATCAGATATTTCTAGAATTACAAAATTAGAGTTAGCGTTAAATGATTAAACCAACCTATATCACTCCCCACTTTCGTCCTTAAATTTGTAATATGTTTTCCAGTATATAATTTCTGGCACTAACGAAACAACGTTGTAGTGGTTTACTATAATTTAAATTTTGAAACTTTAAAATAAGTGTTTTATTTTTATTATTATTTGTTATGGTAATTATATTTGCTTGTCTGACCTAATTAACTTAATGTTGCATATGTAAAAAATTGTGCATTTCAGGTTGCTATTTTGAAAGAAATGGCATTTGCTGTATAGGGTTTTTGAGTACCTCACAAAATTCTGAAATATATTTCTTTCTAAGAAAAACACTGCCGAAATTCATAGTGAAATGGATGCAGAAACATATGAAAAGTGGTTCCAGAATAAATTGCTTCCAAATATACCAGAGAACTCTTCTTCATACCATATCAGAAAATTAGAAAAGGTTCCAATAGTAGTATGGAAAAAAGAGCAAATTACTGTATGGCTTACAGAGAATATCATACCACTAGATACTGCTATCTTAAAAAGAGATTTATTGGCTGTGTGTCAAAGGTGAGGTCTCAGTATAACAAATACAAAACTGATGAATTTGCAACATTTCTCTTTTTACTACAAATTATTAATAAGTATAGTTAAAGAAGCACAAAGATTACAAGAATCAGGGAACTCACTTTCATCTAAACAATACCGAAGCTCATTAACGTGCAAACAAATAATGCATAGTTATAATATAATATTATGTAACCATAAACAACTAAAACCTGTGTGTGTCTTTCACTATTATGAATTTTATGAGGTTGCAATACAAAATGCGATAGATTTCGTTAAATCCGAAAAAATGTGGTATACATTGACTGAGGGGGGGGGGCGATGGTGCAAAGTACAATCGTACGAAGAGCGGTGGGGACAATTTAAGCACATACATCAGTTCAAGAGTATTACAGTTATGCAAAAGCAATAATATAGCATCCCATTAACACAACTTCCGGACGTTGCATTTTTTGGCCCTGTTACAATTGCCTGCAGAACAGTTCTTGATGAATGGAAAAGTACCTCTGCTGAAAGGCGATATCCCACAGTGCCAAAAGATGTTTTTCCTAAACTATTAAAAAAAAACTGTATGACAAAATAGCACCAAATAGTACAACATATTTAATATCCGGCTTCAAAAATACTGTCATATATCCAGTAAATACCAACCCAGTTTTAGATAAAATACCGACTGGTGACAGACTTCATGCGAAACATGATTTAACATTAGTAAATAAATCGTTAACAGAATTTCTGCAATCTACTATGTGAAACTATCCCAAGATTGTGCGTAAAAGAAAAAACTGAATGTTGATGATGAAAAAAGCATAGGCCCAAAGGATATAACTCTGGGCCTAATGCAGAAATTGAACTTCGTGCAGGAAATAAGGGGTAAAAAGAAGAAGAGGTTATAGAAGACATTTAAAAGTGATTCTGAAGAAAGCTCGGGACATATGTCAGATTCTATAGGGGAAGTACGGTTATGATGGCACCGTGGCTAGGATGGCACATGACGATTTTCTATGATATCTCGATTGCTATGGTTGCAAACTAGGCAATCATCAATACATTAGTGTGGTAGCGTCTTATCTGTGTATTTACAGCTAAATTACTTGTGTATTTCTGGTACAATATCCCAAATTTAACTTAGCAGGTATGTAAAATTTTTATTATGGTTTTACTAAAGTACGTTTTTTTTTGATTCAATTAGTAGAAACATACATATTGTATTGATTGAAATATAAATGTACATTATAACATCAAATTAAGGCCGGTAATTAGTTCATACGTTACAATACACGTGCCACACATTCCCACAAAGTCGTGTCTTACACTTCGGGCATGATGACATACGTTTACTATATCTATGATGGCATCATACCAATGTGCAGATGTTGCTTATAAGTACATTAATGTTTTAATGTTGATAGAAATTATAATTTTCTATTTGTTATAGCATAAACGACATGAATAACAAGGAAGAAAAATCTTCCAAAAGCCAGCAATGGTCAGCTGGTGAAATGGGAAAAGCTATAGATGCTATAAATTCGAAACATATGAGATGGAAACTCGCTTCGAAGATATTTAATGTTCCAGCAAGAACACTTCGGCGAAGGGTTTCGGATAGTAATAAGGTGCTAAAAGGTAATGATGTAGGATTTTTGGGAGGTAGATTACCTATCTTTAATAAAGAAAGAGAACAATAAATAGTTGACCATATAAACATATTAGAACTAAGGTTCTTTGGATTAACGTGTACTGATGTGAGAAAATTAGCTTTTCAACTTGCTGAAAAGCTAAGTCTAAAACATAACTTTAATAGCACAAATGAATTAGCTGGGTGGGACTGACTTCGTAGCTTTCTAAAGAGAAATCCTTCCATAAATCTCCGAATTCCTGAAGCAACCTCTCTTGCACGAGCTCAAGCATTCAATAGACCAAATATCATATAGAATATTTTGAAAATTTGACAAAAGTAATTGAAGAATACAAATTTACGTCTGAACAAATTTTTAACATGGACTAATCTGGATTGTCCACTGTCCAATCTCGTTCTGAAAAAATGTTTGCCTGCAATGGAAAGAATCAAGTAGGCTCATTAACTGCTGCTGAAAGTGGTCAGCATTTCACAGTAGTTTGTTGTATGAATGCGAAAGGAAATTTCTGCTTAGGTCAGAAAAACTTATCTGAATCTTCTGTAGTTGAAGTAAGTAGCGACTCATCAATAAAGATTCCAGTGACTTCTTCAAATGCGACTGATTTTATACAAGAATTATCACCAGTCTCTCAAATGGATTCAATACTGAAACAGAGAAAACGCAAAGATCAGATGCGCAAGGTGTTTTGAATAAAACACCCACTATTGAACTACTAAAACTCAAGGAAGCAGACCAAAAAGCAAAAGAACTGAGAAAGTCCGCAAGAAAAATTAAGATTGATAGTTATAAAAATCTGGATCCAAACGAACCACAATTTCAAGATGATTCCGATGATGAAAATCTTGCTTGCATTAATTTTTTTATCTATTGTAAATAATTAGTATCTACGTATGCCATCATTAAATTATATACGTATATCGTAGTCGACATATTTTAATTTCTGATACGAAAGTAGAAAGAGGAAAAGAACGCGACGAAATAAACTAAAGATAAACATAAGCGAGGCTACCAAGACAGTATACTCGACAAACGTTTCCTATGAAATGTAAGGCGTGAGGGTCCCCCGACACTGCGTTGCTCTCCCACCACTGTTAGCAAGCAGGCATCGCTGCATATTATAAGGTCATCTTCTGCATGGGATAGAAGTATAAACCGAAATTAAAATTTGACGACTACAGTATGATGGCACACTTGGCAATAAAATCAAAATATATATTTTATAGAAATATATTATTTTGGAATAGCTTAGATCGGTTATTTATGAAACTACTTCCTATTCTTTGAATTTTGCCATGGTTAAATATCTATTGCGGTTTAAATGAACATAGTTACGCATATTTATAAAAGAGGATGCCATTATAGCCGTACTTCTCCTACTGAAAGCTCAACAAATTAAGAAATCGAATTTCTTGGTTTGTTCAAAAGATGTCACCAAAAATACACAAAACTTGGACCATTGTTATGGGAAATTACGGTAGTGGGTTTTGGTAATTTGTCCAAAAGGCGTTGTGAATACTGCGTTTCGCTGAGTGGCCAAAATAATGCGAATAATTTTACTCACAATGAGATGTAAGTATATTGCGAAGTATTATCAAAATGTTGCTTCTTTAATATATCTTTGATATAATATTCTAATATTTTAACACAGCTTTTATATTTAAGCTCTGTCAGAATGTATATTATTATAATATGCTTTATTATATATTTTATAAATATATAATTGCCGCTAGGGATTACAAATGTTACGGCAACGAAGAAAGCAGACTCCTCGTGACGGAGCTTCGATGCACTAATCGATGGAAAAAAAATACCAAAAAGCATGAACACAAATATAAAATATCATGTGTCAAAATAATGCACTGCTACGTTCTAGATGTGGACGAAATAAAATCAAATTCGACTTGGGAAGTTCGTCTTGTGAATGAAGTCGGGACGAATTGCCAAGACAGGAAGCGAAATAGATGAGTGTATCACAGACGAGCGACAGGATACATATTTGCCTTACGTAAGTGAAACAAAAGCTACAAATAGGACCAAACAGATGACATTGGCCATAAAAATCTAATACTATTAAGTTGAGTTCGGCAAAAGTTTGTTGGCGCCGTCGAGTTCGGAAAACCGGAAACGGCACACTATATGTAAGAATGCTTTGGTAAATTGTTCGAGCGGAATTTGGCCACTAAAATTTTCCAGCAAATAAATAGATGAAGTAAAACGTAAGAAATAGTTATATGTTCTTGAAACAAAGGAATACTTTGCTGTTTTTATATATACAATTGTTACAACGTAAAAATAAAATAGGAACGGCTTAAGAAAAACTCCGAAGCGGAATTGTTACACAGAAAATTCACGTCTATTACACAACATTCTATTATCTGAAAATAAATGGAAATATCTAAACATCTTGATATCCTTTTCTATCTGCTATTTCTGTTCAAATACATGTGAATATTACAATTTGTTAAGGTCATGTCTTAGTATCCTTCCCTAATAAGATATGACTTTGAAACACTTGAGAAGTTCGTATATTTCTTATGTAAAATAAAAGATAAATGCAAAAAAATAATCAAGAAAAAATATGTCACGTTAGACCTTTCCGTCTGTTAAGCCATCTCAAGCATTATGGAAGAGGTCAGTTTGATAGAAGTAAATTTAAGAAATAATAATATTAAAAAAAATCTAGGCTTATTTTTTTAAAATGCCAATTATCGTATATGTTTCCATGAAGTTAAATGATCTTTTAAATCCGGTTTGACAAGCTGTGACTTCGTACGGTTTAGTCACGGGATGAGCTTAGCGACTGGCTTTTTACTTTCTTATACGTAGTATAAGGAAGTATTGTGATGATGAAAATTTTCGACCTCGAGATGTTTGCAGATGTCCACGTTTTGAAGTCCCCTGATACCAAAAAAGTGGTTTTTAAAAAATGTCTGTGCCTGTGTGTCTGTCTGTGTGACCACGATAGCGGCCAAACCGCTGTAGATATCAATTCCAAATTTTGTATTTACGTGTATAATCTCCCTCTTGAGATCTGATTAGTTTTTCAGTAAAATCGGTAGACCGGAAGTAGCAGTTTACTTCAGCGAAAAAATCGAATTTTGACAATATTTCGTCAACTACTAAGTTTAAACAAATTTATAAAGAATTCATATATACTTAGAATTGAAATTGAAAATAATTTTATTTGAAAAGTTTTTCGAAATTCCTACCGGAAGTAGGTCTTTTACTCTTATCGAAAATCAGTTTTTTGCGAATATCTCGCAAGTCATGCTGTTTAGACAAGTACGTTACGGGTATAAAAGTATTTAAAACATAATTTTCAATATCTTTTGTATAAAAGAAATTTCAAAATTCGGACCGGAAGTAGCACTTTTACTCTTAGCGAATAGCACTTTTTTGATAATATCTTGCAAAGTATGCATTCTATAGAGATTTATTAAGAGAATAGAAGTACTTAGAATAGGATTTTCAATAATTTTTGTATAAAAAAATTCTTAAAATTCTATAATTTGAAACGCTCATACGTTTAAGAAAGTCGTGTGGTGGCCACACCTCATTTTTAGTCACGGGCTGAAGTTAACGCTAGGTTATTTAATCAGTTTTTATTGACTTTAGGGTTACTTTTTTTTTCATGATCGGACAATCACATTCATAGACCTGTAACTTTGAAGCAAATAAAAAGGGATATATATGTTTCGCGTTTTTTTTTTACTTGAAATTAAGTCTACTTTGCACTCCCAAAATTGGAACATAAGGATACGGGACAGCTTGTATAACTATCAAATGAAGAAGCGATAACGTTAAGAGCTAAGCGATATATGCTAAACATAAGATGGAAAAGTCAAATGCTAAACGTTAGACAGTTAAGGGTAAGCAATAACGTCGATGACAAATCTTAATCTTAATCTTAGGCCTGACGCAATAATGATATGGCGGGGTAAATTTAAATTAAAAATTCAGAATATTACAAACAAAATTTCCAGACGAGTCGTTAGTTAGTTCTTCAATTACACCCTCTATGATGGGCTTCTACGTAAGGAATTTCGGGCAATACAAAAAACTATTCACAATTCTAAGGTCTGAAGGACCATTTAACAACGACAGATATTAACCTGCGTATTCCAATTAATAATACGTTAATTTTCAAAATTAAACTAATAAGAGGTCACCTATCTGGAACCAAGGGAGTTCTACAGCTCCACAGTAAGCAAAGGAAAACACAGCTTGTTACAAGAAATAAACCGGGTAACTCAGCAAAATAAAGATATTAGACTGTAATTTGCTCTTCCAGTAAGATTTTTAAACATCTCCAAAATTACTATTCCAATTATTACCCTGTCTGATTTCTCAAAGGTAATAAATCTCTGTGTATTTTCTCCAATTTCATTCCTACTATTTCCTTAAATAGTTTTAGTAATTAATTCATCGCATAAGCAAAATGTCAAAAGAAAACGTCCAAATAGGCATTTGAATAATCGCATATATACGAAGATCTAACACCATGTGGATTTAACCAAACTTAATCCGACATAAGCCGATAATAGATGCTTATGGATTTTAAACCATCCAACTAATTGAATGAAGATTCAACGGCTTAATCACACGATTAGCTTGTTACAAGACTACGATCAAAATCAGAATCAGTCTCACACCCACGAAGGTGTCCATTTAACCTCCCCGAGGGAAAATAAATTATAGATAACTCCACCAACACAATGCTTACTTATTGACTTAAGACAGAAACGTACTTAAAGTAAATCATAGATGGCCCTACAATACCGAAATATACAAAAGAGAATCTTACATTATTTGACCAAGGCAAAAATTATACTAATTTTAGTACCACACATTTAAAAAAAATAAAGTAAACCCGATGATTTTTAAATTGTAACGAACGTTAAATGAACAAACGACAACTTCAAACAATAAGTGTTAAATGCTAAACGTACGATGATACGCGTTAAGGGTGGGCTTTCCTTAAGAAAAATTCCCGAACGGCGTATGTCGGGTTGCCTGAAATAAATTGAATATATTTACCGAGTTTAAAATGCCTGCATCTTGTACACGATGCAGATACCGGCTAGCAATATGAAGGGATATGCCTGGTCAACTGGAAAGCAAATAAATTTGGGATATTTGCCTCCTGCATTTATTGCATGAAAATATTGGTGCGGCTATTTTCTTCGAAATTTGTTTTTGCTGTTTCTGAGTATTCTCCTGGCTTGTATTTATTTAGTTTTATTAAGACTCCCGATTTATGTAATTTGTAATTATTTTAATGATATTTGCCGAAATTAATTAGATATTAAGTTTTATTCTGCAATAAATATATAACTTAATTATTATTATTTATGATTAACAATTACTTAAGTTGTACTTTTTATTATTTCTCACCATGATTTGTATTTACTTTACATGTTGAGGCTTTGTAATAATATGAGTAATGTTTTAGAGAAAACTAAAATCTGCTAAAAAAAACAGTGCCGCTGTTTCTTACAAAATGTAAAAATTTATATTCTCTAAATAGCACATGTTTTAAATTATTGAAAATTATATTCTTCGCAGTCGACACTGGTATTGTTATGATTATTTATATCTTCAATAAAATATGCATTTGCCTCCGGCCCATAGGCGCGATCGTACGTAGTTCCTGAATGTATTTTTTGTTTCCTATAAAAAAATTTTCTTCTCATACCGTTTTTTTCACACACTGTCGTATGCATCCATATTTGGTCTGAAGCTTTGAGTGATATTTGCCCTTACAATTAAATCAAACTGCTGCCGCTTTGCAAAGTGCACTGTAAGAATTACGTTGAATATAATACAATCTTTTTACCTCCTACAAATTTTGCAATGACTGAATTAAAAGATTCTACAATGTTGGCATCTACGTTTCCTATTAAAGATCTACTATTAGGCTGAGCCGACTTAAAGCGTTAATAAAGTTATCATACATATTAAAATTCTGAAATTTTTCAAACATATTGATCTCACCTTCATTAGATCCTTGACAAAAGTAAGAAGCACAATCCGAGTGTTCACCAAAAATATGTCTTGATCCATTTATAATGTGACGTTACAGTTTCACAATCTGGTTTGTTATTGTTAAGTTCGAACTTTTGTAATGTTTAATTGCTTTTGTCAAGGCCACTCTGAATCTAAGTAAATTTTTTGTTATTAATTGTCCTATGTCCGAATTGAATTTAGGTTTTTTCAAACAGTCGCTAATTTTATTTATTACATAATATATGATTTCGGCACTCAATTTCTTCAATAATTTTTTGGGGACCGTAAGGAGCCATCTCACGTAGTTTTCTAAGAACGCTGCTATCACAGTCCCCTATTAATCTACCATAAATTACACCGTGCATTTCACCAGAATGTCGAAAACCTTCCGGAATAATTGGCGACTCCATGGCTGTTGACGAGGAAGACCATTTTTGTAGCATACGTGATTTTTAGATTCACCATATTTTGCGCAAATTAAACAAAATTTGTTTTTTACGCCTACATACAACATTTTTTTCGCTGGCCATTAAACAATTGCTGTCACTCCTGATAAACTGCTGTAATTAGGCTTATGCGCTCGTTTGGCCCATGCTCTTTTACTTATTCACATATACAAAAAAAAAAAATCTAAAAACTGTCCTGTGGTCAAAATACAAAGTACAAATAAAACAAAAACATGAAGGCACAACAAACTCAGATATTTAAATAAATGCTTTTACCATCTAGAAAACTGAAATTTGTGTAACTTGCTGTCTAAAACCAATGCATCTTAGTTTGAAGAGTCCGGAAAATCTCTAAATTTCGTATCTTACAATGACATAAAGTCGAGCATAAAGTTTTTTTCGTCAGATTTTAGTTTTCTACAAACATTGTTCATATTATTAAAAAGCTTCAACATGTAAGGTTAAAAATAACAATAAGTCGTGCAACTTCATAATTAATAATAATAACGTATATTTATTGCCGAAGAAAACTGCATTTCTGAAATTCCATAAAGCCGAAACCTTGTCCTTGAAAAATAAAATACATTTTGAAAGCGAGAAGAATATCAAGGAACAGAAAAAGAGTCTAATAAAGTAGACACATCAATGTTATCACGTAATCAATCATAAATGAACACCGACAAATATCTGAAATATATTAAAATTTGCTTGTATATATCAACCGCACGTATTTTCTTTTACAAATATGTTTAATGTATACTCAAACTTATGTATGAAATAATGAATACAACTTTATTTGGTGATAAAATTTAGTTCGAATCTTCCATGTGACAAAATGTTTTATAATTTAATTTTGCTAATCAACTCCATCAATGCCGATTGGGAAGAATATAATATTCAACAATCCAAAACATCTGATTATTATAAAATATATATTTACATTTTATTAAAAAACAAAACAGGCACTGTTACTGTTACAGCACAGAATAGTTTTTGTAATATTTTAGTTGACTACAACATTGCTCATATTATTAAGATTAAAAACCTTTAACATCTAAAGCAAAATATCACCGCCAGAAATTAAGTAACAACTTAAATTTCATAATAATAACAACATATATTTATTCCAGATCAAGAATTCTAATACATTCTCCCAAATATCATTAAAATAATTAGAAAATAAAGCCGATATCTGAATGAAGCATTCGTTTACCTAAGGTAATAAAAAAAGGTGAAGATCTCTCTGTTTATATGATGTTCGGCTTAATACAGTCGACCTGGTATACCTTCCATATAGCTGGTCTTAGACATTACGAAAGTGTGAGTAAGAGGTTGAATTATGTGTTGCCTATCTGCCATTCATTAGTGCGGACTTTGTGATCATTCTCATTGGTTTCAAAGTAATTTTTTGGAGACCAGAGTTATTTTGAAAGTAAAGTAAATACATTGTCGAGTTCAGAATAAAAATATCTAGGTACTCACGATTCAAAAAAGTACTTTTTAAACAGAGTAAGCTTTATATCGCTATAAAACGAAAAAAATTCAAAGTGCTGTATTTTAACTATTTTTTAATATAATTGCAAATTTGAATCGTCAGTCGCTAGAACAAACCCCCCCTTAATGCTAAACGTTAGGCAATAAGGGTTAAATGATAACGTTAAACGAAATCACTATTCAACAAGTACGTTGGATGACAAAAATAAAAGATAACGTTAAATAAGAAACGACGACGGTTAAAGATAAGTCTTGGATGCTAGATGCATAACGACAATGACTACTGCTTAACGTAAAACAAGAGGTATTAAGCCATAATGACGTTAAATGAAAAATGAGGTGTGGCCACCACACGACTTTCTTATACGTATGAGCGTTTCAAACTATACAATTTTAAGAATTTTTTTATACAAAACTTTTTATACAAATCCTATTCTAAGTACTTTCATTCTCTTAATAAATCTCTATAGAATGCATACTTTGCAAGATATTCAAAAAAAAGTGCTACTCACTAAGAGTAAAAGTGCTACTTCCGGTCCGAATTTTGAAATTTCATATATACCAAAAATATTGCAAATCCAGTTCTAAATACTTTCGTACTATTGATAAATATATATAGAATGCATAACTTACGACATACATATTTGCAAAAACTCGCTATTCGATAAGAGTAAAAGTGGTACTTCCGGTCTGAATTTTGAAATTTTTTTTATGCAAAAGATATTGAAAATTATGTTTTAAATACTTTTGTACTTGTAACGTACTTGTCTAAAAAGCATGACTTGCAAGATATTCGCAAAAAACTGATTTTCGATAAGAGTGAAAGACCTACTTCCGGTTGGAATTTCGAAAAACTTTTGTAAGACAATTTGTCTCAAACTTAATTCTAAGTATATATGAATTCTTTATAAATTTGTTTAAACTTAGTAGTTGACGAAATATTGGCAAAATTCGATTTTTTCACTGAAGTAAACTGCTACTTCCGGTCTACCGATTTTACTGAAAAACTAATCAAATCTCAAGAGGGAGATTATACACGTAAATGCAAAATTTGGAGTTAATAGCTATAGCGGTTTGAGTGCTATCGTGGTCACAGACAGACAGACAGACAGACACACAGACATTTTTTAAAAACCACTTTTTCGGTATCAGGGGACTTCAAAACCTGGACATCTGCAAAAATCTCGAGGTCGGAAATTTTCATCATCACAATACTCCCTTATACTACGTATAAGAAAGAAAAAAACGATAACGAGAAGTTATAGGTGATAAATGTAAAACGATGAGAGTTAATGCTAAATGTTAATATTTAAATCGCTTGCATTGCTAATGTTTTGACAATATCAAATAAATTTGTTAAAATGAAGTGCTGGAAAATATATACTAGCTTTCGATTCATGGTATAACAAGCGTTCTTAATCTATTAACCGGTTTTTACACGAGCAACATTTATGTCCTCCATCATTTACTATAGAAACACAATGAAGAGAGCAGACAAGGAAAACCAGAAACACGTGTTTTCCGTGCCCTGCCTTACTCGAAAGAGAACTTCTTGTAACAATAAGTGACATGTCAGTATGTCTAAAGTTATTCTGTAACTTGAACTGTAACAGAAATTATTTGATGCTTAACATCCATCAATTATGTTCATTAGGTTCACGAGAGTAGCACGTACCTACAATGTTCCCTCAAAGGCATTGCTGCTGTCACTTAGAGTTTAGAAACTTTGACGTGCATGGACCCCGAAGGGACGCGCGCTGTTTACCGTATTACCCGGAGTAGAAACTAGATTTAGTAATAAAACGTTAATTGTAACGTCGTTAGGTGTACCCTAAATCAAGCGCTAATCACTCTGAACATTGATTTTACTCCGGAATTTCTAATTTAATTAAATCACATTTTTACGAACTAGGTATATAATAAACATATTATTAAGTAATGACGTATTACTTTTCCTCGCATCAGCAGCACAGGAGCAATGTAGTACGCACCCACAAGTATTCGTTACTGAATAAAAAGAAATTGCTAGCTTATGAGGAACATAAATGTTTTTTATTCAATACATTAATTTCATGTAATTCAGATAATTGTGTTAATCTTCATAGTGTATATTTTATTCTTTACGTACCAACATTTATTTTTAGTATATTCCAAAGATTACCACTACAAAATATCCAGGGAAATTCGCAAAACTCTCTGATCGTTTGTTAAATTATTCTATTTGTTTTTTCTTTTTACCCAGATATACCTAACGTCTTTTATTTAGTACACCATAAATAAAACCTAACCTCTTTATATCCTCATGTCATTTGTCAAATGGAACCTGCTCAATTATCCATTATGTTTATAGCCGTCATCGTGTGTATGTAGAAGTGAGGTTAGTAATTGACATCTGTATTTAAAAAATACTTAAAAAGTGACAACCTTATGAAATGGAGCATCGCGTCTGCAGAATGAGCTGTTGTTACCGATACATACGTTTTGTTGCCGTTACATACGACGCGTTTGCAGGTGTTTGAAGTTTCTTGTCTGGTTTATTTAGTTCTGCCATTTGACATTAATTTGACTTTAATTTTTTGACTGACATATCCCATTTTTTTTTTGTAAAAAAAATCAAGGTTGGATTGACATAAAAAACATTAGACAGATGGCAATTTTGTCAAATTGATAAAAGAAAGACAGTTAATTTCGTAATCGTGGTAATTATATTTTTTAAAGATCCGTTCGATTAAAAATATAAGAAACTTTATTGATTTTTTTTGATCGTAATTCACAATCGACGGGGTAACAATTTGGCGCCCAACGTGGGGCAAAGTTTCCTGGTAAACGGAAACTTTCGTTGCAGTAGCATCGACGAATCTAGGAGAGACAATGGCTCCAAAAAGTCCTAAGTCTCTGCGAAAGAGAGAATCCCGCCGGAACAAAACGTATGTATCGGTAACACTGTGTTTGTTTATGAATAATCATTTTTCAATGTTTGTTTTGTGCTTAATACAATGTTAAAAGTCTATGCTAATAAATTTGCGTATAACATGGGTTTGTATATCAACATAAATACGCTTTTCTGGCGATTCTTACCAGGAGTTCTACATACAGTCATTTACGCTGCTAATGCGTGTTTCTTGTATTATAGTGGTTTTGCACTAAACGAAGCACTTGCAATGCTTGAAAATGAAGAACAAACACAGTATAAATGCTTGCGATAAGTGACTGATGCCAGAGTCTCAACTACAGGCTTAAAAGTATGACCTGTTATTAGATATTTAAATACATTTCTTGCAGAATTCCTTTCTCGAGGAAAATTACTCAGTTGACAAATCAATGGTGTCTTATGATGCAAACAATAAGAAATGGCTACAAATTATGGGCTGAAACAACAAAGTTGGACTATGTAAACTGGTTTGAACCATATCAAGGCGCGTCAACAACGTGGAAGAACTCAGTTGACGAAGAAAAGGTGCCTTATGATGCAAACAATAAGAGTATGTACAAATTATGGGTTGGAATAACGAAGTTGGGGTATGGAAACTGGTTTGAACTACATCAAGCCGCGTCAACAACATGGGAGAACTCCTCTGCTTACACCTGTGAACTAGGTATGAGCAGAGTATAAGCCTCTACCGATGTTTGGTAAGAGGAAAGAAGTGGTATTCTTCACTGATTACTCATTGTATGGATGTGTGTGCCTAAAATACGTGACAACTTCATCGAAAATGTAGTGGAATTTTAAATCAAGTAAGCTTCGGAAGAAGAATTGAGAGGACATTGTTGTTTCATAATAAGAAAGCGTTTCCTTTTAGAAAGAACTTCCTTCTATAGGCGAATTCCAAGTTGTACGGTACGATCGCAAGGATAATCTTGTAGTAACTCAAGAATTGCAGACACGATGTCGTAATTGCCATACAAAGACGAGCGCAAGATTTTATAAATATGGCCTAGGTTTATATGTAAAATGTTTTGTAAATTACCATATTAAACTATAAAATCAAAATAATGACGCTTTAGTACTCATTTTGCCTGACGACCCATACAGGTGCCATTTTCTATTTCCCTATATGGGTAGTTTTCTGAATATTGAAGATAGATCGGTTAAATCATCAAAGTATTTGACATTTATTCTCAACTTTTGAAAGTATTTAAAAAAAATTGAAAATAGCCGAAATTTTTACTTATCCATATCTTTGTAACCATTTTTTATTGTGGTACACCTGTACCCAGTGTAGTTAGATAAAATATTTTTTGATGGATAGTGTTCCAGGGTTAAAATACATTACAAAATTTATTTCCATATTTAATGTGCAACGATTGACACAACTAAATTCACTATAAGGTATATTGAGTTCTCAACCAATTATCTCAATTTAGAATCGGTTAAACGAGGTTCATGAAGGAAATATTTACGTGTACTAGAGTAAAAAATTGAAAAAGCAAACATTATTTAGCTAGGGAAACGATACCCAGGTATTTGTATAACCTTCTACATTCGAGTGTGTAGAAAGAATTTGCTTCATAGCGTTTAAATTGCAGTGCTCCAATCCCGGCGGACTAATATTGAATTACCAATTACAATCCGGTATTATTTACACAATTATCATCATTATTTCTAGAATACCAGAAATACGGGCAAAATAATTGGACAGAAATTTATACAAAATAGAGTTATATGAGTATTTTATTATTTTGGCCTACAATTACAGGTACCTATATTATATAATTATATCATACTTCAAATATCCTGCCAACGCAAAACAGCTGGGGTATAAAATGTTGTATAGTACAAATAAAATTAAAAATGTTATTATGAATTCAGGTAATCCCATCCACAAATTTAAAATGAAAAAATAATAATTAAAAACGTGATGTATTGATTATTATACTACTTTCAAAGGTAAGAAACACATGTGTTATTGTTAGATTTATTGTGTTGTATGTACGCTTTTAAAAAAAATTTAGCAGTGAAGAATTTTATTCCTTACTTAACTTGACGAAACGTCGCAAATATAATAGTCTTTTTTAATTATACATGTATTATTTAATATACACAGGCTAAGTCATCTCCGCGGGTAAGGCCGATTGTGCCTCTACGGGTAAAAATATTTCGTTGCGGTCTTTTTCTTGTGATAGCTACGCATTAGGCGCACATTTTAAAAATATTTTGTATTATACAGAGTGTTTCATAACTTGATGGCTGACCATAGTTATAGTTTTTTTTAAATTAAATATTATTACATTTTTGTATTCTCCGCATAATTTTTAGGCAACAAGTTATAGGATAGTATAGGCCTAAAATTTAAGGTTTTCGACTTATTACCATTTTTATGAAGAATTGAATGTTTTTAAAAAATTATATTTCTCGAAAACGACGTATTAGATGAATACAATTTTTGGTAGAGTTGGTCATAATAAAAGGGCCTAATACAGCATGTTTTATTTTTTGTAATTGAATTTGCAGAAAACTGGATTAAAGTTACATGACATATTTTTGTCTAAAAGTGATTTTCTTTCAAATGGAACACGCTATATATCAGCTCATTTGAACGCTCGAATGAAACCGATTCCTTTTGATGTTGTAGAAGTTGATCAGTCTTACTTTCGCGCCTAGACCAATTTTTTTAATACCAGCTTAGATTATGCACAGAAATGCCCATTTAGTTCCCGTCCGATTCGGGAACTAGAAATTTGCCAGGATCATTCCAGACTGTTATATTATAGAGATTCCTATAATGGACCATGGGACTCAGCAATAGTGAAGGCAAAATGTAAGGGACCAATTTTACTACCAAATGAATTTTTGCTGATTCCGTACTCATATTCTGGTACAATATTATATTATGCTGTTGAATTTTAAACCTTTTTAGAAATAAATTTTTAGGACTGATACCAAGTGCCTGCAAGACTTGAAGAAATTCTGCGATGTTGAAGCACAATCATTTTTCGACAACATTCCCAAAAATTAGGAATACCTATTGTTATAAAATGTTTCATAATACAATAGTTTGTATTCACTTCTTTGGACTTAACTACCTTTGGACATTTATTTTTGGTAGTTTCAAACTTAATTTCTTAATTTTGTGTTCTTTTCTTCAAATACAAGTTATATTTCATCTAGTGTTCTAAGTAAATACCCGGAGTAAATCCTTGAATCACTACAGTTTCTAAAATTTGAACTATTTTTTTATAAACCAGTTTTAAAATTTAAATTGAGTTTTGCGCAAAACGAGTAATTTGTGACATAGCCCCTTATGGACCTGCCTGTACCCTTCATAAGGGTATATTTTGAAAACTGTACTTTGTGAAAAATAAATCATCTATCTATCTATCTATTTTCTTTTTTAATAAAATGTAATGGTACAGCCCATTTCTATCTATTATTTTTAAAATTTTATTATTTTAAAGAATTTAATCAATCTTATGTTTTATTGATATTTTAAAAAGAAATATTAAAAATCAATGAACGCATTATTGTATTATTAAGTCGCAATTAGTCATAGGTTTGGTATGTATTTATGAGTAAGAAATGTGACGCCAAAAGTTTATATTAACGTGATAAACACTCCGATAGTAATATACATTCCCACAGCTAAAAGAACGTGTACGTGCGTGTGAATGTGAATGGAAACACACGAACTTTGTAGAAAGCGGGGAACCCCAGACATTCTGATATAAAAGAAAAATACGAGTTCAAGAAAGAAAGAGTCGAAGGCGAAATACGTTACATCTTGTATCAAAAGGCTAATTCCCAACAATAGACTACTCATAAGAGTCATTGTTAATATAACTTAAATAAATAATCGACTACTGAGATAATCGGCCATGGTCAGAAGAATCGTGGTTATTTGTAAAAAATAATAATAAAATAGTGTTCAAAGTTGCACATAAGCAGCAAATTTGCAAAGTGTTATATTGTTATAATAAATATTGTGCTTCGCTTGGCAGAGCAATCAGATGATTCCGTTGAAGACAACGTAGAAATAAAGAAGATTTCGCTGATAATAAACAGCCCGAAGTTCCCGCTGAAAACAGTATAAAAAAGAAGCTGAATAAGAAGGGTTAAAATAAGGTATTATTTAAATGATTATACTTTGATGAATGTATTTTTGTATAATAAAGAAAGAAAAATTGTAAAAATAAATTTCAAACAGAGAGTTGTTAAATAAATATCGTCTACAAAATATAAGTATAAAGTAACTTGATAGGTATGTCAATATGTATATAAACACACATAATATAGTATGTACATTGTATGTAATAAATTCTGGATTTTATTGTTTACGTTTTAATATTGCAAAGGATCTACATAAATATTTGTGTCAGTTTAATATTTGTAAAAAAAAAAAATTATTGAAATTGTCTTTTAAATATATTTCGTTTCTTTTGTTGTTTGTAAAAATATATATACAAGGTTCATTGATTTTCAATATAAGAATTATTAAAATTTTAAATAGGATTTTTTTTATTAATGTTCAGGAACCTTTTTACTTAATCATTTCTATTAACTCGAATCGCCCTGAGATAATCTGAGTTTAGCTGGCAAAACAAATAATTTTACATTTTATTTCCAAATTTTAACTTTAAATTAAATATCTTAATTTAGATATAGGGGTTCCTTTACATTATGGATAAATAATAGGATTTTTTTTTATTAATGTTCAGGAACCTTTTTACTTAATCATTTCTATTAACTCGAATCGCCCTGAGATAATCTGAGTTTAGCTGGCAAAACAAATAATTTTACATTTTATTTCCAAATTTTAACTTTAAATTAAATATCTTAATTTAGATATAGGGGTTCCTTTACATTATGTCGCCCAACTTTGGGGTTGTACCTTTACAAAAAAATAATTCCAATAAATTGTTTATTTTTTATTGAATTATAAAATAAGTACATCGACACGATTTCATTGTCAATTACATCGTAAAATATCTTTAGACGCGAATATCCGCGCTTTGTATGTACCCCCCAACCACTGTGCAATGCAATGAAAAACACTCTTTTTCCGACTTCATTCAATTTCATTATTTCAACATGCAAACAATGCACCGTACTGCAATTACACATCGTAACCTAATAAAATAATCACCACCTCGACGTACATGTAATACCCAGCACGTTCATTTGAACCGCAGAGTAGCAGCACCGATACCGAACATGGTGCCGCCTCGGGATATCCCTGATGAGCAAACACAAAGAGATGTTGAATTAGAAATGATCCGCGCGGTTTCTTCTTCTTCGCAGTGCGACTGAGCGAACCTGTAAGGCGACGCACGGATCCAATGCAATTAGCCGTGTTGTCTCCAGGTTTCGTTGTTGCTTACCAGTAGCATACGTGATCCGCTTTCTAAAGCATCACATTGCCCGGTTACTTGGCATATATATATATATAAACACCGACACAGTCGAGTCGATATACTCGGTCCTTTGACGGTGGACGTGCCTCAGTTTCCAACAGCTCTGCCACCTTTGAAGTTAACGCGCTTAATTTAACAATGTTAACTGTTTTAAAATTGTCAGAGAATTCCCTTTCACACGGGGATCTTTTTCTTTAGGCGATGCCCTGTACGCCCCTGACTCTTTCTCTTTTGGCGTGTTTCCTTTGTGTCTTGTGGAAACTGTGATAATGACGGTGTAGAGCTTTTGTAATACGGATAAGGTTATGATTTTACTGGTAGGCGAGTTTGAAAAAATGACATGAAAAAATGTTGTTGCATAATGATAAGAGCAAAAACTGTCAACGTTCTGGAAATATGCAGCCTGTCCGTTTAATTTATGTCAGCTCACATAATATCCCTGTGGTTAGATTGAAAAGAATACTACTGTTACCAATATTCTAAGAAGTAAAAAATATTTTGAAATTAAAACCTAATTATTTTATTACATCTGTTCTGGCTTATGCCAAAATAATAATATTTAGTATTAATTAAGTTAGTTATTAATCATAATTATTATTCAAACGTTTAGACAATTTATTCAGATCAATAAATTATATATACCTACACCTTATTTACCAGATCTATAGAATACAATCCCGGGATCCCGAATCCCGGCCATTTCTTGATCCCGAGCGAGAACACATACCAGAGTTAACAAAAGATGAAAAAATTAATGAGCTGATAGAGAAAATCCGCGAAGCTGTAGTGTATTTCAAAAGATCACCATTGAAATTGAAACAGTACTTCAAAAATATGTGAAGATTATACATGAAAAAGAGCTGTCACTTCTTTTGGACTGTAAAACCAGGTGGAATAATCTTTTAATCATGCTGGAACGATTTTCTCTTTTAGAAACCTGCATTCAAAAAGGTCTTATAGATCTCAATCGTCCAATCCGTTTAGAAGGTGCTGATTTTGACTTGGTAAATAAAATTGTTGATGTGCTGACCATAGGTAAATTAACAGTAGAAGCAATCTGTCGACGAGATGCTAATTTATGCGCAGCTGATGCCCCTCTGAAATTTCTCATAAAACAATTGTCTAGCAAAGACTCAGCACTCTAAAATGAAAACATCATTAGTGAAACGTAGAAAGCAACGACGAAGTGATGATTTAACTGGTGTGTTGAATTATTTACAAAATCCACGAAAAGATGATGAAAATCAGTTATTATCGGATTTGGAATGGCTTGACTTATTTCCAGTTCCTACACAGGCTTTAGTGAGGCAGCAAATAAAGAGTATTGTTAGATGACTAAATAGTCGGGATGGCACGGAAGAGGAAGAAAGGTCAGGACCACAAACACATGACGAGCCAAGGCAACAAACCACCCAACCCAAATTGACACTAGGAAAAGTTACAGCTGGAAATTAATAAGAGCATGGAATCCCCAGATCCTGAAGTACAAAATGAATCGGGGTTGGTAAATAGTATTAGACGCGAAATGAGCCTGTTCGAAAATGGAGGAGTTTGTGGATATCACTAAGAATTAGCATATAAATATCTATTGTCTATTCCTCCAACCAGTGTAAAACCTATGCGAGCATTTTTAGCTGCTGCTTATGTTGGCAATAAACTACGAAGCAGACTTGGCAGTCAAACATTGGATGCTTTGATATTTCTGCGATTGTATTTTCGAAATTCTAAATAGTTTTTTGTATTGTCTTTTTTGTTCCTTATTTTAGTACATTGTGTATTGTGTAGTGCAACAATATTAATAAATAATTTCTAAGAAATTACTTCAGTTTCCTTTTTCATTTGAGCCCAATCAGAAACCACATAGTCTAATCCCGGGATCTCTAATATCAACTAATAAACAAATAAAACACTTTTATGCTATGCTATGTCCAAGTAACACATCAACACGGGATAGAAGAGAAAATCCAAAGAAGACTGCTTAAAAGAAACAAATCTGTTGGGATATTAAGCAGATTATTAAGAAATAAGAAAAAATTATCTAAACCAGCCAAAATAAGGAATTTATATGACAGTACTGAAACCAAGAGTATCTATATGGTGTTGAAATCTGGATCCTAAGCAAAACGTGTCGGAATATGGTAACGGAAAATAATGAGAAGAATAAGGTTGTGTAAAGGCACAAGACCAATTGAGGCGAAGAACAAATGAAGAACTATAGCCGATTTCTAGAGAACCAACAATATTGCAAGTGAAGAGAGCACAACTATTGATATGGCTGGGACATGAAGAAAGAATGTCAGCAGAAAGACTAACAAAAGAAGCGATTTGGAGCTGAAGAGATTAAAGTTCAAAAAGAGGGGAAGGTCAGAGAGGAAATGGTTGAAACAGGTGGAGAGCGATTTGAATAGATCAGAAGTAGCAGCATGGAGAAGAAAAGAAAGAGACCAAGCAATTTGGAAACAATTTGCTAACCAAGCCAAAGTCCTTGAGGGTCTATAGAACTTTATATATTGTATAATAAAATATAATAGAATTAAATATTTCGAAAAATTGATATTCCATTCAACGAAAAAAGCTATGCTCCACTGAAAATATTAATATTTAAGTAATCTTATTTCATCATAATTTAAATGACTCTAAATGGCAACAAACAAATATTACCTACTCTTTATCAATCAGTAGAAGCAACATTTTCATATTTTAATTGTTCGTAAAAAAGTTTTTGTAGTTATCACTTTTTTGAACAAGGAGTAAAGTAACTAAGATTTAATTATTTCGAAAACCATAAATGTAATAATAAAATTTAAACCTGTTATAAGTTATATAAAAGCTGAGGAAATACAACAGCAACAAAAATAATGTTATAATCTGATTTGACTTCAATTTGCTATAATAATAAGTTGAATGTGCATTTTAGATGTGATAATGTATATCGCCATAAATTTAGGTTAATTTGTGCAAAAACTAAAGCATACCTGCGGTCGTAACATGGTGACTAAAATAGCATGAACGAAATGGGTGGATATACCTCGTAATTAATACAGCGATGATAGCCTGGTTAGATAGGTTCTGCGGACCGCATCATTCCAGCCATAACACCGTACTGAGTAAATTAGATCGAGTCATATCATTATCCCAGATCCGGCGGCTAGCTACAGTTTCATGTGATTACGTTGGATTGATAATATCTTAGTTGTAATGTGATCTCAGACCACCTATTAATTGAACCTCCCTTAAATAATCATTCAAACTTGGTAGTAGACTAACTCAAACATGGGAAATTAAATTCTTTCGTAATTTGAAATGAAATAAATGTCACGTTTTTCTACTTTTCTTTCTTAATTTTGAAATATTATATTTCAATCTATTTCTAATGTAAACTAATTCGGTGATTATCATTATCTTAATTACCTAATTGGTTACAAAAGATCATTACCACTTTCATATAATCTATAGGATGCCAAGGCAAATCAACTCTTAGAGTTTCCTAATTATCTTATCTGACAAAAGTATGATTTTATTTTATAGAGGTATATATTCTAATTTGTAAATTATAATCAGTGATAGTTTACTTTAATCTCGCAGTGGCGGCCTTGTTCCTCATATGACGACCATCAACGCCCGTCGACACTTGTTAATTCTGTCCAAAATTCTCCAACGCTATAACTAAAATGTATTGTCCAATACATTTCCTATTTACATTTTAACGTTTATAGTTCACTAATATTAATATTTAGCAGCGTTTACTCAATTACCTGCAATGATTCATTTTTATTATTGGTTAACGTCATTTGTTTTATTAAACTTTGAAGACAAGGTCGTTGTTTTTCAATAATATTTTCTCTCAAGACACACTACTAATATATCCTGGATCTCTGATGTGTAACCATGACAATATTAATCATTCATGAATGTTTTTCGTAAACAATATTTGTTAAGAATTGTCCAAACTTTGTGTCAATCCGAGTAAAATAATATTAACAATTTGCTACTCAGTGCGTTTAACATAAACTATATCCAAAAATATGTAGGTATACTTATCAATTTATATATTTTCAGTCAAACTCTAATTATGAATTAACGACTTTTATCGAGAATCCTTTTAAGCTCATCAAAAAACAAATACACATTCTCTAATCAAAGCGAATGCTCTCGCACGAATGAATTTATCATTCTCATATATTGGATCATTTTACCGCAATGCCCAACACCGGATTTCCATTTTACATTTTATGAAAATTCCGTCTCACATGCCTTCCATTTTTCGACGGAAAATATGAAGATCATTTATACAAACGCAATAAAGTCAAATTTACCGTGTAACTGTTATAACAGCAGCATTCGTTACAATTAAACCTCGACCAACTCGCAAAATACAACCGTACATATATATATTGTTGCGAGGCAAATTGTGAATCCAGGCTTCATATACGCGTGACAGCATGTGTTTGGCATACATGTTCCCATTTTTATATAAATAAATATGCATAGACACGTACCCACTGCTTGAAATTATAATAGAGGTTCATTCATTCTACCTTCCAAAGTTTCAATCAATTTAATAAATTATATATTTTCAGATATATTTAAGATATCTTCAGAATTTAAAGACATTAATATGCGGAATAATAAAATATAATACTCTGATAAGATAGTCAAAAACAAAAATTAAAACTCAAACAACAAATGCAAACGATTGACCAAAACAGTTGGTTGAGCGATATGAATCTATATTTCAGTAATAGTTATATTACTAAGAAAGCTTTTGCCTTTTCTATAGTGTAATTTATCCTTTCATCATTAAATTTCTACTTTTTATTTTATAACATTTAAAACGTAAAATGGTCAATGATCCAGTCTTTTTGGTTTGTTAAATAAAAATTGATTTTGTTGTGTACGGTAATTTGGATTTAACAATGCAAAATTAGGTGTGCTTACCACACGACTTTCCGTTACATATGTCCACTACAGATTTTTTTACACATGAGTTGTTCCAAATTATGTTTTAGAAACCTTTATCGTATTAAAAGATCTACAAAATGCACAATTGGATTGGAACATAAGACTGGAAATAATTAACTTCAGTGCAAAAATCATGTTTTACTGTTGATGAGTCTTCCTATTTTGAAAGACTTGTATCGTTTTTATTTCACATGGATCTTCTTGTTTTAGAAGTAGTAAAGAATAACTCCTCACTGAATTTACGTTATACGTTGTTATTCACAAATGAAATAACACTACACTGTTATATATACAACAATATTTACAATTAAATAAAATAACAATGCAAATAAATGTAGGCTTCTTGCATTGGGCAAGTTGAACAGTACATGACAGCTAACTGCTAACAAGTTGAGTTTCGTTGATAAACTGATTTCAGTTTTCTGTTACAAACAAATTCAGTATTTAGAGTGGGGTGGTAAGTTTACAAAACCGTACCTCCTATATTGTTGTCTGGAAAAACCGAGCATTAATGGGTTGTAAGTTCCATTAAAGGTTCGCGGAAGGAGCAAATAGCAATACAAGTATCTAATATAAATATATGAGCCCTGCTGTGCATTTACGGGTTTCTTCAATTACAGAATATCTATAATTCTGCAATCCGGCAAATGTTTATGAATTTTTAAGTACTACAACGGCATGATGTTAATAAAAGAAAGAAAATAAATGGTAATTTAAACAAAGCATTTTACCGATTTTCTAGAACGGACAATAGAGGGGTTTCTAAGAAAGAGATTACATTAGGAGACTGATGTCCCCTCTTGGTCTTTCCAGTTTTAATTTTAAATATACATTATTTTACGATTATGAAGTAATAATATGACTGTAAACACTTATACAGAGAAATATACATGTTCTAATTAATTGTACCTTTGTATAATAAAGCAAATTGAGATTAAAACTAAACATATATAATAATAATAATAATAAACTATATATTTGTAAGACCTCCGTTACATAAAATTGTCAATATTCTCAAACTTGTAATGCATTACAATTGTCAGATCATGATAAGTATAAATAAATAGTGTAGTGTATACTAATACTAATAACACTCCTAACAAATAACAAAGATGACAGAAAAAAAAACACAAAATAATAAAATCAAATAATAAATCAAATAAGATCATTTGTATATTGAAGAGGAATGACTAGTGTCTAAGGAATTCTTCTATTGTGTAGTATTCTCCATTAATCAAGTGGTTCTTCACTTTTATCTTAAACAAGCTGATTGGGAGGCCCTTAAAGCTCGGCGGCAGGTTATTGTATAATTTCGACCCCCAGTAGAAGATGGATTGCTGCACGGACAACACCCTATGATGTGGGATCCTCAGCCAGTCCCTCTCACGCGTTGAATACCTATGATTGTACCCATTCGTGGTAAAGGCCTCCTTATTGTTGTGTACATACACCACTGCTGAAAGTATGTAGATAGATGTTAATGTCAATACTCCTTCCTCCCTAAATCGTGTTCTACATGTTTCATTCACCTTCAAGCCACACAGCATTCTGATGGCTTTTTTTGTATCACAAAGATCCTCCGAGCCTCCGCAGATGTTCCCCAGAATAGTATCCCATAGCACAAATGCGAATGAAAGTTCGCGAAGTAAGCCAGCCTTGCTGCCACATGAGTTGCAATATATTTTAATCTTTTGATGGCATACAGTGCTGAGGACAAAGTGCGAGCCAAACCATCTATGTCCTGATGCCATCTCAAATACGAGTCAATAGTGACACCCAGAAACCTTGCAGAAGTATTTTGGTTCGTATTTCTGGTACTGAAGACAACGTTTTGAGTTTTATTTATATTTAACTTTAACTTGTTGGCGGTGAACCAATCACTCACCACTTGCACTGCGTTTTCCGATCTTAGTTTAGTTTCCTGATTGGTTTTCCCCTGCGCCACAACAGAAGTGTCGTCCGCGTAAAAACACAGCTCTGCTCCAACCACACTAGACGGTAGATCATTGATATATATAATAAATAGTAGAAGGCCCAGTATGGAACCCTGAGGTACTCCAAAGTGTATTCTCTTGAGCTGTGATTGTTTGTTGTTCCATTCCGTTAGTTGCATTCTATTTGCCATATAGGATTTCAGTAGGTCCAGAGGTACCCCCTTACTCCATAATACATAAGCTTCTCGCATAAAACATCAGGACTTACAGTATCAAACGCCTTGGTTAGATCCAGTAGGTTGATTTCAGCGTAGTTGTTATTGTCAAATGCTTGATATATGTATTCGGTGATTTGCATTATTCCAGTAGTCGTCGAACGGCCCCTTCTATATCCATGTTGCTCGGGAGATAAATATCCCTTTGCTTCCAAATAGCCTACCAATCTCGATGCTTCGCTTTTTCAAAGGTACGTTTTACATAGAACAGAGAATATTACTTTATAAAAAAGGAATAAAAGAAAACAATAATAATAATAAACGTCCTTAACAATTGCAGTTAGAACTTCTTCAAATCCTGTTGATGATCAACCACTTGACAAAAATAGACACCAAACATTATAATTATCATAAGTGCAAGCAAACGCTTCATAATGAATTAATAGTCGAAATATATTTTTTTTAAATTTTTACTTATATAATACCACTAATTTCACAAAATTTTAATTCCATAGTGGACTTAATATTAAAAAAATATGTTGTATGTTCCGTTGTCTTTAACCAAAAATAGTTTTTCTCGATTTCTTCTTTTTGAAGACGATGCTACCAATAAATTATATATATATATATATATATATATATATTATATATATATATCTCCAAACAAAAGAAAACTTATCAATTTCGCTTTATTGATTTATATACGTAGGGGGGTCCATGTGCATCAATATAGTAAAATTCCATATCGACTCCATTTCTAATTTCCTGTATCCCTCGATGAGGGAAAAACTAGGAACACTTCCGACGTTGGCGGCACTGGAAGATCGTTACGAGTCCTTGACCGCTCGACCAAACGGAAACCTAGCCGCATTAAAATATGTTCCACGGTCGATTAACAAGGGTAAACAAGACCTCGCAGAATTCTTCCTCAGTCGCTTTCTTTCGTCTTATGGTCCCGATTCGACAATAGATCCATCCATTTTCTTGCTTCTTGGCCGCGGTAGCAGGCAGGAGTGAACTGCCGCCGTAATATAATGTTATGTTATTGCCAGAATTGAACTGGCAATGGCGGAGAGAGAGGTCGGCAGTTATGCGTTATGGGCATTTCCTGAACGTTTTTGCTCGTACTTCTCCGTAACATGACGTTTGTATACTGTAAATCATTCCTAAGGATATGTTTGTGGGGTGTTTTTAGGAGTTATGGCAGGGATTGTGAAAGGGTCCCAGAATGTCCCGAGATGTTCGTGGTTATTACTTAGTACATGGCCGTAAATTTGAATGTAAATAGAAATTTTCAATTTTACTTCCACCTATAACTCCGTGTGCGTATAACAGTTAGGAGAAACTTATAAATATGTTATTTAAATCCATAAACAACAAAATATCATAGAATAAATATATTGTTATGGTTTTTCTGTTGTGAATATATTTATAAATGCAATAATTATAAGTAAAAAACACAAATTTAAGTTTCAAAAATATTTAATGTAGAGACTACATATGTTTCACCACACTGTGGCTTCATCAGGTGATGAAAATATACAAATTCGATTTCTGTTACAATGGCACATAAAAAGTTTAAAGTTTACATCCGACAGAAGGAAAGGACTGTAACCTAGCAGTTATAAGGTTTCAATGACCAGTATTTTTAAAATGCATTTCGTATTTTTAGAAAAGCAAAATCATTTTATGTTATATAATTCCCTTTTCTTTCTATTTCTCTTAATTTATTTGCTTATTCTCACTACAAATTGGGTTGGTTGATGGCACGATTGTGTGGTCATTAGTTTGTTAGTTAGGTTTTTACAGACTAAAGAATACCGTGTACAAAATCTTATAGTACGTATTCAACTTAGTTTAAATCAGATTGTGTGTTGGTAGCTATTGCATAACTATGCCCCATTATGTCTTTTTTTCTTCTACTTTCATCCAAAAATATGTCTCTGTTTGTTTTCTGCTTCATTCTGTGGATAAAAAAGCCAGTATGGCTCCATCTTATAGACAGTCATCACAGAGGTCTTTTCCCCCTAGGTGCCTTGTGTAAACATATTAGCCAGATTTTTTTCTTGCTGTTAATCATTTACACAAATTTTCAAAGCTGTAGCTTTCTGGGACGGATTTTCTCATTTGTCTATCTGTGATGGTTCTATCTACATCATAACACTTTCATTTCTGATGCGGTTCCGATTACTTGTGGCATCAACTACCAGGTACGTCAAATTCACGGACTGTGAAACTATTGATTGTTCTAGTTGCAATTTACACCTTGTAAAACTCTTGGATAAAACCATACCTTGTGTCTTCTTTGTAGAGATTCGCATGTTAATACAGCTTCCTGTTACATTAATTTGAAATAAATGCCTTTGTAGATTATCTTTGATGTTTGCGATTAGGACGTGGTCATTTGCGTAATATACTACGTTAACCCATTGCACATATTCCAGGATTATCTTTTTTAACAATATTAAAATTCTTGGTTTATTAAATCTTTAATTATGGTCTAATAAATAGTTTTTTTATAATACAGATAAAGACCACCATCCTTTAGAAAGGACAATAGTATAATAGTAGGTGGCAAAAATAATTTCTTTATAGTTTTCAGATTTGGTAAATATTACTGATTCATTGAAAATTAAAGAATATTAACATTTATTTAGAGTCAAAAATGAGGTGTGGCCACCACACGACTTTCTTACATGTATGAGCGTTTCAAACTATACAATTTTATAAATTTTTTACACAAAAATTATTCAAAATCCTACTCCAAGTACTTCTATTCTCTTAATAAATCGCTATAGAATACATACTTTGCAAGATATTCGAAAAAAAGTGCTACTCCCTAAGAGTAAAAGTGTTACTTCCGGTTCGAATTTTGAAATTTCATATATACAAAAAATATTGCAAATCCAGTTCTAAATACCTTTGTACTCTTGATAAATATATAGAATGCATAACTTACGACATATTTGCAAAAAATCGCTATTCGTTAAGAGTAAAAGTGGTACTTCCGGTCTGAATTTTGACATTTTTTTATATAAAAGATATTGAAAATTATGTTTTAAATACTTTTATACTCGTAACGTACTTGTCTAAAAAGCATGACTTGCGAAATATTCGCAAGTCATGCTAAGAGTAAAAGACCTACTTCCGGTAGGAATTTCGAAAAGCTTTATAAATAAAATTATTCTCAATTATTCTTAATTTTATAAATTTGTTTAAACTTAGTAGTTGACGCAATATTGGCAAAATTCGATTTTTTTCACTGAAGTAAACTGCTACTTCCGGTCTACCGATTTTACTGAAAAACTAGTCAGATCTCAAGAGGGAGATTATACACGTAAATACAAAATTTGGAATTGATATCTCCAGCGGTTTGACCGCTATCGTGGTCACAGACAGACAGACACACAGACTTTTTTAAAAACCACTTTTTCGGTATCAGGGGAACTCAAAACGTGGACATCTGCAAAAATCTCGAGGTCGAAAATTTTCATCATCACAATGCTTCTTATACTACGTATAAGAAAGTGACGTAAAAAGTCAATTTTGATTATGGTACTCAAAAAAGCACGTTTTAAGGTGTAACCCCACGTTGTACTTATTGCATATAAACTGCGCTTTCTTGTCGTATTACCGACATCTAATCTGTTTGGCCTGATACAAAACTAAAGGATCTCTACCATCAAATCGAGAAAAAGTAGTTTCATTAGCACTTGATCATACACATTCTTGTTTGCTCGTTTTCTTGTAGGCTTTCAAAATTCCTTTAGCAAGCCATCGGCGAAAATTGTATGGATCCAATTTTACTTTAACGACATAGCTACCAGGCTGTCATTTCCAAGCATGGACTAATTATAGGAAAGTGCCACTTTTGTTCTCTGACACTCATCCGATAAAGACTAGTATTCCGGTCTCACCTTCTCCCATGTGACTGTACTTTCTGATTATTTAGGTTGGGGCATACAGTAACTTTTCTTTGAGAGAATGAAGACACATTAGCTGTTGGCAGTACTGATTCGAAATTGTCATATCTTCTTTTCCTCTTCCAAAGCATATTCTAAACTTCCTTTTTCCGTTTTCTTCAGTTCCTTGCCAGTCGTTATTATAAATATCGGTATTATGTTCTCTCTCACAGTAGAAGTAGCTTTTATCCCTCGGTCTCTTACTACTAAAAGCAAATCCTACGAAGTCAAAAAGTTATCCAAATAAATATGAAACGGCAACTATGCTTTTTATGTGATATTTATGTCGACAAATGATGAACTACGTTTGTGCCAAACTTCTATTGTCATGATGAAAAATATGCACCTACAGGTTCTCTCCCTTTAATCAAAATTCTAAACCAGATTTATATTTGGTCACAACCCTTCCTACATAAAATACGGTCAATCCTACTAATAAAATAAATTTGTAAGTAATTCTCTACAGAAATAAGTTTAATTTTCTTCCGAAACTGGATCGGTTACGCACGAATAAAATGTCACATTAGTGTACCCGAAATACGGGACGAATTTCGATACCGTTTTGTGTGCGAGTGAAAAATTCGATTTATTTTATGCAATTATCCGGTGAATGAAGTTAAATATATAATCAAGAGGAAAAAAAGGGTCGGAATCCAGTCAGTTCAATTTGGGGAATTACTATTTACTGTGATGTGCCTAGTGCCCGGCTATATATGTTCGAGCTTGTACAGAATTCACCCTCCGACGAAAAGTTGGGATGTATTAGAAAATTTGTGTCGTATTCGTTTGTGTGAGTATATGTGAGACCTCCATTGGAGCACAACTACCAGAGTCGACAACGGTTACAGTTAATAAGATTACCACCAGAGAAGAATAAAGCTTGATTTTCTACTGTGTCGTTGGCAATGTTGTCGATTAAAAGTGGTTATTCGATGCGTAATCCTTTCAAATGTTCAGTAACGAATTTACATTTTCTCTTATTGTTCCGCTGACTAATATTTTCTCTTCATTGTGTAACCGAAGATGTCGCTCTAGTTTTAACAAAACATTGGCTGACTCACGTCACAATGATGTAATTATTGTTTTATGTTTGGTTGGAAGGTTTGAATGTTGAATTGAGTTTTAAACGTAAGGATAATCTTCCATTGTTCTATATTCGACGAAATGGTGCTAAATGTTAAATAATAGAGCTTAATTATCTCAAATTAATATACTAAAAATTAGTGAATATGTATTATATTTTCATAACGATTCACAGTACTGGTTTATATAAATAATCAGATTATAAGGAAAAGAAATATGAATTAATGCATATATAATACTCCATTAATTATTGTTACTAATAGAGCTCGGATTAAAAATGGATGAAGTATGTTCAAAGATAAAAATATACAGTATTCTCATATGATTTTATATTAAGGATGTGTTTCCATTTTGAAAGAACCCCATTTTAAGTGGGCGCGTCTTGTATTACTCCGAAACTGTACTATGTTTCACTTTTAAATTTCTCCAACAATTAGTCTTGCAGTTTTTATTTTATTTTCCAAATCACAGGTATAATTAAGAAAATATTTTTTCGACTTTTTCAAGGACGTACATAGAACATTTTTAAATTATGATAGTGTCGCCAATTTTTGGATATTTTTCTGATTACAGTTTGTACTTTTTTTCTACACATATTTTTGGAAAAAGACCACGCTGTCATATTTCTTTTATTTTTCTTATAATGTAAAAAAATAATTGTTTAAATATTTTAAAAAATAAAGTCAGGGTTTGGCAGAAACTGATTGAGGTAATGGGCAGACCCCCTTAAATTAGAACTATAAGAAATAATTAATTAAAATATATAAATAATTTAATAAATTATTTTCATAGCACAATCTGCAACATAAGATACAGCGATGCGATATTGGTTGCATAAACCAATATTCGTCTAAAAACAGATATTAGAATATTCAGAATAATAATAAAATAAGGTATTTTTAATATTTAACAAGCATAAGGAGAATAGTACAAGTAGAAGATTCATGTATTGTAGTAACCATACTAAAAAGAATATTCAATTTATAACACGGATAATTCTGTTTAACAATGCTTATTTTGTTAAGTATATTACATAAAATGTATTCTTTTTGTTTTTCTCTTTAACATATGTAAGGATGCCTTTGATGTATACGGTTACTTGAATAAGACCTTCATTAATATATCTGGTAGTTAAGCAGTTAGTCAGTTAGTATTGAGATAGAATAGGCAAGCATTGTTCTTTCTTTTTTGGTTTGTTATGGTTTCAAGATTTTGGTGGAAGAACAGGGGCTGGACAACTTCTCCAGCCATCTGAACCACGCCTTAGGATTTCAACAGCATATTTTCTTTTGTTTTAATATATCAATGTATGTATCTTTATGTTGAGATAAAGGATATTATTATTATGTATCCTATGCGAAAGATTCATATTGTTTACGAAACCACTTCTGTTATAGTATGTAATATTAATAGTTCAAATTTGTTCTTTCATGTAATAGACAGTACCTAAAGTGATTTAGTTTTAGAATTTCGTTCAAGAATAGTTGGGTTGTGCATCTAACCAAACACATTATATGGATTTCAAAACTCTGGATTCAATAAGAGGAAGGATAAGTGTAAGCACAATTGATGAAAGAAAAACAAAAAAGAAATACTCTCCAATAGTTTTGAACAAATATTCAGTGCATAATGTGTCTAACATTAAAAAGTAGGAGTTAATTTACACAACAGAAGAAATGGTATCTGACAAATTAGAAACACATAAAATGATAAAATCTTTGTTTACGTTAGCAAGAAAAACAAACACTTGAAGATAAACACATTATTGCAAATATAATAAATACGTATATTAATTATTCAGGAATATGTTTATATAATACTAAATCACATATTCCAAATATAAATAAAATTGTAGTAGATAATTGTAGTAAATAGCAAGACAGATGGCGTTCTAAGCGAGCGATGCTACCTTTAAGGCTTTTCTCATCTTAGAAACACACTTGAGATCTGATTAGTTTTTCAGTAAAATCGGTAGACCGGAAGTAGTAGTTTACTTGAGTGAAAAAATCGAATTTTGCAAATATTTCGTCAATTACTAAGTTTAAACAAATTTATATAGAATTCAAATGTACACAAAATTAAATTTGAGACAAATCGTTTTAAAAACTTTTTTAGAAATTCCAACGGGAAGTAGGTCTTTAGTATAAAAGTATTTAAATTATAATTTTAAATATCTTTTGTATAAAAAAAATTTCAAAATTCGGACCGGAAGGACCACTTTTACTCTTACCGAATAGCGATTTTTTGCAAATATGTCGTAAATTATGCATTCTATATATATTTATTAAGAGTACAAAAGTATTTAGAGTTGGATTTGCAATATTTTTTGTATACATGAAATTTCAAAATTAGGACCGGAAGTAACACTTTTACTCTTAGCGACTAGCATTTTTTTCGAATATCTTGTAAAGTATGCATTCTATAGCGATTTATTACGAGAATGAAAGTACTTAGAATAGGATTTTGAATAAGTTTTGTATAAAAAAATTCTTAAAATTGTATAGTTTGAAACGCTCATACGTATAAGAAAGTCGTGTGGTGGCTACACCTCATTTTTTTATTTTATTTTACAGCTCTTTTATCAAATTATTTACAAAACGTATGGGTAAGGTATTATTTGTTTGATATTTTTAATGTTAATTATTGCACTATTTTTCTAAAATGCACATAATCAATGCCACTGACCAAAGCATTATCTATCTATCAACAAGATTTATATTTATGAATTTCGAATTGATCGAAATGCTTAGGCAAATCTGTATAAATTTTCGGAATAACAGTGATTAACATCAGTCAGTCTAAACTGTACATTATATAGTAGCATCCGTGGTGTCCGCAGAGTCCATCTCGCTCCAGTGCTAAATCAATTACCGCTTCGTGTCCTCGGACTTGTTAAACTCCATCCTACAAATGTATTTCGCTGTACAAACATGATGGATTAGACTGAATTGATATTCATCATTGTCGAATCGAAGAGACGTCGAATGCGATGGTTGCGAAGCGGCAAGGTATAATGTCGGTGAGAACTTGAATGGAGAATAATCTGGATGAAACAAATATCCAATAGACTATATGGTAGTGCTTTTAAAATAACAAACAAAAAAAGAGAAAAGATACATTTCAAAATGTAGATGGATTACGTAATCTGTAAATAAGTACGGTAATGCTGCATTAAATTTAATATAATATGATTGATCTTGATGGAAAAGAACTCTGTATTTGCTTTGCATGTGTTGTAAAGTATTCTGCATGTTATGTTTACGGATTTAATTCTCTTTGTGTTTTATATGATTTCCAGAAACGTTTATTTTATAATTACTGTGACTTACATATATACATTTATACGTAAAACGTATATGCATATATGCATGTGTTTGAGATACACACATACATCTCAAACACATGCATATATGCATATACGTTTTACGTATAAATGTATATATGTAAGTCACAGTAATTATTTACTGCTTGATGTTAGTTTTAACATCCATGTGTTCACACTTTTCATTTTCGTTTATTTTATGTTGTGGATGGAAGAATTTGTTACAATTTACTTTGAGTTTTTATTGTGTACCCGCTTTGTACAAACTATTTTGAGGTTCTCCGTATACATATCATGTTCTTGTAACCTTTTCCCTTACTATTAGTTACCCCTGGGTAATGGGTGTTGAGAATCTCTATTTTTCAGTTACGTAGAATCAATTCCTTGTTTTATTTTGCTTCTTTAGTAGAGAATATTAATTTTACTTTTTTAATAATTACTTACCCTTGGTAGTATACCTTTATTTGATTTCTTTCTCGTGACGAAGTAAATAATTATTGAGATCGATCTCATTGATCTTATTGTCTAGCCTATTACCGCTCTCTAGTGGCCAATGGAGCCAGTGCAAATTTCGCCGATCGTACTTGTACGAGTCTTGTATCTTTCTGTCGTGGTAACGCTGGTAGTACCCCCTAGAGATGGCGCGTGGTTATTTAATTGTTAAGTTATATTCAAAAATCTTTTACTTTACTTCAGTCGTAAAATTTTAAGTTTTGTAGAGAAATTATAATTTGTAAATTATTGGTTCCGCTTTGAGATTGCCGTTTGTTGAGCCAGAATGGCTGTTTCAGTTCTAGTTCCACTGAATTTTTCCTTAGTTAAAGAGGGCGCTTAGTAGCTTTATATCAAGATTCTTCTAGAATGTTAATTAATCCTTCCTTTTGGTATTTCGCTTTCGTCTGATCAACACCTATTAATAATCGCAGAAGTAGCACCACAGCTTTACAGTCATACTTGTGCAAAGATTAAGTTAATATATTTGGTGTATCGTTGAACTGACCTAATTTTGGGATTTAAATATTTCTTTGCAAAGCGTTGTGTTTTGTTGACGTATAAATTTTCATTTTCATCGAGAATTCTTTTTTTTGGTGACTGGAGGTTAATCACTGCTGTAAGTAACTTTATCAATTGATTATGTTAATCCTAATATCGTTGTGTTTTTTATTCCTTCCTTGTAGTCTGCGTTTTATTCACGGCCATTTTGTAATGAAAGATCTATTTAGTTTTACGTATGGCATGAATTACCGTTACCTTCGCCCATTTTGAAATTATGGAATCTATTTTCTTTGGTGAAGATTTAACGTGGATGTTCCTCCTATTATTGGATGTCGAAACCCTTTGAAAACAGCTTCCGAACGTGCTGGTAGTAGCAGTTACCTGAGGATAATTTCTGGAATACGTGATTTGGATTTCTGTATGTTACACTGTTACTAGTATGTTGTGTGTGTGAAGAAACGGGTATTTCAACTTAATTTTCCGATAATTAACGGTATTTCGTCGGTGTGTTACACTGTCAATTAGTGTGAATTAGATACAGTCAACTGTATGCATTTTACGAGGATGTGTTAAGCACTTCCAAGTTGCTATAATTTAGTGTCACATATTAAGCGTAATTTAAGTCCGCGAACTTGTCTAATTTATTATTTCATGGCATCTAAGCCCCTGTGCATCACCCGGGGTTCCAACAATAAACTTGTCCCGAGTTTATAAATTTAGTTGGTCGGCAGTATAGTTAATCCGGGACTGGCGCCTTTAAACAATAAGACCTTCGACTTGTACAGTGAACGAACCCACGCTTCACGACTTGTTAGCGGCAGTACTGACCATCAGATTCTGCAGCAACCTTGGGAAGAACGAAAGGTAAGACCTTAAGTGTGATATCAGCTGGCGATTAATTAATAGACAAGCGTCTCTTAAAGCATCTAATTTTGGGACTCTGTTAAATTTTAAGATAGAAGGTTAGTTACCGTGGTGGCGTCATACTTGATACCTCCTCTATCATTTTGTTCAGAGTCACTGTATGACATTCTAGACCATATTATATTTATTTTAGAGCGGAGAAGGTAGCAAATTACATCATAAATTGTTATGAAATTAGATATGTTACAGCAGTATGTGTTACTACATAAATAAACTCAATATTAATAAATGTGTGTGTAGGTCAGAGAATGTGCAACTAATAAAATTTCCTGATATAGCAACTTGGTGACATGAACATAAACATATATACAGGCACATTAAACAAACAGTATTTCGTTAAAGAGTTTTAAACAAAATAATATGGTTTGGTAAACACTGGGATACAATACAACCTAGTTTTACAGCGCGAATAATTCCTATCACGATTTCGTTCATTTTGAAGACTGCGCGTCGTTAGTTCTATGATAGTGTTAAACCCATATTTTTTATTTGATAATAATTGTACAATACTTTAATGTAAAACACTTACAACAATAATACAAATATCACAATAACAAAATGTAAGTATTTCACTTCCTCACCCTACAAGGACACCAAGATGACATAAGTGTTCCATTACAATATAACATAATAGTACAAAATAGCGCTCCAAGAATTATTAACTGCTGCCAAAGAGAAAAGGAAAATGATTTCTTAAGTACGCAGTCTATACGTCTATTGCAACTATGAAGTGCAGTTACACGACATTTTCAATTTCAATTCATTATCTTAGCTTAGCTCGTCTAAATTTTTGCCGCCGGCTGTTTGTTTTACATCAGACTTCTTGCACTGCTTGGTGACACAAACAGAAACCAGATGAATTTCCGTTACTTTTTCAGTGTTCCCAAACACCCTCTATCCCTCTTGTTTCAGATGTCAATTAAAGTGTAATTACGTAAAACGACAAACGTCTGAGGAGGAAATTTCGTTTCTTTTTTTTTCCGTTTCTGCCGCTATTGTTCTAGAACAAACAGAACAAAACAAGGACGCAGCTACGTCCAGCAGTTGTAATTAATTTAATTTAATTTAATTAAGGGACGTGCGGATTGATTAACCGTTGATGATTAAAACTGATAATGCCGCTTCAATTTCAGTTCAGACGGAATGCTTTCGCTGACACACGCACACATTGAAATTTATCTTTGGAAAGCGCTTCAAATTTTCCCTCGGTCGGAGTAGAGAGAGAGAGAGAGAGAGAGAGAAAATATACAATATTGAATGTATGTGTGAACACACAACGAACGTATTTATTAATTCCGGTGGCGTTTGCTTTCTCCTTCGTTTGTTTTATTCCTTTTCCGACGAGTTTCAGTTTTCCTTCTGACTATAGAGACTGGATTTAATGACTATTAATTTAGTTTTGTCATTATACTTAGACCGATAGAGCTAACCCTGTTGAATCCTTTATTGCCTTTTTGCGGACATGTCGGTAATCTTAAGCAATAGAAATAAATACTTTGAATTACGCTGAGGTTGAATAAATAGGAGACTCAATGTAGAGTCCATACAGAAGTGAATAGATTTTATGTGACTCGGAATTTTTCGGTAAAGTTAAATTTGTGAATAGAAAGAATACATCAAAAAAGCACATCATTTTTCTAGTTTTTAGTTTTGCACATTTCTTCGAGAGCTGTCAGGAATTAAATAAATCCTTCTTATCCTTTCTTAATATCACCAAAAAAAACTTTTTTTAATTCTTTTAAATTTTATACATTATTGGTCCTTGTTCGCAGCAAAATTTTCCACTTTCCAATTTACACACACCGCCCCGCCCCGCCTTGTGCTTTTCACTATGTAGATTTTTTACTACCGGATGGTAGAATTCGGGTTAGGATATTTACGAAAACAACTTTTAATTAGCTCGTGACGTTTCGGTCAAATCTTCGTGACCTTCTTCAGACCTTTTGTTTTATTTAAAAGGTAGAATACATTACTTAATATAAACAAAGCAGTGTAAAGCTATAAACAATTTTTCTAGAAATTAAAACGTGGGGTACTTACATTTGCCCAACGTTGTATCGTAGTTGTTATTTATTAACATGAAGATGAAATTATATAAAACACATTAAAATCATTATTGCACATTTAAAACCTATGGTAGTTAAAATATATTGCACATAAGGTTTCATATCTCAAATCTTTTATATCTGTTTTACTGTGTGTGTTTGCACGTTTATCTATTGATAAAATGCCTCATAGAAACCACTGAAGCTTTGCGAGTCTGTTTTGCGATTCAAATTTTGTAACAGTGTTCTAATAATTAATGTTTCAAGAAACGTTCTACGTGTGTAGTTAGGTTCCTTGAAAATGATTTTGGTATTGTCGAAATCCGCTTTATGGCCTGTGGTCGCTATGTGGCTTGCCAACGCACATCCCTGTGGCTTAACTCTTATATCACTGTTGTGTTGTGTCAACCTGTTTTTCAACCTTTGTTTTGTTTGTCCTATGTAAAAGTTTTTGCAACTATATTGTACAGCATACATTAAATTGTTGTTAATTTGTGTTTGTATTCTGTCTTTGATTTTGCTGTATACTCTTGAGATTGGAAAAGCTGTTGTGTAAGCTATTGAGCAGATGTTTTTGAATAACATTTTAATTTTGTTAAGTGTGGGATGTATTGTATGTAACTTGTGGTATTTGGCAACTTTATCGTTGATGTTGTTTTTTGTTTTGTTTGTAGGGTTCCATGATTATTGTCTATTTTATTGGAGGAAAACAAAAGTTTGTTAATTGTTGTCTTGGGGTAGTTGCTTAATGTTAGGATCTCCTTGAGTTTTTTTAAATTTTGTTGTAGGTATTGGGGATGTGCTATTTTGGTCACGCGGTTCTTTACGGCTTTAATTAAATTAATTTAATAAACTATACTAATAATGGGATGGAGATTGTGGCTAAAAATGTGAAATAAAATGCAAAAGGAAAAATTCCTTACCAAAAAAAAAAAAAAAAAATCTATATACGTATTTCGGCAACTAAGTTGCCATCTTCAGTAGAAATTTGTATAAAACTAAAAAGAGTGTTAAACGTAGTATTTTTGGCTAAGGTGTAACCTTAGAGGATATGCTCTTCCCCAAATCACCAGTGGGATAACACCAGACAAGTGTTATCCCACTGGTGATTTGGGGAAGAGCATATCTTCTAAGGTTACCAGCGATTAATCTTTAATAATATTTTATAAATTCTAAAAACACTAGGTACATGGTGATTTTAATGTACCCAAGCCTGACATGCGATTGTATTAATAAAAGGAGAACTCTTGGAGTTGAAATAACGATCGCGAATACAGTCATCTTTGGTGCTCCCTCCTATCTGCAGTTGTCTTATACTTACTGTATAGTTATATACACTAAAATTCCGTAGTAATTACTAGAGATCGGACACGAGAAGCCGGTGACTTATCGCCCACGGGCGCACTATTGAAATTTTGTATTTTTAAAGTGTTTTATTTATAAAATACAAAATACATTATTATTCGTTCAATTTCTAGTTCAAGTCGAGTAAACTCTCCGTACTTTATTTATCTTAGGAAATATAAGGTAAATAGAATAAATTTTAAAAACTCCTGACGCTTCTACCTAGGCCAATGAAGAAAAAAATTTAACGGTAAAATCGTTTTTCTTTTGCTGTCCGTTTTCTCGACGAAAACAGATGTGCAGTTCACCATATGAATAGTGCTATTCAGTAACTGCGTTATATTATACAATACTTTTTTTGTCCGTAGTAGTTTCGGCCTCATACGTTCGGTCTTTAATAATTACAGTAGTGTTTCTTCGAGCATTATTAACGTGTAAATTAAAAATAAACACATATTTTGCAAAGAAAATATGTACATTAACCAAATTTATACAGCCTGTATTGATTTCTATTTCCTAATCATTTCACAAAAAAAAAAAAAACAACGAACATCATGATTGTGTTAATTATCTTTTAAAGTGGATAAAATCTTTTTCTTATCGCCATTAGAATTTACAGCATATCTGCCCATTATCGTAGTTGGGCTTTATACCCCATTAACGTTTCGACCGGAAATTTAAAAGGAAGGTATTTGGTAAGCGCACTGGGCTCACCGAAACGGTTAGTTGTTGTTCAAAAACAGGGGTATCGAGAGAAATAGGGTGGTGCATCTAATCTAGTCACGGAATAAGGGAAAACATTGCATTAAATCGAGAGGATACAAGTGTGGGAGTGAGAAAAACAACTATTTAGTCCATCGACAAAATAAATTATTTCCTTTTTCAATAGAAGGGTGCGTCTTTGAAGTCGGCTAGTTAGTAGTAGCAGGCACCTGATGATAATGTTGTATAATAATTAAAACATGAAGCATTGATTGGTTTTAAAATCTTTAAAAAATGTATTTCTATAATGAATGTTTTGTACGTATTCCATAAAGCATATACCGGGTGGTGCAATTGTGTGTCGGCGGAGCTTAGTATGAAAACTTAGCGTAGCTGTAGCAATGAGACTTTACGTACGTATGTAGTATGCGACTGTGCATTTTCTAATTTTATTTACAAATATACAGGGTGTACCAAATGTTCGCAACCACCTTCAACTTTTCTTTATTGAAAATACATTGCTATACTTTCTAGCTATTATAATGAAAGCCATTTTCTCGTTTTTTTTTTTTAAATCTAACCTATAATATTTTTATAAGTCAGTATATTCCTTGTAAAATTGCCTTTAAAGTGGTACCAATAACATAGTACTTATTTCTAGTATATTCAAGGTTATAAACCTTGCTTATGATATGCAATATGTGGGGCATCTAATAGTTGGTTGGCCTTGGTTTTTAAAAAAAAATGGCTGTGCAACCAAACGTCAAATTTTTACTTCAAAAGTCTATAAAAAGTCGTTTTATGTATTTTCTCTTTGCTGTAATGCGTTTTATTGTTATAAATTAAGTTCGACTAGTGAATTATTAATTTCTGACACAGATATGGTGTTAAATTAACTTTCAGCCTGCTTTTGATAAAATACACAAAAATATGCCGTGTAAAAAATCTGAGGAATATAAAACCTTCTAAAGTTCAAAAATCTAATAAAGCTTACCATGAACAGTGTATATACAGTTGGAGCAAACGTTTTATCTCTCTGCTCTTAAGTCTTATCTAAGGTGTACCTGGTCAACGTAATCAATTTTTTAATACATTAACCTCGTGTGTAAAAGTACAAAAATCTAATTCATATTTAGTTTCTTTCTTTTTGAACGTATATAACATTTACAAGCAAGTATATTTCAGTTATGTAGAGAATATATTTTGATATTATTTTGTAGATCGCGTGCGCAGATACCGTTGTCTCGGTATTAGCAACATAATTATCACACAAATAGTAGTAGTAATAAGATCTACGCTGTAAACATGCATTTATGTATATTTTCGAAGTTTAAGTATTAAATAGTTAATCTGCAGTGATTTATTTAATTTCCTTATGATTATTCCCACACTTACGATTTAGTACGTGATAATATTGAGGTGTCTATTTTATTAGAAAAAATTGTTTTGATATTCCTCAATATCCTTCTCGCTTACATACAGTATTTCATTTTTCAACGGGGTAAAGCTTTTTAATTGCAGTAATACGAGCAATGTTTTATAAAGAACTAAAATATGACAAAAACAGTTTTGTGCTTTAACAATAGGGGTGCATGTTTTGCTTCTAAAATGTGTAAAATTATTGAAAATTATTGTTAAGGATGTTTATTATTATTATTTTTCTTTTATTCCTTTTTTTATAAAGTAATATTCTCTGTTCTATGTAAAACGTATATATGTTTAGTTTTAATCTCAATTTGCTTTATTTTACAAAGGTACAATTAATTAGAACATGTATATATCTCTGTATAAGTGCTTACAGTCATTTTATTACTTCATAATCGTAAAGTAATGTATATTTTAAATTAAATCTGGAAAGACCAAGAGGGACATCAGTCTCCTAATGTAATCTCTTTCTTAGAAACCTCTCTATTGTCCGTTCTAGAAAATCGGTAAAATGCTTTGTCTAAATTACCATTTAGTTTCTTTCTTTTATTAACATCATGCCGTTGTAGTACTTAAAAGTTAATAAACATTTGCCGGATTTCCGAATTATAGATATTCTGTAATTGAAGAAACCCGTAAACACACAGCAGGGCTCTTATATTTATATTAGATAATTGTATTGCTATTTGCTCCTTCCGAGAACCTTTGATGAAACTTACAACCCATTAATGTTCGGTTTTTCCAGACAACAATAGAGGAGGTACGGTTTTGTAAACTTACCACCCCACTCTAAATACTGAGTTTGTTTGTAACAGAAAATTGAAATCAGTTTACCAACGAAATTCAACTTGCTAGCAGTTAGCTATCATGTAAGTTCAACTTGCCCAATGCAAGAAGCCTACATTTATTCGCATTGTTACTTTATTTAATTGTAAATAAAGTTGTATATAACAGTGTAGTGTTATTTCATTTGTGAATAACCACGTATAACGTAAATTCAGTGAGGAGTTATTCTTTACTACTTCTAAAACAAGAAGATTCAAGTGAAAGAAAAACGATACAAGTCTTTCAAAATAGGAAGATTCGTCAATTATATTCTTCCCAATCGAATCTGATACTGTTCATTATGGGAATTAAATTATCAAAATGTTACCGCCGGCAAAATTCAAACTTACGTTTCAGAGGTTCGCCTGATTTTTTTTTTGATTATTTCAAATCGCTTAATATGTACGACTTTTAAATTTATTCATTATGGTTTTCGCTACTCCAATCCATCACAATATTGAACAACAGCCAACTGAGATTATCTCTCTATTTAAATCACTTGTGCATCTGAAACGAAAAGTATAAAAATCAAATTTTCCAAAATTTTAAATAAAACTGCTATCTTTTATACTTTTTTTTTATAGTAGTATAAGGAAGTATTGTGATGACAAAAATATTCGACCTCGAGATTTTTACAGATTTTCACGTTTTGATGTCCCCTGATACAGAAAAAGTGGTTTTAAAAAATGTTTCTCCCTCTCTCTATGTGTCTGACTGTGTGTGACCGCGATAGCGTGCAAATGGCTAAATCTATCAATAACAAACTTTATATTTACGTGGGTAATCCTCCATTGAAATTTTATTAGATTAAAATCAGTCGGTAGACCGGAAGTAGTAGTTTACTTTAGTGAATAAATTCAATTTTATTAAATATTTCGTCAACTACTAAACAAATTGTTAAGGAATTCAATTGTAATCAGTGAATTTGAGAAAAAAATTATTAAAGGAGTTTTTCGCAAATGTCTCGTAAGGTATGCATTCTATAAAGATTTATTAAAAGAATAGAAGTATTTAGAACAGAATGTTGAATAATTTTTGTATAAATAATTCTCAAAATTACACTTACAAGTTTATTACAATTATACAATATTCTTCTAATTCATTAATTTAACGCTTTGTTTGAATTCTTAGAAGCCATTATATATAAAATCCTTTGCAAAGAGAGGAAACTACATACTTCGATTTACAATTTCCACAAGCGACAAAAAAAAGAACACTATATAACTTCAAGAACGGACTGTTCTGATTTATTTATTGCGATAGTGGATATTTATTTGCGAAAATTGCTGGCTTAATTAAAGATTTCAACGGCAATAAATAAGACGGCGTCTCTGTCTCCTTTAACTTTTCCCTACTTTCGATAATGTTATCAACTTATAAGAAGATGAACAGAGATTTATTGTGTACGGATGATTAGTTTCGTGCTGGTAGTAGTTATATCCAGAGTAGAGAAGCCTGCGGAAAGTAACAGAATTATACCATTATTGAACTAGATTCGGTCACACAACAGATATTGTCTCTTCAAAAAAAAACTTTTTACAAAAAAAAATGAGGAAATATTTTTTAATAGAAAACAAGTAAAAAACATATTGATATTGAACGAAAATTCTGGAAAAATAAAACTATTAACGTAAAAACTAATGTATCTGTTGCTCTATTCTACAGATGCAATTATAATATCAAGAAGTATTGAATCCCTTAAAAATACCATTATAACAGGCTTCGAAAGCTCTCCTAAAGCGGTATTTAAGAAATGTGAAAATAATTTAAAATCTCAGGATATTCATAGATGAGAAGTTATTTTAGCGTACTTGTTTGTTTGGGCAGATACTCGTAGAATAAACCGGTAAAAGGTTCATACTATAAGGGTCTGTGCAAACGGCAAACGTTAATGTGAACATTGACGATAACACTTTTGAGCGTAAAAATATACAATCATATTACCAATGCCAATGCATGAAAATAGTTAACGGAACTTGTTTGTAATTCTAGCAGGAGATAGTATAAACTGGTTCTGTGATCGCTGGTTTCACAATAGATTCCAGTGGGAGGATGTCTAACTGATCATTGAACTTCACCTAGGAATGAGTCACTTATTCGTGACTGTGAAAACATCATGGTTAAGTGCAGTAAAATCTGAACTAGGATTATATTATTTAATTTCAATTCTATATGGATTTTTTAAATTTAATTAAAATCATGCTAGATGGGGGTATTTATGTTAATATAATTTTTCATAATTTTTATAGCATATTGATTAGAACATAAAGATATTTTTGATACAATAAACTATTCTTAACTTTGTTGATAGAAGATATTCTATAACATACTAGAAATTTTTATAGTATTTTAATTTTCCTTTATACAGAGAGATCGTAAAAGGCTGACCGTGCCGTTTCATAGTTATAGTGTATTTCGTCCGTGCGACATCTATTATATAACGTATGAACTACTTTCAAGAATTTTTGTCAAGTTTACTTTTTTTAATAACTCTAGAAAGACATTCAATAATTGATATCTTTATTAAACATAATTTAACACAAAGATCGATATTACATATAACATTACATATTTAGATATAACATATGTTCAAAATAAGATCCTTCATTTTGCAGACAGACATTTATACGTCTTTAGGGAAATGAAAACATTTTGGATATTTTTGCTATTACAGCTACGAAAATAAGCCTCAACTTATCTTGTTCTTCCGTAAATGGCATTTTTAATTTCAAGGCAACTTTAAAACTAAACAAAAATGATAATGATATTCGTATAAACACAAAAAATAACTTACAGTAACAACAAAATGTGGCTGTTATTGCATTGAGAAAGACAATTTCAAATATTCAATTAAACGCATTAAACCAAGGGAAAAAGAAACGAAAAAAAGCTTATATAACTGACAATTATGTATAAATGACAGAATATTGGACTGACAGCCACTTTAGCGAAGTTATGTACAAACTAAATATTCATACTACAACAATGAACATGTGGCAACCTCGTGCTAAAGTTGATATATCCATGATTCGGCATAGTCAACCATTTACGATCTCTCTGTATTATAATCACATACAGGCCGATTCCTTTAAAATGTACAAAGAACTGTTATTGCATTGAGAAAGACAATTTCAAATATTCAATTAAACGCATTAAACCAAGGGAAAAAGAAACGAAATAAAGCTTATATAACTGACAATTATGTATAAATGACAGAATATTGGACTGACAGCCACTTTAGCGAAGTTATGTACAAACTAAATATTCATACTACAACAATGAACATGTGGCAACCTCGTGCTAAAGTTGATACATCCATGATTCGGCATAGTCAACCATTTACGATCTCTCTGTATTATAATCACATACAGGCCGACTCCTTTAAAATGTACAAAGAACTAAAAATGTATTTGTGAATAATAATCTAGGCAACAAGCACAGTTTATAAATACAGATTTTGTGTTTTTTTATTTTCATTACCTCATCCATCAAAACTGCATCTGAGGACAGAAGTCTTTGCTGGGATAAATAAACTAACTACAATAAGATTTTATACAAAGGTAAGAGAGAGAAAAGGGAAATAAACCACTGTGACCCTACTTAATGCAGATATATGTATTTATAGGTTGTTTTGATAAAATTCATAAACACTATTACTTTAATTTTCTCTTTATATGTATATATAAATGATTAGTTAATTCTTAATATATATTTCGAAATGTATTTGTATATTCATCAGGAAACATTTAATTAAAATACAATTTAAACACAAGGCCAACGGAACTATGAACAATCTAATTCTAATTATGCTGAATATTAGTATGCAAATTTAACTTCAAATTTTTAACTCTCGCTTAGTACATGGGACGGAAGGAGACTTCACTTCAGTCATCATTCACAAAAAAAAAATATGTTCCTCCCTAGGTCGAAATGTCCAATGTGTGCAACTTTGTTAAAACTCTCCGCTGATATGAAATTAATGATACAGTTTTTGGCTTCGCCTCCGATAACTGATGATTGATGAGCATTTTACGATACAGTTTTCTTTTGTAAATGCGCCTACCCACAGCGTTTTATGGTTATTCGATGTTTTTTTTTCTCGTCCTTCCCGTTTCACTTCATGTGAATGATATTTTTATTTCGGCTGTGTGTGTGTAATGTGGGTGTGCGTTCGGTTTAAGCTCGGTAAATCGTGTATATTATTTAATATCCCACAGGGCGAAGCGGATTTAACTAAATTTAAACGCGAGCTTTGGGGAGTAAACTATTCGTGCATTTGGAGCATTTATATAATTTATTTGTATTTTTAATTTTCGTATATAGTGTGGGCTCAGGATATTAAGTGTATTTTCATCTATTTATGAAGGGAATTTAAAAAAAAAATCATTAATTTCTCGTAACTGTTTATTATTAGTGCATTCTGGCATATTCCGCATTCAATTTTAAAGAAATATTGCAGGTTATTTTCGATCTTGAGGCAACACACTTTTGTCAAATTTTTCAAGACAACGCAGTGCTCACTTTAACATAATAATATGTTTGTATTTAAAAACTATCCAATAGTCATTCATTCTTCATATTAACATTATGAAATAATCTATGGCCATAAGGTTTTCAATTTTTTAATATAATAAGGATGCATAATATGCTAGTCCTCTAAGGGTCTTAACGCGCTCGCATGGCGTTTCTCCTGCTGCAACCTGATTTCGGTGTTTGATACTGATAACAAATAAAAAACAATAAAAACGTTTAAACACCACCCTGTATAGTAAGTAATTTATTTACGCGAAAGAAGAAAAAAATATAAAAGCCATCTTGGATATTGGCGGCCATCTTGGATTTTTTGCGGTCATCTTGGAAAAAGGCACTAGGTAGCCATTTTGCGTTTGATGGGGCCGTCATAGATGGTAAAAGGGCATTAGACGACTGCCTTAAATTTTGGCGGGTATCTTTTTTTCTTTTTTGGTAGTCATCTTGGATGCCAAAAGGGCACTAGGCAGCCATCTTGCTTTTGTTGGAGGCCAGCATGACCGCCAATAGGGTGCTAGGCGACATCTTAAATTTTGGCGGCACTATTGTTTTTTTGGCCCCCGTCTTGCTGCCTTTTGGCTGCCATCTTGAATGCCAAAAGGGCACTACGACGTCATCTTGCTTTTGCTATAGGCCATATTGACCGGCAAAAGGACACTAGGTGACATCTTGCTTTTTGGTAGCCATCTTGGATGCCAAAAGGAATACTGATACCAATTTAAAAAAAAGTGGTTTGAACCCCAGCCTGTATAGTAAATAGTTTATTTACGCGAAAGAAAAAAAAAACAGAATTGCCATCTTGGATATTGGCGGCCATCTTACTTTTGGTAACCATCTTGGATTTTGGCGGTCATCTTGACTGCCAAAAAGCCATTTTGCGTTTGATGGAGACCGTCATGGATGCTAAAAGGGCAATAGACATAAGCCTTCCATTTTGGCTGCCATCTTCTTGTCTTTTTTTTGGTAGCCATTTTGGATGCCAAAACGGTAATAGGCAGCCATCTTGCTTTTGTTGTGGGCCATCTTGACCGCCAATAGAGTGCTAGACGACATCATAAAGTTTGGCGGCAATCTTGTTTTTTTACCTTGCATTTTGGCAGCCATCTTGGGTGACAAAAGGGCACTAAGACGCCATCTTGCTTTTTGGTAGTCATCTTGGCCACCAAATGGGAATTAGGGACTAACAACACTTCTAAGTGGAAGTTTGGAAGTTTATATGTGAAAATATTATGTACAAGAACCTTGCTAAGAAAATAATTTAGAATTAACGCTTATTACATCACTGTTTTAATTTATGTTATAATAATAAAACCTATATAAGCAATTTCTGCAGTAATGATATGGGTAAGAGATGTTACTGAATTCTGTTTCCGTGCTTTATTTCATACAAGGAATTGCTTATTCTAAATAGAGATTAACGACTGCATTTCAGCAAAGGGTCTAATCAACGATAAAATGTATAAGTTCGCGTATAAGAAATAGTACAGGAATTTGTTGAGATTAATATTTTTGTATACTAACTCTGATTTTTCCAACATTGCCATTCAAAAAATTAATCAATGACCTGTGTGTTTTAACTTATATAAATTAAATTATTGTATACACATATACTTTATTCTTTTGCCAGTGGCATTGATGATTTAAACATTGACACCTACGTAACATACATACAATGGTACTAAGACAATTATTACAAAGACATTAACACTGTCAGTATTGAAACTAAAGATATACGTAACTCTAAAATATGTACTCCCAATATTTTACACGAAACGAATTAATGTACAACAAAAATCTCGAATATATTTTTTTTAAATTAGTGCGAGTTTAGTTATTTTAAACACTTTACTCCTAAGATCTTCTTTCGTATAAAACTTTACGTTAAATTTGAAAATTTCTTGCATGGTAATTCTTGGAATTATTTACAAATAATGTAAGTACCTAGTAACAAATTAATCAATTCAATAGTTTTATTTACTAATTTATTATGTAGTACTTAAATAAAATTGACATAACAATTTAATTAATATTTTCTTTTTCTACAATATACTTTTTGCAACTAACTTATATACATTTTTCAACATTTAAATTTATGCAGTATAGAAATGTTTAAAACACTACTTATACTGTAGCTGTACGTTCAGTGGTCAAAAGATATAACTCGTAATGCATTATGGGCAATAACCAGTTCCCACTCATAATGCGCGTCCCTTGAAATGCTCATTAATGTAAATGTCGGCCCCTGCCACAGTTACAAAGGGCCGGATTTGCTGACCGTTATAAACGTCCATTTTTGCTGACCAACGAGGCATTTAAAAATTAAAAATTTTTCATTTAATAACTGAAGTAATTTGGAGATCCGTTCATTAGTCGCTTGAAAATTAACGATATCCTCGTTTCCACATTAATTTAATACTTTTACTTTGATGCTTTCACTTTAATATGTGGTTGATATCAGTGCTGTTCACATGCTAATGTAAAAATATATTAGGCACATACAATTTTTCATAATTTTAACGACAAATAGATTTCAAGAATACGGATGATCAAACAAGGCCGAATATGAAAATATAAAATAAGAGATTATGAAATGGAGATTCTAAAAAAAAAACTATTTGTTTAGAAGCTCAATATTTTATCATCTAAACCTATTAAATCAAGAAATTTACGCAGAAAATGTACATCAAAACATAATACACGCAATGTTAGAAGATTTAGCAAGTAAAAATATATAGTCATGACTTTGGAGAATACAAATAATACTTATACAAGAATAATATTAAATGTTTTGTCCGTTTTTAAAGTGTCTAAAAAAAACTTAGGAAAGTGCAAGTAGTAATTACATTGCCAAAGAATTAAACGTGTCACCACATGTAACTACAAACTTTTGTTTTCCTATAAACGCTGATTTGTTTGTAAGTATCCATTCATCTCACATAGTAAAACTGCTTTAATTCTATTTTTGCTTAATAATAAAAGTTTTCGAATTGAATTCACTACCACTACCATAAGATATTCATCATCCTGCTTTGAGTAAACGCATACCTTTTGCATGAAATGATAACAAGGCAATTATAATAATATTTATTCAGATTTTTTACTCGTTGACTGGTCAATTCTAAAAATTCTTGCGTAGAGACATGATTGATGACCAAACTAGTGCGCTGTCTAATCATCCATTGGTGCAAGACCCAAATATCGTCCTTGAAGAAGGTATACAGTACTTTAATGCTTAAAAATAAATTAATCTTCGGTAATGACAAAATTCCTTGTTTTTTGGTGAGGGATTGTGTTACAGATTTTGCTGATTTTCAACTTGGCTCTACGCACATGCGTCTTTCTAGATTTTTGGAAGATTGCGAGGATCTGCCCAGTCTTAAAAAAGGTGACGCTAGCAATTCCAACTACTATCGATCAAAATTATCCCTGGTTCGGCGAAGGTATTCGAATCGATAATCAACGAGCGACTCATCTTTTTCACTAGATTGTTTATGTCGTTTCACTAACACGGATTTTCTTCAAGAAGGTCAACTATCACCAATTTATGTACTTTATCCCAAGTAATGGGTGGACAATTAGACGTAATACATATATTGACATATACTAATTTGACAGTACTAATTACTCAATATTACCCCACAAACTGTTTCTGCTTTTTTCCTGTCCTATTCGACAAACCGCCAGAATTTCGTCAACTATAATGGCTTCAAATTCGTTCAGTACGTGTCATCATCTGGTGTGCAACAGGCTTCGAACCTTGGTCAACTTTTATTTAATCTACTAGTAGATGACCTCATTAACGCGACTCACTCTCCAGGTTTAGCTTACGCTGACGACATTTACATTTAGATAAAAGTATATAACTTCAGCAGATTTGGATATACGTTTTATCTGGTGCAAAAAAATAAGCTATTGTTATATTTATTTCTTCTTCTTCTTTGGAGACTCTTGTCAATACTTCCGTTTGTCCTTTATTAATATTCATTCCAAAGTTCTTTAAAGTTTCATGCTATATTCTTATATTTCTTTGCAGGACATTTTTATTAGGAGTTGTAGCAATTATCAAGTCGTCGGCATACATGAATTCCTTGGTCAATTCATGTATAGGTTGGAGATTTCTGGTCCATACATAAATTCACTCTTTCTTAGGTTATTGGCATTTCTTGAAATATCGTCCATAACAGTTATGAAGAGAAGGGGACTCAAAAGTTATTATGATGTTGCTCGTGTTGGTGTATATACTTTTGAATGCCTTTAATAGTTTTTTTACTCCCTCTCTTTTCCTGAGATGACCATATCCTATGTCTCGAAAGTGTATCAAATGGTTTTTCTAGGTCAATTGCACATATGTGCATTTTGCTGTTACCACCTAGAATTCTGTCAGAAATTTGCCTCAAACAGAATATACAGTCCTGGGTGCTCCTGCTCGGCCTGAAACCTTCTTGATTTTTTTGGAGGGTTGAGTCGAAATTTGGTTTTAATCGCTTCTTTGTTATCCTTTCGTATATCCTTCCGACTACTGAATAATAGCGAGATACATCTGTCGTATTGTCACCTTTTTTTTTATGTAAGGGGATGATAATTGCTATTTTTCAGACATCGGGGATTGTTTTCCTTTCCTATGCTAAGTTTATCATTCTAAGTAATATCCGTGTAGCATTAACTCCCCATGTATTTCAGCATTTCTGGCTTTACATTGTCATATTCGGCTGCCTTTCCTGGTTTTAGCTTATTCACTGCTTCTGTAATTTCGGTCAGGTGTACGTTTGTTGTTGTCTCTTCTGTTTCTTCAGGCAAAAGTTCCTCTGTGTCGACTTCTTCATCTGCTTCGGCTTCAAACAAATCGCAAAAATATTCATACCATCTATGCCTTACATACTGTTCTGAGGTTAGAATTCGTCCTTTATTTATTATATTGGAGGTGTGTTCCAGCTGACCCACGCAAAGTTTTCAAGGTTCTATACAGCAGTTTCGAATTTCCTTTTCCTCGTTCTTCTATTTTCGTTCCAAAGTCTGTTCAGGATTTTTCTTTTGCAGTTTTAACCAATACTTTAACTTGTGATCTTTTCTTCCTGTATTCGTCATGATCAGTATTGTTGCCCGTTTCCAGATATTTTTCCAACATTTTGTCTTTTCTTTTACTGCACTCTTAATTTCTTTACTCCACCAGGACACGGCGTATGTTTTCTGTTTTTTTCAATAATCGACATAAGTAATTTTCAAAAGGAAAGTTAATGTTGAGTGAGAAAAAAACCTTTATTGCTTTTTGAAGTTTTTAATTTTGAACAGTCTATTCATGTGGGTGGTAATTCTTTTTCCAACTTCTAATCCCAGTTTAAGCCCTGAACGGATTAGCATTTATCCTGGTGGTGCAACCCCATGGCGTCCCCAAAATTCATAGATTAGCAAGGATGGTCCTATTCAATGGCCCACACGTTTCCCATACATCTTTCAATTCAGAGAGAAATTATTAGGCAGTATTTTGGCAATATTTAACTTTGGTATATTGTATAAATAGAATATTATGTCGAGTTACTTTGGGCATATTAGTTATAAACAGAAATAGAGAAAATATTATTTATGTATATACATAAATTAAATTACTTTTATTATAGAAAATGAATTCTGTTCTAAGTTATGAGATAATTTTACAATACTTTTACTGTAGACTCACTCACTATAGGCTATCATTTAAAAACTATGTATATTATTCGTTACATTAATTTGAAAGTTACAAGGATCGTATAGCAAGCAAAGTAAAAGATGTTTCGATTTTCCCTAATTTGCTAAATCAGTGAACTTGCATATACTTCTCTCTTTTAAGTTAATAGTAACACTTTATTCACAGATTTATTAAGAAGATAAAACTGTTTTAAAACTTACGATGGGATAACTTTTATATAAAAAATTCGAAAAGCACATGCGTATAAGACGATCGTTTTAACAACTGATTCTTCGTTAATACTTTTAAAAAATGTTTCAGTATAATTATATGTGACATACGCTTTTTGTATTACTTACTTTTGTATTAAGAAATTTGTACTTAATTTATTACTTCACAAACAATAAGTACTACTTATAACTTACTAAATATTGATTGTTTTCGTTCTATCGATCTAAATCAATCCCTTGTCATTTTTAACATTAAATATAATATGCCTGCGCTACCTTATGTGATATTCCTTGTATATATTATAATTTATTTAAAGATATGGGTCAAAAATTGTTTCATTTATTTAAATCTCTGCTTGATCTAATAGACTTTCATTGTCATTGATTCAAATTATTTAATACGCTGAGTTTTTGTGATTAACTTCATAAATAATTCATATTCTACATTGTATTATCAAGCATTTTTGTAATTGTATTGCCCAGCTTGGAATTTTCTGTTGGTTAATTAATAAATTAATATTGTTAGGTATGACGACTTCTTGGATGAAACAGTCGTAAATATCCTCTTAAACGTTACATGAATACGCATGTAACATTTAAAAGAATTAACAATCTAATCGGAGTATATTTGATCTATTAAAGACCACAATTCTCTTTTAATTTGGTTCATGTACGAATTAGGAAAAGACGAAAGAGCAAAAAAGGCACCCCCAGCGTGCAATAAACACGCCATTTTCCTTGTTCGTCTAGCGCCACCTCATTAAATAAAAATTTATTCACGTCAATTTAGGATAAATTACGCTATACAGAAGCACACGAAAAAGCCTCAAGACCCAAACTCGCAAGACCCATAATACAGGCAACATCCATATACACGCAAAAACATTTACAACAGTGCCTATATCTATACATGTTACTAAACGAGACTAGTTTTATATACATATGTATGTGTATATGTGTGTTCGCGTTGTTCCCAAATTTCCTATGCAAATTGATTTATCAGGAACGTTTTCTCGGTACATGGCAAAAAGAGAGAGAGAGAGAGCAAGATAAAACGTAGAAGAGACAGAAACAGGGAGGAATAGAGGCGGTAGAAAAAGAGAGTTGGAGATCGTTATTAAAAAATACTTCTCGTTTATATTTTTCTCATTTAATAACTCAGGCCCTATCAGATCGCAACGAAGTTTATATGACGTTCGAGTTATTTAAGATTGAACGATAAGGGGTGGGCAAAACAAGTTCGTTCGTTCGTTTTGGGGGGTTAGCATGTTTTGACAGTGCGTCAGTGAAAAAAAAAAAAACTGAACGCAATCACGAAGGACCGTTGTTTTATTACTAACTACATGCATACACACGCCGAAACGTAACGAATATAGGGAAACACACATATCCACACGATAAGGTTGTGATAAATAGATGTTATTCCAACTATTACCAATATAAAATTGTAACAGATGTACAGTGAACATGTATGTACAGTTGCAGCAAAAAGTGTTGCCGGATATTATTAAGCTCAGCGATGCGGAAAGTATGCGTGGCCAATTCTATAGTAAATTTTATCACAAAATAAAAACAGAGATTGTATTAAATTTTTTAATACATAGGTTTGAGTATACAGCAAGAGCGCGCGAGGTATGATCACCCGATGGTATACGTAAACTCGCATCTAAACGTGGTCCGATAATACATATTAGAGTACCGGCACAACATACTAGCATTGCCTGCTCATATTCGATCTCATAGTGAACTGATTAGTTTTTCGCAGATTGACAAAAAGAACAAATTAAATTTTCTCTTTAAGTGATGACGATTGCTTAGATAACTAAGTCGATAATAACGCAAAGATTGTAATACTTATAACGTAATTATCATTATCCTTATGAAATTAAATAATAATGTAGTTGTGTAAAAAGTTATAGCAGTACAACTGGGTTTTAGAATGAAATAAAAACAACACGCCTGAAACATCTGCAGAATAAATTAAGATGTCTAGACAAAAATAAATAAATAGAAATTTCATGGTAAAAAAAACTATAAATAAGTATAACAGAAATACCATAAAATAACATAAAAACGACCCTTGAAATAGAAATTAAAACTGCAGCGCAATTTAAAACATCTCGTTCTTCATTCTGTGTGGCTTCTTTTCTATGCTTTATAGGGTATAAACAACCGTGCGTTTCAAAATTGTTAATTATATGACGCACTGTCCCGTAAGCACTAAACTTAAAAATGTGCATACAAATATGCACCAAAAACTTTCAGAATATGCAATACTTGCAATACAATTATCCTAAGCCTAAGGATAATTGTATTGCAAGTATTGCATATTCTGAAAGTTTTTGGTGCATATTTGTATGCACATTTTTAAGTTTTTTAGTGCATAACTATCCGAAGCCTAACTATGGAAGGCTGCCAATTTTATTTTCATTGATTGTCTAGCATTTACGTGTAATATGTTGTCAGTAAAAATGGGCTTTTTATATATTTTAAATGCGAGTTTATTATTATTTCTGATTATTGTGATGTCTAGAAAGGTTATTTTCTTGTCTTTTTCAGTTTCTATTGTAAATTGTATCTTATGGTTTATAGAAGTTATTACTCTTAGGAACTGCGCTAATTGCCTCTTTGTACCTTTCCAAATGCAAATTACGTCGTCAACATATCTGACCCAGTAATGAACTTGTTGGATTAATACTGGGTTTTTCTTGAAGAGTTCTTCTTCGAAGTTATTCATGTATATTTCTGCTAATAGAGGGCTTAACGCGTTTCCCATTGGTAATCCTTCTATCTGTTTATATGTTTCATTGTTGAATTTGAAGTAATTTTGGTCTAGACATAAATTTAATGTTTAAACCCGTTAAGCTAACAAGAAGTGTCTGCTACAACAGTCAAGAATATATATTTTTATATTCTAAAGGTGTTTCAAAAAAAATTGACATTTTGAATTTTTAATAAAACATATTTTATATTTGATAACTGATAATATTTTTATTGATTTAGAAAGTAGAGACATGGAGGTTATGTGTGATACAAAACATCCGACAAATGACCGCCTCTGCTGTTGGAGCACATATTCACCCTTTTAATAAAATTTTCACAACATTTCGGCATAATTGCTGGGAAATATTCGCAAAATTGCGTCGAATTTCATCTTTATTTTTTGTTGTACACTCTAACCTTTAGATAACTCCACAGAAAGAAGTCTGACGGTGTCAATTCACATTACCTCGCTTAGAAATAACATGACCATTAAATATTTCTTGCAATAACTGCACAGTTTCATTGGCAGTATGATATGTTGCACCATCTTGTTGAAACCATATTTCTTCAACATCCATACCATTAATTTCAAGCAAAAGTTCAAAATCATCTCACGATATCGCATTCCATAGATAGTAACCGCATTTTAATTTTCATTTTCAAAAAAGTACAGTCCAGTCACTACCTCAGACTAAAATCCGCAGCAAACTGAGACCCGTCGAGGATGTATAGGAAAACCTTCAATCAGTTTTGGATTTTCGGATTGTTAAATTCGGCAATTTCGTTTATTAACATAGCCGGTAAGAGGAAAATGCCCGTTATCACTAACCTTCAACTTGTTGTCTTTTCGAAACCCAATTTGTGAAAGCCCGACGACTTGCATGATCTTGTGGTTTCAATTCCCGTGTTAATTGAACTTTGTAAGCAAACAAATTGAAATCTTTCGTCAAAATTCGTTGAAGGGAGCACTTTGAAATGCCTAATTGTTGGCTGCTACCACAAATTGATGTTGAAGAATTTTCCTCAACACTTTCACTAAAACTGGTTATGATTTCATTTGAAGAAGCCGTACGAGCACGGCCACTGATTTTTTTGTTTTCAACTGAACCGCGAGACTCAAATTTATGGATTAAATTCACCACTGTGCTACGAGTAGGAGCATTACGATGACTGTACAAAGTACGACATCTTCGAACGGTTTCTCCAAAATCATGTTTCAAGTGAATTTTTACAATTTCTACCCGTTGTTCGATGGTGTACCTTTCCATAACTTAACCTCAACGTTTACTAATGGCAGCATATAAATATGTCTAAGCTAGTTTTACCACGAAAAAAATGGCGGCAAATTTAAAATGTCAGTTATTTATGGTAAGCAAAACAGACACTGTTATTGTAATAAACAACACCAAATTCTTTTTGAAATATTAAATTTTAGTTTTCTATAAATCACTGCTCATTCTATTACAACTGATAATCTTCAACAACTAAGGTAAATACAAATCACTGCGAGAAATAATAAGTAACATGCCGTAAAATATTGTAACGAAATGAGTGTACGACGACAAAAAGCAGAGCCCATAAATCATCTCGGCGCGGCATATAAAAACGATATGTAAACAAGTCGTAAATATGTCATCTCACAGTATTGATAGCGTAAACAAGGATGAGTCCAGATTTCCTCCAGTATATTGCCGAACTTACTGGTACATTTCATGCAGGTGTATATTAGGCGACTGGGTCACCGATGGATGATTCATTGCGGGATGAGTAATTGCGGGATTCATTGAGGGATAAGTAGTCTCGAGTGCGTGGTAGCCGACGCGACTATAAATAAATATAAGAAAATAAATATACGGCGTACGGTGGAAATAGTTCTTTAAGTGATATAAATACGGCAGTGTGATTTAAATAAATACGGACATATTAGTAGTAAATAAATACAAGTGTTCATTTTAATTTATTAATAGTAGTTTAAGTGTGATACGTTAGTTTATAGATTTTTATATTGTTATATAATTTTAAGTACATAAATATACAGACTGTTTTAAATAAATAATTGCACGAGTTGTTTATTGGTACCCGAAAACGTTACAATATAATAATAAAAAGAATAATAACATTTATCTTCTTTTAATTAAATTATTGTAGATTTTCGCTGACGATGGCTTTAAGCCTAAAAATATCCTAGAATATATTAAAAATTTTTGTAAGGTTTAAAGTGGATTTAATTTTTACCCTTACTATAAATTACCTCACAACATGGATTTTCCTCCTTTAATAATAACAATACTATATCTTGCAGAAGGAAATTAATATTTAATTAATTTTGGATGAGCATTGTTAGTTTATATCGACCGATGCAATTTTCACTTAACCCTTTAATTCGATTTACAAACAGTTTGTTATACATAGCATCGTTGTTTTTTGTATTCATTTAAATCCAAACCAACAAAGTAAAATACTCTAAATGTAATAAAAAAACAGATGAAAGAGCATTTTCATTTGGCTATCAGTGAAAGCTGATAATTGAATTCTCGTTCATAGAGCCAGTCAAAAAGGTGACTAAATGACTGATTTTCAATTTTGTCTAAATTTGATATCATCATCTTTTATGCTTTTATATACTTATACATACTATATTTAGATATTGTTTTATAATCATGTTGTTTATCGGAATATTGTATTTTGTGAAGCACTTTTTTGGAGTTGCTAATAAAAGACTACATCATAGACAAGAATGCTAACCCCCATACAATATTATTGAGCAAAACATTTTTAATATTGTGGATCTGACAAATTTAATGTCTCATACTTATTTTCTTAAAATGTGAATAGCTAAATTAAATGAATTGTTTGTTTTTTTTTATGTGGTGTTCCAAAAAGTGTCTTTTGGAGCTTTTTAGTATAAATCAATTTCCACTTTTATCTCTTTCACAGTCACGCTTGTACTGTTTTCATGTGAAGCAATTTTCTTTTTAATCTAAAGATGCCAAAAAAAGAAGAAAACAAACAAAAGGATAAATTAAGTAGTGAAAGAAATGAATTTCCCAAAGGTCCATTTTATCATGATTACTACATTTATATGAGTTAGATGTAGTACCAGACTGAATCAAATGATGTCTTCTTGGAAATATATTAGTTTTCTAAGTTACGAACAGTTAGCCAAAGAAAGCATTTTAATAGATATTATTCTGAATATGCTTGAAGGTAGTACTAATTAATAAACTCATACTAGTTAACACTGCTTTCATCAGTTTTTGAGATTTATTTTTCGTTTTTCTTTCAAATTTCTGTTCACATTAATATTATACGGCTTAATAAATTCTCGACCAAATTTCTATCAAGATCTAGAAAAATGGCACGATGTGGCTGTTGTCGTTCTGGATACATTTGTAAATATCTTGTACTCGCTACTGTGGAATTTCGGTTCGAAGAATAAAAAATACCTAATGTATCCGTTTCTCTTCGTTGGTGTATGACATTTTTGTATTATTTAATGAAAGATAAATGAAATGTTTGACGATATGAAATTTCATGGCTGCCTAATTTAATCTTAAAATTTATTCCTTCAATTAAAGCATGATATCAAAAACTGTTGTCAACATGTAGTACATGGTTGAAATTAGAGAAAAATAACTCTTACTGAAGGTGTCTAAATCCAATATAGCGCCTATAAGAAATTATATAGTTGATTACGGCCAGAAAGAAACGAAACGTCATATAAAAAATTGGCCAGTACACCATTGGATAGTGGTTTAAAAGTGGCCATAAGAATGTGTTTTTATTTTTCTCAACAAGGCCAAATGTAGGTGCTATAGGTAAAAGAACAAAATGAGGTTTTCGCGTTCATTTTTTTAAAAACGAACGCCATTTGTCATAGGTCCATTTTCTTTACGGTTTCATAACAAACACAAAATTTTACAACGTCGCCAAATTTAAATCTATACTCTATATTCAATAATAAGCGAGATCCTTATGGTGAGGACGAAATTAAATCATCCTGTATATACAGGGTGAGTCATCTAAGCGGGTAAGGCCGATTATGCCTTTATGAGTAAAGATATTTCGAAGCGGTTTTTCCTTGTGATAGCTGTTCATTAGAAGCACATTTTAAAAATATTTTGTAGTATACAGATTGTTCCATAACTTGGTGGCTAACCATAGTTATAGTTTTTTAAATGGAACACCCTATATATTATTGCACTTTTTGTATTTCCCGTATAATTTTTAGTCAAAAAGTAATAAGATAGTATAGGCCTAAAGTGTAAAGTTTTTGACTTATTCCCATTTTTCTGAAAAATTAAGTGTTTGTATAAAATTATATTTCTCGAAAACGACGTATTAGACTGGCATAATTTTTTGCAGTATTGTTTACAATAAGAGGTCCTAATAGAAGCATGTTTTTTTTTACAGTTACTAACTGCATGTGCTGAAAACTGGATTAAAATTACATGACACGTTTTTGTATAAAAGTCAATTTTTTTAAATGGAATATATATCAGTATATCAGTTCATTTTTGAATTGTTTATTAAATTTCATGTCAGAAATATGTGAGACGTTAATACTTTAAAAGTGACTATTACTGAGATGTTGTCGTTTTTTGATATAATTTTGTCAGTACTATACTATATTAATTAAAACCAGAAAACTGACAAAATTATATCAAAAAGAGACAATAGCTCAGTAATAGTCACTTTTAAAGTATTAACGTCTTATATGTTTTTCATGTGAAACTTAATAAGAAATTCAAAAATGAAATAATATATAGGGTGTTCTGTTTGAAAAAATTGACTTTTTTGCAAAAACTAAACAAAATTATATCAAAAAACGACAGTAGCTCAGTAATAGTCACATTTATAGTATTAACGTCTTACATGTTTCTGACATGAAATTTAATAAACAATTCAAAAATGAACTGATATACAGGCTGTTCCATTTAAATAAAATACTTTTACACAAAAACGTGTCATGTAATTTTAATCCAGTTTTCTGCACATGCAGTTAGTAACTGTAAAAAAATAAAACATGCTGCTATTAGGACCTCTTATTGTAAACAATACTGCAAAAAATTTTGTGCAGCTAATACGTCTTTTTCGAGATATATAATTTTATACAAACATTGAATTTTTCAGAAAAATTGGAATAAGTAAAAAAACTTTACACTTTAGGCCTATACTATCTTATTACTTTTTGACAAAAATTATACGGGGAATACAAAAATGCAATAATATATAGGGTGTTCCATTTAAAAAACTATAACTATGGTTAGTCACCAAGTTATGGAACAATCTGTATAACACAAAATATTTTTAAAATGTGCTCTTAACGAACAGCTATATACCACAAGGAAAAAAACCGCTTCGAAATATCTTTACTTATAAAGGCATAATCGGCCTTACCCGCTTAGATGACTGACCCTGTATATATATATCACTTTTCAGGAACTCCTAAACTTCAAGCAAAACAACGGCTTGTCATTTTTGTTGAGTTGTTATACATTCGTATGGTTAACGTTAAGACAGCACAAACGAATATAAATAGATTTATGAAACTTATCCTAAGGTTACCGTAATTCAGGAATGTTGAACGACAGATGCTTACCTGGAACAAAAAAAAGAAAAATTAATATTTTTGTAAATATACATGAGTGTATCTCTAAATTAATGTAACTTTTTATATTTTACAAGTAAAGAACTGGGGGTACCGCCGTTTAATCTATGGATCGTTGTAGGTAGATTTCATGTTTTCTACTTTTAATTATTTGTGAGATTCATTAGGCAGTTAATATAATTTAGACAAATTGTGCCAGGAACAAATCAGTCTAAAGTCAAAAGTACAAGTAACATAAAACCAATAATCACTACTAAATTTGGTTAGGTGATGTTGCAAATATTAGGAGCAAATACAGAGATCTTACAAAATGCGTGTGTGATTTTTGCTATCCACAAGTAAGATACAATTTATATGCACAACTCAAAACCGTATTATAGTGGGCAATGTACAATCATTTTAGTTTGCACTGTCTTACTTTATTTAACTAAATCTTTATAATTAGACGGGTACAATAAAATTATTGTTTAAAAAGTCAGATTTAGGCTATTTGTCTCTCATTTTATTTCATCTCCCTTGTTTTATAGGGTGTTTAAAAGAATAATAGAGCTGTTGAGCAGATGAGCAGAAATATTTTAACTTATCTTTTTTTTAGTTTAGATTAGTTTTAATAAATTCTTTTTATTTTTCTTTTTATATTCTTTTATGGCCAATGTTGAAAGGCAAACTAACAGTATATCCAGTGAATGTGCACAAACTGCAACATGTTTCACATGCCCATTTAAAGACTGTTTTGTATTACCGTTACTACTTCGTTTTTCTTAAAAAGAAACTAAGAAAATATTGAATATAACTGAAAGGGAGCATGTGGCTGGGGCTGTAGAACGTGGTAGTAGAAAAAACACCCGCAAGAATAACTGTATTAAATAATATTATAAATAAACACTAACATGTCAATAATATTAGCGTGACACCAAACGTTTTTAAAAATTCGAATATTTACTTTCTTATACGTAGTAAAAGTAAGTATTTTGATAATGAAAATTTTCGACCTCGAGATTTTTGTAGATCTCTACGTTTTGATGTCGCCTGATACCGAAAAAATTGGTTTTTAAAAAAGTCTGTATGTCTATCTCTCCCTCTCTCTCTATGTGTATGTCTGTGTGTGACGACGTTAGCGATCAAACCGCTATAGGTATCAACTCCAAATTTTGTATTTAGGAGTATAATCTTCCCCTTGAGATCTAATTAGATTTTCAGTAAAATTGACAGCCCGGAAGTAGTAGTTTACTTCAGTAAAGAAATCGAATTTTGCCAATATTTCGTCAACTACTAAGTTTAAACAAATTTATAAAGAATTCATATGTACTCAAAATTAAATTTGAGAGTTTTATTAAAATTTTTTTTGAAAAATTTTCTTATCGAAAATCAGTTTTTTGCGAATATTTCGCAAGTCATGCGTTTTAGACAGGTACGTTACCAGTACAAAAGTATTGAGAACTTAATTTTTAATGCCTTTTGTAAAAAAAAAAAAATTCAAAATTTGGACCGGACGTAATACTTTTACTCGTATCGAATAGCGATTTTTTGCAAATACGTCGTGAATTATGCGTTTTATATATATTTATCAAGAGTACAAAAGTATTTAGAGGTGGTTTTGCAATATTTTCTGCAAACATGAAATTTCAAAATTCGAACCGGAAGTAACACTTTTACTCGTAGAGAGTAGCACTTTTTTTCGAATATCTTGCATAGTATGCCTTCTATAGCGATTTATTAAGATAATGGAAGTACTTAGAATAACATTCTGAATAATTTTTGAATTAAATAATTCTTAAAATTGTATAGTTTGAAACGCTCATGCGTATAAGAAAGTCGTGTGGTGGCCACACCTATTTTTCTTTTTAGTCATAACACGTGAACAACAGTCGATACAAAACATTTCTATCTGCGATCGAACTAGACCTGAAAAGTTGACATATTGCCACGAAACGATAAATAAAATGTAGCAAATTTGCCCTGAACTAAGGGTTATTATTCAAATCGTTTTTAATAAATTGCTGACTATGACAGCATAATTGTCAAAAATCGTATATAAAATCTCAATACACATATTATGATAAAGGCTTACATATATTTTAAATTACCATAACTTAATGCAGATAGTTTATTATTGCCTGTATAAGCAATATAGTTTGAACACTTCTAAGTTCTCCAAATATATATAATGATCCAATGCACAAAGCATACGTTGCCTGTTGCCCGACAGTGAATATTGTATACGTGGGCAAAACTTACATAAACTTCAACCAGTAAGTAACCGGATTTAATTCCCATAGAGAATTTCTCGCATAAGTTATATCGTAGAATATACAGGTTCTATAAATCTTAGTAGAGTTAGTTACAATGAAGTTAAAGAAAAGTAGAAATAAATAAGTTCAAACTACAACATAAAACAGACTGACTATATTTATATATTGAAAGGATATCAAAATGTCTGTTGAATTAATTTTAAAATGTTGAAAACTCTTTAACTCGCAGAAGAAATGTTCACCTAATTATTTCAGAATTTTCATTATAGTAAAACGATTTATATTAAAAAAATCATGGGAGTTGGATAAAGTTTTAATTTTCAATTAAATAGTATGTAGTTGGAAAAAAACATATACTTATGCATGTCTGTTATAGCTGGAAGAAGATATCTTAGATAATAATAAGTACTTTTCTGTGTCTTTTACTTAAAATAAACAAAAACAGGTGTTACTTCTTTACATTATTTAAAAGAACATAGGCTGAAAATTAACTAGGAAAAAATGCTATTTGAAACATTAATTAAACGTTGTTATTTCTAGGAGATAGAAGAATAAATGTTGTTCTAGAAAGTTTTGCCCTCTAAATAAATCTGAGAGTGTTCCTTCCATTTAGAATTCTGTTTTTTTTCTTACAAAACTTATTCCATCTTCAGCTCTCAGTACTTTTATATTATGAATAATTCTGTATAGAATTTATAATTGACTCCACAAGTGATGTCGTCATAGTCGACCATGTTGCAAACTCGCATTTAGCCATTTACGAAAGTTTAACATTTTTTTTTATAATAAATAATTTCGTTTTTTGCAGGCGAGTATATTTAAACATTCCCTACAAATGTCTACTATTGCCTACAAAAAGAATCTTCCGAATTGCAACTTACTATATACTTTAAAAAAATATTTAAGAAAAATGAGGTTATGTGAATTATAGGAAAAGATTGGTTTTGAAAATAATGATTATTATACTACATTGAAAATAGGTTTTTTGAGTGTGATTAAGTACTTTAATACCCTTCTCTTATTTTAGAACTGTGGTGATGTGCCTTGCTCCAATCTGTGTAAACATTATAGTAGAAGAAGCCCTGCAAATTCTGTTTTTCTAAATCAACCAGGTAAATTAAAGAAATGACTGAAACTAGTTAGGTATTTGGCATAATGCCATATCTACAATACATGTAAATGTAATCATTTTTAGACGCAAGGATAGTGGCGAACAATCATTCTCACATTTGCAGTTATAATATCCAACTATTTTTACATATAATATTTAAAAACAGTATCTATTTAGGACTAATATTTTATCTAAAGTTTGAATATAAATTGTTTCAATTGTAAATGCTTATTTGGGTAAAAAAAAATTACAAATATCTAAAACCAATGTTACATAAACTCAACACACAATATACATAGCTTTGCGAAAAACTGCTGTCAGATAAGAGAAAAAGTGCTAGTTAAAGTCAGAATTTTTAAATTCTTTTTATAAAAAAATTACCCAAAATCGAGCTTTCATAATAACAAATGCGTTTGTCTAGACAGCATCGCAGGGGAAGGGAACACACATAGAGAGTAGAGAGATTAAGAAGCACTTTTTAGTGTCAAAAGGTAGACATCTGCAAGTAAGAAAGTAAAAATAAATCCAACGGCCATTTGACATTTGGAAAAATTTCGAGGTCAAATATGGCCATCACAATATTTCCTTACACAATGCACATCAGTAAGTAAAATGTCAAAATGTTATAATTGGTGTTATTTCTATCAAAATATGCATTCGTTTTGTGGTAAAATCTTACGTGATCAAAAACAAAAATCGGTACTAAAAACAATATATAACCAGTTAGGAATCAAAATGAAAAGAATTTTCAAACACTATTTAATTTGTTAGAATTAATGTGATTGGTATATCACTATTTTCTTATTAGAAACTATTAACTTGGTCTTTATAATTAATAATTAATGTAATTAATGTCACTTTTAAGTTTATATTTTCATAGTTATTTTTATGTTTTAATATATATTTCTTTAATTTTATTTGATTTTGGGTTGATGGTAACCATTTTTACGATGGTTCAAAATGGAGAATATAATGTTGTCCATAATAACCATCAATTGGAAGACCGTACAAGACCCCAAGATCCTCACGGTCATATGACAGGTATAATTTTTCAAGTTTGAATACATATTGTGTTTCTTTTAGGAATATTGGTTCAGTTGTTAAGATTTTTCAAATTAATATCGAAGGTATATCCAAAGACAAATCTAACTACTTAGAGAGACTGGCGAAGGAAATGGAATTTATTCAAGTGGAATGTGATTGCGAAGCTGAAATTGAAACAGTTAAAATATTATTGAAGAATGTCCTCTAGTTAAATTTGAATTTGGATATACAGATTTGCATAATTTAAGTCCAGAGGCTGTTGCTTGGATCTTAACAACTAAAGACCTTTAGTTTTGTGGTGCTGTGATGTAGGTTTTTTATGCTGCAGGTTTTTTTCCTACATCCTAGACCAAATTGTGCAGTGTTTCAAAGGGCCCCTGAAGTTATGACCCTTCTAAATATATTTCTACTCTTGTAATATATTATGTTTCTTTTGTTGTACCTGTCATGTAGTTTCATACGAATATATATAGGGTGTCTCTAAGAGGTGCGGAAAAACCGCTACCACACATTTCTGAGGGCGATCTAACCCAACTTACCTCAGTCCAAAAGTGGATGCACCATTGCATTGAATTGCCACAAGAATAACACCCAAATTACAGAAGCATATGTGTCCATATACGGAATGAATTTTTTATATCCAGATTACTCATAAACGGCTGCTCCAATCAACTCCTACCAGGTATACCTTTTCTAGGTAAAAAACATTGGAGAATAAGAATTTTTATTTAAAAGTTAAATACAGTGGGTCTCAAAAAAGTTATTACGTTTTAAATGGATACAATATGCCACAGGTGGCGCCCTCTACATTTTGCAATGAAAATGAGAGCAGATTTAATTTTTTTACCCCACGAAACCCCCCCCTACCCAAATATTGTGACAATATACCAATTATTACAGAAATTATTTATAAAAAACTAAAACCAAATTGAACTTTTGACACTCTGTATCTCCGAAAGCATCCACTTTTGGACTGAGGTAAGTTGGGTTAGATCGTCATATTTTGCCCTCAGAAATGTGTGGTAGCGTTTTTTCCGCACCTTTTAGAGACACCCCAGTATACTGCAATTACTTATTAATTATATATCAACTGAACCGTTGTTGCAGAGGTTAGTTTGTGGTTTTCAAGGGAAAATGTCCTCCTTTGAATTTGGCAGGTAGTTAAGACTTATCTCTGGAGTGGGTAAGTCCACGTCAGTCATCCCCTATTTATAATAATATCACCTCCGGTTCTTCAGACGGTTAACGTCGCCAATGACTATCACGAGGGGTTGTGATACGACATCAGTTCTATACAACGAGGGCAAATAAAGTGTGTGAAAACGGTGAAGAAGAACCCATACCTTGAACCTCCCATCAACATATTTAAATACCCTCAGGCTGACCAAGAGGTAGTTGTGAGTGGAGGAGAAAAAATTCTCCTTGCTCTCTATGGGTCCGGCAAACAAATTGCAACATAGACTATATGTAACACTTGCGTTCAAGGTGACAGCTAACATCGCCATTCTGACCCCTTCCCCGTCTCCAACGGAGGCTGCAGCACTACAGCACTCACTGAGAGTCTACCTGCAAGTTCAGGCGTAACTGGGCTTCGTGAATGCTCCTGCATAGTTGGGGTGGATGAAGAACAGACATGATCTTCAGCCCATCACCACCCTCAAGCCCCCTGCACCGGAGAAACTCCTGCAAAGAGCATTGTGGATGTAAGAAGGCTGGCCTACATTGCTCCCAGCTTTGCAAAAATTGTAAAGAATACTGTAGCAATATGGAAAAATATGTCCCTGATGATGAACAGGATTTGGACGAAGTGGACGACGCATCTCAAACCCAACACATTTCGAAAGAACAAGGTAATCTTCATTGCTGCACATATTTGAAATCGCCGCATCGCCAGTACTTATTAATTTAATTAAATTCTCATGCAGCTTCCCTGACAGTATCACGTTTCTTTTCATTCATACCCCTGGGCGTTCACAACGGCATCAGTGAGCCTACAGCCCAAGCAGTAGTTGCAGATGAAAGGGGTGCACAATATTGAATTCACTGCATTCATATTAAAAATTTGCAAAAATTCATTCTATTGTATCATTGCCAATAATGCCGTGTTTCCTTTCATATTTCAAAAGAGTCCATCTCCTTTTTTATTTACCTACCTATATTAATGATGATAATTAATATGATAATTTAAAATTGTTTTTGCAAAACTTTTTATACAAGTATTTTGTATCTGAATATCCAAACATACTTTGGAAAAAAGTTGATGTAATAGTAAATAATAATTAAATTGATATATAATTAATAAGTAATAACATTAATTATTGATTATAAAGATAAATAATATTTAATAAGTAAATAGTGATAATATAGATCTCTACTGAATTATGGGTGAAGGGCTCTAGATTTAGCGGTTGCACGTAATATGATAATTTCAGCACCCTCTAGCGGTTACACGGTAAAAAATAAATTATTAGGTGTGCAATTTTAGGTAATTTAAAGTGGTTTTAGCAAAATTGAAGCTTTTTTTGCAATTACAAATATACTTTTGAGTTGCAAGTGAAAAACTAACCAGAAAACTGGGTTTTGCCAAAAAAGTACGAACTTTTAGTCTTTTTTTCAGTGCGCTCTAGCAGCCTAACTGTTCAACCAAGTATATATATGAGGAATGCCTTTTGTAGGGAATTTAATGTACTTTATTTTTGTATCGAATGGTGTACCTTGAAAAGTTCACAGTTTTATGACTTTTTGGCAAAAAAAAACAAACTGAAATAAATATGGTACAATTTATTTTAGGATCAGAAAACATGGTAGGATGAATAATAAGAATTTAATGTATTTCCAAAATAGATTTTTATACACACTATAATAATGTCTACAAATTTTAGGAGTAAATTTTAATATGAATTGTATTGCAGGAAGATATATATTTATAATACACGGTGGCCAGAAAAATGCGGACAAACGCCACGCAGGCCAAATCTTTGTTTAATTCTGAGTTGACAATCTTAATTGAAAAAAGTAGTACAGTGCTTTTTTTTTTTTTTTTTTTTTTTTTTGTAAACCATTGGTATTAATCGATTAGTTACATCAATGCATTTGAGATAATTCCATTTCTAAATTTCACCACAATGATTTTACATAGATAAATTGGACGAATTTTGCTAAATTTTAGCCGTACAACTTAATGTTTGATGGTCTCGTATGCCGTAAGGAAGGACCGTATAACTTTTTTGGATTAAGATTATCGCCTCAGAATTGAACAAAGAATCGTTCTACCTGGCGTTTGTCCGCATTTTTCTGGCCACCGTGTATAGTAAATAAAATTGCTTATTAATTTATATAATTATGAAATGATTGGAAACTTGACTATGCAATTTATACAAGCTTGTTCGTGGCTTGCGAAACAAAAACATATTTGAAGATGTAAAAATCTGAAACAAGTAGAATTACGACCACTCTAACAAAACATGTTTATGTGCTTCCAGGCAAGATATAAAATAAGCATAGAGTTTTAATATCTGGAGAAGCAACAATTTCGTTTCGAAAAGATTGTGAAAACCAAAAAGATGATCCATCATTCATGCTACATTACTGTCTTCCATGTTTCACATATGCGAAATTATTATTCCCGTGGAGCCCTTGATGCACATAAAGCTCAAGAAGTTTACTATAAACAAATCCTACGTACAACCTTTTACATATCAAATGTAGTTTGTAGATCAAATGCATGTTGAACAGCACTTATTCGAGAGCGCGGACTGCTAGTTTATGCTCGTCATTGTAAGGGTAAACAGTAAAAAAGAAAACAACGGAAATAGTAGAACAAAACAGAACGAAGCATCGTCGTTATTTAGGTTATTGTTTGAATAAATATTTGAACAGCCATTACATTAGATGTTTATGCGTATACTCTATATATGTACTTCTATGGGCAATGAATTTTTGATATCTCCCCTGCTATCAGATAAACTTGTACTTGATATTCATACCCGGCATTGATTTCAGAAAGGCGTTTATATCTAGATTTATGTCAATCTTACGTAAGCTATATAACAGGCAGGAAAAGCGGTAGAGGGAGAGAGATACCATGTAGGGAAAGGAATATTTATAAGAAACGCCGGTAGCACCGAATGTCGTAAACCGATATGATGGTCTTGTTTAGAATGTATTATTTTATTCTAGCCATTGAATATTGATTAATATTTAGAGGAGGACGATAAATTCTGCATGTTATAAGGATATAAATGTTTGTCAAACTGACGATTTGATAGCACAGACTGAAGCTATAATATGCAAATGTTAAGTTCTCTTCTCTCTGGTTAAATATATGGCGTCAAATTACATATATTCAAACAATGTATCAAAACCAGTTGATATTATATGCATACATAACTAGAACTGAAAAGAAAGAATAGATTGTAATATATACAGTAGTCATTGATTTTACAAGTGCCTTAAAACTGTCAGGTATATTGCATTTTGATAATACATAATAATAAAATGAAATTACATAGTATTTTATAGTTCTCTTTTTTTTGTAATATTGTTGAGAACTGTTTAAACTGAAATTGTATAAATTTTGAAAAAATTAATAAAGGAATCCATGTTGGGAGGTCACTGATGAAAATATGTAACATAAATACTCATCCTTTTTTAAACCGTCTTCTTTTCTGCAATTATTGTGGATTATTGTCTGACCAAAAACGAAAATTGCGTTTGCTTACAAGGCCAATAACAGGAAAATAAGTCTATAGATTCTTCAGCATGCTGCCGTTGTCATTTAATGTAAAAATGTACGTGTTATGAATGGGTTGGGTAGTAGGACTAGTTGCAAATCATATTTTGCTTCGATGAAGGTGTTGCCGCTACCATGTGTTTACATCATGGAATTATTATTATACGCGAAGGATATAGACCACAGTCCAGCGATCTTTTTTTTTGATTAGTAACAGGCTGAATTTTCGTGAGTTGCTTCGTTTTGACGAGACGCCCAACTTTTCCCTCTGCGAAAATTCGCGGTAGTGGTAGCTAATAAACTACGCATGGGTCATATATGTCGATTGGGTGATTGTTCAAATTTTATTACTAACCGTTAGTGTTTTAGTTAAATCTGGAGATAATTTGATAAGAAACACAAAAAAACATTTGTCCTACAAAATCGTTGGTTACAACGAAGCGCCCCCCACCCGCAACATGTACAAATAACTTGGTCACAAAAAATGATTACTAACCAGCTGATTTTTTTACTATTGCTTAATAAATGTTTCTAAAATGAAATGTCCACATTGTCCTACAAATTGAATGGTATGTTTTTCCAGTCCTACGCTCTGAAATTGTCAACTCCACGGTAACACTTTTCTCATTACTAACAACCTAATTCTATTTTTTTTCTCTTGGGAATAAACTGTAGAACACGACTTTACTAATGTCCTACAAAAAAAGTGGTAGATATTGATAAAAAAAAATATTCTGATATACCTGTGATAATGTTAGCGAATTTTAAATACCTGAAAAACAAAATTGAAGTAATTATTAATTTAAGTACAGGTAAAAAGAAATTGTACCTTAACATCAATGAAATTTATGCCAAGCTTGGAGAAAAATTATCTTGTTCTCTCGCTATATGCCATATTTTTACGGGGAACGATTATAACCCTGCTTTCTATCGGAAAGGAAAAAAGAGGCCATTTAATATTTAAAAAAAAAACACAACATTTCAAGTAGCTTTTATGCAACTTCTACAAAGTGGACGTACTGAATTAACAAAATCGAGCGAGGTATTCCAAATCATTGAAGAGTATGTGTGTAGGATATATGCATTAAACACGAAAAATGACATTAATAAAGGACGGTACGAATTGTTTCAAAAAGGCTATAAATGCCGTAACGAAAATGAAGAAATTTTAAAAAAGAATATCGTAGGATATGATGCCTCTAGTTTACCACCAACGAAACAAGAATTGTTGCAGCAAATCAAGAGAACGCAATACATCTGCAGTGTATGGTGTAATGCATACATGCGCGACCCCACCGAAAAAACACCAGAAAATTATGGATGGACAATAATTGATGGCAAATACGAATATTATTGGTTTGATGGTCCTCAAAGTTCATCTTTTGAAGAATTATCTTCGGACTGCCAAGGTACCCTTTCAATCCCTTTTTCACTTATTGATTATTCTGAATTTTTTTTTAATTTTAATACAGAGTCAGATAACATGAAGGATGAAAATGATAGTTGCCACGATGATATAGAGCAGGAGAATGATGTTTCAAGTGACGAAGATGAAGGGTCGACGGATGATTCTGATCAAGATTGATTTTTTTATACGCAAAAATAACAATTTTGTTTTTACTTTTTAGACAATAAAAAAGATTTGGTCAACTATGAAAAGTATGCGTATTTTTTTTCTATTAAAAGAAGATATTTTCATGATCATTTTTTTTATAGTTTTCCCACTTTTTTCAGAAACTTTTCAAATAAATTATGTTACTTTTTAAATTAAACAAACAATTAAACATTAAAATTAATATTACATTAGAACTATAACGAACATTTTTCGGGTTTATAGTCGAAGTTTTAAGAAAACATAAAAGTGCGTGAAAAATTCAAAAATTCGCAATGAATGTAAATTTATATATTAGGGTTTAAAATCACGGGAAAAACTTCTTGATAATCTGAATCTATGTGCAAAATTTAGTAGATATCAGAATTCTGCTTAAGTAATAAAAGTATATTAATTTCTCAAAACCGCAATTATAAAATAATTCGTTATTTAAAATAATTTTTGTCGGACTAGTGTTACATACCATTTTTTTTGTAGGACACTTTTATTTGGCCAGAGAATAGAACAACCTATCATGTGTTATCTTTGTCCTCCTGTTAGTAATGAGAAAAGGGTTACCGAGGGACTGACAATTTCGAAGCGTAGGACTGGAAAAACATACCATTCAATTTGTAGGACAATGTGGACATTTCATTTTAGAAACATTTATTAAGCAATAGTAAAAAAATCAGCTGGTTAGTAATAATTTTTTATGACCTCGTTATTTGCACATGTTGCGGGTGGGGGACATTTCGTTCTAACCAACGATTTTGTAGGACAAATGTTTTTTTGTGTTTCTTATCAAATTATCTCCAGATTTAACTAAAATACTAACGGTTAGTAATAAAATTTGAACAATCACCCAATCGACATATATGACCCATGCGCAGTTTATTAGCTACCACTACCGAGAATTTTCGCAGAGGAAAAAGTTGGGCGTCTCGTCAAAACGAAGCAACTCACGAAAATTCAGCCTGTTAGTAATCAAAAAAAAAAAGGTCGCTGGACTGTGGTCTAATAATCTTAATGATCTGCCTCATCTGAATAAATATCATTCATACAACACGTGAAATGGATCACTATTAGAAATACCGAGGCATAAACTCACATTTTATGAAAATAATCCGCACTTAATAGCCATAAAAGCTTACAGCAAGCTACCAGTTAACATTAAAGAGATTGTATGTCTCCAGGAAGAGCTTCAAAAGTACAGCAAAAGAATTCCTTTTGCGTGGATGTTACTACTCATTAGCAAAGTTTCTAAATGAACTTTTGATTATACAATACCTTCTTTTTTTAATACTTTTCTGTTAGTTTATATCCACGTAGTATATTTTTTGTTTTTATATACAGGGTGTCTATAAAGGGTGCGGAAAAAACGCTACCACACATTTCTGAGGGCGATCTAACCCAACTTACCTCATTCCAAAAGTGGATGCACCATTGCATTGAATTGCCACAAGAATAACACCCAAATACGGAATGAATTTTTTATATCCAGATTACTCATAAACGGCTGCTCCAATCAACTCCTACCAGGTATACCTTTTCTAGGTAAAAAACATTGGAGAATAAGAATTTTTATTTAAAAGTTAAATACAGTGTGTCTCAAAAAAGTTATTACGTTTTAAATGGATACAATATGCCGCAGGTGGCGCCCTCTACATTTTGCAATGAAAATGAGAGCAGATTTAAATTTTTTACCCCACGAAACCCCCCCTACCCAAATATTGTGACAATATACCAATTATTACAGAAATTATTTATAAAAAACTAAAACCAAATTGAACTTTTGACACTCTGTATCTCCGAAAGCATCCACTTTTGGACTGAGGTAAGTTGGGTTAGATCGTCATATTTTGCCCTCAGAAATGTGTGGTAGCGTTTTTTCCGCACCTTTTAGAGACACCCCAGTATATTATGTGTATAATTGTTTTGTTGACCATGTAATATTTGAAACTGTGACATATCCCATACTACAATGTAGTCGAGAGGACGAATAAATTATGTATCTTTAAGCTGTGTAACATTTCCTCACAAAATGCTAATGGAATAGGGTGATATTGAATGTTGAGAGACTGCAATGAATTTTGAAAATATAGTGATGGTCTTTATGCGAAATTTTTTTCCTAATGTCGTCGGTTAAATCAAGAACTAAGCATCGTGGTGGAATGAATTAACATGTAGTCCTTTCGACTGAATTAAGTATGGCTTCAATATTCTCGGGCAAGCGGACATTTCTGGAACGCCGCCTTTAACTCTCTTATACGGATCATAATGAAGTATTGCGATGACAAAAATTGTTGGCCTCGAGATTTTTGTAAATGTCAAGGTTTTAAGTCTCCTGATACCGAAAAAGTTGTTCTCTCAAAAATGTTTGAATGTCTGTATGTGTGGATATGTGTGATCATGACAACAGCCAAACAGCTAAATCTGTCAATACTAAACTTTATATTTGCAAGTATAATATTTCTCTTGATGTCAGAGACAGAATGTAGTAGTTTACTTTACTGAAAACATCAGACTTTAACAATATTTCGTCAATTAAACAAATTTCCAGGAAACACGAAAGTACTCAAACGTAAGCAGATAAGTATTTAGAGATTGTGTCTCGACTGGTTTGAAAAATCCAACAGGAAAAGTCAAAAGACTTATTATTCTGCACATACGATCTGAATATGGGTTTATTGAAGGTGGATTATTAGTTTTCCAAAGCTAAAGAACTGGCGACTACTATGAGGATATGAATTCTCTTGTGTTTGATGATCATATCTTCCGTTAAAAAGCTTTGGTTCTACGATTGGCAGTTTGTGTAAATTACCGACGTCTTGTTCGTCAAAGACAAGATTCCCATTGAACACACCGAAAATAAGAAGATATTTTTCAGCTGAAGAAAGAAGAGAGCAGTATTTTAAATAAGGTATTTAAAAATTGTTGTATGTAAATGTTTCAATAAAGAACTAAATATAATAAGTCGTTCTAAAATAGAGACGAAATAAATAAATATATTTATCTAGGAGAGATAAATATATTTAATAAATTGTATAATTATAATAAAGCATCCGCGTCTGCAAATTGTTATCGATGCTGTAATTTGATCTATTCTTGGCGTAGTGTGTATACAAGCATATACAGGGTCGGGCAAAAAGAGCGGAACACCGAATTTATGGCTTAACTAGCACTTTTTCGAAAATTTAACCTAAATTAAAGTTTTTGTATACTTTATGTATTATTTATTGGTGTTTGCAGATTTTCCGTTTTTGTCACATTTTTGGAGATATGATGTCACCGGATAGTATTTTAAATGAATCACCCTGTATTTATATTTTTTTTTGAGTAGATATTTTTTTCCTGAATTCACTAATACCAGGTTTAGTGGGTCTCAGACTTATGGTTTCATAAGAAAAAAATAAAATGTAATGGCACCTAAATCTTTATTTAATAAAAAACGAACGACAATAACTAAAGATTGTATTCATTAAAGCGTCCATTAACTTTAACAAATGATTATGAAATTCATTTCTCGCTTAAAGGTGACATGAACTTTTAATGCAGCATTAACTTTTATTATGATATCGGCCCTAAGTAATTATCGCAGTAGGTATACCAAAAATCGAATCAGAGCGGCGGTACAAAATAGTACAACGCCTGAAATGATACAAAATTCATTAAGGTCATTTGTTGACAGATTAGGATACTGTCAGGCAGCCGAAGGTTTTCAGTTTGAACACCTATTGTAAATAAATGTACGTAGATTCAGTTATTGTCGTTCGTTTTTTATTAAATAAATATTTAGGTGCCATTACATTTTATTTTTTTTCTTATGAAACCATAAGTCAGAGACTCACTAAACCTGGTATTAGTGAATTCAGGAAAAAAATATCTACTCAAAAAAAATATAAATACAGGGTGATTCATTTAAAATACTATCCGGTGACATCATATCTCCAAAAATGTGACAAAAACGGAAAATCTGCAAACACCAATAAATAATACATAAAGTATACAAAAACTTTAATTCAGATTAAATTTTCGAAAAAGTGCTAGTTAAGCCATAAATTCGGTGTTCCGCTCTTTTTGCCAGACCCTGTATATGTTAAACGCATCTAGCCTAAGTTGTTATTTCAACCCGATGTTGTCATACTGTTTCTTAGAATGGATGATGTGAATAAATCTTATTAAATGTTGCCGTTATAAAAATATATTGACCTTATTTGTTAATGTATCTGTTTTTGTTACAAGCAGGTTATTGTATAAATGTTTTACTATGTTTGTAATAAAATATGAAAGTCATTGATTTCTAATATAATTATTATCTAAACTTATACAATAGTATTCTATTAGATTATACCAAATGATGCCCTAGAAAACTATTAATTTATCAACATCTCTTTTATCCGAATCGCCCTGGGATTAGAACTGAGCTTAGCAGGTAAACAAATCAATTTATTTTATTTCATATTATTAATAAAATAAGTAGGACATTTTATATAGTTGTACTATTACAATATGATGTCCAACTTTTGGGGCTTTTACTAGTACATTTACATTACATTTATTATTAATTTAATTTTGTAAGGGTGTTCCTTTACATTAGGGCGCAGCAACGTGGATATTTGATCATATTATTATTAATTTAAATTTCAAATAGTTGTACCTTTTCAAAGCATTCTATCTGAATTATTTAGATAATAATATTTTTGAATTTGTTTGACAAGCTGCCACAAATCGTATTTACCGGAGATGCTTTACTCAAATTAATATGCACCTGGATGAGCATATGTAAGTACCACATATCCAGACAGAGCTATGCTGATACAGCTTTAATGAATTCCATAACTGGTATACCTACACGACTACGACAAGAATCTCGTCCTTTTTTCCTTGTACGTTGTCTCCCGGAATGTAAACACGTGACATTGATGTGTAACTCGAGATCAATATCTCTGGTTTTTATGTTTGGTTTACCGCTGTTGTGATCCATTTTTTCCATTACCACTCTGCCGCAGCCAACCGTGCGGTAGTTCATCAGAACGGATGCCAGTGGGACGATTCATTTTTCTTTGCGCTCATTTAATGGCGTAAAAAGAAAAACGGTTCGGTTGGACATCGTCCGTAGCGCCTCTATTATAACATCGGCGTTGTAGGTACTGTCTAACCGAACAAGCTCAAGCTGCTTTTTACACGGTGCCACTGCTAGCATGAGGTATGATATCTACCTGGAGCTCTGGAAAGAAAAAGTATTTTTCGATTCGCGCTCTTACCGGTCGTCCTAATATCGCGCAAGGACTTAATGTCTCGGCAAAACCAAAAATAAATCATTCCACGCGCAGAGAGGGAGGGAGATTCCCGTTCCTTTCGCTTTTTCGTAACAATGTAGCAATTCGCTATGGAATTCACGGACTAAAGCTTTCGTGCGCGAAATATGACACAGAGCAGAGAAAAATGTGTATAAGTGTGTAACGAAGAATTCCACGAGGGGAATGTAATAAATACTTTTATATGTGTGCAGAAGGGTATCTACGTATATCTTGAAAAGTAACGAATCTAAAATAAAATCACTAAAAGATAGCAATATACGGTTTCAAATATTTAATCATTAACAGTCTTTCAGTTCAAGATGTATTATATCTGAGAGTGTACAATTATATACTAGCGCTTAAATATTAGCTATATACAATGTGTCCATATTTCGATGTTCACCATTGGTATATTCGGTTATTACAAGAGATAGAGCAACGATTAAATGAAGAATGTTTTGCGATATTCAATGCTCTCGCAACAAACCTCATTTTAAATTCATTCGAACTGACTTTTTACAATTTTGAGATATTTTGAAAAAACCAATATTTGCCGATTTCAATTTTCCTCAATAACTCGATAACGCCTAATGCATCGCTTATAAACACTAACATTGTTTAGACCCTTGTTTAAGACATTTTTTTTCGGTGTTAACAGTAATCTCCGATTTTTATTTGTTTCCAAGTTCTTAGCGCTATCTTTTGTTTTTCTTATAGCAGCAATACTGGATGCTTTATTAGTTAGATAGTCCTTAAACCTAGTTTTTCAATAATATACAACATATCTAATAAATCTTTATTTATACGAAAGATATGAACATGTAATATAAATTTTACTTTAATATGAAATTAAAAGTTCAGATCTCCTTAAACAAACTGTTCAATATGGCGACAATTCTGCTGGACACACTTTTGGTACCTTACAAACAGACTTACAAACTCTACGTAGTGTGTTTTTGTTTAATGATCTCAGCACATGATTCTGAGTGAGTATTTTAGAAAATGGAGGTTATGTCCTAACCCATCTAAGTCAGAAGTTTCTTGTTTCCATCTTAAGAATAACGAAAAACATAAAGAACTTGTAGTATCTTTAATGACACTGTTCTAAGACATAATTTTAATCCAACATACCTAGAAGTTACCTTGGATACATCGTTAACATATAAACAACATATTGATAAATTACGTATGAAGATTAACACAAGAAATAATATCTTACGTACGTCCGCTCTTGCATTTGTGTATTCCGCTGCTGAATGTGGTAGTGCAGTCTGGATGAATAACATACATGTTGGTAATGTAGATATTCAATTAAATTGTACACTTCGAATTATTACGAGCACAGTAAAATCTACTCCACTTCGTTGACTCAACGTCTGGCTAACATTTATCCTCATCAGTTAAGAAAAAAATTGGCCTTAAAACGTTGTTGGGATAAATATCAAAATTTTCCCAATTTATATTTAATTACTCAAGATCTTCAGAACTAACCACCTTACAGATTGAAATCACGTAGTAAAAGTTGGAAAGAAGATTTCATAAATCAACAATTTTCGATTAGTGACCTCTGGAAATTTATTTGGTTAGAATGTGAAGTGTTTAATAAACAATTAATAGATGATCCTTTGATTGAAGTTCCTGGCTTTACACAACCAAGAAAAATTTGGTGTAAGTTGAATCGTCTTAGGACGGGTCATGGAAGGTGCAATAGTATGTTATTCAAGTGAAATGTGATTGCGAGTCCAGCTTGTGTTGCGGAGCTGAGATTGAAACAGTTTAACATATTGTTGATGAATGTCCTCAAGCTAAGTTTGAATTTGGATACACAAATTTACATGGTTTAACTCCAGAGATTGTTGCTTTGATCTTAACAACTAAAGATCTTTAGTATTGTGACGTTGTGATGGACTTCCTTTATTCTGCAGGTTCTTCATACATCCTAGACCAAATTGTGCAGTGTTTTAAAGGGCCCCTGCAGTTATGGCCCTTTTAAATATATTTCTACTTTAGTTATATAATTTATATATGTTTCTTTTCTTGTACCTGTCATGTAGTTTCATATGCGCAAAATTTATCGGAAAATATACAAAATATTCTTAAACCATACAATATTATAATCGCAAATAAAAACAATAACAATTTACATCTTTGGTCTAACTTGAAAGCTAAAATACCAAAAGATCAACAAACACACCTAATATATCAAATACCATGTAAGGAATGGGAAAGTGTTTATAGCGGACAAACAAAACAACACCCAAAAAGCAGAATGAATGGCCATAAATACTGTAAAAACAACACTGCATTGAAAAAACATACTACTAATACTGGACATGAATTTGATTTCAATCGGGTGAAAATTCTGGACAAAGAACATAGCCAAAAAACAAGAGATATATTAGAAATGATTCATATTAAAAAACAAAAATTCTCACTAAATGACGGATCAGACATTGCAAATTTATCAAATTTATACCACTCAATAATACAAAATTAGCAATAAATATATGACAAAGTAGCTTCTTTTCGAATTGAATTTTTATTTGAATCCTTGTATATTATAAACTTTTAAAAGGGAATAAACATATATATTTACAAATTATAATAAAAAACAATAAAAAATAGTAACAAGAACATTTAGGAAAGACAAATCCAGGTGATGTATGTATGTATGTAAATATTATATTTGAATATATACACGTGAACGTGTAGGTTAAAGTAAAATAATTCCTACAATATATATTTATCTTTACACAGTAAAAAGAAAAACAATAAGCACGTTAAAAATGTATTTGAAAACAAAATGTTTTCACATTTTAATTAATGTTTGACAAAAGGAATTTTACGGTAGGTTGCGTTGCCATACATAAAAAGAATTTTAATTATTGTTAATATAAATCATGTTGTACCGCAGACTGATATTTTGTAATGTTTTTTACAGTTATATGTTGTATGACCTTTGAAAAAGATGTTAAATACATCGAAACGTTAGTAAAATGTGTTAGTTTTAATTAAAAGGAAAACCACAAATCCAAGAAAGAAAATAAGTTTATATATATATATATATAAAATACATATGTACATCAAAATTATTTGCCAAATATACAAATGTATTGAAAAAATGATTATCTTCTTGGTAGTAGTGGCAATAATATGATGAGCAGAAGTAATAACAGTATGACAACTGATTGTCATTTAAAAATACATTGACAAATATATAGTGTAAAATCAAACATGTATGAATGAAAATGTATACAAATAAGCATAGGATATACCGCATGTGTCAATTTTCATTAGCCATACGCGATCAATGCATACAATACGTGGCAACGTGGTACAGGGGGTAGGGACTTTCCTTTCCAATGCCAGCGCGACCGATACATGCTTGCAAATATAAGTTAGCAGTAACTATTGTACCACGAACTTGAGTGTTTGTAATGCGTTCAGAAATAATATTTACGAGATGCAAGGATTTGTTTTTCTTTTTCCTTTCAGTAAATGCAGAGAATTATTAAGCTTCGTTCACGCTGCATGACACAAAAAAAGCGTAATTCTAATAAAATTGAAAAATAACCAAAATAAAATAAAAAATAACCATAATAAAATAAAAAAATAACCCTAATAAAGTAAATAAAAAAGGATTCTGAAAATAATAATAAACTACACAAGGGGCTCAAAAATTCCTCCCTGCACAGCAAGGCATTGCCCTAGGCGGTCGTAGAAATTTACTCTTACGTTTTCTAACATGTGAGCAGTTACTGAATTAGCAGCCTCAATTATTTTTTCTCTCAAGGCAACTATGTTTTCTGCTCTACCAACTTCATGGGTATAAACAATATTTTTTACATATCCCCACAAAAAAAAAAACATTTGGAGAGAGATCAGGAGATCGCGGAGGCCATTTGATGTTTCCCGTTCCAGTAATAAGACGGCTTTTATTGCAGACCGCAACATGTTCGCAGTTAAACATTGAATGTAAAATCTGGTGGGGAATAGTGGGAAGATCGGAGAAAATCGTTGTGATGTCGGTTGTTGCCGGCATTGGTGACGGACAGTAGGTGTACCACGTTGCCACGTATTAACCGCATACGTATAGATCTCACGTAAACATTGAATCCCTATACCTAATGATACTTGACACATGCGGTATATCCATACTTTAGGGAAATATTTGGTGTTATTTTTGATCTCTGTTTCAAAATTACTCATAAATAAATCGGCAGTAAATAGAGACAAGCAATTTTCCAAGGCAGTCCCATGTCATTGTTCATAGGATTTGCCTTCTATTTGAAAATAGTTATGAGACATACAAGGGGATGTTAACGGCATGTATCCAGCGAGTTTTCTAACTTGTATGCTAAAGGTGTTTCAGTGTTTTTGTTTGGTATCAAGACTCCAAGTATAGTTTCTATTTTATCTAGTACACATTTCTTCCACTTTTCTCTATTTCTTATGTTTTATTAATTATTCTATTTTAATGTTTCCTTTCGCATTTTCATCTTTCTTCTGATTGTTCATCTTTCACTTGCATGAGTCATGCATAATTTCACAGTAATTGCTGTAATTGCAGTATGAATCTTCATCTCTATTTCCATTTTATTATCTATGTGAAACATTACTATCCTGTTCATTGAGTAATATAATTCATTCTATTTACTGTTGTGTTTCTTATTTCGGCATCTATTTCCCATCTACTATAAACAGCGAATCACATTTTCATAATGATAAATTTTTGTATAATTTGCCGAAATAATTAATGTAAATTGAAACATATATAACCTAGCCAATTTAATGTGGAAGCATATTCGCATTCTCCACAAACTTTGTTTTCCGCATAGCATGAACCGAAACACGCTACATACGTGCTAATAATAATACAGAGCCCAACCCCAAAGCGTCGACGTCTCGTCGAAAAAATTACCGAACACAAACCGAGAAGAGCAGCCTTCCGCGCGTAATTAATCCGTTAATTACAATAATTACGCACATGTCACGTTATGACATGAATAATTAAATATTACTTGTAGTAGTGATACCGAGGACACCGCGATTGTTATCATAATTACGTTGGCAATGTCGGCATATGGATTGTAGTGATGGTCGAGCGTCGTCGTGCGGAAGGTATGGGTTCGGTACTGCTGCAACAGCGACAGCAGGGCTTGGCTAAATTGGTAAACAATGTGCGTGATGCTACGCGACCGGGAGATACATGAAAAAAAACAACGAGAACGTTATTAAAAACCTGTCGGCTAATTGTGGCCTGGCGCCATCAAAGTTATGCGAAGCTGGATTTAGTGGTCTTTTATTATGCGTCTCTCTGTTCTAGACGGGAATACATGTGTATAAAGTTTATTTAATTTAAATGACAATTTACGGATATGACGTTTTATAAAATTGAAAATATTAACATAGTATGGCATACCTATAGCAGATGAAAAAATAATAATTTCGGTGTTAATAGTGAAGTTCTATAATAAAATTTTACTCGATGAGATCTGAATAAATAAGTGTGTCAGATAACAATATAGTTCAAGCATATTGTGATGGTGCAAATGTTCAACGTCAAGATTTTTGCAGATTTACACGTTTTTAAACAGTGATATGTATATTAACCCTTTAGCGCCCACTGTATAGCTGGGTTAAGACCTGACGGCACTTGCGTGGATGACAATTTTAATACAAAAAAAGAGAAAGCAGCATGAAACGAGTGAGATAGACATAGATCTCGCTACATATGAAGGGTTAACGACCAACTTGAAAACATTAGTCCGTATTTAATTTATTTGCGCTTTGTCTACCGTAGTGTATGTTGTTTGGTGTCGTTCTGCTATTTATAAGAAAATCGCTTTATCCTTGTTTTCTATAACAAATTCGGTTTTTTTCAAAACTTTGTATTTGCATTTATTAATTCGAACGTAAGTAATAACAAAACAAACTAGCAGGAAAGTAGAAATATGTAATTATAATATTATTTGTTTGAAGGTTAAAACTTCGATAATGGCGGATTCTTCTGAACCTGTATCGAAAAAGCGCAAAATTATACATTATCAAGCTCTAGAAATCGTGTAGAATGTATATAAATACTTCAAGAAGCAGAACCATAAAGGTAATTAGTATAAGACTGTGTTTGTTTAATTCACTGGCCAACAAGGTTTTTACCCTAAGTTAGTAACTAATGAAATTGAACAGCATATATAAAGTAAAAAGGATTCGAAAAGCGGCAGTATTGGCTTAGCTCTGGTTACAGAGAAAATGCAGGTCGAGACTTGTTGCAGACGTGACTTGACTCGTTCCCTCAAGAATGTTCAAGTTTGCAGTGTTATGCTTTAATCTGGTTGGCTGATAGGACTTAGGGAGGGGATAAGCAGATACATACTATATAAGAGATACATCTTTGACTGAAATACCACTAGCGCTAGCACAGCATAAAGCCGTGAATGAGAATTTTTAATAACGAAATTAAAAATTGAGATAATTTAGTTCCATCTTTAAAGACACAGTCATGCCTCGTTCGTGTAGAAGTAATCCAAATAACTTTTGTTACGTATGTGGTAAATTTACCCCACTAGGCCAGAGTGAAAAGTTAAGTCTGAACATTTGCCGGGCCTATGAACTTTACTTCGATATGACCGTCAAAAATCAGGACAAACAGTGGGTTCCACATGTAATATGTACTACATGCAGCAGATATTTGCGAGATTGGTTATGTGGACAACGACATTCTTTACCGTTCGCCATTCCTATGCGATGGAAAGAACAAAAGAATCATCTTGAAGATTGCTATTTTTGCCTTAACAAAACTGCAGGACTTAACACCCGTAAGAAAAGAAAATATAATTATGTGGAAACTGAGTCAGCTCAGAAACCTCGACCCCATGATGAACAGCATCCTGTTCCACGACCGCCAATTCACAAAGAAAGCGAGGAGAGTACAATAGCTACCGATAGCGACACTAGCTTTGAAGGTAATGAAAAATCAAGTGACCCTGATTTTATTCCATCTACATCAAACGAACCACATTTAATTACTCAGTTTGAATTAAATGACTTGGTGCGGGATTTGAATTTATCAAAATCACAAGCAGAACTTCTTGGGTCGCGACTACAGCAATGGAATCTCTTAGCAAAGGACACAAGAATAAGTATTTTTCGCAGCAGACATGAAAATATTGTTGATTTTTATAGTATGGCCGGTAATCTGGTCTACTGCAATAATATTTATAAACTTTCTAAAGCTTTTGGAATACATCATGATCCCAGTTCTTGGAGATTATTCATAGACTCATCAAAGACCAGCCTAAAAGCAGTTTTGTTGCATAATGGAAACCATTATCCTGCTATTCCGATAGGTTATGCTGTTTCTATGAAAGAAACTTACGAAAATCTGAAAATTTTATTAGAAAAGATAAAGTACAAAGACTATTCCTGGAATATTTGTGCAGATTTTAAAGTAATTGCAATTATTTTGGGTATGCAATCTGGTTACACCAAATACTGTTGCTTCTTATGTCTTTGGGACAGTCGTGACAGGGAAAAACATTACCATAAGCAAGAGTGGCCACTACGACAACAGTTTATACCAGAAAAAGACAATGTACAACATCAGCCTCTAGTAGAAAAAGAAAAGATCATAATACCACCTCTCCACGTGAAACTTGGGCTCATGAAAAATTTTGTAAAGGCAGTGGACCGCGAAGGTGACGGTTTTAGATACCTTCGTGAAAAGTTTCCAAAAATAACAGAAGGAAAACTGAAAGAAGGTATTTTTGTTGGACCTCAGATACGAGAAATAGTAAATGATGAAATCTTTGAAACCAAATTAACAGCGAAGGAAAAAACAGCTTGGCGCTCCATGGTACAAGTTTTCACGAATTTCTTGGGAAACAAAAAAGCTGACAACTATAAAACTTTAGTAATGGATATGATACAAGCATTTCACGCTGTTGGCTGTAATATGTCCCTTAAAGTGCACATTCTACATTCTCACTTGGATTTTTTTCCGGAAAATATGGGCGACGTTAGCGATGAACACGGTGAGCGCTTCCACCAAGACATCATGGGAATGGAAAAACGGTATCAGGGGAAATGGAATCCTATTATGTTAGCAGATTACTGTTGGACGTTAAGAAGAGATGCTGTAGATGTTGTTTATAAGAGACAGAGCAATATTACTTTACATTTCTAATTATAATAATTTGAAATATACATTAAATTATGATCTAAGCTAAAAAACCTTTTCATTGTAATACAATAAAAAATCGAGCTAACTTTACGTTCTACCTTTTATTAAAATAAATGTTTATATGTTTTCTATTGAAATTCGTATAAATTATTTGATGGCAAAATCAAAAGTTGAAATTTGTTGGCCAGTGTTATCAGTTAATTTAGAAGATTTCTAAATCACAAACAGAGAAATACAAGGAGATAAATAAATTCTTCGATTAGAATAAATAAATTGAGGTTAAAGTACAGTTACAACTATTATCTTTCATCAATATTGTTATTATGATAATCGTTTTGTTGTAAACAGGTTATATCTTAACCATTGTCACCCAAACGACTGGAATTTCAAGAAGAAGTGTTGCCAGGATCATTAGTGAGGGTTTTAAAGCAGTTGAAGAAAGTGCAACTGTCTCATTTTCTATGCCAAAACCGAATATTGTCAAAGCTGTCCCGAAGTCTACCATTGATAACTGTGGGGAAGAAGCGATTCGTCGTATTGTTTATAATTTCCATATGACACACAAAGACCAACGACATATATTGGATATTTCAATCACATAAAATACATTCACAAAGACCTGTTTGATTTTACGCTGACCCTGTATATTCAGTATTGCTTTTAAACCCGATGTTTTTAACGCACATAATACATATTTTAGCCCCACCTCGCGCATCCTAGGTGCCATCAGATATTAATCGAGCTATACTCATACGAGTGCAGATGATTTCTGGGACCCAGTGACATCTATTATTGACAAGTTCAATATCTGGTTCGTGTCGCAGTATGTATTAGTCTGCTGAAACTAGAGAATACAATCCCGGGATCCCGGGATTAGACTATGTGGTTTCTAGTTGGGCTCGCTCAAATGAAAAAAAAAACTTGTTTAAATTTAATTTACTCTTTAATATTTACTTTAACGACAAGTACGATATAACCTTACATAATATTGGTTGTGTTGTTGACGATTACATTGTTAAATTTTGAAACAGGTACTCTGGTATTTATTTCGAATACTATATAATAAAATGAACTAATATAATGGAAACGAGTTCTAGTTCCTCATCAGGATGAGGTTGGTGTAGTCGTAAGGCGAAGTAAAGTTTATAGAAATAGGGAGAACGGTTTGAATAAATTCAATGACAATGAATTTTTTGATAGATGATTCAGACTAACAAAAGAGACAGTCGTTTCTCTGTTCATTTAATTTCACTTCCTACAAATCGGTAGGTATTATCATGAAATTATTGTATCATTACTAATAAATGATATATTTTAGTGGAGGATGCATATACAGCTGCTCAAACTGTTATTGTTAACATTAAGGTTTTATGCCATTGGCGTTATGCTTATTGCAGTTGGAGATTTTGTTAGCATATCCAAGGCCTCATCTTGTAGGATAATCCAATGCTATATACTCCTTACTGCCAGATTATATCTACATGCCTCGTAACAATGTTGAAATGGGTAGATTGACTGAAAAAATTTACATAGAGGCAGTTGTTAATAATGATAAGGGGGGGGGGGGTTAGAATGAGGCGTTTGTTAATCAATGAACATTTCAGTAACTTGTAATATAATTTTTTCCTCTTCATATTACTCGTAAGTTATATGAAATTGACATTTTTCACACTGGAATACGTATAGAAAGTATTGTATAAGTACTACAGGGCGAGTCATTAGTAGCCGCTTCTTCGATTGCTCTTTTGTGTTTTAAATAAAGAGCTCTGGCGCATTTCCGGTGAAACCGCCGCTAATTGCTCCTATAGTAATTATCTCAAAAATTACAAAAGATAGGTATAGGACATTGTTAACAAAAATGAAAGAGAATAAAAAAAGGAACAAACTGACTCAATAAAATACTGGGTGTTCCATTTAAAAAAAAAAGTTTTTGGAACGTGAAAATTTCAGGAAGTAGGCTTTGAAAAACCAAAGTTTTTTGAGGTATTGTCGAGTGCAACTACACCAAATGATGTAGAATTTTCTTGGCTACAAGCACCACTAAAGTTAATGCTTTTGCTTTTAAAAACAATGTGAAAATATTTTTTTTCTGAACACGTGTTTTGCTCAAATATTTTCAAAAAAAATTAATAACTCAAAAACTATTGGCTCAATTTTGAAAAAGAAAAAACAGTCGAACAGACAATTTAAAGCAGTATAAGATAATCAAAAAATATATAGGGTGAGTCATTAAAAAAAAATTAAGTTCCGTGCATTTCCGGTAAAACCGAAAGTGCGCCAGAGCTTAAAGTATTTTTACAATATGCGCCACAAGCAACCATGGATCTTCCACTAATTGTTTTTTCTTTTATTTAAAACACAAAAGAGCAATCGAGGAAGCGGCTACTAATGACTCACCCTGTATGATGACTATATAGCCATACTCAATTTTTGGAAAAGAAATTTCATAGAATGTTCATATATAACTGTATTATTTGAGCGCAAATATTGAAATATATTAATATTGTAAATTATTTATTTCTGCTTTCTAGCACTTACATTTAGTTAATAAAAATATATTTAAATGTTGTCATTGCTTTATTTTTGTACGTCTGATAGTCGTACCATACAAAACAATTTTTTTAAACAAGTGACAAAAAATTGAACACAGTTAATTAACTGTTCTCTTAAAAAGTTATTCCATATATAAATAATAAATATTTTTACTTAAGGTTACACATTTCTCTGCACTGTAAAGATTGCATTTTTAATTTCTAGAATAAAAACATTTGCACTCTATATAAAGTTTTTCTTTTTCCACTTCCTGCACGACCAACAATTAATCCTCCTTGCTAAATTATCTCCTTTCAGCTCCTCTATTCTTTTTTTTTCCTGTTCTTTGTAGTCACACATTTTGCACAATATATTTAACAATAAACTGTCACTATCAATATCGAAAGCGAATTCAAGTTAGACAATATTGTCAAACATAAAAGGCGCGTAAAACTGTTAGTAAAACCAACATAATTTCGTAAAATTGAAAAAGAAACTATATACAATGCAACCAACTCAGAAACATAACAATGAAATTAACTTTAGTTAAAGTTACATCCTCATACCATTATGAAACGCTTTTACTTTAAGTCCACCTTGAAGACAGCTTTAACTCAAAGTAGACTTTAGTTAAAGGGACTTTGGCACATGTGTTATGAAACCGGGCGTTAGTCTTTTAACAATACTCTTTATTTGTTTCCTCACTAAAACTTGTGTAGGAACTGGAAATAACTCAAGCCATTCCAAATCCGATAATAACTGATTTTCATCATCTTTTCGTGGATTTTCTAAATAATTCAACCCACCAGTTAAATCATCACTTCGTCGTTGCTTTATACGTTCCACTAAGGATGTTTTCATTTTATTGGCGAGTGCTGAGTTTTTGCTAGACAATTGTTTTATAATAAATTTTAAAGCGGCGTCAGCTGTGCATAAATTAGCATCTCGCCGAGAGATTGCTTCTACTGCTAGTTTAATTGGGGTCAGCACATCAAAAATTTTATTTACCAAGTCAAAATCAGCACCTTTTAAACGGATTGGATGATTGAGATCTATAAGAGCTTTTTGTATGCAGGTTTTTAAAAGAGAAAATTGTTCCAGCATGGTTAAAAGACTACTTCACCTGGTTTTACAGTCCAAAAGAAGTGACAGCTCTTTTTCATGTTCAATCTTTACATATTTTTGAAGTACTGTTTCAATTTCAATGATGATCTTTTGAAATACACTACAACTTTGCGGATTTTCTTTATCAGCTCATTAATGTTTTCATCTTTTGTTAACTCTGGTATTCGGGATCTCGTGATTGTATTCTCTACTCATTACATTATATTATATTATTTTAAAACTTGTCCAGTAATTAGAATTTGTAATATTCTGTTGGGCAATAAAGAGTATTATTATTATTATTGAAGTTCATATTTATAATCTACGATTTAAACCCAAGCATATTTGACAAGATATAATATTTCAACCATATAAATATACAGATTGTCGTATTTAAAAGTTAATATGCATCTTCAAATACACACACATAAACACGTACCTATGTATGTATGTATACAACAGTTCAAGAATGTGGCTCTCGGTTTACGCATACCACCATAAGACCGGTGGTGTGGGAGATTGTGGGGAGATCGAGAGCGCGGACACCATGCGCGCATGGCATTCATTCCGTAACTTTAGAGCATGAACGTACATACATTGTATCTGAGCAAACTCGCAAATATTAAAATAAAATGCCCTTAACTGTCGAGGAAAAAATACAGATTGTGTTATGGTATGCGAAGGATAATTCGTACAAAGACGTGCAAAATTTATTTGTTGCGGCGTACGAAAATCGCCCATCTCCCTCTGTGCCAGCTATCCATAAGATTGTGAAACAATTTCGTACAGAAGGTTGTGTTAATTCACTGCATACTAAAAGACACCGTAACGTCACAGAAGAACAAGAGGCGCAGGAATTTCTTATATGTGCAAGTGTCGAAGAAGATTCTTTATTAAGCTGTCGGCTAATTGCCGCTATGTTTGATATTAGTAAAGAAATGGTTTTAAAAACTTTGAAGAAGTATGGCTACAGGTCATATAAATTTCAGAAGTCAAATACACTATTTCCCGATGATTACTGGCGTCGGATGGAGTTTTGTGAACGTGTAATGGAAATCGCTAACAGGAATGATCGGTTTATTAGTAACATTGTATTTACTGATGAATCGACATTTCCATTACACGGTCGACATAACCCATCTGTAGCCCGTTGTTGGGCTAAGGAAAATCCTCACCTAACCTACAACGCTCACACACAATACCCGCAAAAATTGAATGTTTGGGCTGGTATTTTGGGGGAAAATATTGTAGGACCATTCTTTATTAATGGCACGCTAAATGGAGAAAGGTATCTCGATCTCTTGCAAAATCAGGTAATTCCTGCAATTCGAGCAATACCAGGTGTTAGATTCCATGATGTTTGGTTCCAACAAGATGGCTGCCCCGCTCACAACTGCCGGCTTGCCGGGGAATATCTTAACGGCATTTCACAACTGCCGGCTTGCCGGGGAATATCTCAACGGCATTTTTCCGGGAAGACGTATCGGTGGTCGGGATGCAGACATTTGTTGGCCTCCACGTTCCCCGGATTTAACACCCTGTGACTTTTTTTGTGGGGACACGTGAAGTCGAAAATCTATGCCGCTGAAGGAAATAGAGCGATTGATTTGGATGGCTTAAGAGAACAAATTCTTAACGCCATACAAATGATTACTCCTGAAATGCTATCGAATGTACGAAATGGGTTTTATAATCGTTTAGGGTACTGCTTGATGCAAGAGGGACAGACATTTGAACATCTTCAACATTAAATTTTGTATAGTTCATTAAGTATAATATCTTGTTTCGTTTTAAATGTGAGAATTTTATTTAATTTTTTATAAGAATTTTATTTTAGTTACAAATTTTTGTTTCAGTTCAATGTTAATACATTATACATCAGTTTCCAAAATATTATACAAAAGCCGTACATAGCGTAGCAATTCCTTAAAGCAAACGTCTGCATACTAGCGTTCAACGTTTTGCACTGAAGCCTCGGTACCCCGGTGTCCCGATATGAACTCATCTGTACTCCCCTATTATCGTACCCCTCCATTTCATGTTTGCATGCACATGTGTGCGTGTCTGTGTTTCCCTATATCTACTTTTATTTCAGTCAAACGGTATACGATGAAGAGAATATCTATAGTCCGCCATTCAGAGGAAGATTATTACTCACGGGGGCAACCAAATTCTAATGTTATTGGAGGTAGTTCGAAAAATTTTTGCTAAATACGAATTTGAACTCACAATTTCCGCTTACATGAAGAGTACTTCACCAATTGATGCTATGGGATACAAATCCTCATTTCCCCATTTAATTTTAATTATTATCCTGTAAATGAAATTTTGTACAGAAGATTATATATTAAAAATTAAAACGCAATAAAAATACCTAATATTAATTAACGCTTAATAAATCATCCAACAACAAAAAAATTCTCTGTTTTCGTTCAATTTCGTTATTCACTCTTCTTCTCTCGCCCCCCCCCCTCTTTCAGTTCATGTTTTTCATCCAACGGGCGGACACTATAAAACAGCGTGTTTAGAGGATATGCACACTAATGAGAAATGAATCAAGATAATGACTATCATCTCGACGGTGTCATTAATAATGCGCCGGGCACGTGAAACGACGCGTCGGCGTCGTTTCACAAGGAACTTGCGCCGTCCGCGTTGCGTTCGTTAAACAAAGACCGTCGTACCAGAGCCTGACCGTATGTAAAACATCAATCACCTCTAAACAGTGACGAAACGTGCTTCGTCATCCGACGGTAATTTATAACATTTATTTTGCGTTAATTCTTTGATAGTACGCTTACAATGCCTGATTGCTCATCCCTGTTCCTCTGTTTAGCGCCTTTTGACTAGCAGGCGTACGAGATTTTTGCCTTACGTGATTAGTTTATTTCTATTAGCGGCATATATCTTAATTGATTGTATTTTTACATTAATAAATACATTCAGTGGTATATCTAATTATGTAATTTCAGTCCTACCTCTCTCCCATACTATAATAATAATAATAATAATCTTTATTACCCAACAGAAACCTCTATTTAAAGGGTAAAACACGAAAATTAAAAATAACTGACAATACGGTACAATAATAAAAATAATAATAAGAAAACTTAAATATACTATGCAAAAGTAAAATGAATAAAAAACTTGATTGTACTCAATGCAAAGAAGAAACTACATTCTCCAGAAGGCGTCAGAACACAAACGGTTGGCATTCGTACGCATATGATAGAGAGGGGATTTCAATAGAACATTTGTAGGAGCTGTGAGTACGTAGAATGTATCAGCTGATCTAGCAGCACACCTAGGTACTAAAAAATTAACTTCAGAAAGAAGAGCAGGTGAATCAATGCCATTGTTAACAAGTTTTAGAAGGAAGTTACAACAAGTTTCGTCCCGTCTTTTACTTAAAGAAGTGAAACCATGTCTGTCCAATAGTGCTACTGAATTTTAATTTGAGTTTTTACTGGTACCTTGTTTCCAAACCCAGAATTTCAGCGAGGCTGCGCAACACTTACTCTCTATGGATACTACTGCAGAGCTCAAAAGAAAATCCGAAATTTTGGGCAACTAGGCTAGTGAGGCCAAAAGATCAACGCTACTGTCCTGGTCACCCAGTGGAGCTGGTCATGTGATTTGCATGGTGGAAAGCGTTAAAAAAGTTATTGGGAGCCATGTACTTTAAAAGAGGATAGCGCTAATCGGTCGTAAAAGCACGAAAGCAACAGTGCCCCCAATACTCTTTGTAAACCCAAAGAAAACACACACAATTTTATGACAAACCCCCGTATATTGAAGCAACAATAATAAAAGAAAAACGTAAAACTATCCAGAATTATGGTAAATAAAGTAGACAGCAAGTTAACCTAACTAGACACTAAATTTTACTTAATATTAAGTTTACATATAAATAACCCTAACATAGCAATGCTTTTAAATAAGAAAAACAATAAAACAAGAAAATGGGTGTGCTTAAAACCACACGGCAGAAGTGAAAACTTCATCAAGGCGAGGTTAATAATACGAAATCCAATTTTTTTTTTCGATCTATATTACATTAGGGTCATCCTGCATCGACGAATTCAGTTGCTGAGATTTAGTGTGTTTCTTTTGACGATATTTCTTCACGTGCGCATTAGACAATTCCCTTTTTCGTTTTAATTTGTCATCGATTTGATTTTCTTCATCCATCCTGTGTAACAGAAAAGAATTAAATGCTTATAAATTCGTATATAATGAGCAATTAAAGCAATGCTCTATTCTCAACGTTTCTGTTTTGCATTGGTATACAAATTATAGTAAATGCGTGTGGACGTTATTTAACACCCGGAATATACTGATCAGTTTCCGAGTCATCCATATCATTTTAATAAACATGCTAAAACTTACCTGAGCGCGAAATATTATATTATATTAGAATAGAGATAATGTCTCATACACACACAACAAATTTTTTGGTTAACCGTCCGCGAAGTTAAAAATTAGCGAACGCAACACAGTCCGCGAAATACAATTTCGCGGCCGTTGCTATGGCAGCGGCCGCGATATATAATCACGTGGGTGTACGGACAAGTGTAAAGGGTTCCTCGACGGAGAGATTTTCCGATACGCTTCTGGGTCGGTTCGGACGCATATATATATATATCAATAGACAATATGAATACTCGCTTACGAGTCACGCGCTGGTCTGATGCTAACGTGCCGGCTTCTCACCCGTGCGGCTCGGGATCGAATCTACTCGGGGACATGAATTTATTTATTCATTTAAATTTCAATTTAATTGAAATTAAATACCCCTATATGATATCTTTCTCTCGTTCTCTTAGTCGACTCGAGCCGATTTTACCCGAACGAGCGTTACATAGCCGAGCGTGACGGCTCAGTCTTGTTCAGTGCCCACAATCAACGCAGCGCGCCTAAAGAAGTTTACACTTCAAAAATTTTTGTTACTGACACTGAACATTCGGATAGGCTTTAACTTACAATCCAACATATAAAATCTAACCCTAAAACTATTATAACAAAAGTCATAAGCGTAATCTTTGATCCCACATAACGTAAACAAGCATGTAACATAGAGAAATCAGCACGGTTCTTAATTTAAACTAAGAAAATAATTACTCTAATGGTTTAAGATCTGCTAAGGTTTACTACGTATCATATTTACACTAATAAAAAAAAGATTTTATTTTACACAAGTTCAAAATACGCAATCTTTATGCGAGGGCCCTTTGTATGGCTTCTGAAGGAAACGACAAGAATATAAAAAGGCTTACTCGTTAACTATTATTAATAGAATATGTAAGAATTAAATTTGCACTAAATCTGAGGTCAAACGTTAACAAAAAGTTTACTTAGAGCTACCACTTATCTGAATAATTGTCGCAAGGCTCATACACTATATCCAACCGTGGAAAAAGATAACCCCCGAGTTTCTTCGAACCTCCAGGAAGTTCTACTCAAACTAAACTTAAATCGTAGAAAGATTTCTCCAAATAAATTATCAACTAAAGGTAATAAACTCCACAGGTTGCAGCAACAAAAGCAGGTAACCTCGTCAGCAATTCCAAGATAAATTTATACTTATATTCTACATCCATCCAACAAGACGAAAAAGGTGAAAAGGGTACGGGTAAACGTATTAAACAAAAGACAAATCAAACAAAATGGCTATTCCACCACGTGGTTTTTAAAATCCATTGTAGAAAAATTGACACACAAAGAATATAATATAATCCGCTTGCTTTATAATACTTTTTCCCACAATATTACTAAAATTACTTAAAATAACAACAAATACATATATTGCTTTAATTAAAGCCAAAAAATGCAAGCAGTATTTCTCAACATCAAACCATTACCACGTGTGCGTCGTGTCTGAATGACCAACCAAAATAACGGCCGGTTCACCGGTATTGAAAGGACATAAATTTAAGGACTCGATTAAAATTGATTTACAAAGGCGAGATCATGCAGGAAAAATAACTATAATTGAAAATAGAATTTTATAAGAAATCAAACTAAGGACGCATACTCGAGTTTGCAACGTACAAAAAAATAAAATAAAATGGATCAGGTATTCAAGTTTTCCTATACGAAAACAAAATGGCGCTCGTGTTTCTATAATTAAATCTTGCGATGATGTGTGTTAAATATTCACCAACACAAATAACTACAGCAGAGATTTATACAGGTAAGGTTTTTTTTTAATTATGAACCAATTTATTTGTATTTCGCCGGGATGAGAATAAAATATATAACTCAGTTCATGGTATTTGTTTCCAAATTTTTTATTATACAAAATAAGTTATAAATTACATTACTTTAATTATATTAATTAAACGTTCTGCAGGATCGTATAAGGAAACCTAGAGACTTGGAGGCAGAAGAAGATAAGTTGTTAATACCAAAAGACAACAAGATCTCTGAACTGCGAAACTCCAGAAATCGTGCTCTAAGAGACTGTATATGGAGTAGATTGAAAGTTTGAACTCTTAGAGAAAGATAGTGCTGCACATTTATCAATATTCAAGCAAATTCGATTATTGATGCACCACTCGTTAATCAATGTAAGATTTCTTTGCAGCAGTAAGCAATCTGAAGAAGAAGATATGATATTAATTTTTTTTAAGTTATCTACGTAAGCGAGAACCTAACAATCAAGAAGCATAAAGAGATAATTGATGTACACATTAAATATTAGTGGTCCCAAGTTAGATCCATGCGGAACGCCTCTGGAGGCAGTGAAAGGGTTGGACACATATCCATTGTAGGTCAGATAGTACGAGCGATTCAGTAGATAAGAGTTTAAAAACGCAAGAGTTCTTGTAGAAGCAGCTAAAGATTGTAACTTTGTAGAAAGCTGAGAGTGGTTAATCGTGTCTAACGCCTAAATAACATCGGTATATATGACGTTTACTTGCTGACGAGCATCCACTGCCTCACTTATAAATTGAGTGATTTCGACTAAGTTTGTTATAGTTGACCTTCCACTGAAAAATCCATGTTGATTGTCAGAAATATGTGGTTTAATGCAACTATATAACTTCAGGAATTTCGGAGTCAGATGATGAAGACAATTCAGAATCAGAAAATAACTCTGACGATTCCGAGGCCAATAATAAAGATTCTGATGATCAACCAAACGCTAACGGACAAATTTTTGTTTCAAAAAATAAACAAGTGTATCATGAAACTCCTAATGTTGCTGTACTAATTGTCACAAGGTCAATTAGGACGGCAAAATGTTTACGCGAAATGTTAGGACCTACAAGATATACTAACTGAGAAGTTGATAGTCTCTGCGTTTTTGATTTACCTCAGAAAACCACTCATGGCAGTTATTGTGAAATGGACAAATGTAGAGGAAATACTGTATTTGGAAATAGGTGGGAACAATTAGATGAAAACGAACTAAAAAAAAATTATGGGCGTCCTAATACTTATAGGAGTAAGAAGAATGGACGTCACATTTTCAACGATATTATGAGCCGCACTAGGTTTCAAAATATACTTCGAGTAATAAGATTTGATAATGCAGCCGAAAGAAGAAAAAAAGGTCTTCTAACAAACTTCAACCAATTCGTGACTGCTTCAAACTCTGGAATGACTATCTGCAAGTTGGATATATTTCAGGCTGGCGCATGCCAGCTATTAACCTTTAGAGGAAAATGTCGTTTTCGCTAATGCATACCGTCAAAGTCAGGTAGATATGGTATCAAGTTTTGGGAAATTTGTGACAGCGTCACTTCCTATGCATGGAAATTAGAAGTATATACTGGAAAATAGGAGAAACAAGAGGGAAAAATTAAGGCGAGAATGTAATGAAAAGATTAGTAAAAGGTATAGAACAACCTGAGAGAAATATAACAGGTAACATTTTTTTACGTCTTATTCATTTTCTAACTATCTACGGCCAAAAACACTTACCATTCTTGGAAACATTCGTAAAAATAATCCAGATTTGCCAACCTGCTTCACAAATCCCAAGAATCGAGAAATATTGTCGACATTATTTAGCTTCAGCCATGATCTTAAATATTCGTAGTAATACCTAATACTACGCATATTTAAGATCATGGTTTAAGCCAAATAATGTCGACAGGATTTCTCGATTCTTGGGATTAATAAGGATCTCTTAAATTTTCAGAACTTTGATCAGCTTTAACAGCGGAATATAACAGAGTAACCGCATTTTCGAACATTCCACGTATTCAAACACATTTAAGGATCACCAACATCTGAGTTGTAAATTTATACGGTTGTTGACACTTCCTGTTGTCTGGGTTGAAAAAAGTCGTCGTCTATTCTTCTACTGCCGAAAGACTGTTCAAGTAATTGCAGAAGAAGCTACTGTTCGGAAGATTTGACTTAGAAGAGTGGACAGACCATAGACAGTAGAAGAAAAGAGGACAGAATTGCAACCCAGAAACCAATGACTAATATATCACACTTTGTTGTGTGTCCATAATCTAGCTTGAAAGGTATAAATTGTATTCAATTCTTCTCCAGGTCCGTGTTAACAGTAGACACTATGAAGAAAACTATTAGGCCTGGTATATTCCGAAATATCTATTCGGTATTATTTTAAAATCCGAATATGCACAATAAAATAAGGTCAATTTTCCACGAGACCCTAATATAAAATTACTAAAACACACTAATACTGCATCTCTAAAATAGCCTTCAAATGAAATGTTTAATTTCCATGTCCAATTTTGAAGTGTACATTTCACAGCAGCATCATTCATCAATTTTAACAGAGTGGGCAAAACTTAAAATACAATTGGAAATCCGAATGAGCAAGTTACGACTAGACAAAAGCGCGAAAGCTCTAATTCAATAATAAAGTCGATAGGTTTGTTCATTTCGCCTTTATATATTATCCATTATTATGCCATTATTCTTGGTCTTTTGTTCGTCAGGAAGTACCGGTCTGCGACGAGGTGTGAAAATCGCTGGTTGCAGTTGTAGCAGGGCGCGCATACGAGCTTTTTGTTTCGAAACCGTCGACGCTATTGTTCGAAATCATCCCCTGTTTGTTTACTCTGGAGATGAACGGGTTTCATGACGAGTATGCACGTTCTCGTGCTAGCTTTTATTCTTGGTATTCAAATAAAAGCAACTTGTTTTAATTTCAGTTTGTCAACACATACTTTTCTTAAAGACAGAATAAAAATGAAGCGAGTATATTTTGAGTTTTGTTACTAATAGTTATTAATTAGTTACTTACCATGCCATATTTTCAATCTACGTAAATGATCTAAAAGAATGACTGATTACTTGCTCATGCTGATGGCGCATCTGTATTTATTTTTGAAAAGGATTATTAAATAAAGAAATTATCATACTTTAACAGAGGAGGATCAAATGTTAAAGATGATCATCGCTTTGGAAAATAATGCACATTCGATTAACAACTTCGAAGTAAATCTGCAGCTGTTTTGAAATAGATTATATATACAGTGTGTAAATAAAGTAAGGAATAATATTCATATTTTTGGAAAATAATGCACATTCGATTAACAACTTCGAAGTAAATCTGCAGCTGTTTTGAAATAGATTATATATACAGTGTGTAAATAAAGTAAGGAATAATATTCATATTTTGTTTATTATCGCTGTTTGGGAGAAAAGCTCGGACTGGTCAATTTTATTTTCTTCCTCCGGATTTTATGGATATCAATTTTTTTTCCTTTGGTTTACTACTCTGGGACCTATGACGTCATCGACTTCTTTTTCAAATGGAACCTCCTTATTTTTTTGCTAGAAATAAAAAGTATTTTTTTTCTTAATTCAGCAACACCGCATATGTTTGTTTGCTCACAACGGCCATATTGAATTTGATTTGACAGGTCGTTGGATTGCCCTATTTACGAATATTTTATTGATATGGGTTATGTTTGAGATTTGCTTATTTCAGTTATCTAGAAAGACAAAACATGCATTTTTTGTAAATTTGAATCAGTTCAGTATTTTACATAAACTAATAAATTGTTGTTTTCCGAAATTTTGAACATGTAATTAAAAAAGATTTTTATAAATTTTATTGTTAATATAAGTACTCTTTTGTAAATTGGGCTGTGCAGGTGTTACAGTCGTGGACAGCTCGTGATTACTCGATACGTTCAGTGAATGACGTATAGTAATTTTTGACTACCATGTTTTATAAAAAAAAAAGATTACTCATGCTTTTTGTATCGACTTGTGACTATGGAAAAAAATGATATTCTACGGCCCAAAAAATGTCGTGTTAAAATCTCGTTTTGCAAGATTTTTGCTTGAGTTTTTTTTTTTTTTTGGGTCAGAGATAGCACAATTATGATACATTATTTCGAAAATTGCTAGATTGCTAAATTACTTAAGAAAATTATGTAGTTTATACAATGAGATAAAGAATTTTCCTAATCTTTATGGATGTGAAATGCGTAAGTCTTAAATATATATATATTAATTAAATTAAATGCAATTTTGTATTCAAATACTATGGCGTGTCATACGGTTTATATCCTAGGCTAGGTATTTATCAAAATCCTTCCTATAGCTAAATTCCAAATTTAACTGTTCATTATATTAGTATTGTATTACAATTCCAATAAACTCTAATTCAATAATTGCACTAATGCAATATTATTTCACGTGAATTAATGATTCATTAAGTAGGATAAATTGTTAATAAAACATCAACTAATATTACATACGCATGCATCTCTCATAAACTTTAGGAATATATTATCAAAGCGTGCAAGTAGTTGTTGTATCTCTGTGTAACAGTAATTCATATAATTGTTATATTGACGTATATAAACCATCTGAATTTTTTATTACTCTAACACATCTAATCTGTTAGTTCGTTTAATTCCCTGCCAATACTCTACGTTCTACTCAATTATTTGTCGATCAGTTTCTAGGGGTTTTAACTTGGACGAAACTTTCCCGCTTGCCACTTAGGGTTGTTCAAAGTTGGTAGCTATATACGGCACTGCATCCTGCCATCTTATCCCATCAGACTTGTCAGACAGATATCCGCGAAAATTATCTCTCGGAAACGGAAAGTTGTTACGTTAAAGTTTCCTTTACTTTGCTGTTTCAATTCTTCGTTTATTGTTCTTCGGTGCGAATGTTTACTCTGCAGACTAAAAAGAATCGTGCAACTCCCAAAGTATAAACTGTTATTTATGAGACCATACTATAAAACTTTTGTTATCTGTAATGGTTTTTATAAATAGCAAATTAATATATTGTTATATGTACATTTTATAAAAAGAAGTCATGTATTTACGAGTATAACGAGTCGGTTTATTTTTTCCAGTAGAATTCAGCAAACATATCTGAGAGCTGGATTCCCTAAGATTTAATATATTATAATTAAAAATGAAATCAAATAGTATACAGAGAGTGGTTATTACAATTTCGCAAGTCATACGTGACATTACGTGTGAAAACCACAATGATGATACATGGATGTCCTAGAAAAAGGGGAACCCCAAGATTTGAACTATAAAAGGTAAATAACGAGAGTCAAAAAAAAAGTCGATGGAGGTCCTTCGTTGAGATTAGTCACCAGGGCAGATATCTTGGTTTTACTGCAAAGTGATAAGGTTAGTGGCCGATAAAGTATAAAATTATTTTAAAAGTAATTAAATAGGTTCTTGTTTATAAAAGATCTACCGCTAATGAAGTGTTAAAGTGTTCAGTTTATCATAACTTCCAATAAAAAGTTATTGTTCTGCGATTAGCAGGTTGTGGAAGTTACCAGCGTCTTGATTGTCGAAGGAAGACTCATAGGGCACATCGATAATAAAAAGAACATCTTCAGTTCAAGAAAGATGAAGGAAAATTTATGAAGGTATTTAGGAATTTTGCTATGTGAATGTTAAATAAACTTTAATAGTAAAATTCGTTTTAATGTATAGGCGAAATAAATAATAATATAACAATCTGAGAATGATAAATATGTTTGATAAATTGTTATAAATATAACATTGCGGCATCTTTTAAATTGTTTCTCGATGCTCTAATTATATGCGTAGTAGTCGTTTACATATCTATGTAATAAATATAATGAATTTATTGTTTATTTATTAAGGCACGTTGAATATTTCAGTATGGAAAGTGCAATAATGTTATTTTGTTAATGTATTTGTTTTTATTAAAATTAGTTTTATTTTGTAAATGTTTTCTCCTGTGTTTGTATTAAAATATGAAAGAACTATTAATTTCTAATATAAATATCATTTAAACTTATACAATAGCGTTTTATTGAATTGTGCCAAATAATGCCGAAGAATATTTAATTATTAGCATCTCTTTTACCTGGATCGACCTGAGAAAATAAATGATCTAGTCAGGTAAATAATTCAATAATTTTATTTTATTTTACATAAAAAAATTATTAAAGAATGAAGGACATTATAAGGATTCTATTACAATATGGCTATTAGTCGTAGGACTATCGCTTCTCGTTGATAGATGTTGTCTGTGTAGAGTCTGTTTCTTGTTGTTTATGGTCTTTTTCGTGCTGCTTGAAAAGTGTAGAGTACTGTCTCCCAGTTTGTTAAACATAGGTTCCACCACATTCATAATTTAACTTATAAGCTCCTGGCAGTAATTTTTTTGTCTGATTTGTTTTAATTATTTATATGTTTCTGCACTGTATTGTGTTTTAAATGAAAAACAACTATTCGTTGTCTTTTGCAAAAGCCTATTAATTTTTCTTGCCTTTTATGAAGAGGATTTACTAACTCAATAGAATAACCTTTATTATGACTAATTTTTTTAGTTCTCCAATTGAATAGTCTACGACATGAACACTACTTGTGCATTAGTCTTCTACCGTATCGATCATGGAATGAGAATGGATCGGCAAGAATAGTATAAAACTGCTACGAAAGCAATGAATTTAACGGGACAATAAATATAGTGTTTAGCGTCATGGGAAGGTGCTCAGAATGGAAAAAAAATGAATGAAACACCGCTCGGATATAATTAATCTAGAATAATTAATATCGGTCACGGCAAGGATGAATAATGTCTGTATTAAACTTATAAACGAAAGCTGGAGTTCACACACAAAAATCTTTAAAGATTAAAGCGCAACACAAAGCGATTTTACGACCGCCCCTGGTCGTGAAAAGCGCGCGCGCCTGTTTAACCAACACCGCTTGTCTTTAGGTAATTAATCAGGCGATACAACTTTACATTCTGGTCGGGTTACGGCGAGCTTTTCGTTCTGCTTCCAACGTCTTTCCCAGTTCCTTTTGTTCTACATTTTAAGCGTGTTTTTATGGCGTCCGTTTTGTACAGTATGTAATACAGTGTATGCAGTTCACTGTACGCTGTTCTTCGTTCTTTGGAGCCTGTATTTATGCATCGAAGAAAACCGACATTTATCATTATCATTTATGAGTTGTACAAAATATAACTGCTAATTGTATTATATTAATTCCGTGCCGATCCAAGAAATAATGAGGGTGTGGCCACCACATGACTTTTTATACGTATGATCGTTTCAAATTATACAAAACAGTTTTATCTTCTCAGAAAAATAAGCCTGTGAGTAAGTGTGTAACTTTAAGTCCAAATTTTAAGAATTTTTTTATATAAAAATTATTCAAAATCCTATTATAAGTACTTCTTAATTGTATATGCGTAAGAATAAATAACAGTAACACCATATGTGAAATTTTTTAGCTTTAATTGAAATTATAAAAACACGAAATTCCGTATAAAAGAAATCTGGTCGGTTTTGCATCTGATGGGGCAAATGTTATGGCAGGACAGCATCGCTCAGTAATGACTTTACTGCAAAATGATATTCCAAAGCTTTTTGGAATGAAATGTATATGTCACTCCTTCCATTTGTGCGCTTCATATGCATGTGGAAAGAGAAGATCACAAGAGATATCTATAATTACTTTGCTCATAGTTCCAAACGAATTAGCGAATATATCGATCTTCAAGTATTTTGTAATACAAAAATCCATAAAATTTTTCGCCCATGTCGAACCCGATGGTTATCCATACATAGCGTTGTTTCGCGGTTATTAGAACAGTATGGACCTCTACAGTTATATTTGAACGATGTCGCTAGTACCAATGATATCATGTCCGTAGATAACATATTGAAAACGTTAAATGATCCTGTTACAAAGTTATTTTTACAATTTTTAGAATTTGTTCTACCTTTCAAGGTATTTCAGTGGCAGACGTAGATTTTAAAAATCCTAGACATTACCTGCAGATTGAGGATATGTTTTTTGGCACGAATGTGATACAAACAATATCCAGCACGTCACTTACCAAAGAACAATTATCCTTTTTTAGACTAAGATGCTTGGATTTTTATGTAGAAGGATGTGATCAAATAATTAAACGGTTTCCTTTAAGCATTATTCTTGTTTCAACTATTAGTGTATAAAGTAAGAGTTTTATGTGAAAAGTCAATTTTAATATGTATTAACGTGTAAGGACATACAGTAAATATTAATGATAAAAGTGTGTTGCAAGTAAGACAATTGCAATGCCGTCAAGTAGGTGCTATATCTGTTCTGGAGATATAAAAAGACTCGATAAAACATTGCGATGTTTTTTGTGTGATGGTGAGCATCATGTAAAATGCATTGGATATGATGAAGAGCAAATTAAAAAAATAGAAGTTAAAGGATTTAAAATGGTCTGTAAATGTTGTAATGACACAAATATAGCTCAAAAAATTGAAAACCTGACTACTAAATTAGATCTCTGTTTAAACACGATAATAGAACAAAGTAAAAACATACAAGAAATGAATAATATTATTGAAAGTATCAAAAACACAAAGTCAATATCAAATGAAATAAAGATGTCATACAGTGATACTGTTAAAAAAAATAATGATGTAATTATTTTAAAACCAAAAAATGAATCGCAAAAAAGCCAGGAAACGAAAACAGAAATGAGAAATTCAATCGACCCCATTAAATTGTCTGTAAGTGTGCAAACAATTAAAAATATAAGCAAAGGTGGTATTTTAGTTAGTTGCGGGGATCATACGTCCAAAGAAAAGTTAAAAACTCAAATGACCAGAGAATTGGGAAATAAATATGAGGTGTTAGATCCTAAATTGAGAGATCCACAGATTATTATAGCAGGCGTAGAAAAAGAATTCATAGATATGGAGTCGGAGGATATTATGAACGCAATTGTTAGTCAGAATGACTTAGAAATATTAGACAGTGATATACGAGAAAAATTAAAGATAAATAGGAAGTATTGTAGTAAACGGAAAAGGAATTACGGTAACATAATAATTGATGTTAAATCTGATGCATTTGACAAAATACTAAAGAGGGGAAAAATTAATGTTGGGTGGAAAAAATGCGATGTTTATGAATACATAAATATATTAAGATGTTATAAATGTGCAGGATACAATCATTTTTCTAAGGATTGCACAGTAAATAAAGCATGCGGCAAATGTGCGGGAGAGCACTGCACAACTGAGTGTGATAATGATGTTGAAAAATGTGTGAATTGCATTAGAGTAGTCAATAAATTAAAAATTGATTTAAATGTGAATCATACAGCATTTGAGAGAAACTGTCCAAGCTATCAACGGATCCTGGAGGCACAAAGGTCCAAGATTAAGTATGTATAGCAACCACAGAAAAACTGTCACAACAGTAATATTGTAATTTTCAATTGTCAGGGATTCTTAAATAATAAAGATGAAATATTACAATTATGCGATGACTGGGAACCATTAATTTTAGGACTGGTTGAAACACATGTTGATGATGAAGTAACAAACAAGGAAATTAATATTGAGGGATACGAGATGGTAAGAGCAGTAACAAATAATAGAAGAACTGGTGGAGTCCTTTTGTATTTGAAAAATCACTTACGGTACGAGGTAGAATCTGTTTATAGTGAAACATATGTATGGTTAATAGGAGTGAATGTACATATAAATAAGCAAAACTATTTAATCACAGTCATTTATCACCCTCCAAACATGTCTGATGGATTATTTTTGGAATTCTTAGACGAGTATATAAATGATATAATTGATTATGAAGGTAATATAATATTAACAGGTGACTTTAATATAAATTACAGAAGTGACACATTCTACAGCCAAAAAATTAAAAATCTATTTCATAAAAATGCATTGACTCAAATTGTTACCAAAGATACTAGAATAACGCAAAACAGTTCAACATTAATTGATTATATTGTAACAAATAAGAAGACATTGGAACATAAGGTACATTTAACACCAAAAATAAGTGATCACAACATACTATCCATACAAATCGATAAACATCAAAAGATTACTAATGATACATTAAAAATTTGTAAAAGGAACTATACAAATTACAACACTGAGGCACTTCAAGGTTACCTGATGAATATTCAATGGAACAATAATTCCAATGATGTAAATATATTGGCTAAAAGTTTCATTGGATCAATTACTGATATTATTCATACAATGTGTCCAATGAAGGAGGTGAGTGTACCAGGTAGATATGTGAGAAACAAATGGATTAATACACAAATAATAGAAGAAATGAAAATTAGAGACACAAAATACAAAATAGCAGTATATACTAAAAGCGAAGAGTCGTGGAATGATTATAAGACTTACAGAAATAGAGTCTCAAATTTGATAAAAAAAGCAAAAGAAACTTATTTAGAAATATTACTGGATAACAACACAAACAACTCCAAAGAGCTGTGGAAAAATTTAAAAATGATGCTTTCAGATAATAAAAAAATTATTAGTAAATCTATTGTATTTCAGAATAAAACAATTATAAATAATATGGAGATAGCGCAGAATTTCAACAAATACTTTGTGTCTAGTGTACAGGACATAGTGAACAGTATACCAAAAAGTGCTGAAACATATTCCTTGACGCAGAAAATGACAAGTACGGAATTTACTCAGTTCAGGACACTTTCAATGTATGACATGAAAAAAGTGTTAATTTCTTTAAAAAATACGGGAGATGTTGCGGGGGATGGCATTACTTGCAGAATTTTGCAGGATGTGTGCATGGTTGCCGCTAATAGACTATTGGACGTGATAAGTACTTCCTTGACATCAGGTGTATTTCCAGAAGAATGGAAGACTTCTTACGTGGTTCCTGTGGAAAAAGTGAACGGTACGAAATTGTGTGACGAGTTCCGTCCAATTAATACTGTTCCGGTATATGAAAAAGTACTCGAGATTTGTGTAAAAAATCAACTTGATGACTACTGTGACAAAAACAATATTATAGTTTCTAATCAATCGGGTTTTAGAAAGAATCACTCCTGTGAAACTGTTATTGTGGACATTTGTGATAAGTGGTTAAAAACTATAGATGACGGGTGTTTTGTAGTGGCAGTATTTATAGATTTACGCAGAGCTTTTGAGACTATTGATAGGGACTTATTAATTAGTAAACTAGAGGGTTTAGGAATTAAGGACAATGTAGGACATTGGCTAAAATCATATATGACAAATAGACTACAAAAAGTAAAGTATAATGGCTGTACATCAGATGCAATAAAAATTAACTTTGGTGTTCCTCAAGGAACGGTACTGGGTCCACTACTATTTAATATGTACGTGAATGACTTAGTAATGAATGTGAAACATTGCAATATTTGTATGTTCGCGGATGACACCATGATATATGTATGTGGAGACAATTTAGACCAAATGGTTACTGAAATTAATGAAGGTTTATCATCATTATTCAAGTGGCTTTGTAATAATAAAGTATGTATTAATGCTAGTAAATCAAAGTACATGATTGTAGGTAGCAATTATAAATTAAGTAGATTAGATGTTAGTAATGTTAAAATTAAGATAAATGATTATGAACTGGATAAGGTAAGCGAAATGAAATATCTTGGGACTATAATTGATGAGAATTTAAATTTTAAATCACATGCGCAATACGTGATGAATAAAATGTTAAAAAAAAGTTTTCTTCTTACGTAGAACTTCTAGAGGTTTGTCTATAAAAATAAAGTTGCTACTGTACAAATCGCTAATAGCACCTCATTTAGGGTTCTGTTCCACCCTGCTTTTCAATTTGAATCAAAATGAGGTACAGCAGATTCAAAAAATTCAAAACCAAGCCATGAGAGTGATATTAAAGTGTAACAGATACACTCCTATAAACTTGATGTTGAATACGTTAAATTTAATGAGTGTTAAGCAACATATTGTTTATAGAGCTCTCATATTTATTTATAGAATTAAGATGGGATATTTGCCTCCACATTTAAGTAATAGGTTAGTAATAGTGCAAGATATACATAACTATAACACTAGAAATATAAGTAATTTCTATATAAATCGGTGTAGGCGTGTACAAACAACAAAAAACATTTTTGTTCGCGGTTTAGAAGAATTTAATAAGTTACCTTTAGAAATTAAGAATTGCGTATTTGTAAATACATTTAAAAGTAGGTTATTTAGTCATGTAAGAAACATATACTAACATTGGTGTTTTTATTGCTGTGTATATGACATTCTATATGTAATATTAATTTTAAGTTCTAGTTTAAGTATTTGTAAATATACCTATTTAAAAGTAGGTTATATAATTAGATAGCGGATATTTCATACTGCTGCATGCACATGTTTGAATTTCGTCGGTTATTGCATTATTGCATTAACCGATGAATGCTGACGAGCAATATGTAATATTAGTTTCGCACATCTATTTTTAAGTTATATTTGTATATGTAAATAAGAATATGTAAAATTTAAAGCAAAATGCTAATAAACGTATATTATTATTTTGGAAAAAAATCAGTTTTTAGATCAGTTGTAAAATTACGGTCAATTCAATCTATTACCGACATAGCACTTATTTTCCCGGATTTTTTATACAATTCCGACCTTCAGACTTTGGACAATGAATGGCGTATTTAAAGAAATACTAACGAAATTAACTCTTTTTCTGATAATGTAGAATTATTTTGGCAAAAAGTAGAAACAACGACATTCAGCGACGGAACACGTAAATTTAATTGTCTTGCAAAAAAATGTTGAAAGAATTTTTTCTACGGTCAATACTTTAAAAACTAAACAGAGAAACAAGCTACGTGATACAATCAACGGGTTAATTCTTGCCAAACAATACATTGGAAATAAAAGGTGCTTTGATTTTCCAATTGAAAAAAAACTAACTTTGCGAATGGCTAAGCATACACTCTATGAAGATGGCGAAAACGAGTAATTTTTTGTAAAATGAGATTTTCTTAAAAAATTTGTTTTCAAATTTTATATTCTATTTAATGTATGTTACTTATATATTGCTGTAAATAATAAATAAAAGAAGATATTCCTAAAAAAGCTGTAAATTCTTTAATCTACCGATATTTTCTATAATCTACCGAATATTGCCGACCTTTCTACCGATCTAGTAAGAGTCAGGGTTACCATCACTGAACACTATATTTCTCTATATCACGTATAAGAAAGTAAAAGTACATTATGGGATATCACCAGTCTGCAGATGATGGAAAATACATATGCATTACAGGAAATCAATTTAACAGAAATCATAAGTAATTAATGAATAATTATTATATTCTTTAGTGGCCATGTATAGAGCACTAGAGGTACTACAAAGAACTAATAATAATAATAATGATTAGAAATATGTTAGACATAAGTTCTCCATAAATGTATTCTTTTCCAAAGAAAAGTAAACGTTATTTTGACATTTTCATGTTAGATCATTTAGTTTAGTTACAAGAAACTATATTTACTACTGAAAGTATTATAGGCATGTTAAATATGAGAGTTCCAATTCTCGATGACAAGTTTAAGTGGTATAAACAAGCAAATTTCACATTAGTCGTTATCCTTTATGATTTCTTACTTGATAATATTGATGCGTCTACTTTATTGGATTTTTTTAATGGTCCTTCATATTTTTCTCGCTTTCAAAATGTATTTTATTTTTCATCGGCCAGAATTAACGTTTTATGGAGATACAGGTTTTATGGAATTTGTTATCAATTCTTGATATCTGCCAGAATTAATTAGGTATTAAGTTTTCTTCTGCAATAAATGTACAGCATTATTATTATTATTATTATTAATTATTAAGTTGTACGAATTCTTGCTGATTATTTCTCACCATATTTGTATTTACGAGATGAGTTTTTTTTTAAATAATATCAGCAAAATTTTAAAGACAACTAAAATCGGACAGAAACAATTGTGCTGTAACAACAGTGCCTGTTTTGTTATAAAATGTAAAAGTATTTATATGCTCTAAATAGCTCATGTTTTAAATTATATTCTTCAAATCGACACCGATATTGTTAATTTGTGAAATTAAATTATAGAAATTTCATCGTCGGTAAGATACACACTTAGAAGTTTGTCGCACTCTACGAGGAAAGAATAGAACAGGAGAGATAATAAATTATGGTGGGGGAATAGGTATTATTTAGACGGAAGTTACCACTTTAAGGCAGATCAGTTATGGCCATATTGACCAATCATAATTTATAAAATGAGTATTTTGAATAACTTGTCATATATCCGGTATGTTTGATTATGTGTTCAGTGGCGTAAGATACATATTCTAGGCATGTTTTTTTTATATTCTCTTTAATACAGTTAGAATAAATGTTACTTTATTAAAATGAATAAAAGGATTGAAAAAATAATGCACTCACTATATTACGTTAATTATTATTGGACTAAGAACCTATTTTAAATGATTTTCGAGAACATACGAAGTGTACATATACCCTCTACAAAATATTTATGCACGCCTATGAATTGCGGCGACCATATTGAGTTACCACTTTGGACAAATATTATTATTAAGGAGACTCTCTCCTGTTCTATTCTTTCCTCGTAGGTCGCACTCTTTAAACTAACTATCTAGTACACATCGGAGATATAAGAATCATTTTTATCCTCTTAAATTGTATTATGGTTGAATTTCAATATTAGCACATTCATTTCGGTTCAAATCTAAGATTTTCGTTTTACTAGTAATAATTGGATGCCGCTATAATATCAATTCTGATACATTTTAAAAGTTTGCAGATATAATTGTAGGTATAGATACAATAATCCTATATCATCAAAAATCAGTGGATTGCTGCGCTACCCTTTTTATGCCACTAGACGGACAAGGCGCAGTTAGTTATGGCACTACTGCGATAACTCTATAAACCGCACATGCGACAAATCAGTGTGTCCGCGTGCACTGTTAAGGCGTTTGACTGAAGTAACAGTTTTCTAATCAAGCTAAATTAAGTTTTAACTAGCTCAACTGGCTAGACAAAATTCCATAAATATAAATATGCATCACTCTTTCTCTACAAATATTATCTTACCTGCCTTTCTTCACTCAGTAATGTATAAAATTGAAAAACTAATATGCCTCTAGCTCTTTCGGAGATAGGGGTGGTTCACGTTAATTATTGAAACACAGTCAAGATATACAAAAAAAAAAACGTCATCTGAAACAACAACAACGAATTTAATGTGAAGTTCCCCAATAAAGTATTCAAATAAAAGATGTAACAATTAAATTGAGATTGCTAGGGAATTTAATAATAAATAATAAAGCAACAAATAATTAACATATCGTCAAGAATTCTATGACAATAATTAAAACAAGTTATTAAATGCTAAAATTCCCCAAACTTTGTTCAGAGGCAAAAATATACGAGCAGCAAAATTAATCTAAATATTGTTAAACTAAAAAAAAAAAGAAAATTTGAAATTCAACTATGTGGAAATTAATTAAAATAAGCAATAAGAAGTGTAGGTTTCATAACGTAGGCCATTTGATCTGAATCAACTGAGTCGTTGCACGTGTACATAAAATTTACAACACCCTGTATATCGAATTACAAGTAACAGCAGTTTGTAAAACAGATCAGATCGAGACTACCAGTACTATACTATGTTAATATTTATACGTTTTTTATGTTTCCTTCCAATGCAATTAAACTAGACTTCATAGTCTTAGCTACATCTTCTAATAAAAATATTTTTCACCCACAAAAATAAAATATTTCAACACAAAAAGAATGCTCATACTATAATTCCACGAAATTTTAAGTTATAAAAATATTAGTATTAATATTAATTAAAATGACGTCAGCAGTTACGTAATCATTCTATGAAAGTTTGAAAGATCTATTTATATTTCAAAATTAAGTACGGGTATTCTATAAATACAAAGAAAGAAATACAAAAGATATTATGAGCTTTTAATTTATTTGTACTGACAGTGTGTGTACATAATAAATTACATTATTGCTAATTCATTATAAAACGATTTTTAGATGTATGTGTGTTTTTCTTTGGTTCGGCTCGGTAATAATTTAGTGAGCGATATACATAAGTGGAGATGTATAATTCATTTTTATAGTAATGACACGAAAACATTCTCATAAAACCTTGACCTAAACGGTCTTGATCGTCGTAATTACGCATTGTATGATAGATGGACAAAGTTATCTGTTATCGCTCGTAAATTACGTAAAAGTTCCATTCTTAAAATATGATCTCTAAATTTCAACGTTTAATTAAAGTAACAAATGAGTGACAAATTAAAGAAAAATAATATATTAATCTAATAATCTATGAACATCATCATGTATTGAATATTCGTGTTCCAGATATAGGTACGTAGAATTTGAAGATGTACTTGACCCAGTTATTTTTTGCGTTCATGAGTTAAAGCTCGCATATTATTTGTATTCAAAATTTCAAAGCATATTATAATAGCTAGACGTGGATATAATATTTTAGATCGGACTTTAGTGAATTTGAAAAATATGAAAAATTGGTACTTACATTGCTCCAACATAAAGGAACTCTCGTTTGTTGTCCAAATATAGGGTCCTGTAGTAAAGAGGTCCACAGGAAAATTCACGAACATGATCTGAAAAAGGGAATTTAATAATTAATAATAATTTCAGTGAAAGTGGTAGAAAAGAATTGTATTAAATGTACAAAATATTGAAGCCCACAATGTGATATTATGTCATTAGGTACTACTACCACGCGATCATTTAAATTCTAAATTATAGCAGGCGGGATTTTTTTTATTAGGTTGTCCAGAATGTCAATTATTGATTAATTGAAATTTGCGGTTATGTTATACTTTTTGAAATTTGTGAATCTTATGTGTAATCGATTTAAATTTAATGGAAATAAAAGCATTACAAGATAAATTAGTTTTATTGTGAATTACAAAAGGTGTTCAAAGTGTTCTCCCCCTGTTGCAATGCAACTGTTAACCCTCCGTTTCAAAAGCATTTTCCAACATCTGAACGGTTATAGCGTTACATGCATTAGAAATTGCCTCTTGTAGTTCTTCAAGATTTTGTGGGTTATTTTTGTAAACTGTGTTTTTCAGATACGGATAAATGAAATAATCAAGAATCGTTAAGTCCGGACTGCGAGGCGGAAATTTAATGACTCGATTATCATAAAATTCGCGAATTCGAGCCATACTTTCCCATGTTTTGTGAGCTGTTGCATTGTCCTGTTGGAAATACCCATGTCAAAGTTCGTCATCATGAAGATTTTGTAAAAACGGTTCAAGTAAATTATTTCGATATCTCTCAGCATTTATCATTCCTTTAAAAAACACAGGTCCAAATATACGCCTTCTAGAAACCGCTAGCCAAACACCAATTTTCTGCGGATGGAGAGGCGATTAAATAAACTCATGAGGATTCTCCGAAGACCAAATACGTGTTGTTGTTATTTAAATTATTCAAAAACCACTGACAGTATTCTACTCGTACAGGAAAATCTCGAGGGAATAACTCTTGAACGACGTTAATCTTATAGGGATAAAGATTTAAATTTTCTTTTAAATTTTTTTGACAAGTTCCATATGAATGGTTTATTTCTTGGGCTAATCTGCGAAGATTTTTTGGGAGACTGTTCCATTCTTTCTGCAACATTTGCCACAATCTCAGGAGTCCTTTTTTTTTGGGCGCGCCACTTCCAGCTTTCCTACCTATAGTTCCAACATTACGAAATTTCGCCACACATGTGTAAATTTCTTAGACTAATTTTTGATAATCCGCAGGAAAATTAGGGAAGGCATTTTGAAAATCATTGATGCAGTGCGGTACTGAATATGTCCATTCACCATTCTCTTGTTGTTCGGCGTTTTTAAAATAACTTTCAGTAAGAAAAATCTTATGTTCTAAATCAAACATTTTGAAATGTCACTTTGACAATTCAAATTGTAAATTAGTACTTATATACCAACTTAATTTAAATTTCACAAACTGCTCTAATTTAGAATTTAAATGATCGTGCGGTATTAGTACAATATGAGTTCTTTCACCAACTATTTTCAAAAATACTTCGAAATAGTCCAATGGACAATGTATAGTACGCCATTTTCTAGATACCTATATAAATATGAATTACTCTAATATTAAAACACTCAAAAAAAAAACATTGAAAAAAAAAGGCAAGTTCGGGGAAGATTTAATTTTTAGTAGAATAAAAACTATTGGATTGATTCGGTCTTTACTTGATGAAGATCCATCGTATTAATTACTAAATAACAACAAAATTTGGATTTTCACTATTTAATATTCAAAATAAAGTTTAATATTGACAATTGTTTCGCCAACACAGTGGCTTCTTCAGAAATTAATAAAATATTACACATACACTTATATATCTAACAATATGGCAAAAATTATGAAGAGGGGGTGATCTGTTGAACAGTGTACATTATGAAAATACATTTAATAAGGGGAGTTATCTGTTTCTAACTGATCGTTAATTAAATTATTAGAGGGTCTATTTTTATTAATTTCAAGGGATTCTAATAGGTTTAATTTAACGCCTTTATTTTCTATATGTAGGATATTAAAGTGATGACAAAAACTATGGCTTTCTTCCAGAAGCTGGTTTGCGTATGAAGAGTCGGTTTTCTTCGTTTTAAAACTTTTGAGAAAAGGATGTCAGAACATTTTAGATGTTTCAAAACGAAGAAAACCGACTCTTTCTTTTAGAAAGTTCTAGAGGCGTTGCAGGTTGTAGGTTCGTTGTAATAAATGTATCCAATTAAGAGAGTATGTTGAATAATAAAATACTTTGACTTCTATAGTAGGCTAAGAATTTGTCAATACACACGCGTAATTCTAGCCATTTTATTAGTAAGTCAACAGCTACGGGTGTCAACTAAACGGCTAATTAATTACTCAAATTAAAACGTCAAATTTTGAATGCAAAATAATTTATGAAATATTTTACTAAAAACTAAAAAAATGGTTTCAGAAAATAAAATTGATATATCTTTAAATCCACCAGAAGTGAAAGAAGGTGCTGAAATTGCATTACTGAATTGGTGCCAAAAAAAACACCAAGAAAATTGTATGTTTCTCTTTTAAATTGGACGAACCAAAGAAACATAAAATCTTATCAGAATCTGTTATGTTGGTGTATTTTACAGAACTAAACACAAAAGTAATTTACAAGACCTTGGATCACCTTTTTGTTTGTAAATGTGCCCAAAAACCCAGGCAAAAATAACTCCAAAATTTACCATTACCGATAATTTTTATGAATTATGTAAAAGATACACTAGTCGTCCAACTTATATTACAAGTGATCTGCTGTTTTTAAACTATCAGAACGGTAAATGCACTGCCCAAAGAATTGGTATTCATAAATTTACCAAAATAGGAAAAGAAATTGCTGTGTTTTAAAAAAAAAATCAAATTCAGAAAAATGTTCTGGACACAGTTTCCGCAAATCTTCTGCAACTCTAGTGTTGATTCAGGTGGTGACATAACAGCTTTGAAACGCCATGGCGGATGGAAATGATCAGCAGTGACAGACGGCTAAATAGACGACTCTTTAAGAGTCTTGATGTTCTCCTCATTCTATACATACTCTGAAGGAGTGTTGAACTGCCCGCTTCTAATCTAAAAGGGACAACAGAACTAAAAATCCTTCTATCTGCGTAACCCATCGAGACAGTATGTAATAAATATTGAGAAAAAAAGATCACAATATCCATCTTGATATCAAAACTTCAGTTTTATCAGTAGAAACTTTCGAAGCATATAGCAAAAATGAAAAGTAAAAGTAACAGTCCAATATCTAAAGTACAAAGAACGATAAAAAAAAACAGATCCTCAGAAATCAAGAGAAATTATTATTCGCTCTTGTAATGAAGAAGCAGTTATCTGAAAATATAGTCGAAAAGTACAACGTTCTAACTAAAGAAAAAGTTTTGACACATAAAGGAGTAGATTCAGTGATCACAAATGACAAAATAGTATATACTAAACGTGTGCGAAGTCATTTTCCTGTAGGACTGTTCATTGTCCCTGCACATAACTTTTCAAAATTAATAAACGTATAATATCTACTTTGAATTGCAAGCTAATAAATGCATATTTCTTATATTTCTTCCATTATTTTTTTTGTGTTTCATTTTAGCTACTTATCTAATATTAACCCATAAAAGATAGCAAACGCACGGTCGATTCTAAGTAATTTACAAAACCGTATTAGAAGACTAGCTGAAAAAGGCTTTTTATGCTTTAATCTTGTTGAAAAAAAATCTGTATTACAATTATACAAAGAATTTTGAAAACATGCATCTATGCTTAACAAGAGCAGGTAAACAAATCAAAAGATTTTTTTTATAATAGAAGCCAGTACGCCACTTGAATCTATTATGACATAAACGCATTCAGTATACGTGAATATAAATTTTGTTCGTTTTGCTCTCTCTCTTATATATATGAAGTCATTCATCCATTTTTCGTGGACGCATTCCTAAAACGCTGTTTGTGTTTGTTAAACAGTCTTTGCCTGGGTTCGCCGTCGGTCGTCATCATTCCTTTCGTCCTTGTCCGTATACATTCAGGGACTTTAATACGGTTTCCATGTTCTTATTTTAGATAAACAGAAATCAATTTCCGCTCTAAACCGCAAACAGTTCGACCAACGGTTCAATGTTGTGTACATTTTGTTGAATGGAATTCCTGAGTTTAATGGCGAGTCGGTGTCTCACGTCATCTCACCTGTGTCAACGTATATGGATAGGTACATATACATACTATGTTGGGCAAATGGCTCTAAACTGTTCAGATGAATAATTTAATTGTTTAGTTTGTATAAATATGTATGTAGTATAACTGACTGAAAATATAAGAAAGTGTTTGAAGCTGAGAGACAGAGATTTGTCTCATTTCAAACATACCGTTCATGACTGGAACAGATATAAAGGATTTCACACTTACTATGGTTAGATTTTTAAAAAAAGGATATTTGGATACTGTTAACAATTCTTCAAATTCGAAAAGATTATGATCGGTGCTTGTCCGTCGTATGTCGCAAGTGGAGCTGTTTATTATAAATTTACAAGACGACAGTTCTTCATCAGATTCAGAATAAATTTATAAATATAACAAAATACATAATCAGCCGTTATTCACTATAAATGGTGCACGAAGCAATGTTTGGTAATCCAATAAAAATGGGCATTGCGGCGTCAGCAATGCCTAAAGATATGATTGGACTATTAAGATCTGAAGAAGATTTAGAGAATTCGTTGCATTCGCAAAAAAAAAAACGGAAAAAAATATTAACGTGGAAAATGTAATTGAACAGGACAAGGAAGATAACGTTGTTGAAAATGAGTCAGCAGTGACAATGTGAAGAACAAAACACAAGGAAACGAAATGATTGTATCTGAAAAGATGAAGGAGAAGCAAATAACCAATGATACCAATGTAACGATTCAGAGACAGAAAACGCAATTCAAGCTCAAGAAGATACCGAATAAGATAGAACCTGTCCAGAAAATAAGAAAAAATGCAAAATTGAATTTGGAAAACCAAGCTGAAAAAAATGGCTGACATGGCTGACAAATATCCAAATGTGAAAGTTGGCCAAAATGTAAGACTGAAAGTACCTGACATTCGTAGAGCTAAAACTGACCTGAAAAGCATTATTGCAATTGTGGTAGATGTAAAATACAATGAGTTTTACCAAATGGGTACCAAAATCGGTATACTAAAGCAATTTTACACACAGAATCAGTTTACCTCATGTACTGAAGAGTTTATAAAGATAGAAGATATTGTTAAAGATAAAGAAGTGAGTCTTCGAGAAGTTGTCGGAAAATTGTCGTTGACTGGAGGACAAGGATTTAATTGTAACTGTCTCAAAAAATGTTTATCGAAGAAATGCGCTTGTAAGACATCAGGATTACTTTGTAATGCCATAATAGCGTTTCATGTTGTAACAAGTACATTTTTTTACTACCTATTATAAATGACAATTTATTAATTGTCTTTTTTCAATTTTTTTGTTAAATACCAAATAATAAGAAACATGCTAATTCAGTTAGATCAACCAATGGAAGAGTTATGTTTGTGAAAAGATAATTTGATTTGTGTTATAGAGGTATTTTAAAGGTGTTTTAAAATGACCAGTTACTAAAAATTAATAAAGAAAAATACCAAATGAAAATACTCATTGGTTGATTCCCAAAACCAACATTTACCAGCCGTCATTAGTAAAATCTAGCTCGAAAACATCGTCTCTTTTTTATAAATCCTTTCATTTACCAACTTCTAAGATTTACTAGTAAAAACCTAAGATTAACCAATATACGGGATTTTAGAGTAACATATACATGTTACTTATTTTGTATTATTACTTGCCGTTTTGTAATGTAACAATAGAAATGTATTTTCCAACAAACTTTAATTACACTCCTAAAATACTTATAAATAAGTACTTAATTACTCCAATATAATAAAATATAAGATACTTATAACTAAAGGGCGGAATATATGCAAAGTGCATATATTTGCATATTTTGCATATTTTAACAAATTTCACAAAAAATTGCATATTTCGGCAAAAATAAAATTTGTGTGCATATTTTTATGTTTTTCGTTTTATGAAAAGATTAAGTGCGACCCTGTTTAGGAATTTCCAAGTAATCAGCTTGCCTAATGGAGAGCAGATGTGGTCTATTCTTTTATATTTATATTGTATAGTTTTTATTATTATATGGTTTATTGCCGGCATTTATTGGGTGTTTAGGAATTTCCAAGCAATCAGCTTGCCTAAAGGCCACTTTACACCTTGCTATTTTCATACTTTTTCTATACTAATATCTAGAAACTAGAAAAAATAGTCAGAAAAAGTATCATGTAAATCACAAACATGCTTCCAAGTTTTAAAACTATGCTAGATACTATACTATATTAAAAACTAGATCCAGTCCTATTTTTGTTTCTAAATTAATTCTAGAACATGCGCAGAAGTACTTTTGGCAGATTGGCCAACATCGGAAAATAAATACAAAGTCAGTATATTATTGGAACCCTATTTGAGAACTGTCACAAATTGGTTAACAAATACTATCAAGTTGGTAGAAGCTAATGGCTGTTTAGTAGCGCCACCACGCATTGATTTGTTGTACTGACACCTAAAAAAGTATTTAGAAAATCCTAGAATAGAATCTATTATAGAAAAAGTATAGTTCTAGTCAGTTCTAGTATCGTGTAAAGCCTGCTTAATGGAGAGCAGATGTGGTCTATTCTTTTATATTTATATTGTATAGTTTTTATTATTATATGGTTTATTGCCGGCATTTATTGGGTGTTTAGGAATTTCCAAGTAATCAGCTTGCCTAATGGAGAGCAGATGTGGTCTATTCTTTTATATTTATATTGTATAGTTTAGTTTGTCGATAGATTCCAGTGTGAAAAGAGTGATTTCGAAAATATTTTATTTCAAACGCCTAAAATGCCGAAAGCCGCTTCGTGGATTAAAAATTTTCCTGAGTTGGAGTTTAGTGGGGATAAAGTGTTTTGCAAAGTTTGTGCCAAAATCATTGTTTGTGAAAAGAAGTTCCAAATTGATCAACACTTGAAAACAGCTATGCATAAAGCTAAGTTGCAGAAAAATAAATCAGTGCCTGTTCAGCAGTGTGTGCAAACCGCATTTCAAAATGTCAAACCAAAGCGTGAAAAGGAGGTGTTTCATCAAGACTTATGCAAAGCTTTAGTCGCAGCAAATATACCTTTGAAGAAACTGCAAAATACACAATTTAGAGATTTTTTGCAAAAATATTGTAATCAAAACATCCCTGACGAATCCACACTTAGAAAGAAGAATGTGCAAACAGTATACGAAACCGTAATGGGAGAAATTAAAGTTACACTGGGCGATGAACATTTTTATATTATTGTTGATGAAAGCACAGACTCATGTGGTCGATATATCGCACATCTTATGATTGGAGGGCTTCAAGAAAATGAGCCAGGGAAACCATATTTAATATCTTCTAAACAGTTAGACAAAACAAATAATGAGACCGTAACTCGATTTATTCAGCAGTCTCTATCAATTTTTTTTTACCAAATCCAGTTCCAGTAGAGAAGTTTTTAGTGTTTTTGTCTGACGCAGCGCCGTATATGGTTAAAGTAGGCCAAAACTTAAAAATATTTTATCCCAATATGGTACATGTCACTTGTTTTTTACACGGGATAAACAGAGTTGCAGAAATTATTAGAACAGCATATCCCTTGGTGAACAAATTAATTTCAAATGTAAAGAAAGTGTTTCTGAAAGCACCTCTAAGAGTGCAGATCTATAGAGAGAAATTGCCAGGAGTTTGTCTACCTCCTGAGCCCGTAATTACTCGATGGGGAACATGGATTAAGGCCGCGATATTCTACGCAGACCATTTTGAAGCCATTAAAGACATAATTTTAGATTTAGAAGACAATTCGCAGTGTGTAGTGCAAAGTCAAGCATTATTCAAAAATGTAAATTTAGCTAAGGAACTTGTTTTTATTAAGGTTAATTTTAGTTTTGTACCAGATATAATAACTTCGTTAGAAAGTAGGAATATAAGTTTAAGAGAATCAATTAATATTGTTGAAACTTTTTCCGACAAATGCAAAAAAGTTCCCGGTGATGTAGGAAATCAAGTAAGAAGGAAACTCGAAGTTATTGTGGGAAAGAATGAAGGCTTTAAGTATTTAATGGAAGTCAAAAATATTTTTGATAGTAAACCATCCAACGAAGTAATACCTTGGCCTTATAACTTACTACCCAAATTAAAATATTGCCAGATCACATCGGTAGATGTTGAAAGAACTTTTTCTTTGTACAAACATATTTTTACAGAAATAAGGCAAACATTTTTATTGGAAAATTTTGAAAAATATATCCTTATAAATGCATTTTATACTATTTCAGGTTGAAAATTGTACCTATTATGTTTTTCTTTTAATTTTACTTAAAATAAATAATTTTTGTAAGAGTCGGCGTTTCTTTATTTCCATTTTTCCATGTTATATTCAAGGCATATAATTGCATATTTTGACAAATAAATGCATATTGTTGCATATTTCAGAGAAAAACGATGCATATATATGCGCATATTTTAACTGAATTGACGTGCATATATTCCGCCCTTTAACTTATAACTTATAACATTCTTTTTATAAAACTGAAAAGTAAATTGCGCCCCAGACGTAGTAATACAACAACAAATGTCGTATATCGTATCGTCACGGCTTTCACAGTGCGCCTGCCATAAGGCCTGCACGTGATCACTCCGACAGGAAATAGGTCTTTCCAAAAGTTTTTGAGTGAATATCTTATAAGTCGTCCTTTCTAAAGAAATATATTAAGAATAGAAAAGTATTTAAGCCTTGACTTTGTGTCAAAATAATTCAAAATTTGGACTGGAAGTAACAATTTTATCACGGGTTTATTAAGAGACTAAAGATAATCAAAATTTAATCTGGAAGAACGTTTTTATAACAGATTCGACAACACTGTTGAGTGTTATCCCACTGGTGATTTGGTGACGAAGATATCTTCGAAGGTTATACCTTAGCCAAAAACACTACGTTTAACACGTTTTTCTGTTTTGCTATAGGTTTCCACTGAAGATGGCAACTTAGTTCCCGAAATACGTATATGAATTTTTTGATATCTTTTTAATTTTTGTGGTAAGGGATTTTTCCTTTTGCATTTTGTTTCTGATATATCTATATCAAATAATATTATCGCTAATAAAGGAGATAAATTAATACATGTTAAAAAACCATAAGTCGGGATTGTTTTGTCACTTTGACAGCGGAAAAAGTTTACTTCAACTTTTAAATCGACAAAAAAGTTGTTTACCTTTGGTTGACCCTACAACAATCTGTGATTTCTTGTTATGTTATAAAATCAACAAATTCATTGTCAAAATAAAATGCGAAAGTCGATACAGCAGTAACCCTTTGCGCATTGTCTTTGGTGTTCGTTGTAGTGTTATGACGTAAAATCTGCAAACTCATTGTAGTACTCATAACAAAATGTATAAGAACTGTGTTTTTAATAACTTTATTTTAAAAAAATATTATTACCATTGTAATTGTTTACATATTTAGTAAATTAGCTTACCGAATTACATTCATGTTTTCGTTTTATTTCCGGATAATTTTTCCAATCTCAAATTCAAATTTAGTTGCAGATGGTAACTGAACTCAACAAATTTCCCTTGTAGTTAAAAAATTTGTTTTGAAGTTACCCAGCAAAAAAAGTTTCGTTAAAAACCGAAAATTTATCCGGAAAAAGGAAAGCTCTCGTGTAATTATTAGTGACAAATTTAGAGTCACATAAGAAAATTTCTAATATATGTAGTCTACAGGGCGGCTTTCAGGAATTTACTACTAGTTAATAGTCGAATATGATTGAGTCCTTTTAGCAACTGACACGGTCAAAGTACTAACTAAAGACGACGATTCAATGCCACTACATGTCAGATAAATAAAATTAATTAATTAATTAATATTTCAGTAAAATGCTAGTAAAATACTATTACGTAAAAGCCTGTTACAAAATGAATTTTGTAAATAAAGTTATGAAATGTTACTTCTAGATATCTATATTTTATTTAGTACATATATGTATTATTTGGATGACATTTATAACAAACGTCAAAAGGTAATTATGACAAATGTCAAAAGGTGTATAAAGATTATATATTTTTTACTTATGACAGTTCTAAAATGTCTTTTGTAGGTTATATTACTAGACAAATTAAATTTTGAAACATTTTAAATTTGACGCCATTTTACATTAATGGTGCATGCATGTCGGTTGCCAAAACGACTCAACCATAATAACAATACTGAAAATAAAATAATACAATTGCAGCAGAGTCGTGGCAGGTTGTTTAATCTGTATTGTACAGTCATGTACTGCTTCAACTAATTTTTCAAAAAAAAAAAATAAATTCATACGTATATAATGATTCCCCCTTTTTGTATTGAAAATCCTTATAATTACTTTTATAGCCATCTGTGATAGATTTATTTACGCTTCAGCGATAAAGGTCGTTACAAATGTTCGATTTCGATTACCAATAACTGTATGCGTAGATATATAAAAGTAGTGTATCCGATGGAGAACACGCTCCGCATGTAACAGAAATGTGGCAAACCGCCAATAATAATTGCTGGTTAATCTGTGGGCAAACGCATGGTTCACGTGCAACCGTGGGAACTGGCCATATATTCCTATTATAACGTCGTGTGTGTAGCTAACAGTGTCGGACAAGGCAGTAATAAGGGTGGATGGTATATTTATTGCTTAAGTTCAGTAAAATTGCGAAATTGTTTTTGCTTGTTTATTAATAATAAATATATATTTTTATATTTTGCTGAAGAAGCAAGTTTATTGAGAATTTGTTGGAAGGATTTTTTCTGAAAATGCCTCGACTACTAGATTTATTTACCAATTTTACCAAAAAGTTCATGTAGTGACTTGATTAGCCGCTTCTTCAATTGCTCTTTTGTGCTTTAAATAAAAGAAATAACAATTATGGAAATTTCAGGGCTTCTTAGGGCGCATTTTCTAAAAATACCTTAACATAATAATTAATAATAATTATACGCACTTCTGGTTTCACCACAAAAGCATGAAACTTAATTTTTTTAAATGACTCAACCTATATATTATTGAATTTTCTAGTAGTGTTTTAAATTGCCTATACAACAGTTTTTTCTCCTTCTAAATTGAGCCAAAAGCCTTTAAGTAATTAATTTTTGCAGGTCTGATAACCTAAGGGTTTTATGTATCATAATAATAAAAATTAACATATTCATGTTTATGAACGGTGTCATCGCCACAAAACAACAAAAAGTTGGCTGCCCACTGACAAAAATGTAGGCGTTTCTGAAAATACCTTTCATCTACTTCCTGTGTTTGGAATATGATAGTCATTCATATCATATTCAAAACACATCTATCCTAATTAGTCTGGATACCCAAGTTTGACTTACATCTGAGGACTAATTTTTCTAGACTAGTATTGGAGTCTTCGATTATATTCGCATAAACTAATTTTCCTCACCCGTTAATAGTTTTGTCGGCTCTCTTTTTCATATTTAATACTTCCAGTCCTCTCAAACCGTTCTTTTATACGTTCATAGGCCTCTGACTTCGGATGCCTTCCATCAGGATACTGCTGTGCATAAAGTCTGGATGCTAACAAAGAGATTCTTTCAGATTCACCCAAAACGTATATCACATCTATTATCTATTAAGTCTTCATTTTAATGATAACTAATAGCGATGCTTTAATAAATTTGATATAATGTTTACAGACTTTATTTGACGGTTGACTCAGGCGGTCGGGTTTCGATCCGGCCTTCCCATTGGAATAACAAATCTTTGGGTGCATAGAACTACAGCGCTTGCAGTTCTTCATTTAACACTTGATTCCTCCTATAGTGATTATCTCAGAAATTACTAAAGATTGGTATTGGACATTGTTAACAAAAATGAAAGAGAATAACAAAGGCAAGAGAATGCCACAATAAAATACCGGTCGTTCGATTTAAAATAAAATAAATGATATGTGAAAATCTCGATAAGTGAGTAGGCTTTGAAAAAACAAAGTTGTTTTGTGTTATCATTGAGTGCAACTTATACCAAATGATGCAGAATTGCCTTGCTTTATTTGATGCTAAAGTATGCGTTTGTTGAATTTTTAACTCGTTCTTCTACTATTTTTTCTTGCTTTCCTCTTTTTCTATCTACTCCTAAGTAATATTGAGGTTGCTTCAATTTTACTTAATTCACTGTACGTTTAGTTTCTGTTGGTCTTCTGTTAACACCATTACTGCTGCTTCATTAGTATGAATTCTCGTGGCATAATGTTTCTGTACCTCTTTTCCTCTCGTTACCAGAATTATGTTTTTCATATAAGCACATTTTCGAAGATCAACTGTTTGCAAATGTTTGTAATCCCAACATAAATTCTTTGTTCTTTCATTATATACTTCGTTTGTGTGATCTATGAACACTCTAAAGGGAGTAGGGATTATTCATTCACCTTGCCTTAATCTCTCTCTTACTTTAGATATGTCTAATTTCATATTTTAGTAAAAGATTAAATTTTTCGTATCTCTATATAAAGTCTGTACTACTTTGTTCGTTTTCCTATTTAGCCCTTTTTCTAATATGTCCTATACCATAGCTCTCGACACTTTACCAAAAGTTTTTTTATAGTACCTGAAGGACAGTTCACTTTCTTTGAAATCGCTCTGGGATTCTGTCAGTGTCACTTCTATGATCTTTTTTAGTTTCTAATTCAAAATCTGTTCGTATAATTACATACTAGTACTCAGTAATATAACCTCTATATAGTTGTTACAGCATCTCTGATCACATTTTTCTAATATAGACAACATCATGTCAAATATCCTATCTGTCGCTAAAGCTTCTTCAAATTGGCTGTATTTACCATTTCTTCTTACATATTCAATCATTCCCGCTTCTATTTTACATTTTCCTGACCTATTTCCGTCCATTAGTTTTCTTTTTTTATTTTAATCTCATTGCGTCAAACTAATCTTTGTTATATATTCCACAAAATTCCTCTTTAGAGAAGAATATTAAAAATTAAACGGAAACGTATCGAAATGCACAGTGTAAATATTGGACTTAATATGTACGGTACGGACCTGAACTCACACCAGTGCCCAGTGAGGCAGATCTCTGTCCCCTGATATCTTTCGTCTCTCTTGGTAATACTCTGCCGATGACTATATCGTATTGACGTAGTATAATCCTTGGAAAACAGTAATGTGCCGTTGGCATTTATGTTAGAGCCGTTGTAATTATTCCGTGTGTCCGGCTGACCATATTAAGAGCACGTTCCAGGGCGACCGTTCGCAACCCTAAAATTTCGGGGTAGAAATATTTTCGTTTTCCCACCGCCTATTCACCGATATTAAAAACCCATAATTTTTAGGTTGCGGTCAGCGATCATTAAAAGTTTTATTACTCACCGATAACGTCGGTAACAAATGTTTTTAAAAACATGTAATCCCCCCCCCCCTCCCCCAATTACTTCCTTTTACGAGAGGTGCAATTACAACTAAGGACGCTTGACGTTTGGATTAACAATTTTATATACAAATACGTTATTATTCTAGCCTAGTAAGTGAGACAGTAATTTATTCAACAGAGATGGTACAATGCGGGTATTTTCTGTTGACGTTACTATTATCCTAGGTCAAGGTTCACAATCCAAACAAACCGGATACTTCTTTTTATCGCGTGTAAAGTTAAAGAAGAGACTATTTCAGAGTAATTTTTATAAATGTTGTATACATAGAATAGACCTTTTTGGTGTTAGATATGATATTTGAAATGTATTCTAACGATTCATTATAGTTTAACACATAAAATACTTGTATTTTTAGATTTATAGACAATATTTGTTTGTGTTTACAACAAACAGTGACTGTTTTTTCTTCATTATTCTGTTGGAAAATCTTTATGAACTTGCAAGTGTAACTATATCAATAATACAAAGCAATATACTTCAAGCAATAAAGGTTTTGCATATACAAGTTCAGCAAAATTCTTTGATAATTATAATTTCATGTTTTTTTGAAGAATCTAGATGTCATATAATTTACAAGAGAGAAACATGACTGTGCGGTGGGTTTGGATTAAGAACCTTGACCACTCTCAATAATGACGTCAGAGAATTGTCGCTCATTGCTACAATTTTATTATCTTAGAGCCAGCTTTTCAAACTCCGATTAAAATGCCGGTTAGCGTAATCATTGATTAAAGCTGCGGTTAATATTCAAATTTGCGTTCTTCCAACAATCATTGATTAGGAACGTCGTTAATTGAAGAAATTCTAACCGGTGTACTTGATAAATTATTGAACAAAGATTAAAATTTAACACATGCGCATAACCTAAGAAATCCGTATTTTTTAAATTATTGACAGCGGTGATGTTTTCAATTTTCATACGCATTTGTTTTATTATACGAAAGTATTTTTTTGGACTCAATTGATAATTATTTGCATCAGTGATTCAGTAATTGCATTGCTTCTTCCCACGCCGCTTGTTTTATACGGCGCGCCAGAGTTTTTGCAAGTCTTACAATGTGCATTAGAATCGATTGTTGTGCTGCTCAGAATTAAATCCTCGAACAATATCCTTTTCCTTTCCGAAAATACAGTTGCTATAATAGTTTGTGATGAAAGTGCGTGTTTGACATTCATTATAGCTGGCGACGATTGCTTGGACTTAAGAGAGTCATGTGAGATATCCAAATCTCTCTTCTATAAGGATATAGTCCAAAAATTCATATCCTTCTTGATCGCACTGAGTCAAAAACGATAAAACATAGCCCAATCTTTCTGCTTTGCGAACGTCAGAAAGCAGTTTTGGAACATACCAACAACACAATTTTCGATATTTCAGTTTCTCCGAAAAAATGGTGTAGAAAACTGACCCTGAAATCTGTGGAAAATCAACCGATCACTTTGAAATCTTGAATCGTCCGTTCTATCGAATTTTTCAGTCTACATCACGAATCAAATCTTCAGAAATCAAAGAAGGTCGGCGAAAAGATAACTCATCATGCACATTAACCCGTCCGTACTTGAACATTCAACCACTTTTGAATTACTGTCAGTGAGAGCATTATCACAGTACTCTTCACAAATCTAACGGTGAATTTCCGCACCTGTCAAGTTCTGGCACTAAATAATAGAATTACAGATCGTATTTCACAGTCTGCGGGTGACTAAATTTTCTTAAACGTTATGAACGTCTGCAACTCAGCACACAGACAGACGATACCGCTGCCAATGGTATCTATTCACGCGCAAAGCATGTCTGATCACTGCGTCCATCGCACGTTATTCCCACTCTCATTCACAAACAGAGCTTAATTAAAAATATCCCCAAATATATAGTAGGTAATTTCATCTTCTAGTTTTGTGCTAAGTTACGCAAAATCTCCATAATTTTTCAAGATAAGTCTTTTTTGCGTGATTTTGTTAATGATGATAATAATAATAATAATAATAATAATAATAAGCTTTATTGCACATCAGTTTACAACCATTTACAGAACAATTTATTACAATATTACAATAAGCAAAGAAAGATCAATATTATAAATTAAGATAGATGTTCAGGACCATAAATAATATTGTTTAAGAAAGACAATTGTTTTATATATTTATGTACAATACGTTAAGTTCTAAACAAACGTCCACACGAAGCAGTTGTGTTAGGCTTCAACAATTTAAAAGTTAAGTGTTAGATAAATTAAAGATAGTGACATATTATCAGTGTTATTTATTTAATATTTAAACTACAAGCATTTATATTCCTTCAAAAAAGGAGGAATCAACAATAGAGTTATACAATAGAGAAGAAGTAATCAGTATAACAGAGGATGCAATGACAGGCGAACATCAATAATATCTGCTGAAGTGTTCACCGATTACTGCCCCCACGAAATCGATGCTTGAGTAGTTGTTATCACAATGCAATCTGATTTTGTTAAAATTGGAGCACATTGAATAAATAGGTGATCTAACCGAAACATTAGTTTTCGGAAAAGGTAAATTGAAAGTAAGGGCATGACGCGACGCAGCACAAGTATAGCGAATCTTATTTCCTGAAGTGATACAGGAGAATCAACTATGTTGTGAAGCAATTTAAACAAAAACCAATATACTCGAAGCAATACTCCTGAAATGGAGAGAAGTTAATTCGAAACAAGTTAATAAGAGACAGTGGTCAACATTCCTACACGGATAAACTCCGTTAACCCGACTTAATAAGAATTTAATTAATTTGCGCTGGAACAATTCAAGCTATGCCGTATACCACAGTGATAAAGTGGATGATGCCACATCACACAAGCATACTCAAGACGTGACCTAACCAACAAGAAGTATAACTCATTTATTCATTCAGGATTGCTAAAAGATCAACAATTGCGGACGATAAATCCCAGCATTCTCAAAGCAGCTGAAGTCACATTGTTTATGTGTTCAACGAACGTGAGTCCACGTCAAAAAGCACGCCAAAGTCCCGCATTGTCTGAACGCGTTCCAAATCGACGATATTTAAACTACACACAAAAGTTACATGTTGTTACAAGTTGCACAACGCGAGAAGGACATTGATTTACACGTCATTACATTTAGTGGTAAGTTATCGGTAGTACACCAATGAAAAATGCAATCCAGGTCAGCCTGAATGCAGATACAATCTGGAATCTAAGAAATACTACAAAAGAATCTTTAAATCACCCGAGAAGAGCAGCTTATTACAACTAAACACGGAAGTGATATCAACAATAAACATATTGAAAATTAAGGGACCTAGATTAGACCCCTGCGGGTCCCAGGTGTAGCGGTATAAGTGAAAGAAGTACTGAGAAAGATTACTTGCATAGTATAGAATAAGGTTAACAAGAGCATCACTGAGGCCAAAAAAGGCTCTGATTTTCATGGCAAAAAAAGTGTGATCCAATCGATCGAAGGCCTTGGCAAAATCAGTATACACCACATAAACCTCTTCTATATTATTCAATCTATCCGAAATAAATTGCGTGACAGGGCAGAGTTTGGTAACGGTAGATCTCGAATCCAGAAAACCATGCTGATACGGTGACCAATTCTGTCTAACTAATGGGTAAAGACCTGAACGAAGGATTACAATGGGTCTAAAGCTAGTGATAATTGTCTGATCACCAGTCTTGAAGACGGGTGTAATTCTGGCAATTTTCCAGTCGTCAGAAAAAGTAGGAAGTCAAAGAAAGTTGAAATATTCTGAGAAGCGGCTTTTCAAGACAAGCTTTCAGTGTTTAATTAAGAAAGCAGGAATGCGGTCATGTCCACAAATGAAATCATTTTTCAAGCTATTAATAGCACTGATAAAAGTATCTTCCAATAAGCAATCAAAATGAATATTGCAGTTGCAATCCAGCAAAGTGAGAAGGTCTGCAATAGAAGAGATAGTGCCCTGAAGCAGGCCCCAAATCCACTTCCCATTTCATGCCATTTTATCAATTGGTGTGAGGAATAAATGCTGAAACTGGTTTCAAAATGCAAATTCACTCTTTAAGTGTCCGTGTTGACCAGTTTATTTAGTATCCAAATTTGGAAGCAACCAAAAAAGGAATCATCACTTTTGTCTTTTATTATATAATAAATAAATGCCACGAAAAAATCACACGAATGAAGAATAAGTTATAGAGACATTTCTTGTAAATTTTCCCTCGAACCGAACAATTTAGCATTGTTTATAACTCTGGAGGTAGGTAGCTAGGCAGGTAGACATAAAATGGGGACAAAAACGAAAAAATAGTATTCGATGGTTATCCAGCTCGTAAAAGGAAAACAAATACACGGCGCGGTAATAAAATTTTTTACGCATTCATTTGTTTCATGTGTGCATTAGCATAAATATAATGTCGCTCTGTGTACGGCGACAATAATTTCAACGAAATATTAAAAAAAGAAAGAGGAAATATACATGTATTCATACATGATGCATGCACGAGACCTGTTATATATAAAACAGAGCAGTAATGCGATTAACACGAGGGAAAATTTGAAATTGCAACGATCCGATAGCCAGGCGTAGCGTGCGACTGTGCTCTATGAACATCCATTTACTTTTGAATTGGTAACCATTCGTAATTTTATAAATATATTATATAACGGGTCTTCAGAAAAATTTGAAATCCTTGAAATTTTGAAGTCTTTAAAAGCAGTTTCAATTAAACAGGTGTATTAATCAGTATTTAACTAAATATAAAATTTTGGAAATATTAGTACATAGTGCGAATAGTTCGAATTTAGCACATCTGAACCAGTCCGAAGTTTATGTCTACGTCGGTCACTTATTGAGGCATTCATTGGTGAGTGACAATTGTGTCTTATGTTCTTCTGTTGCTGTTCACATTTGACGTACTCGTTGTTTTCTTTTAAATTTAATATCTACAATGAAATAAATAAATAATGCTAAACGGTAAAAATGTTAGCAAACAAGAGTCGTTATATTAATATATACAAGCTGTTCACACTTAAACCCGCACCATTGGTAACTCCGTTATTATTGGAGCTACGAATTCGTCCAAATTAGCAAACTAGTAGGATTTTTCCTGGCGGTTACGACGATAAAAACAAAAAACAATTGAACGTCGCGTTTTTCAGATATTTGACAAAATGTAATTTTTTAAATGGAACACCCTATATATTTTTATGCAGTTGAATAAAGAATTTAGTTCTGAACAAAAATTTTTCAATACATTATCTCAAGAAAATTTAAAATAAAAAGTTATCACGTGATTTCTTTAAAGGGGCATATTCCCGAGATAATCAGAAAAGTACCCATTTTAAAATGGGACAGTATAATTTAAAATTCCACTCAGAAAAAAAGGAAAAGAGAAAATGAAATTATCCTACATTACAATAGTTGTTACAATTTTGATGAAATAGGCACCAATAAAAAAAAATATTCAATAACAATCCGTCAAATTAATCTGTCAGTGTTTTAAAATTCGCATTGTTATTTTGCTGTTTTCTTCTAATAAAAATGGTTTTCACACATGAGGAAAAATGTGATATTATGGAAGATTACATATTTCAGAGAAAAAACACTATTAGAGCTCGCGAACATTATAGTGCAATGTTTCCCGAGCGCGCAATTCCTCAAAGAAGATATTTCTTGGAATTATACAGACAATTTCGGCGAAACGAAGAGGTTTTCAAGAAGAATAGAACGAAGAAGCAATTTGTGGTTAGTGAGGAAGTAGAGATAAATGTACTGGGATATTTTGAGGCGTATCCTAACAATTCAATTAGAGAATTGGCAAGAGAAATAGACCTTTCATTGGGAACGATTCATAAAATTTTGAAAAAATATAATTTTGAGCCATACAAATATCGGCCAGTACAAACTTTGCATCTTAATGATGATATAAGAAGAATGGAATTTTGTGAATGGTTCCTACATAAATGTGAAGAAGATCCAAATTTTCCTCGATATGTTTTATGGTCGGATGAGAGTAACTTCTCTAATAAGGGAATGTTTAATCGAAAAAACTATCATTTTTGGAGTCGGGAAAATCCTTTTTTGACTCATCCCACTAATCCACAACATCGGTTCAGCCTTAATGTTTGGTGTGGTATGATTGGATCTAAAATTGTGGGTCCTTTTTTTACCGCGGCTCATTAACGGGAGAGAGATATGAGGACTTTATGTCTCATGTATTGGAAGATTTCGTGGACAACGTGAACTTGATGGATAGGCCGCGGATATATTTCCAACAAGACGGTGCACCGGCTCATAATCACCATATCGTTAACGCATTACTGGAGAGACTGTTTGGACCCCGTTGGATTGGAACTCATGGACCAGTTCTGTGGCCTCCACGCTCACCAGATCTAACTCCGCTAGATTTTTTTTTATGGGGCCGAGTGAAAAATGAAGTTTACAAACATCGTTACCAAAATGTGGAAGAACTTCAAAATAACATTACGGCCATTATTCGGAATATTGATGGAAGGACCCTTCTCAAAGCCACGCGCTGCACTCAGAAAAGAGCCCGCAAGTGTCTGGACCAAGAAGGTGGTACCTTCGAACAACTATTTTAGTTATGTATGTTGATTGATAGTGTTTATTATTTTTTTATTTGTTATTCTTAAGTTTCGTGGACGAAATCAAAATAAATTTCGTTAAAAACACAACGTTTCGTTTGAATTCATTTAGGAATATTATGAACAAACATTCTAGGACCTATACAAAATTTTTTTTCATCCGTTCAACAGGAGAATAGTATACAATAATCGGTACATATTATTTAATTACAAATTTCGTTAGGCATCCCTAAAAACAAATCCTAAATACCTAAAAATGCACGGTATCTCATTTGAAAACTTATTCAAATTTTACGGATGTTTATGATATTATTTTATTTAATATCTGAAGATGACTTCAATTGGATAAACATGTGAAACATGCTACGTCTTTCATAAATTTTTTTAAACAAAATGCAATGTTTAAGAAATCACGTGATAACTTTTTTATTTTCAATTTTTTTAAGATAATGTATTTAAACATTTTCATTCAGAACTAAATTTTTTATTCAACCGCATAAAAATATATAGGGTGTTCCCTTTAAAAAATTACATTTTGTCAAATATCTGAAAAACGCAACGTTCAATTGTTTTTTTGTTTTCATCGTCGTAACCGCCAGGAAAAATCCTACTAGTTTGCTAATTTGAATGAATTCGTAGCTCCAATAATAACGGAGTTACCAATGGTGCGGGTTTAAGTGTGAACACCCTGTATATAACACATACATAATAAGACTACACAAAAATTTAAATTCTCTTTTTAATAAAATGGGTGTACAGTTCTTAAAGTCTTTAACTGAAGGCATAACCAAAAAATGAGGTGTGGCCACCACATGACTTTCTTATACGTATGAGCGTTTCAAACTATACAATTTTAAGAATTTTTTTATACAAAACTTATTCAAAATCCTATTCTAGGTACTTTCATTCGCTTAATAAATCGCTATAGAATGCATACTTTGCAAGATATTATCAAAAAAGTGCTCCTCGCTAAGAGTAAAAGTGCTACTTCCGGTCCGAATTTTGAAATTTCATATATACAAAAAATATTGTAAATCCAGTTCTAAATACTTTTGTACTCTTGATAAATATATATAGAATGCATAACTTACGACATATTTGCAAAAAATCGCTATTCGATAAGAGTAAAAGTGGTACTTCCGGTCTGAATTTTTAAATTTTTTTTATACAAAAGATATTGAAAATTATGTTTTAAATACTTTTATATCCGTAACGTACTTGTCTAAAAAGCATGACTTGCGAAATATTCGCAAAAAACTGATTTTCGATAAGAGTAAAAGACCTACTTCCGGTAGGAATTTCGAAAAACTTTTTAAATAAAATTATTCTCAATTTTAATTTTAAGTATATATTAATTCTTTATAAATTTGTTTAAACTTAGTAGTTGACGAAATATTCGCAAAATCCGATTTTTGCGCTGAAGTAAACTGCTACTTCCGGTCTACCGACTTTACTGAAAAACTAGTCAGATCTCAAGAGGGAGATTATACACGTTAATACAAAATTTGGAATTGATATATACAGCGGTTTGGCCGCTATCGTGGTCACACACACATACACAGACAAACAGACCGACACACAGACACACAGACATTTTTTAAAAACCACTTTTTCGGTATCAGGGGACTTCAAAACGTGGACATCTGCAAAAATCTCGAGGTCGAAAATTTTCATCATCACAATACTTCCTTATACTACGTATAAGAAAGTAAAACGAAACCTTTCCGCCACGTCTAGTTTTAAAATTATAATCATACTACGCTAGTAGATAAACAATAATATTCTGTTCTTGATTGAATCGGCCGTTACTTGCTGGAACTCTATAATAATTAGCGTCAAAGTAAAATACAATTTACAACTAATTTCTAGTATAATCACATTTTATTTAAAAAATACGACATGTTTCGCTACGATGTAGCTTCGTCAGGTATTGCGTTACTACTAAATACATTCTCCAAATTTATGATTTTTCCAACACATTTTCTACACACTTATTCATTGCCTAATTACAATAAATCTCATAATGACTATATAATGTACTCTAAATATATCCTTAACAACTACCTACGTCTTTAACCGTACCAGTTTAAAAACGGGGAATTATTTATATCTATCTGGTCATTTAACAGTACATCTAAGTATTTAAACTTATTTATTTCTAAGGCTTCAAGTAAATTTAATTTTAAATCTTTTTCTTGTGAATGTAGTATCTCAAATTCGTTGTTGAAATTATGATTATTTTCTAGTAAGTGAATTGCATAATTTGAATCTGTCTTTTTATTACTAAAACTCTTAAAATGTTCATTTATTCTTTTGTCAAAGCACCTCCCTGTTTGGCCTATATAAGTTCTAGGGCAATCCATATATGTTAATTTATAGACTCCCGAGTTTTTACCCTTGTTTATCTTCGATTTATTGTTTTTTATGTATTTCCCCAAAGAATTATTTGTTTTATATGCTACATTTATATCTACTTTATGTATAAAAATTTCTATTTTTTCGCTTGTTGATCCTATGTAAGTTAATACTTTATAATTACTTAATTTCTCTTTTGTTAATGGGTAAACCATTTCTGTTGCCTTTTTATATTTCTTGTTTCTCAAGATTTGATCTACTATATTTGGGTTGTATCCATTGTTTGTCGCTTTTTGTTTTATTATGTTTAGTTCTTTAAGAAAATTTTCTTTATTTAATGGAATTGATATCAATCTATGTATCATAGAGAGGAACGCCACTAATTTTTAACTAAAAGGGTGATACGAACTATTATCAATGGTAACATCTGTATGTGATGGTTTGTGAAAAATTGAAAAAACATGTCTGTTGTGTTCTCTTGAGATTGTAAGATCTAAGAAGTTTAAACTGTTATTTAATTCTTTTTCTATCGTGAACTTAATAGCAAAACTATTTCGAATTTAACAATAGTATAAATTCTTGTAATGACGGTTTAATAATGGGTAACCCATTAAGCCCGCTATTAGCGGAGATTTTATGGATCATTTAGAAGATCAAGTTAAAGAACATCCAAATTTCAAACACTTTGTTTATTGGCATATATACGTAGATGATATATTGGGTTGTTTCAGTGAAACACACAGACAATTAACGCAATTTTTAAAACATATAAATAATCTACATAAAAATATTAAGTTCACGATAGAAAAAGAATTTTCTTTTTGAAAAACCTTCAATTTTTACAAGACACTCCGTAACATGATCTACTGGTTTACGCCAAATCATTGACCTTTTTAACAGGACTTCAGAATTCTTGTTTTTGTTCCACTGAGTTAATTTGACATAACACGAAATACTAAAATATTAAACTGTTAAGTCAGTTATAAAAGTACACGGCTAGTGTAATAAGTAATCAATTTTTTAAATCTTTTATAATGTATAATAACTTGAATTTTAGAATAATAAAGCAATAATTATTGGGATGAATTTTTTGATAGCTTTAGCAAGGATTTATAAGAAAAACGATATGGTATCCTATATTGTCGTCTCTTTGCACTTGAATTTCTTCACTAAAAAGTAAAAGCAACCTGTAGAAACGGTCGTTTATAGTTATTTCATAGAGTTCCTGTCAAATGTTTACATATGCTACCATCACTTGACACTTCTCATTTTGTACGAGACAAAAATCATTTGTAAAGACAAATTCCTCTGATACATGTTGCGAAAGTAGATTAGTATATACCTATATATAGATGGTAGTGTAGCGTGTGTGACCTGTATTTTCACACTGCATCGGAGCCGGCGCTGTATGGTGCTTATGTGCGAATGTCGGAAAAGCAAGCGCATTGCTAATAGATCCATGCGTTGCATGAGTTATATACTAAAACGAACTCAATTTTAATACATCCGATAGCAGATAAACTGCCGTAACATTGCAACAATAATAATATTCGTTGCCTAGGCCCTCTATAACGGAACATTTTCCAACATAATTATATGCTCTTGGAATTGCTTTCTTTTTTTTGCATGAACGTGTTTCATACGTACGTACGTCAAGTTGTCAGTTTTGAAAACAACAATTACTGTCGCGCAGAACAGAAAAGCGTGACTTTCTTGCTAATGTAGATTGGATTTTTTTTAGAGGAGGCAGGTGGAATTATTATTCCGGCGTTTATGCATTGAAATATGTATATAATTCGGTATAATTATGTCACTCCCGTAAGGCCTGCTAATACGAGAATGAAATATTTAGGCCAGCATTAAGGAAAGTGGAGTTAAAACGTAACACGCGAATACGCGCGCGGTTGTTACCTTTATATTATAATTAGCAGTTAATTAAATAAATAATTAACAACAAACAAAAAGGGAATGTTATACTTATTTTCTATTAATGGAATAATACAGTTTCACAAAAGTATAATTCAATTTATTAAAGGCAAAACTTATTAGAGAAATAAAACTACAGTATCTACGTATTTTCATACTTGAAAATCCTACACTGTGTAGGGTTATTTTATTTTAGATAATTGCATTCTTTTATGTACATTAAAACAAGCAATGATATAGAAGAAGCTGTTAATTACAATCATTACATTCATTAAAAGGATCTGTATCTTTAATGTTGGTAAACAAAAATCCTAAATATGTAGTATGATTTTTATAGGCAACTTAAATATTCTATGGTCACAATACTTGATTAATTTTATTTTAGTAAATTTTAACATAAGGAATACGTAGATATTTATTGAAGTTTATGTATATGTGTTGATTTGGATCAATTATTATTTTATTATTATCATGACATTTGTTTATTCTATTTCTGATAATAATAGAATTCATAAAATTTACGGATATTTGTTGTTGGTTAATGCCCTTCATTTGCTTTTGGATTTTTTGTCTGTATTTAGAACTTGTTAATTTGATTGTTCTGTCTATTTACGAAATAACAATACCTTTATTAATTGTTATATTTTTTTTTGATCACCGTATATTTGGCGTTAATATATTTGTCAAATATATGCAGATACGTGTTTCAAATTTTTTGGTTATCGGCAGTACCGTACTGACGATGACCAATAACTCTAAAGCACGTGTCTGCGGTTGTACTACAGCGGAATAACCCAATATTTTTTCTTGTATATATACCTATATATAAAAAGAAAGAGAATAATAACGGGTAATTCCGCTGTAGAGCAACCCTAGACACGTGTTTCTGACTATTGGTCGTCATCAGTACGGTGTAGCCAAGGCATAAGGTGGGATAACCTCTTCGTTGTCAATGTGGTTAAAACACTCGTTTGTGTAGAAAGTTCTATATGTATTAATTTATATACCACAGAATAAATATTCATTTATAAATTAAAAAGAACTGATTTTTTTCCAGCAAATAATAGCCTTGTAATATGAGCTTTGTATGGTTCTTCTGGAAATAAAGAATTACTATTGAAACTTGTGGATTTGAGGATAAGAGTACTCCATTCCACCAATTTGAAACAATATTTTAAGATACAATACTCAAATAATCTCCAGATACATTCGATGAATACAATTTAAATAAACCAAGAAAAGAGTCGTTACTTCGAATAACAATAAAGTCTTGATTAAACCAAGATGATGACGTGCATTCCTTCAGTGTTAATAATAAGCACGCAATTAACTCCGTCAATGTACGACAATTAAGTGCAGATTCACTATCTCAGCTGTCCTTCTCGGAAACAAACACAACGACTCGATAGGTATACATACATCCACGCATGATTGATGTGGAAATATTGCTAGAAACAATAACGCGCCAAAAAACATATTACAATATCAAATATCCCGCGTTGAAATGAAAGAGTATAAATTTATGATTCTTAATTATGTAGTAGAAGTTGTACAATGAAAGCGGTGAAACGTGACGTTTTATACAACGTTTTACGGGTGCCTTTGTATTTTATAAAAAGAATTCATGATGTGCAGACATAAGAGAGAGGTATGCCTCCACGTCGAGGTATTTATTAGTAGAAAACGGTATGGTCAGTAATTATAGGTTCTGGACATTATTCAAATAGAAAGAGAGACCATAAAATGCAAACGATGCCGATGGAATGAGTTAGTGAAACCCCGATATTATGAGAAGGTTATTTATAAACCTTATAAAGAAAAGAGACGGATTGTTCAATGTTTGTATTGTAAGTATTAAGAAAATGGTTTTTAATTATACTTCTACTATACTACTATGGAACTATAAACTCGTGAATGATAAATAAACCAAATCGATATAAATGGGTAATGAGTAGTTTTTTTTTCTTAAATATAAACAGAATTTAAGTTTGAATTTATAATAATGTTATATAAAATTTATATGTGTATCACAAAAAGCAAGTAAGAGGGTGATATTGAGGAAATTCCGCTGTAGAGCAACTGTAGACACGTGTTTCAAACTCGCTGGTTATCATCAGTACGGTATAGCCAAAAAATAAAGTGGATATCCTAGGAGATAGATTCTAACTCCAAAGGATATCTCACTTTATTCCTTGCTCAATGCAATATAGAAAACTCCGAGATAAAAACTTGTTTAGAAGTTTGATTCTAAGTGGATATAATGGAAGTACCACTCAGAAGAGTATTTTGGAAAAGAAATAAAGATGTCAGAATGAATTGGTCGTCGAAGTAATGTCTCAGAATAAATTTAAGTAGATTTAATCGCAATATAATTTTAGCAAAAATTAATGATAGATTAACCTAAGTAAGACTACTCTTTGACTAGCTGAAAAACAAATGTATTTAGAACGCTTCGTCTAAAGGGTCGCACCTGATTCAAGAAGACACGGTACCTTGCTACGGCCGCCAAAACTGTCAAAATTCATCAGAGGCAAACCTATAAGGTACAAGAGATATCCAAATTTAAACGAGAATTGTAAACCCGCGGTTTTGAAAGCGAAATAATTCGGTCAAGTATTGATGGGAACTCTAGGATGCGGATATGGGAGGGGAGAATCATCGCCTGCGCGGTTTTGAAGTCGCTGATGTGGCAGTAACGAAGATGAGCGAGCGCCAACCCAACGCATCCGCTGTACAACGCATTATTATTAAGTTTTTGGCCAGGTAGGAAGTCCGACCGACCCAAAATTATGCACAGATTGCGTCAACAGTTTGGTGAAAACACCCTTTCGCACGCACGAGTGTTTTATTGGCACAAATTTTTTTTTGAAGGACGAGAGAGAAAGGCGAAAATAAACCTCACGATCGCCGATCCAGAACCAGTCTAACGGTAGAACACATTTAAGTGGTTCGTGACTTTACTGAACGTTACCGCCGCTTCACCGTCACTAAAATTGCTTTTGAGGTTAACATCAGTGTTGGGAGTAGCCATTCCATCATCCACGATGAGCTTGATTTCAGCAAGATTTCGGTAGAAAACCGTTCGCCTCGACATTTCCCAAAGGGGACCCTTTTTTTTGACGTATTGTAACCTGTGACGAGACTTGGGTGCATCATTACACTCATGAGAGTAAACAAGGAAACAAGGAAAGGCTGGTCCAGTGAAAGTCAAAATGCGGTTGTCAGCTGCAAACGTTTTCACGACGATTTTCTGGGATTTAGAAGGTGTTTTGTTGCCGGACTTTCATCGTGACCAGAGAACAGTCAATGCAGCTTATTACACCTTATTGCACCTTCTTGGATCAAGTGAAAACCGCTTTTCGGAGCAAAAGGCGAGAACAATCCATCAGGGATCCCATTTTGTTACACGATAATGCCCCGCCGGATACGGCAAACCAAACATGTTCGAAATTGGAGGAAATAATCTGGAAGATCCTTGGAACACGCGCCATACAGTCTTGACCTGTCGCCGTGCGATTTACATATGTTCGGACCACTCAAAGATGCTTTAGGAGGGCGGCGCTTCAACGATAATGCCGCAATGGAAATGTTTCTGCGCAAATGGCGCCACACTCACCCTGTTTCTTTTTACAGTGATGGTATACAGAAACTTCCAATTCGGTGGAAAAAAATGTGTAAACAAAGGGGGAGACTATGTAGAAAAATGAGCTATTTTTTATTAACTTTTGTCTTCGTCAATAAAGCTGAAAAAAATCAATCGTTCAAATTTGAATAACCCTTTTATATATTGTGGGTAAACACCAATAGATTGAGGTACATCAATTGGTGCGAACCATAGGATTAATCTTCGAATACTGTAAAACATATGGGTGTTGGAACTGGAGTAGTTTCGCAATATGCCGATGTCCTTTGCAGAAATTGGCTCGATCACAAATTTCATTTCTTTTATGACAACTTCTTCGAATCTACAACACCAAACGAAGAACTGACAGCTAAGAACGGTATGGAACAATTCAAGATCAAGGGGAAATATATTGACTATCAAATGGCATGGCAATAACATTGCTCCCTCTTGGTTCAAATTTGTCGTATGCAGATCCAATACGTTCGGTAAAAATATTTCCCAAACACAAAAGATATCTTCTGTAACACATTATGTTGATTTTATCATGAAATAAATTTTGTAGGTAGACCAACTCCATTTAATACAGATGTCCAGTGCTAACATGGGCGGCGTTGATTAGAACGATCAACGCCATGTGAGCTTATACAGTGTGAGAATACAGGTGACAAAATGGTACTGGTATTATATTTGTTTGTTGTTTCAAAACGTGTAGCAAGTACAACGTAAAAATCGTGGAAAATTTGACCAACTTGCTTGACCAACCAAACTCGGTGCGCGTAATATTATCAAAAAACTACTCCTTCATGCTCAAAATGTAATGTTGGTGTTCAAAATGTTTTTTTATGGATCATACGAAATAATATATATTACTTTCTTTCGGCATGCCTGATGTCCTAAATAAAGGACGGCCATATTTATTTAGTTCCAGATGAATAAAAGTTTTAAAATTGAAACAAACCGTTTATCTGCTACCACTTAAGAGACTTAACACGAAATAATACATTTCTGAAATGCTCAAAAAAGTTTTAGGCATATCTAGGACAAAATGGTTAATAATATTTCGATATGTACATGTCTTGTTTTTTTTAGTCGATGTAGATAATGCGATAATAAAATACAATCTAACGAATGGAAAAATACCCAAAAATATTCTGGCAGATGACTAGAGATTTATAGATCATTTGAACCCACCACTAACACAGCTTATTTATTTATTTCATTTATTATTTATGTATGGATGTTATTGATGGTACATTATTATGTGAGGAAAAAAAATCATGAGAAAAATATGGAAAAAATTCCATTGTTAATTTCAAAGAAATTAATATTCAAAGTTAACACCTTAGATGTCGTTAGTCTAAATTATTGTAAAACATTTTAAAGATTGGTTATGATATGGTCACTGGGATAACAATTTTGAACAACTATAACCAGGTTTGTAGTTAATCACTCTTTTAATTATACAATTTCCAGAAAATCATTTTATGCTAATGTTACCTGAAAAAACATATGGCAACGTTGTCCTCAATTTACACTTAAACCACTTTAACGTAAAAAATATCGTAGTCTAAATTGCTCATTAATGTCATTTTAACGTTGGCAAATTGTCCTGTTTGTTTCATAACTATTACTACCTTATTAATTTTCGTTGTATTTTGGATGTTCAAGTTCTTAGCTGTATTTTCCGTTGATTGCGGAAACAATGCTGCTGCTGCTGCTACTAGAGTCTATCGCGAAAGGTATTCTCTGAGTAAACATCCTAGTAGTAATGTCTTTAGACGTTTAGACCGAAGAATAAGAGAAACAGGAAACGTATCAACAACAGGTGCCTTTTATGGGGATAGAGGTCGTCCAAAAACTACAAGGACCCCTAAAGCAGAGGATGCCGTTTTAAACTTATTAGCAGACAATCTAACAATATCAACACGTGAACTCGATAATATACTAGACATATCACAAAGTTCAGTTGGCTGCATTATTATTAAGGATGAGCGGTTGCACCCTTATCATTACAGAAAAGTTCAAGCTCTATTACCTAAAGATTTTCCACGTCGTGAAAATTTTAGTAACTGACTTTTAGAACAAAATACAAAGAAATCTTTAATTTTGCACAAATATCTTGTGGAAGGACGAAGCTAATTTTTCACGAGATGGATTTTACAGTCGGCGTAATTCACATTTCTATGCTTTGGAAAATTCTCATGTATTTAAACCAGCTAACCTCCAGCATAAGTTTAGTGTAAATGTCTGGGCAGGTATTATCGGAAATCGGTTAATCGGGCCACTCATTATTCCTAACAGGTATAGCCGGTGACAACTTTATTGGACTTTTTCTTTTGGGGTTACATTAAACAATTGGTGTACAGAACACCAGTTTTAAATGAAACTGACCGGATATTTAAATCAGCTCGTTCAATAGATGAAGAAATGCTAAATGGAATATAACTAGAAGATCGGAAACTTGCAGAGATCAGCACGGACATAATTTTGAACATCTACTATAGATTTTTCTTATAATTTCATCTCGTTGACTCTTTTGACAATTATTTTAGTTGTCATTGAGTAGTACCTTATCAATTATTAGGATAAACCAAACGTGTTCCCAAATTTAACTTTACAGAAAGGCCAAAAGCTTCCAGAACGAACAATGTGGATTTTAGAACACGTTGTATAATACAGCAATAAAGCTATAATAGGTATACTTTTCAAAAAAAAAATATATGTATATAATTTCACTAATCCATTTCACAACGAACGACGGGGTATAAGCTTTAAATCATTTCTCTCTTTTCAAACCGTGCATCTGTCACATTTGACGGACGCAGGGCGTTTGGGAACTGACGACCTGGAAGGTCGCGATAAGGAATCATGTACTACCACTACTACCCAGTCTACTCGGAGTAAACTATTTAGGTTTACATTTTAACGAAAATTACATTCATGTAATTCCGTATTTATGGCGTGTCGAGATAAACGAATTTATTATAATGCGGGCGCGAATGGATTCGGGTCGTTCGCTAGCAATTCACCGGCGAGTAGGGCCCCGCGCGACAAGCGGCCAAGTTATGCGGACGTACAAGTGAAATATTGGGTCACACCTATATCGCCCAAATACATCGACAACAGAAATACTGTTCTCTTCGCTGAACGGGCACGAATTTTGCTTTGGTAATCGATTATAAATCGAATTCTGCATGGGCAGCTGAATGAATACATACCAAGTTTATAAGTTACACGAATCTATGAGCTGTAGATTCAGACACGAGATGCGGCATCTAAGTCTTATATTGTAATGTAATAAACTAGTAATTTACTATAGCAAATAATGAACACAAACCGTTTACTATTTTAATCAGATATTTCTTGATTAGTGGATCGAAAATGTAATATTGGTTGCATAGCACATAATTTAATAAGTCAAGGATGTTCGAGTACTTATTACACATAGGGAATATATAATAAATATTTGAAATAATAACTCAATATCTAAGCGAATAAAAATTCATTTATTATACCTATTATTTACACATTTGTAACCGCGTAAAAGATTTTTACCAGAATAACAATTCATTGTAATATGGGTTGCCTAATTTTAATTTATTTTATATTCATTTAAAACAAAGTAAAGAATAGTTGAACGAAAAATAAGTGCAGAGCGGGGTAGCTTTTTATTCAATTTATAACGCGAACTAAAGCAACCAATTCCGCTATTTTTCCACTATTCACATATCCACTATATAGAACCCTTAACCCCTATGAACTAAGGTCGGGAATTTTCCAAATTTCAGTATTCAAATATTCGTTTTGATAAATGTTTAATATTCGACTATTTGATTAGTCATTATTGTTTCTGTTATTCGACGTTTTGGTAATCACTTAATAAGGCTTTTTTTTATTATCACTGTGGAAACAAAGGCAACAAAATGAAAGCGAATAAATTATATTAAAAAAATGATAGGTAGGTAGGTATTTAGATACTTACGTGTTACTTACATTTATTTGAATTGATTGTTCAAAACAAATAGACGAACCAACCAACAAGAATTGAATATACAAAAGACGATTAAATTTGATAGGTTGTAGGTATGGATATCCCACTCACCATTTCCCGCCATTTTTTTTAGTTTAGTTCTACTAAGGTCGCAGAGTCTCTGTTATTCGATAATTCAAATTACTCAGGCAAAATTGAAGACAAAATATTTACGTTGTGTTTTCTTGTTTATTTTTGTGTATAGTTATTGAACTTTCTTTAAGTTGTATTATTTATAGACAATAAATTATAGACATTATTAAGCATCAATAGTTCATTAGTTTTATTTGGTAAGCACGACAATTATTAAAAAATATTACTTACAATAAACTCTGATTATTTAGGTTCCTCATTTTCAAACAATCTGTTCTGTTTTAGAAGTGAATTTGAATTCTATGCTTAGGTAAGTTATATTCTCATCATATTTGAAATATTTTCATTGCTTACCAAACAATTTAGTTACAAATGAAAATATGCAACATATTATAATTAAATAATACAAGTTAGTAAAAGAATCATAGATTTATAATTTAATTGAATTTCATCTGTATTTGTTTTTATCCTATTTTTAAATATTTTCATATTTTGAGAGTAGTTATCCGAATTGTACAACATAGCAGTAATGGTTTTCGTTTGTTGTGTTTCTGGGTGTAGAAACACTAATAAAGAAGAAATAAAGTATTCGTTTCCTAAAGATATTGAGGTATGCTGTTATTTAATAACATTCTTTATCTTCTTTGTATTATGTTGATTAAATAATGTTTTATTTGATTGCGAAGAAATGGATGGATATTGTTGGTGGACAAAATTTACTAGAGAGAGATTTTGAACATGTTTGAAGATCCTACAGAGTATGTGGTTCCTATTTTCATTATACTTGAACACGTTTTGGAATATCATAACCTAACAAATTTAAAATATGATGCGTTTCCAACATTACATTTACCTGGTAAAATGATAATCGATATTATCTTAATATGCAACATACATTTATACCCACTCAGGTGTGCTGTTTGGTGCGGTATATCGTCCAAAAGGATCTTTGTCTCCTATTTTTCCGAAAATGAATTTGGTAATGCAGTTACCATCAATGCTGCTCAATATTAAGTAATGCTGGAAAACTTGTTGAGGCCATTTGTTAAAAACTATAAGCAACTGTGATTTCAACAAGATGGAGCTACAACGTATACTGCAAGGAAAACAATGGCTTTGTTACGAGACATTTTTGCCAAGAGCATTATTTCGTGCAATAGTCACTTCAACTGGACACCGCTTCACTGGACTTAACCACTCACGACCGTTTACATTGGGCGTATTTGATGAAGCTATAGTTTAGTGTACGTTAATAAACCAGCGACCAACCTCCAACAGAAAACCAATTTTTGTGAAAAGTAATGGAAGATATGTTAGATAGAGCACGAATTTGTCAAGCAAAAAATGGCGGCCAATTAATAGATGTAACCTTTCACGTTTAGTTCAATAAAATTCATCTCCTGTACACCATCTTTTTCCAATATGTATTTATTTCGTTCTAAAAAAAAAGACAATTATGACGAATTCAAACAATAAAGGTCATTTTGTGCCATCCTATATATTATTGTAGTCTAGTAAATTATGAATATTTCAATTGGCATTATTCGTTTTACACAAAAGTTTCCAGTTTTTATTATTCTCACCCCTCGCGTATCGAATTTCCTATTTATTGCCCTTTTTTATTTTTTATTGCACTGCAGAATTTTCCCCGTCTTTTAATTTGATAGCCCCCTTTCCAGTTTATGAAGTAAAGAAACGCCTAGAAAATTTCAATGTTTTTGCTGTTCTCAGAATTTTCGATTTTGTTCATGTTTCCCTATTAGTTATTCTAGGAAATTATTTTTCATGGCGACGAAAATTATTTTAAGAGTCCAAATACAATTTTTGTTAAAAATGTATTCGACTATCTACAACTAGATTTTCATTTTTCTTTCTTATACGTAGTATAAGGAAGTATTGTGATGATGAAAATTTTTGACCTCGAGATTTTTGCAGATGTCCACGTTTTGAAGTCCCCTAATACCGAAAAAGTGGTTTTTAAAAAATGTCTCTCTCTCTGTGTGTGTGACCACGATAGCGGCCGAACCGCTATAGGTATCAATTCCAAATTTTATATTTACGAATATAATCTCCCTCTTGAGATCTGACTAGATTTTCAGTAAAGTCGGCAGACCGGAAGTAGTAGTTTACTTCAGTGAAAAAATTGAATTTTGCCAATTATTCGTCAACTACTAAGTTTAAACAAATTTATAAAGAATTCATATATACTCAAAATTAAATTTGAGAAGAATTTTATTAATAAAGTTTTTCGAAATTCCTACCGGAAGTAGGTCTTTTACTCTTATCAAAAATCAGTTTTTTGTGAATATTTCGCAAGTCATGCTTTTTAGACAGGTACGTTGCGAGTATAAGAGTATTTAGAACTCAATTCTCAATATCTTTTGTATAAAACATTTTTCAAAATTCCGACCGAAAGTAACACTTTTTCTCTTATCTTTTGCAAATATTTCGTAAATTATGTCTATATATATTTGTCAAGAGTATATTTTTTTTATAAAAGAAAATTCAAAATTCGGACCGGAAGTAATACATTTACTCTTAGCGAGGACCATTTCTTTGCAAATATCTCACAAAGTTTATATTCTGTAGAGATTTATTAAGACTCTGGAAGTACTTAGAATAGGATTTTGAATAATTTTTGTATAAAATAATTTTTAAAATTGTATGATTTGAAACGCTCATACGTATAAGAAGGTCGTGTGGTGGTCACACCTCATTTTTCTTCATTTCATTTCATTTTTATTCATTTGCAATAAAACTATTACAAAATTGTCATATACAAATAAGTATAATTACATTCAACATCTAATTATAAATTAGACAAAAGATAAACCAGCATACACAATATAAAACATGAACAAGATACAGACGAGTGCACAAAAAACAGACGCATAGTAAACCTAACTAAACAATTTAAGAAGGTCATACAATTGATGGGTGATGTAAATATTCCCGGACATCGTAATACTCCATGCTGATCAGCATACTTCTGCTTCTCTTCTTAAATAGCTTAATGTAGCTTGCAGGCAGTTTCTTCAGTTCTTCTGGCAGCTTGTTGTACAGTTTACTTCCCCAATAATTTATTGATTTCTGCCGGCACGTTATTCTGTGGTACGGTGCAAATTCATATCGCGTGCGTGTGGAATATTGATGATGATCTCCGTTTAGGAGAAACGCTTCTTTATTTTGATGGACATATGTGACAATGGCGTATATAAACAGTGAAGGCAGTGTTAGTATGTTTTCTTTCTTGAAGTAAGTTCTACAACTTTCATCGTATTTCAGGTTACATAGTGATCTTATAGCTTTTTTTTTGCAGAGTGAAGATTTTATGCATATCTGTAGCTGCCCCTCAGAAGAGTATTCCGTAGCACAATAGTGAGTGGAAGTTGGAAAAATATGCCCGTTTAGCTGACTCCGGGGTCGCTAAGATAATAAAGTCTTTTGCATTCTAGACGTGAATTTGCTAAATTGTTTAAAAAAGCATTGCATTGGGGCCTATTTAACTTCTTTGTGAAACATAAGTTAATAAGTAAATATCAAAATGGTTTTCTCAAAAGCACTGTTTGATTTCACAGAATGCATCTTGGCTGCTATTGTAAATAAAAGAATCACGAGTAGTGTTCTTCCAGATCTATCAAAAGCGTTTGATAGTATTAAAGGATGATCAATACTTACTTCAAAAGTTGGAACTTTACGGAATTAGAGGTATGATTTAGTAGTTATTTGTCACTAGGAATGGCGAAACAGTGCATTCTAAGACTAAAACTATAAACCAAGAAACACTGTAAAGTAGCACATCCTAGGACCAATGCTGTTCGTAATTTATTTTAATGACATCTACTCGCTAAGTTGTAAGTAGAGTCCAATTTTCTTTTCTTATCAAATATCTGCTTGAAGTCAATATATAGTATTTGTAGCCCAATACTATATTCATAGAACTTTTCAGTTATTTCACTCACTATGTGTATAGCCTCTATGGTGGGTCGCCCAATTCTAAAGCTGTATTGGTAATCTCCCATTTCCGTCTTAGTGTACTTCATTAGTTTTTGATTTACTCGCGCGGTTAAGATCTTATAAGCAACGTTAAGCAGATTGATTCCTCTATAATTTACACATGCTTTTGGACTTCCTTTCTTATATATTGCCACTATTATTCCATTTCCCCACGTACCTGGCATCCTTTCTTTTTACCAAATTTGAATTAATAGTTTAAATAACCTTTATCTAAATAGCTCTCCTCCATACGTTATCAGCTAGTTGACAATATTATTAACTATTACAAGTAATAAATATACAAGCTGTATCAGTCATGCATAGTATTTTTACAAAGGAGAATTCTGTCTAAGTGTTTATGACATTTACGTTTTGCTCCAGTCATTACAGTATATTATAAAAGCATCGAGAAAGATGTTTGACGGACCATTTCGAACCCGAAACTCGGAAACCGTGGGAGAATGGACGAAGGAAGACTGCCGGTTGCCTTTCCAAAATGTATTATTAAAAGGGAGGGAGGAATAGAAATAGCAACAGCAGGCCTGTATATATCGGACAATCTCCCTTGCAACGCACAAAGCCCTCACACATTCACACGCACACATACATATAGACATACATACATGTTACCACCTAAACGTTATTTTGTGTTCATGGGGGCTTCTCTGTCAGTTGATAAATCAATCGGAAATTTTGAAACGTATTGATCAATCAGTGGCTTCGGTTTTATTTATGAAATCAGTTGCGTTTGGGGAGAGTTTCATACTGTTCCGAATAAAACACATGAACTTTATGCCTTTTATTTTTGACTGGAAATAATAATTTATTCGTGAAATACCACATAAATTGAATTCCATAAATGTGCTATTTTTATTAATGATCGAATGAATACACGGAACAAAATATTCTGTACAATATTTAATTAAAAAATCTGACACTGGCGGATGAATAGGTTCACAAAATTTCACATATACTACTATATTGATATTTTATGGTTGTTTGTGCCTGTGTTAGAACATGTTACATTTAAATACACTAATTTGCAATATATCTATTAATTATTTGTTGTTTTTAATGTATTGTGAATTTCTCATACTCTTGGCTTAAAAGATCTTCTCCATTCTTCTCTTAATTAATCAGACAATAATATACAACTCATTCAATAAAAATTCAATTTAAGACAAAACTTCTATTCGAAAAAATCTTCCCATCAACATTAAATATCAGACAAGAACCACGTGAAAACAGTAAGTACAACTTATTCCATATGTGCTTAACTAAAATAACAATCCGCTCTATCAATGGTTTCAAACGCTATTAAGAAAATGGCAGGAATTTTATTATTTTACTTAAAATGTACCTTCTTGTTTGTTGTTACTGTCCAGAATATTCTATAGTTGATAATTTACTAGAGGTTTCACTATTTTCTCTAGTAACATTTACTGGTAGTACTATCTCCAATTCGTAGAATTACAGCTGTAGTTTTTCCAAGCTTCAAAAACTTTTAAAGTGATTATTTTATTACGTTTAATAACGCATGTTCTATAACTGGAGGGGAGGAGCATCTTTACAGTATTTATATCCACAGCATCAGTACGAGTTTTATTTTTCCTAGAGTTGACAGTACCAATTAAATGTTCATTATCAGAAAATCATAGATCCATAGCAATTATGCTGAGGGAAGTTATTCAAAGAATCTAGTTCAATAGAATCCAAAGATATCTAAAAAGAAAAAAAATAACATCTTATCACATGAGCAAAACTACTGACGTTTTGTAATGATTCACCGTTTTCCATGATTTCATAGTCATCTTGTTATATGCTCATTTGTATAGTACATAACGTGTAAATTGTCTTGTAACTGGATTGTATTCTTATCTGTTGGGCCTCACAATATTATTATTATTTTTATTGCGCTTACTCTACTATACATCGGAAGGTCTGAAGTTGTTCCTTAGCTATATCGTAATGACAATGACCAACGAGTCTTGAAACACGTGCCTACGGTTGCTCTACAGCGGAATATACCCAATATTTTCATCTTTTCTATTCTTTAGCACATGCAATAATTCATTTCATGATTTATTCTTTCTGGGTTCGGTAAGGCACGCGGGTTTACAATATCTTCCTCGCAGCGATGTTAGTTGTTATCCTTAAATCTGGAGATCTTCTGCCAGAAGCTGCAAAAGGAGATCTATCATCCGGATGGTCTTCCGTTATTGTTTCTATCTCCAAGGATATCCCACGTGGTTTCTTAGCTACACCGCACTGAGGATGACCAAGGAGTCTTGACGCAAGCAACAAATGTCACTCTGTCATCCAGATGGTCCTCCATTATTCTTTCTAGCTAGAATAGCTACCTTTTATAGTTTTTGCATATTTGTTGATTAAATTTAAATATCAATGTTATTTCTGTAAACTTGTTTTAAATCTATATTGACTTGAAGTTTAACTATTGGTAACACACAGGTTAATACTCCAAAAGATATTGTGAACGCGTTTGCCGATATTTTTTCTTCAATGTATCAGACCAGTTCCTCCTTTTGTGCTGGGGATTCTCAACTGAATCATGTGCCCATCTTTTTATCAGGTGTTGATGAGAACGAGCTAATTAACAAAATGTCAACTTTTCCTGATGATCTTGCAGCGGGTGATGACTTATCCCTAGTCTACTAATTCGTGATGCGAGATGTACTTTAGCGAAACCCTTGACCCTGATAATGAATCTCTCCATAAAAACTGCTAACTTTCCTTATCGATGGCGTCGCGTAAGAGTTTGTCCCGTTTTTAAGAAGGGTGATAAGACCAAGGTCGCAAATTACCGACCAATAGCTATTCTCTGCAACTTTGCCAAATTATTTGAAAGCGTAATTTATTTATTATTATTTATTTTTAAAGTTATTATTATTATTATTATTATTATTGTCATGTATTGTTGATGACTAATAAGCTACTACTAACTAATAGGCTGTAGCGCTTTAAAAAAGTTTCTACAACGATATTCAAATGTCCAATCTTCAGCAATGCTGTTATGGATTTACTGTAATAGTATCGGATATAAATTCAAAAGATTCAAGAACAAAATCTTTACATGCAATTCACTGATGCAACCCTTTTCCAAGTTCGATTAGGTTTACATCTATTAGTGAACATTTATACTATAACCATTAAAGTAAGAATAAATCAAAGTTGACAATTATCGGTCTTTCCATATTATATTCTGTCGATTCTAAATTAACAGTGGTTAGTAAAGAACACGTGAGGCCACAAAATATACACTCAACTGTACTAAGGGTAATAATTTTAACCCTGACTAATTGTTAAACGGTAATCCCATTGTGTGGAAGTTAAACCTGCATGGATAAAAGAAAAAATGCTGAATATCACGCCATCGAATAATTCATTTCGAAGTAAACGCTCGGAAGAGAAACTTAAAGAGAAACGGCAGACCATGTGCTGTGTGCTGCCAAGAGCATAGGAACTAGAAAAAGCGATTGGTCATGCCGTCTGACTGATCGTATAAACGTATCTTGAAAATATAAAACGGTGTAAACATGGTATACACGCAACTTACGATAATGTCAACTACACCATACGTCTCCATACAGTAGGTATAAAATAATTGGACTTAGTGAACGTCAGAACCCGCAATATAATTCTCCTACTTCAATATACCTTAAACACGGTTTACCAGGACTTATTACGGTCATGCAAGCTATGTGGACTGGAATTTGCGCCTTGCTCTTGACTCCACCTTTTCTGCACAGGCCACCTAACGTTATATTATCTTCACATACGCGGGCATTTCATGTAGCACGCTATTACGTATTATGCGGAAAATTTTCATATATGTATATGTATTTATTCCTATGGACGTAATATATATATATATATATATATATATATATATATATATATATATATATATATATATATATATTGTAATGGTTGCGATACTTTTAATAAAGTAATACCACTTTAGTTAATTTTATTAGTTATTGTTTAGGGTTTATTAGCATGAGACTCGTCTAATATAATAAAAACCTATAATATAATTAAAAATAAACTCTACTAAGGCATTTACATTACATCCAAAATTAATTCAGTTCAATAAATTGATATTTGAAAGGTTATGAGTCATAGTTTTATTACTATTATTTATGATTATTAATTATTTAAGTTGTACTTCTTATTATTTCTCACCACAATTTGTATCTACTTTACATGTTGAGGCTTTGTAATAATATGAGTAATGTTTTAGAGAAAACTAAAATCTGATTAAAAAAAATCTATTGTAACAACAGTGCCGGTGTTTCTTATAAAATGTAAAAAATATTTATATTCTCTAAGTAGCCCATGTTTTAAGTTATTGAAAATTATATTCTTCACAATCGACACTGACATTGTTAGTTAGCGAAATTAAATTATAAAAATTTCACCGTGGGTAAGATACGAACTGTGCGGACTCCGAAGTAATCATTTATTAGAAGCCAATGTTAATACCACAACTTGAAATCGAATGTTATTGATATTATATATCTTTTTTTTATATCTTGCACTGTTTAATTTTCTTTCAGTAAAGTTTCCATAAAATTTTTAAATAACCGTTATGTGGCAGACAAAACGTCAAACGCAATCCTTTCCGCACCACCTTAGAGGTAGAGTGCAAAGGGCGTTTTTTTCTCATGGTATTCCCAGTAGGCCTAATTCATGTTTTTTACAACATTTTCTTTTTACAAAAGTATAGACAGTGTAGAAAATAAACAAGAATGGCCAAGTAACGTTTTGTCTAAACGTATCACAATCAGTAGGTACATACTAATTCTCCAATTTGACGTTTCTAATTTCTCGATTTCTCAAAATACAAGAACCCATTGTTTGAGATAATAAAGCGATAAAATTAAATTACTCTAACTTAATTACCATTTCTGGTCAGAGTTCTACATCTATGTGTATTGTCTCATACCAAGTATCCTTCTTTAGATCCTTGACAAAAGTAAGAAGTACAATCCGAGTGTTCACAAAAAATATATCTTGGTCCATTTGTAATGTCACACTCCAATTTCACTATCTATAATTTGTTATTGTTAAGTTCGAACTTTTGTAATGTTCAATTGCTTTTGTCACGGCCGAATTGAATTTAGGTTTTTTTCAAACAGTCCCTAATTTTATTTATATAATTACGTAATAATTACGTATAAATTATTAAATTTCGGCACTCGATTTTTTCAATAATTTTTTGGGGGCCGTAAGGGGCCGTTTCACGTAGTTTTCTAAGAACGATGCTATCACCGATGTTGAAGCTTTTTAATAATATGAATAGGGGATATTATTAAAAAGCTTCAACATGTAAGGTTAGAAATAATAATAAATCGTGCAACTTTATAATTAATAATAATAATAATGTATATTTATTGCCGAAGAAAACTGCATATCTGAAATTCCATAAAGCCGGAACCTTGTCCTTGAAAAATAAAATGCATTTTGAAAGTGAGAAATATTAACGAACAGAAAAAAATGTCTAACAAAGTAGACGCATCAATGTTATCACGTAATCAATCATAAATGAACACCGAAAAATATGTGAAATATCTTACAATTTGCTTGTATATACCAACCACATGTATTTTCTTTTACAAATATGCTTAATGTATACTTATTATAATAATAATAATAACAACATATATTTATTCCAGACGAAAAATTAATATCTAATACATTCTCCCAAATATCCTTAAAATAATTACAAAATAAAGCCGATATCCGGCGTTCGTTTATCTAAGGTAATAAAAAAAGTTGAAGATCTCTCTGTTTATATGATGTTCGGCTTAATACAGTCCACCAGGTATACCTTCCATATAGCTGGTCTTAGACATTACAAAACTGTGACTAAGAGGTTGAATTGTGTGTTGCCTATTTGCCATTTATCAGTGCGGGCTTAGTGATTATTTTCATTGGTTTCAAAGTAATTTTTTGGAGACCAGGGTTATTTTGAAAGTAAAGTAAATACATTGTCGTGTTCAGAATAAAAAATATCTAGGTACTCACGATTCAAAAAGGTACTTTTTAAGCACAGTAAGCTTTATATCGCTATAAAACGAAAAAAATTCAAAGTGCTATATTTTAACTATTTTTTCATATAATTGCAAATTTTAATCGTGGGTCACTAGAACAAATATTGGTTATTTCGAGCATTTAGCGGCAACTTTTTCAAGTGCCTTAATTTTTGCGATTTTTTTCGTTGAAATTGACCATTTTGTGGCATACGCTGATCAAGTAACCCCCCCCCCCCAAAGAATCTTCCATTGAGTTTGAGATTACAATAAATTTAGTTCGTATCTAACATTTTATACATTTCATTTCTATTTTAATAAAAATTCTTCTATTATATACACGAATGACATTTTATTTTTATAACATATAAATTAATTTTCATGAGAAGTTAATTTTGATTTTATATTTGTAAATATTGAAAATTTATAACATTATAGTATATGTAATTAATTAGGTTGATTATTAGAAGTGATAAATAAATACTCTTGCATCATTTTTATATATATATACATGTAACATCATATATCAGATATTGATAATAAATGCGGGAAACTAGTCGAATAGTCAATGGTCCGAAAACCTGAATTTACCGGAATTATATGTATTGCTAGAAAGGGGAAAAGCGATTAAAAAAGAGAATCAATATCGGTCTAGTTCGTGCTCCCATTAGTCAGACTTTCAATGCATTATTAATAAAGATGGAAAACGTATATATGAGTTTTCAAAGTTCTGCGCAATCTGTGCACCGGTAATTATAAAACTAGTATAAATATTCAGATTGCAGCAAAGGATACCGCAACCCTGCTGTCCGTTTCAAAGGAAATTAAGTTATCTAAGTGGCATGACTGCAGCTCACATGCCGCAGTTAAAATTATTACTTCCCGTGTTGAATTACAGAATATAAAATATCCTTTGTTATTTCTGGAAAGTCTAACATTTCCCAGAGAAACCAATTTCATGTTATGGTATGGTTATTTACGAAAGAAAGGCATTGTTTGTGTATCTAAAATATTATTAGCGCTAATCTATTTTGCTTGAAATGTTATTTACATAATTTCCCGTGTTTACAACTTTATGTTTGATGTATTCTCATTATATGCAAAAAATAACCTTTAATAAACGTCAAATGTTATAAAAATTTTCCACATATTATTAGTTTTATTATAGAATCTCAGCACACGTGTTTAAAATGATATAATTGTCAGAGATGTTACATCCTAGTGCTTACTCAAAATGAACATAAAAAACTCATAAGACGTAAAATACAAACAAGAACCCCTGGAGATAGAAGCAATAACTGAAGACCAGCCTGAAACGCGTATCTACGGTTGCTCTACAGCGAAATTTAGTCAATAGTACCCACTTTCCTGTTTTTCAGGATCCGCAATATTCCTTTTACGTTTTGTTATTCCTGGGTTCGGTAAGGCACGCGAGTTGACAGTGTCCTCCTCGTGGCAATATCGGTTGTTGTCCTAAAAACTGGGGATCTTCTGGAAGAAGCTGCAAATGACGGTCTATTATCCCCATCTTCTATTATTGCTTCTATCTCCTAGGATATTCCAGCTTATTAGCTACACCAGGGGTCTCCAAACTTTCCAGCCTTAGGGCCACACTGATTACTCCAGTAAGTTCCGAGGGCCAAAACCATATTATCATTGTTGCCGGTGGTAAAAAGTGAAATAGTCCACTGATGAAAAAAAGTCCGAAAAAGTACGCAACGCAACGTTTAAAAAAGGCTGCAAAACGGCAACACTGCATATTATTAATTTTCCTGTCATTATCTGTAATTTCTAGATTAGTCGTAGAGTACGAGCCATGAGGAGTAACGTGACACGACATCTGGTGGACACAAGCGGAAATAGGTAGTACCTTCTATCGCTAACAGATGGCGCTAATAGCACGTACAGAATAATCTCGTTGGTTCGAGAAAGTTCTGGTGTCTTCCACTCACTTCTAGATGGCAGTAATTGGAATATATAAGAAGGCTAGTGGCGCAACCACAAGTCAGTTCCTATGACACTGTTGTGAAATAAAATAGTGCGTACCTCCTTAAAACGTGTTTGTGCGTGTTTAAGTTTAAGACATCTTTGTAACAGTATTTTGATTTGAATTGTTGCTTTTGTGTGTGATTTAGTAGTATGGAAAAGAAGCGAAAAATTGATAGTGAATGCAGAAAATTCAAAGATCAGTGGAACATTCAGTATTTCGTAATTGAGTCCAGTAAGAAGGCGCTATGTTTGATTTGCAATGAAAGCATAGCCGTTCTCAAAGAATATAACATTAAACGTCATTATGAAACAAAACATTTTCAAAATTACTCAAAATATACAGGAAGTTTGCGGACAGAAAAATTCGAAGCTATGAAGCGCGGATTGAAATCGCAGCAATTTTCATTTACAAAACTCAAAACTGAACAAGAGGCTGCAACGCGTGCCAGCTTTCGTGTGGCTCTTGAAATTGCAAAACGTGGAAAACCATTCACCGATGGAGAAATGATCAAAGAATGCATAATTGCAGTAGCCGAAGAAATGTGCCCTGAAAAGGTAAATTTATTAAAAAGTGTCAGTATGTCAGCAAACACTGTGGCTCGAAGGGTAGAAAACATCGCTGAAAATATATCCTCTCAACTGTTCGACAAAAATGGACATGTTGAGTGGTTTTCTTTGGCCTTGGATGAGTCAACGGATGTGTCAGATACTGCTCAGGTGTTGATTTATATTCGAGGAGTAGATAAAAGCTATGAAGTGCATGAAGAACTTCTTGATATGAATAGTATTCATGGCACAACTACTGGTACAGATATTTTTAAAGGAGTTGAAATGGCCATTAATCAAAGGAACCTTCGATGGAAAAACTTGAAATGTATTACAACTGATGGAGGCAAAAACATGAGTGGGAAAGATAAAGGAGTGGTCGCTCTTGTGTCAAAGGCTGTAGAAAATGACGGTGGTTTAAAACCATTAGTTTTACATTGTATCATTCATCAACAGTCTTTGTGCGGAAAATGTTTGGATATGTCTGAAGTTCTGAAACCAGTCATATCAACTGTTAATTTTATCAGATCTTTTGGGCTGAATCACCGACAATTCCGACAATTTATTGAAGAGATTGGAGAAAATGACTTACCTTATCATACTGCCGTACGTTGGCTTAGTTGTGGGAAAGTCCTTCAGCGCTTTTTTGAACTTCGAGCAGTGATCGAAATTTTTTTGAATGAAAAGCATCGCCCTCTTACTGAATTACAAAACAACGCATGGCTGTGGAAGTTAGCATTCTATGTTGATTTGACAAAACATGTGAACGAACTGAATTTGAGATTGCAAGGAGAAAACCAGCATCTTCCTGATTTATACACTAATATCAAATCATTCCGGAAGAAATTGATACTGTTTCAATCACAACTACGAAGTAAATGTTTTTCACATTTTAAAACATGTGAAATATTCAGCCACACTACTGAGACTGAGTTTCCTATCGATTTTGCAATCGAAACTTTGAGTGCTTTGAAAATAAATTTTGATACTCGTTTCTCGGACTTTGATGCCATTGCGAATCAAATTAAGATTTTTCAGAATCCTTTTGATTGAACATTGACATTGAAACCCTAGCCCCGGAACTTCAAATGGAAATAATTGATCTACAGTGCAGTGATATAATTAAGAACAAATATCAAAACTCATCTTTGTTGGAATTTTATAAGAGTCTTCCACTGACACAATTTGATAATTTGCATAAATTTGCTCGTGGGCTGTTTTCTGTTTTTGGTGCTACTTATTTGTGTGAGAAGACCTTCTCCAAAATGAAGTACACAAAAAATGTTTACAGATCTAAATTAACTGATGAGCATCTTAAATCTCTTTTAATAATTGGTACAAGTAAAATTAGTCCACAACTACAAACTATTGTCAGTGGAAAATCTCAATTACACAAATCTCATTAGTATTTCATATGTCATTATGCTTGTTATAAGTTATGTTTTTATTTAAAATGTATAAAATGTTAGTTGGATTCATTTCAATAATTTGTTAGTTATTATATACTGAAGTAAAATTTTCTGCATATTATACATGTCTTTACTCATTACAATTCTGTGTTTCTTTGTCCAACTTATCACAAAAACAATAACAATAAGCCTACAACAATGTTATGAGTAGTTAGCCCATGACCATATCAATGTAGATGTCATATTAATAATTATTCAACATAAAATTAGAATACTTCAGTAAACTAAATTTAATTTGCTATAAAAAATATGTTCTCTAAAAGGAGTTTTCAAGTATGCTAGCTCTCCGCGGGCCGGACAAAATCTGTCCGCGGGCCGGATGTGGCCCTCGGGCCGTAGTTTGGAGACCCCTGAGCTACACCATACTGACGATGACTAACGAGTCTGTAACACGTGTCTGCGGTTACACCACAGCGGAATTTGCCCAAGAGTAACATCTTTCCTATATGTAATTGTTTATTTGTTGGGTATTTTCGGTATTTATGAATAATTAATAATATACACGACAAAGCAAAACTAAAGTCATATACCGGGTGGTGTAATAGTGTGCCGGCGGAGCTTAGTATGAAAACTAATAACGCTGTAGCAATGAAACATTACGTGCGTATGTAGTATGCGACTGTGCATTTTCTAATTTTATTTACAAATATACAGGTGTTCCAAATTTTCGCAACCACCTTCAACTTTTTTATTTTAAAAACATTGCTATACTTTCTAGACATTATATTGATTGCCATTCAAATTATCTTTGCAATGATATATGGATATGTGCACTTCAGACTGTTAGTTTTGATTTTATTGATAATTTTGTTAAAATCTTGACAGTTGCAGCATCTAACATTTTAAACTGTAGTCTGAAAATGGTGCATCACGTACCTCTTGTGTTACTAATTTATGGTCTAACACGTTATTTGTTTGGAAGTTGAACAACCTATAATATTTTTATAAGTCAGCATATTCCTTGTAAAATTGCCTTGAAAATGGTACCAATAACATAGTATATATTTCTAGTATTTTCAAAGTTATAACCCTTTAATGGGATATACTCATGTTTATAACATGCAAAATGTGGGGCATCTAATAGTTGGTTGCCCATGAAAATAAAACAAAGTAATTTGAACAAACACCTGTTTTTTAAATGCTATATCATTAGTTTCAGAATTAGATTTTGAAAATTTACCATAATTAAACAATCTTAATTTAAAATGTGTTCAAATATATTTCCATTCTGTTCTACACATGCTCTCAACCGTCTCTGTATCGACAAACTTACATTCTGAGCTAAGTTATTTTCACTTAATTGAAGAAAAGCGTTTCTTATTCGTTGCTGCATGTTTTCTGCCGTTGTAGGGCGTGTTGCGTAAACAATGTTTTTTACAGTTGGCCACAGAAAGAAATCACAAGGTCTGAGATCTGGTGATCGTGGTGGCCAGCTTATCAAACGTCCTTTCCCAATTCACTTATTGGTGAATACCATACCTAAATATGCTGGTGCACCATCATGTTGGTACCACAATCGCGTGATGTTATCTGGGAGACTTTCTAATAGCAATGGTAAATTATTTTGTAAGAAATTTGTGTAGATTGCACAATTTAAAGTATTATTAATAAAGAATAGACCAATAATAGTGTTTCCTATGATGCCTCCCCATGTATTAACACTCCATTTTTGTTGATATAAAATAGGCTGAACAAAATGTGGGCTTGTAGTGTCATAATAATGGGTATTTTTTCTGTTTGTTGTTACACAATATGCAAATGTTGCTTCATCTGTGAAAAGCACATGATCAAGAAAAGTTATATCGTGTCGTAATTGTAAAAGTAGCCATTCACAGTAAACTAGCCTCCTTTCAAAGTCCGCTTGTAATAAGCCTTGATGATTTTGAATTTTGCAAGGGCGAAACTTATGTTTTTTTAAAATCCTTTTTACAGCAGTGACTTCTATCGCGTGTTGTTTCGAAATTATCCTTGTAGATACGTGCGGATTTTCCACAATAGACTGGACGACTATCACTTCATTATCTTCTGTAATCATAGTCTTACTTCTTTCATGTTCGACGTAATTCACTGAACCCGTTCGAAGAAACCTTATCAACAAATTTTCAAACGTTTTACTATCCGGTGCTCTTCGGTCGGGATATTCCATCGCATATATTCTTGATGCTAAAAATGGATTTCTGTTGCTAGCGCCAAGAGCAAATACCATGTCTATGAGCTCCTCTTTCGAAATATTTATTTTAAAGCAAAAAGAACAATGAACTATTATGGTATCTAAATAAAAAGTAATGTCAATAAAACGATATAACTGATAACAAGGTAAATACAACACGTAACAACTACTAACAAACATGCATAATTTGACTCAACATTTTTGTTGTTATAACATCTGTAGCGTTCATTAATTCTTTTATCGATATTTCTACCCGTTTGGCCAATGTAGGAATTTCGATAAAAGAATTAATGAACACTACATATGTTATAACAACAAAAATATGGAGTCAAATTATGCATGTCACCTGTTGGAAAATAACCACAAATTTAATAGTAATTTTGAAATTTTACATTCAGAAACAAAAGGCTTCCGATTAAATTCTCTTGAAATAAACAAACTTAAAAATTTAGGCATATTACTCAATGAACAATTAGATCTTAATAATTCAGCTCTTTTGAATATGTACGGTGAAAATCCAAACCCACAATAAATAAATACCTACATATAACAGACCTTAAGATCATATCCCATGTAAAAGCTATTGTTAGAAAATACTTTTAACATAAAATAGATAATAAAAAGTCATTAAAGTAAATTACAGAAATTCCCCACAGTATCCTAGACATTGTAAGATCTGAACACCTGATTTTCGGAAAATATAGATTAGTAGTAATTGAATATCCGTAGAAGCTATAGTGATACCGAAACATGTCATATACTTTGTAATAATAAATAATAAACGTAAAGATAGTTTCAAATAATTTTTATTGTTTTACTCACAACAATATTGTTTCGCCAAACTTTGGCTTCATCAGGGAAAAACCATTTCCCTTGTTCACCATCATTGGTTGATTTCAAATAACTAATTGAACGGGATGTTACTTGTTGAAACTCCATGTTAGAATAAATAATAAACGTAAAGATAGTTCCAAATAATGTCTATTGTTTTACTTACAACAATATTTATTCTAACATGGAGTTTCAACAAGTAACATCCCGTTCAATTAGTTATTTGAAATCAACCAGTGATGGTGAACAAGGGAAATGGTTTTTTCCTGATGAAGTTAAAGTTTGGCGAAACAATATTGTTGTAGTAAAACAATAAATATTATTTGAAACTATCTTTACGTTTATTATTTATTCTAACATGTAGTTTCAACAAGTAACATCCCGTTCAATTAATTACTTTGTAATAAGTTGTTTAAATTTACTGGAATTGATATAAATTGTGTTTTACTCCGTCTACTATTATTAATTAATATGGATGTCTAGCAAGAATATGCTAACTCAATTAATATTACTTCTATTACTGTTCTGTATTTTCATAAAATATGTTTCTTGTTTTTAATATGGCAACTTTATACCTATCTCTGCAACAGATTTTGTAATTTTCTTAGGAGTTCGTATTTATTTTAGTAACTGTCTTCCATCGACGATTTCTTGATGCGTTTCTGAACTTCTTGCACACGTTCATTTCCTAGAAATATAATGTAACTGCTTGCGCGTTCTTTAGTTTATATTATAATATTTAGTTAATAATAATTAATAAATACAATTTATTTATATTTAAACCTTTTATTTTATCTCATAAATGTTATAACTAACACGTTTTTTAAAAGAAGACATAAAAGTTAAACATTTGTTTTGAGATACATATGTCTATGTGCGTGATTAATTAACAGTATAGAACGAAGAGAATATAGGAAGATAGGTAAAGAGAAAAAAAGAGAACGAGAATTTTGCGGGACATACAAAATCTGCCGCGTCTATCTTCTTTGTCGTCCGGAGAATATAAACTATAAAATCTCCTAAGTAATCCCATCTAATATATTAAGGAGGTCCATAATTTTATTTTATGGGAGCAGCGAAATAGATTGGATCCATTCAAGTGATCCGCAAAGTTAAGAGTCCCGTTTCTTGGCACAGAAACGCTCGTGTCCTTACAAAAAACAATGGCAGAACGGCGGTACCAATATACAGAGAGAGGAGAAAGAAAGAGACAGAAGGAGAGAAACGAAACCGACTTTGAGGAAGAGGAGGACATTCTCCGGGAATAACTTAAGCATTCGAACCATTGGCTTTTATTTCTATTCATGAATTGAATCTCCCGACTATAGGAGCAGAAGAATTAAAGCAACTTTTATTTCGAATACAAGGAAGGAAGGAAGGAAGGCTTGTTTGAGTCTGGAGCCGTGTCAGGAACGGGCCTCCCTCCGCAGTCTCCGTCTTGTCCGATTTATTTTCATGGTCTTTTGAACGGAATTAAACGTCACGGAGGGCGTTAAGATCGATTTTGTTTGCTCTCGCTTTGACACCATCTTACGACGTTCGAAATTTTACTTAAAAAATATAGCGACAAAGAAGATAGATATCTGCATTACCTAGTAAGCGAAATATACAAAAATAGGTATCGAACCAAAGCAATTTAAGATGCAAGGATGTTTATAAATGCATAAATGCGTAAAACGAGTTTTTATTTCATATACAAAACTCAGTAAATTAGATTAATGACACCAGTCGACAATTTAATTTTTTTTTAATAACTGTTGTAAAAATGGGTGTCCAGTTCTTACAGTTTTTAACTGAAGGCATAACCAAAACCAAATATTTCCACCTCGTCTAGGTTTAGAGGTATAATCATACTGCCTAGTGGATAGATAATATTGTATTTATTAAATCTGTTATACAGAAGTTATGAAAAGAAATAGATAGGTACAAAAATCTTGACTTAACAAATAAGGTGAAGTGGGGTAACATCGTAATCGGTCTATATTTATTCATACATAAATGAGAATAGAATAGCTAATAGTTACAAACCTGTATCGAAAACCTATATCGGATTTTGTGAAAACTGCGTATCATCAATACTTTAAAATAAAATTGTGTAATCAGGACAAGCCATGGGTTCCTCATATTGTATGCCAGAAATGAGTGGTATGTCTACGGTTATGGTCCAGTGGAAAAAGAGATGCAATAATGTTCGTAACACGCATGATTTGGCGAGAACCTCAAAACCACCATGACTGCTACTTCTGCGTTGTGAAAATCAACAGAATTAACCCTGGAAATCGAAGTAAATGGTCATATCCTAACTTATCTTCTGCTCAACGACCTAATCTCTGTGAACCCAAACGAAATACATCAAGTGAAGACTCTGATCCAGACTACAAATTTAGCTTTTCAGAACCTGAACGATTTAATCAGAAAGAACTAAATGACTTTGTAGGACATCTGAACTTACCCAAAGAATCTTCTCAAATTTTAGCATCTCATTTAAAAGAAAAAAATTTGCTTACTCCGGAAACCAACATCACATTTTATGGTACCCGAGAAAAAAAAACTGTTATCGTATTTTGCTCAAGAGAAGGATTTAGTCTATTCAAGTCTATTGTAACGATGTTGGTGGTATTTTGCAACAATTGGGTTTAAAAAAGTACCAACCTAGTGATTGGCGTCTTTTCATAGACAGCAGCAAAAGAAGTTTAAAGTGTGTTTTGCTTCATAACGGTAACAAGTACGGATCCATACGTATTGCACATTCGACGACTTTAAAAGAAGAATACGCAAATGTTTCTAAGGTTATGGAAAAAATTAAGTATCAAGAACACAACTGGGTGACTTGTGTTGATCTGAAAATGATTAACTTTCTTTTAAGTCAACAAGGGGGGTACACAAAGTTCCCTTGTTTCATGTGTCTCTGGGACAGTCATGACAAACAACGCCATTGGTCACAAAAAGGTCGGCCAGTGCGAGAATAACTAAAAGTTGGTACAAAAAATGTCATAAACGTGCCTTTAGTTAGCCGAGACCGCATCATACTTCCACCACTTCATATTGAACTCGGCATAATGAAACAGTTTGTGAAGGCGCTTGACAAAAGTGGCGAATGTTTCAATTTTCTTTCATGGAGGAAGTTTCCAGGATCAAGTACAGAAAAATTGAAAGCTGGTATTTTTGATGGGCCACAGATTAGGCAACTCGTAAATGATCCTAATTTTATCAAATCAATGATTGAAGTCGAATCCAAAGCTTGGAATTCATTTGTTTTGGTTATGAGTAATTTCTTAGGCAAAAAGAAAGAGCTTGTTGAGTGCATGCTATAGAATTTGCAACATGAGCATAAAAATATCCACTTTCAGCACTCGCATTTAGACTGATTTCCAAAAAATCTGGGTGATTTTAGTGAAGAGCAGGGTGAAAGATTTCATCAGGATCTTGGGACAATGGAAGAGGGTTATTAGGGAAGGTGGGACTCACATATGATGGCAGACTACTGCTGGAGTTTGAAACGAGATCCACCTAAACTCGTTCAGAAAAAAAAAATAAAGGAAACAAGAATTGTGTTGTCTAATGATATAGTTGACATACTGTCGTCATACGTTTATTTCGAGTTTGTAGAATGAACCATTGGATTTGATGGTTTCGAGTTACTATTATAAAGTAAAACGGCTTTAAAAGTTGTTTTCGACGAGTCGATGAACAACCGACATCCTGCAGGGTTATATTTAATACTCATTTCATACTAAAATTAATTTACATCAGTACAGTAACAGAGATTCCTTTCAACTTTGTAAAATGAACTAAATCTTTCGTGACAATTCTTTACTACAGGGATTCTTGTAGTGGAATGTAAAAGATTCCATTTTTTTAATCGAGATCCCAAAATTTGTGATTTTTCTTTGGTGAGACCCAAATCTCGTACCAAACCATTCAGATCTGATTGAGTAATGAGATATGGTTCGTAGAAGGAAGATACATCAGATCACTTGAAAATGACACATCCAAAACATCGTTTATATCTTCCTCGTCCGTGGAATTTTACAAGACAGAAGTAACAGTTCGTGACGTGATCTGCTGTTAGTCTCATATTAGCCATGTAATGGTTTTACGTAATTTCCCCCATTCTAAGTGCTCAGTACGAAACAAGATTTCTTAAACGAATTTTTTACAGGCCAGCTCTTTTTCCCTAAAGTGACACAAAATGCAAAAACACTTGTTACATTATTTTTTAATTGAATCTGGAATTAGTAGATTAGTAGATTTTTGTGTATATCAGCCTCGAATGCAAATTTTCTTAAAATAGTTTCAACTAAATTCAATTTTTATTTACTCTGATATTGCATACCACATATTATCATAAGTGACAGGTTGTGGAAGTCTCATTTAATAATTATATAAAAGTAATCTATGCTAATTTTTGAGCGATTAGCCTAAAGTAAATACTGTGCGTTAAAGTCCGGTTGTTGGCAGTTTTATAAAGCTGGGATAAAATTACCTTTCGAAAGCAACAGTCATGAAATATTATTCATTATATTAAAATTTATGCGCAGACACTTGGCGTTTCAAAAGCTAAAATGAAAATCGTGTTATACGTTCAGAAATCTCCTTAAAAAACAATCAAAACTTTTAAATGAAGTTAAACAACCAAAAAAATGATATATATATACATAAATTTTTAATATTCAGCTGGGCTTAACTGTGACATATTCCGGCTGACGTTAAAGCGGAAATAAATTTCTTTTCCTTATATACACATACATACATATATGAAATAAATCTATTACGGAACGGACAAGCAACAGTGAAAAATTCGGCTAATAATAAACAAGCAAAACGTCAAATTTACCAAAATATTCAGCGAGGAAGAAATTAAACAATTACAAATAAGAATTTGCGTTTCTGGAGTGAAGAAAAAGTTCAGTGTAAGCAACAGGACATGAAAAAGTAAAGAAATGAAGAAGTGTAGGGAAAATTAACAGTACCGATTAATTGGAAAATGACAAACAGAACACAATTATTGTGGAGTCTTCCTGTTTTGAAAGACTTGTTTCGTTTTCCTTTCACTTGAATCTACTTGTTTTAGAAGTAGTAAAGAATAACTCCTCACTGAATTTATGTTATACGTGGTTATTCACAAATGAAATAACACTACACTGTTATATACAACTTTATTTACAATTAAATAAAATAACAATGCGAACAAATGTAGGCTTCTTGCATTGGGCAAGTTGAATCGTACATGATAGCTAACTGCTAACAAGTTGAGTTTCGTTGATAAACTGATTTCAATTTTCTGTTACAAACAAATTCAGTATTTAGAGTGGGGTGGTAAGTTTACAAAACCGTACCTCCTCTATTGTTGTCTGGAAAAAGCGAACATTAATGGGTTGTAAGTTTCATTAAAGGTTCTCGGAAGGAGCAAATAGCAATACAATTATCTAATATAAATATATGAGCCCTGCTGTGCGTTTACGGGTTTCTTCAATTACAGAATAACTTTAATTCTGAAATCCGGCAAATGTTTATGAATTTTTAAGTACTACAACGACATGATGCTAATAAAAGAATGAAAATAAATGGGTAATTTAGACAAAGCATTTTACCGATTTTCTAGAACGGACAATAGAGATGTTTCTAAGAAAGAGATTACATTAGGAGACTGATGCCCCTCTCGGTCTTTCCAGATTTAATTTTAAATATACATTATTTTACGATTTTGAAGTAATAAATGAGTAGTTAATGAGTCGTTATCCATTGTTTATACATATTTGTACAGCAGAAAATAATTCAACAAGATTTAATTTAATTAATTAATTAATAATTAATTTCGACCACAAATTCTTTCATTTTGAACACTGTGCGCCGCCACTAGTTGGGATAGTTGTCTGTCAGAAATTGCCAACAGAGATAAAAATTTAACGAATTTTATTTCGTAATTTACACTGCACTGTACTATTATTCTTATTGTTATTATTATTATCCAAGGCCCCAATTTAGTATCACCCTGTACGTAAGTATTTATATAACTTGTCTGAACGTCGCGGCGCCGTCATAAAGATAAAAAATATCACCCTGAACTACGCTTCCCAAAAGCGCGCGACACATCTGCCAAATAAAGTCCTTAACGACGTATTTAGTCTTCCAATAAAGAAGTATTACAGTTATAAGTAGACACCTGCGTCTTTGGTGCGATTTTCTCGCATGAAAACGATTGTTCGCCTTTAAAACATTCCACCGTCGGCGCTCGTTACAAGCGACCGTACAAAAAGCAGAACAAGAAGAGAGTGAAAAGAAAGGGAAAAATCATTAACATACACGTTTTCTTCGAATGTGCCAGCACTAAAACTAAGATGTTCCTGTACAGGTCATTAATAAAATCGACGGCCGGAGCTCTGACTTTGCTTCCATTGCTGATGATGATCGTAGAACGAAATGGCATAAACGCGATGTGTTAAGAGTTGTAAGAACTGTTTCTCGGTCTTACTTGCGCCAGTTGGCAAAAGAACGCGAGTTGTTTATAAACATTATCGTAGCGAATACGTTTACTTGGAACAGATGCGAAAAAAGCAATAATACTGTACTATGTAAGTTATGATAAGCGTGCATGAAAGATATTCACATACACACAAACACACACACGTATCTGCCCAGCATTTAAATCCTTCTTTATGAAGACTGTTCATTCCACTCGCATGCTTTTACGATTATGAGTATAACATAAAAAAAGACTACCACCCTTTTGATCTTGCATATTGATGATATTTCGCTTTGATTTTAATATCCAAATAATTTCTTATATCCTTAAATATATAAATTATCTGAATTTATTACCATAGATATCGGTAGTCAAATTTACATTTCAGGACTGGCCTTAAATGAACAAAGAAATTCCAAACTGGAAACAGTAATACAAAATAATATTTTAATGTAATATACTGGGCCAGCTCAAATAGCTGTTTAAAATTACAACTTCAAAATGTTCTAATGTAAATATATTGGGTTAACAATCATAATTTCAAAAGTATCTAAGTGTATAATTTTTATTAAAAAAAAGAAAATGTTAAAATGGGTGCAGAGGAATTTAATCAAATATACGAGGACATAAACGGGCAATTAGCATGAATATTTAATGACTTAACTTTTACAAATTTAAGTGTTAACCTGAGGTATCTATTCTCTATTATATAGCTATTTACACAAAATTGTTTTGGGCAAACACTCGTCCAGTAAATCAATTAAATCAGATAAGGCATGAGGGTTTGTGCAATCAATAAGTGTGATATGTGTTTTATAACATCAATATCAGGAAATATAAATGGTTACGTATAGTTAGTTTACTTATGGCAAGTGGCTGTGTGAATTAGGTTCGTGCTTACTGAATTATCAAAAGAATACAGGGGGCAGAGGCGCCTAATTTATCAGTGAGTTAGGAATGAACAAGTTACTCGTGCCGTGGGAATGACTTGGCTCAACTAGGCCAGTTATTCTACATTATATAGTTATTTACACAAAATTGTTTTGGGCAAACACTCTTCCAGTAAATCAATTAAATCAGATAAGAGATGAGGGTTTGTGCAATCAATAAGTGTTATATGTGTTTTATAACATCAATATCTAAAAACATAAATGGTTACGTGTAGTTAGTTTACCTACGGCAAGTGACTATGTGAATTAGGTTCGTGCTTACTGAATTATCAAATACTACGGAGTAGGTGCCTAATTCAACAGTGAGCTTTAATTAGGAATGAACAATGACTGGGTTAAGTAAACTAAAACCTAGGCCAATGCTATTATTCTTTGTTGGTGTTCTTTCTAAACTGAAATTATTGATATTTATCTTTCATGCTTTTTTACCTCGCTGTATTTTTAAAATGTGTAACCTTAGAGTAACTTTGTTACAGAACTGATACAACTGTAGTATAAACATGAAATAAAGTTGTTAAATACATGATTACTGTTATTAATTACACGTATTAAATTTTTTCTAGATATTCTGAAATTCAGAATTAGATGTTATTAAAGAAAACTACTAGAATTTATCAATCTCTTCGAGCTTGAATCCCTCTCTTTTGCAACTGCTTATAGCTTTATTATAGTATCCCGTAAAACGCGAGCATTGCCATGATGTTTTTCTTAATATCCGATTTTCTAAACTTTTGACGCGCCCTGTATATACGCCCAATTTAAGTTTTTGCACAAACTGTCATTGCGTCAAAAGTTAGTTCACGTTTATTTTTTATTCGTTCCTATAAACTTCAAAAATCTATTGAGAGACCTAATTGTCAAATTGAATGTCATTGATGCCATAAGTAAATGTGGCAATTGTGTGAAATTTTTTCTTGTATCAAGAACCATTTTTATAATATTAAAAACTCGTTATTGTTATTATTGAACTTACATGTGATAGCTGAAATCCAATTTTCATAAGACTGTCGTCGAAAATCAAACTTCAGTTGGAAGATTGAAGTTTCTTGTTACTTTAAAGAATATTCTGCATTACATACATAACATTAGCATTTTACTAACTATTTTTCTTCGGTGTATGTTATTCGGCTACGTACAATTAAAGTTTGCATACAGAAGAAATAAAAATGTGCATATCTTCTCTACAATTTTTGTATGTTTAGTTTACGTTTTGTCCTATAAGTACTAAATTCGTATTCAATGAAATTAATGCCCTTCAGTGCTTTTGTGTGTGACTTTCTCGATCTATATACTTGCTTGTCTTTGATATTTCCCGTTTCTAATGAACGAAACCTACAAATGTTTAAGACTGTAATTTTTAAATGATATACCAAATATATATTCACCTTGTGGCGTTTATTCTTTCCACCTTACTCTACGACAGGGCTCGTGTTGCCCATCTGACTGTCTTCTAAATGTCAGTTCTTTGCGTTCATCCCCATCGTCTTGATAATTATGAATCGGGTTTCGTGTGACAATATCACGCATTTTTTATAAACAAACACCGTTCATCGTTATTAGAAAAACCTCGATCGATCACAGAAATGAAGCTACTACGTACAGCTGTCAAAATCATACGTCCGTTTGAATTAATGACACATTCTTGCCAACTCGTCATAGCTAGATTTCCTAACCGCATTCCCCTGCAGAAAGGCTTTAAATGAGTCGTACCTTCGAGAGCGAAAGGCTTGGAACGTGGACAGTCCACTCAATCGTCGCGGGAAAGTCCGTTGTTTCGAATACTGAGACTTTTTAGGCACGTTAAACCTCGATGGCGTGATATTTCTTCGTCAAAGTGAAACTTTTGCAATTTTTCTGTGCGCCTGTCATACCTGACATTTTTACGATTTTTAACGTGTTTCGCTTGAATTTTTCATCACGAACGCCGTTTGTCAGAATTTTCTCATAACGCCCGAGTGCCGATTTTTGCAGGCTCCTCTTCAGCGGCCCGTATCTTTGCACACACTCCACTAAGAAGGTAAATCTCTCCGTCGTTCAGCGGCTTAAAGTCGCCCGTACGCCCACGCCAAACGACAGCTTTAATTCCGCTTATCCAGAGAGGAGTACTTCCTACTGTGTAACCAATTCTAATCGATTTTACTCGTTCGGTTAGACGTGTCAGTTGCACGCGATTAACAAAAGAGGACTGTGCGCTTTATTATATATAAAATAAAATATTATAAAATCGTGCTACTGTGCTACTGTAGCATTATACATATCATTAAAGTAAAGAAGAAATAAGAGTGGACCTAATATATTTCCTTGAGGTACGCCCCTACTGATAACTAATTTTTTTGAAATCCCTGTTGTTGTTTTGGAGTTAAGGCGCACTGTTTCCTTCCTGTTTGTTAAATAATACCGGAACCATGAGAGAGCAGTTCCTCTAATTCCATACCGTTCGATCTTATCGAGTACAATGTTTTATGGTGTCAAAAAACCTTTGACAGATCAAGTACAATTCCATATGGAATCTTTTTGTTTTATTAAGGGATAATAAAGCAGCCTGTATTAAGTCAAAAAAAGCAGTTTCAATGCTTCTTCCTTTGAGGAAACCATGTTGATTGTGACTGTATGTTCATATGCTAGATTTTCAGAGACTTTTGAGAAACCAACTAACAGGCTGATTGGTCTACAGTTACCTAGATCATTTCAACAACCCTGTTTTGTTCCTTTCCCCCAAATAAAAATTTTTATATAAAAGAAGAAGTGGATACTACATTTGGGAGCAAGAGATCTGACAATGTAGAAGCGATTAATTGGATATGATGATCTACTTTTCCTTGCACTTTCTGTAGTTATTTACATTGCAAAATTTAGAATTATGTTGCAGTGTGTAAAATACATTTGTCATACTTATATTTGTTCACTATTTCACGTGACGATGATACTTTTCCTTTGCGAAAAACAACATCCTGTAATTTTACGTATATATCTTCTATTAAATTAAAATGTCGACAATGAAAGCCGTCATAATTTATGTCGCCACAAGTTCGAGCGTAAATATGTTGCATCCCGCTGCCTACTTCACTATTACACGAATCCGATTTACGACGCACTAAATGAAAGCATAGCGGACGATATCCGTTGCGAAACCGTGCATATTTGAAACATGTGCGTGCATTTTTACGGTACAAGTCCTAGTAGTGGTACCCGGCGGCGTGGCACAGCTGCTGCACGGTGCATATATATCACGAGGCCTCTTACTTAAATACCAACTGTTATGAACACAGGGTAATATTTCAGATAGAAGGGTCCTCTTCGTCACCAGCAAAAATCTCTGGCGAAAGAAATTTGATCGTATATATTGTTATTTTCCGGCAATTTGAAATGATATATCTATGCATATAAATGGAATACGCATAGCGTTGTTGTAATAGAAAGCACGGAACACACAGATGACGCACGATACACTGGGAATTAAATTTTAATTTGCAAATTATTTTATGAAAGTGAAGTCCGTATTATACCTTCTTAAGGGGATATTAAAGCTGTCGAGAAAGCAAGATATCGAATTTATTAGTTTTTTTTACTATTGTTTAAGATAAAAATGTAAAATTTGCTGTACAACTCCAACATAGATATGAGTACACGGAAAGGTTGTCAGACTATCTAATTCTTTGTCACAACCATCTATTTTTTTTATTCCAAATTAGAGTAAAATGTACGTGTGCTTCTCGGTAAAAATCTGAAATAATTAAATGAAATTGATCAAAACGGATGTAATTCCCGTGTAGACCAATGTTTTCTTGTAAGATATAGCTTTTTGAATTGCGGAAAAAACTTTAATTTGAGTAATTAAATTAAGAAATTCCGGAATGGTGCGGTACTGAATTATTTGTACTTTAGCAGCGCCTCCAGCTCTTACCACTTCTTGGCCCCGCCTATGGGACTGTCCGAACTTTTTGCGGTAGTCTGGAGTATTTTATTTCACTTATTCTCTTCTCACTAGGTTTACCAAATCGACTTTAATATCCCCTTAATATTACACATTTCGTTATGAATAAATGATAAATAGAAAATAAATGGAAACATTGTTAGAATTTATATCACGTAGTTAATATTCTTAAATATTCTCTTGATTTTTTATCTGTAAATTTAGGTAATTTTATGAAGACTACTGGAGTTATCTAACGCTATTATTGTATGCGTAAAATGCTGCATGGCTTTGTTAAATTAAATCCCTAACAGGTACGGGCATCAAGAGAAGCAGCAATCTTCAGTAAAGAACATTTTAATGAATGTAGCCATTTCACCACAAGTTCACATGGTTGCTAATTTAAGAAATATCCATAAGGTTTTAATTTATCAGTACATCTAGTTTTCACCAATGAGCGCAAATAAATTTTCTCATGTTGTCAATCGAGCCTTTTTTTTATATACGTGTTATCCCACTGGTGATTTGGTGAATAGCATATCGTCAAAGGTTACACTTTAGCCAAAAACACTACGTTTAACACTCTCTTCTGTTTTTCTACAGGTTTCTACTCAAGATGACAACTTAGTTACCGAAATAGGCATATAGATTTTTTATATCTTTTTAATTTTTGTGATAAGGGATTTCTCCTTTTGCATTTTGTTTCAGATTTTGAGCTACAATTTCCACTCATTATTGGAACTGGTAAATGCCCCGACTTGACAGCATTACAGTAAAGGCCAAATAAGATGGCGAGCGTTGGGAGTAAGTCCGCACAGCATTAGCAATAATGGGACAAATATAGTCCGACATTATGGGATAGTCTTCAATAAGTGGGCGTACGCGTTTTTAAAAACGACTACAGAGTATTCCCACCGCTCATCAACTTATTTGGCGTTTACTGTAAATGATGAATATATCAAAGATGGACATTTATAATATTCCAAAGATGTGTCATGGAATAAGAAAGATTTACGACTACAGAGTATTCCCACCGCTCATCAACTTATTTGGCGTTTACTGTAAATGATGAATATATCAAAGATGGACATTTATAATATTCCAAAGATGTGTCATGGAATAAGAAAGATTTACATCAACTAGTTTTCAAGTTTGAAAATCAGAAAGCCGACAAATATCGAATAATTTGCGAATGAAAAGAATTGGATTTTTTATTGAAATGTGATACCTTTCATATATGTATTATTGTTATTATCGATTATTACTATTGTATGGGGTCATTTATTTATGTATATCTTCAATGCCGTCTGCTCCATGAATAAATAACTATTATCATACATATATTTATAATAAGGGCTTTTCTATATTCCCCAGTTGCGTAGAATTTTCAAAAATATTGATTCTATCTCATTTAATAATTCTGTTATGAAAGCAAACATATAAATGGTACGACATAGTGTTTAGCATCAGCCATTTAGAAGCAGGAAGATTTCCGATTGCTTTTGAAAAATAATATTAAAGAGTAAGTCCGAGAACAGGCATAATAATAAACATGTCACGGGCAACGCTGTGAGGGTACTGCTAGTTGTTTATATAAGCTAAATTGAATGTTGGAGTATGCAACCAATATTGCATCATTGCATTTAATGTCGTTCATAGTGACCTGAGCAAGTAAAATCCACTAAATATGTATTTATATTAATATTAATTCTTCTTCTAATTCTAAGTAACCATTAAACTCATGCTGAATATATACAATGTTTAATGTATTTAATAAACTCAATAGTTTTTATTTCTAAATGTAAATTTACATAACTATTTGTAAACTTTATGCTTATGCATACATATTGCTTTGAATTTTTAAATTTTTAAAATTCTTAATATCAGCAATATGTCATGGGTTGGTGATAGTAGAAGACTTTGTTTGGGCATAATGTATTTGAGCATTAAAATTTTGAATTTTACGTATAAATGTATATATGTATACATACAGACGAAATATAAGAGGTTTCACAGCTATGATACTTGAAAAAGTATCACAATTGCGGATTATGAAACCTACCATTGTTCTAGCAGTGTTAGTGGTGCATTCAATATGTTGCGCAAATGTAAGTTTAGTTTCAAATATAACACCTAGGTTCTTAATCGAATTCACACGTTCTACATCCACGTTCTTCAGGATATAATTAAAAATAATAGGAAAAGAACTACGGGTAAATGTAATTGCTTTACACTTTCTGATCTTCACTGGTAAGTTGTTTAATGTACAACTAGCTATATCTCAAAGGTCGTGACGAAGTAAAGTGCAATCCTCTAGAAATCCGCGCGAAATAATTTAAGATCATCAGCATAGAGCAAGTTCTGTGACACTAAGTTCTTGGTGATGTTAATAAACACGATGAAAATCAATGGACCAATATTAGACCCCTGGGGAACCCCCGCGTTGGCAACATATTCGTTCGTAGCGTAACCGTTGTAGAATACATACTGAAGCCTGTTAGATAGGTATGACATGAAAAAAAAGAGGTGTGGCCACCACACGACTTTCTTAACCGTATGATCATTTCAAACTATACAATTTTAAGAATTTTCTTATAGACAAATTATTCAGAATCGTAATCTAAGTATTTCCATTCTCTTAATAAATCGCTAAAGAATGAAAGTGCTACTCCCTAAAACTAAAAATTTTACTTCCGGTCCGAATTATGAAATTTCATGTACACAAAAAATATTGCAAATCCAGTTCTAAATACTTTTGTACTCTTGATAAATATATATAGAAAGCATCATTTAAGACATATTTGCAAAAGTCACTATTCGGTAAGAGTAAAAGTGGTGGTACATATAGTATATACATAAACGTATCAATGTGTCATCTCGGATAAAGAGTACCTTTCCATATATATCCTTTTTATGTTTTTTAAATAGAACTATAAGGTATTTACTATGTTTCTAATATGATAATAAAACTCTCTCATGAATTGGGATTATTATGCATGTCTCAAATCTATTTTTGTTCATTTAAATTGATTTTTTCATCTCGAGCATGCCTTGTTTGGCCTTGCTTATACAATTTAATGGCATTCAAATAATTTACTCTTTTTAAATATAGAATTCTTTTATTTATTTTGTGTTTGTCTTTTGCTTAATATTTAAATTTTTAGTATTTAAGCTTAATTTTTATATATATACATTTTATTAATGACATTGCCCCTTAAAGGTTAGGCAAGCCATTTTTACTTGTTGTAAAACTTTTAACTTATGCTTATTATATCAGAATATACGTTTTAAACGAAAAATTAATGTTCTTACTCTCTAACTTAACTATTCATTAATTTTTATAATTCTTAAAAATATAAAGATCACGGCAATATGAATTCTTTATAAATTTGTTTAAACTTATTTAAAAACCGGACAAATAGGAAAGATTTTCCAAACTGTCTGTATTTTGCAACTTTGGAATGTATCATCAAAGATAACATGCGCAAATTGGTTGTATGGAATGCATAAAATAATTGAAAGAAAGGAACAGGGAAATATACCAGAAATTGCAGGGTATATTTCCGTTACTGTAATAAAATCCCCTCCTACATCAATTTAAACCAATTACGTACGAGATTGTCTGTAGTATATTTGCATTTCTTCCGCGGTATTTGCGAATCCAGCAATAACTCCAGACCACGAAACTACTGTGCAGTTACCCGAGAGTACCAAGGGTGGACGTATTTCAATAATAAAGAAAAAATACGTACACCTTGACAGTGCAGGAATAAAACAGAAAACAAATAAAAGTCCAAATTGTGCGTAAAAGAAAGTCAGCCAGGGGAAATGCAATTTAGACAGGAAGTGCACACGGAATAGGCAAATTACACGTCCGTAACGCCACAAGTGCGCATAAAATGTTGTAAAAGCGGTCTCGCTCGCCTCGAATTGAATTGAAAAATTATGCAAGGGCGTCTGCGGTGGCCAACTTCACTAACGCGAATTGTACTACTCCTTGATGAGAAATTATATATCCGTTTTGCGGGGATGGAATGTGGTAAAATGAAGCAAGCTTGTTCCGTCTTTCTGTTGTTGCTAACTAAGGAGAAATAATAAATGAAGATCCAAGAAGAACAAGAAGAAGAAGAGGAAGAATAAAAGTATTCACCACGTACGTATATACGTGCACGTGTGTATGCTGTACGTGCCCTACACATTAAAGGAATAAATTTATCTTTTGCTGAATTCATTTAGAGAATTTCTGGTACAAAGTGTTTCCTGTAACGCATAAATTCTGAGCCAGTATTTCGCTTTTATACGAGAACAGAAACTACATAACCCCAGTGGAACTCTCTTTTGTTGTATTATAGAAGTAATCTATTTCAACTTTAACGTGCTTATTTGCTGACTTTGTTTACTTTTCGCAATCAACTTAAATAAAATAAAAAATTGTATTCAAGTTTATTGATTCAATTGAATGTCGGTGAGTAATTTATATACCGGGCTCTTTTTTATCATTACACATAGCATTTTCCCTATGTGTAATGATAAAAAAAAATTGTCAATGCATTAGCGATATAGTCACTGTATAGTAGACAACCAGTTATACACCAATGAAGAATTTACGTATAGCATACCTTAATTTTTAAATCAGGTTGCCATGACGGGAAAAACATTTTTTATGTCTAATATTTCTGAATTTTTATTCAAACATAAGTCATAAATTAAATACATTTTATTAAAAAATAGATAATTTATTTATAAATCATGGATAAATACAACAGAAATGAAAAGGTGGCTATAGTAATGTGGTACCAGAAAAATAATAGTTTAAGGCAAGTTAGAGACATGTTTTCCGTCAATTATCCAGACAGGCCTATACCTTGTGCAAAAACAATTCTGAACTTTTTTAAAAAATTTCAAGAAGATGGTTGTGTTCTAAATTTTCACAAAAAAAGAAATAGAACCAATCATGTTCGAACAGAAGACATGAAATTAAATATCCTGTGTTACGTAGAGGAACGGTCTGTAGGATCTCTTTTAGATGTAGCTAAACATTTTGGAGTATCGTACAGTTCGGTATACAAAACTCTGAAAGAATTTAAATATAGGCCATACAAAATATCAAATCATCAAGAGCTTTTCGAAGAGGATAAGATAAAACGAACTGAGTTTTGTGAAATAATGTTTAACATGTTAAATGAAAACCAAGAAATTTTAAATAAAATAATTTTTACTGATGAGGCTACATTTACCGTAAACGGTGAAGTCAACTCTCAGAACTTTCGGTTTGTACCCTACATTTATCCATGAAAAATTATTAAATTTCCTATCCATTAATCCATTAAGTACTGGTCCCGTACAAATCCTCACGCTCAAAACCTGACCCGAACACAGTACCCTCAAAAAGTTAATGTCTGGATTGGAATAATAAGCGATAGACTTATTGGCCCATTTTTTATTGACGGTAACCTCACTGCAGTGGAATATTTGAATTTGTTGAGAGACCATATCATTCCATCAATTGAGATGATGAATGTTGATGAACCCTGGTTCCAAATGGATGGGGCCCCGCCACATTCTACTAACGCTATCAGGAATTTTTTAAATAACTTATTTCAAAGACGGTGGATTGGTAGATTTGGTCCCATACTATGGCCTCCAAGATCCGCTGATTTATCTCCAAATGACTATTTTCCTTGGGGTTACCTAAAAAGTAAAATTTACAACAATGTACGAATACGCAACTTGAATGAACTAAAAGAGCGTATACGTACTGCATGTAATGGAATAAGGCCAGAATTTATTAGAAATACACTTCGTTGCTTTCAAGATCGCCTTGCTTATTGCCTTGAAAGAGAAGGTGGACATTTCGAGAACTTGTTATGATATTAGACTTCACATTTAAGTTCGTTTAATTGTTATAATAAACTAATTATTTTGTTCCAAGTGATATTCTGCATTTTCTTTATTAAAAACATAACCTAATTCTTCTAAGCTTTATTTTGCTCTGTATCGCCCAGTGTTACCAGTACAAGTATTATTGCCGAATCAAATACTTTCGCGCTAAATTTTAACAGTTTCGTAATAAATGTAAAAGGTTTTATGTACGCTGCAAAGTTTAATTTTTCCGTACAAATAATTTATGGTAGAAGTAAGAGAAACGGATCTCCAGAATATTATTTTATTTGTATCGGCCAGTGGGAAATGGCGGGAAATCCTTAATGTAGCAATTATGATGTTGACGACGTGATATATTTCGAATTTTAAAATTGTAAGAAAAATTGTACAAAATTAGTTATTTACGATATAATTGTTAAAAGTGCTATTTTATTTTGCGAGTAAGATTTGCGACACGAGGGTGATTAGGAACTGGAGCAATTTAAAATAAACAAAATAAAATAACATTTTAACACGTGTATCGTACAGTGTTTCTGCTACAAACTCAATTTTTATTTTAAAATTTTAATAAAAAGTTTAACGAAAATTGACTGATAAAAATCTTATGACAGCTCACTGTTCCTGCTTGTCAAAATACGAGTGTATAGCTGGTTGTCTACTATACAGTGACTATATCGCTAATGCATTGACAATTTTTTTTTTATCATTACACATAGGGAAAATGCTATGTGTAATGATAAAAAAAGAGCCCGGTATATGGTGGAAACGCGTTACATTCAGTTGTACGTCATACTAGATCCATGACGACTCGCCTTGTATATGCCGGATTTATTTTTATTTCTGTCAGTGATATTTGATATAACCAAAGAAAAAAATTATTCACAATACAATAACTATAACGTAATATATTTAGTAATTGAAATGCTCTAAGACTTCAGTCTTTCTCAACTTATTTATTATATTGATTTAGATTGACGAAAAACCTTAAATGTTTCATTACGTATCTATAATAAGGATAATATTCACATTAAATTTAACACATGATTATAGAAGAGTTTGTAAAAAGCCTCGACTGTTTACGGAAACCTTTCGGCATTATAATCAATGGACGCAAGTAAATAAAATACACTTCTAAGAAACACTGTTTTTAAACAATTTATATCAAAGCAAAAATAAACATGAAAAATTTGACAGGAAGAATATACACAGCGCAAGTCTTTTTGACAGATATGATTTATCTGTCAACACCGAATTGAACTATTAGTCTATTAAAAATATGTAATAAATAAATTTAATATTGAAGCGGAAATTATGTGTTTATTTGCCATGAATGCGTATATTACGATCAATTTATAAATCTTCTATTTAAGCTAATGAAATAAATGCCCTCAAGTATAATTTAACAAAGTAACTTTTTTAGTTTCTCTAATACAGTTACGACAACATGTAAACGTCATCGATGACGTGTAACTGAACTTAACGCGTCTCCAGTATGTATATTGCTCGGTGTACTTTCTTCTTATAATAATAATAATAATAATACATTTATTGATTCCATTACATTATACGGTGACTCCGGTACCAAAAACGTAACATCCTCTGAAATTTAAGCATTTGAGGCCCATAAGTATTTGGCCTGCCATCTCAAAAATGCTTGAAAAAATTGTGGATAAACAGGCGCGAGAGTATTTGAATCTCTTCTGTAATGTTGTGCCAGTAACTCAGTGAGGTTTTAGGCCAAATCACAGCTGTACCACTGCACTCCTTGATGTAGTGGTTGATGTGGTTGGGAGCACTGACAAGGGTATGTGCACCGCGTTGGTGCTCCTCGATTACTCTAAGGTCTTTGATATGATTAATCATGAGTTGTTGCTATCAATCTTGTATTGCATTGGTATGAGTGCTGGTACTTTACGTTTTTTGAGCAATATTTAAGCAAAAGGATTCAAATGATAACATTTCGCTGTCTCTCCCACTGGCATCTGGTGTGCTGCAGGGGAGTGTGTGTGGGCCCTTATTATATATTATTTATTCCTCCAATATAGTCAAATGTTTAGAATTTTGCAAATTTCATGCATATGCTGATGACACTCAGTTATATTATTCGTTCGACCCATCACATTATTCAGATGCCGAGGCGCGAGTTAATGCTGATCAATCCCGCCAAGTCAGCAGTAATTTTATTTGGTAACAGGCTAAAAATTGAGATACTGAAAAAGGGCATATTGAACTTTCAAATTAATGATATTCCATTACCGTTTACGACCTGCGTCAAAAATCTTGGCGTTTGGATGGATGAGGAACTGAAATTTGATAAACATGTAACTAAATTGGTCCAAAGATCATACGGTATCTTGAAAGTGTATCCTTATTGTCATCCTATTAGTCAAAGAAACAAGATCTTGTTGACAAACTCGTTCTTTTTAATCATTGCTATGTGTTATATGATTCCTTTATCACTAGAATTAATCAGAGGCGAATTCAATACGTTCAAAATTCCTGTCTCCGTTACATTTACGGTATCCGTAAGCACGATCGGATATCTCACAAGCTTAAGGAGTGTCGCTGGCCGAGTATGAAGGATCGTCGCTGCCATCATTCAGCGGTTTTGTTTTACAGCATTGTTCAATGTAGACGGCCGGCTTATCTATATAATAAGATCACTTACCGGACGGATATCCACAACATTAATATCCGACATAGAAATGTTATGGGAATGTTTCGAAATCGGTAAATGTTTCTATCGATCCCTCTCTAGCTTTATACCAATTTTTTGCAGCTCCTATCATATTTGATCTAGCCACCTCTAAGGCAAATGAATCGGGCCATCTATGTAAAATCTTCATGCTTGTTATTTTTTTCCGAATTCATTCTTTGGCATTTTTATTTCCATCAAAACATGCCACATTTTTAGTAATGTCTGGCATCACTTGGTATGTTGTACTAGTACTCGTATCATTTACATCTGATCCATTTCGATTTAAGTTAGGAGTTTGCATCATTAGACGTTCAAACATTTCACCCCGCTTTCTATGTTCTATTATTAACATTGATGAAATTCTATTCAGATTATACTCATTATTCGGATCTCCTGGTATATTGTTTCCATTTGCATTTAAAAATGTTTCTTCACTCAAACTATCATTTTGTTCATTCTCTTTGTCAGGGCTCTCCATGTTTGTTTTGTTTTTCTTTGGCAGCGATATTTTCTCTATGATCGATTTATTCTTATTTCTGCTCTTATATTTGATTATATCCCACTTCTGAAATCATGTTGTCTGCTCGTTATTCTTATCTCGTTTTATTATCAACACGGTCTGTATTTCTTTAATATTTTATTCTAAAGTTACAATTTTTACACACTACTAAGAAGTATCGAGAGAAAATAGAACGAATGGCACGTGTATAGATAACATATTTACAAATGAAAAAATGAGGTGTGGCCACCACACGAATTTCTTATACGTATGAAAGTGTTACTTCCGGTCCGAATTTCAAAATTTCATTTATACAAAAAATATTCCAAATCCAACTCTAAATACTTTTTTTTGTACTCTTTTTTTGTACTCTTCATAAATATATATAGAATGCATGACTTGCGAGATATTCGCAAAAAACTGATTTTCGATATGAGTAAAAGACCTACTTCCGGTTGGAATTTCGAAAAACTTTTTTAAGACATTTCGTGTCAAACTTAATTCTAAGTACATATGAATTCTTTATAAATTTGTTTAAACTTAGTAATTGACGAAATATTTGCAAATTTCGATTTTTTCACTGAAGTAAACTACTACTTCCGGTCTGACGATTTTGCTCAAAATCTAATCAGTTCTCAAGAAGGAGATTATATTCGTAAATATAAAATTTGGAATTGATACCTATAGCGGTTTGACCGCTATCGTGGTCACACACACACACACACACACGGACAGACACACCCACACACACACACACAGAGAGAGAGACATTTTTTAAAAACCACTTTTGCGGTATCAGGGGACATCAAAACGTGGACGTCTGCAAAAATCTCGAGGTCGAAAAGTTTCATCATCACATTACTTTCTTATACTACGTATAAGAAAGTAAAAAATATAGTAAGTGCTAATACAGTGGAAACACATATTGCTGTGACCTCGCAAACTTGTAAAATAAGAATAGTTTTAGAGATTGATTTAAGAATTAGTTTAAGCTTAGAAATAAAAATAAAAATAAGAAAAAGTCCTATTTAGATATTATTGAGTAAAACTATGCAACAAGAACTACATGAAGGTATACAAAGTTGCATACTCATAGTCAAATTTTTATTATTCCAGTAAATAATGAAATATGCAAAATAAAGTTTATTAAATAAATATAAAAACAAAAGATGTAGAATAAAAATTTATTAAATAAAGAAATATATGAAATAAAGACAAAATAAATATAAGTAATATATTTCTTTTGTAGAAAAGATACACAAAAAGTATGGTTTATAAATCATGAAAAGAAATGAAATACGACATGCATAAAGCAGTGAAAATCTTATGAGAGTTTAAGAATTAAATAGTATTAAAGAATAAAATTTACCTTAGCTTACTACTAGACTAAGAAACAGGATATAAAATATGTAAAACATAGAAGCAATCAGCAGTGACATATTTTTGTATTTAAAAGCTGACATTATAAGTAAATAAAAGGTATCTGTGTTCATGATTTGTTCGTAACACAATGCTTCAGGGACTAGAGGCGGACGTGTTCTACAAGGACAGGCAGTGCGGGATAATGGTTATCTTCAACATGTTTCCCATTTTGCCAAGGCGCACTCCGGCTAAAAGAAAAGTAAAACTAACATAAATAAATGGAAAGAAAAATATGTATCGAACAATGAACAAGGTAATAGGTTCATTGACGAGTACAAAGAAGGATGGTATTAGTGACAAGAATAAACCTACCGTTGGGAATGATGTGCAAAGCAGGGGAGATCTTTGAATTGGAAGGTTATGTTGACGTTTAAGAAAAATTGTGAACTGTCAGAACAAAATGTGTATGTGTGCGTGTATCAAGGCGGCAACATATGGGCAGCGATTTTACGGGAAAGTGTATTCCAGTACCAACCTAAACATGGACTAGAGGGCGCAATGGTCAACATAGTTTATTTTTGCCGCAATAAATACAAAGACAAGATTCGACAGGTAGACTTCTGATAACACCTCCGAGAGGTGAACTTCTCAAAACACTTACAAAAGGAAGGTCTCTTAAAGTTTTTAATTGTTATATTGTAGTTTTTCATTATTTCTTCAACACATATAGTCACAGTAATTTATTTTATTTAATACATTTGAATTCATTTGAAGCGTTCATAATGGACATTCAAAATAGATTTTTTGATAACAAGTAAGTTTATTATTTCTTTTGAAAATGAAGTTATATGAGTTGTTGGACAGACATTGATTTTTACGTGCGAATGATTAATCAATGTATTGTTGGACAAAAATAGACAAGTAAATAATTTATCCTGTAAGGTTTATTTTAAATTTATATAGTTGGAATTACAACCAAATAGGATTCATGGTGTTGGTCAGTTGGAGAGATGTTACGTGAAAATGAGCATTTTCTTCATCGTATTGTCTAGACATCATTAATTTCTTTCAAATTAAGCGAATAATAAATTAGAATTTCACAAGGCATAGATTAAGAGCTCGATACAACACGTGCAAATGGTTGTCTAAAGCAATTAATTGAAGCCTATACATAAATATTATAACGTCGATAAGTATATTCATAAACGTACAATAAAAGTTTACATTTGTTTATTTGCAGGATAAATATTTATTTTGTTTGGTAGAATAAATAAATAAACAAAAGATTTACATACATTACAACCGGCATTAGGTATAAATGATATGAGCATTTTTCAATTATGTATCTTGTTTAGAGCATAAAGGTGTGTATATAAAGGAAACTATACTTTTGAATCTTTAAATTACAAAAAAAAAAAAAAAAAAAAAATATACATGATTATGTTGAATAGACATACAGTTTTTTTTTTTTGAATAAAACTATTACCTTTTCCCAATTATGAACAAGAGAAAAATCATCAGCTAAGAAGAAGGAACCACAAACATTGCCAGGACCCACAATAGTTATAAGGTACATGACACAACAATATAAGATAAAACACAAAACCAATTATAAGTTCTTGGTGTGTAAAGAATAATTTAAAGAGTATAATGTGTACAAAAGACTATACCCTACGTGTGGTAATACACACAAAAGTATGTTGTTACAGCATATAAATTATATGGCAATATTGTTATTTAAAATAAATATTTATATGCCACAGCATTAATTTAAATTGGCGATGCCCAACGTGTGGCAATAACATTATTTATAATAAATATGAATAAACATATTTATATGCTACAGCATAAATAAACATTTATTTATGTCACAGCAATATGTCAGACCACAAAGAAGGTTACCTGTAAGTAAGGGAAGAAATATTATAATACGCGAAATAAATGAACAAAATGCACTTGGCTCAACATATGTGGCACTTAGATGATAGCAACCCGCAAAATATGTTTGCACTATTCCACCAGCAACTGTTAAATATATATAACTGGTGTTTCCCGGAAATGCAAAAAAAAGGTCTGTAGAGCGAAGAAAGTAAATTGGTTAAATGAAGAAGTGCAAGATTACAGAAATAAACTTGAGGCGTTGAACACAATTTTCACTGTTACAAAATCTCCTCATATACTACAAATTTATAGAGACCATAAAGTGATATATCAAGAAGTAATAAGAAATGCGAAAAGGAAAAGCAATCAGGATTATATAAATAGTACTGAAAACAAGCAGAAAACGGTGTGGAATGTCATAAAAAACGAAACAAATAAAAAAAATTCATCTTACGAAGTCCACGCAGACCTAACTGCAAATGAATTAAATACTTTCTTCGCAACAATTGGACAACTGTTGCAAAAAATATAAATACGAATAACAACGATGATTTTAATATAGAGGATATGTTTCAGAAAGGAAATGGAATAACTGTTCCAGAGTCCTGTTACCTTGCGGAAACTTCAGAAACCGAAGTAATAAATATCGTACGGAAGCTAAAGAATAAAAAATCTAGGGATATATATATGGATACACAGTAACTTTATTAAAAGAAACCATTGACATACTAGCGCGACCTTTGACGTGTGTTATAAATACGTTGTTAAGGAATGGTGAATTTCCAGACGAGCTGAAATTTTCCAAAGTGATTCCTGTATACAAGAAAGGGGATAAATCGTACGCGAACAATTACAGACCAATTTCATTGCTACCAGTTCTATCAAAAGTATTTGAATCAGTAATAAAGAACAGAATCGTGCATTTCCATGAAAAACACCAACTGCTTACCGAAGCCCAACACGGTTTACGAGCTAGGAGTTCGACCTTGACAGCACTGTTGGATATGGTGGAAGCAATCCTCGAGGCGAGGGACGAAGGGGAACAAGCTACATGGTAACCTGCGACCTCAGCAAGGCTTTTGACTGGGTCTCACATGAAATCCTACTGAGAAAACTTTGGCAGCATGGACTGAGAGGGTTAGCTTATGGACTATTGGCGTCGTATTTGAACAACAGGAAACAGATGGTATGGTGGCAGAATGGATTCTCGGATGTAGCTGTTGTAGATGTTGGAGTGCCACAGGGGTCTATTTTGGGACCGCTAATGTTTATTATCTACATTAACGATCTGCCGGTCAACATTATGCATGGCAAGACGATAATGTATGCGGATGACACCTCGATCCTTGTACGGGGGAGTCCCGAGGGAACCGAAACGTTAATGAAAACGGCAATGGAGGATGCAAGAAAGTTGGTTCATGGCCAACAAACTCAGATTAAACCAAGAGAAAACACAGAGAATACACTTCAAATCAAATGAAGACAATGTGAAAGTGGTTAATTTCCTGGGCATAAATTTCGGCAATCGGCTGTCATGGAGCAGCCACACAGAAGCACTATGTAAGAGATTAAGTATGGCCATCTTTGCAATACGCACAATAAAAAATGTTTCCACGCACCAAGCCGCAAAGAGTACCTACTATGCAGATTTCCACAGTGTAGCTACCTACGGAATTCTCGTATGGGGCATGTCAGCGAGCATGAAGGATTACTACAAAAAAGAGCAATTAGAACTATTTGTGGGTTAACATATAACGAATCTTGCCGGGAACACTTTAAGAGTGAAAGAATACTTACTTTGGTTAGTGCTTACATCTATTCGTGTATTAAACATGTGCATGAGAATATACCTAAATTTGCGAGCAATAAGAACTTTCACCGATACAACACGCGCAATGCAGATGCGTTGGTAATCCCATATCATCGCCTAAGTGTTACACAACAGGGAGTGAACTACTGGGGCCCCAAATTGTATAACTGTCTTCCGGAAAGTATAAAAACCATGAATAATAAACCTGTTTAAGAAAACTGTAAAAGCAATGCTGATTGACTCTAGTTTCTATACCGTGGAGGAATATCTCGAGGCCTTCTCCCGCCGAAATAATGCTATTAATATTGCCTAAACGTTTGTTTGTGAAATTTTATATCTTTTGTGTTTACACACTTTTATATACACCTGATTTTATTTATCTGTATGTTTGTGCAATATGTAAGTTGAATGTATCTATATGTTTCGTATTATTTACTTTGAAATTCTTTGAAAGAATCTTTAATTGTCATTTACTGACATGTCATGTAAGTTTTGATAACGAATAAAAACACTATCACACTATTACACACACTATCTTTGATACACTAATAAAAATATATCAATACAAATAAAATTACAACAGAAAGCTTTAATGAATTGTGTTCCAAACTTTATCACCACACTGTATATAAATATGTATGTGTGTGTGTACACATAATCATCCTATGTATGTAAAACGACTACGTGTTATCTCTTCTTTCACGTTTCGTTACCAGAACACGACACAAGTCGGTTCCTTATGCGATAATGCTATGAAATTCGATTTTCTCTATTTCGCCCGCGGTTTTTATACTCTCCGAAAATACGACTTGCATATGAAAATTTGCCGGGAATCTCTTTGAATAAGAAACGAAGCCGAACCTTTGACATCGCCTATTGGTGAATCGAATTTAAAATTCCGCTTCGTCCGTCACGTCCCTTTCCTCTCACCCCGTACAATTCCCTCATCTTTACCTCTGCTTACTATCTTCTGAAATATACGCATAGATTCTTTGCCGAACCGCGATGTTAGACAACGAGAAGTAAACGAAAATATCGATGGATAGTCTGCCTCTAGCTTATTTAAAAACGCTGTTACTATTTCCGAATATGATTTAGTTAATGTTTGTAACTCCTATTTTTCCAATTCAGATAGTAATGCTTGATTCCACAACAAAAGAGTACCAATATATATATAAAGAGTATAATAATAATATTAATTTATTAATCTTGAATATTATATAAACCAAACAAGGCTTTCTCAATCAATCTTCTTTCATTAAAGGAATTGGGACATAAAATTAGTTAGAATGTATTGTTTTTAATAAACAGCTGATATATGACCTTTCAGTAAAAGTGTGTGGCTTTATTCATCCTTCCGAAATTTGGTGCAAGTTAAAAGTCTCAAGTATTGCAATGGAATATCAGTGCAATAATTACTGCTATCTTGGTGTACTGTAATTTATGATGCATCTAAAAATCAAACGTGATGATAATATTTGTAATTTCCTTTTTTAAATGTATACATGGTATATAAACAATCGTATTTAAATAAATTTAATTAATGAAAGGACTTGTAGGTAATCTTACCACACACAGAGAGTATAGTGTTGCTAATGCATGTATCTATATATACTGACGTACCTGTAACAAAAAGAAAACACTGTATTAAGAAATAGTCTTTTTTCATATTTTGGTATAAAGTTAAATGGATAGGTATATAGGCTGGATTGGGAATAATTGAGCCGGCCACTTGCACTTATGCTTATGAAATTGCACATTTGGATCAAATGTTTTTCATTTGGATAATTATTCTACTTGATTGAACATTGATACGTCCTCTCGAAATGTGTTAAAGGGCGAACAAGAATGGCGCTATTTAAACCCTAAACCCAAATACCTTAATATATACAACCAGAAAATTTAGCACTCAACCTCGTGGTTGCTAGTTATTAATTGCTCTCACCAATTCTATATATAAAAGGATTACATACAATCAAAACACCTGTCGTCTCACATAAACTTCCCTTCCGCTCCTGGTCTTAAATATAGGTAACTCTGTCGCCGCTTAACTCTAGTGATACGGTCGTGGGTCTAACGAAATCTGTGATGGATTAAAAATTAGGCGTCACACAACTTAGCTAACAAGGCCAGTCCCTGACTGAACTTCCCTGATCGGGAGACATTGAGGGTGTTAGAATGCGGGAGAAAATAAGAGTAAAGCAGGCATACTTCAGTGAATAAAGTTTATTCATTCCCAGTGGGGGTGTAAAAGAAATAACAACAAAAGAATGAAATTTTAAATGTTAATCAGTAATAGCTAAATTTATATCAATTTGGATAATCTTTTACGTTAGTTAGTTAAAAAAAAAAAAATAAGTGAGAAGGTTAGCATGATATAAATTTAAAACCAACAGAGGTTGCGACAAAAAGAAATTACTTAGTGAGTATAATTGTAAATTAATACTCAGTCAAATAAACAAGAAAAAAACTAGGCTTGGTGAAAGATATGTTAGCTAAAATTTAGGGATATCCCTAATGACCGACAAATCTTGTGTTGTCTTACATAAACCTTGCACGGTATTAAATTGCAAAGTTAATTTCGTACACACAAAACGTACACAAACGGTGTATTATCGATAGTTAAAATCAATTAAGAGCATAAAATACTGTCTCTAATAATATACTAACAAGTAAACAAAATTTAAACTATCCATTGAATATGAATCAAATTATTAATAAAGTTACGTAACAAATAAACAGGCTGTAAGGTCTAAAATTAATAGGAAAACCTTGAACTAGTGCCCAAAAAATTAACCTCAATTTAAACCATTCATAGAGCTGAAATAGTCAGAAAGAAATCAAAAATTACATTTTAACCCTAATTTAATTGTTTGCATTACACTTTAAAACGAATCTGAAACACATATAACCCTCCCTTACATATGAAAGCGAGTCCCTGATACACGTGACCTAAGCGTGATGTTATAACAATGCTTAATACGGATTGAAAACAACAGAAAACGGACTTCTTATTCGGAACTGATATCACTTGAGGTACTTCAATACGCATAATTAGAAACGCAAAAATGGAGATGAAAATAATTAGCAAAAAGGAATCCTATCGGTAATCCACAGGTGTCTTTATAACGAAAATTAGAGTATGATCTTCAAAAAGACACTATAAATATCCAAGCTCATCTCACTCAACAATATACATCATCCAATTAATTACTTACTACAAACAATGCTAAGGGTAAAGTTGTGCAATCTAATCCTTAATTTATGTCAAACACTAATTCATTATAGGTACTGTACCATAAGACTCCAAGATGAAAAATTCTTGCATTTTGCTTAACGGCTGACAATCAAATGGAGTGAGACAAAGGCTACATGCGTCAACATACTTAGATGAAAAACCCCTTCACTATGTGACACAATAGGTGAAGTTCTGAATTAAATTAAAATGGATATTAAAAGAAAAGTGAATTTCCATCACCCATCGGCGCAACAATTCTTCAAATGTTTCAGGTTAAAATAGCAAAATCATACTCGATTTTCTACTTGAAATCTTATATGCGTATTATATAGAAGAATTTTAATCTTTAAAGCAATAAATTGAGTACGATATTAAAGAATTCAAATAAATAGGAAGATAAAGTGAAGACAAAAAATATATATTATCCCAACTGCAATCTATTGACATTTAAAGCACGATCTTGCTATTACAACACGAAAGTTTACACCTTACCTATAAACTTATGTTTATACCTTATCTCTCCATATCTAGAAACACTTAAAACACTATCGAAATAGCTATTGCAGAGAACCATTTGTTTACAGACCACTACTTAAAGTCAAACATTGACTGCATTTCATTTATTACTCTAATAAAAGCACAAACGACGAAGAAACAGAAGTGGTAAAGCAAGATAAGTTTGCAAACGTGCATTGTTTTTAAAGAACAATAACACCGGCTAAACTTTTACAATATGTTTGCAAAAAGTCTGAAAGTTCGATGTTGACTCTGAAGTTTCTCCAAAAAAAGAAGAGTTGAGAGCGGAAATAAAATCTCTTACTTTCACGAGTCATTTCTATTTTTAATATGGGAGACTTTTAAGTTTCCCAGTTTGTCGTGAAAACGTTAACCATAATAATTGATGTTGTTAGATATTATACAATCTGTTTGAATAGTTTGGGTATGCACTTTATTACAATGTATATATTATATTAGCCGTGTATTTTAAATAGGGTATTCGATAGTTAATTACTACTTTATTATTTTAAAAATGTATGATTTTAATTTTACAATCAGTTTAAACTAATTTTCAAATATAATTCTGAGTTGTACAATATTTATTGTAGGTCACTGTATCTAAAATCATCATGAATATGATTCTAATTAAATTCGTAGTATTTGAAACGAATACGTGGGAAAATTATGCTTGTACGCAACTAAAAGTTGGTTATGTTTATTTTTACCGGCATAAATTTACTTAAAATATTATTAGCTGAGTTTAAATTTATTTATAAGACTATTATAAAGTATCTCAGTGTGTTATAGTTCTTATTATAGATTACCTTCGTATAAAGAAAACAACCGTGAACAATCATAAGTAAAATACATGAACTTCATAAAAATTAGGTGATAATCAAACCTTATTATGCAACAAAAAACTGTTAGTGAACTGTTACCATTGGAATTGTTATAAACAAAAACAACAGGATTCAATAAATATAAACGGTATGTATATAAGTTTTACGTAAATCAAACTGAGTTGAAAAAAATTAATATTAATCGAAAAATTCTGTATAATCTATTTGTGAAAATTCCATATGCAACTACTATTATATTATATTAAATTGTGATGAAAATTAGAATAGAATAATTCTTACAATAGAAGTACATACGTAATACTATATTAATTGTATGGCAATTTTATTTTTTTTCGAATTCTGATTTTTTTAAGATCTCAAGTCTAATAAAATGCAAGTACTTAACTCGAGTTTGATACTTTAATTGGTTTGTTTTAGTGGACAATTATCTTCAAATAGCGTATCTGGTCTCTTCTTATGTTCTGGTGGTCTTCTTCTTACGGGAACCGGTATCTTGGTGTAAAATTCCAAAACTTGAGCTGCCTATACCTCAAACACTACGTTTAATTCTTCTTTCCTCAGGTAATTATTAATTTATCACTTTAATTCAAAATACTTAATTTTAATTGAATACTTGTAGATATTGGAATACAAATCAGTCGATGAAACCCTCCAACTGTAAATACTTTCACTATTTTGTGTATATCTTTCTCGTAGAAATAGTAATTAACCCAAGAATGAAAATAAGTAATTAATTAATTTGTATACACTCACACAGTTATTTAAATTTTCTTTAATAATATCTTTTTAACTTAATTTTTAAGAGCGTCTTTTTCGGCGTTTCTTATCTGTGAAAAAAAATATTTTAATAATCCAATTGTTTTTTCTCACAATGCCCACTAATGGTGAAGTTGATTTTTTTTTTTAAATTTGACTTGTATATTAAGTTGTTTAATTTTGAGTAACTAATAAAAAATGTTTTTCTAATATTGTTTAAATGTTGTTATTATTCAATATTCCCTTAATTCTTGGGAATTTATTAACTTCTGAATTCTTTTATATTTTCTTTGACATTTAAAAATATTTACTAAGGTTGAATTATTCTATAGTAATTTTGTGTATCTTAAGTTGCATAATTTTGAGTTACTATAAAATTAGATATACAAATATGTATACTATGTTTTCCTTATACACATGACTTTAATATATAAATATCGTTATAATATATTGTAATAAATTCTTGAAGCTCGAATATTCTATTAAATAAAATTACTTATAACTATTTATAACTACAATTATATCTACTATTTAAATAAAATCCATAATGATGACATCCAAGATGTTTGTGGCAATTATCCTGGATAAGCTATATATATTGACCTATATCAAAATTTCAATGTTGCATAAGAAAAACGAGGATATCTAATAATACCTCGAAATTGATATATGTATTACATAATCTACATCTTCTATGCCCCAGTGAAAACAATAAAATTGTTTCTTTCAAATATATTATATTCGTCTAGCAAATAAAATACAGTGCCAACCTAACGTATCATATTATAATAATTGCTTACAGGATTATAATAATAATCTTCTAATACAATCTGGTATAAACTTTCCCCGGTTTTATCTTGTTTAAGATCATGGTTATTATGTACATGTTTGATATTTGTAATACTATACAGAACTATATTCAAATTTGCACTGTGGCATATTTTTATGAGCATCTTCTAGCAGCAAGTGTTACAATCGGAAACTTGTGACAAGTAGCATACCCGAGGTAAATTCAATGAGTTGTGTAAACCTTTATTTAGAGAATATGAACTTCTCCATGTGTCTTGCAATTATGTTCTTTAAGCCAACTCAAGAAATGATTCAACCATCTGTGAAATAAAATCTGTAACGCCGATGTTGAGGAACGTAAAACTCTGTTGCCTAAAAAGGCTTTCACAACAAGTACAACGTTTACGTTAAACATATCAGCTAATTCTCAAAAGAGGTCATCATACATGTCCATACAAGTGTTCGAATTAGGTACTTTCAATGGTCTTTTACTTAAGATAAATTATGATGACATACTTGCCAAATCTATCTTTTCAAATAAGGAATGACATAGTTCCGTTGAATATGTTCATAAGCAAACAGGATTAGTGAAAATCAAAATGAATTTATGAAAACGCGTCTGGTTGATAATTAAACTACGGATTTTAAGCATTTTCCTTATTATATGATTCTAAATTGTAAGCACAAGTAAATGCTCTCGAATTTCAATGTTTTGAGATAAAAGCGATAATTTAACAGAAGTTATATTTTGCTTATTTTACTTTTTCCCATACTTATTTGCCTACAATACCTTCTACCACTCATAAATCCATGTGATATATTTCCAACAGAATAATTGAACATCATCGAAGAACACATCATCCATCAGGAATGTCTAACGCACCACAAATTTCAGGAAATGCTTTCAGTAATATGACAGAAAAAGTTTATTGAGTACTGAAAATTTACGGCCTTATTAAGTATTAAAGTACTGATATTTTGATTATTGTTTGGATTGAAGAATTTGGGATTGTATGGTTTGGAATATTCAACTGACATCAACATAGTTGACCGATATACTTGCACTTCACAGTTGAAGATGTTTTATAATTAAAAACAAAAAGTGCAGGGCAAAGAGCTGACGTTTCTAAAGTTCGTCAGGCGTAAGAAAGGGATAAAAGTATACTGGATTAAAAAAACATATTTGTATTGAAAACAAAATACGAGGGCGTATTTTTATGTTATCTACTTAGCCATGAAACAAAAGAGTGACGATGCCAAACAAATTATTGAAAAATTGCTGTCACTGTTAGAAGTACATGTGCTAAGTTGTGTTTAGTTTATGCTGCGTATAGAGATTTGAGACGGTCCATTTCTCGATAAAATAAGTGAAACTAAAGTTGAACATCGCACCGTAATAAAGTTCCTGACAAAGGAAGGCAATGGTGCAAAAGCAATTCATGAAAGAATGGTTGCTGTATATGGGGAAGATACACCATCTTATTTCCAAGTAAAATATTGGTCTAAATTCTTTCGATGGGGCCGAGAGTCAATCAATGATGACCCAAAGTCCGGACGACCCGTTGAGGCTCGAACTGAAAACATTGTGCGAAAAGTCGAAAATTTGGTACTGAAAGATCGGCGTGTTAAGATCTCTGTCATTGCCAATGAAGTCTGTGTATCCGAAACAAGTGTTCTTAAAATTTTGCATGACGATTTGAGTATGAAGAAGGTGTCTGCACGGTGGATACCCAGATTGCTTACACCTGAACAAAAACTGTGCAGAAAAGAAGTTTTTCAAGAAAATTTGGTCAAGTTGGAGAGGGACAAAACATTTTTATCTCGAATTATTACCGGGGATGAGACTTGGGTATATTACTGGGACCCTCCTACTAAACAAGAATCCATGCAGTGGGTTCATAAGGGCTTTCCACCACCAAAAAGGGCCAAGACACAATTTTCTGGAAAAAAACTGATGGCAACTGTTTTCTGGGATGCTGAAGGAGTTTTGCTTATTGAATATATGCCGAGAGGATCTACCATAAATGGAGAGGCCTGCCGAAACACAATTAAAAATTTAAAAACTGCCCTGGAGGAAAAACGCCCGCATTCTTATCCACAAAAAAATTTGTTGCTGCACGACAATTGTCGGGTTCATAAAGCAAACAAAGTTCAGCAGATAATCAATGACTGTAGGTTTATAGAGTTAAGGCATCCACCTTATAGCCCCCATCTAGCTCCGTCAGACTTCTTCTTATTCAAAAATTTAAAAAAGCATCTCAGAGGAAAGCGTTTTGCTTCTGATGAAGAACTCAAAGAAGCTGTTGAAGAATATTTTGCGGGGTTACAAAAGCAATTTTTTTCTGAGGGTATGGGGCAACTAGAAAAAAGATGGAATAAGTGTATTAGTGTTGAAGGGAGTTATGTAGAAAATAATTTTTTTTTTGTTCTCTTATGTGCTGTTTTTCATGGTTAGGTAGATAACATAAAAATACGCCCTCGTATATAAATAAAGAAAAGTAATTTTAGAAGAAGCAGAAAATTTAATATTATTACTCTGAATATATTTCCTGTTGGGTGTGATTTACGTCGTAGCCATTAATTTACCAGTCTGACATAAAATGAAGTTATGTGCGTGGTGCAGCATTACTGACGCCGGTCATTTTAAGTCGAAAATCACACAACTGGAACTGGACAATTTCAATTATGCAATAGCGTTTTATAGTTTAATTAACTGGATAGTCGTAAATATAAAACTGGAAACGGAATTAGGTACTTTAATTAGTTTTACATGTTCAATGTCAGCCACTAAATAATGTCTAACTTGATTACTACGTAGGTACGCGTGTTTCACTGTGAGACTCATACACATCCACAGAGAGAGAAAGAGGGAGAGACGGGGTGGAATGGTTCCTACCATGAATGGCAACATCATTTGCTTCGAGTCAATCATACTGGCTAACAATCAGGCAACTACTTCTTGAAGGCAGAAACTGTCAAATGATTTAAATTTCAACAATGTAATTGTATAAAAGCACTAATGAATATTCCAACATCGAAATTGCAAACACTAGATTTCTATTAACTGATTCTCAATTATAAATGCGTTTGTTTCGTTTAAAGTTTCTACATTTTGTGGAACAGTTTAATTTAATTATTATTATTCACGGTAACATACATACCTATCACATATTACTGTAAAAGTCAAGTAAAACATTTATGACTGACAAAAAAATTAAAATATCACAAAATAATATATACAGAGTAGCAATGACTAAAAGAAAAGTCAACTACACCAATTTTCTTGTCATTCATTTCTGTATTGTTCTAAGAGAACGATTCTTTAGTTTTTTGCATTACTATTTACGATTTCTGATCTCTCACTTCCAGATTATTCATATTATGAATAGTTATGGTCCAAGAATATACCCTTGAGGTACGTCTTCCACAATATTTATCAAGCCCAATTTTTGTTCAATAAACACCACAAACGGCTTTCTATTCTAAAGGCAGTAAGACAATCCGTCAAGCTGCCATCAGCGAATGCGGCTTTCAAGAATTGGATCATCCACCTTATAGTCCGGATATGGCTCCTTGTAATTTTTATTTGTTCTCTAATTCCTAATAGACGTTAGGGGAGGTAGTTTTAAGAACTACAGTGAGTTGTAACCAACTGTTATAGAACATTTTGATGGAAAAACTTAATTAACCGTTGTAATAAATGTACTTATAGAAGTTAGGGGAGATTACATTGAAAAATAAAAATTCCTATGTTTCTTTTTTGTATATTAGGCCGAGAATTTTTGGCGCCTACCTCGTAAGTATATTTACATAGATTTTATATATACGCTGAGTATTGCAAAGAGCTTCGTTCAGATAGAGATATGGCTTGGCGGCCACAACATATTCAAAACTTTTTGAAAGTGTGGGTAACAGATATTGGCCAATACTTTCACGCGTCTTCTATATCTCTCCTTTTTTAAATATAAACTACCGTGATAAATTACCCACTAAAAAAACATTTTCTTCTAGTAGGTATTTTTTTTTATAAATTGGTTATTGGCGTTAGTATGATGATATCAATGACGATCTTTAATAATATTTTGGAGACGCCGTAGCAGAGTACAGTGGAAGTTTTGGTTAAATTTTATTAAAAAATAATATTTATTTATCTTCTGTAACAGGACCATATCAGAATCGACTATTAATCATATTTGCCTCTTGCACAGGTATGCTAAAAACACAACTTGTCCAAAAATAATTTGGTGTTTCAGCATTCATCATCAAAGGATGTGGTTTTGTTCACTTTAGCTTTGTTTCTTGGTTGATTATGTTTCATATAGTTTCCTGTTTCTCTTCAGAGTTGTTTGTCTTATTTATATTTTGAAATATATGATGTTTCATCAAGTACTAATTGCAACAACCATAAATTTTCTTAGTCCTTTAAAGAAGATGATGCTCACTCTTCGCCATAGTATATAACAGTTTCTTCAAATGAGAGTTTGGTGAGGAGTTTGAACAAAGGGTCTAATATGGACATAGACAACAGGTGCCATTCTAAAAGTGACTTATTCCGCGGTATTAATGCTTTAGAAGTACAACATTAGTTATATATAAGTATACAATGTCCCTGCAATTGCAGATCGAATTACCGAAGAGGAAAAAACTATCAAGCGAAACAAATAAAGATGGAACTCTCTTTAAAACCGGGCCCACATAAAAGATGTAAGTTTGTGGTAAATTTACTATTACATTCTTTATAAAGTTATGTTTTAGTGAAGCTTGCCGAATGCGAATGGTATAGCCTTTTCCCGGGAGTAAGTAGTTTCCTGTGTTCGGTAATTACTCATTAACACTTCAACAATTATAAGTACTATTTCAATAATTTTACTCTATTAATTTAGGGTTTGAAGGCCTATTTACAATCAAGAGTGGATGGGTAGGTAGTCGTTAAAAAAATAGGAAACACTGTTGTTATAAGCTAGTTCTTTACCAACTACATAATAAGTAAATATTATAACACTATACCTAAAACCCAAGTTTCATTTTGTTATTGAATATTTCCATAAGTTCTAACTGGATTTCTATATTTCTAATAAATCTTTGCACTATTACTGTATCTTAATGAATGTACACCCAAATATTTTCTTTCCTACTACTATTTGTGCGAGGCTTACATTTATTAACATTCAATAATAATCTGCTGGATCTACTTGTGAAATGGTCGTATGATAGAACTCTAAAGAATTGTGTTCCTTTACAATCCTCTATACTTTAAAAATCAGTGCAGCTACTTTCATAGATAAAATCTTAATTTTCAGATCGAGAAATACTAACTCCAGATTAGCAAAGGCTAATAAAGAAAATGTGCTAGACGTAAAGAATGTATATATATACTTTAGCTAAACAAATTGTTTATTAAGAGTAAGTATGAAACCTATCTATTTTCAGTTACTAGTTTTCTAAAAATATGAATAATATTCTTCTTTCTAATATATTGATTATTAGGATTGAGAATGCTTCACATTTACAATAAAACAAAATTTTATTAGTATCTACAATAACTTTGCTTAACACTGATAATATTTTATTTAAAATCAAACATTTAACTTTATTAATACAACAATAAATTTTGCTATTCTTGCCAACTAGCTTTTACTTTATTTAAAAAAAGGTGTATTCGTGTTAAATATAGTTTTTGTAGTATATATTTTTTTTAAATTTACAAAAACGCGTTTCTAACATAGACAACAACATTTTATATTAAACGTACAGTATAAAAATATATTTGATTCTAACAAATATTTCTCTCAGTGTATCGTTTCATTTATGATGTAAAACTATCACACTGCTAAAAAATAAAGTTGAACAAATTATTCCTTCTAGGTGTAACACTTCTAATGTCACTGAGTATATATAAAGCAAGAAATTATATAAAATATACCCTAAGATATATTTTTACTTTTTATTTAATCTACTTTACAAGCAGGAAATTTCGATTATAGTGTTCTAGGTTCTAGTTGCTATTTACATACATGCATAATGTATCTATATAGATTTGAAACATAAAAGTGCTTAAATTATATTATCAATTTCTGGATTAACCAATAAATACTGCACAATAATAGTGACGGGAATAAATCCGCGTCGCATTATTCAAACAATATTTAGAGTGGTATAAATTATTCAAATGAATAATTAAACACAATTTTAAAATGCATCTGGATGCATATATGGGTCAAAATCAATATCTAATTAGAGTTCCATTATTCAAAGCGAATAAATTATGGATGGAAACTGTTTTTACCTGTGACTCATTCACAATGCCCGTCTAATTTTATAGGTATAATCCAATTTAAAATTAAACAATTTTGGAATAACGTGTTCGGATTTTACCAAGGCACCCGTGTACATGTGTATAAAGTGGAATGTGTAATTCCGATGTAGTTTAATTGCAAATATTCGACAAAAATCCTGTTCCAATTCACGTTTTAATTGAATCAATATTCATGTAAATTGCCCACATTTGCATTAGCATTTTGTATTTTCACTACATCGTTAGGATATTGAAAAATCATTGTTAACGTTATAACTAGAAATGTATAACTATTTCATGAGAGGGTATGTTATAAGGGTGTGATGTTAATTTTAAAAAGATATACGTTTATATACAGGGTGAGACAACAATATGACAAAGTAAACTTACTCTTTAATGCATAATATAATTAAAAATTCATGTACTGCAGTTGATAGAGTTATCATTGCTTCACAATTTAAATATTTACACGTATACAGAGTGAATCATTAATCATTAGCACAAAGAAGATTTATTTTTCTAAATTGAATACGCTATACAACGTGTCCCAGATGACATTTCCTTGCTTATTATAAAAGATACAGGGTTGGTTAAATTAGATGAATTATTCCTAAGAATTAATGAAATTACATGATATTCTCCAATTTCCAAATTTCAGGACTTATAGCAAGACAAAGAACACTTTTTATGCAGAATTTAAATATCCAATTGGATTTTTTCTTTCACTTTTCATTTTCTAGTTTTAACCCTTATCTTTAATTTTTTTATGGATCGTCAAGTCGGCTTTGAAAGAACTGTATTTTTTAATCCTCTTTACAATGATATAGCATATGTGCTATTTATTTTTAAAAACAACAAGGGAAATATAAAAAAAATATTTTATTAAACCCTCAACACTAAGTAGGACGTTAAACATGAGAAATCAACAATTAATAGATAAAAATAATACAAGAAAATAATAAGAATAATAACGATAATAATATTTGTAACGGACTTTTGTCCGTCACTGTATAAATTTTCGAATAAAATTGTATTAATGCTTTTTATGTGTTTTTGGCATTAATGGGTTCGATAATTTAATACAAATATTCTAAAATATGTTTAATTTATCTAAAGTAAGGTAGTAAAGAGAAAGATGATATTTTTGTTAATTTTCTAAATGCATTTTTGATACTTCGGAAAAACACTGTTTTTGAATATTATTTGTGCAAGTCCGGGCCTATATAGGACGACGACTTTGTTAGTAAAATCAGAGTTATCCTGGCAGTGTAGGAGAATTATCACCAAAATCTCTGGCAGTCTAGAGAGTACCTAGTACCTATCCCTTAGTCTTTTTGGCAGTCTAGAAAGGCGGGGTCCGTAGGTTGTTTTGTTACCAGGCAGATCGTGGTAAGAAGACAATTCCGTCCTGTAAATCCCGAGTAAATCTTTATATGGTTATTTCGACCATTTAAAATAATCACGTCAGATAGATTTTATTAATTTCAAATGTACCAAAGTAAATTTTAGGTTCACGTAGGATTTCATAGAAATATATTATTCTCGTCGAATATCTCTTCAATAATACGAACATAAGCACCAGATGATGCATTAACGTTTTTGCTAGACTTGTGTAAAAATATCACCTTTCTCGAAGTAAATATCATGTATGTAATATCTTAATTCACAGAATATTTATGACCGTATATTTTATTATTCAATGTTTGAATATTTCGTTGAATGTTTGTTGACATACTGCGAATAATTTTTTTTTCAGGAAATGTAAAGTTATTTTCAATATATGAATTATAGTTGCTTTTGTATATAACAAATACTTTAAGGTCTTCTTGTAAATATATGTACTACATTTGTGTAACTGAATTTCTGTTCTATATGTAAATAAAAAGATTGCCATAGTATGATTTCTTTTACTCTTAATGCTAGAAGGTAATATAAAATGAATAATGAAGTAATAAACATGCTAAAACATACCGAACCAGAGTTTTCTTCTCCGTAAACCGAACTACCCGTATTTGAGCATTACTGTTGATAAAGTTCACATTCACTAGACACTTAAAACACTTGATTTTATCATTACACATATTGTTTTAAGTTTAATATCTAATTATCTGTCAAAGATAGACAGTGAAGGTGGACAAATACCAACTGCAGATTCAATAGACGACAATATCACTCTGATGTTAAATATTCCTAAGCAGTACAAGTCGTTTAGTTATCCGTTAATAGATGGGAGCACCTCAATTTGGCAATTAGCATTATTAATTTGGCAATGTCGCATATTAAAAGAAAATAATTATGAAAGATGTTCAAACAGTTAACCATCCCGTTTTCGACATAACTGTGCCCTGCGTAGTATCGACGTAATGGCACTGCGTAGTTTTTACCAAAATCGGGGATTGGTAATGCTACCAAATGCTGCAAAAACAGCTGCGGCATTATCAAACGTTTGTAGGTATCCCCAAACAAAAAAATCCAACGGCGTTAAGTCTGGAGCCCTAAAATCGGTTCTCGATTACCAATCCACGATTTTGGATCATTGAGATATTCGTTGATAATCTTTGAATTGTGAGGGGGTGGGCGCCCTCTTGTTAGAGCAGATGTTAATATTCCCAATCAGCGGTCAATAATCAAATCTATTTTCCAAGAATGTTGATCTCTGGCAATAAATTCAAGAACAAATCCTACACGTTCTTCTTTATGTCGATCATTGAACAACTTTTTTTGAGCAGCCGCCGAATTTCTTAAACCACTTTTTTTCAATCGACGCCTTCCAGTTTGAATCGAACCGGGAAAGTTTGCTACCTTAACTGCTTAAGAATCGACATAAAAAAGTGTTCGATTACTTCCTAAACTAATATCGCATCTTGTTCTATAGTTGATATACTTTTTGGACCAGTACCCTTTTTTCTTGCATTTGTACTTTTCGAATTTCCTAATTCCGAATTCTTCTGCACCTTGCCTTCTTGACCACCACTTTGCAATTCTTTCTAAAATTTTTGGTGTTATGACAGTATTCAACGGTGGCTGCACATATTCTGGAATTTTGGTACTAAGACATGGTCTATTTTCCATGCTCGCGACTATACATTTAGTACATCATCTGTAGTACCTAGGCACATGAAGCAACTACAACGAAAATAGCAATAAGTAATATTAACAAAGCCAATAAACACGACGATTTCTTTATTCTTTTACGACAAGTTTGACAGAGTTTAACATTTTTGCATCAATATTTTTCAACAGCGACTATATTCTCCCACGGCTACCGTAAGTTTTACTTCGGTTATAATCTGAGTCCGACAAACTCAAGATATACATCTAATAATAAAATTTCGTTACTCAATGTTGGTAGTGTTAATTGGGAAGATTATAATTTTCCAGTCGTAAATAAATACCCTTATCATTAAACAGACGTAGAAATTAACAAGTTCATTTTACATCTCAGGAATTTATGAATGGCAACGATTTATATAAATTCTTATTAAGACGTTTCAACTGGTGCAGCAATTGGACACTTTTCAATTTGCAACTGATTAAGATTCCTCCTCTTTCGTGTTTTCAATTTACGGTGATGTTTCTCCAATTTCTGCGAAAAAGAAAGTCAGTCGAAACTAGAACGGAGAGATAGGGGGGTGGAGGGAGGGTGGGGGGGGGGGGGGGAGTGGTGTTCGTCTTCAAAAATGAAGTGAAATTAATTATAAATTTAGTCCGATAAGAATGAATGAAAGAGTTGGTGAGAGAAGAGAACTGCTAGCAGCAGTGAAATTGGAACATATTATGAACTGAAAATCCATTAAGAATTTCTCAAGTTTCCAACGCGAGCCCATCCCTACGCTTCGTTATCTCGGAAAGTTAGAGCGGAGAAGAGACGTCTGCCTCGGTCGCTACTATATTCGGTTTCTTCCGTTTCATAAAACAGAAGACATACACTTTCTGCGACAGCAGAGGCGGCGTCAGGATGCATTAAGTCCTCTGATAAAATCGTGTTGCCCACGTTTCAAAGGAAACTTTGAATAAGAAATTATTCTTGTAAGTAACAAGAGGCACAAAAATCTAATGAGAAAGGATTCATTTTATTTTAAGTATTGTTACCGTTTGTATAAGTTCAAAGTATCTTTTTACAAGACGGATCCTCTCTGGTGTTGTATTGAATTGTAAAGGACGTCAATATGGAAGCTCTTACTTCTTTCCTAATAACACAAAGCAGCAATTTACTACTGACTATAAATATTTGTAAATAACCGGATTATATCCTAATAAATTAGATAACGCTAACTACGTAAGTTTACTATTTCCAAAATATCCTATTGGCTTTGTTTGCAGGTCTTATATGTGTATGCACGAACAAGAAACTCGATAAACGCCGAAGGATTCAAATATAAAGGGAAGTCAAAATTGGTCAGGATCGTCATGTAATAAGTTTATTCTCCAAAAGTTTAACCCAATAATAAGGCAATTTAATACAATACATACTACTGCTTAAATAACAGAACAGTACAATATAATACAATAACATGAGAACATAATATAAATGCACAATTAATATAATGATAAAACGCAGGATTACCATGTAAGAAAAAATAAAATTATAGATCGGCAGCTAAACAACTCAAAGGATTATTCTAAATTCACCAGTAAAAGCTGCTTAAGGGAATAATAAAAAATATCGCATGCTGCGCTAATTTCGTTATATAGTGAACATATAAATGAAATCAGTAAGTGAGATAACAGGTTACTTCTGGCCTGGTTGATAGAAAATGCATCGGAATCACGTGAAAATTGACGAGGTACATGAAAGTTAAGTTTTGAAACAAGCAGACTAGCGTCAATCTGATTGCGTAGTAATATCTGTGAACAGGTGAGACCTATGTTGTTACGACGAGCCTCAAGAGAGGTAACTGAAAATTCCGTCAGTAAGATGTCATGTGGAAACCCTCTATATGATTAGACGTCATGCTCCTTATACCATAAGTGCTCGTCGTCTCTGAACATTCTCCAATAAAAGTTTATGGGTTTCGCACTTCGGATTCCATACAAGTACAGCATACTCCATTTTAGAGCGTACCAGAGTGAAATATAAGGTCTTGAGCGTTGAGAGATTATTAAAAGATTTGGTATTCCGGAAGACAAAACCAGCCATCCCACTAGCTGCAGCCACCACATCCTAAACATGTTTATTGAATGCCAAAGAAGAGCCGAAATAAGCACCCAAGTCACGGATGACATCACATCTGAAAATACGAATGCAGTTGACAGTGTAGTCAAAATGTTGAGGTGACAGCTTCCGAGTGTAGAAGACGACTTTATATTTTGAAATGTTGAGGTCCAACCCATTAGTAGTGCACCAATTATTGACTGAAGCTCATCACAATCTTTCAATGTATTTATAGATTTATATAACTTGACGTCGTCGGCGAACATTAAGATAGTGTGCAGTCTATTTGACCCACAAGGTAATTGATGAAAAATCAAAATAGGAGAGGCCCAAGATTAGACCCTTGCGGCACACCAGAAATAATTGGACAGGTGTCAGAAACAAAACCATTACACAGATACAAAAAACTGCCGTTGTTGCAAGTAGAATTTAAAGAAACTTACTGGTGAAGGAATGGTTTGATGAAGACTGTAAGAAAATATTACAGAAAAAGAAGGCCGCCAAAATAAAATGGCTAAGAACAGGCCATGTAATGGAGCATAACACATACCGAGACATCAGAAAAGATAGTACGAAATTAATAAAAGCAAAGAAGACAAGATGGCTGGAGGAAGCAATGAACGCAATTGAGAACGAAAAAAAAAATATCACGAAATTGTATAGATACATCAAACAACAAAATATGAAAAGAAATACAACAAACACAAGCGATATAGAATGGAGACATCACTTTAAGGAATTATTAACAGACAATAATGTGGTGGTAGAAAGAGAAATAGAAAACCTAGAGAACAACACAGAAGAGGACGAATTGAACAGACCAACAGAAGAGGAATTCAACGAAGTAATAGCACAGCTTAAGATGAACAAAACAGGGGAAAGAGATAATATTGTAAACGAACTGATAAAGCATGGAGGAGATCTATTAAGGCACAGACTGTTTAAACTATTAATCCAAGTTTGGCAAAAATAAATAATGCCAAGTGAGTACGAAAAGGGAATAATAGTCCCAATATACAGGGTTAGTAAAAAGTCCCGGAACGGTCGAATAACTTTGTTATTGTTCTGATTCAGTAAGTTTTACTGCCATTTTCAAATGTGTCAATGTCTAAAATAAGTAAATTTATAGCGATGCAAAAGTTAAAACGCTTTTAAAATTGTCAAATGTGACGGCAAAAAGAATGCAAACACTAAACAACAACTTTTTTCAAAGTTACCTTGATTTTTCTGTATTAGGACACTTTTTAATTTTTTAACTGTTTTCTTGAGAATAAAAATAAACATCTTAATACTTCCTGAACGTAGTTTTTTATTTTGCATTCAAAAGTGTTAAAAAAATCTGGGCGTTCCATTTAAAAAAAAAAAGTTGGACATATTGCCGATTAAACCGGAAGTGAAAAAAATATTAACTGTATTGCATGAAATGCATTTATATTAACTATACCCCCATACCAAATTTCAGAAATCATAATTTTCAAATAACAAAGTTATTCGACCGTTCCGGGACTTTTTACTAACGCTGTATAAGAAAGGTAGCCCAAAAGCATGTGCAAACTATAGAGGAATTACTTTACTGAACGCCGCATATAAGATCCTAACCACGTTAGTAAACACAATAGTTATTTACGAACCAAGTGCGGGAAGACTATTTTCCCGCATGAGCGCACATTGTAAGCACGAGCGACCGCAGGAAGCGAGTGCTTTTAATTGCGCGAATGCGTGGAAGATGTCTTCACGCAAGTGGTTTGTACAATATTTTTTGTACGAACATTAAATTAAAAAAATATTATTGATTAATGTCATTGGTATCATACCTAACCTAAGATAGATTACCTAATTAATTTAAGCATTTCATGTACGTAACTATTACTCACCTTTCTTAAGTTATTATATTCTTACACAATGCAAATATGAGGTATTTATTCTTATATTTATAAATTTATAGTACATTTATTGCGTTTTTTTGTTTAAATACAAACAATTCCGAACTGCCAATATGAATGTCGATGTGGTTCAAATAGATGGCGCTTGAGTCTTGGTTAAGATGTCTTTTTTTCTAAATGTCCCAAAGTGCCAGTGTTTTTTTCAATTTTTACAATCGCCTCAACCGGGAAAACGTATTTCCCAGTCGAGCTACACGTGCGCCAAATATCGCTTTACAGGCGGTGAGTACAAAAAATTAATTAAGTACACCGCATACAATGTAATACGACTGTAGAAGGGGGCGATCTACCAAAGACGCTATACACATAGTGAGTCAAATAACCGAAAAGTTCTATGAATATAGTACCGGCCTGCAAATAGTATATTTTGATTTCAAGCAGGCATTTGATAGTTTGAGGCGAGAACAGGTGATAAAAGCTATGAGGGATATAAAAATACCAGGAAAACTAGTAAGACAGACAGAAATGACGATGAAAAACTCAAAAGCAGCTATGATGGTGGTATAACTGAAGACTTCGAAATCAACCTAGGAGTAAGACAGGGTCACGGACTATCAACAAGCTTGTTTATTTTAGCATTGGATGCAGTGATCAAGGAATGGAATTTCCAATGAACAATAATCAATGAGACGATACAAGTACTTGCGTATGCAGACGATCTCGCCATACTAGCTAGGGACAGGCGAAGTTTGGAAGAAGCAATTCAAAGAATCGATAAAGCAGTAAAAGGAAAAGAGGCCTAATAATAAATCAAGAAAAAAGTAAATACATGGAAATAAGTAGAGTAAATAGAGATACTACAACTAAGGAAGTAAAAATTGGAAATTATAAGTTCGAAATAGTTGAAAACTTTACGTATTTGGGAGTAATGACAAACAATGGGAATGATAGAAGTATAGAGATAGATCATAGACTTCACGGTGGACATAGAGCTTATTATAAATACAAAGAAATACTGAAAAGTAAAATGATAAGCATAAACACAAAAATGAGGGTATTCAGAGTGGCAATTCGCCCAGTAGTGATTTATAGGGCAGAGACCATGAACCTGACGATCATGGAACAGGAGAAACTGAGACGATTTGATAGGAAAATATATGGTCCGAAAAAATTGGCACGTATCTCGATAGTCAATCAATTATTAAAAAAAAAGAATGAGTGTGTAAAATGGTTGAGCGATTTGATGAATTACTTCCGATGCAATGTATTCAATGTATGTAGTTAATACAAAAGAAATAAGATTCTACGAAAAAAATCATTGTGCTTCCAAATGCGCGTAAAATTCTCACAAATAAATAATACTGTTTTCGGAAGTTGTAAACGTAAAATGACAAAATACAAAGAGACCAATGTAAACGTCTAACTAATTCCGTTCGTTGACAATGAAATAGCATTGCACGGCTCCTAAATTTTATTTTTCCCTTTTTCTCGTCCTTCCTCGCCTGAAGGTACTGCCCACATCGGCGAAGTACACACGGTAGGTAGTCCTGTGTTCGCTTTATACCCACCCCGTTCTTTTTCGCACATTCTACGAGACCGACTCACGATTTATTGGATCGTACGCTCAGATTTCTCGGATCAAATATTTTCAATGCCTTTGGAAGTTTGATATTGCGATAGGGCAGATAAGAATATTTATTACCTTCCTGCTCTTGTTTTACAGCGCGATTTACTTTTCTGTCGGCTCTATGCCAAAGGAGAACCGTTTCCATATAAATATATGTATATATGATTCGTTATTCCGCATAGGCAAGCTCTGTTTCACTAAAAAAAAAGTTGTGTTCCTTGTTTTTTTTTTATATAGAGAGACAATGGCACGTTATTACTAGGGAGCGGAATCGAGCGAGTCATGACTCATCGCCCATGGGCGCGCTATTGAAATGTTGTATTTTTAAAGAGGTTTTAATTTTATTTATATAATTGAATAACAAGTGACTGGTGATTATAAAATACAAAATACCCTACTATTTGTTCATTTTCTCTTCTGCAAGACTTGTTCTCTTTGAATTAAGTACATCCTTGTAGATAGAAAACGTCTTTTCTACATCGCAACTGGTTATATTTACGTAATGGAAATATTCTTTTATTTCAGCGTATTTAGCATACACAATTGCCGCAATGTTATTAAACCTGGATTTCTATTAAAAACTGCGTCTAAGTCACTTGGAATTATTAATAGCCACATCTAATGTGGTTAATCCATTTTTACTTTCTTATACGTAGTATAAGGAAGTAATGTGAAATTTTCGACTTCGAGATTTTTGCAGATGTCCACGTTTTGAAGTCCCCTGATACCGAAAAAGATGATTTTAAAAAATGTCTGTGTGTCTCTATGTGACCACGATAACCGCTGTAAATATCAATTCCAAATTTTGTATTTGCGTGTCTATTCTCCCTCTTGAGATCTGAGTAGTTTTTCAGTAAAATCGGTAGACCGGAAGTAGCAGTTTACTTCAGTGATAAAATTAAATTTTGCCAATATTTCGTCAACTACTAAATTTAAACAAATTTATAAAGAATTCATATGTACTTGAAATTAAAATTGAGAACAATTTTATTTAAAAAGTTTTTCGAAGCTGCTACCGGAAATAGGTCTTTTACTCCTATCGAAAATCAGTTTTTTGCGAATATTTCGCATGTCATGCTTTTTAGACAGGTACGTTACGGGTATAAAAGTATTTAAAACGTAATTTTCAATATCTTTTGCATAAAAACAATTTCAAAATTCAGACCGGAATTACCACTTTTACTCTTATCGAATAGCGATTTTTTGCGAATATGTCGTAAACTATGCATTCTATATGTATTTATCAAGAATACAAAAGTATTTAGTGCTAGATTTGCAATATTTTTTGAATATATGAAATTTCAAAATTCGGACCGGAAGTAACACTTTTACTCTTAGGGAGTAGTCCTTTTTTCGAATATTTTGCTAAGTATGCATTCTATAGCGATTTATTAAGAGAACAGAAGTACTTAGAATAGGATTTTGAATAATTTTTGTGTAAAAAAAATAGTATAGTTTGAAACGCTCATACGTGTAAGAAAGTCGTGTGGTGGCCACACCTCATTTTTTAATTTGAGATTCGATTTTCAAAATATGTCATTAGTTTAGGCAAATTTCCAAAGTGTTCCTGAAGGAATAACAACTGATTTTTTTAAATTTGGGATTTGTGTTAGTTCCTTGCACTCAGAAATACTTCGAGCATCGTCATTTAAACATGTAACGAAATTTTGTAAACTATCGAAATTCTCTGCATGAAAACTATTACTGTGTATGTTTTAGCAAAGCTAAGTGACGATATTTTACAGACTTTGCAATAAATTTCGGAATCACTGACAATTAATTTTTATCTCAGAAAAAGTAACATAAACAACGATCTAGATCTAAATAAATGATAACTAAAAATGTACGCGTATGTTATTGAAACATACATATTATATTGCGAAATATAAGGTAAATATAATAAATTTTAAAAACTCGTCACCCTTGTACCTACGCCGATGAAGAAAGGATTTTATTCATAAAATTCCTTATTTTATGGCAGTTTTTTCTCTGATTCTCTGGAGTAAACATATGTTACAGTTCGCCCTATGAATTAGTGCTATTCAGATATAACGTAAACAACACGCAGTTGTTTACATTATTTCTTTTCACGGTTGTGGCTCCGTGGTAGTTTAGCTCGCTCGATTCCGCTCTCTAGTTATTACTGACTCTATATTGAATATACAAACAATAGATGGGGCAACCAAAAGTCATGATTTACTAGTCGAACATATAGCACGTCAGGACTTGACAAAAAAAGATATTTTTAACTGTCAAGTATCAGTCTTCATCCATTAAAACAAATTATTGTGTCATAAATTATACAAAAAATATTTAATAGTTATCACATTAAAAGTCTTTAGATTTTTAGTAACAAATATTTCTAGAAGAAGATGAATATAAAATCAATGACGCGGCACGAATGAAATGCTATTCAAAATAAGATATGTGTAGCAATTATACTATTTCAATGAAACCATTGTGATCTCTGTAAATATAAAAGATGTTAAAATTGCGATGAGTATTATAATATTCTAAAGGGTTGATTACTACTTCAATAAAAACTAAATTTAGAATCAAAAAATATATTGAAACACTACCTATTTGTTTTCTTGATTTCGAATCAAAATTTAATCAGTCTCATATACCTACCACTCATAAAAATACATGTCAAGAACAAAAGAAAACGATTCACAAGTAATCAACCATTTAATATTTTCCGCACAAGGGCACCAGCTAAAAGCAGGGCATTACCGTCCGCGAAAATAAATTGTTTTTCAAATGCGGCAGAAAAATGAGCAGCTACACTAAAACGCACAAAATAATCCACCTTCGTCATCCGAATCCATGACTTAATACTTTTAGTACGTCTATGTGCACATTGTGATTGACGAATAAAATTTACAATTTGTGAAGTTCACTACAAACGAACGCTGTAAATCTACTGTCAAAAATGATTCACTAGTGAAATGTAAACGAAGTTTCATGTACGCCAACATCCGATGTTAATATTTCTAGTATGTATGATTGAAATAAAGTCAATGTTATTATTTTATTTGATACTAATCTTTAAAATAATCCAGCTTGTCCGTATTTTAAAATCTCTTTTATGTTCCAATGTAAGACGAATACAAATAACTGCCTTTAACGTATGCCAGCAATGTGGCGTTGATAACGATCTAGTGAGAGCAACATTTCTTAGTCTGGGTAATATTAACATTGCGATTTCAATCCTGTGCAACCTACCAATTGCGACAACTATTAATTATTTCTTCATGTTGTGGATATTAAGCAGAGCTTGCCGTGATCTTTACCGAATAGGTAATTTGAGATTCCAAAAAGTTATTCTAAAGTCTTCGAATTACACTTTGGATAATTCCAAACACTTAAGCAAACTCTTTTTGTACTCATTCAGTTTCTCTTTTTTCACTACATCTAAAATATAAAGTCCTCACCATTAATCATACAGTGAATTTTGGATAGTGACCCACCCAGGACACGTGCAGCAACAACACAGTCGTTTTCCGCGAACATTTTAATATGTGTTGAAAAGGTTGGAACTTATAGAAATAGCAGTTGGTCTCGTTGGCTTGGGGAAGTTTGCAATTATTAATTTCGATATGTGGGTATGTATATCTGCGCTTGTAAAAGTGACTTATGTAGAGTCATGTGTTTGAATTTTATTAAGGAGATCGTAGAAACCAATATTGAAGCACATCTACATTTAGCAATTTTTTACTGATACAATCGTAAGTCTTCTTGTTGGTACGTCACTAGCATAAAGAAGGTAAACCTTGAGGATGAAAACCTACGAGGAAAGAATAGAATAGGAGAGAGCCTCCTTAATAATAATATTTGTCCAAAGTGGTAACTTAATATGGCCGCCGTAATGCATAAGCGTGCATAAATATTTTGTATAGGGTATAATATAGTAACATTTATTCTAACTGTATTAAAGAAAACATAAAAAGAAAACATGCCTAGAATATACATGTTACGCCACTGAACACATAATCAAACATACCGGATATATCACAAGTTATTCAAAATACTTTTTTATAAATTATGACTGGTCAATATTGCCATAACTGACCTGCCTTAAAGTGGTACAACCACAGATCACTATACTAGAAGATAGTATAACTTAATAGTAAAAAGTTTAGACAATGTTTAGCGCCGCCTGCCAACTGCAGGCAGTACTAAAATGGATCAAACCGATGAACCGGGAAATTTAAATATTATATATTTCTATTCCTTTTTTGTATTTACCTTAATAGTTTTTATTCTTCACTTTAAATGTTCGGAAGTAAAATAGTAAATGTATTTTAAAGAAAAATAAACTACACTTATTGCTATAATAACTTAGTAATAAATTAGAAACATATCTTTTTAGTAACGCTTTATTTTTATATGAAAATTTATTTCTATTTCAAAATATTAAGGAGAAAGCATTCTAAATTATTCTTACATTTGAACTTATTTATTCCTTAAATGGAAATCGTCGATCTTCTCTTATGTCATTGAATAAATTAGGATCTCATGTAGCTTCCTACCACTCAAGAAAACGAATTGATGTTGGATGTGGAAAACTTTTACATTATGGTCACAATTTGACACATAACATTTTCTTGTCGGCATAATTACTAGGAAGTCTAGAAAAAAGTGCTAATAAATAAATAAATTACTCGAATTATGCAGAATAAATACTTACGTACACGCAATTTTAAGAAATAAGTTAATATTTTATAACTCTGATTAATAATTAGCATATATACATAAATATTAATTAAAAACTGTCAACAGAAATATTTGAAAACTATAACACATGTAGTTGCCATAGTTACCAAACACACTCAACAGCATACAAGCAGCTAAGCCCTGAAGTATCACATGTGATCCTAAAATTTCGTCAACACATGCGCCACCTACCAACTGCAGGCAGAAGTAAAACGATGTCTACGCAATCTCAATTTAACATTTCCCCCCCTGGGTACAACTTCCGTCTAAATAATACCCATTTCCCCACCAGTTTACTATCTCTCCTGTTCTATTCTTTCCTCGTAGCTGAAAACGCTTCTTTGCGGTACGTCGGTATGTATTAAACAAAAAAGTGAGAATGTAGGTTATTTATATAATTATGGCAAAAAAGCAGAAAGAGTTACTTACTATATCTACTGGGAATTTTTATTATATAGGTACATATTATGAGATAATATTTATGAATTATTATGCCTATAATTCAAATTTTAATATTTTATCTTAATATATTTGCAAAGTATAACCTCTATTATTGATTCTATGCTAACTCATAGGACAAGCAGACTAATAATATTACAGTTTACTAAATAATCTTTCGACAAAATACGATAGATGTCCTATCACTTGATTATTATTATTTTACCCAGAATTTATGATTTATTTAAATTATTGACTCATTAGTGGGATCAAATACACTTTCACTTTTCTATTTTTATTCTCCTCTTAATAAAATATTTCATTATACTTATTTGCTTAAGTCGATAAATAAGTGATTTATCTATGGTAATAATATACGCACAATTCTCACTATGTAAATATATCGATGTGATCGATTCAAATAATCCTAGGTTAGAATTCTCAAAACATATCCCATTGAATACCTACATAAAACAATCTGAATAAATAATAAATAAACTACGCTATTGAAAAATATTTAAAGATCAATGTATTTAACAAGTTCATTCACATTAACAAGTAAGGTGGGATGTAGTAATTTTGGACCTAGATATATCGAATTACAAAAATACCTAAGCATTATTACAGTTTCTTACGACTTAGTGTAACATATTATGTTGGATGCATTGTGTGGAATATGCGCAGAGTTGCCTAATGTGATTTGGTGTCCTTAGTTTGTCTTTGATTGTGATCTGTTATTAGGTTATTTTGTGTTTTCGGTATCTTTGCGTTTGTATTTGCTATAAATATAGTTATAATTCAGTTGTTTTACGTAATGTATATAATGTTAGAAACGGTAAATTATCCTTCACGTTAGTAAGATGGACGTTAGACACCTAACCTAAAAATAAAGCGGTGTGAAATTTGGCAACATGGTCGTTCTATTTTAAAGAAAACTTTATGCATAGAATTTCAGCACCATACAAGTCAATCAGGGATTACAGCAATGAAAAATGAAAATCTAAAATCTTCATTAGTATGTGTAACTTGATTACATTAATATACTTTGTAAGATACTTCTATGCTAACTTTTAATTCAATAAAATATTACAGTGAAATATTATAGAAGCTACCGTGCTGGGTCAAACGATATACTAAAATGTTTTAAGGTGATTTATTATGTTACAGTGAAATAGATTGTTTGTAATTCATTCGGCAACTGTACAAATTAGAAACAAATATCGATTAAAGTGCTAATTGCCTTTTATGTACGCAATAAAATGTTCGCCATGATATAATTCTAGTTTTGTTGCGTTGTACATTGTCCATGTTGCTTGTAGTACAGATTATCGGACTGTTTAAAATGTTGAAATTTATAATGCGCTTCCGAAATTATTTCACATAATACGTGCGAAAATGATGCGCAATATTATGTGAGATATGGGAATTACAATTAAACATATAATTGTTTTTCATTTCTACGTTAATTATAATAATAAATTTGATGATGCAATGTAGATAATTGTATCGAGATTGGTTAGTTATTGTTGATTATTAAAATGGCGTACAAATCACAAATGCTATTTAATAAATTTGTTTCTATAATAATGATGAATTTACGATTTTAAATTGCATTAATTTAAAAATAATTAATGGGTACGTAGGCAATTCATATACATCCACTTGTCAAATATTTAGGCAACTGCGTTTCTGTGAGGTTGATTGGTTGTCGAGAACTGATGGATTGCCCGTCGTCAGGTACTCAGATCATTCAACTCGCATTTTCTTTGTGAAGCCATTTAAAATACAGCTCTGTTTCTACAGACAAAAAAATGTGGTGATAAATATAGCGGAGATAGATAGTACTCATTTAAACATACTTGATTTTTATATTATATTAGCTGTGTGAATTCCATAATTAGTAAATTTTTACTCAATATTGGAAAGATTTCGGCACTACTAATGAATTAATATTAACGTCAATACAATTAAATTTTAACTCCATAAGGAAAGATATTTCTGTTTTCGCAAAGGAGTCAAAGTAATATTGATAAAGAATTATTTTAACTCTGTGTAATCTTTACTTCGCTAATTTTAATTCTCTGCGAAATTGGACTTAAGAAATTTTGCAGCAATGTTAAATGGTATTGAATCTAACACAGTATTTTTGTGAGTAAACATAAATATTTAGAGGAGCTGAAACATCTGATAAACAACGAAATGAGTGCAAATACTCCAGACGTCATTTGCAATGTACAAGAATAATGGATTACATTTTCAAAATTTTATTAAAATAATGGTAGTATATAATTTATCTATAGTCTAGCAGAACATGGTAAAACACCTCTGTACATCTATATTTTCGTAACCAATATGTGCGTTACATCGCTTATGGATAGTGTCTCGTTTATTTTTGTTGTAAATCACAAACTGTCAAATCCTGGCCACCTTTATTAAGTGCATAATTGACCTTGCACGATAAACTTTGATTATTAATATGGCCTAATGCTTTTAATTATGGGTTAATCTTATTATATACTGATAGCAGCATTTTGGTTACTTTTTATTTAACAATTTTTAATACATCATCGTCAGGTGTGTCCAATTATGCCTTGATTTTTAATTTTAGAATATTAAATTTGATTATGGTAAACTTGCGACATCTGTGTGGTGAGAGTGCAGTTACTCTTCTTACTGCTTCAAGATTTATTAATTGTTATTTTTTCTTTTTTCTTTTTTCTTTATTAATTCTAGTATGAATTTTTGGTAATTTTAATACGCATAACGTTATGATTTGTAATTCTAATACCTATTTTGGTAAAACATATTTAATCAGGCAGGCACCATTTCTGTTTTTGTTACTTTTGTTTAAGCTAATTGGCTAGCAATCGTTTACTTTTAATTTGCAGGTTTGTTTGTACAGGAAACAAATTTTAGTGCTTCAATTTGCAAAAAAATTCATTAAACATAATTTTTTTATTGTTTATTCTCTGGACGAAAAGTCAGCAGTAGAAACAGAAACCAAGGAGGTACCAACGATAACGGTGGAAGCCTGCGACTTAGATTTGTAGCAATTTGATTTCATTTAAACGATACTGGCAATGTTAAACATAGTAGAAAAATCATATAAGTTAATATCAAAAATTGTAAAATCTAATATGTTTCTATTCATTCATAATTTATTTTACTCTTATACCAAATAATATTTTTTCAGTACTAGTTCACTTGTGTATGTAATACGTGTTAATGATGGATCAGTATCAACAAATAAGTAATAGTGTCATCAGCATGTGGTATTACATTAGTTAGGGAATTATGCACAGTCAAAGAGGTCGTTAATAGTTATAGTAAAACGAACGGGACCCAGTATGGATCCTTGAGGAACTCATACTTTTGTTTGCAGTAATTCTCATTCGTGGTCTTCTAGTCTAACTTGTTGATATATGTTACTACTCAAGTAAGATTGTAAACACTACACAGTTACCCCCCCCCCCCTCCAACGATATATCCTTCAAAAAGAAGTAGATGTAGTAGTAGATTTTTATTTGAACATGGGAACCCCAGCCGAATACAAAAATTTCGACGGACATTTCCGAGGTAACAATAATTTTGGCGGGTAATTGTTCTAAATCACATAGACGGTTACACCACCGTGACCGTATATTGAATTATTTAAAAAGGGCCATAAAAAAGTTAGAAATTAAAAATAGGTGCGCCCTCTTAAGAAAATCAGAAGACATCATCACTGAAATAATAGGTGTGCAAATAGAAACTCGGTTTTTTTGGTCAAATTTACATTTATTGAAAAAACGCTTATTAAAAAGATTAATAATCGAAATAATCGCCATTACTATCTATCACCTTTTGCCATCTATCGGGTAGCTGATTAATGCCTTCGCGATAGAAACTTGGTGGTTTTGAAGCAAAATAGTCATCGAGCCATTTTCGCACATCTGAACTGCTGGTCTTTTAAATATGATGACATCGATCTGAATAAGTGGCAATCAGAAGGCGCCAAGTCTGGAGAATACGCCGCATGCTGGATGACTTCCTAGCCTAAGGAGAAGATGAGTTCCTGAGTTGGTTTCGATGTATGTGGACAAGCGTTGTCATGCAGCAACATAACTTTCCGTGTTCCTTGGCCAATAATTGGTCCTTTTTCTTCCAGGGTATCACTTAATTTGATCAATTGGGCCTTGTAACGTTCAGCTGTAACAGTCTGACCAGGTTCCGGAAGCTCATAGTAAATCACTCCTTTCCAATCCCACCAGCCACACAATAACACTTTCTTGGTATGAATATTGGTTTTTGCAACTGATGTTGATGGTTGGTCCGGATCAATCCATGCTTTTCTGCGTTTCGGATTCTCATAGGAAATCAATTTTTCATCACCCGTAATGATTTCACGAGAGAAATTCTCTTTTTTATACCGAGTAAACAAATTCATACAGGTGTCAACTCTTCGATCTATGTTGTCTTCCGTTAGTTTATGAGGAACCCGTTTTCCTTCTTTCTGTATCTTCCCCATTGCATGCAATCGAAGTGATATTGCTTGGTGAGTAACTTCTAACTGTTTTGCAAGCTCTTCTTGCGTTTGACATGGATTTTCGTCCAGTAAAACTTTAAGTTTTCCTCTTCAATTTTTTTTATCACACCTGGACGTGGCTCGTCTTCAAGATTAAAATTTCCATCACTAAATCTTGCAAACCACTTTTTCACTGTTGAATGACTCACAGAATATTCACCCAATGTCGAGTTATAATCAATTCCATAGTTTGAGCAGCATTTCTTTTTCATTTGAAAACAGAAAAGTATGCAATGGCGAAAATGTTGCTTATCAACTTCCATATCTTATAAAAATTACACATCCAGAATGACAGCTTGTAAATGACTGAAACCTACGGCATAAAAACGACAATGACTAAGCTACAAGTATCCAAAATGGCGGGCGAATTGGGTGCGTTCAAGATGTTTTTAAATGCAACCAACTTAAGAGCTGAGTTTCTTGCACACCTATTAAATGACAATTAAAAATTAATAAAAGAAATTGAGTATCAGTTTTTTTTTGTTGCAAAAAGAATAACATCGTTCATGTGTCTTTTATTGAATTTTTTCCCTAATTTAACCATTTACTATACCTAAATAACAAAATTAGCAAACGCACTGTAAGTTACGTGCGGTATTATAAAGAAAAAAAAGCAATTCTTTTCTCAGAAAATGAGTTTCCGGGTATAATTGTAGTATTTGTTCCGACTGTAATTTGACGAAATTGTTACATATGCTCAAAGAACTGCAGTCAGTCTAGAACATTCCCTATGAATAAATAATAATAAAATTGTAGATAAACACGATATATCGCATGGTACGAAAATCTTAAAAACGCGATCACGACCAGAATAAACAAGTAATAGAGAAAATTGTTCTCAATTTAGAAAGAAGGAGCAAACTTTTCGAACATGAAAGCATGAGTTTATAATGGCTCACGTATATAAACACATTCATGCGATTTAGATAATGTTTAAATAGTAGTTAAATAACATGCCATGCCGTAGCTTCTTTGTGCATATTGTCCATTAACGTATTATTTGAATTTGTCTTGTAGTCTCACATCTGTAAATGCTATATCATTCTATATACTTTTTTTAAAATTAATTCATGATGGGTTAGTACGTTAAGCCAACGCATTTAATTTTAATTTATATATATTACTAGAAGTTTAATTCCCATGTATTCATATGTATAAGTCTGTATAAGCATTGTGGCGCCGAACGTTTATGTTAGTGTAAGATAATCGCCGGGATATCTATAACTTCTTACGGTTACGTGACTGTTTTGTGTGTGAAACGTAAAGGGATTACCAAGACAATATAGAAAACGGGGAATCCCAGATTTCAAACTATAAGAAGGAAAATACGTGTTGCAATAGAGGAGTCGACAAGCGAACGGCCAGAAGAGTCGACAAGTGAGCTGTATAGGGAGATTAGTAGACCTAAGTTTAAAAAGTGCGTCGGCTCCAACAGTAACATAAATAGCGGTTAGTTAATTAAATATATATATTTACAAGTAGAACCTTGTAAAATCAACCGCGCATTAAGTATTCAAGCTTAAGTGTTTAAGTTATTATATCTTCTGTTACAAAGATTTTGTTCGACATTTGGCAGTGTATGCCGATTCTCTACGTCTTGTTCTTTGGAGGTAGAAAATCAAATGGAAAGCTGCTAGCGCCTTATTCAGAGAATAAGAAAATTCAACTTGAACGCATCGAAGATAAGAAGATGCCCATCAATCAACAGAGAAGAAAGAAGCATTAAAATGAGGTATTTTAAAAAGTTATTGTATGTAAATATATTAATAAAATAAGGGATTAAATATAATAACTCAGTTTCAAACAGAGACGAAATAAATAAATATATTTATCTAGATAAGATAAATATATTTAATAAAGTCTCTCAAGTGTAATCGAATTATGTACTTTGATATATTTTTAGCGTTGTTAATGAATGTATATAAAAAACATTTAGCCTGGGTTGTAGTTTCTTGCATACGTTGTTACGATTTTATTATAACGAATGATGTGCGTCAATATTATTAAATGTAACCATTATAAAAGTGTATTTAACCTATTTGTTGTTTTTCTGTTAAAAACGGTTTATTGTATAAGTATTGTACTTTCTTTGTAATAATCTATAAAATCATTGATTTCTAATACAATTAATGCCTAAACTTATACAATGGTATTTTATTGTATTTACACCCAATGATGCTCTAGGAATTGCTTATTACTTAGACAGAAAAGTCACTCATTACAAAAAAGTTTTTCAGAGCATAACGTAACTAAAGATATATTTATCTAATTGTAATTTTAAGACTAAATACTGGTTTTTAAAATATATAAAATAATTATTAAAAGAAGTTTCATGGATTAACGTGATAAAACATAATAAAATTTTTTGAAATGTATAAATGTCTTTTGTATTCTATTACAAAAATGAAATTTGGATCAGCGAAAATCATTTCTGAATTCGCAATAACATGAATTTAATATTACAATATAAACATAACTAAATAGGAAGTAATTAGATACATTTAAAATGAGTTATATTTTCCGTAAAACCAATAATAAAAATACATATCTATGAAATTTTGCTGATGTGTAAATTTTATTATTGCAACATCGTGATATACATATCTATAAATATTTTAATTAATAATCACATATTTACAAATTTTATTATATTTTGTACAGATGACTAGTTAAAATCTGGTAATTAATCAGGCAAAGTATCTTTTCTAAAGCACTTCAAATGTAAGCCCATATTGATTTCTCGTACCCTTACCCATGAGCTTCAATGGCAGCGGGTAAAAAAGAGGGGTCTCAAGTGTAGGGAGTGGACTAGTTTGATAGGTTCTGGCTGCCCCATTCATTAGAAAAAAAACAATAAAATGGGAGGTACCACTTCACCTCTCTGGAAGGATGTGACGGCCTTTTAAATAATAATGAAAGATTAATTAGGAAGCGGCGGTTTGTCACGTATTCAAATACGCTTTGTGATGGAAATAATACAAACAAAGGATTATTTTAATTAAATATTAGGCAGCGTTTTATTTAATTTTAAAATAGAAGAATCTCATTAAATTCAGGAATTTCTCTTGATTTTACAGCTACCTCTTACAATTATTTTATGTCATGAAGTTCTTCATGCAAAATTAGACATAATTGAAGTTGGGACAATTATATAATTTACAATCAGTATTGGAAATAAATCATTTTCCTATTTCTAAAGGTGAAATAGGTTGTAGAAAAAATAAACTGCTACTAATTCGAATTAAGACGCTGATATATTTTATTAAATAAGTGTTTCAGTTATGATGAATTATAAAAATGTATTTACACTGATATGTAATTTGTTTTTAATTTAATAAACTTAGGTATGAAGACATATTAAGTACTTAAAAAAAATTATTCTTATTCTGGTTTTACATACATTTTGTTCCCTAGAGAAGTGTTGTCTCTATCAGGTGAAGCGCTATGGGCAGCGTTTGAAAACTACTTGAATCGGTGCCAATAAAGGGCGGCGCCGTTTTTGGTCATAATCCGAATCTCATTAAAGGCCATTGTGATGATTCATTAATTTCGTCGGCTATCATTAAAAAATAATAGTATATTATACTATAAGGGAGAGAAATGCGTTATTTTGGCAGAGGTGCAATTTGAATTCAAGCGAAAAAATCGAAAATATTGACAAAGGGTCAAATCGATCGTTTTCTATCAAGTGTAGATGACAAAGAATTCTTAATGATTAAGGTAAGATTACTTTTGTTGTTAGGTATTTCAATTATTAAGTATTTTGATTTTTTATAGGTTGGATTAATTCTGGGGATTGCCGGAGCTTGTCGAACTGATGAACTAGTCAATTTAACTGTAGATGATATTGAGGACGTAGGCTCTTCCTTGATTGTAAAAATTCCAAACACTAAGACAAAGATTCCATGAACCTTTGTGGTTACCGATGTGGAAAATATGCTTGAATTGTGTCGAAAATACCTGTCCCTTCGTCCTCCCCACGTCAAGCATAAGCGCTTTTTTTTGTACTACAAAGCAGGAAAATGTAGTTCGCAGCCAGTTGGCAGGAATACCATGGGAAAAATTCCGAGTATAGTAGCTTCGTATTTAAAATTACCTGATGCTGCATGGTACTGGTCACTGCTTACGAAGATCTTCAGCGACATTACTGGCAGATGCTGGTGTGGATATCACGACAATAAAGCGTCATGCTGGTTGGAAATCAACGACAGTCGCTGAGGGTTATGTCGAGAACTCCATTGAAAATAAGAGCAAAATTGCTAATCAGGTTTTAGTAGGTACCACTACTAGGGCAATCACAAAAACTGTAAATGTAAGCGAAAGTAATATTCCTTCTAATATTAATTTTGAAAATTGTACAAATGTAACATTTAATTTAAATGTCGATAAATAATTTCAATGTTATCTTTTTTTTGCATGAATCACAAACGTTCTCCATAATGTAAACTCCCTTGGGAGCATTATACTCCCTTGGGAATAATCGACTACTTCTGTTTTAATTTGGATGTCATAGAAACTGATTTCTACTCCCGACCGTGGAAAAAATAATTTTTGGGATGGTATATTTAAAAGTAGGAAGTGGATTTGATCAACTACGTACATTTAAAGTGGATTTGAAAAGTATCCAAGAAGCTACAAGTATACGACCAGGCAGTGTTGTAAGAGTTACTACCTAGCGAAGAAAAAAATACACCTACAAAAATTTGTTGACGTTAATGAAAGAACATATCAACATTTCAATTCAAGAAGCATGAAGATAGATTTTAAAACGTCTACAATGCAGAGAAATATTTCTTGCTTGCAAACTCAAAGGTTGTAATTTTAACTTGGTAAAAGACGTTTAGCACCTGATTGAATAATAAATTTAAAGGATAATAAATGTTGATGCTCACATAAAATGAATGCAAAAAGAAAGAGGTATTCAAGTCGAGTTCAAGAAAGAAATTGTAGAAGATAAAAATCTTACCGCTTTTTGTAAAGAGAAGAAAGTGGATCTACAAATGGTTGGAAAATGGTGATCTGAGTATAATTACCTCATTCAACAGATCGACGAGGGAAATGCCAAGAAGCATAAGTGCGTATCCCGTCGGAAACATTATGTCTTGCATTGAAACATAACATCTGTGAATGGATTGCTAACAGATGAGCAAAGTGTTTGGTTGGTCGCAAGGCTGATATTCAAGTATTTGCTCATGCTTGACTTGATGACTCCTTCAGCAATAAGAACTGTCTCTAAAAACTTCGAAAACACTGTTCAAGTTGGAAGATACTGAAGTGATCAAACGTACTTTTCCATTCAACTGTTTCGTTGATGACATCGACTTCTCCAAGTAGCAGTAAATGGGTTAAATGTCTCAAAGTACCAATGATCAGAAGCGTGCTTCTGCGATATACATTCCCTCCACCGGATACCCAATTGCACGCATTACATGTATTTTGACAGTTCCTCTCGATGAAAAGAAACACCTCCCTTTAATCATCTATATGGGTAAGAGAGAGGAAATTGAAACCGAAAACGTTTGGTACACACAAGCAGCAATAAAACAGTAAGTCGACTTATTTCTATCGCTTGTTTTGTGAGGTGGCCAAAGAAGTATGCGAGTGTGGGATTTTGCCAGCACTCACCAGGCCAAAACCATGAAGAATTTCCTTGCAGAAAAAAGAATTTATCAAATAATGATTCCCGCAGGAGTAACTGCATATCTCCAAACTCTTGATATTGCAGTAAACAAGTCATTTAAAGGCTATTTGCGCAGGGCAATCGATGACGACATTGAAATAGAATCGAGAGCCTAGGCTACAAGAAGATGTTACAAATGTGAAGTAAGCTCATATGAGGAGCTATTGATCAATATGAGATGGTAGCTAAGATGAACTTAGAAGAAATGAAGTCGCAAAAATTCCAAGTTGGAATCAGGGATTTTGAGTTTTAAGTTTCAGAACAAATCATGCTGCATTAAAATGATTGATTTCTTCATTTTTGGATATTTCTTTAACGTGAATAAATGTATTTTTTGAACCTGTATGTGTTTCTTGCACATTAACAAATGCTACTTACTGTGTATGAAAAATAAAACATGCTTGCGTGTCCTATCGACAAATGACACAAAGATGCTGCTCAAGAAATTATATAACTTCATAATAAATAATTATTTCTATAGGTACTTCGAAAGTGGTAATTTTCATTGCCAATTTTTCGTGGTGTTTTGTTATGGCACCGTTTTATCCTACATTTATAAAAAAATCGCGACCTGTAACGTCACTCCATTCCTTCGCGGCCTGTAGGCCGGAGGGTCTGAAATGGGACGAAGTCGCTCTATCTTGCGGAGTAATGAAAATCAGAAACATTTTCAAGAATATGTGTTTCAAATTAAATATTTTGTAAACCAGCAACGACTTAGTGGGGAGGCCATCCAAGAGATGGAAGGACATCTGGCGTTTCGTCTCACAGGACAACTAACAAAAATTCCCTTTGTGTTTAACAGTCCTCAAGGTCTTCTCAAAGAAAAAGAAGAAGATGGCATGGGTCCAGATGAATTCTAAAAATCATTTTTGGTTCAGTTATGGTTTTTTCTTCTTTCTTCGTATGTAGATACGAAATACGTGCAAAATCAAAAATAGATAAAAATTTTATAGATAACTTGAAAGGAAGCTTCGTGTGAAATACGAGGTAGATGCCATAAATTCTCGGACTGACAGGTTTATACAGGTTCAAACGTGTTCAAACTCTGTCATGTCATGCATATATATATATACGCGAAGTGTACACTATAAATATGACGGTTCGAAGCCTAGTAGTTTTGAGTAACCACCCAACCAATGTTACTAGCGCACGAAAATGTCCGAAGTAACGAAAATTGAGTATTGCGCGGTTATTAAATTTTTAACAAAAGAAGGGCATACACCCCATCACATTAAACAATGTTTGGAGTCCATTGTCACAGGGTATGAAACAATGGTTCTGTTTTACGATCCTCTATCGAAAAGGGAGTCCATGGAATGGCGGCGACCTGATGAACCTCGTCCCAGAAAGGCGAAAGTCGTTCAATCAACGAAAAAGGTGATGGCCATAATAATCTGGGATTGTGAGGGCATTTTGCTAATTGACTTTAAATAGCGCAATACAAGTGTGAATATTATGCGTCTTTATTGCATAAATTAACGGACAGTATTCGTGCAAAACGTCGTGGAAATTGACAAAAAGGTGATTATTGCACGGCAATGATCCCGTCCATACTGCCGCAATTTCACAAGCTACCATCCGCGAATGCGGCTTTCAAGAATTGGAACATCCACCGTATAGTCTGGATATGGCTCCTTGTGATTTTTGCTTTGTTTTCTAATTTAAAAAAGACCGTAGGGGACGTAGTTTTAAGGACGACAGTGAGGTGCAAGTAGCTGTTATAGAACATTTTGACGGAAAAATTTCAGATTATTTTTACAAGGGTATCGAATTATTAATTAATCGTTGTAATAAATGTATAGAAGTTAGGGGAGATAACATTGAAAAATAAAAATTCTTATATTGTTCCAATTTTTTTTTGTATGTAAGACCGAGAATTTATGCCGCCTACCTCGTACATGGTTAAGTAGGCATGTTTTCTAAATTTAAAGTAATAATCATCGCATATTTTTATATTATTTTTGTTGGTTTTAGCAACTGTTTCAATACACACTTTTTTTTAATAAAATATCATCTAAAACGATTGTTTTTCATTTTAAATGATCAGTCCATAAAAGTATTCTTTGATCTATTACATTTTCACTAAAAAAATTGCCATGACAAAAAATTATAAAACAAAATTATAATTCTCCTGTGATGCTTAATCTTCTATTTATTCATTCGGAGGGTATATAAATGAAGGTAAGCTAAAAAAAAATTTCACGTTTTCCGATTATGCCGTAATCACAGTAATAATAAGATTTCTATGCGTGCTACTTTGAAATTGGAAAACTTAATTATATTCAGTGCATTTTGCTATCCTCTTTCCAACAAATCCTCAAGCGTAAATATGAAAGCGGAGAATTATTACGAGTGTGTTGTGGAATTTATGAAATTTTCTTCTAATTCAGCCGTCGATGCTACAATGGACCACTCCGAGCAGATATGATTGCCAAACAGTTCGTTCAATCTGAAAACGGTTGCGGTCTGAATATTTTATTCCTCTTACCGCGTCCTGACAAGAGAATATTAACATTCTCTAATTCTGCTGCCGGAAGATTAATTCCCTTTGAAAAGGGCTCCTCCATCTTATGTATAATACGTATATACATACATTTCGAGAATTTCACTATACGTACATATATATTTGTACATGTAGAAAAGTTGAGAATTGGAATTTTATAGCCCAGACTAGGACAGGGAATTTCTTGGAAGTTCTAATTAAATTTTCTTTGCCTTTAAAGTAGTATGCACTTCATTTTTAATACGCTAAAATACAATGAAGATTTATTAAAAAGAAAATACCGATTTTAAAAGTCGTTTTATATTATATAGTAGGTTTCGTTTTCTGTTAATTTAAGGTTCTGTATCAATATTAACAATAAAAACAAGTAATTTACGCAATATCTTATATGAAAATATTGAAATAGGGAACAAATATGAGTGATTGGCACTGTATATTATTGATAAAACTTGAAGGATTATTTTATTTTACTAATTTATTTATTGACTGTTAAAGAAAAATATATAAACTAAAAAGAACAGTTGTGTATACTTAAAATATTTGTTGATTATTGTAAAGTTGTGTGCATTCATATAGTAGATATTTCTTGAAGGAATAGTTGTGGATCAGGTTCTTTGTGGGCTCAATTTTCATTAAATTCTGAAAATGGAGATTTAAAATTTATTATTTTTGTTAAAATGTGGTTTATAATTTTGTAAAACTTGTCTAATTAACAATATTGCTAAGTAAAGTAAATTAATGCTGAATATTGAAATATGAAGGAAATAAATTGGTAAATAATTACGCGGGTAAAGTTTGAATAAGCGGATCTGTCAAAATTGACATTTACATAAAATTTTGTTAGTAAAGTATTTTGAAGTACAAAGTATTAGTAATTCATTATTATAAAATAATAGAGATTTAATATAAAAGGTTTACTGAAATTTGGAAGCTCTGAAACTAATCAATAAAATTTTTAAAAAACTGTTTTGAACTAGAATTATAAGAAAAGGAATTTTATTGGATGAAATTAAAAAAGGAAAATGTTGTCTGGGTGATGAAACAAAACAAGAAAAATTGAAAAATAATTTTTCAAAAGAGGTGCGTGTAATTTTCGGAAAATTAAAGTTTTATTCCGAAAATTGTACATTAAAATCACGAAAACCGCGAAAGTTGGTGCGAAAAGTGTTTATTTCAGCATTGGAAATACTAATTTGACGTTAGAATACAAAATATTTGTAGAGGAGCAGAAAATAATAAAGTAATTTTATTACTATTGAAATTGATTATTTTCTGTGGTATAAGAAGCAAATTTTAGAAGAAAAGGAAATAGCAAAATAAAAAAAAAACTTACCAAACAAGAACAAAGTCCAAGCGGAGGATTTAATTCGTCAGTTGTACGTGAGGTCTAAGCGGATTCCCAGTTATCAAAAGGTCGAAATTATTTTATAATAACGAGGAATTCCTACCAGTCAGAATCATACGTGCAGTCCTAAGTCCCAGTTCCTGTGTTAGTCGTGATATAAAAGGTGTAGATGTATGAATAAATCCAGAAGATATCCTGTTATTTACGAGGTCACCACAAGATACATCCTGTTGGTCGAACCCGTAGAAGTCCAAGATCCAGGTAGATAACAAGTATATTTAAACAAGCCGAACTTCTTACTAGTAGAGAACCAGAGGATCATCCAAGGCACATAACGAGTCCAGGAAGGCTGTTTTTTCCGTACAAAGAAGATACACAAAATTTTCTACAACGTATAACCAGAACCTGTAAGGATAATGTATTGTATTATTTGAAAAACCCCGAGGAAGAAAAGCAATATTATTGGGAGGTTGTATAATTTTTATTATTTGAAAAGAAACAATTTGAAATTAAATGATTTTCATCGAGCAAAGTACATTAAAATGAATATGATATACTGAATACTATAAAGAGGATTATATGAATATACTATGTAAAGGTTTTAAATCTCAATTTAATTCAGAAATTTCAGAATATGTACATTTAGTTAATTTGCATAACTTTGTTACTAAAATATACCTACTTACGTATTTGAACATTTGATCGTTAAGATTTATTATAAATAATTGGATTTGTGTATACAAATGAATGCTAAATTGAAAGATTTATATTGAATTAATTCTCATACATACCTTATCGAGTAGATAGGCTTCAGGGTAATCCTTCATATGTCAATAATAGTACAGGTAATATTAGACAGGTTAAATAGCTTTTGTAAACGTCTTGAAAATATGTTGGTTATTTATTTGAAGCATATTTTACACAGATATTGTCATTAAGCGATTATTATATTGATATTCTTCTTTTATTTGGTAAAGTAGAAACTTGGTACTAGACATTTTCATATTATAAATAGAAATTTGATAAGTCAATAACCTAAAAGAGAAACAAAATAATATAGCATTTATAAGTTTAATTTTGATGGAAAAAGTATACATACCTTACAATTGTATTCCTATTAGAGGAATAATTCATTAGAAGAAGTCATCACGTATTCAAAAGGAATAATTTTAGCAGGATTATTTGATGAGGTTAGGATGTTATTTTTACCTATCATTTTATAACGGTAAATGCCATTACTCACATCGTTATAAAAATTATTGTACTGCAAGTACTGTGTAGTCAAAATCAAGACTGGTTTCATTTGACGAAATTTAACTACAGTAAAGAAGTGAATATTTAGTAACTATTTGAATTTGTTTGGAGATAAATTATTATATCAAAATTTTTTAAGAAGGAAAGTATTATAGTAAATTAATTGGATAAATATAAAACCTGAGAAAGTGTTTGGGCATATTTAAATAAAATACTTATCTTTGAGCAATTGAAATCACAGATTATAGTGTACAGAAATATTAATTTCTATATACTGAGTGTTACATAAATATTAGCATATTATTAACAGATGTTCTGTTTAGTAAAATTTGAATGACTAGGTAAGAGAGGAGATATTATAGTAAAAACGTGTAACAAGATTTGAATTATTTTGGTTTATATTTAATTATAAGTATTTATAGTTATAATATCATCCCTCCCTAGTGCAATATATATAAACCTAAATATTTTGAATTCTGGAGGTTGTGTATTCTATATTATTATTATCTAGGTCCAAATAAAGAGAAATTGTATTATTTTTGAATATATAAGAGTGAATATATATAAAGTGGTTTATAAAAGAAAATACACAAGGCATATACAAGCACAAAGATATAAGTATTGGCATTTATTTATGATTTATGGAATGATAACATTGATTTATTGGAAAAACTTTTGCTGTTCCTAATATCCTAACTCTTCGAATATATTTTATTTTTTGTCTCGGAATGAACTAGATAATAATTTTTCATCTGGAATAAAGATATTATATTTTCTTTTATTATTGTTATTTAATTTTGTGACTTGTATTATTAGTGTATGTGTATTATGTATTTAGTGTATTTACTTTACAGCAAGCAGTTCAACAGTTATTCAAAAGCCTATATATAAATATATAACTAACACATGGATGCAATTCCAAACAAAATTTTTCCATATTAATACTAGGTGTTTTCGCCTAGAAATATTCTACAGTAATGTATGTGCAGTTGTCTAATATTCGAATGCACAAAATTTGACGCGGCATTGTATTCAGTTTTCTGAAACAATTTCGATCTTATAAACACATATCTATTCATTTCGAATTTCAGGTTGCACTTCCGGAATTGCATTTTTCGTTTACCGACGTCCCCAGTATCCAGGATATTGACAATGTGCACGTTCCCATGTGTGTAGTACGTACATACACATACATCGATGTTCTGTTCGTGCGAGTGTGAGTGGATGTTGAAATATTCATTTTTGGTAGAGAGGAATTTAACCGTCTATTGTAGACGCCCGGGCGACGATTATTTGATTATGCATTTTTATTCTCCGTATTGTCCGTTGGCGGAAATTTGCTGTTTAGTCGTGTCACATTTTGTCCGTTTATTGCTTGTTACAGCAAATTGTCGGCAGCGGGCGAACACGACGGAAGAGAAATTTTGTTTCCAAATGAAAGACATTGATTTTTATTTCTGCAGATAATATTTGACGAAAAAAAAGGGGGGAAATAAAATGCTCTCTACAATGTTCGGAAGACCAAAAGGTAAAGCGAGTAAATAAATATTATAGGAACACTTCAAGGGCCTTAATTCCTGCAGTTGTATTTAGAACTTTTACCTATTTATTAATTCCATAAAAGTACACCAGTTTAATTTTATTATTTAATATTATAATAGTTTTGATTACACGATTTTTAAATTGAAACTTGTTCTGGTATTATATTACCTGTCGTAAAATTTAAACACCTTCTTCATGTCAGATGAGACCCTCCAGGTGTGCAAACTTCAAGAAATCAGCGAGTGAACGTATGCCTTGTAAAGAATTTTACGAAGCTGATCACTATGGCTCCTTAAATCACACCGTAAGTCAATGCCAAAAAAGTTTGCGATTCACTTTAACGCTGTGCGAACAATCACAATCAATACCGGTAAGTTTAAAGTCAATAAATAGAGTTTTATATAAATTGTTTTGGTTAGAGTAAAATTATTCAAAGTGAACATTGCGCTATTTATATTTAGATCAAAATATGCGCTTTCAACATCATTACAAAAGATCAATGCTGTAACATAAGCAAATATCACAGAAGTAAATAATGGAACGTCATTCACATATACAGGATGGTATAGGGAAGCGGGAAATTTCGATTGTAGTATTGGCAGCCTTGTGGAGTAGACAGGTGTGAGGGACATCCTTGAATGCACAACTACTTGCCATTTGGTAATCATATGTGAAGTCATTTTACAAGAATGGTGACAGTGCGACTGTTGCTCAGTAGACATCATGCTCGCATTCCGTCCAACCTGGGTTAAGATCTTCGAGAAGACGGGTTCAACCACCAGGAGGTCAACCTACTAAACGAACCCTAGAAAATATTGAAACAGTTAAGACCTCGATTAGAAGGACCCCACAACGATCGGCCAGGAAACAGCCAGCAGCATTGAACCTAAACCGAACAACCGTCAGGTGAATATTCTATATTAATTTGAAGTTTAATCCTTACAAAATTGTACACGAACCATTAGACTAGGTGACGCGACAACTCTTCAGGAAAAAAATGATTGAAATGATTTCTGACGACCCCAATATTCTTGACATTTTCTTTCATGTCGGATGAGGCCGATTTCCATATCAGTGGTTATGTAAATAAGCAGAATTGCAGATATTGGGCACCTGAAAACCCTCGTCAAATGTGTGAACGACCATTACACTTCCAAAAGGTTACAGTTTAGTGTGCCGTTTCAACATGAAGCGTGATTGGTCCTTACTTCTACGAGAATGGAAAAGGGAACACAACGACAGTTATGTCTGAACACTATGTTCATATTTTCAAGACTTTTATAGCAGAACAACTTCAAAAACTTTCCTGATTTTCAAAATCATTTGTTTCAACGAGATGGAACCACGGTCAGAGCGTCAATGGCGACTGTTCGGCAGCTCTTTAGTATCTACGTAATTTCACGGTGTGGCGATGTTCATTGGCCCCCAAGATCACCAGATTTGTGTGTGTGCGCTTTTCTCTTGTGGAGTCAACTTAAAAGAAAGGGTACACCACACGTCCAAAGCACAATTCTTGAATTGAAAATCAGAATTGGCGAAGAAATTGTTGCAATTCCGTTAGAAGTGTTTCAAAGTGCCATGCAAAATGTCAGCATTAGCTTCAAAGAATGGCCATCATCTTATGGACATTATTTTTAGAAATTAAATTTTTTGATAAAACACTTAATGGCATGTATTTTACTTTTTGTTTTCAACAATAAAACTTTTAAATTCAATTTCCTTACTTCTGTGAAAATTATTTCAAAATTTCTCGTTTCCTTGTGCCACCACGTATGACATAAAGCAGTGATCCAAGAACACTACCCTAAGGAATGCCTGACTTATTGCTATTAAATAATCTGATTTATTACCACCAACAGCAGTGTAATAAACTATATTACTTATATATCTCGGGGACCGCTAATATGTTATACCTCTTATTTATGACGAGAATATTTCTTTTAATCGGCATAAAAAGTATTGTTGCCTATCTGCTTCCAAAAGTCTTGGTATATCCGCACATCAAAGAACTTTCACACTAAAGTTGTTCCCAAGAACTTCGTGGTATTCGAAACTTGAATCTGCTTCTAGAGTTTGGCAGCCTTATTATCAGATATTGAAATTTGCAATTGCGCGCGTGTCCAGCGACGATTTCTGAAGTTCCTATCGTTAGAAGCAAAACGGCATTTATCCACGAAAATAGAATGCAACACTTGGAAGCATACCATCCAAAATAAGAGAAGCCCAGAGTGCATCATTTTTAAACAAATTACTTACGAAAAATATTGGCTTATTGTCTCAGATATTGTTACAGTCACTTTTTTCTGTACGTCAACATTGGCGATGGATACACCAAGGATAAGCATCACGTGGAAGGTATCACTTGTTCATATGATTGAGGATGCGGAAAGAGTATATTGTGACAATTTTGTTGGTGAATTTTTGCACTTAATGTGATAATTGCTTCATTACTTGTTTACAAATTATTTTAAATTTCAAATCTATGTAATATATGCTTGTTCTGTATTTATGGAATTTCTCCTACTGTGCAATAAATACATTAATATTTAGCAACTAAATTTTAAGAAAAAGGAGAATGAGATATCATATATTATAAAAAGGGTTTTGAATCTTTAGTGTACTGGAACCAATACTAGAATAATACGTCATCTAAAATGAAGACAAAATTAAGGAATATTGTCATTATATCTGAAATATCATACAAAGCTAACATACACAACTCCAATCTTTAAAAAAGCCGGGGATTAAACACAGTGTTTTAACTAAAGAAACTCAACAAACTTATCACGAAAATAAAATATTAAATTTCAATAACAAACTAATAACAGCTTAGTTCATAATATCTACAATTAGCAATGAAGATAAAAGTAATAACATTTTGACAATCTGATGCATTTAATTATCATTTCGTATATTAAATGTTTGATAAGTGTGAAGCATTACTTAAACCTCAAATTTTCAATTTCTTTTACAGAACCAATATTGTTTCAAAATAAATTTGATATTCTTGTAGATCAATCAAAAATTTGTGTAGAATGCAGAATTTACGGGATATTTGCAAAAAAACTGGTACACGATCAGTATAAAAATTATTAATATAAATCGGTCCTAAGTGACTTCCTTGAAGTACTCCTGATGTTAGATGTAAAGTAGTTAGATCTATAATAATTATTTATTTGAAACTCTGTTATAGTTTTAAATAGTCAGAAAATAATAATTTGTGAGCTCATAACACGGTCTTAAGTTATTCCCTTGTGGTACTCCTAAAGTGGATTGTATAGAAATTTTATGGATTACATTTGCTGTTGCTATTAGTATTCACAAAGTAGCCACAACTGATAAAAATGTAAGTGCTTCAATAGCAAAAGGATGACATTAATAAAAGAATTGGTAATAATGAAATAAATAAATATGAGTTCCTGTTTTTAAATATTTGTCTAGGAAAGAAACGTCTATTATATAGTATTGTTTTTGTCGACATCTTTCGTATGCATACAAAATTTCCGTGCCGACTGTATGAACCGTGTGTGAAAGTTCAAATAAGCACGAGCGGGGGGAGAAGGGGAAGAAGAACTCAAACCCGACCTTGTAATACGTAACATCGACGGCGGCAGTTATATACACCCAGAGTTCCCAGCGCGCCATCTATCATAGTTTGCCACTTGCACGCGTGCTCCGTATAAATATTTTATTAGTCGGTGGCTAATAAATTAGAATCTTTAAATGAAGTCGAGTCGAGTGAAGGGGAAAGAAATGAATCCATAAATCTTACGCTTTTATGACAGTCGGAGGCAAGTGCCTAATGCTTATCATTTCCTCTTCAATAAATAATTTAATAATTAATTAACCACGGATTTATCTCAAGGAATGTATTTTATGTATCTATGTATGTGCAGTCAAAGATCCAACATATAATTGTATGTTTGTAATGCTTTCATAAATTATAATTACTCAACGAAATTGATAATTGGATAGGTATACCGTTTTTTAAAATTATGTATTTTAATTTCTTATTAATTAAAAAGTGTAGATGTAAAATAATAACTTTTAACAAACAGAATACAAGAAGTTAGAAAGTGTGCTTAGAATAACCCACGGTTGAATTTTCTCCAAACAATCATAAAATTGTAGTAATATACAGCAAGAGCGCGCGAGGTATGATCACCCGATGATATACGTAAACTCGCATCTAAACGTGGTCCGATAATACATATTAGAGTTACGGCACAACATACTAGCATTGCCTGCTCATATTCGAACTCTAGTGATCTAATTATTTTTTCGCAGATTGACAAAAAGAACAAATTAAATTTTCTCTTTAAGTGATGACGATTGCTTAGATAACTAAGTCGATAATAACGCGAAGATTGTAATACTTATACGTAATTATGATTATCCTTATGAAATTAAATAATAATGTAGTTGTGTAAAAAGTTATAGCAGTACAACTGGGTTTTAGAATGAAATAAAAACAACCCGCCTGAAACATCTGCAGAATAAACTAAGATGTCTAGAGAAAAATAAATAAATAGAAATTTCATGGTAAAAAAAAACTATAAATAAGTAATACAGAAATACCATAAAATAACACAAAAACCTACGTGCATTCCTCTTTGCAGCCAGTACGAACTGATCTAAATATCTATATCTGGCGAACACAGCTGGCGGAGATCAATTTTCCGAATATACGTCCGAAGAATATCGACTGGTATCGGGTGATCATACCCCGCGCGCTCAAGCTGTAGATATAATGCAACTTAAAGGAATTAATAATGGAATTAATAACAAATTTCAATAAAAAGAAAAGGCTAATTTGTAAAAAAAATAGTATAGTAACTACTATTACTACCTTATTTTCCTATAAACATATTGCCGTGATCCCTATTGTTTAAGCATTATAAAATAGACAATTAAGTATTAGAATAAGAAAATAATTTTTAGTTGTAAACATAATTATTAAAAAACGAATTATGAGTTGCATAACCGCAACGGCGTAACATTATGATGATGGGTATATGGTAATTGAAATTGAAATAAATTTATATGAAAGGTACGAAAGTAAACACAAAAATAAATTCATGTATTCTATATTTATAGAAACGAGGAACACAAGATGTATTTTCAGTATACAAAGGCCGAACCAAACTTTTCGCATTGTGTAAGAGTGGCACTAAATATATTGAGAAGTGAACCACTTTTCAAGCTTAATAATGTGTTAAAAATAAATAACAGAGAGAGAGTGATGATGAAAGATGGAACAGTGAAAAGAGTTAGTCATTTGAATGTTGTAAAATTGTATGAAAAAGGTGAAATTTGACATGCACGACATGAAAACATCTTTCATCATGAATAGACGTAGTGAATAAGTTTAATAAAAGATTGTTATCTGTTATTTTATGGTCACACTTAACAATACAATAAATAACTGATACTTATATTTAATAGTATTTTTAAAAAAGGATATATAAAAAGGTGTTTTTATTCGACACGATATAAATAAAGTAAAAACTTCGGAAATAGCAGGATGCATCTGGTTTAATCCGGAAAAGTTCCAGAAATAATGGGATAAATTTGGTTTAATCTGAATAAATCTACAAAGAAAGAGAATAATGTTAATGTTGTAAACAGCTGCGTGCAAATCAACCTACACGAAGATGAGAAAAGGTGGCTTGAAGACAGGGATAAAGCTGTCGAGGTCCATGTTCCTGACAAAGTAATCATAAAAGGAAGGATTCCATCTGTATGCAATGTCTTTCCGATTATTTCTAACGAAGATATCTACAAAAAGAAAATATGGATAGTGTTAAATAATGGGAAAAGGAAGTATTTAAACAATGATGAAAGAGGCAACAAATTCATTTACAAATACAATGAGGGACGGCGTTAATAGAAGAAGAACATACCTACTCAAGACAAGGAATCGCGAATGTGCACGGACTTCAATAATAAACAATTTGTGTGTGTATATTTTTGTGCAATTTCTAACTGTCAAAAATAATATAGGTATAGTTCAACCTGGGGAAAACTTGAAGAAAACAAATATGAACAGGACAATACCAACATAAACATTAGTGTGTGAATTGTGGCGCTGCAGATGAATAGTCGTGTTTTTTCGAGAACCGAGATGATAAAAAGCCGCGAACGACGATAGGAAAGGAGAAGCTGCCGATCTTTTGAATTGTTCGAACGTAAAAATTTTGTTTCATACTCAATTGATTGCAGGCGTACTAATACAGTGCATAAAATCATTTTAGTTAAATGTATCAAGTTATTTTTGATTTCAATAAGTAGTTTAGTTTATCACATTATAATTAATTCATTGTTACTTTCTTTTAATTTCATTATTTTTTTATTATCAAAATGGTAGATATAAATCAAGAGGAATTTGATAATGTATATGAATATTATAGTAAGTTTTTCTTGAAATAAATTTATAATAGATATTTGGTGATGTGTGGCGTATGCTAAAGATGCTATGTGAGAATGTTCATTTTTAGCAAAGCGTTTAACATCGTCAATATTTTGAATAAAATATTATTTTCTTTGCTATAGTAGATTAATTTTGCAAATCATGGGAGTATTGTTAATGATGTAAAAAGGGCATTAATGTCACAACGTGAGAATGTTTGCTAGCAATGTTTACTGTGCATTATTAACAATTTATTAGATAAAAATTTAATAAAGATTTCAAGCATATTTGAATACGTAAAGGTATAAGCATTTTTGATGGACAAATCGCCAATTTGTGGTATGTACAACGTGTGAATATTTGCATATGACGATTGGTGAGAGTCTTATCAGGGTGTTTTCTACTTTGCGAGATTTTAGATCTCCAGAGGCATTTCGTGCAAATGAATGTCTTTGTTGAAATAAAATTCAGCGTCGTAAAGGAAAAATTTTATTTCTTTGAAATTATAGCATATTAAAAATTTGAAGATAGCAAGAAATAATATTTTTATTTAAATCCATATAATATATTAAAAGCAATGTATTTTTCGCATATATAAAATATACATTTTTTTTGTTTGTGGTTGGAAAAATAAAAGGACAATTTCTTTTACAGCCACATGTGGCAAAAGAATTTCTTTACTGTTGTTGTTATTGAATATTGAGTTTAATACAAATGTTTTATGTTTTTTTTATTATTAACCTTATCCTATTTAATTTTAAATAAGAAATGTCGACAAATAAAGGAAGGATCACTGCTAGAACCTACAAGAATAAGGTGAATGATAACATGAATTAAGATTAAAATATTTGTTGGAGTAGTTATAATTTAAAAGAATACAATCTCTGCATTCATAAATAAATATATATGGTTTTTGTATCATTAGTACCCAATGTATGGCAATAATACATTTATTTTATTCATATAATTATGCTACCAGTGCTACTGCAGTATGAAATTGAAATAATAAAAACATACTAAAAATTATATAATGTTTTTGTGTTTTAATGAATATGATTCTTGGTGAAAGATATAAGCTTTTTGTAGTCTTCATTTTCTTTCTTTTTGAACATTAGAAATTGGACACGTTGTGACGTGGGTCAAGGGTGTTATAATTTTCTTATATAACAAATTTGCAACACATCCATAATAAATATAATAATTATTATAATAAACATGCATTGAATTATTGGTAGCCAATATATTGAAGAAACAACTATGTATTCTGAAATGACATCTTGACATAGAAGATTCATTGACAAATCATCTTACTGGGAACGTTAATTTTCATCAACTCCTCTAATAAGAGACAGACATCGTCGGCATACTACCACGAATAAAATATTCAACATCTAATTGTAAAAATAGAAGTACACGCACGTACGGGGTTAATTTACAATGTGCTGTCTAATTATAGCAAGTTACGCAAATGCCAAACCCATGTTGAATGGTGTTTCAGTGAGGAGGCGTCATCTAAATAGATAATTAGGTTGATTCACCTGTCCGCTATTTCATTACAGTCCGCCATACCATTCCCCTTCCTAACTCGAACACGGCACCCTCCCCTATCAACTATTACTGTTACCTACTATTACAGAATAGTAGAAGTACCGTTACTGTACAGTGCCATTGATTCGTGGGGTGTAAATATTTTATAGACAATAAATCGCAAGCAGCATTGTGGGGGTGGCACTGTTGTATTTCTCCTGGGACATCCGAAGCTATCGCCTTGCTTACCATTCTTCCACACTGAATGCTTTTGGCCACAATACAGTAGTACGCTAGTGTAGTTATGTATGTAAAATATAAGCAGTATATATAAATAGATACAAATACGTAATGACGGTATATACTTGTTAATATAATGTAGTAACAGATAGATACAAATATCTATCACAATTTGGATCAAAAAGATTTTTATTGGCAATTGTTGGAATTTATAAACGAAATGCATTGTCGTTCATTTAAGAATACGAGAGTCGTAAAAAGTAGATGCAATGATGAAATGAAGGCAGACGTATTGAATAATATAAATCTTCTTGGTAGAAATGTAAGCTTTTGTATTCGACAATAAAGAGGAGATTCAATTATAGCGGCATATCTAATATTGGTATTTCCCAAAAAGGGTATGCAAAAAAAAAGATGTAAATTAAAATTACCTAAGTAGTCGAATATTTTAAATTAATGTTTGCAAACATTATAATAAACTCCGCCTGCTGTGGTCGCTGGGTGGATTCAGCAGCCCAGTTGAAGCTGTTGCCGGTCCCAAGCCCGGGTAAAGGGTATGGGGCTAATGACCCCACCCAGTAAAAACTTCACCGTTACGAAAACCCAATTAGTGCCTCGGACAAAACAATGATGGATGCTAAGAAGACTGAAATTGCGAGAAAAGAATACGATTATTGGAACTTGGAATATAAGAGCGCTATATCAGCCAGGGGCCTTGGATGCACTGATTCCCCAAATACACAAATACAATGCGGATGTGACTGCAGTGCAAGAGATGAGATGGCTTGGAAGTGCAAGACTCACAAGGGAAGAACACCATATATACTATAGTGGAGCAAACCAATAAATGAAAGAATATGCTATATCAGAATCAGAATGAAATTCTTTAACCTATCGATATTTTCGGTTCATGCACCAACCCCAAGACAAAGATGACCTGATGAAAGAAGAATTCTACACAAACCTGGAAAATGGACTTGATGGAACACCCAACAACGATACCAAAATAATAATGGGAGACCTAAATGCCAAGATAGGTAAGGAAACGGTATATGTCCCAATTATAGGTCAACACAGCCTCCAGTAAAGAATCTCCAACAATGGGGTGAGGCTATTGAGTTTGCCACAGCGTCATCCAATAGACCATATTTTAGTGTCAGCGAGACACACAGCTCATGTATAGTAGACACTAAAATAATGAGAGAGGCGATAATATGTTGGTAAGGGCGACATTGAGAGAAAGAATCGACAATGCAAAATCAATACCTACGAAAAGATCAAGAAGGTTTGATAACTACCAGCATATGATAAAGGAACGTATGACAGAGTTCGAGGTAGCGGAGACAAATATAACAGTAGAACGAAGTTGGGAAATAATAAAAGAAGGTATCACAAAAACAGCAGAAAGAGAGGTTGGATATAGAGTGAGAAAACGAAGGGCATCATGGTGGGACGAAGAATGCAGAGAGGCAGTGGATAAAAGAAACGAAGCCAGAAGTAAATTAATCCAAAGACTTACAAGCAACAGAAATAAGAGTACAAGAATCTGAGAAAAAATACCAAAAAACCTAATGAGGGAAAAAAGGACACGGTTGGAGCCTCAAATATCAGAACTGGAACAATCACATAGAAAAAGAAGTCAAGAGGCTATATAATGTGCTACGAAACATCAAACAATACTTTCACCCAAGACTAAATATTTGTAAGAATGCAGAGGGAAAATGCATTGTACAGACTAGAAGTTATGAAAATTTGGCGCACACATTGCGAACCTATTGAAACAGGGGATGAGTACCTACGAGGAAGTAATAAAGAGTACACGAGAGTTGAATAACAACAGAGCACATGGAATAGATAATATCTCGGCAGAATTAATTAAACACGAAGGAGAAGCACTAGCCCAACAAATACACAAATTGATCACCGAGATGTGGAAAGAAGAAAGAATGGCAGGAGAATGGAGCATAGCGATCATATGTCCCATTTAAAAAAAAGGTGACAAACCATATCTGTAAGAACTACAGAGGAATATCGCTGAAACATTTAAAAGGAGAATTCAACGTAATATATGGACTCAATTATAAAATGGTTGGAAAGATTGAAATGAACACATCTGTGGAAGAGTATGCTGGAAAATCAAATGAAAGCAAACTGTACACTGTCTAGTCACCCTCTTAAATAAAAATAAAATTATTACTTGCAATAAATAAATTTATATTTAAAAAAAATATTTTTCTGGATTGTCTTCGTATGACTATATCATCGTCAAGAAAAAAAAGGAGCAACTTCCGGTTTTCATTATTCTCTTCAGTTCTTTATGTGCTTCAATATTTATATATTAAAATTCTTTGCCAAATATACAAATGTATCGAAAAACTGAATATCTTCTTGGTGGTAGTGGCAAATGATGAGCAAAAGTAATAACAATATGACAACTGGTTGTCTTTTAGAATACATTGGCAAATGAAGAATGTAAATCAAATATGTATGAATAAAAATGGAAACAATAAGCATGGGACAATCGGTATTACTTATGCAGTTCCATTAAATGGTTTATGTCTACCTTAAACTGTTCAATTAATATAATTATATAAATAATAACGATGCAACTATGTAATTAAAAGAATTACGAGTAGAGCTGTTGGTATTATGACAATATTGAATGTAAAATCAGTCGTGTATAAATGAAAATGTAAGGAAATAAGCATAGGACAACCGTTATTACTTATGCAGTCCCATTTAATGGAACTGCATAAGTAATACCGATTGTCCTATGCTTATTGTTTACATTTTCATTCATACATATTTGATATATATTCTACTTTTGTCAATGTATTCTAAATGACAACAAGTTGTCATTGTTATTACTTTTGCTCATCATTTGCCACTACTACCAAGAAGATATTCATTTTTTCAATACATTTGTATATTTGGCAAAGAATTTTAATATATTTATTAACTGCCTGGTTGAAATTAGGCATTACATATTAAGTAAGTGCACTGTTGTTTAACATTTGGACATTTTTCGATTTAAATTTTCAGGTTATATTATACTTTTTAATCAACACATATTTAGTGCTTTAATATACACCTCCCTCGTTATGCTGCACTGACGAAACCAAACAAGGTAGAAACATATATGTCTGTAGCTACAAACACATCTTAACACATACATAGTTGCGTCGTTTATTGTTTGTGTATTTTATATCAAATGTACATGTCTAGGTAAACCTAAACCATTTGATGGGACTGCATAAGTAATACCGGTTGTCCTATGCTTATTTTCTTAAATTTTCATTTATACACGACTGATTTTACATTCTATATTGTCATAATACCAACAGCTCTACTCGTAATTCTTTTAATTACATAGTGGCATCGTTATTATTTATATAATTACATTAATTGAACAGTTTAAGGTAGACCTAAACCATTTAATGGAACTGCATAATACCGATTGTCCTATGCTTATTGTTTACATTTTCATTCATACATACTTGATTTACATTCCACTTTTGTCAATGTATTCTAAATGACAACCAGTTGTCATATTGTTATTACTTTTGTTCATCATTTGCCACTACTACCAAGAAGATATTCATTTATATATATATATATATATATATATATATATATATATATATATATATATATATATATATAAATGAATATCTTTCATCAGACAAATAATATTTATTTGCTTAACCTAAAAATATCTCCTTTATTTTAGTCAAACTGATTTTTTTTCAACCTTTCATTTCCTAGCAAAGTTGTTTTAATTAATTTCTGTTTCTGTGTAAGTTTTTATTTTATTCGGTGTATTTCATAAATGTACTGACTTGTGACAAAGAAGGAACTGAATAAAAAGCGCACATACGGTTTGGAGTTATAGAGTGAAATTGCGTGTATATTGGACCAATCGTAAGTTTAACATCGTCAGCCCTTCAAGTTTCCCGTAAATCGTAAATCACGAATAATCCTTTTAAAAATTGAAACAACGAACGTCGTCGCAGTGGAAAAAAGAAACGTCGGCATATTTCACGAGAGAATGATTCGGCCGTTTTAGCACAAAAGAAGAAAAAGCCGCATAAACGATACCTGAAAATAAACCTTCCTCTATACCCGATATCAACGGTATCGCTGCGGAAATCACGTAACCCTCGTAAATTTATAATGTCCCATCCCTTAGTTTCCGTTCGACGTCGCAAGTTTTGCCGTTTTCGCCTTCTAGGTTTTGATTTTACGTTTTTTTCTTTTCCTTCCCGTTAAATTTTTATAGTCAAATACATTTAAAGAATTCGATAAACAAAAATCAAACCAAATCCTTCGCATTACTAGGTATTTATTCCCTATTCTGTATGTATATCTCCTATTACGCATATTCTTTAAAACATCAACTACCTAGGATGAACATCTCGTATAGTATATGTACATACTGTGCCAAAGAAACAAGCTCCCTTCCTAAAATTTTATAGGAATACTAACTGGCCCGGCAGACGTTGTTCTGCCCTTTCCGGTAGTTGGCGGGATGAATTGATTTGGCTAAAGTCCCTGTATAAGTGTATTATTTTGATAAATTGTACATCAGGATTTTGATAAAGAGATGTTTTTTATAAATTAAAATTAATTTTCTTTCATTTAAAAAAATAAGATAATTTCAAAATTCTTTCCTTTATGAAATCATAGTTATAAATTCAAATTTTGAACTTAAGCGTCTCCATCATTTGTTTAATGACGCATAGGTACATTATTTATAATAATTATTTTATCAAAATTTAGGACAATTATGCCTTGTATGACGATGAATGCCTTTACAAAACACTTAATAAAATGTATTTCCTTAATTCCATTTTTCATTTTTCTCAAATCGCTTTATTTATAACCAAAATAAATAGGGTTATCTTTACATTGAATTTTAAAAATAGTCTCTTAATTTATTAATAATATATTGATCATAAATCAATCTTTGATGATTCTTTTACAATCTATTACCTTTTTATTTCATCTAATTAGCTTATACCAGGAAGTTTTAAGAGTGTTTAAAACACCTGTTTTCAAATGTCAAATTATAAAAATGAATTTCTTAATTCTTCAAATTAAATTGTTTATCTGAATATAATGATTATGTCAACATAAATTAACGTCAAAGAACTTAGTATTTCTTGTCTTTGTTTTTATTTTATTCATGACTTAAATAAATTGCTTCGTTCAAGATGGTGAATTATAGTTAAAATATAGAAAGATGCTTAGAGTAATTGTGTAAATCTTATTGAATTTTTACTCAGTATAATCTTTTCAAAATAACAATTAGTTCATATGGTATTGGCTTTTAGTAATCCACATCAATTCATTTTAGTTTTTCATAATGCATTTTCAATTATAGTTTAAATGTACGTGATATAACTTAAGAGTATCAAAAAATGATGCAAGTGTATTATACAAAACTGCCTTATGCTATGCCCTGTAATTATTGTATGTTTTCAGTTAACAATAGTTCACAGTTTAAGTTGATAGTATTTTCCTGTTGAATTATGTGAATTATTGCTTTTAAAAATTAAAATTAAAAATGGCCATTTGTAATGTGTATCCATGATGAATTTATTAGATTATTTCCTATTATAAATTTACTCCTATAAATGTTTGTGCTAAAAAAATATAACTATACTGTAATAACTATTAACATAATACTATTTGGTTAGATAAGATAATTGAGGTATTTATTTCTAGTTTTGGAATATTTACATTTATTCTCAGTTGGGGTTCCTGACATGTTAAATAAAAGGATATATATATCTTTATATTCAAATGGGTAAATAGATTTCTATATGTAGTTAACATATTCTTATATATTAATTGAACAATTTTCAGAAGTTTTGTATTATAATTTGGGGAAATTTTATTATCGTTCGCTATACGAGGGTTGTTTGTCAAGTAACTAGGCTTTTCTTTATATACGGGTGCAAGCAATAAGTAGTATTGTCAGGACGTCAGGACCATAACAATATATATATATATTTATATTATTTTTATTATATTAATGTATATACTTTAAAACAAACATTTTTTATTTTAAAGAATATTTCATTTAACTTTTGGATATATTTTTGAATTTCCTGTAAACTTATAGAACTTATAAATAAAAATAGTCGAAAAGTATTTGAAGTTGATGTGTTAGTAGTGCTTTTGTTTGTCCAGATAGATAATAAAACTTTCCAAGCTGAATATATTATACAACGCATGCTAAAGCCATCAATTAATTAAGTTAACAATATCAGTTGTGAATATTTACATATGCAAAATAGGACAATCAATGTTTTCCGGAATAAATGTATGTTTTGCGTACGCAATGCCAGAAACATATGAAATTAACTTGGAATACATTTCACTCTACTAATTTCTTGTTTACCTTTACTACCTCGTACAGGAAACGTAACTCCAATCGTATACATTATCACCTCGACTTATTTACTTTAAAACCGGGTGCTAACGATCCAAATGAAGCGACATTTATCAAGTACTTCATTAGTATTCCACTATATTTCAATTGCAGACGCATACGGGAATTAAAATAAAAGCTCCGCCTGCATTTCCATTAGTTTATGGTGATTCGAAGTGTAATGTTAGTTCCCTTTATCCCACCCTTTCTGTGCCAACCGGTGGGAAATTTTTACATACAATTAAATTTTGCATTTTATGCTTAATATATATATATATATATATATATGTAAACTTGGAAAGAAGTCTCTGCTGTCTGAATGAAGAATTAAAAGGAATCGTTAGGGGATCCAGCATAAAAAACATCTACAGTTACAAAGTTCTCTATTTATTGCCGATATTTCGCATTACATACTAATGCTTCTTCTGGGCTTAACTACAATATTAATATGAATTACAGTATTGAAATTTAAAGTAGTAATAAAATAATCTATTTAATATTAAAATTGACTCACAATTTGAACTTTTTTGAGAGAGAATCGCATCTGACTATGAACTATGTTGTTTTACGTAAATCGTTTCAGATAACATATTAAAAAACTTTTAAAAAAAAAAAACTGGTACATATAAATTTAAAAAACAGATACATGTGTTAATAGAGTATTAAAACGGACAAGAACATGTTTACCCATTGACAGGTGACAAATCAATGAATTGATCTGTAAGGGACAACCGTATCCAAGCTGCCTACAACTTTAATATGATATTGACAACCTAGTGTGTTCAGATTTAGATTTGTTAAAAGAATTAAAGTATACAGTGCATTTAACTATACAGTGTGACTAGAAAATGAAGTGTTTATAATTAATATGGTTGAGTTAAGTTAAATCCATTAGTTATGACAATTAGTAATTTGTATAAATTAGTCTTGTATAACTTATTAAGGAAATGGCATTTTAATTTTTGTTGTTTGAATTGATAGTGATATTAGTTTTTGTTAAATGAAAGCAAATAAGAATAAACGTTACTTAATCTATCTATGTCCGATCTGAATTTCATAGAATTATCGTTATTATTGATTTCAATCATTTCCAAAAATTCCCTAGATTTCTTGTGCCTCTCAACACACAAAATCTGAGTGTTATCATACATGGGTTGGTGATTAAGTCTGAGACAGTGTTGTGCCAAAGCACATCTCTGTTTTTTAGTGTTAATATCGCTTTTGTGTGTTCTGAGGCGAGTTTTCAGCCACGATGACGTATTTCCTATGTAAACTTCATCGCAATCTTTACACGGTATAGAATATACTATGTTGGAACGACATTCTTTATTGTCTTCGTCTTTGACTTTCGAGAAAAATTTGTCTACACCCAGCACACCATAACACCCGAATTTGACATTGTCATACCTAAGGACCTTTGTGATTTTATAGGTAACATTTTCTATGAATGGTAATCTGAAATAGGTAGGTTCTGAATTAAAATTATTGTTGTTATTTTGTGAAACATTATTGTTAATGTGAGGTGTATTAAATAGAAATTTATTAACTAGTGACTTAGGATAACCATTGTTAATGAATATATTGCTTAATTTTTTCATGTTGTCATTGAGAAAAGAGGGGTGGAAAATCCTGGATACTCTGTTTTTTGTGGCAGTAATTAAATTAAGTTTTTGTTTTATTGGGTGACTGGAGTGATAATTAATGACTCTGCCTGAATACGTTGGCTTTGTGTACCAGTCTATCATAATGATGTTGTTCATGTTTCTTTTTAGTTTGGTATCCAAGAATGGCAAAGTCCTCTCTGTCTCTGTTTCTATTGTAAATTGAATTTTATCATGAAAAGAGTTGAATTTGTTTAGAGTGTAATGTATTTTGTCAGAAGGTAATCCTAATATTAAATCATCAACATATTTCTTTACTATTGACAATTCAAAGTCTAAAGAAGCAACTATGCTATCCAAGCAGAAGTCCATAACTATGTTGGCAATGATTGGGCTCAAAGGCATGCCCATTGGTACGCCATCAATTTGTAGGTAGAATCCCCCATTGAACGTAAAATAGCTATTATTGATTATAAATTTCAAGAGTGTCATAAATGAATTTTTATTTAGAGTGGTGAAAGTTTCTATTTGTTGCCATTTTAAATCAATGATTTCTAAAAGAAGGTGTATTGGTATGTTGGTAAATAATGAGTTTACGTCAAAAGAAACTAAAACGTGATTGTCCGGTAGCTGAAAATTCTGATATATTTCAACAAACTCAAACGAACTCTGTACATCAAAACCAGAGGGGTTGTCCTTTACAGTTTCACAAAGAATGGAAGCGACAAACGAGGATACATTGTATAAAGGAGAATTTACACAACTGACAATTGGTCTGTAGCATACAGGGTCTTTATGTATTTTTGGTAATGTGTATGGTTTTGGTATAACCCCATTTTGACAATTGAGTTTTTTGTATTGATCATCTGTTATTTCATTTTTGTTTTTTAGTTGTTTTAAAATATTATTCATTTTTGTTTGAATCGAAGCGGTAGGGTCTGAGTTTATTCTTTTGTATGTGGAAGGATCATTAAGTAAGTCAACAGTTTTTTGAAGATACTCTGTTTTTTCAACAGCCACAGTTACAGACCCTTTGTCAGCCCTCAAAATCAAAATAATGTTATTATTTTTAAGAAAATTGTTACAATTGCGCATCTCCATTCTTAAGAAACCACCAGAGTCAGAACGCTGTGTGAAATAATTCGTCAAAATATTTGTTATTTGAGCTCTACAACAGTTTGTTTTCTGATGAGGTATTTTTTCTAAAATTAGTTCACATTCAGCAAGAATTCTACCTACGTTAATATCTGACGGTTTTGTACTAATTCTAAATTTAGGACCTAATGACAAAACATTTTTTATAGTAGCTGGAATATTTTGATTTGTAAGGTTTACAAACCAACCTGTATTATTATTGAATAGGACTTTTTGCTTAGATTGAAGTAATAGTTGTTCAAACTTACGTATGTTATTTTCTTTAACTTTACGAAAGCATGATTCATGCTTAGCATGAACAAACCTTTCAAAGTCAGTAAAAACATGGATTGGCACAAGTCCTCTAGCTTTTTCTTTAGTATTATTTAATAGTTTCTTACTGAAATTCAAATCGGACAAAGTAATTTGTATTTCCAACTGTAAGACACCGTGTTCCAATCTGTTGTTAAAATTTTCAGCTTTTCGGAAAATTCTTCTGTCTCGGGTTGTGAGTAGATTTTTTATGTTGCTTGAACTATTGCTAATATGATTCGGTTTTATTCCTGCATGTTTGCATTTTAGGAGGAAGTTCCTTCTGTTTGTCAGTCTTGCGATTTTCTCTGATGTTCTGAGCCATAATTTTAAAGTGTCTGTGGCACTAATACCGTAGTTAGTTGTGATGTCTTGAAAGTACCCCATGTCTAGAATGTAAACTTGGAAAGAAGTCTCTGCTGTCTGAATGAAGAATTAAAAGGAATCGTTAGGGGATCCAGCATAAAAAACATCTACAGTTACAAAGTTCTCTATTTATTGCCGATATTTCGCATTACATACTAATGCTTCTTCTGGGCTTAACTACAATATTAATATGAATTACAGTATTGAAATTTAAAGTAGTAGGTTCCACGAAGAGATTGCAGAAATAGAGAAACGATATCAAGGTAGGCGGGATCCCGTCATGATGAGATATGTTATGGTGTGCTTGGTGTAGACAAATTTTTCTCGAAAGTCAAAGACAAAGACAATAAAGAATGTCGTTCCAACATAGTATATGCTATACCGTGTAAAGATTGCGATGAAGTTTACATAGGAAATACGTCATCGTGGCTGAAAACTCGCCTCAGAACACACAAAAGCGATATTAACACTAAAAAACAGAGATGTGCTTTGACACAACACTGTCTCAGACTTAATCACCAATATATATATATATATGTATATCGTAACTAGATTTTCTGTTTGACTTAATCACCAATATATATATATATGTATATCGTAACTAGATTTTCTGTTTCGTGAATAATTCTTCACTGTTTAATTGATGCGAATGCTACTGCGATGGTGTGGATCGAATTGGCTTTGACTTCCAGCAATTCTCTGTTATGAGTTACGAATATGATCATTTAATTAATCTAATATATGTATCTATATTCAATTCAACATAAAATATTATTCACCGTTAATTAGCATTGGCGTTATTTATGATCTTTGGTTAGTATTTAAATATACGTATTGTTATATTTTTTCAATGGCTTAAGAGAAATAAAAAATTAGTAACAACTATTGAAATATAATATCGTCTAGCTTGAGAACTATAATCATACACCACTAGTAGATAAACAATAATATTGTATTTAGAAAATTTGTTATACAGAAGTTATAAAAAGAAATAGATAAGTACAAAAATCTTGACATAATAAATACTTTAATGTTTAATTAGTATCAAGAATACAAAAACACGCACACAAAGGAAAATTGTTGATATATCAAAGTTATGCATAAATAGTGTTTTTTCTTCCTTATATATTGCCTGTTGCCTTCTCTAATGAGAAGCCAGCTAAAATATCTCATCATGACGGGATCCCGCCTACCTTGATATCGTTTCTCTATTTCTGCAATCTCTTCGTGGAACCTTTCCCCCTGTTCATCACTCGCCTTTCCTAAATTAGCAGGAAAGAAATCCAAATGAGTATGCAAAAAGTGAACTTCCAGCGACATTCGGCACCCTAAATATTTATAATTTTATAGTAAATTAGCCACGACATCTTGGTAGTTTTTACTCTTTCCATTTCTCAGAAAATATTTGCAACAATTTTTAAAAGAAGACCATGCTGCCAGCGCTACATCATTCATGGTACATTCAAAATTTTCATCTTTGAACAGACTCCTCCTAACTTGTGGACCAACAAATATTCCTCGGCGAACCTTCGCATCAGGCAGCTTTGGAGACAGACTTATACCTTAAGTATTTCAAACAGTTGCTTTCTTTTTCTAGTGCTCTGACAAACTGTTTAATAAACCCTAATTTAATGCGTAGAGGTAGAACCACCAAATTCACGAACCACTCAACTAACGGCTCAAATTTTATATTAAATTCTCCAGGAACAATGCTGGTCCGTTGCTGCCACTCTTTTATTTGGTAATGATGCTGATCTGCTCGGCTATCTCAAAGACACAAGAAACAACAATATTTGATAAACCCTCCTCGCAGGCCAAGTAATGAAAAAATAACCATAAGGTCGCCGCCAAAGATTTGCCAAAGATGATTTCAATATTGAATGAGATTTAATATAGTTGGCATACTGCCATACGTTTCTTTTGTATTTGTAGAATGAGCCATTGGAATGGATTCCCTAGTAGCCAAGTTCGTCACTATCAAAGCAGGTCAACATCAGCCCAACATTCTAAGATCGGTAGAATATCAGTTACCCCCACCCAATGTCGTACGAATATAAAATTCCTATATCAAGAAAATGTCAATTTATGTCATTGGGTTAGTATCATACCAACGTTGTCTACATTGGTCATATATTGGATATATATCTGATACTGATATTGTATTGACAACAAAAATGTAGATACTATTAACATTAAAGAAAAATGTCTACGTAATATCAAGTTTACAAAGTCACTGTGATGTTGGTTGTAGGTCAGTGTTCGATATAAATTTAGATTAGAGAGAACTTGTAAATAAGATTTAAAAAAAGGGTCATAAATGTCGTCTGTCTCCGCGCCTTTAAGGCGCCAGGCGAAGAAGCGGGAGGGGGAGTCGGATATAATTCTAGATTCTAGTACGCTGTTATTTAACACGTGTATGTGTTTCTTAGCTCTTGTGATCATGTGAAAATGCAGATGTAAGTAAGTACATTGCATATTAACAAATAATATATACTATTGAGTTTATTAATCTTATGCAAATGTGTGTATATATGTATATATGTATGAATTGGTCTTGTAATTGTCATACTCGTAATATTAATTTAAATTATAAAGCTATAATAATAATTATAAGACGGTAGACGCCATTAACAGACTGACTTTCAAGGTCATTTCGGAAATCTAATTAAATAAGCCCGTTCTAACAGAAATTGTATAGATATGATAATAAAATAATATTATGATTTTACCTGCTTGCACACCAATTATACAAAAACAATTTGTCAAACAAAATGTATTAAATGCATCAGTATCCAATAAATTTTGACAACGTTTTAAACTTCAAATTCTTACTTAATGTTGTGTTAAATTTTATTTTCATTTATATATGTCGATTAATTTGTGTACAACAACCTAATAATTTGTGGAAATTATGTGTATTATACTTTGAACGAATATGTATTTTGTATAATTGGTGTGCAGCCTTAGACCAAAACAAAATAAGTTTGCATTTGTTATAATAATATACATGTAGTCCTCGGTTTATAGACCGGATCAATTTACGCAGATTCACAGATTCACAATAACGCGGCTGAGTAATTTTCTGTTTCGACGTGTACATAATCGGGTAATTCCTCGATTCTCCCTATGCTAGACAAGAAGACTGATTTTCGTTTCAGTGTTGAAGTATTTATTTACTGAGCCGCAACGTTGTGAATTCGTTAAACAAAGATAAATATATTTATTTTTTCTGTTTCATATTATTGAGTGTGTATATACATCACTGCATGGATTCATTTTACGCCGGCTTTGTAGGTACGGAACTGCAGCGTAAACCGAGGGCTACCTGTATTTATGTATGAATATTCAATAGGAATTTAACTAATTTGTTACTAGTAATGTATCTGACATTTTTAATAAATACCTAATCTATCTCGATTTTTTCATCAAAAAATGAACTGTATGCAACGTACACGTATTGTATGAAAGAAATTCAAAAAATAAATATTATACAACAAGTGAATTAAACCACTGTTTATTTGCGAGCAGAATGAGGATTAATTCTTCGAGCAAATAATAGGTTTAATTCATGTGTTTTATATATTTCTTTATTCAATTTTGACAAAATTTATCAAAAAAAAAAACAAAAAAAATTCAAATTACATTGGCGGTATATATTATTGCATTTATATCACTTCGTAACATCATATATATGTAGGTAAATAATATCATATACATGTCGCATCGTGACAGCAATACGATGGTACGCAGATCAATAACCAATATTCCCTTACGATCATCAGCCAATGTTGCTTTAAATCGGCTCAGTGTCAGCTGCCGACCCTGAACCGATTTATGCTCAAATCGGAAAAACGTCTGTGCAAAATATTGGGCCAATATCATGCAATGATATTTATCCAACGTTGTAAAATGTTAACACTTTCATATCGGATTGATGTTAGCCGCCGACAACAGCCAACGTTGGCCCGATATTGTGTGCTACTAGGGTTGTTTCGAGTTACCATTATAAAGGTGAACGGCCTTGAGACTTGTTTTGGACGAGTCGATAAGCAATCGCCATTCTGCAGCGTTCATTCCATATTCATTTCATACAAAAGTTGATTTACATCAGTACAATAACATAAATTTCCTTTAACTTTGCAGAATGAACTGAAGTTTTCGTGACGATTCTTCAATACATCGATTCTTGTAGTCGAATGTAAAAAATTCCATTCTTTTAGTCGTGATTCCAAAGTTTGTGATTTTTCTTTGGTTAGACCCAAATCCCATATCAAATCATTCATATCTGATTGAGTAAAGAGATGTGGTTCGTCAGAAGGAACGTAAGCCAGATCACTTGAAAATGACACATTCAAAACATCGTTTATATCTTCCTCGTCCGTGGACAAAAGAATTTGAATACATTGGAATTGGAAGCTCACAATCAGGTTCTTTTCAACGGTTTGCTTACAGATGGAATGTCTGGATACATTACTTTGAGTATTTGATTTTTACAAGACAGAAGTAACAGCCCATGACGTGATCTGCTGGTTGACGCCAAATCATTAGTCTTTGTGAAAGGACTTCAGAAGAATCCTTGTTTTTGTTCCACTGACATAATTTGACATAACACGAAATACAGCATATATGCGGTACCCCTGCTTTGTCTTGATTTTTAATTTTTAAGCCAAAATATTGTTCATAACATCTCAGAATTAATTCACTTAAAGGCTTCTTTTGCGATTTTGTAACATATAATCCACAGACATAACAAAAACTGCCCGGAGAATATTTACAACCTCTTGCACGATTTTCCATTCTTGGAAATCACTCCCAACACAATTTGTGGAACATTGCTTCAAACTGTCTTAACTAAGGGACAATTCAGTCCTGCGAGACCGCGTCAACAACTAAATAAATCATTGCGCCGGCTGGAACCTTTAGATATATGCACGTATCGATTCCAGAAATTTACATTTTAGTATATTCCACGATGACTATTATATTATAATTATCTGCTTCTCTCTAGAATGCGTGACGTAATATCCCTTGTAGTTGCCGCTGCCCTTCACGGTAGAGCCGCGAAAATGCTCGAGCTTGCTACAATATTTTTTTAATTTTAAATTTTGCGTTCATCTTAGTGAAAACAGATAAAAATTCTATTTCGAAAATGCGACGTGATACCAAAAGTTAAAATACAGTTTTTATGTTTAAAACAATGCAAAATACTACAATTCTAGACTATAAAGGCAGTTATAAAAGTCATATGTAGTGTTTTATATGCACCTCTTTCGCGTATATTCGTGTGTTTTTCTATACACCAATATTGTAACAATGACTACATCGTCACTATATATAATTAAGCGTTCATTATCATATTTTAAATTCTCTCGCAATGTATGTGCATCATTATCTGTTACACATACATACACCCATAATAAATGTATGTAGACTAGTAATTAATGTATGTATACATTAAATTAACTACAACAGCAAATTGAATGACAAGCAATTATAAATTACTTCACATGAAAATCATATTAATTTATTCTACAATTTATGAAAATTAATGAACTTTATTTATCTTGCTCGGACCGTTACTATTATATTATTCTAACACGGGTGTCGCCGGCAAGGAAGGGTTAAAAAAAGTGCAAAATTAATTTCACTAAAATTAAAACCACATGTTACGTTATTTGTTGGAGGCGTGCGCACTTCATAAATTTTCAGTTTAAACAGTTTGGCTTGTGCCCGGGATAAAGTTAGTTAAACATTAAAGCTTAACGTAATTCACTTAATCGCCCATAAATCAGAAATTTTCGTGGAGCGTTCATTACAGCGACTAAATAGTCCATCGGGGACAATTCCGTTAATAAACAATTTTATCCTCCGCACAATTTCCGACAGAAAATTAGTATTAACGTAAAAGTTTCTAGACTATATCGAGCTAGTGGGTCCTTTTGTGCAGCAAATTAGAATGTGTTAAGAGATGATATACAGGTGCCCATTTTCTATCTCTCTATATGGGTAATAGCGAGGAAAAGTTGAATTTTGGTATAGATAAGATAAATTTAAAATATGAAGGCAGCTTGAGATGCCAAAGGACGTTAAAATTTCATAAAAAACACACTTTTTGGAACTTTTTCAAAGATGTTTGCGACAAAATCAACTTTTGATTTTTAATGCGTAATAGCCAGAAAAAGTTGCCTTTTGGTGTAGATAAAAAAAATTAAAAATATGAAAAATATTGTAATACATCTTCAGGTGTCGCAAGGACGATCCAAGTTTCATAAAAATACACATTTCGGAACTTTTTCTATGATTTTTTTGTCTCGATTGTGAAATAAAAAGTTTCAAACAGGCGTTTTAATATGAATAGAAAGATAAAAATAGTTTTACTATTACATTGGCACCGGAAAAGATATAACAGACAGTATTCCGGAATTTCTTGAAGATAAAGAAGATAAACAACTTTTGAACTTTATTGCTATTGTTGTAAACGCTGGGCAGAATGGTGTGTATTACATTTTTTTTCTGTATCCTATATATTATTAGCGTTCTATAATTTTTGTTGCATTTCCTGCGAGTGACGCTGTACATTTGTCTTGAATTCTTTCGCGCATTATGTCACGCCTAGAATTAATCTTTTGTTTTACTGTTGGAATTACGTATAATTATTTCCTGCAGCATGTGGAATTTTCATCTAATTTATTTATACTTAATTTCCGCGAGTAATTAAGTGGGTTCCTTCATTTTTAATTAGATTTAAATTATTTTTCCTTCAATTCGCAGCGGTAGCGCCATCTCGTGTGTATGCGACAGATTATGCTATAGGTAGCATTTAGAATGACCTTCTGTTTAATGTTGTTATATTCCTTATGTCGCTGCATAATTGCCTGCGATTATTTCTATTTAATTATTTCTTTCTTTGCTTCTTATTAATTGGTCCCTTAACTTTTAAATATTTTGTGTAACAATTCACTTCCAACTTGCTAGATGTCGCCTTGTCACCTTCTACAGCAACCTCGTGTTCTTGTCATTTCATTCGTTCAATATGGATCGAACCGTTTAGTTGATTTAAAAAAGCGATGCATTTACTTCAACCAGTGTCACTGTAATTAATGGACTGTCTTGTCTATTTACCGTATAATTCACACGATAAATCGTGGATGATTAAACAGTGATATATAAAATTTTTGAAAGTTTATTAGTTTTCTGCTGCATGGTGCAGGATTTTTCTTATTGTTTGAAGTAGACCCCTGGATCGGTAAGCTACTAAGTTTCTTAATTTCTCTTTCTACTGACTAATGCCTTGTTTCGTATATTTCCCCTTTTAGCTTTTCATTTTATATCGTACACGTGTTGGAATTCCGGAAGTAACGCCGCCATCACGCTAGCCTATCTTCCGCAAACACGTGGGCGTTTAACTATATCTTGGAATATTTGAACCATCCGCCGCCTTTGTGGGAAAATCTACCTCATTTGGACACGGAATTAATATATTTCCATGGTGGATGCCTTATTGAAAACCGATGCCCCGTGTGGATCAAATGCACTGTCAAGATATGTATATTTAATTATTCTTATTTGGAAACCTATTTATCTGTTTTGCTTTAATTAATTTCATTAGAATACGCTGCGCTTTTACCTGTAAATTCATTTTCATTAACGTTTTGAGTAGTTATCCAATTTAATTGCTAGTTAATTTCCGTCAGGACAGTAGTCTATTTTGTAGTTTTTAATTAATTTTTGGTACTCAGAAGTGTTATAGCTAATTAATTGTTTTATTTTTAAAAATACACATTTACCGCATGTAATGACTGTAGGGGCTTAAATGTAAAGCGAGATCTCGTTTCGCCTTAATTTCTTTTGTATGTTAATTAATTACTTATTAATCATCATAATTTCATAGCTTAATTAAATTTTAGTCAGTTGATTAGTTTCAAATTTAATTAATTTTCAATTTTTAAGTGCATTTATGCATCTTTTGACGTGTTATAGATTCTCTAAATTTTATATAGTCGAATATTTTCAAATTTAATTTAATTGTTAAGCGCTTTTATGCTCTATTGGCGTGGCATAGATGTTTTAAATTTAGATAGTTGTTTTTTTTAAATATTTAATTTGTATTATATATAGGGTGATCCACCCATTTGTGGAATTATTATAATTTTCTTGGTGCATCTTAGCATTCTATAATTCCAATCTTATATAATAAACTAGTTATTGTTGTTTATATCGTGTATGAATGTCTTACTATACCTAGTGTGCTTGAGTTATTTTCGCTGTCGGAATAAGTAAGTATTAATAATATTATTGGAGTGGGCCTGAAATAGAATGACAGCTGGCGCCTAAGAGTCATCTACCTTCAGTAATCTGAGTGACCCATCCCCTAAAACCGAGAGTTAGAGGCATAGGCTCCATCCCATCTTTTCCAACGCACACTAGGGAAGTAAGGTAAGGCAGGTTGAAGGTGACACACAATAAATTTCCGAAACTTTCATAAATTTGGTTGGATGAAGCTACAGGTGTGGATCTCCGAGAAACGGGCACATCTCTAATTTTCGACGGATGATATTATTCTAGTTGCCGATAGCGCTATATGTGCCTCCCTTTCTGCCAGGACAATTCCTTCCTCTTTTGAAGGACATAAATGATTTAAGTACAGATCAGAAATATTTATTGGATATGTGTATTGCTGTAGTAAGTGGAAATTGCTCACTACATTTATTTTTCAGATACCCTGAAAAACTTGCTCACTCCAGGTGGCTGACACTAGCCAACCACGTGCTTAGATTGTATGTGGCAACTGAAAATTTTAAGACTCTGGCCGAGTATATTGTGAAAGTGTATCACGGCACAGACTTCTAGTTTAGCTTCTTATCAAATTAATAGTTACATATTAGAATCATTGTCGGTAGTGCTAATACCACAAGTCTAATTGATTATTTGGGGTTATAGTGTCAAAATTGATATCACTTGACAGACCAATTTCGCAACGTCTCAAATTTGACGCCATTTTAATTTGGTGGCGTATGTCGGTTGCGATAGGGACTCGACTATATCTAAGAAATTAGAAAAAATACGCATTTTTATGAAGTCATTGCCAAGTATGATTTTTATCTATAAAACGATATCAAATTATGAAATATCTGTCCTAAACATAATGGCGCTCGTGGTGTTTATTCAAGCAAAAGTACTGACTATGGTGTTATGATTCACGTTCGTAATTAATTGAATATATAATAAAATTTATCTGTTTCTATATTACCTCAACTGTAGGTACGTCTCAGTGCCAGCAAACCATTTTTCATCTATAAAAATGCTTATAAAGTTGGCGTATATTGTATTACTTTATAAAAACTAACAATTTACAGATAAATGAGCAAAGAAAGCGAAGAAAATTGTTTTACACCGCTGTAAACGTACCGAAAATGTTTTATGGCGACTATATTTTCCCATTTCAATTGAAGTGCTCGCATGTAAGTCATTTGCAGTTGTTAGGATCGCACGCTCTCGTGCAAGGCAAACGAAAACAAAGTTGTAATCTGGTGTGAATGTAGTTGGCAAATTAAACCCCTCTTTAATTTATTAGATCCTATAAGATCTTAAGTGGCATTTTTTCATCCTCGAGTCCGAGGTCTGGGTGCTTTTATCGCTCATTAAAAATATTTAAAGCTTCCCTCGTTTCCTTCCTTTCCTTTTCTTCGCTCGGAACCGCTGTGTACCCCAGAGACGTACTAGCACAATAATTTAGTCAGCTTCCAAGCACGCAAAACAAGTTCAGTATTATAATTGAATTATAAAACGGAGAAGTTATAGTTTTGTACACTACATACACAACGCGTGTCAAAAGTAACGCATAATAGTATATTATGCAATGAGCATTTAACGATAGCTATTAAGACACGAGTAAGAATGGTCATTAAAGCTGTATTACATTTATCAATTTCTTGACCAAGTTATTGACCAAGAACTTGATCAAGTTTGAAGTGATTTCTAGTAAAATGCAAGTAATAAAGTTTTTTTTCCAACTGCGTACAATGTAAACACAAATTTAATTATTTTAATTAACATTTTTTTTTATACTTCTTGAAAGAATTGTGTGCGTACATTATTTTTTTATTTATTATTAATTTGGCACCTCTTATGCAGTTATTTTTACATTCTGTATCGAACACAAATCTTCGGTAAATTTGTTCTTAAATTCTTCTTTACGGGAAATAAATAATATTGCGGAATAGTGGTAATGAGCATATGCCAGTAATGGATCATTATTGCCTCCAAATAGAAGTTGTTCGTATACAACAGTATGGTGGTGTGCAGGTAAGTTTACCTAATATAAAAAATGAGGTGTGGCCACCACACAACTTTCTGAAATTATACTTTTATCATGTGTTACTTCAAGTCCAAATTTTAAGAATTTTTTTATAAAAAGATTATTCAAAGTCTTATTATAAATACTTCTAATCTCTTAATAAATCTCTAATATATTTGCAAAAAAGTGCTACTCGCTAAGATTAAAAGTGTTACTTTCGGTCCGAATTTTGAAAATTCATTTATACAAAAAATATTCCAAATCCATCTCTAAATACTTCTGTACTTTTCATAAATATATATAGATCTATAACTTATGACATATTTGCAAAAAATCGCTATCGATAAGAGTAAAAGTATTACTTCCGGTCCGAATTTTGAAATTTTTTTATACAAAAGGTATTGGAAATTAAGTTATAAATACTCGTAACGCACCTGGCTAAAAAGCATGACTTGCAAAATATTGGCAAATAACTGATTTTCGGTAAGAGTAAAAGACCTACTTCCGGTAGGAATTTCGAAAAACTCTTAGAATAAAATTCTTTCCAAATTTAATTTTAAAAACGTATAAATTCTTTATAAATTTGTTTAAACTTAGTAGTAGACAAAATATTGGCAAAATTCGATTTTTGCACTGAAGATTATACTCGTAAATACAAAGTTTGGAATTGATATCTATAGCGGTTTGACTGCTATCCTGGTCAGACACACACACAGACACACAGACATTTTTTAAAACCCACTTTTTCGGTATCAGGGGACTTCAAAACGTGGACTTCTGTAAAAATCTCGAGGTCAAAAATTTTCATCATCACAATACTTTCTTATAAGTACTACGGTATAAGAAAGTAAAATTAGTGCTGTAACAGAGCTATTAAACGAATGGGGATTTTCTGAGCTGATTGAAAAGTTTGTAGATATATATCCGTTCCATATTTAGAATTCGGATTAGACGTAATGACTAACTCCTTATTTTCGGATTTACTTAAATAGGCTATATTATATAGTTGCAGGTATACATATATAACTTATTTACTGTATACGCTTAGATTCCCACAAAGAATTTTGATTTTGAATAGGCAGTCATTTACTACTTATATTTATAACAATATTATTTACAGTTCAGTCTAATATGAGAAACAGTTTTCTTTGTTATATTACTTTCAAATTACCTCTTTTTTGACAGAAAGAAACTTTTTTAGAATCAATATAAATTTATTAGAACCAAAGGCATATTTGTTTGAATGTATCAAATAACTCACCCCCACTACAAATTGAAACAATTATTACTTTCACTCAATGCATATTTCTTTAATCAAAATAAATCCTTTTTTTATAATACCTATATTCTTATAGTTATTATACACAATCTAGTTTAGCTGGAGAATCCGTGCCCTTTTGACCGTTAACAAACTGCATTGTTTGCAAGTTTTACAAATCTTTCTTATTCTCTTATTTCACGTGAATATTTTTACATCTACTGTGCGGAGTGTCAATTAATTCTGACAGAAGTGCAATAAAATAAAAATTTAGATTTGCAATCATTTCAACTTCCCAAAAATCATTATATTTTTTAAGAATACAACACCCTAAATTTATTTGAGTATAACAACAAAAAAGCAGTGTGCTCTTAGGGACTCTTTATTTCTACTATTGCCTCGTTATCGATGAACATGTGGGAAATAAATTTGTAAGGAAAGTATACAAATATATAAGTAAATGTAGGAGAAGGAATATCGGGTTAATCCGCTGTAGTGCAACCGCAGACACGTGTTTCAGACTCGTTGGTCATCGTCAGTACGGTGTAGCCAAGGAATAAGGTGGGATATCCTTGGAGATAGAAACAAAAGGAAGACCATCGGGAAGACAGACCACCAATTGCAGCTTAAATGTCAGAAGATCCTCAGGTCTGAGTGACAACAACTGAAACCGCCACGAGGCAGACATTGTCAACCCGCGTGCCGTCCAACCCAGGAATGATAAATCAATAAAGGAAATATCACGGATACAATATAAAAATAGGAGAAGGAATATCGGGTTAATCCGCTGTAGTGCAACCGCAGACACGTGTTTCAGACTCGTTGGTCACCGTCAGTACGGTGTAGCCAAGGAATAAGGTGGGATATCCTTGGAGATAGAAACAAAAGGAAGACCACTACAGCGGATTAACCCAATATTCCTTCTCCTATTTTTATATTGTATCCGTGATATTTCCTTTATTGATTTATCATTCCTGGGTTGGACGGCACGCGGGTTGACAATGTCTGCCTCGTGGCGGTGTCAGTTGTTGTCACTCAGACCTGAGGATCTTCTGACATTTAAGCTGCAATTGGTGGTCTGTCTTCCCGATGGTCTTCCTTTTGTTTCTATCTCCAAGGATATCCCACCTTATTCCTTGGCTACACCGTACTGACGATGACCAACGAGTCTGAAACACGTGTCTGCGGTTGCACTACAGCGGATTAACCCGATATTCCTTCTCCTATTTTTATATTGTATCCGTGATATTTCCTTTATTGATTTATAAGTAAATGTATATGTTCTTTCACTTGTATTTTTTTAGGTGCTGTCATTGTGAAGATACCCAAGAAAGCAAAATAATTTTAAATACACATTTTAATGTGGATACATATGTTGTACATCAAAGTAGGGGCTATGCAACCCACAGTACTTGTACTTTCGTTTTAGGCGTAGGTATACATGAAGGTATAGTAGAAAAGTCTTTCAGTTTCATTTATTTATTACTTTATAATATTTCTAACCCCGAGAACGAAAAGTTGCTTCCCAGATAATGTTCAGAAACTGAGGGACGGAAAGTCTTCAGTTTTGTCAGAGACGCGTAAAACCCTGTAGGGAGAAACAAACAAAAATTGCCAGAACCAATAAATATTTTCTTGAGATTGAAATAATATGTGAAACTACCAAAACTGTATGTTAAACAATAAAACAAAAATTAGGTGTGGCCACCAAACGACTTTCTTATACTTATGTGCATTTTAAATTATATTTAGTTCAGGTCGACTATAAATACTTTAGTACTCTTGATAAATCTATATAGAATGCATAATTTTCGAGATATTTGTAAATAATGTTATACGATAAGAGTATAAAAGTCTTAGTTCTGATTTAAAATGGTCTGCTTTAAATCAAATAAGTTAAAGCTTTGAATGTACGGAAGAAAATATTTTCTTAGATCAAGGCAATATTTCTAATAGTGTGGAAAGCATGACTTGCGAGATATTCGCAAAAAACTGATTTTCGATCAGAGTGAAAAACCTACTCCCGACAGGAATTTCGAAAAACTTTTTTTAATAATTTTTTTCTCAAAATCACTTTTCAGTATATTTCAAATCTTTATAAATTTGTTTCAGTAGTTGACGGAAATATTAGTAAAATTCCCTTTTTTCACTGAAGTAAATTATCCTTCCAGTCTGCCGATTTTACTGAAAATCTAATCAGATCTCAAGAGGGAGATTACACTCGTAAATATAAACTTTAGAATTAATAACTTTAGCCGTTTGACCGCTCTTGTGGTCACACACACAGAGAGAGAGAGAGAGAGAGAGAGAGAGGGGAAGCGAGAGAGAGTGTGTGAGAGAGATTTTTTTTAAAAACCACTTTTACGGTATCAGGGGACTTCAAAATGTGGATATCTGCAAAAATCTCGAGGTCGAAAATTTTCGTCATACGTATAAGAAAGTAAAAAATGAGGTGTGGCCGCCACGCGACTTTCTTGTATGTATGTGCGTTTCAAATTACAGAGTTTTAAAATTTTTGTATATAAAAGTCCCATTATAAGTACTTCTCTTAATAAATCTCTATAGAATGCATACTTTGCGAGATACTCGAAGGAAAGTGCTACTTGCTAAGAGTAAAAGTGTTACTTCCGGTCCGATTTTTGAAATTTCATTTATACAAAAAATATCAAAACCAACTCTAAATACTGTTATACTCTTGACAAATCTTTATAGAATACATAATTTACGACATATTGGCAAAAAATCGCTATTCGATAACAGTAAAAGTGATACATTCGGTCCGAATTTTGAATTTTTTTTAAACAAAAGATATTGAAAATTAAATTCTAAATACCTTTATATTCGTAGCGTACCTATCTAAAAAGCACGACTTGCAAAAAACTGATTTTCGATAAGAGTAAAAGACCTACTTCCGGTAGGAATTTCGAAAAACTTTTTTAATAAAATTGGTCACAATTTCAATTTTAAGTACATATGAATTCTTTATAAATTTGTCTAAACTTAGTAGTTGACGAAATATTGGCAAAATTAGATTTTTTCACTGAAGGAAACTACTACTTCCGGTCTGCCGATTTTACTGAAAATCTAATCAGTTCTCAAGAGGGAGATTATTCTACTAAATGCAAAATTTGGAATAGGTAGCTATAGCGGTTTGAGCGGTTTGGTCACACACGGACAGACAGACAGACAGACAGACAGACACACAGACATTTTTTAAAAACCAGTTTTTTGGTATCAGGGGACTTCAAAACGTGGACATCTGCAAAAATCTCGATGTCGAAAATTTTCATCATCACAATACTTCCTTATACTACGTATAAGAAAGTAAAAGAAACTGAAATATGATAGGTATGCTAGTATTTACCTTATTGCGTAGTTTACTTCTGTCGTTCGAACTCATTCTATGACGCATAAACAAAGAATATCCAACCTTGCCGGTGACGAATGTTCGAAATTGCTTGTCCGTGTTTTTGTTTCGAATTATTTAAAGCGCACTCATTAATCATGTTTTCAGCTATGTCTTCACAGAATACGTACCTGTACAGCCTACAATTAGTCTTGCTAAGCAAAAAGGGTTAAAAGCATAATCAAAATTTAAAATACCGTTTATTAATTATTTACTTCGTGCAGTCTGTCCCGTTTGCGCCTAAACGATTATATTTTTTGGCGCCAGAGCGTGCCTCTCTCATCCGCTCGTTGTTTGGAAGTAAATATTTTTTCCCCTGTAAATAACGGGTCGGATAATTAATGAGCAAACATTTTTCGTCCTATTGGCAAAACAAAACGCCACCCACGGCTCTCATTGTGACTGGTAAGAGGTGCACAGTGAATATCGAGGCGATTTATTTATTTAGGCGAGCACTTCGCTGAACAGTAAACAAACCGCAAACAAGACGGTCCTCTCGGGTAAGATACTATTTAGAATTCGAAAACTGGGATTCAATTTGTGTCAGTTCTATTTAATTCCAAAAACGTGGGATTTAATACGATTATATAAATATTCTTACGAAGTAGATTATCATCTTACACTCATATTACATAATGGGGACGTATAATTTGACACCTGTTCACCGAAATTAATTAAAGCTAGCGCCTCCTAACGCTGAAATCTATTTAAAAGAAGCCTCTCCATTTTAATAAGACTCGATGCTGGATATAATGGCTGCGCTGGTTTTCTTAAAATTGGATCTTACAAATTCTGAAAATGTGATTTCAATGACCTCAACTGGATGACGCTGGATGGATGTATTGATGTTAATGAGGCTTGCGAAATATGTTATAACACTCTTTGTGCAGCCCTTGACTTACATGTGCCAAATTGTGAACACCACACGAAAAGCTATCCCAAATGGTACACACCTAGTTTAGTAGCTAATGTTAGGTTGAAATATCACTTTTTCAAAAAATTCATTCGCTACAACTGTCAACATTCAAAATTTAAAAGTCCAAAATTACCGTCCACAGTCTCCCTAATTAGATGAATAATTAGTTCTAAAGGTCACACGAAAATCAAACGACACAATAGCTATATAGGTTATGCAAATGCGATACTAACAATTCCAAATAAATCAAAAGATAATTAAATACCTGATCCCTCCTATATTCCCCAGACGGGCATTCTAATAATCAAATATTCCATCACAACACAGGGTGACTTAAAAATCCCAATACAAATCTGACCAAAATGTCGTTAGATGAGAAAATTGCTTCTTCAACAACCCAATATTCCAATTGCAAATTTTCTCCTTAAATAAACCAATCGGAACGAAATACTGCGCAATGTACGTTGCGTATAAATATATTAATTTACCAAACTTCCTGAATATTGGTTGAGAGATTTTATTCACGCAATGTTAGTTGATGAAATTCAAAACGGAAAATGTGGTATAACTTATACACAAGGTATCAAAATGAGAGTTGAAACTTATCCGGGGGAAAAAGCCGATAAGGTAGAACAGTATCAACTTAAATAAAATGTGAATAAAACGGAACCAATTAAATTAGAATTTCAATCTAAAATATTACTAAATTATCAACAAAGAAAATAACAAACAGGTAACTTAAAGTAATGTTAAAAAAAATCCATTTAAAGAATATAAATTTACTACAGGTATCTGTAACAACAGCTTACCCACTGGATAACCGATTTAAGTGAATCAAGACAGATGACGCTACGATAACCGAAAATATAAATAATCCTGTTACTAATTTTAACGAGTCAAACTTGTACTAATTAAATAAAGAACAATGATAATTGTTAATTAAAAATAGAAATAATTAAGCCTACGATTTTTGAACAGTTACAACATATAATGGCTATTATTCGTTATCGTGAATAATAGCCATCATTGTATACTCGTTGAATAATATACTGTTCCAATCACGACAAGAATACGTTGCCAAGTGTAAACAGTAAATCCCTAAATACCTTTTAGTTCATCGAATATTTAGTCGGTGAAGAAAAAATCAGGCCTTAATATATAAGAAAACATACTCGTGTGAAAAATAATGTTGATATTCCTGAAATAAAAATATTCTAATAACATATTTCATTTTCTTTTCACTTTCCATTCCAATTTTTATTCTTTATATATGTATGTATATTACGTCCCATTTTTCTATATTTCTGTGAAATATACATATATAGCTTATTTTTAGGTCGACATGGACGATATTTATAGTAAATCAAAATACAAGAAAAATATCCTGAAGAATTGAATTTCAATGGAACACTCGATTGGGTATTATTTGGTTTCCTGTTGCGTGGAGAAACGACATGCAAAGAGCGAAAAATCCCCGGTCATCCCTTTGAAGGGACAGATATTTCCTTTATGTTAAAGGTTTTGCTTCGATTCCGTGTTGTTTACATGAAAAGGACACGTAGTCAGAGAGCCGGCGAGAGCTTGTTAAGGGAGTATAGTCTCCTGTCAACGGATCTGTCTCTAGATCCTGACGGATTTGCGACTCCCTTTTCATTTCCTTGCCCCGGCGCGGCCCGATAAGGAAGGGTGGACGCGCACACTTTGGCATATACCGGTCATGTGTTCTGCCCTTAGGCCGGTCGTTTGTACTGACACGCAAAATTCGGTTTAATAATATCCCCTTCCTATTGCTATTCGAAAGATAGCTTTCTAGAGCAAACTAGTAAAGTATATACGTAAATAAATTCTTCTCAACGATGATTCACCAATTCTATACAACAAAACTTATCAAGATGTACCGTAAGTATCAAATGTACACAGTTATTTAAACACCAGATCCGTGAGTTCATGATATATAGTACGCATTGGTTAACATTTGTAACCTTTGATGCGAATATAGAGCTTGGGTGGTTCTTAAGGAAATAAAAACTTATAATTTGGTAATTTTGTTTTTACTGAAATAGGTTTACGTTTTCTATGATTCTATGTACAATCTATTTAAGAGGGCTTACGCAGAGGTGTAGACTAACTGCCGTGAAATATAACGTAAGGGGTGGCGCCATATGCACTAATGTGAATTCTGGACTTTACAAGATTTCGTTAAAACAATAGTATCGATTTTATTTAGGAAATATCGAAACGAAATTTGTAACACAAATAAACAAAGGCTCAATGCATGCTCGACTGGAATTAGTTTCTAAAATAAAGTTTCTGTAACTGTGTTATGATGATGTAAATTTTAAATAACTTGAATTATAAGAAAATACTCCCAATGAAGCCTTAATTAATCCTTTGTATTCAATTTAATACAAAAACATAATAAGAAAAACAAAAATTTCTGCTGTTTGTTTTATTTTAACGAATACTTTACATCGGCGGAATTTACATACGTCCTACCTCACGGCAGTTAGTCGGCACTTCTGCGTAAGCCCCCTTAACACTCAGCAAGCTTATCAACGCAAATGTTCTACAATACTAATAAATATTATCTTTAAAAAGGGCCGTATGGTGAATTACGCAAAAGAAAGAAACACAAAATATATATGTTAGAAAATAAAACAAATGCAAGTCTAAATTTATTTAGTTTATTTTCCTGTAAAAGAATTGTAATTAGTACATTAAGAAAAAAAATTAAGGGAAATAAAACAACAATAGTGTCCTTAAGTTCTTTAATTAATTATTTAAATAAAACACAATAACACAAATACTGATTCACGTAAGGAGTGGGTGAGATAGAAAGGAAGAGAGTGAGAGGGAACGACTGGTCGTTCGAATGATCGTTGGTTAAGGCAGGTATTATCGGTACGAAGTTAAGGGAGTCGATAATCTCAAAGCCGTAAATGATTTAGGATATTTTAAGAGTGAATAAAAGTAAATTTTTAATGTAGCCGTTTGTAGGAAAAATGAAGAATTAAAGTAATAAATAAGGATGAGTATACTTTGTGACGTCTTCGTTGTCCTCGGGTTCCGTTAGTCTAGTCGAAACTGAATTAACCGGCGAATCAGAATAGGGGTCTGACAAGTACGCGAACTAATTAATCGAACCGGCGAAGGAATCGCGGAACTATAACTTGACTTTGTTATGTAGAAGCACAATGCGGCACTAAAACAAACGTGACTTAGAACTGCGCGGACTTGAAGCGATGTAAAACTGTAAGGGCGTAAGAGTAAAAAGTTAAGAGCGATAAGAGAGAGATTTCTCTTCGATCGTGATTTATATAGAGCCGTGGTAAAATGCGGGAGACTGTTCTCCCGCATTTTACCACGGCTCTATATAAATCACGATCGAAGAGAAATCTCTCTCTTATCGGAAACGGCAGAGTGGGGATGGTAAGGACGCGAACTGTTTTAAGAGAATAAAGAGAACGTAATTCGCGGGACAATAAATCACGATTCAGCCAAACAAACATTATAATGAGATTCGTTATTAACTATAGAAAAGAATGACACCTGACACGAGGTAGTTCGTCTAAGAATTACGGCAGGTACGTTTGTGCGGCATCTACGTAACAGGTAAAATAGAAGACATTACGAATGTGACTCAAATAGGGTTCTTTCTATAGTATTATGCGTATTTAATGCGATCGGAAAGGGGTGATTAAGAATACATTATAACCTTATATTAAGAACAGAATTAAATAAGAACAAATTACTGAATAACTCGTAAATCTTTGATTTGAGAGTTATAGGCTTTGAATGGGAAACAAAAGAGCAATTAAGGAACATCATGACGTGGGATCTGTTGTCGTCTGATAATTAGATCGCGCGGAAATTAATAATTAAGAAATTGCAATGCTAAGTATTTCGTGTTTAAAATAAGCGAAAAGGCTTCATTTGTAGGTAGGTGGTAAAGGGATAAGGGTTGACTTTCTGGGAAATGACCGTCGGAACGTGATCTTAACAAAGCAATTTTTATATTAGAAATCTCTCCTGTCGTAAAGCCAAAGTTGTTGATGTAGGAAAGAAAGCGATGAGTAATTCTTTAAGCGCGAAAACGTATTACATGACTAAAATAGTTAAATTAATAATAATAGAAAAAATCGAATTAAAGAAATTACGCGTTTCTTTCGTACATGAGGTTGTTAATATAAAATACAAGAAGCATATCACTTGCACCTCATTTTTAAAGAAATTGCAATGCTAAGTATTTCGTGTTTCTAATAAGCGAAAAGGCTTCATTTGTAGGTAGGTGATAAAGGGATAAGGGTTGACTTTCTGGGAAATGACCGTCGGAACGTGATCTTAACAAAGCAATTTTTATTTTAGAAATCTCTCCTGTCGTAAAGCCAAAGTTGTTGATGTAGGAAAGAAAGCGATGAGTAATTCTTTAAGCGCGAAAACGTATTACATGACTAAAATAGTTAAATTAATAATAATAGAAAAAATCGAATTAAAGAAATTACGCGTTTCTTTCGTACATGAGGTTGTTAATATAAAATACAAGAAGCATATCACTTGCACCTCATTTTTAAAGCCTCAAATATCGGAAGAAGATGAGTCGACTTATGAATTTATTAATTAGTTAATACAGTATAATGTTAAACATTTGTTAATATTTTAGAATTAATTAGTAACTGCAACTTTTCTTCAATAAAAATAATATTTTAAAGTTTTTCGGGATATAACAAACTCCCGAGATGATATGCAAATTACTAATACAAAAAGTACAGACAAAATGAACGCACACAAAATGAAACATTATTTTGGATCATGTTAAATTGAAAAAATAAATATTTCATAACATAATATCAATATCTAGTGGAGGTAGAAGTTTAAGTTATATTTTGGACCCATAGAGGCCGGTATCATAGGAACCAAACATAAGAAAAAAACTGAAATAAGTACCTAATAGTAAATCATAAAAGGAGTATTTGATTAAAGCAGGGATAATATAACATATAACAAATATGTTCGAAGTAGAATCAATTTCAAATAGTATAAATTAAGTTGATTTGGATGAAGTCTCTATATTAGAAATTCTGGACAGAAGAGGCCTTTAATATGATTGTAGGGTAGGCATCATTTCTGTTTATAAATATAAAATTTTGACAACTCGACCACAGCGCCACCTATGTGTCCAGATTTTGTGATCTTATTTTTTGCCACTAATCCAACATATATTGTGAACATGAGTCATGTTGATCCATAAGTATAGAATTTGTTAATAACTTGACTTCAGCGCCACCTATCGAATGTTTTGATAGCTTATGCGCATTGACAATATAAATATGGTCTGCGAATATCAAGGAGAATGGTCGAGCCATTAAAAAGTTATTGAGTAACGTAATAACTTGACGACAGCGCCACCTATCGTGCCCAGATTTTGTGATTTTCTTTTTTGTCACTAAACCAACATATATTGTCAATATCAGTTATGTTGGTCTATAAATTTAGAATTTGTAAATAGCTTGTCTTCAGCGCCACCTATCGAATCACCATCTAACGTTTGATCTTACATACATACTTTATATTAATAAACCAAAATACGTAGTTATTTAATCTTTACAGTTCATTATATTTCCATAGAAGAATGTTTATATATTTAAAAAAAAGCTATTATATTACTGTTATGTGAATGCTTACAATAACTCAAGAAAAAAACGAAATTGAACTAATAATATGTTACGCTGTAAATTAAAATCATTTTACACACTTTAGTCGTATCTTTTCATAAAGGATTCAAACATTCTGGGATGTTCTGAAGATTCACTCAACCTTGGTGAATATAAGAGATAAATTTGTATATAGCTTTCTTAATAAAATTACAAATTACATGTACTTCTGCGAACGCAGCATGCTATCTCTTCCATCTTATACACTTGTATATCTTAAATTGGTACACAGTTCTGAATTTATTAAATCCTATAGACGGAAGTAGAAGCGAAGTTCCTCGTACTTTACAAAGAAGTGAAACGTACGAAGTGCGTACATTCATATAGTAAGGAAGAACTAACTACCTAGCCCCCCGTCTTTGAAAAGATTCACCGAACCTCGCGAAATTACCGCCCTTCGAGAGGAATTCTGTATAATCGCCGGGGCCTGCAGGGAAATCATTTCGGGGATTTAAATTCGAGAACTCAGTTCTAATATGTTAACAACAGTGTAAAATGAATAACGAGTTTTGTCTGCTCTCCGGGCTTTTTGAACTTCGATGGATTCCAAATCCTCGGGATCATTGCGCCAGGAGACATCCCCTATTCAGAAACTGGTGTATAAAAGGGAATATACGTGGCAAACGTTCTCTAAAAATTATATTTTTGTGTTGACGAGTGACAGATAAGGATTCACACATGATGAAATTTCATTCAAGTATAATTCGAAGTATCGTATTTCTTATTTCACCTTGATTAATTTGAATATTATATATATTACATCTTGTTTCCAATCGTGGCACGCGCTAGCAGATGCAAGACACCAAGTACTGGCCCTCGATTGTACCATTAATGATGGAACCCACAAAACCAGCACTATACTTGTCCCTTCGTGAAGATAACGATTCAAAACCATGTGGTTCCAATAAACTTTAATTTAAATTTATCAATTTTGTAAAACAGAAATTTTTAAAATGTCTTCTGTATACAGCATCAATTTGAACACCGTAAAACGGATACCAAACCACGGATGCGTACTCTAGTTTGCTTCATATGCAAAACACAAAGTTCGAAAAGCAGCAATGTTCGTAAATACCCTACCCACTCGCATGATGAAACCCAATGATTTAAATGCTGACGATGAACTATTTAAAGTATGATTGGTAAAACTAAGTTTCTCATCGAAGGTCACACCCATATCCTTTACGGAAAATAGGTAGGCTATGTGAGTACCATCAACCAGGTAACTGGAATCGATTTTATTACATCTGCGAGTGTAGGATGTATAACAACACTTACTATAACATTCAGTTGAAATTTACTAGTAATAAACTATTCGTGAATTATATCCTAGTTTGACTACAGACGGCAAAGATCAGACCAGTCCCTTATCCTGTGATAGATCTTGAGATCGTCAGCATAGGCCTGCACCGGACATTTCAGGGAGGTAATCAAGTCATTTATAAATATGTTAAATAAAAGTGGGCCAAGGTTTGACCCCTAAGGCACACCAGACACAGCGATATAACTCTCAGAGTCATTGTAATAAATGTAATTCAATCTGTTTGATAAGCATGAGTCTAACAACCTGATCAGAGATGGAGTGAAACCAAAGTGACTTAATTTCGCCAAAAGAAGCTTGTGATCAATATTGTCAAACGCTCGCGAAAAGTCTGTGTAAATCACATCCAGTTGCTCTCCATCATCAATAGCCAAAGAAATCTCATGTGAAATTTGGGCAATATTGGTAATTGAAGATCTCCCTGACATGAAACTATGTTGGTTCGGCGATATAAATGACCTAGTAGCGTGATAAATCACCCGATAGTGCACTGCCTCATAGATCTTGGCAAATGTAGGAATAATTGCTATAAGCAATAAGTTTGTCACGCTAGCTATGTCACCCTTTTTAAAAACTGGGGAAATCCTTGCAACCTTTCACACATCCGGGAACACACCGCTTCGCAAAGATAAATTAAATAGCTTAAAGGCACAGAGAATACAGCAGCACAATCACGGACTCAGAAGTATGGAATATTGTCGTGTACGTAAGTAGTAGTATTTTTTATCTTTTTTATACTTGTCACATCACTCTCAGTAAATGAAAGGATACATAAAGGTGATAAACTGGTACATCAGGTAACTCGTCGATACTACCGTCATAATGTGTGTAAGTAGGAGAAAAAGGCGAAGCAATAATTGCCTGGGGATCAGTAAATTCACCGTCAGAACTATGCATCCTACCGGGAATTCTAGAAACTTTATTTTTCACACTTACGAAATCCCAAAATTATTTAGGGTTATCAACCAAGTTTTGTTGGACATTATTACAGTAACTGCGATGTGTGAAGGACATCACAGTTTTGATTTCTCTCCGCAAACGTTGAAACTCATTTTATAAGAGTAATAGAACAATGAATGGAATTTATCCAGAAGAAAACTGTGATCAATAACGTCAGTCTGACCTCTACCGTCCAGCGCTTCACTTACATATTGAGTCAAAATCACTAGGTTAGTTATTACCGATTTTTCAAACACGAAGCCATGTTTAAGGGGAGATATGAAGACGAAAGTGTTAAAGCATGTAGGTACAAGACTTGTTCTTGAATTTTCGAGAAGTTGGACAAAATGGCGATAATTAGACATGTATAACATTTTGTACATTTCCATCAGTTCGGAAAAATTGAAGATTTTATTGCTATATTAATCGAGCATAACGACCTTGCAAGATACTATTAACCAAGAAACTTGGGACATGTTATCACTTGCAGTGAAATCCGAACCAAATTTAGCCATAATTTCAATAAGAAACTCCTTGGAGATATAATGAACAGCAAAAGAGCGAAGCGGAGAAAATATTTAAGGCGCAACGCAGAATATTTTCCTGATGACAGTCAGAATATAATTAGGTTAGATTCACACACGTTGAGTTACATATAGTTTAATTCTACATGCATAATATAATACATTATTGCACAAATTGTCACATTTTAGAACTTTTTCTGTGGTATTACTCACGCTGGTTTTGCACTTTAAACATTTTTCACAACCTATTCCCGCCATGGCCACAATATTATGAATTAAAAGGCCACAACTCCAAAAAAGCCGCTGACCCATGGTCTTGGTTGATATAATTTCTGAACTATTTGTGTTGTATTGTTTCTTTGTCCAGTCATTTTAATTGCCTGTTTGTATAAATATATTTTGAATGTATATTATAATAATAATAATTAAGATATATTTTTACATACTATTTCAATGCAGTATTAAATATAGAAACGATGAAATTGCTTATGCATTACTGAATGTATCTTGATAATAAATTCTTAAATCTGGATAAATTTGTCAAAAACAGAAAATCTCCTTGGAATGGTGTATTAAACATAAAATACTTTTCGATGACATAATTTCAGAAGCAACATCATCAGATACAAACTTCCGTCGAAGTTAGGTCGGCATCGAACAGATGAGAAAAGAAAGAGCCAGAGCACGCGAGCAAAAAGAAAACAGTATCATAAAAATTTTAAAGTGTTTCTTTTTTGATAGGTCCCGCCACTCCCGTCAAAATCTCTCTCCTACATTCTTAAAAAATATAAAGAAAAAATCGTCTCACCACCGTTCCGTGTTGTCTGCGCGACGTGAAAAGTTTTTTTATTTATTGATAAAGATTTTCGTAAATGTCAACCGCTCAACGTCTAGCACATAATTCAATCTTCAAAACACGCTGAAAGAAAGAACGAGATGGTAACTAAAAAAGGGAAAAAACGAGCAGCAGAGAAGAAGAACCCGGCGAGCTCACCGAAAAGGAACTTTATCTTGTATTTAAATCGATTGATATATCTTCTCCTCCTCAAGTTTCTTAACAACTCAGCGCCTTATTTATGACGGTTATTTTGAGAGCGCAAAGGTAAGAGATAAAGTTCTAAGATGTAACCGTGATAGGGAAACCGCTATGGGTGGTCTAAAAACATTTTTATTTTCTTCCTGTACCTTATACGTACTGTAACAGACATCTACGATGAATGCAGTGTAGGTGTCTTTTTAAGCAATCTTTGTTGATTTAACAATAAACGAACGCAGCTAAATATGCACGTAGATTTTGTGCATGTTTAGATGTTGACATCCGTCTTATGTTTCATGTCTAATGTATAAATTAAAACATTTAGTTAAATCAGTATGCCACAGTGTGGCGAAACATATTGCTGTGACTCTTTCAAATTTACATATAAATAAAATAAATTTAGTTTACTTAATTAAGTCGTAACTGGGAGTCAAGCACGCATCCTAGTGCTAGGCCTTATGCTAGACTATGATACGGTGAACTTTCTGCTGAAAGGTAGGTTAAGCAAAACATTCTACATGTAACTAGCTCAGTTTGAAAATAAATAGTTCTCTCAGGGGCAGAAAATATGACTTGATTCTCCTTCTCTTTAATCATCTCCAGGTCAGGTAAAGAAATAAAATACAAAATAAATCTTAATATCTAATTTATTAAAATAAAATAATTCTAAATAAATTCAAAAGTTTTAATTTACAAATATTTGCACATCCAAAATCAATATTCGGTCATAATTCAGATTTATACATCATAAACAATAAAATATTACAAGAAATAAAGAATAAATGAAATCATCATGTCGTGCCAGCTTATATCTAAATGTGAACGTGATTATTATTATTAATATTTGTCATAGATACATGTAAACAATCAAAAATTAGAAATAAATTAACCGTGATGAATTGTACTGGAATGTAAATAAAAGAAAATAAAATTGTGCGGTCTACTATTTGATAACAAAATATAGACATTAAGGAAGTGGCTTTGCCCTAATTAGTCCTGTCCGGCGCCTTTTCTCGCTCCCAACACAGTACCATCAGTAACAAATTCACACAGAAGAGTATCCCAAAGTTCCACCCTACGAGCATGTCATTTTCAGCTCGTCGGACGCAACCCGAACATACATCATCATGTGCACACCCCTTAAGGAATATATATATATTTTAATTAAATAAATAAAGTGAAATAAAACAATGTCTCTGCGTATTCAATAAATTAACTCAGCCCTGATTAGTTCTGCCTGGTGCCTTTTCTCGCTCCCAAACGCAGTACCACCAAGACCAATTCGTGTATATCAAATTCACCAGGACTCCATGCTATGAATTAAAAAATGACATAATTCATTTCACACATCCCTGATGTATTATTCAACACGTTAATATTGAACACCCAAATACAACAAAATATACTTAATTCTCATATCAAAAAGAAATAATATATATATATATTAAAAGAAAATAAACTTTACCTTTTTCACGAAATTCCAATACAAAAAACACCACTACAAATAAAGAATTTGGAGACGCCACTATACACACATTTATAACAAATATTGTTAATCACCTTAATTCTTCATACATTGTATTAAACTCATCCATAATTTTCAATAAAAGATTTTGTTCACTTAATATATATATAACCTATATACACATAAACAAAATTATTAGTTTCAAATATCCTTTGTAGGATGAATAAATTTAAAAGAAAAATAAATTATACGGAAAAGAAAATGATCATGTTATTCAAAGTTATCATTACAAATACTAGAGAGTTTTGTCATAACGTACGGCATAGTACCCTACATGCAAAACAAAAACCCTCTAGAAAGAAAAAAAAAAAAAAAATGAAATTAAATAAATTCAAACACCGAGTTCATAAAAATAAAAGTATTTCATACATAGGTAGTTATTCGAATACATCTAAACATTTTAATGTAATGCGCGCAGCATGTTAAAAATAAAATTATTATAAGTGTAGAATCTTGTAAAAATTTTATAAGTATTGAAAATCTCAGAAATTATTCTAAGTCCGGATTTTAAAATAATCCTATTAAAGAAGAGGGAGGAAGTGGTTTTCACCTACTTTTAGACTTGCTAATATTGCGGTTTTCACCAGCAATTGCCGAAATTTTTATCTGTCCGCGCTTTTATTCGTAAATTTCCTTACAAAAACGTACGGCAACTTTCGTTAAGCACGAATCCATCTCCCAAAATTGTATGTCGACGGTGCTGCTCTTATCGGTTGCATGAGGAAACAGCGTATTAATAATCCTTGCGAGAGGTAAACAAACATGTGGCCATAAATCCGTCTATACATTATGACTCAGCCGAGCACCTGATAAACAATACTTTTTGTGCCGGTCCACCCGGTCGATCCCTGCCAAAGCCAGACGTGTTTGTGCGAGAAACACCTGCTCGATGCTTTATCCGTACCATTTAATATGTCTTAAAATTATAACCTTATAAAAATTTATTAAGATTCTTTTACTGTTTTACTTAAATAAAAATAAAAATTTTCGTAAATTATCAATATAGTGAATATTTATACATATCGTGGTAAATGTGAATAAAGTAAAAATTAATTTAAATAAGATCTTAAAGTGATCTTGATTATACTTATTTATTTACATATTATTATTTATTCAAGATCACTGCATAAATATCCCTATGGGAATATCTGCGATTTATAAGCGAGAATCGCTAATGCCAATGGTATAAATTCAAGATTTCCCATAAATACCAGTTAATATACTTATACATTATTTATTGATATAAAGCATAGAGACATGAAATTTCCCTATAATATGCTTATTCTATCTATATACAAGTCAGAAGTAAATATGCAAAACTCTTGGAGTTTATTTTAAACTTTACTCCTTTCATGACGAGAAAGTTTAAACAAATGACATTTAAAACACCTAAATTAATTAAACTACTTATAAATATATATACAAAAGTGTACTTAAATTCTTTAAATTTTACACCTTTCATAGGTATTACAAATATTGTAATTGCATCATCGAGTTCCCTTAGAATGAAGTGGCAATTGTAGTCCACTATTTTGGGAAAACTTCTTAACATTTTTAAATATCTGGGCTGTGGGTACTTTTCAACTGCATCCAAAACCTCTATTCTCGCATGGGTCCATATAAATTTCACACCCTCTTGTAAAATCATTTTATCATTCACATGATGTGACACATTTTCATCATGTGGGTTTAATGTGTGCTGTACAGGCTTTACATACCCATAATGTAAAATATTTTGTTCCTTATGAACAATTTTATTTAAATTCACTAATAAATTTACCACTATTGGGTATAATTTCACGAAACATTTATATAGCTGTACCAACCAAAGAGAATTAACGTTTACAAACCACTTTGCATTAGTACTTATTAACAATAATGTTTCTATTAATTTGGGGAGTTGTAGCTGTTGTTTTATTGATTGAAATAAACATAAACTTAATTTATTATTCTCAATGTTTTCTAAATAATCTAAATATTCCTTAATTACTACTGTGATGGGGTTCATTAAGTTATATACTAAAGTTTCTATGATATCATCTTTTAACAAACTTTTAATTTTAAATTGAACACTTAATTTCTGCTTATGGGAAGATGGATGAGTCGTTTCTGTTTTAAAACAATTATCATAGTCTACTGCTAAATCTACATTACCATTAAATAATTTAACATCTTTTGTCAAAGGATCACTCACATTATCATTATTAATCTGTTTGTTGCAAATCAAATTTTTGTCACCCATATTTATTTCCCGGTGTGAACATTTATTTATTATGTCACCCATATATTTCGTGGCGTCTTTCTTTTGAAGACCCTCCACATGGTGTGTACATTTATTATTTATGTCACCCGTGGCAAACATGGACTCTTCCCTTTGAAGATCATCCACATGGTGTGAACCTTTATCCTTGTCAATCAAACTATCATTATTTATTTTTAAAGTGAGGTCCCTATCAAAATTATCAATGATTGAATTATTAACTAATATTTTATCATCTTGAGCGCCTTTGTCCCAAGACATGTTTACTTTATTATTGTGGAAGGTTCTATTTTCCCTTTCCAATTTCGATGTATATAGACTCAAAAAATCCATCCCAAGTACGCAGCAATATTTTAATCTTGGTGTAACAATAAATTGTGTTACAAGTTCTACATCACCCATCTCTATATTTATACAAAATACATTATCTTGCTTGTAAAAACCTAATTTTTTAAACCAAGTATCAAATAATCCCCCATCTAAAAGTGACAATTCTAATTCACTATCTATTATAGCTACACCATATACATCCCCTACTTTAACATCTACCAGTGGAAATTCAGTGGTTATATTACTTAAATCTACGACGTTTCTCTTGCCTCGTTGTTTCTTCTTTCTCCCTTTGGTTGGACCTACCAAAAATCCAGGTCCTTCTTTATTGCTCCTCTTGACGCATCTCTTGTTACGGCTTCTGTTTTATTTTCTTTATTTTCTATAATTACATTATTAAATCCTCGGGTATCTTTTGTTTCATTTTTTTCATATTTTCTTGTTACATGACCCTCCTGTCTCCAATTATTATTATTATTACTATTACTATTATTACCCATGTTCTTGTTGTTACCATTCTCCACCCTTCCTCCCTGGTAATTATTATTCTGATACCGATTACCATTGTTTCTTTGTTGGTTATTACCATTATATCTTTGCTGAGCATTATAATAGTTACCATTGTTACCTGCTTTGTACCCATTTTTATTCTGAAATACACTCCTATCTTCCACGTCGTCCAGCCGCTTTACCAATTCCAAGAGTTGCTCAACGGTGTCTATACCCTGTAAAGCAACTGCTTGTACTACCTCATGCTCAAAATGATTAGCTAACTGGGTAACAATGTCACACTCCTGGATCACAGGTTGTATATGTTTCAAGAAAGAATATTTCCGAATAACATAATTCTCTCTAGATGTAATGGAACGATATTTTCCAAAAGTAAGGTCATGTCTAATACGTCTTTGCTGAGTTTGTCCCCAGTACTGCCTAATAAACATGTTTTCTAATTCTTCGTACGACTGTACCTCATCAATTACCATATCGTACCATAATAACGCATAATCTCTAAGACACCCTCTCATGAAATGTAATTTCGACATATCATCATGAATACCACGAATATATGTCTTAATGGTTTTAAGAAATGCCATAGGGTTGTCTTTATTATACCCAGAAAATTTTGGTATATTTTCTGTGCCAAGTGATACCTGTTGCGACACCACACAAGGTGTAATTGTACCCTGTTCAACTCTTGTTTTCAAATTCTTAATCGTGTCTTGACAATTTAATGTCATATCCTGTAGCTTTAAAAGTGAATCTGTGCATGCTCCATATTTGATTCTACAGTCCTCGAATTTATTTGTTAGATTTTGAACATCTTTCTGAACTGACATGGCACTACTGTCCACCTTCAGTTCCAAGAATTGTATCTTCTCATCTTGTCCTCCAATCCTTTCTTCTATCTGTCTAAAATTTTCTCTCGCTACACCGGCCCTCTGATTCATTTCATCTATTAAGAAATTACTGCTATCCTTGCACTTCTTTTCATTTGCTTCAATTTTTTCATTGATCTGTGCCGTGCTTTGTTTCACATCTTCTTTTATTTTATTATTCATTGCAGACATTTCTATTCTACAAGCTTTAATTCTTTCATCAATCTTCTCATTCATCGACTTTACTACAGCTTGTATCTCTAATTTATTCTCATCCAGTTTCTTGTTTATATCTTCTTTATTTTCTTGAAACTTCTTGTTCATTTCAGTTTTATTTTCATCTAACTTTCTATTTATATCTTCTTTCATTTCTATCTTGTCACTTTCCAATTTACAGAAAAGTTTTTCAAATAGAAAATCAAATCTATCTCCGCCTGGCACTTCTTTTGTTTCAATTTTTACATTTTCAGTCACATTTTCATCCTCATCAAGAGGTATCGTCTTTTCTGAATCTGTCACAGAGGAAATGCCTTGTGGTTCCCTGTACGTTTCAAATAAATATTTGGTGTCCATACTACTTTCAGGATTTTCACCCTCGCCTTTATACTCAGACATATTTACTTTATCTGTCCTGGCACTTAAAGAGACTTATTTGTGGAGAAAAATAAATCAAAACTTGACAAAATTTTATTTGTGAATTATATTTATTAATTATTCAAATGCACCTAAAGGTGAAAGTACCTCCCTTTAATTATACAGCTATTTGAATATTAAATAATCAATTAATTTTTATCTAAACAGTTTAAAAATGTAGAAGTTTTGCCCCACTACGTTGGTCGCCATATATATTTGCTATGGAACGGCAAAACTTTTACACCATGAACATTGGGCATCATATCAATAATATGGAAATGTGAAATTGCTAATAAATTGTAAATATATTTGAAATGTAAATGCAAATGTTTTGCCCCACGACGTTGTGCGCCATATATATGCTGTGACTCTTTCAAATTTACATATAAATAAAATAAATTTAGTTTACTTAATTAAGTCGTAACTGGGAGTCAAGCACGCATCCTAGTGCTAGGCCTTATGCTAGACTATGATACGGTGAACTTTCTGCTGAAAGGTAGGTTAAGCAAAACATTCTACATGTAACTAGCTCAGTTTGAAAATAAATAGTTCTCTCAGGGGCAGAAAATATGACTTGATTCTCCTTCTCTTTAATCATCTCCAGGTCAGGTAAAGAAATAAAATACAAAATAAATCTTAATATCTAATTTATTAAAATAAAATAATTCTAAATAAATTCAAAAGTTTTAATTTACAAATATTTGCACATCCAAAATCAATATTCGGTCATAATTCAGATTTATACATCATAAACAATAAAATATTACAAGAAATAAAGAATAAATGAAATCATCATGTCGTGCCAGCTTATATCTAAATGTGAACGTGATTATTATTATTAATATTTGTCATAGATACATGTAAACAATCAAAAATTAGAAATAAATTAACCGTGATGAATTGTACTGGAATGTAAATAAAAGAAAATAAAATTGTGCGGTCTACTATTTGATAACAAAATATAGACATTAAGGAAGTGGCTTTGCCCTAATTAGTCCTGTCCGGCGCCTTTTCTCGCTCCCAACACAGTACCATCAGTAACAAATTCACACAGAAGAGTATCCCAAAGTTCCACCCTACGAGCATGTCATTTTCAGCTCGTCGGACGCAACCCGAACATACATCATCATGTGCACACCCCTTAAGGAATATATATATATTTTAATTAAATAAATAAAGTGAAATAAAACAATGTCTCTGCGTATTCAATAAATTAACTCAGCCCTGATTAGTTCTGCCTGGTGCATTTTCTCGCTCCCAAACGCAGTACCACCAAGACCAATTCGTGTATATCAAATTCACCAGGACTCCATGCTATGAATTAAAAAATGACATAATTCATTTCACACATCCCTGATGTATTATTCAACACGTTAATATTGAACACCCAAATACAACAAAATATACTTAATTCTCATATCAAAAAGAAATAATATATATATATATTAAAAGAAAATAAACTTTACCTTTTTCACGAAATTCCAATACAAAAAACACCACTACAAATAAAGAATTTGGAGATGCCACTATACACACATTTATAACAAATATTGTTAATCACCTTAATTCTTCATACATTGTATTAAACTCATCCATAATTTTCAATAAAAGATTTTGTTCACTTAATATATATATAACCTATATACACATAAACAAAATTATTAGTTTCAAATATCCTTTGTAGGATGAATAAATTTAAAAGAAAAATAAATTATACGGAAAAGAAAATGATCATGTTATTCAAAGTTATCATTACAAATACTAGAGAGTTTTGTCATAACGTACGGCATAGTACCCTACATGCAAAACAAAAACCCTCTAGAAAGAAAAAAAAAAATAAAATGAAATTAAATAAATTCAAACACCGAGTTCATAAAAATAAAAGTATTTCATACATAGGTAGTTATTCGAATACATCTAAACATTTTAATGTAATGCGCGCAGCATGTTAAAAATAAAATTATTATAAGTGTAGAATCTTGTAAAAATTTTATAAGTATTGAAAATCTCAGAAATTATTCTAAGTCCGGATTTTAAAATAATCCTATTAAAGAAGAGGGAGGAAGTGGTTTTCACCTACTTTTAGACTTGCTAATATTGCGGTTTTCACCAGCAATTGCCGAAATTTTTATCTGTCCGCGCTTTTATTCGTAAATTTCCTTACAAAAACGTACGGCAACTTTCGTTAAGCACGAATCCATCTCCCAAAATTGTATGTCGACGGTGCTGCTCTTATCGGTTGCATGAGGAAACAGCGTATTAATAATCCTTGCGAGAGGTAAACAAACATGTGGCCATAAATCCGTCTATACATTATGACTCAGCCGAGCACCTGATAAACAATACTTTTTGTGCCGGTCCACCCGGTCGATCCCTGCCAAAGCCAGACGTGTTTGTGCGAGAAACACCTGCTCGATCCTTTATCCGTACCATTTAATATGTCTTAAAATTATAACCTTATAAAAATTTATTAAGATTCTTTTACTGTTTTACTTAAATAAAAATAAAAATTTTCGTAAATTATCAATATAGTGAATATTTATACATATCGTGGTAAATGTGAATAAAGTAAAAATTAATTTAAATAAGATCTTAAAGTGATCTTGATTATACTTATTTATTTACATATTATTATTTATTCAAGATCACTGCAATATGTAGTGCGTTAAACATTACAATAATTTTGAAACTATACACTTGTGTTTTATTATATATATATATATAAATCAGTAATTTGTATAGCATTACTCGTGATTAAGTGTATATAAAAATTATTGTTAACTACAAGCGATTAGATCAATTAGAATATCAAAATATAAGAATTATAATTCAAGCCATCATCATATACCGAGATTTTTATGATTCCACTAACATAAACCTTCCGACCTCTACCTGGCGCCATCTATCCAAAGCATTATCAACTGCTTGCATCGAGCATTTTCAAAATCACGTTCTAAAACTATGCAATATGATTGGATTATGTCAAACCCAGTAACATTCAATGTTCTTTTCTCCTCCCCTAGTTTGATTAAAGACCAATATTGAAATAGGTTGCATGTTTTTGCCTGTTGAAGCATGTTAGCAGCAATCTATTGTACTATGCATGACTCCTTATTTTTGGAACATTCTGTTCAGTGATTGTAGCGTTACACTTCTTTCTAGTAGGATCACTTTTATCTTACTACACTATATTTTTATTATGAAGAATTAGAACTGTTTCTGATAATTAAAAAAATTCTGAACTTCTCAATCAGGATACTTTTTCATTTAAATAATTTTTATCATGTATAACGAAGATAAATGATAATATTAGTTGTTTTAATCCATTAAAAAATCTTCTCATTCTCATGTGAGAAAGGGATTAAGAAGTTTTATGCCATGGATGTGTTCTTTGCAACCAGAAATGGCTGAAATTTCGAAAGTACGTGACAGTTGCAGAAAAGAACTTTCAAAGCTAAGGAATGGCAATAAATCTATTGTCACAGAGAATTGCCCCAGCACCAGTCATTGTAAATCTGAACTTATGAATTGTTATAGATCAGATGATGATAGTTCCGTTGACGCTTCATCGTTCACTTATCTTTAAATTCGAATTCGTAAAAACAATAAAAAAAAGTTTTTATGCAAATTTAGGCAGGCATGTGTTACATCGCTGAATAGAGAAAAGAGCACTCTTTTCAAAAATGTTACATTTGACCCCCCGTGATATTTAAAAAACATCAAGTTAGCCTTGTATCTACAAAACGATGTAAACAATGTGCCCAATTTTAGCGAGTTCCAATAAACCGTTTTCAAAATATTTAGATGTATCCATACATAATCGCAACCCTGTATATGGAGTCTGTAATACCGCCACGAGATTTTTGGGCTTGCTGATCCGTTTCTGCAGGGGTTTCATTAGTCCTTGGTTCTTAAATCTATTCATTTTGCCTTTATTAGGAGTAGATTAGAGTATGGAGCCACTATTTGGTATCACTACTTCTTGTATCAGCATTACTACTGTTGTTCTTGATACAACACAATTTTTTCGGACTCGTAGATATAAATGAACAAATTGAAAGGGCAATTATTACGTGAGTGCATTTACAGTTTCATTTATTGCTTATTTTTGACCGCAATATTAAAAATGAGGTGTGGCCACCTCATTACTTTCTTATACGTATCAGCGCTTCAAATTATAAAATTTTCAGAATTTTTTTTGTACAAAAATTATTCAAAATCCTGTTCTAAGTACTTCTATTCTCTTAATAAATTTCTATAGAATTACTTTGCAAGATATTCGAAAAAAATTGCTACTCGCTATGAGTAAAAGCGTTGATTGAAGGAATACATAAAGATGCGCCACTACATAGCACTGAGCGTAGCCAACTCTGGATCCGAGATCTATAGCGACTGCATCAGTCGTTTGGGTCCGAGATTCGAAACAGCCCGAGACAGCGATGATGTTTCTCGGCAAGGGGTTTGCGGGACGACTTAACGGAAGGACACGCTATTTTACTATAGCGTTGCGCATTTAGTGCGGGAAGACTATTTTCCCGCATGAGCGCACATTGTAAACACGAGCGACCGCAGGAAGCGAGTGCTTTTAATTGCGCAAATGCGTGGAAGATGTCTTCACGCAAGTGGTTTGTACAATATTTTTTGTACAAACATTAAATTAAAAAAATATTATTGATTAATGTCATTGGTATCATACCTAACCTAAGATAGATTACCTAATTAATTTAAGCATTTCCTGTACGTAACTATTACTCACCTTTCCCTAAAATTATGTTATTATATTTTTACACAATGCAAACATGAGGTATTTATTCGTATATTTATAAATTTATACTACATTTATTGCGTTTTTTGGTTTAAATACAAACAATTCCGAACTGCCAATATGAATGTCAATGTTGTACAAATAGATGACGCGTGAATCTTGCTTAAGATGTCGCTTAAAATATCGTCAAATAGATGGCGCCACAATTTTTTTCGAAGAATTTTTAATTATTACTCCTATTTCCCCAACTTTTAGTGAAGAATAGTGGAGGGAAGTAGTATTTTATAGACTAAATTTTATTACTACCAAGTTAGATTTTTTTTTAAATGTCCCAAAGTGCCAGTGTTTTTTTCAATTTTTACAGTCGCCTCAACCGGGAAAACGTATTTCCCAGTCGAGCTACACAAGCGCCAAATGTCACTTTACAGGCGGTGAGTACAAAAAAGTAATACTTGTGGTCCGAATTTTGAAATTTCATGTATACAAAAAACATTGCAAATTCAGCTATACACAGCTCTTGACAAATATATATAAAATGCATAATTTACGACATATTTGCAAAAAATCGTTTTTCGATAAGAATAAAGCGTTACTTCCGGTTCGAATTTTGAAAAAATTTTTTTTATACAAAATGTATTGAAAATTAAGTTCTAAATACTTTTATACTCGTAACGTATGTACCTGTCTAAAAAGCATAACTTGCGAAATATTCGCAAAAAACTGATTTTCGATAAGAGTAAAAGTTCTATTTCCGGTAGGAATTTCGAAAAATCTTTTAATAAAATTCTTCCCAAATTTAATTTTGAGTATATTTGAATTCTTTATAAATTTGTTTAAACTTAGTAATTGAGGAAATATTAGCAAAATTTAATTTTTTTACTGAAGTAAACTACTACTTTCGGTCTACCGATTTTACTGAAAAACTAATCAGATCTCAAGAGGGAGATTATACATGTAAATACAAAATTTGGAATTGATATCTACAGCGGTTTAACCGCTATTGTGGTCGCACACATACATACAGACATTTTTTAAAAACCATTTTTCCGGTATCAGGGGACTTCAAAACGTAGACATCTGCAAAAATCTCGACGTCGAAAATTTTCGTCATCACAATACTTCCTTATACTACGTTAAGAAAGTAAAAAAAAATTAAACCATTGAATAGCATTTTAAGACTGAATGCTGAAAAAACGAGTGTGAGGGTGCAACATAGACATACATATTCGAATGTAAATAACAACTTTCGAAGCGCTTTTTTCCTTTTCTTTTTTTTTATTTCTGATCGTTCAGAAAACTCTCCGCTCGTTACAACTGTCACAACAAGTGTCCACCCATCTCGTTCCGAATGATTTATCAATAGGTTTCTATCCCTCGTTCTCATGTATTTCAATAACCCGGGGGCGCCGCGGTCCAGAACCACGAAAAGCCTGAATAAGATAAACGTGTCACGGACGGGATCCGTCGTGAATACAAGCTCAATTCAAAATATAGGAAAGTACGAAATTTTCAGAGGTCACTGGTCGAACAATGTTAATGTATATCGCCTTATTTAAATTGCCGTTGTGTACAAAACTTCGATTCGTATGCCGGTGTTATAGCAGATGTGATTTAGATGAGTATAAAATTTGGTTACCTGTAACGGTACAGCCAATTGGAAATATTTTATAATTTTAAAAATGAATATTAATTGCTCTTAAAGTATATAAATTTCTTTAAACTGTTTATCCTATATGTATGAGTTAAATGACATATTAATTATATTTAGGACTTGTGGCACCACGTGTTTGTGTTTGTCGCCTTTCGTACGTGAGAATATGCGTGTTAAACTATAACTACGATAGATACGAAAGGGAAAAGAGGCGTAGCCCGATGGAGAAGTAAAGATGTCGACAGGGGACCTTCGAAGATATCGGGCGCCGGCGTATTAGACTGGCTTAATTAGACCGTTAAAAGTAATATAAGGTTCACTAATTAATAAGTATGTAGACTCCCAGATCGATAACATATTAGATTGTTGTTTTGAAACTGATAAATAATATAAAAGGATCTTCATTTTATTCATTTTAGAGGTTGACCGACTAAAAAGTATTAAATGTGTAAAGTTTAATATATCTTCATCTCAGAAGTTGAAAAAGTTCAAACAGAGGCCTACAGTAGTTTAATGAAGCTCCAGGTGTCTCTACCGTCGAAGGGGGACTCCCACTAAGCAAACATATTAGATTGTTGTTTTGAAACTGATAAATAATATAAAAGGATCTTCATTTTATTCATTTTAGAGGTTGACCGACTAAAAAGTATTAAATGTGTAAAGTTTAATATATCTTCATCTCAGAAGTTGAAAAAGTTCAAACAGAGGCCTACAGTAGTTTAATGAAGCTCCAGGTGTCTCTACCGTCGAAGGGGGACTCCCACTAAGCAAACTGACAACAGGAAGATCTTCTTTTGTGAAAAAAGAAGATGAAAAGTAAAAAGGTATTTACAAGTTATTATTGTGGGAGTGTTAGATAAACTAAAATGTTAAAATTTGCCTGAATATAGAGACGTAATTAAATGATATAATAATCTAAGATTTAATAGTTGGGGTAAGATACTGTAATATCTCGATAATTGTAACTTACTTGTCGATGATAAGCTAAAAATATTATCTGAGTTGTATGTTTAAATCTAAGCATATTTTTTTTCTAATCTAGGCCCACGTTGGTAGTGTTTATGTAAATACTGAGGGGCACCGGAAAACAAATAATGTTTAATGTCTTATTTTGTAGAGACAATAAAATTTTAAATAGTTGCAACTAATCGTTCAATATTAAATAACTTCTGAAATTATTTTAACAGTGTGTTTATTATAACTAAAGTTGATATTATTTTGCAATGTTCTTTGTATTGTTTTATTTAATTATACCAATTAATGCCCTGATATTATTTTCTTAAATCTCTTGACCTGGATCGTCCTGGGATAAAAATATGAGCTAGCTAGGTAAAACGATTTCGTTTGCATTTTATTTAAAAATATTTAAAAACATTAAAAATAACGGGCAATAATTTAAGGGTTTCTTTATATACCAATTTTAATTCAAGTTAATTAAATTAATATTTTCTTGTGCAATAGTATAATAAAATATGAAAAGTATTAAATAAATAAGAAAGCAGATATGACAACAATAATAATTAGGTAGTATTACGTTAACGTAGCCCCAATAATAAATGAGTTGTACGTAGTTCGGTTGGTCTAAATTGTTAAATATTTGTACCAACTTAAATTGCTAGAAGCCGTTTTATTGGCAATATTGCTCATGTAGAAAATATTACAAATTCCTTAAGACAACGAAGGAGATCTACAGTCCATAAGAGCCTTTACCAACTTGTTCCTTATGTTAAAACAAGTATACGCTTATGATCTGTGATGGGGAAATACTTTAGTATTAAACTTGTCCAGAGCATATGATAGTAACGACCATCAAAAACTTTTAACAAATTTGGAAGCATTCGGATTTGGAGGTAGAGTTCTTTTCTGGATTGCCTTGTATTTGTGTGATTATTCAAAAAGTCGTAGCTTGAATTATGACGGTACCTGAGCACAGTCTAACCCCAAAAGAATTAATACTAATTGATGAAATGAAAATTCCCGAAGAGCTCAAATACGTTTAACAACTTTAAAAAAGTCACAACGGTCGTTTCGCTCTGCAAGAGCTTCATCAGGTGATGAAAATTATAATAAGCTCTTGTAGAGCGAAACGACCGTTGTGAATTTTTTAAAGTTATTAAACGTATTTGAGCTCTTTGTGAAATTTTATTTCATCAAGTTACTATTAATATGGAGCTTCAACATTTATCTCCTTCATCAATTAATTACCCAAAAGAATTGTTTATATCTGGAAGTCCGCAAGGTAGTATCCTTGGTCCTCTCCTATTTGTATTATATTTCAATGACATTTACGATAAAGTTAACATACATGCCAGTCATAATGGGGAATATTATTAATTGTTTCTGCATCAGGTTTTTTCTTGGTGAAACATTGTAAATACATCGTAAATATCTGGCTAAGTAATTTCAAATAAGAGCTTTATTTGAAATCAATAAATATAAACTTTTGAACATAATGGTAATTTAAAGCCTTCATTATCAATTATGCTGATGACACTTCTTCTTAATTTCGGAGAAGGCTTACCAATCTATTGACCACAGTGACAATTCCTGGATGAATGCTATTGAATACTGGCTACAGACAAAACGGATTCTAATCAAAACCTTGTTCTCAAACATGTAAATTTACATGACAAAGACGAGGTCCTTCAGATAATGTTATGTTTTGAGTATTAGATACCGGATATTTTACTATATACAGTCAGTAAATAAACAATGTGCAGCAACAATAATTGTATCTTAAAATGACTATCACTTTTAGTGATGTATACACTGCACAGCATTGCTTCGCTTGTGTACAGCCTTATGTAAGTGACAATTTAAAAAATAGAAATTTTATTAGAGTTGTTGATTATATGTTTTATACTTTTCTAAATCAATTACGATAATATATTCCTTCCTTTGAGCTCTACGTTAAAAAGGCAAGGCCCACCTAGCAGCATATATGGCGCCTATTGGGCGTTGTTTGTTCATAATAGGAAAGTAAAAAAAAACTGAAAGTACTTAACCCTACCTCCTACCACCTTTGATCTAGCCTATCATTCAGTCCAAACAAGTTAATTAAAGGCATAGCAAATTTTATTTTTGAGAGTCTTATGTGAATGGACAATATGCAATGCAATTAAAAAAAATGCTGCAAAATCAATTAAAGCTTATTACTTATACACCAAGATATATGAATCAATCATTGCAATCACAAAATCCACGAAGTCAAATGGCTCCAAATTTAGCTCTAAATACTACCGCAGTTATAATAAATCTTTATAGAATGCATAATTTGGAGATATTCACAAAAAGTTGATATTCGATAAAAGTAAAAGTGTTACTTCCGGTCCAAATTATTAAATTTTTTATATACGAAGATTGTTTCAAGACGAGCTTCAAGTACTTTTGTATTGTAAACAAATTTGTATAGATTGCATAATTCCCTAGATATTTTCCAAAAAAAACTGTTTTTGATAAGACAAAAGAACTACTTAAGTAAAATCTTTCTAAAATTCACTTCTTAGTAGTTTTGTATTCTTCATAAATTTCTCTAAACTTAGTACTAGTTGACGAGATATTAGTAAATTTAATCTTTTTTTAATGAAGTAAACCTCCATTTCCGGTCAACCGATTTTATTGAAAATCTAATCAATTTTCAGGAAGAAGATTATACTCATAAATGAAAAGTTTGGTATTGATATCTTTTACCATAGAGAGAGAGAGGGAGGGTAACAAATATGTTTTTAAAAGTCACTTTTTCGGTATCAGGGGATATCAAAAAGTGGACAAAATCTTCGTCGTCACAATACTTCGTCATATTACGCACAAGAAAGTAAAAATCAGCAACAAGACTATCTTCATTCGCAGCATAATCACTTTTTCCAGATTTATTGAAATTTGGATTCATAATAACATTGCGTAATAATCGTGATTGTGTTAGCATCTCGACTGAGATTTCAAGAATTAATAGCAATTCCAACATGTAAATTTCTTATGACTCAACATATATATGTATGTTTTATATACCTATAAATTATTAAAAACACCAAGCAATTAGCAGCGAAATCATAAATATCTCTCGACACCTTATCAGATCCAAAATGGTAAAGATTTATACCCCGCCCAGGGCACAATATGCATATTAATGTTTCTAACTTAATAATTTAAACATGTGAAGAATGCGAGATATTAATTAAAATCATTTAAGCATTCTATATGGTCGCAATCAATTCCAAGTCTTTGACAAGATGCGTAGGAGTTATCCAGATACGGGCTCCATGTTCACGTCCAAATCAACACGGTTCTGGTAGTGGTTAATCTTAAACAAATAATTTATGGTACTGTGATCGTGATAAAAGGTCTTTCAGAACAGAAAGAATACGGTCCTCGGTTGAGTATTAATTATCATAGATAGTAAAGACGTTCTCTTTCCTTTAAGATAATGACGGTAAGGCCCAGAGACAATTTAGAATGATGTATTACATGGGCAGAACTCTTTGTTGTTTTTACAAAAGGCATTCTCTTGTTTTTTTTTTATTTTTCGTGCTCTATCCGTGTTCTTTTCGTTACATGTTATTTCATGTCAAGAAGAGCATCCAGAAATATATTTTTACTAGGGACATATTAACCATTTAGAAGTTAGACATCAATCACGTCTTAGGAATTATATCACCTTGAAAAAGGAAATATGTTAACGATATAATTCAAATGTTAATTTGTTATCATAGTTCATACTTACGGAGTATAATATATTTATCAAAATAAAAAGGAAAAAACCAGCAAACCATTAATTATGATATATAAACTTATAAACTAACAGAGAAGTCTTAGGTTACTAACATTTGTTGTATACATATATACTCAAACAAATTATAGCAGTTTAAATATTGATTTACTTTTTTTTCGATGTCTTAATAAAAAATATAGGAAATACAAATTTGATAACTTTGATATGTTGCTTGTGCTATTTCCATCGTTCGTATTTTGAAGAAAAAGTGACGTTTCGGCGCATTTTCCGTCTGTCGTCTTCAGGGTAGCCCTATCTAGGGATGTTTCTTGCCAAAAAGATAAATTAAAATATGTGAAAAACACTTATGAAAACTTTATTTTCATTTCATTGACATATTGGAAATGTCATGTGTTTTTTACAAATTTTACCTCACAAATACAAATTTAATTTACTTTTTTGGCAAGGAACAGCCTTTTATAGATTAATTTATTTGTCGAGAATAACTATTAGAATTTTCTAACATATGTTTCGGCTGTTATGCCATTATCAGTTTTAGATAAGAACGATAATGGTATAACAGCCGAAACATATGTTAGAAAATTCTAAAAAAAACTTTGTGAAATATAGTCAAGTGTGTTACTCTCCACAATTAAATTACTTTATTAAAATGTTTCACCTGGAAGTGTCTGTAACATCAATTATGGAAATTCAATTATCCTTTTATAGGACTACCCAGAAGATGCCAAACGGAATATCCACCGAAACGTCGGTTTCCTTTCAAAATCCAAACGGTGGAAACAGCACAAGCATAGCATATCAAATTATACCTCATCATTAATATTATAGCTACACATCATGACTTGGTAACTTTATTATTACATTGAAGTATGCAAAATGCTTTGCATAAGGTCATGAGACAATTTCGGATTTTTTTTTTAATAAATCGGCTTGCTTCCATTCCTTGCGCTTCATAAGAAATATTGAGAAACCAGCAAAGTTTACTATAAATGGTACTAGCAGTTCAGTAGAATCCCAGAATAACGACAAAGATTAAATGAATGCGAAAATACCAGAAAAGCTGAAGTTTGCGAATCGAAGGCAGAACTCTGTCAGTCGAATACATCAAAACGTCAAAAATGATAGCAACCCAAAGAGATATGTGGAATGTTGCAATTACTGACATTGAGATATAAAACTTGCAGTACTTACCACAAAAATATAAGAAATCAAGAAAGGTGGTTGTTTTAGAAGCTGACTAACATATGTTCGCAAAATACCACCAACGTAAATATTAGCATAAACGGTCACGGTTTATCACATTTATACCGAATTTTTTCCTTTTTAATTAAAACAAGGAATGTCAGTACTAATTCGCTTTAGGAAGAATATGAAGTCTTCATTTGATGTTTGCTGCTAAAGAAGTAGCATATAGAAGCGATATTTTCTTGCATATTAAGACTATCTCGAACCTTTGCAGCTATTTATGAGTATCTATTATGTACGCAAAAGGAATCGATACACAACCATGAACGCCATTAAAACAAAATTACACAATGCACATGTACATGTATAAATATCATATACAAATAAAATGTAGGTCATATAAATTAAAAATGTACACATAACTGTATTTGTTAATTTTAACCGATAAAAATTAAATAGAAAAAAGAATGGACGCACAATGTCCATTGCAATTACTAAATGTTTACTGAATGTTTATTGCACTTTAATCATCATACTTTACAAAATTTCTTTAAATTTGTTCTCTAAATTTATGCGTTTTTAATATAAATTCCATTTGCATTCCTTGCTTTGGTAACACCTCAATAAAACCCGAATGTTACTTTGTTTCTGCAACAACTCAATATCCCTCGTCAACTGGTAATACTTAAATGTGATTTGAAAAGCACGTTTAGCTCTATAATACTGGAATTTATTGTATAAATAATAAGGTATTAACAAACTTTTGCAGAAGATGCATGATTTCTAATTATGCCAATATACGATGAAGGAAAATTCAAATATTTATAGGATATCATTTGAAATAATATACAGAGTGAGTTGAAAGGAGCGCACCAAACTCCGGGAATGTGTTCTATATGTAAAAATCATTTTAAAAAAGTCAGATGCAGCTATCCACTTTTTGTTTATTTTCTATCGGAAACGTTATTAAAGTTTTGTAGATAAAATCAAGATCAAGAAAACAGATCTTTTTTCCAATCAATAAACAGTATGATCCTACTGCAAATACATGGTTAGTAGAATGGCATCTTGTCTATGTGCTACTTCATATTACTATTCTATCATGTGCCAAAATGGCATACACAAAAAATGATTTGATTTGGTTATAAGGTTATAACACAAATTATGTAATTTGACCAGTTCAATACTACGTCACGAATGAACATAAGTTCCACACACACACAGCAATGTCGTAAACGATATGGATAGAGATAGCCTTTACGCAACTGTCATTCTACTAATCTTTGTGCAAATTTGAGTGTCTATATAATCAGAGTGATGACAAGATGAGATTTCTTCTGATGGGTTGACGTAAATTTTATCCACGTAATGGCGTCTTGTACGAAAATGTATTTTACAGTTACATTCTTATGTTAATTTATATTTATTTAAAATATCCTAAAAGACAACAGAAAGTTTGTAAATTTAAATGTTGAAATCTTAATAACTAATTAATACACTGGACTTAGAAATATACTAATACTTAATTATACCTCAATACTATCCATTTGTATATGTTTGCATTTCGACCTTTCAAAACATACCTCCCTCCCGCAGTGCTCAGGTATTTGCCTTTCATAAACTCAACAGTTTTAATCAATCAGTCGGGTCGCTTTTGAAAGGAGTATACAACAAGTTTTTAATCTGTTCGATCTTCCACAAAATACGTCCTGAATTTCTGGCGCCGACATCTAGTAAGTAGGCCTTCTTTCTGAACGTACCCATACGCCTGATAATCACTATGGTCATCACATCAATTTTTTTCAATATAAACTTTTATAAAAAAAGTATTGTAAATTTAATCACAGTCAATAACATTTTTACCCAGAACTACACAGATATAACTGAAATAAATAATTTAACTGCAATCTTAGAACTTATAGTCAATCAAAACTATTGTAAATTCAATGATCAATTCTATAAAGTCAATGATGGATTGCGAATGAGCATGCCACTTTCTGGACTACTTGCAGATATATACTTGAACCATGTAGAGATTTCTAAGATAAGTAGCTCTGATAACCCTTTTCATAACAGAATAATAAAATGGATAAGATATGTGAGCATGTTATTTTTGCACACTAACGAGGTGCAAAAATAACATTTCCATAGAAATTTATAGAAAACCATCTTCCATAACCACTGTAATTCCATATAACTCCTTCCATTGTGTATCACAAAAACTGTCTGCCTTTCAATATTACATACATAGAGCGATCACATATCAACTAGACCAAACTTCAAAAATTAATGAAATTAATTACGTTTATGATTTAGCTAAAAAATTTCAATTTTCAATTCATACAATCAATAAACTTCTTAAACAAGATCCCCTTTACAGTAAAAATAAGACTAATTCACATAAAACACAATATAGATCTCTACCGTACAACATTATTACCACTAGAATAAAACCAATATTGATAAATTTGATATTCAACTTTTATTCAAAAGAGATAGCCAGCTTTACAACATTTTAAACAATATCAAACCCTAACAAAACATCCTAGAAGAAAGTGGTGTTTACTCTTTGAGATGCTCTCAATGTAACCAACTCTATTTATATAGGTCAAACTGGACGACAATTAAGCAACAGAGTGTACGAACACAAAAATCAATTATATTCAAATATTTACAAGCTCTTTAAATATAACAATATCCTGCCTTTTTGGTTGCCTAACTACCATATATTTACGCAGACTTATACAATTTATATATATCGTAGTAATTTTACTGTTGTTTAGTTTTATTAATAATTTCATAATTTGAATTTAAAATACTTCTTGTTACGTTGTTCATTCTGTTTACCTCCATTTTATATTGCATGTAATATTGATATTTGCGTGTGACTTTTTGTTTTTGATTTTGCTTCTGTTCATTGGGTATGTTAGCATGGTAATTTTCTATCACATGGATTTGAATAATTCATTACCAATTCTATATGTAACCGCATACAACCTCTCTTGACAAGAGATACTTTGAATATTTATGACTGTTAGTATTCTATATACATATTTACTATTGGAGATAGATTTAATTTTTGTATAGACTTATTAATAAGAACATTTTATAGTGTTATCTTGAATTTGCTTAGATTCTAGGCTGAGGATGACATACAAATGTCGAAACTAGTTCTTAGAGTACATTATAAATTAATATTGTAAAGATTAAAAGAGGAACCTTTATAGTTCATGTTTTTCCATTAATCATTTTGTTTGACGCAAATATACCAGGTATGGGGAAATTCAAATTAAATGTAGTTCTATAAAATCCATACTTGTATTATGCATTCTATATTTCAGTTTTGCAAGTTGAAAAGCCTAAAAGCAAGTACATATACGTTCTTGTGGTGTTGGCATTTTGTATTAATTTTTTCAGCGTTCAATTCAAGCTGTCACATAGAAATTGATTTGGAGTTGATTCTTTATTTGGCTAAGTAATCGAAACACATATATTCACCAACAGATATTACCCGAGAGCACAATAAGAACGGATTCGCCGCGATGGAAAAACATTTTTATTAACGAAACCGAACGATTCCATTTGCTCCGCAATCGGGCAATATATTCCGCTCATTCAAGATTCAGAAAACGAGAAATGAGAAAATTTATTCACTGTAAATAACGTTTCGGATCTTTCGAAAACAGGCTTTCACTTTAAAACACGTGAATGTCAAAAATAGAATCGACATGTAGGATGCGAAATGCTCGAAATCAAATATGTTTTGGGGCAATGCTAAAAGTTTGTATTATATAATTGATTGAATTGAATATTCTATGTTGGAACAAATTATTTTTATTTTTCCAAAGTGGCACTGTGATGAAAAATATCTGAAAGATTTATTTTATTTGCAAAAAAAAATTGATGAACATTTAATCAACAATGTATATAAACAGTAATAACACTAACCGACATCATTTTTATAACTGACTTAACAGTCTAAAATTTTAGTATTTTGCATTGTTTTAAACATAAAAATGAGGTGTGGCCACCACACGACTTTCTTATACGTATGAAAGCGTTACTTCCGGTCCGAATTTTGAAATTTCATTTACACATAAAATATTCCAAATCTAACTCTAAATACTTTTGTACTCTTCATAAATGTATATAGAATGCATAATTTACGACATATTTGCAAAAAATCGTTATTCGGTAAGAGTAAAAGTGATACTTCCAGTCCGAATTTTGAAATTTTTTTTATATAAAAGATATTGGAAATTAAGTTCTAAATACTTATGAATTCTTTATAAATTAGTCTAAACTTAGTAATTGACGAAATATTTGCAAATTTCAATTTTTTCACTGAAGTAAACTACTACTTCCGGTCTGCCGATTTTGCTCAAAATCTAATCAGTTCTCAAGAGGGAGATTATATTCGTAAATATAAAATTTGGAATTGATATGTCCAGCGGTTTGACCGCTATCGTGGTCACAGACAGACAGACAGACAGACACACAGACACACAGACATTTTTTAAAAACCACTTTTTTGGTATTAGGGGACCTCAAAACGTGGACATCTGCAAAAATCTCGAGGTCGAAAATTTTCATCATCACAATACTTCCTTATACTACGTATAAGAAAGTAAAAACTGTATTCTAATATAGGGTATCACATCATATTATCAAAATAAAATTTGTCTCTGTCTTCACTACGATTAACGTAAAATTTAAAATTAAAAAAGTACTGTAACAAGCTTGAACATGTTCGCGGCTATACCGTGAAGGGGAGCTGCTACTGCAAAGGAAAAGACATTACCCATTCCAGAGAGACGCAGCGAATTTTCATATATTAGTCATCGCAGAGTATACTAAAGTGGAAACTTCTGGAATCGATACGTGCATGCATGAAAGTTGCAGGCGTACTGATTCATTTATTGTTTAGTTGTTGACGCGATCTGGCAGGAGACAAACGAAATGTCACTGAATTGTCACTTTAAGTTAGTTAAGAAAGTTTGAAGCAGTGTTCTAAAAGCTATTTTGCGTGTGATTTTCAAGAATGGAAAACCGTGCAAGAAGCTGTAAAAATCTCCGAACAGTTTTTGTTATGTTTGTTGGATTATATGTTACAAAATCGCAAAAGAAGCCTTTAACTGAATTAATTCAAAGCTGTCATGAACAATATTTTGGTTTCAAAATTTAAAATCAAGAAAAACCATGGGTACCATGGTTTTTCTTGATGGTGCAATAGTGTGTCGGCGGAGCTTAGTGTGAAAACTAATAACGCTGCAGCAATGAGACTTTACGTACGTATGTAGTATGCGACTGTGCATTTTCTAATTTTATTTACAAATATACAGGGTGTTCCAAATTTTCGCAACCACATTCAACTTTTTTATTTTAAATACATTGCTATACTTTCTAGATATTATAATGATAGCCATTCAAATTATCTTTGCAATGATATATGGATATGTGCACTTCATACTGTTCGTTTTGATTTTATTGATAATATTGTTAAAATCTTGACAGTTGCAGCATCTAACATTTTAAGCTGTAGTCTGTAAATGGGTAGAATGCCTCACGTAACTCTTGTGTTACTAATTTATGGACTAACACGTTATTTGTTTTGAGGTTGAACAAAGTGAATAAATATACAGGGTGTTAAATATGTCGTGTCTAAGTTATCGATCTTTATTGGTTATTTTCTCGTTTTTTTTTAAATCTAACCTATAATATTTTTATAAGTCAGCATATTCCTTGTAAAATCGCCTTTAAAATGGTACCAATAACATAGTACTTATTTCTAGTATTTTCAGTAATAATATCACAAGAGCATAGAAAATAATCGATTATATTCCCGAGTCACGAGACGTATTCTGCGAAACACCACGAGAGCGTAGCTCGAGTGGTGTTTTAAGGATATAGGTCGAGTGAAGAGGTTATATAATGGATTATTTTCGTTTGCTCGAGTGGTATTCGTTACGATTATATAAAGAATTAACTAACGAAATTTTTTTAGTGGTTGAAATTAAAAGTACAATTATTATAATAAATATTTGTTGTATTATCTTTAGAAGTTGAATTTGAGGTGCTGGTGCTGGTTTTAACGGTATTTTGCGGTGTCAAATTTTCAATTTCTTTATCTATTTCGGTCCCCGAGCTTATAACAAAGCGTTCCATGTCGAAAAAATTAAAAAAACCATTATGAAAATTGCTGAATTGGAATTCAAAACACTTGTTACCATGACAACATTCATATTGTTGGAGGAAGCGAAACACCAAAACGGTTATATCACGTCGTCAAGAGTATATTCACTTATCAATACATGGTAACTATGTAAAATTTGTAATTGCTATTGGCTAAATTTCAAATGAGTTATATAATCAAAGTTGTAACCCTTTAATGGGATATACTCATGTTTATAATATGCAATATGTGGGGCATCAAATAGTTGGTTGGCCTTGGTTTAAAAAAAAAATTGCTGTACAACCAAACGTCAAATCTCTACTTCAAAAGTCCATAAAAAGTCGTTTTCTGTATTTTCTCTTTTCTGTAATTGCGTTTTGTTGTTATAAATTAAGTTCGGCTAGTGAATTATTAATTTCCGTTTGTTTGTTAGTAGTTGTTACGTGTTGTATTTACCTTGTTATCAGTTATATCGCTTTATTGACAGTATTTCTCATTTAGATACCATAATAGTTTATTGTTGTTTTTGCTTTAAAATGAATTTTTCGAAAGAGGAGCTCATAGACATGGTATTTGCTCTTGGCGCTAGCAACAGAAATCAATTTTTAGCATCAAGAACATATGCGATGGAATATCCCGACCGAAGAGCACCGGATAGTAAAACGTTTGAAAATTTGTTAATAAGGTTTCTTCGAACGGTTCAGTGAATTACGTCGAACATGAAAGAAGTAAGACTATGATTACAGAAGATAATGAAGTGATAGTCGTCCAGTCCATTGTGGAAAATCCGCACGTATCTACAAGGATAATTTCGAAACAACACGGGATAGAAGTCACTGCTGTAAAAAGGATTTCAAAAAAACATAAGTTTCACCCTTACAAAATTCAAAATCATCAAGGCTTATTATAAACGGACTTTGAAAGGAGACTAGTGTACTGTGAATGGCTACTTTTACAATTACGACACGATATAACTTTTCTAGATCATGTGCTTTTCACAGATGAAGCAACATTTGCTAATTGTGGTACCACAAACAGAAAAAATACCCATTATTATGACACTACAAACCCACATTTTGTTCAGCCCATTTTATATCAACAAAAATGGAGTGTTAACACATGGGAAGGCATCATAGGAAACACTATTATTGGTCCATTCTTTTTTGATAATACTTTAAATTGTGCAATCTACACAAATTTCCTACAAAATAATTTACGATTGCTATTAGAAGGCCTCCCAGATAACGTCATCAGGAGATTGTGGTACCAACATTATGGTGCTGCTGCAAGAGCACATTTAGATAGGGTATTCACCAATAAGTGGATTGGGAGAGGAAGTTTGATAAGCTGGCCACCACGATCACCAGATCTCACACTTTGTGATTTCTTTCTGTGGCCAACTGTAAAAAACATTGTTTACGCAACACCTCCTACAACGGCAGAGAACATGCAGCAACGAATAAGAAACGCTTTTCTTCAATTAAGTGAGAATAACTTAGCTGAGAATGTAAGTCTGTCGATACAGAGACGGTTGAGAGCATGTGTAGAGCAGAATGGAAATATATTTGAACACATTTTAAATTAAGATTGTTTTATTATAGAAAATTTTCAAAATGTATTTCTAAAACTAATGATAAAGCATTTAAAAAACAGGTGTTTGTTAAAATTACTTTGTTTTATTTTCATGGCCAACCAACTATTAGATGCCCCGCATTTTGCATGTTATAAACATGAGTATATCCCATTAAAGGGTTATAACTTTGAAAATACTAGAAATAAGTACTATGTTATTGGTACCATTTTAAAGGCGATTTTACAAGGAATATGCTGACTTATAAAAATATTATAGGTTAGATTTAAAAAAAACGAGAAAATAACCAATAAAGATCGATAACTTAGACACGACATATTTAACACCCTGTATATTTATTCACTTTGTTCAACCTCAAAACAAATAACGTGTTAGTCCATAAATTAGAGACACAAGAGTTACGTGAGGCATTCTACCCATTTACAGACTACAGCTTAAAATGTTAGATGCTGCAACTGTCAAGATTTTAACAATATTATCAATAAAATCAAAACGAACAGTCTGAAGTGCACATATCCATATATCATTGCAAAGATAATTTGAATGGCTATCATTATAATATCTAGAAAGTATAGCAATGTATTTAAAATAAAAAAGTTGAATGTGGTTGCGAAAATTTGGAACACCCTGTATATTTGTAAATAAAATTAGAAAATGCACAGTCGCATACTACATACGTACGTAAAGTCTCATTGCTGCAGCGTTATTAGTTTTCACACTAAGCTCCGCCGACACACTACTGCACCACCCGGTATATACTGTATTTCGTGGTACGTCAAATTAACTAAGTAAAACAAAAACAAGAATTAAGAGAATTGATTGTGAGCTTTCAACACCAATGCAATCAAATTCTTCTGCAAATTCCACGGACGAGGAAGATATAAACGATATTTTGAATCTGTGATTTTCAAATGATCCGACGTATATTCCTTCTGACGAACCACATCTCATTACTCAATCATATCTGAATGATTTGATACGGGATTAGGGTTTAACCCAAAAAAAGTCACAAATTTTGGGATCTCGATTAAAAGAATGGAAACCTTAGAAGATTTGCTCTTCATCAAAGAAATTTCTGTTACTGTACTGATGTAAATCAACATTTTTATGCAATGAGTATTGAATATAACCCTGCGGAATGGCGATTGTTTATTGACTCGTCGAAAACAAGTCTCAAAGCCGTTTTACTTTATAATGGTAACTCGAAACCATCAATTCCAATGGATCATTCTACAAACGCAAAAAAAAACGTAGGACCGTATGTCAACTATATTAAATCTAATTCAATATAAAATCATCTTTGGCAAATCTGTGCTGACCTTAAGGTTATTTCCTTGTTACTTATACTGCAAAGAGGGTTTGGTTTATCAAATATTGTTGTTTTTGTTTTTATGGGATAGCCGAGTGGTTCAGAATCATTACCAAATAAACGAATGGCAGCCAGGGACCGGCATTGTTTTTGGAGAGATTAATATAAAATTTAAGCTGTTAGTGGATCATAATTTAGTGATTTTACCTCCCCCCCCCCTCTACACGTTAAATTAGGATTGACTAAACACTTTGTCAAAGTACTAAAAAAGAAGGCAACTGTTTTAAATACTTAAGGGATAAGTTTGCGAAGCTGTCTGATGTGAAAGTTCGCGAAGGATTATCTGTTGGTCTACAAGTTAGGAAGCTGTACAAAGATGAAAGTGTTGAACGTACCATGAATGATTTAAAGCTGGCAGCATGGACTTCTTTTAAAAATATGTGGAAAAATTGTCTAGGAAATCAAATTTTCTCGCTCTGCAACCTCGCAATATACATTGTTTTCCTATGAAAGCAGCCGTAGTAACCCAGCTTTGCAGCTTCTGTTCCTGCCATTTTCTTAATTCTTCTAATGGCAAAGATCCAGATGGACACTTGTCGCAGCATTTATTCCAGAATGTCACACAAAAGACCGCTCGAAAAATATATGTCAAGAAATCTCAGACAATGACTCGCTGGTGCCCTTGTTGAAAACATAAACGATTGTTCCTTCTTGTCAATATTGTTTAACCCATTGGCCATACATTATTCTTGAGATTCGGCCGTCATTCTCACTGCCTGGCTTTCATCATGATTCACACTAACCAAAAGAGATGTCTTGTTACTTTCTTATACGTAGTAAAAGGAAGTATTGTGATGATGAAAATTTTCGACCTCGAGATTTTTGCAGATGTCCACGTTTTGAAGTCCCCTGATACCGAAAAAGTGTTTCTTAAAAAATGTCTGTCTGTCTGTCTGTGTGTCTGTCTGTGTGTCTGTCTGTGTGTCTGTCTGTGTGTCTGTCTGCCTGTGTGTATGTCTGTGTGTGACCACGATAGCGGTCAAACCGCTGTAGATATCAATTCCAAATTTTGTATTTACGTGTATAATCTTCCTCTTGAGATCTGATTAGTTTTTCAGTAAAATCGGTAGACCGGAAGTAGCAGTTTACTTCGGTGAAAAATTCGAATTTTGCCAATATTTCGTCAATTACTAAGTTTAAACAAATTTATAAATTAAAATGTACTCAAAATTAAATTTGAGACAAATTATCCTAAAAAAGTTTTTCGAAATTCCAACCGGAAGTAGGTCTTTTACTCTTATCGAAAATCAGTTTTTTTGCGAATATCTCGCAAGTCATGCTTTCTAGGCAGGTACATTAGGAGTATAAAAGTATTTAAACTATAATTTTAAATATCTTTTGTATAAGAAAAAATTCAAAATTCGGACCGGAAGTACCACTTTTACTCTTACCGAATAGCGATTTTTTGCAGATATGTCGTAAATTATGCATTCTATATATATTTATTAAGAGTACAAAAGTATTTAGAGTTGAATTTGCAATATTTGAATGAAAGTACTTAGAATAGGATTTTGAATAAGTTTTGTATAAAAAAATTCTGAAAATTGTATAATTTGAAACGCTCATACGTATAAGAAAGTCGTGTGGTGGCCACACCTCATTTGTATACATATAGAATAACCTCGGCACACCGCATATTAGCGGGGAGATCATTGATATAAATAATAAATAAGGCTGGACGTAATAGTGAGCCTTGTGGTACACCCAGTCTTTCGTTTTTCGTCCATCAAAGACCTGTTCATCAGACTAAAGAAGAACTTGAGAACCAACCAAATAAAAATTTGACATCTTGTATTTTCTTCCATTATTAACAAGCATAACTGCGTTTGGTTAGGTTTCACAACAAGTTGGTTCGCTTGTATTTACTCATGAATATTAATAACTGTTCCAGCTGAAATATTATAAAACCGTGATTGTTCCTGGACAAAATATTAAATTAATGTCGTCTGCATGTAGCAAAAAACATTAGTGAATGCTAAAAAAAAACAGTTAGACACAATAAAAAAATTATAGAACGCCCGTACAAATGTTACCATAACTAGACATCATTCCACGAATTGTGACTGCCTGCTTAAAAATATATTTCAGTTGATTTTAGTGTTAAAAGTCAATTATTAAAAATATTTAAAGTAAGGCAATGTAGTATGTATATGTTTTTTTTTAAATTGAATTAAATCATTTAATAATTATGCAAAATAGTGTGGTAACTTTTTATAATTTACCAGTGTCTTTATTATTAAGAATTTCATTGATAATGACAATGATTGCTGTAAGATAAATCCTACTGTGGATAAATTGCACGCACACTTTTTTTAAATATAAACAATTTAACTACATTTTTTTAATTAGCGGATATGCCTTAAATTTCAAAAAAAATAGAAATGTGATCACGAAGAATTTATTTCCAAAATAAAGATTGTCACGAAAATCGGGATTGTATAATTTATCGCAATCTCCATCATGAAAATGTAATTACAATAGCCAAATATAATAAATTAACATTTTGAAAGTCATGGAAAACAACTAATCTGACCACAATATTAAAATTGTACACAAACCTAATTCCGTGTTCGAAAACTGCTATCAGTTGGCGTTAATCATGTATGTTACCAAATTTTAACCTTCTGACTGACCCGTTCCGATCTACGCATATTTCGTTATGTTTTTTATGCGCGTTTCTAGTATTTTCCGTGTCAACCAAAGGGCGAAAACATCGGTTGAGGGTCATATTTGCATGACACTTGATAAGGTGATGTGTGTTTTTTTGGACGAAAATTAATTTTTGTTTATAAAAAAAATATGCATGGTGACACGATAAACGGGACATTTCGTGATGCTAATGATTTTTTCAGCAATTTTAAGTGTATATAATAGACGGTAATTATTTGATATTTTCCACTGTTTTTATAGTTTAAGGAGAGCTGTTTTTATGCTAATTGAAGAATGGCAATTTACTTAAAACGCATATATTGTGTATGCGCGTTCGTATCAATTTAAATACAGTTAGTCTAATTAAATAATAAAAAAAACATATATTTTTTCGTTTTAGGGTGGGATATAATAGATTCGGCCTTCAAATATAATTACAAAAATAAAATAAACATATATATTTTTATTATTGCAATTATTTAATACTCATGATGGTAGCGTCATTCTGCATAAGAAAAGAATCAAGAACAAAAATAAATTGATAAACAATCATATAAACGATTTATACAAGCAGATAGAAGCTGTTAAGGATAAAAACAGCACAGCGAAGCATCTGTCAGAAACAATTACAAGAAAACACATAATTATAGATGAACTAAATGATATAATAACAATTCTAGAAGAACAAATAGTGTTATTAAATAGTTTTATAAATATTTTTTTATACAAAAATTATTCAAAATCCTATTCTAAGTACTTTCATTCTCTTAATAAATCGCTATAGAATGCATACTTTGCAAGATATTCGAAAGAAAGTGCTACTCGCTAAGAGCAAAAGTGCTACTTCCGGTCCGAATTTTGAAATTTCATGTATACAAAAATGTTTGCAAATCCAACTCTAAATACTTTTGTACTCGTAATAAATATATATATAGAATGCATAATTTACGACATATATGAAAAAAATCGCTATTCGGTAAGAGTAAAAGTGGTATTTCCGGTCCGAATTTTCAATTTTTTTTTATACAAAAGATATTTACATTATCATTTAAATACTTTTATACTCGTAATGTACCTGCCTAGAAAGCATGACTTGCGAAATATTCGCAAAAAACTGATTTTCGATAAGAGTAAAAGACCTACTTCCGGTAGAAATTTCAAAAAACTTTTTTAAGACAATTTGCTTCAAATTTAATTTTGAGTACATTTGAATTATTTATATTTTAATGCTCGTCAAACACGTTGTTGTATATTTAATTTAGATTCTTAATTTAATGCTCGAAAAATAAATAATATTTGAAATTTTAAAGAAATCTACTTAAAATCTACTAATGGGTTCAATAATTATATCTCAATGCTTTGATCGTTTTATCTACTACTTCATATGAATCTATAGTATTCAAAGGTAAATCCGATATCAACTAATGTCACGCGTATACTGACACGTGATTTATAAAAGTGTTTCTATTGGTACAACCATTCTAACATTTGTTATATCATAACTGTCTATTTCTATAGTTGAAATAAATGGTATTTCCTATTAATAAGCATGATTCTAAACTCTATTCTCACGTGGGTTTATATTCGAATAACTACAATATCTTAATATGCTGTTTTTGTTCTAATGGGAAATGAATTAGATAAGTTTGGTTTGTTTATTACAATAACCTAGATAGTTCAGTGATAAATCAAACAGTGTATATGGGAAAACATACTAATATATTTGTGAATATCACAAGGATAACATTTTAATAAATCAAAAGTAAGTAATTCCAAATTTACTACCAAATATAAATACGTATGTCAAAAAAAATTGACCCTTTAAAATAACCTCTGCTTTGATATAAATCCGAAACATTTATTATATGTATTTATAGGTGTATTTGAACATATGTATTGAAAGAAATCTAAACAGATAAAAGAAATTCAGTTTAACATTCAATTAAATCCTTTAACATTGAAAAGATTGATTAATTTATGTAAGACATTTAATAGTAAATAGTCTCAGTATTATTAAAAAAAAACTGTAATAATTAAGTTGAAATTGAATTTTAATATAATAGTATTTTGACATATTATAAGAAATACTAATGGAAGTAACTTTTAAATCTGTGTTTGTTCCATGATGAATTTATAATCAAATGTCTTTATAAAAGCTATTTATAGCTATTTTCAATTAGAATAATAATAAATTTCTAATAATAGATCAATGATTATCTGATCCATGGCTTGCAAGTCTTATTGTTAATTCAAATAAATTATACAAAATATAACCTTATTTCTTTCTTCAGAGCTCATTTGCTTCGTAATTCTTAGTCTGTTCCGTAAACTGATTCCTATCTTCAATCCTCGGTAATTATTATAAATAAATCCTCCAAAATTGATGTAGAGCTTCTTTCTGCTACAAATAAAACTGGATCATCTTATTCTGGTTCCGTCCACAATTGAATATTTTTCTGCTCCAAATTAATTATTCGGTAAGTCAATTCTCCATTTAAATTAGTACAATGTTTGTTATTAATTGTATTTTCTTCTTTTCCAGGTATTATACAGCTATAATCTTCATCCGAAGTCCTCTATTCCTTGGCTGAATTCTCGGTAAAAATATTCTTTAAATTTTAGTAAGTCACTTAGTTTCACTTTTCTATTATAACTATTTTACAATTCTGTATACTTTTATATTGTATTTAAACACTAAAATAATGTTTTATTAGAGAAAAATAAATTGCTTTCCCTATTTCAATAAAATTCAAAAATTCTATCCTATTTGTTTTCAACAAAAATCTCCTAGGTTTCTCCAAATTGGTAACTAAGTTTTTACATCAAGTTAGTTTACCATTATAATACATAGTTATTTAACAAGTCAAATATACTTTGATATATCTTTCTCTTTTTAAAACACATATTTTAAATACGACTATTCTGTACTTTCACAATTACATATCAAATAAATAAGACACTTATTTATAAATTTTTCTCATTTAAATCAAATACATATGTCAACTTTAATTATGAATGTCATGAATTTCATACGAATAGAAACCTTTTATAAGTTCAAATAAGTTGTTAATAACAACATTAATAACAGCTTAATATATTTGTTTAAACTTAGTAATTGACGAAATATTTGCAAAATTTTTTTACAGAAGTAAACTACTACTTCCGGTCTACCGATTTTACTGAAAAACTAATCAGATCTCAAGAGGGAGATTATATACGTAAACACAAAATTTGCAATAGATATCTACAGCGGTTTGACCGCTATCGTGGTCACACACATACAGACACACAGAAATTTTTTAAAAACCACTTTTTTGGTATCAGGGGACTTCAAAATGTGGACATCTGCAAAAATTTCGAGGTCGAAAATTTTCGTCATCACAATACTTTCTTATACGTAGTATAAGAAAGTAAAAGGGATCTAATTAGAGAAAATAATATTTTTTCGCAAGCTAACTGCAGAGAAAATGCTTTTTTTTATTAGTTGCTAATAGGCTGTATTAGAAATTATATCAGACCGAGCTATATATGCAGTCCTACATTTCGAAATCCCCTAATAATCTTCCTCTCAAGATCTAAGTAGATTTTTAATCAAATGTGGGACTAGAGGTAATAGATTCATTCAGTAAAAAAAATCATATTTTTGAAAATATCTACTGAAAGTAGGACTTTTACTGTGATCAAAAAACACTTTTTTGCGGATACATTGCAAATTATAAATTATATACAGATTTATAAAGAGTACACTGAGAACTTAATTTAGTAGCTTCGTTGACAAAGATACCAAACTAGTCACAAAAATAGGAAGACATGTTGCAATTGGTATCTTCTACCAGAAGATCTTCAATTTTGAGGACAGCAACAATATCATCAATCTTCATCACGGAAAAGATATTGTCAATCTGCACATTATTTGACGTAATACAATTATTTCGTGTAATACAACCGTATATTCGTGCTGAATACTCAGTGGTACTTATCAGTACGGAGAAAAGGAATATGTGCTGATTGAATAATATAGTGTTCGTTAATATACTGCTGCAAGAAGCTACAAATGTCTTCCTATATTTGTATTTATACGTTGATATACACTCAAGCAATAGTTTTCGGCAAAATCAGCAGGCAGCAATGTTACAAAAAAATGTGGGTAGGGGTGAAAACAGAAGGGTTATTAACAAAAGCCAAGAGAAGTTTTAATGTCGTTTAAAGCAATTTTTATTTCATCATTGTATCTATTCAAATAACGGAGCTATCTGTACAGGAATTTCTGGGACATCCAAAACTTACTGCCTACAGGTGATATCTCCAGCATGTAACTAGTAGGTGTAGTGGGTTTCTCAAACCCTGCCCAAGAAGCTCTGACGAAGTTCAGAGACTTTTTTCTATTGAACAGAAATTTGCTAATTGTGTTTCTATAGCAAATTTTCTGAGTATTACTTTGTTGTTTTGCTTTTTCTTATTTTTCTCCAAATTTGACAAGAACTGCATGTGAAATGATATGACTTCTTGAAGGCAGTCGTATTTAATTATTATTACTATTAAATTACCGGTTTAGAACCGCTAATTTTTTTCCTTCAGAACGGAGTGTCTTTTCCCGATCTACATAGCGACAGAATCTGTGAATAAAACCGAAGCGCTCTGATCGAGACCCGAATATCGTCTAGCTCCACCTACTCACACCCACTTGCGTCTACCGTCCCGCTATTAATACAAGTTGCATAAGTTTCCATTCACCCAGATGCAGTTGGTAAATGCCCATTCTTAAGTCTGTTTGTTTATGAATGTTCAATTAATGATATTCCACCATATATGCTTCTTAGTATGGGTTCTTATATACATGACAGTATCTTTTAAATTCTATTTACGTGTAACAATAATTCTTGAACATTTTAATAACGTTTAACAATAAATTTTATTATTTTATAATAATTACAGAAACAATTTTAATTTAAATGTCAATTATTCTTATTTTATTCCAGTGTCAATTTATTAATATTATTTTTTTAAAATAATTTTCTGGTAGTAAAAGTCAATCTCGATTATTTAACTTTGACTGTTAGTTTTTAAAGTAATATTATATAACACCCAAGAACAATATCTCTGTGTTGTTTTCTTTTATATTGTTACATGTCTTATTATAAGTATTCCTCTATTTAAAATAATATGTCCAACACTTGTTTCAAATCAAAACATTTTTAAATGCTATTCTATGTTATTTAGGTCGACGAAAATCACAGGAAATTGTATAAACTTCAAACTTTCAATTGCCTTTTCTCTCTTTGATATTTGATGATGTTAGGAGAAAAGCTTTCGCTCCGCGAACATTTCTTCGGTTCCATTTCAGCTCTCTTCCTTTTTTGCGCCTTACTTCTTCCGACAGGGCGGAATTGCTAAAACGAAATGATTCAGGTGGAACTTCAAAAAGTAACTCATCTGCGTGATTAGCATCGCACGCCAGACTGTGTGCGAAGTGAATAATGACTTCGTAAATTAAGAATCATTCTTGACGTCCGTTAAGTGTTGCAGCCGGTCGGTCCGACTGCGAGTCTCGGGGGCTGCTGTGCTATCACGGTCCGGACTTGACAAGTGACAAGTACTCCGGAAACACAATCCTACGGTGCAGCGTCGCGTTCTGCTCTACTCCACTTTAACTTTGCTTTTGCTTTTTCCGTTTTTCCCGTTCATTCTGTGACATCGTGGGCGGCGGTTCTCGGTTAAATATTGATATCGAAGGGAAGTGCTGCGCGCTATTTTCAATAAAATATTTTAGACTCTTGTTCGCGTCTCAATAATACAAAGTTAAACGAAATAAGTTCATTTATCAACAAAATTATACACTAAAAACGAGTATTTAATCATGTAATATCGTGATGCTACATGGAAATCTATTAATTACAGTAACTTTTCACTGAAGAAAAAAATCTATAATTTTTTGACATTTTAAACCTAAGAAAAGGTCGGTCATAAAGTAAACTTTTAGTTCAAAAAATGCATAAATTATTGTTTAATATATTATTAATATTTTTAAATACTAAAAGGCTATTTATTAAATTTCCAGTTTCTTTTGTATCGTTTATTGCAAGTAAATGAAAATTTCGAGAAGAGTTTGCAGGTGCCAATATGTTCGGTTTGGAAATTGCAATTGTTCATCTAATTCGGCATTTCTTAAAGTTTAAAAAATCGTTACACAAAACAAGTTTTCTCGATGAAACATCAAACTGTTACCCAATTTTCTTAACTACCTTTCCTTTGAAATTTTTCGAACACTGGTAATATTATATATCTATAATAGCTGTCAAATAATAAATTCAACGGGATGTTACATACTAAAACTTCATGTTAGGATAAATAGTAACGTACAAATATCTCCAAATAATTTTTATTGTTTCACCAAATTTTGGCTTCATCAGGTGATCACGAAGAAATGTATACAAAATGATTACAGCGTTAAATGTTTTATATAAGTGTAGAGGCTGAAAGGGGTAGGAGGTGTTATTACAAATATAGAAAGACAGTAGAAAGGAGTGATCTAAGTCTTTATTAAATTCATGATTTACTTCTATGCAATGGTTGACGAATTAAAATTTCGGTGAGTGGTGACGATTATTTTCTTTTTCCAAACTTGATAAAATGGCTCGGTGGTAAACTGCCAATAATGAAGAGGTGAAATCTGCGGTTGCTGGCTATTTTGAAAAGCTTGTTAGTCACTATAAACAGGGTATCGAAGCTATTGAACATCGCTGTGAAAAGCGTATTGAGCTAAAGACACACCATGTAGAGAAATAAAAATATTATTTCCCAAAATTTTTGCGTCTTCTTTGTTAGGTCGAATAATTCTGGGGCCACCCTCATACACCTCTTACACGTTGTAATGGTACATCCCATTTTCATATATTAATTTTATAATTTTATTATTTTAAAGAATTTAATTAAGTATATTTTTTATTATTAATATTTTAAAAAGAAGTATTTAAAATCTATGAATATATTACTATAATATTAAGTCATATATAGTCGTAAGTTTTATTATGTATTTATGTTTAAGGAATGTGGCTCCTAAACTTCCGTGTTTATTTAAGATTAGTATTGCGTGCACAGGGTGACTCAATTTTTTGTGTGTGAAAAAGCATCAGGAAGACCCGGACTATTGAGAGAGCGGGGAATTACAGGCGTCCACTTATAAAAGGCAAGAATACGTGTTCAAATACATGAGTCAAAGGCGAGATACGTTAAACGTTGTATCGAAAGGCGAACTTCAAGCAAACAATCGACTACTGGGATAGTCGGCCACGGTCATAAGAATTGTGGTTATTTGTAAAAAGTAATAAAATAGCGTTTAAAGTTGAACATAAATATTAAATATGCAAAGTGTTATATTGTTGGCTTGCGCAGCGCAGAACAAAGAAGACGTTCCCGCTGAAAGCTGTATAGAAGAGAGAAGATAGAAGAATCGTTATTATAAGGTATTTTTAAAATTATAAATGATTATTGTATGATAAATGTGTTTTCTATAATAAAGAATTAAAAATTATAAAATAAATTTCAAACAGAGACGAACTGAATAAATAAAGTTGTTAAATAAACATCGTCTCCAAAATTTATAAGTATAATGTAACTTGATATGTTTCGCATTTGTCGTATATGTATATAAACATACACAAATCGTATGTAGCCTGCGTAATAAATTATTGCTTTATTGTTTACGTTTTAATATAACAAAGAATATACATAAATATTTGTGTTCATCTAATATAGGTAAAAGTATATTGAAATTGTCTTTAAATGTGCTTTGTTTCTTTTGTTGTGTGTATAGAATATTTATTTGTCTGTAAAATATACAAGATTCATTGATTTTGAATATAAATATTATTTAAAATTTAAAATGGAATTTTTCTTTTTATCAAAATCAATTAATATTTAGGACCCATTTGAATTAATCATTTCCATTAACTTCAATCGCCTTTTGAGAGAATCCTAACTGAGTTTAGCTGTCAAAACAATTTATTTTACATTTTATTTTAGAATTTAAACTTTACATTAAATATATAAATTTCTGATAGAGGTTCCTGTTCAACGTACTTTATAAGTATGTTTATAGCAATAGATATTTAACAACTACAGTAATAATTTTAATTCAATAATAAAATTTTTTAAAAACTTATAGATATTTCCGATTCAGCAGAAAAATATGATCCCGGTAAATAAAAGAAGAAATGTAATAATATTACTGGTTTATTTGAGGTTGTATACAAAAATAGGTGCACATATATAAATAAAATAAGCATTAATAATTCTAATTTTTGTTGTTATTCTATAAATATAAGAAGTTAATTATTATTGTAATGTATAGCACATACATGGCGGATATGTGAATTCGTTTTAGTTCCTCAGTTTCTCTGTCATGAGACTTTATATAATAAAGCAAAGTAAGAAATGTAAAAAATAAAATATGAAACAATTCATGTGCTGTGTGCGTGGTACTGTGTTACACTATTGAAATAGTACCAATTTGTTGTTTGGTTAAAAAATGCAAAAAGCAGCAACTTGCACAATAAATTTAAAAATGCCCGTGGAATTTTTAGAATATTATATCTGAAGCTGAATAAAACGGAAGTATTGAAAGGTCTTTAGTAATGTAATGTATTTCTAAAGATGTCAAATGTTTCATTTTGTAGTGGTTTTATACCACCGGAATTAATTTTGTAGTCGTTGATTAATTTTCTTAACCTATTTATAACAATGGTTATGCATTTGTACCAGATCACGTCGTGACACTATGTGCAACGGAATATCTTAATAGTATTTTATTTTTTGTGTTTCCAGGGTCCTTTTTAATAGCCAGTCTATTTTATTTTTAAAATTTCTGGGCAAAATCATTCTATCAGCAGAGTTTCCTTAGTTTACTCTTTCTATGTTCTCGTCTATTTCCTTTGTAAGTACAAAAAAAAAACAGAAAAAGTAATAAACAAAGTAATTTCTATAGGCTAGTCAATATAAGAACTGGAATTCACTATAATTTCCAACAATTTTCAACTTTGTGGAAATATTTAGCATGTGCGAAAGATGAACTATAAAAATTTGCTCACATCAGCAAGGTCGGCAACAAAATAATAATTAAATATAAAAAATGTTTCAAAGCAATAATTCACCTCTAAGCATAATTTAAAGTGTATTTATTCAAAATCTTATACAGTGTGCACACGGCCTACCTGCTGATGAATATTCTAGATAAGCTGATCGACTATAAGTGGGAGAATAAGGGGGTAGCCTCTGTTACTAACATTAGAGCTACGTTAAAGTCGAGACCGCAGAAATCGTTACTGCGTTAGTCCGTGAAAATTGCTACTGTTACTGTTAATAACAAATTCTTTAACCGAGAATAAAGTCATTTACTGCACTGCTTTAGAGAAGATGGAAATAAAAAAAATCAATACCTGGATAATTTATAAGTAGAAACTTGTTGAAGCATCATATAATCGCAGTAAACAATTTTAGTAACGGATTTCATCACAGTTTCCCAAATTGTATGAGTAATAAACTTAAAAATAATAATTTTTTTCTTAAAATATTAAAGATAAGAAATATAGCTGATATAAAAAACGAAAACGTAACAATAGCAAAACTCTTATTAAGATAAAAAGTAAATAATTCCGTAGTATTGTAAAATAGAAAAGGAAAAACTAAAATTCTGAAAGAAGACAATAAATTTGTATGAAGCTAATAAAATGTTTCACTAAGATAAACTATAAACGCAGAAATAATGAATTTAATTGGAAGTTAAGAATGAAATTATTAAAGAAAAATGAATTTCAACAAGTACGTAATTGTTTATTAAATGTTCAAATAAGCCTCCCTCTTGAGCTGAGCAGTAACCCAGCTTATTATAAAAATTTCGACGGACATTTGTTAACATTCCGGGGTAACATGATTCGAAAATTCAATAATTTTGGCTCCTAATTGTTCTAAATTAGATGGACGAAACGCGATTTAAAAATGTGCTTTCTAGTTGACTAGACACATCGGCCGAACCGTTAACAAAATTCAAATGAAATGCGCAGGTACAGCTGCTATCCTAAACACGAGTCAGTCTAGCGTCACTACACTCGACCAATAGAACAGTTTGTATATTGCTTTCTCGTACTAACTCATACAAACTCTCGGTGACGTCGCTTTACCACACAGTAAATGCATCCGCAGTCGCGTCAATGGGTGGGAGTTATTAAAATGTATATTAGGATATTCTGAGTTTCTTTACAACAGTGCTGTACTTTTAAAATTCAAATAGATATGGAAAATGCCAATAGGAAATCTGTATTAGTTAATTTACAATGCACGAATGAATTCTTTCCATAAATATTCCAAAGAAACTTTCCCCAATGAAGTAAAAAAGAAAACTAGTTTCTTGCCAGTTCCTTCGACTTTAAAATTTCAACGCCTGATCACCAGTCAAGAAACTCATTAAGCTATGGTAAGTTCGCAAGCTTTTCTGTTTTTTCTAGTTACTGATACATATTAATTTGACAGCGCGCCAGACTTCGGCGATGCGGGAAGACATTTATACCTTCTTCATTACGGTTTTCAATTTAATCTTGAACATTAACTTCAGATGAGAAGAGTTATTTCTCGTTAAGAAAACTCCATGGCAAATCTATTCATAAAAGACTAATTAGTGTGCCAAGATCAAGGAATCGTCTTTCTTGTGTACTGTTAGTCGGTAAAGTTTAGTGGAGGTATCGATTTGTTTTATAATTTTAATTAAATTTACGTTGCGTTAGATAGATTCGTTTTAATGACAGAATACGAAGACTATTCGAAAAGTTATCTGCTAATATAACAATACTAGCAAAAATATTTGTTTCCAAGTTGACAACTACTAAAAATTTAACTAATTCATTAATAGAAATTTAATGTTGATTCATTTGGTTAACGCGTAGTGCTGATAACTGAAAACAGATATCACAATTACACTGGTCTTTTATTAGTTTTAATATTTAAACAAAATATTCAATGTTACTTCCCTCACCTCTACACCTTTTCTACTGATTATTAAACTCATACACTTTCTGTTTTAGCTCTCCATAGAAATAGTACATAGGTGTTAAGATTAGTGATTAATTTATTTATGTTATGTGTAGGCCATCTGAACTTTTGACAATTATTGTTTAGCAAATTCATACGCATCAATAAAGGTTACACAAAATTTTACCACACCTTTAAGTAGTTCAAGTGATTTAAATTGTCTATGAGAAAATATCGGCAAATAATTTTGTTTATCATGACTCTAAAACGAACGTGTATGAAAATAAGGTTCCTATACGTATGCGCGTTTATAATTTTTAATACAAAAATATCTTGTACACAACTTGTTTTAAATTAAGTTTGAAATAATGTTATTCTTTTAATAAATGTCTGTTGAAATGCATAATTTGCTAGACATCGGGGAAAAACGCTTTCTGATAAGTGGAAGTATTACTTCCGATCCTACTTTTGAAAATATTATAATTTCATACCTAAATTTCTATAGAATGCACAATTTGGGAGATATTTCCAAAAAAATATTGTTCGACGAGTAAAATTATTACAAAATCACTTCGAATATAAAATTTTGAAATTTTGTTCCAAGTCAAGGTCTAAATACTTTTATACTAATAAATCTGTGTAGGATGTGTATTTTGCGTGATATCTCCTAAAAATTGTTTTTTGATAAAACCAAAAGTGTTACCTGCGGTCCGAATTAAAAAAAAAAATTTCTATAAAATTTGTTCCAAAAATGTTTTACACATTTTCACAGTCTTAGTACGTTTTCACTAATGTTATAATTAGTTAGCTATTGGCAAAAGTATATATATTAAAAAAAAAACTTATTAGCTGGCTGAGATTAGCCATTACAAAATATTGAGTGACTGCTATTTTACACTTAGACATCTTTGGATTTACATTTTAAGGTAATACTAAATATCTTTTTAATCTACACGTATTATTGTTTTAATATACACCTTCTTAGTTATGCTACACTGACAAAACCAAACTAGGTAGAAACATATATGTCTGTAGCTACCAACATATATTAACACTTTCATGTTTTGATTTACTTACATAATTCTACATTATATCTTAGACACACAGTATTATTGTGTGTGATTGTATTAGTCGTTCGCCAAAGATTGATATTGGCCTTCTCTTTGGCTCACTAAATGCATGTTTATAGTAGACCTAAAACTTCTGACGGGACTGCCTAGGTAATACCTGCTGTTCTATGCTTATTTGTTTATATTTTCACTCATACATATTTGATTTTATATTCTTTCTATGTTGTCATTGTAATTTCTTAGATGACAGCCAGTTTGTCATTTTATTATCATTTTACTAATCTTTTGTCGCTACTGCCAAGAAAACTAATTCATTTGTTCGATATATATCAATCCAACCCAACCCAACCACTTTTTCAGGATTTCAAAATTTCCGCAAAAATCTCGAGGTTGAACATATTTTCCTCCTCCACATTAACCTAGGTTGAATGAAAAATTTCATTAAAGCAATGGCATTCCCTAAAGTATCAATATATTTGTTGAGCAACGAATGAGAAAATTAATGAATGCTATTGAATTTAAAGACCGTTTCAAGGACTGTGTGATTGTTGCATAGAAATTATTTAAAATTATTGTAAAAAAATCTTTGAAAACCACAAAGCAGATAATTATAAAGAACTCTTCTGAGATAGGTAAAAACTATAAAGGAATTGAATAAAGTATGCCATTAAATATCGACTTATAATATGCTCATCTGGTTTTTTTGCTACCAATTATGGATATATGAGTGATGAAGAACGTTTTCACCGGAAAATATGCTCTATAAAAACTAGCTATCAATAAAATAGACCCGAAAAATGCTGGCTAACTTCTATTTGAATCTCATACCTACAGCAAACTACACTAGAATATCCAAAATAAGCAAATTTAATTTAGAGATACAGAAACTGCAAGAACAATATTGTTATATTACTGTTACAAATCCTTTTACAAAAAAAACTTGTCTTTTATGCAACATATATAGTAAAACTTCTAAATAACGGCTAGTAAAATTTACTGCAAATTCGACAGTTATATGGAGGTGGCGGTTATAAGTGGGTCAAAAAGAATGAAAAAGGTAAGTTTTGCTATTCACATTTTGTTAAAATTTGAACAAATCTATAGCTGGTTAAGTTTTATCACTAAGGAAACATTCCACATCTCTTAGATTTTCACATGCTTCCATAATATCTTGAATGTTTGACTTTTACTGCTTGAATCACAGTCTTTATTATCAAGTAGTTCACTTATTACTTCTAGCACGCCTAAATTGAGCATTTCGATCAAGGCATTGTCATCAATAGAACCTAGTTTATATAAATTTTAGCTTTTGCCTTGCATTTGAACCTTTTTCAAAGAGTTTTTTTACTCTGCATTTGTTTTCTATAATTTCATTAACTTAAGTTCCATCCAAAATCAAATCTTTCAGCTAACTAAAACACAATATATGCAGATAAAGCTAAAATACATAATCTACTGAAGCAAACGCAGCGTGTGCAAAGAGAAATACGGAAGTCCCTTTAGTTCGTCATATTATATGTCCCCCTTACAGGACAGTGATGGAGGGGGAGGGGGGGGTGAGCTACTGCTTCGTCATCCAGAAAGGTAATTCTTTATTAATTAACATATACTGCATGCTCCTTTATAACATATTTATATATAATGAGCGGTGACGATGTGTTGAGAACAGAAATGAAAGAATTTTACCTCACTTTAAGTGTAAACGACAGTAACTGTACAAATTATAATTGAATTGCAAATCCTATGTATTTACAATATTTTTACTTACTAAATAAATTAATATTAATATATAACATGCATATTACTATATAGGAGCCTCCTCGGAAGTTTGCTTTTAATGATTTTTGGATTTGCAGTGCATTTCGTTGTTGACAAAACAATATGTGATTGGTATGAATAAAATTGCAAACATTTAAGAAAAAAATTAACGAAATGACCGTCAACGCTTTTGACGGGTGCCGCTATTGGGAAAGATCATCACTACGTGTTTTTCCATATCTACTTTTAGAATTTGTTGAAAAGTGGCCGTTATTCGAGGTGATCGCTATTAAAAGGTGGCCATAAAGAGATGGTTTAGTGTATTTGAAATCAGCATCGAAAACACTAGATTATTTAGCTCTTAACACTTTTGTAACAATAGGTCATTGGTATTAAAATTTGATTTTTTTTATTAATACATTCAATTTGATGGTAGTGTCTGATTTCCAGTAAAGCTGATTTCTTCAAAAAATAAAATTTCCTTTAACCCATAAGGAAAGTCTAATCCTCAAATTATTTGCTGGGTTCGAAGTATACCCAAATAAAAATAATTTTTAGGGACGTATCTTATATTCCTCCTACCTATTTTTTATAACAGCAATTTCTACAGCAAGAACAATTTCGCATTTGAATCTATGGTTTCCATAGCCTATCATACTGCTGCTTTATAACTAAAGATCTAGTTATTTCGTTTCAGATAATAAATCCGCTGCAGTAACGTGATGATACATTTTATTAAAGGAATTAATCTTGGGAACAAGAAGTAATTAGTATAAATAATCACTCTGAGAGTTACAGTTAATCATCCTGACAGTAATTTAAACTTGAAATTGAACTTTTCTATAATATTTTATTGATATGACTTTCTTCTAGTTTATACGTATGTACATGCATAGATCATAAGTAGAGAATACAATCCCGGGATCTCGGCGGTTTTTTGATCCTGAGCGAGAACACATACCAGAGTTAATAAACGATGAAAACATTAATGAACTGATAAAAAAAATCCGCAAAGTTGTAGTGTATTTCAAAAGATCACCATTGAAAAATTAAACAGTACCTCAAAAATATTTGAAGATTGAACATGAAAAAGAGCTGTCACTTCTTTTGGACTGTAAAACTATCTCAGCACTTGCCAATAAAATGAAAACATCCTTAGTGGAACGTATAAAACAACGACGAAGTGATGATTTAACTGGTGTGTTGAATTATTCACAAAATCCACGAAAAGACGATGAAAATCAGTTATTATCGGATTTGGAATGGCTTGACTTATGTATTTCCAGTTCCTCCACAGGCTTTAGTGGGGAAGCAAATAAAGAGTATTGTTAAAAGACTAAATAGTCGAGATGACTCGGAAGAGGAAGAAATATCAGCATCACAAACAGATGATGAGTCAAGGCAACAAACCCCAACCAACCCCAATTCACACTAAAGGAAAAGTTACAGCTAGAAATTAATAAGAGCATGGAATCCTCAAATCCTGAAGTACAAAATGAACCGGGGTTGGTAAATACGAGGGCGTATTTTTATGTTATCTACCTAGCCATGAAACAAAAGAGTGACGATGTTAAACAAATTATTGAAAAATTGCTGTCACTGTTAGAAGTACATGTGCTAGGTTGTGTTTAGTTTATGCTGTGTATAGAGATTTGAGACGGTCCATTTCTCGATAAAATGAGTGAAACTAAAGTTGAACATCGCAGCGTAATAAAGTTCCTGACAAAGGAAGGCAATGGTTCAAAAGCAATTCATGAAAGAATGGTTGCTGTATATGGGGAAGATACACCATCTTATTTCCAAGTAAATTGGTATTGGTCTAAACTCTTTCGATGGGGCCTAGAGTCAATCAATGATGACCCAAAGTGCGGACGACCCGTTGAAGCTCGAACTGAAAACATTGTGCAAAAATTCGAAAATTTGGGACTGAAAGATCGGCGTGTAAAGATCTCTGTCATTGCCAATGAAGTCTGTATATCCGAAACAAGTGTTCTCAAAATTTTGCATGACGATTTGGATATGAAGAAGGTGTCTTCACGGTGGATACCCAGATTGCTTACACCTAAACAAAAACTGTGCAGAAAAGAAGTTTCTCAAGAAAATTTGGTCAAGTGGGAGAGGGACAAAACATTTTTATCTCCAATTATTACCGGGGATGAGACTTGGGTATAAAGACACAATTTTCTGGAAAAAACTGATGGCAACTGTTTTCTGGGATGCTGAAGGAGTTTTGCTTATTGAATATATGCCGAGATGGTCTATCATAAATGGAGAGGCCTACGGAAACACAATTAAAAATTTAAAAATTGCTCTGGAGAAAAAACTCCCGCATTCTTATCCACAAAAAAACTTGTTGCTGCACGACAATTGTCGGGTTCATAAGGCAAAGTTCAGCAGATAATTAATGACTGTGGGTTTATAGAGTTAAGGCATCCACCTTATAGCGCCAACCTAGCTCCGCCAGACTTCTTCTTATTCAAAAATTTAGAAAGGCATCTGAGACGAAAGCGTTTTGCTTCTGATGAAGAACTCAAACAAGCTGTTGAAGAATATTTTGCGGGGTTACCGAAGCAATTTTTTTCTGAGGGTATGGGGCAACTGGAAAAAAGATGGAATAAGTGTTGTTCGTGTTGAAGGGAGTTATGTAGAAAACTAGATAACATAAAAATACGTCCTCGTAGTAATAGACGAAAAATCAGTCTGTTCGAAAATGGTGGAGTTCGTGGATATCACTTAGAAGTAGCATATAAATATCTATTGTCTATTCCTCCAACCAGTGTGGAACCTGAGCGAGCGTATTCAGCTGCTGCTTATGTTGACAATAAACTACGAAACAGGCTTGGAAGTCAAACATTGGATGCTTTGATATTTATGAGAATGTATTTTCGAAATTCTAAATTGTTTTTGGTATTGTCTTTTTGTTCCTTATTTTAGTATATTGTGTACTGTGTTGTACAACAATATTAATAAATAATTTTTAAGAAAATACGTTTCTCTTTTCATTTGAACCCAATTAGAAACCACATAGTCTACGTGGTTAAGAATTCGTAATGGAATCAGATGCCAATATGGTATGCCTCATCTTACGCAGTTGTTGAAAAAATAAAATAATGTAATATTAATACGCTTTTTATTTCTCAAAAACGGTGCTTCGCAGAGCAACTCTTAATAACGATTCATTTTCTATTACCTACCAGCTCCTATCATTGAGAAAAAGGACAGGTATTGCTATAGACAGAGTAGGTACATCCGGGAAACATACCTGCAACAAAGAAAAAAAATGTAAATACATTATTATTCAGGTGGAAATTTGAAGGTAGTGGGGTACAAAAACCCGTCCCTCAAAGAAGAGGAATTACGATATCAAAAATTCCAATGGCATATATGATTAAGTTACAAAGTGAGAAACAGACAGCTGCTGCACCTACTGCCGCCGCCGCTTGGATTGGACGGGTGACTTTTGGTCCTCCCATCCGTAGTTTACCCACTTGGGCGCGCGATCGGGCAGAAACTTTACGTTTGATTTCACTTGAATAATAGCTCAATACGAACGCAAGTGTTAAAGTTCGCCAATCGATTTCGGAGGAAACGTAAGAACACGTATGTCAGTTATCACGAAATAGTCTTCTGATAGATATACCGTAGGAATAAAGACCTTTACTTGATGATTTGGGATGTCGTAATCGTATGGTTACTTAGTATTATAACGTATCTTAATTCAAACATTACAAATTCAATTCTAAACTTAATTGTTCTCTAACTTCAACCGCTAGATTTCTATGCGTACAAGGGTAGGATAAGTAATTTAAAAGTAATAATCGACGAAGCAGATACTTGTTGAAACTTCATTATAACTAATACATAAAGCACAATTGTTAAGTTTCCAAAATTATATTCAACACACATGTTATACCGCACCGTGGCTTCATCAGGTGGATGAAAGGTACAATTGAATTTTTTTGCTTTTATCTAATTTTATTGAATTTGTGATTATGTTCTAAGCAGTGATTGGAAAAAGTTGTGTCTGTCTTCATGTCCTTGTAACATCTTTCGTGTCTTGTCTGACTAATTTTAGACAAATTTGTAAAAAATACAAATCCACTAAAATGGGACTTTGGAAAACATTTTTTCACCGGAAGTAGGTCTTTTAGTCTTATAGAAAAACATAGAATATCTCCCAAGTTATGCTTTCTAAATAATACTAACATACACATTACTACAGTCTTCGCACATCAACGTGTGTCTCTGAGTTTAATCTCTTGTCCGTTTTATCTATATTGTTTTTTCTTTATTGCTTTTTGCATGAAATTGTTTAAAAGACATTTATATTTTTGGTAATAGACATTCTCATCACATTTTAATATTGCAATATTGTTTCCGATAGCCAAATTGCTAAAGGGAACACTTTAATATAATAAAAACGGCAATTTTGATACAATAAAAAAAACATAAAACAATTTAGTTATAATATGCAGAATTATTGTTTGTTGGTACATCTTCATGTAACTAAACATAAAAATAATTGTATAGGTATTCCTTTCCATTATTCCTACTAGTAGAGTAATTTTATTTCTCATTAGAAAATTTCCGAACAGAAAAACAAATACCATTCGTTAATTACAAGTCGTGATTAAACAATAATAAAGCAAAAAATTTAGTTTTACATTTCAGTACGAAGGAACGTCACAAACTTTTGATTAAACGAAAACTTTATCGCAAAAGAAATACGAAAAATGTTAATGCAAATCAGTGTGTTGTAATTGCGCGGAAAACGAGTAAAAAATGTTCAAATTAATCTTTCGTTCGGACTGACTGTCGAGAACAGACGTACGGATTATTCTACATTTTAAGAAATTTACAGCCAACTATTACAACTAGCACTCGGAGAACTCGAATGAGTTTTATTAAAATTAGATCAGGGCAACCAACGTCTGGAAGAAAAAACTCCGTAATTCTCTTACGATTAAAATTGTACCCCACATGTCTGGTGATTACAATATTAGATGAAAAGGGCCCTAAAGAAATCAAATTTTATTTAATTTCAATTTGTGCGATAATATTGTTAAATTAACAAAAATTCACAAAAAACAAATTTTAATTATTTCTCATTTTTGTCGACATACAAATATATCAGCATCATATTTTCTATATATGTATCTAAGACATATTCTGCTAGATTCTCTTAGAAATTTATTGATATTTCATAAATAGTTAATCTGAAAGTGCATATATTCTACTAATTTATATCGTTGTATGTTAATAAACTGCTAACAATTATTATAATCATTCGATGTGAACAAACTGATTCTATTGAAGTTCTTCTGACTTCTAGATATATAACGATTCAGAGAATTACAGACCAATTAAACTCAGTTGAGAGTAAACTCATTGACACGCATATTGAATACCTCAAATAATAAACAAGCTCTATATAAAATATAAGCCCATCGTTACAGAATTTTGATTCAGTGATTCGCAGAACTATGTAATTTAGTATCTTCGATGTAGAGGTGTTTATTTCTGTGGACACCGACAATAAGGGAATATGCTAAAATGGGTCATTTTTCAGTGGACAGGTTTTTACTATGAAAAAGAATAAATCTTAGATTATTGATTATATTTTCACTTATCTCCTTAGTGAACAGAAAATGACAAGATGTTTCAGCAATAGGGTGTCAAGTACGCTATAATATCCTTTTTTCACACTTTGTTAAATACTCTTCTTCAAAACTTTCTTCCAGTAATAATTTCTAAACAAGCATCAATAATATATTTGAACTTTTATTTTAAACAGAAAATAAAATGTTGAACTTACAATGTTGAAAGTAATGTTAAAACATAAACGACAAAAATAACAACTTAAGTAATTTATTTTTTTGGGGGAAAATCAGCTTTTCTTCTTTATATATCTTCACCTCCTAGCCTGTCTAAATCTGGATCAACTTCTGCTATATTCTGTGTAGGCAGGTTTGCATAAAAATTTCTACCGTCGGGATCAATTTTATCAGAAAGAGATACCAAATCTTCCTTTTTCTCGACTGAGAAAGTACTGGTTGCTTTGTAAGGACGTGGCAGTTCATAATTTACTAGAATTTGTAAATGTTTCTTTTTTTTTGGTAACTCATTCGTTTAAAAACCGTTGAATTTTTAAGAGCAGTTTTGTATTGAAACAAACCAAAATCTTTACTAAATCGTAGCCATTTTATGTTCCGAAAGTTGAATTGCTCTCGATCACAATCAAATTTTTTCTTTTGTAATTATTGGTTAGAAAATCAAGAAAATATTCTTGAGCCATTACTTTTACCTTAAACGGTCCTAACTGATAAACCAATCCCTTGGAAGCTGAATAGGAAAGGGGCAGCGTTTACATTTCCTTTCTATAAGAGATCGGACCATCTTCTTATAAAAAGGAAAAAGATGTAGATATATTGCTGTGTCTGTATGTTTGGGCTGGCGGTAAACAGAAAATGCACGAAAGGTTCAATTAATTGAACCATTTTTCTCTGTTTCTAGTGTAAATTTTATATTGGGATGAACATTATTTAAATACAACATGTAAATCATATTAGAAAGCAAACTGCTTGGTGGAGCTTTGAAATAAGAGAGCAAATCACGGAGAAGAAGCACACATGGAACAATTGCCTTAAAGAAGAAGAAAATGAACGACATATCGTATATAAAGGACAAACTAATATAGTAAAGAAAGCCATCAAGGAAGAAAAGTAAAAATCCTGGAAACGTTTGAAAGAAAAATGGAAAAGAACATCCATGCAAATCAAAAACTATTTTATCGAATATTGAAAAGTATAAAAAACGAAAACCAATACGAGTAAGTAATGCCTAACCAAATCAGAAACATAGAAGAGCATATGCTTCATGAAAGAGAATAAATTATGAAGAGATCGAAGGAGCATTTCCAAAAACCTGATGAACCGGGATGAGGATATGGAATGCAATATGTGGCAAGAAGATATATGCGAAATACTCGAATAGGACGATATAGACGAAAAGGCTGTAAGGCAAGCATTAAAATGCCGAAGAAAAACTCCTGGGTATCTAACCCAGATTTGTAATAGCTGCTGCAAGAGGGAATTATACCAGAGAACTGGGACATAGCTGTCATCATCTCAATATTCAAAAAGGGAAGCAAGCGTGAATGCGCCAACTATTGAGTCATCACCCTATTAACTAGCCCTATAAACTATACGAGAACATTCACTTTTAGGCTAATCTCTCCCAAGACCCATAAGACTTCCCTATATGAATGATCTTTTACATATCAAGTATACTGTAATTAGTAATTACAATCCCATACCATCTGAGTTTGAGTCTCTCATAGTATCCAAGTTTAAATCCAGACTGAAGTCACACCTTTTATTGCGGTAATGGGTTGACGCATGCTGCTTGCTGGTTATCGTTATGGATGTTCACTTGCAAGTGATGTTCAGTTTATGGTGCCCATCATAGCATTTTAGGCTAAGTTCGTTTTAAGCAGTATTTTTTGTTACATATTGTTCTTATTTATTACCAAGGTCAAGTAAACAGTTTCTACTGGGGTTCGCTTTGCGATTATATTTCTATACCTATCTTTGTATTTTTGTAATCTGTACTTTGTACTTTTCTTTATACGTAATAAAGACGTTTATTATTATTATCTATTTTTGTGTATGTGAGTGCAATTGCTTTTTATGTAATTGTTTGAATTTTAGCTTTTCCTTATATTTCTCAACCAATGGAGTCTTAAGTTTATATCTGTCTGTCACAACGATAAAATAAATATTTGCAATTGTCTTGTACGTCTGCGTCTTACTAGCATTTGTTTTCAGATATTCTCCCTACTTTACTTCTCGCAACGGTTGTGTAGAACTTTCATAGTGCTCGATAATTTACTAAAGGAAGCTTGCATTCAACTGCGACCATCATAGTTGTACAAAACCTCCGAATCACCCCACCCCCGCAGAAGAGCAAAGCGGCATCTTTTTTGTCTATATCTAAGAATTGCTTGGAGTCGATAAGCATCAATCGGATAAGGTATAGTATTTTATAAGATTGTGAAACTTGACATTTTGGAAAAAAACGCAATACTTCACTAATATTACGTTTTTTCAAAATGTCAAATTACACAATCTTATAAAATACTTTATCGAGCTCACTTCTACCTTAGCATTGGCTATGTTGCTCGCCAAGTCTTCAATCATCCCGTAATCCTGTCGTATGATTTCGTAGAAACAAGAAGCCACATATTCAGAAAAATGTAAAACCATTATCGCCGTATCATTTCAACTATTATAAGTAAACTTTGCGGCAGGATACAAAAGACACAGTACAGGTGTCAAAATGCTACCCTGTGGAACTGGTGTTATACTTTTTAATAAAGTGCGATTATTCCGCCTGGTTTTCAGAAAATTTTGCATGAAATTCATGCCAACACGTGTTTTCTTGCACTCACGTCTAGAATGAAACGAAAATACGTGCTTCCTTTGTGGATGTATCTAAGTTGTTGAATATATTTTCATAAAAAAAACTATATGTTAAGGACGTTTATTATTATTATTTTTCTTTTATTCCTTTTTTATAAAATAATATTCTCTGTTCTATGTAAAACGTATATATGTTTAGTTTTAATCTCAATTTGCTTTATTCTACAAAGGTACAATTAATTAGAACATGTATATTATCTGTATAAGTGCTTACAGTCATTTTATTACTTCATAATCGTAAAATAATATATATTTAAAATTAAATCTGGAAAAACCAAGAGGGACATCAGTCTCTTAATGCAATCTCTTTCTTAGAAACTCCTCTATTGTCCGTTCTAGAAAATCGGTAAAATGCTTTGTCTAAATTACCATTTATTTTCTTTCTTTTATTAACATCATGCCGTTGTAGTACTTAAATATTCATATACATTTGCCGGATTTCAGAATTACAGATATTCTGTAATTGAAGAAATCCGTAAACGCACAGCAGGGCTCATATATTTATATTATATAATTGTATTTCTATTTGCTCCTTCCGAGAACCTTTAATGAAACTTACAACCCATTAATGTTCGGTTTTTCCAGACAACAATAGAGGAGGTACGGTTTTGTAAACTTACCACCCCACTCTAAATACTGAATTTGTTTGTAAGAGAAAATTGAAATCAGTTTATCAACGAAACTCAACTTGTTAGCAGTTAGCTATCATGTACTGTTCAACTTGCCCAATGCAAGAAGCCTAAATTTATTCGCATTGTTATTTTATTTTATTGTAAATAAAGTTGTATATAACAGTGTAGTGTTATTTTATTTGTGAATAACCATGTATAACGTAAATTCAGTGAGAAGTTATTCTTTACTACTTCTAAAACAAGAAGATTCAAGTGAAAGAAAAGCGATTCAAGTCTTTCAAAACAGGAAGACTCCACACTATATTTAAGTTAATAATTGTCATCGTCTTATAACCAATGCCCTAGATTATTGCAAAAAATCCGTAGGCGCAATGTATATAGGTATAACTTCAAATAATTGAAGTTTTTACGGTTTACTTTATACCGTTGACACTCGAGGGTGTAGAATTCGTTTCCGATTCTGACTTTACGACTTCTTTTCACCAACCTTTCCATGACGCACGCGGCCATATATCAAGATAGAAAAGAGTAAATTTGAATTGATATAAAATTTTAACGCTTTGTCCGTATATGGAGGGAAATTCTGTATTGGTTCGGTTATACTTTCGTTTCGAGACGACCTAAGAATAGCTCTTCTATATATTTTTCCTATTTTCCCTCTACGACTTTTGTTTCTGCTTTTCGTGCGTGCTTTCACGATAAGAAACCGTTATCTTAAACAAATAGGAACAAACAAACGTTTTCATTGACATAACTTCGTCTGTTGTATTCTTTAAGGTCGCGATTTCGTTTTAGATAAGCCGCATCATGACGGTTTAAATTTTGATGTTTCACCGAAGTACACCGCAAACACAGAAATAATTGGGTACCTAGGCACGTATGCGAAGTAAAACAGTTTTATAATCATATACGTCTAGAAATATAAACCGACGACTATACGTGTAGCCTCATTCCATTATATTTAAGAAGGTATCATATTAAGAGCATATAGTAAGTGACATCAATGCTAGTATAATTGACAAAAAAAATTACGCTGTTGGGGGTTACTTTGTGAAAATCCATATTAACTAATAAACAAATAATAATAACACTTTTATACTATTCTTGTTGCCACCATAGATGAAACTTGTCACGGAAGGTACTAAAAAAAAAGTGTAAAAGAGTAAAAAAGTATTCTCTATGTATCATTAGCACAATTTCAATGAGGGTATTTTCTGTTGACGTCACTATTTCATAGATTAGGGTTCTTTTAAAGTAATTTTTATAAAGGTTGATTGATTGAACATTTTTTGTGTTAGGTATGATATTTGAAACGTATTCTGACAATTTATTATAGTTTAACACATAAAATACTTTTATTTTTACATTTATAGACAGTATATCGTTGTGTTAACAACAAACTGTGACTGTTTTTCATATTTTTTTGAGAATCTAAATTTGAAAAGATTAAATTACTTGCTAGGCACAAATAAAATCTTTCAGAAGAAACAACTACAGTTTATTGTAAACACAATGTTGTATATTGTCTATAAATTTGAAAATACAAGTATTTTATGTGTTAAACTACAGTAAATCATTAGAACACATTCCACACATTATACTTATCACTAAAAAAGTAAATTTATGTAGGCACTCTTTATTAAAATGCTTATAAATACTCTCTTTGTCTCACACCATATAATATAGACAAGAGAAAAATGACTCTGCGGTTTGTTTAGATTACGATCCTTGACCACTCTCAGTAATGACGTCAGAGAATTGTCGGGCACTGATATCCAAATTCGGACAACATTTCCACTTTTAGAAATCTATTCTAATATTCATAAGAATTGTAAGTGATATTATGTTAAGTGGCATTTAAGTGTCACGCAAGCGTATTATGAACATATTTCAAAGAACATGTATAGTTTATTTCAAATTATAAGAATATAACTTTTAACGGCTCTAATGCTTTTATTGCACCACCTGCGGTAATAACTACCTGGCCGCTTAATACGATTATCTTTTACGCAAACAAACTGCTGAGGTCCGTAATGACAAAATTTAAGTAAATTGTAATTACTACAATTTAGATGAAATAAAATTTAATAACAATATAAGTACCAACAATTGTTAATTTAAATATATACTTATTATATATAGTTAAATAGTCATTACATTACAATTTAGATGTAATAAGTGCTTATATTTATTAAAGAAAATTTAAGTAAATATAGTTAGGAGAGTTGGTATATATTACATCTAATATTGATTCTATTTATCATTTATTGTTAATCTTTACTGCTGTATACAAATCAAACACCGAAATTTAGTGAAAGCAGTGTAACACACATAAAAAATGCCATGGAACATATAACTGCTGTAAATTGGAAAAATGCTGTTTAAACACGCAATAGCAAAAGAGGACGAATATATGCGCATGTACAAAATAGTAGCACCTTTGATTATAAATTTGCAATACGATTCAGACACAGACACCGATTTGCAACACGAGTCAATCACAGAAGATGATTTATGAAATGCGGTGACACATAAAAATTGTATTGTACAGAGTGAGTCATTAGTAGCCGCTTCCTCGATTGCTCCTTTGTATTTTAAATAAGAGAAAAAACAATAGGCGGAAGAGTTATGGTTGCTTGGGGCGCATATTCTAAAAATACTTGCAGCTCTGACGCACTTCCGGTTTCACCGGATATGGATTAGGATTATTTTTTTTAAATGACTCACCCTATATATTTTTGGATTTTCTAGTACTGTTTTAAATTGTCTATTTAACTGTTTTTTCTTTTTCAAAATTGAACCAACAGTTTTTGAGTTATTAATTTTTTTTTGAAATTTCTGTCCTAAACACGTGTTCAGAAAAAAATCATATTTGCATGGTTTTTACGTGTAAAAGCATTTGGTATAAGTTGCATCCGACAACACCTCAAGAAACATTGTTTTTTCAAGGCCTACTTCTGGAAATTTTCACATACCAAAAACTTATTTTTTTTAAATAGAATACCCTGTATTTTATTGTGGCCTTTTGTTCCCTTTTTTATTCTCTTTCATTTTTGTTAACTATGTACTATACCTATCTTGTGTATTTTCTGAGATAATCACTATAGGAGTAATCAGCGGTCAAATAATGAAGTACGAGCGTTGTTCTATGTGCCCTAAATATTAGTTTAACCATTGGGAAGGCCCGACTGCCTATGTCAACTATCAAACAAAGTAAAGATTAAACCTAACTATTCCAAGAGTCATAATTTTACAGACTACTACATTTTCAGTTAATTTTTTTGTAATTCCAGTCATGTTCAGTTCCAATATTTTTTTTAAAATTTACTTTGCCTGATTGCTCGTATTCATTCATTTAGTTAATGCTCTTCGGAATAGATGGCTGCAGCTTTTCGAAATTATAAATTGATAACGCAAAACAAAACAAATATAAAAACGCAATTTAAATAACCTAAATAATTATTAATCAAAGCAACAACAAACTAAAGTAAGACAAACAAATTTCATCAAATATGTTCAATATAACCACCATTCTGTACAATGCACGTGCGTATTCTGTTTTCCAAGGAAGTACTAACGTTACGTAAAACGTTTTGACTGATTCTTGTAAACGCATTTCTTATTCTAATTTTCATGTGCTCTTTGGTAGTGGGCACTGTTTGATAAACTAAATCTTTTACGTATCCCCACAAAAAGAAGTCTAATTTGGTTAAATCCGGTGATCTTGCGGGCCATGGTACAGGACCACCCCGCCCAATCCACTTGTTCTGAAATTGATGATCTTAATCTAGGTATTCACGAACCTGATGGCTATAGTGAGCTGGGGCTCCGTCATGTTGAAACCACATACGACCAATAATATTTAGAGGAAGATTTTCTAAAAAGTTTTGAAAATCCGTTCTTAGAAAACGAAGATATTCTTCTCCATTAACATTTCCGTCAAAGAAATAAGGTCCAAGTATGCAACTATCTACTATCCCCCCCCCCCCAAACATTTAATGACCAACGATTCTGAAAGTTTGCAGGTCGAATAAAGTGGGGGTTTTGAGTGTCATAATAATGAAAATTGTGTCGATTCAATTTTTATGAAAAGTGGCTTCGTCGGTAAACAACATAAAATCGAGAAATTCAGGCTGTTCTGGTCATTTATCTACTGCCCACTGTCAAAAATTTAACCGATTCTGAAAATCTCCTTCATCTAACTCCTGTGCTAATTTAATATGATATGGATGAAATTTATGTTTCCTAATCGCTTGGGATACTGAAGTTTGACTTATATCTAACTGACGACTAATTTTCCTAGTACTAGTATGGGAGTCTTCGACTATACTCGTAAGTATCATAATCTCATTTTCCTCACCTGTTATTGGCTTTTTCCGCTCTTTTTTTCCATATTTTATGCTTCCAGTCCTTTCGAACCGTTGCTTTACACTTTCAAAGGCATCTGGCTTCGGATGCCTTCTATCAGGGTATCGTTGTGCATAAAGCCTGGATGCTAGGAAAGAATTTCTTTCTGATTCACCCAAAATGTAAATCATTTCTATCAACTCTTCATGAAAATAATTCATTTTGATGATAACAAATAGAGATGCTTCCATATTTTTGACATAAACGTTTACCGAATTTGTTTGACAGGTAATTCAGGGAGTCAGGCTTTCCCATTGGTTGAACGAATATTGCACACAAATATTCGTTCAACCAACAACAGCGCTCTTTTAACTGCTGTTGGCTCTTATAATGATTATCTCAGAAATTACCCAAGATAGGTATAGAACCTTTAATCTTTACTTTGTTTGACAGTTGACACAGGCAGTCATGCCTTCCCATTGGTTAAACGAATATTTGGGGTGCATAGAACAACGCTCGTAGTTCATTATTTGACCGCTGATTACTCCTATAGTGATTATCTCAGAAATTACACAAAATAGGTATAGTACATAGTTAACAAAAATGAAAGAGAATAAAAAAGGAACAAAATGCCATAATAAAATACAGGGTGTTCCATTTAAAAAAATATGTTTTTGGTATATGAAAATTTCCAGAAGTAGGCATTGAAAAAACAAAGTTTCTTGAGGTATTGTCCAATGCAAATTATACCAAATGATGCAGAATTTTCTTGGCTACACGCACCACTAAAATTAATGCTTTTACACTTAAAAACCATGCAAATATGATTTTTTTCTGAACACGTGTGAACAAAAATTTCCAAAAAAAATTAATAACTCAAAAACTGTTGGATTAATTTTGAAAAAGAAAAAAACAGTTAAATAGACAATATAAAACAGTACTAGAAAATCCAAAAATATATAGGGTGAGTCATTTAAGAAAATAATCCTAATGCATATCTGGTGAAACTGGAAGTGCGTCAGAGCTGCAAGTATTTTTAGAATATGCGCCCCAAGCAACCATAACTCTTCCGCCTATTGCATTTTTTCTTATTTAAAATACAAAGGAGCAATCGAGGAAGCGGCTAGTAATGACTCACCCTGTATATTACAAACTAATTACCTTTATATATCTATATGTATCCACTACACATGTTGCCACACGATTTATAATTTTTTCTTTGTATATAAACCCAATGTATAGATATTTTTTATTATATACTTGCGTTTTATTATTATCTTATAGGGCCTTCATTTATAGTTAATACGGTCCCTAGATTCATACGTTTCAAATAGATAAACCGTACCCGTTCAATAAGGAGACCAGGTATGATAATTATCGTCACAAAATGGTGCAATAAAAGCATTAGAGCCGTTAAAAGTTATATTCACCACTTAAATCAGTAATACGGGAATTAACGCATGCGTATTTAAATAAATATGCATCGAATTTTGCTTGCAAATGCGTGTCAAAACATGTATAACAGTGTATATGTTGAGTTCATACAGTATTTTTGAGATTTTTTTACAAATAATGTATATTCTTCATCGAGTGAATTTACAACTTGGATAGCAGCATACTTTCTAGCAACATTTTTCAGATTCTCATATTTTGCAAGCAGTTGCTAAATTGAACGGGAGCTCACTGAGTGAGAACCTTTGAATTGCTCTTTAATTTGAAAATTTTTGTAAGTTCAGTAAAATTGTTTTGGATACGCAGACACCAGATATTTAATTTTCATCCAAGACGATCATCTAACATTCTCACATAAATAATACTATAAGCCATTTTATATGATAAAAAATCAAGACAAATTGTTTCGCTACTTTTAGCAGCTGATAGAAGCGCAATATTTCCAATTCGAAGATTCTCAGTAATCCGGCAAAGTTAGAACACAGCCAATGTACGGTAAGAATTAAATCCTGGTTGTCTGTTGTATATTTTACACGACGCGTTAGAAATAAAAACAAAATAAACTACACCGTTCAATATACTGGAACGACCGGTAAAATCGGTATAGAAGATACTGACCATATCGTCACAGCACTGAACGTAAACTGTTTTACTCGCGTGTTTACTATCCAACAGCTCATAAAGTTAAACGTAACATATTGTCGTTATATCAGGGGCGACTGAGTAACGCATAAACTATTCGTGCCACAGTCATACTGTAAAATCCCCTTAAAAGACCGTCTGGATCAATCGGACCGGTCAAACGTGGTAGTAAATCAATTTATCTCGCCGGTTGCTCTTAGACGAAGCGTTTGCTGTTCTTATGTTGATGTTGCAATGGATCTAGGTGGAAATTTAAACGAATTTATATTGTTTTGACACGTCTATGTCGTAAAGCCATAATTACGTGGTATTAATACTAAATAATAACTAATAATAAGATGTTATAATAGTGTTAATAACTATTATAAATAAAAATAAAATAAAACTCTTGAAAACTTTCCACAATTTTTATTTAGTCTTTGCGATATATGTTTCAGTATTTTTCATACCATTCTCGAGCTAAACTAACAGGTCAGTTTGTGTGTAGGGTGTTATATCATATATAACACCCTACACACAAACTGACAGCATCTGTTGTATTTATTGCCTCTTTGTACATAAGTGTCTATTATGGGTGTGTGTGTGTTTGTAAAATCTTTGTGTGTGTTCGTTACTTTCTCTTTTCTTTGAATTGATTTTTTAATTTCTAATATTTCTAACAAATTTAATTTCGGTCCTTTGTTTATGCATAAGTTTACAACTATCTATATCGAGAAAATGGAGATTATCTATACAATGTTCGGTAAGGCCTGTATTTCTAATATTATGCAATATTGATCTTTTATGTTCTTTTAATCTAGTTTCGATCTTTCTGCCACTTTGTCCGATATAGATAGCTTTACAGTCTGTGCAACTAATTTTATATACACCTGATTTGTCGGTAAGCTTAGTTCTTTCCTTGTTATTGACTAACATAGCACCTAAATTGTTTTTATTCATGTTGACTGCTTTGATCCCTATTTTCTTAAATATTCTGTTAATTTTATAATTAATATGTGGAATATATTGTATAATGTGCCAGTTCGTGTTGTCTTTTTCTATTATTTAAGGATAAAAGTGTATTTTGAGTTTTTCTCTTTGTTTGTGTTTGATAATGTCGTCTTATATTTTCTCTTTAAATCCATTATTTCTAGCTATGGTTTTAATTATGCGTAATTCTGTGTTGAATCTTCTTCACTTAGTGGTATGTTAATTAGCCTGTAAGCGAAACTATGTAGAGCTGCTGTTTTTGTGCGCCAAGATTGTTTGGAATTAGCTGGTATGATCGTATCCGTGTATGTAGGTTTCCTGTATATACTGAATTTTAACTTTTTATTGTCTTTTTTGATAGTTAAATCTAGAAAGTTTAATTTTGTTTCTATTTCTATTTCTATAGTGAATTGGATCTTTTCATGAATAGTGTTTAGATAAGTTAGGAAGTCGCGTGCCTGTCTTTCAGTACCTGACCATATTATTATACAGAAAATGTCATCTACATACCTGACCCAATGTTTTATTTGTTTGATGTATTTATAATTACTTTTAAACAGCCTTTCTTCATAGTCTGCCATGAATATTTCAACCAGAAGAGGGCTTAGTGGACTCCCCATCGGTAAACCATTTATTTGTGGACTCCCCATCGGTAAACCATTTATTTGTGTATAGACTTTGTCATTGACTTAAAAGTAGTTCTGTTTTATGCATAAATTAAGAATTTCCAGAGTGTGTTTTTTCTTTGTCTTCTAAATGGCTGTTATTAATAAGGTTTTCTAAGATTTCTTTTATTTCATTTATTGGAATCGATGTGAATAAGCTTTTATGTCAAAAGAAATTAGTTTTGTACTGCTATTGATTTCAATATTTTCTACTAATTGTTTGACTAATTCTATACTGTTTTTAATAGCTTTCTCAGATTAAAAATTAATTGTGGTAGTTCTTTGCTGAAATATTTACAAAGTTTGTATGTGGGTGCATTAACGGATGAAACTATAGGTCTAATAGGGTTGTTTTCTTTATGTAATTTTGGTTGGCCATAAAGGACAGGTGTTCTAGGATTCGTAATGAGCAGTTTTTTATCTTTCAGCATTACGTTATCTTTTACCATTTTGTTGACATTTTGTTGATATTTGTTTGTGGGGTCTATTTTTAATACCTTGAAATCAGATGTGGCAAGCAGATTGTTTATTTTTTCTATGTAATCATCTCTTTTGATTATTGTAATAGCATTACCTTTGTCTGCTTTCATTAGTACTAGGTTATTTGTTTTTAATTTCTCTTTTATTGAATTGATGGTCTTTTGTTCATTTAGTGTGGTCTTACTGATAGGTTCTGTTTTTTGACTGGTGTTTTTTATGATCTTTATTATTTGTTCTACTTCTAAGTTGATGTCCTTTTTTGAATTTAATACTAGTTCTAGATCTATTATTAAATTGTCTATTTCTTTTTGATTAACTTGTCGAGGAGAGTATTTAAGGCCTAATTCTAATAGTTTGAATGTAGTATCTGTTAGATTAACTATTCTTGGATAGAAAGAGTTTGTGTTATTGATTGTTTGTACTGTTTGTAATAACAAGACAAGACTTACGCTGTTTTAGTTCATCTATTTTCTTCTTCTGGGTTGTGTAGTGCTTATAACTTTTTTCTTTTACTTCTTCTCTGATGTCCCGGTCTATTGCGTCGAATTCTATAGGATGTAGTTGAGCTGCCAGCTTGGTATGTATTTTTTTTAATTAAATTTGTTAGAAATATTAGAAATTAAAAAATCAATTCAAAGAAAAGAGAAAGTAACGAACACACACAAATATTTTACAAACACACACACACCCATAATAGACACTTACGTACAAAGAGGCAATAAATACAACGGCATACCCTACACACAAACTGACCTGTTAGTTTAGCTCGAGAATGGTATGAAAAAATACCGAAACATATGTCGCAAAGACTAAATAAAAATTGTGGAAAGTTTTCAAGAGTTTTATTTTATTTTTATTTAAAATAGTTATTAATAAAATGTTCCACCAAGAACCGTCTGCTAACTCAATTAATAGAATAATAGTGTTAGTTTGCTCTAAATGGGCTATTTTTTGCTACTTACTGACAAAATGATACGTGAAGAAATGCTTTGTCTAGGTACGTGCCTCGCATGTTTTTATAAAGTTTCTGCAATCCATTTTATGTTATGCATAGAGAACCAAAACAATCCTGGAAGAAATGTACAAAATTGCACAGGTCGCGAAGAACAACAAGGTTTTCGAAAGAGTATATCTACAATTGATGCAATCTGGATCTTCAAAGAAATAGCGGAAAAATCCCAACAATTTGAGAAGAAGACATTTTTAGAAAGTTAATGTACGAGCTTAAAGGCTAACGCAGGACTATGATAAAAGTTAATAATGAAATAACTCAAGAAATACAGACGCGTACTAGAATAAAGCAAGAGGACTCGCTTAGCCTGTTTATATTCAACATGGTCGTGGATAAAATAGTTGTAAAATAACCTGTAACAGCAGGAAATACAGTGAGCAATACCTACGTCAATCAGTGCGGTCTGCTACGTGGATGTCAAGGTGCTCATTAATTCGGAAAATAATCTGCAGAGATTTCTTCACTCAATCAAAGAGCAAAGCAACTAAATATGACCATCAATATTGAAAAAACCAAGTGCCTGGTAACATCCAAAGAACCGGTAATATGCAAATTAGAGTTCGAACATAAGTGTATGGAACAAGTCAGTTTAAATACTTGGGAACCTGTATAACAAGCTCCGAAAACTTAACAGTGAAGTTCGAAAACAAATAATGAAGAGATTTCGATTCTCAGGTTGCTTGCGGGACATAATATGAAGGAAAGAAATACCTAAAAGCAGAGAGCGAAACCAGAATATACACCCCTGCAGTAAGAACTATTATAATATACGCGGCTGAGACAAAGCCAGGCACGTCCAGAACACTGCAAATGAGGCGAACTGTCAAAATGAAGATAATAAAAAGCATACATGGAAAAACACTATAGACGCGATATCCTTAGACAACAAAGTAACAGAAAAGACATAGGAATGTGGACAATACACCGAAGAAAATATTTGAATAAACACATAAATAGAGTGGACAACTACAGGCTTGCGAAAAGGGCTCAGCTAAATAACCCTGTCGGAAAAACTCTGGAAAGAGTCCTGGACATCCACATCCGAAGAGGCATAGGAAAGTTGAAAACAGGAGCAGCCTACTTACTATGAGTAGAAAGAAAGAAAAAGAAGAAGAATTTTTGTCGCGAACAATCGTATTTCTTTCAACCCACAAATTAATTTTTTTTCTGTCCTGATATTGTGCATCAGTAGTAAATAATAATACAAAGCGTTACGAATTAGATGTAGACAGTTGATGGAATTTGGAAAAACTAATGAATTTATCGCTATTGTTAGAAATAAAATAAAAATAAGTGTAAACAAATATTGGGACATAACACTGAAAATAAAGTAAAGTCAAATAAAAACTATAACATAGAATAAAATGTTTATACACACTAATACAATATTGTTCATACAATAGTAGTGACACTATGTAGGCAGAGATTTCTTCAATAAAATTTTTACTATCATTATTTTATTTGGTAATCTTAATTTCTATGAGTACCGCCTGTCAATAATTTGTATTAACTCAGTCTTTTGTTCAACTACATTATGAAACTAAACAAAAGCTCTGAGTAGGTGTACAAAGTATATATGTATGTATAACGTGGCAACCTTTAAGTACTTTATTAAGGAAGCGGTCCTGCGTTAAGATTATTAGTATTCAACGCAGCGCCTACGTTTATGTCGCGGGCGTTATTTGATATAAAAGTGACGTGCAGTATATATATTTACATCTTCAGCAGTGTACATTTGAAATTACATTACATTATATTATATAATATTTTTTATAGTGCAGAGCTAATTTTATAAAATATATTGAAATCATTCACTTAGCCGGCAAAAAGTTCCATGAAATATTTTTTGATATATACATCATAATAATAATAATTAAAATAGAAATAAAAACTTTGTTTGACAAATAATTTGTTCATTTAAACACTAGATGTACATTTGATTAGCCTAGCTAATATCATCAGTAGTTCTCTCTCTCTCTCTCTCTCTCTCGTTTCTACTGATATCAGATTTTATTTCTACTTTTATTATTATTATTGAATATTCTCAAGTATTAGCAACAACTTCTTATGAATTAAATCATATATATTTTAAAGAATTCGTTCTAGCAATTCTAACACCGTCACATTTCTTATTTACATTGCCAGTTTCTTCATGGAATTACCGTCAGTCTTTCTAAATCCTGGTGCTGCACAGTAAGCTCCCGAATTCGTTAAAATAATGTACAGACACGAGACGATGTGTTCCACTGATAGGGAGATGCCATCTTAAGTTACCGTTTTATGCAGTGTTCATCGTGGCAATCCGTGCCCCTTGCCGAATGTCACGAGTCACAAGCATCACTGACGCTCTCTAAAGAGTACCCATCAAATCCGCCCCCCCCCCGCCTTCTTCATCCACTATATCAGGACTCCATTTGCCTGCTTCCATCGACCCTCAAAAATCACCCTCACACACTAGAGAAGAGCCACCACCACCGCCACCCACCCGCAGACTGTGTCGCGTATTCTCTGCGAAAAATCCCTAATATTTCCAGAATCCCGCTAATGGAGCCCTAAATGGAGCCGACCGAGTCATATGACGGATGCGTACCGTCTCTTTCCCATGGGGGAACCCTCTTCCGATATCCAATTAAAAATAAAATAAACTATTAAGTTCTTCGGTTACACTTTGAGGATCAGGGAATACGGACCCTTTAATATTTCAGATGAGGTTTGATGTATTCGAGAGAAGCCAAATATAAAAGGAATAAAATATAACTCTGCGGTGTCCGTATTGAATTTTTCATTGACGATTTAATGTTTTGAAGATTTAGATTGTTACAATTTAAAAATCATCGGGTTAATTACTTTTATTTTTCTAAATGTGTCGTAGTAAAATTAGTATAATTTTTGTCTTTGTCAAATCAAGTAAGATTCTCTTTTGTATATTTCGGTATGGTGGGGCCATCTATGAATCACTTCAGTACGCTTCCGTCTTAAGTCGATAAGCTAGCGTAGGATTGGTGCAGTTATCTGTAAATTATTCGTCAGCTCAACATTATTAGACTTCGCATTGTTTCAATTTCTTGTAATTTCTTTCTTAATAATTTTTAACATTGAAGTTGTAATTCAAGTTTAACTAATTAGGCTTTGTTAGAGTTTCTTTAAAGTCTATATTGTTCTTCTTTACCCTTTTCACTCGGCGCTGTTGAATTGACAACTTCGTGCGTATGAGATGTCATTCTGGTTTTAATCGTGGCCGTTGTAACAAGCTAATCGTGTGATGGTGCAGATCAAAGGTGAAACATCGGTATACTGCTATGATCCCGAAAAAAAACAACAATTCACAGTTTGGGTCTTTGAGAATGAGTCAACTGCAACAAAAGTTGTTCGTGAAAAAAAGTGAAAACAAGATGGTTGCCTCATTTTTTCCGATTACTGGGCATGTTTCCGTTGTAGCACTAGAGGATAGACGTACTGTTAATTTAGAATGGCACACTACAGTTAGTTTGCCTCAGGTTCTCCAAAATGTTCGCAAAAAACGTCCAAGCAAAAGGATCATCTTGCATCAAAATAAAGCTCAGGCCTTCACTGCCGCTCGAACAACCGACTTTTTGAATGCCCAAAACATAAAAATAATAGGTAATTCAACCTATAGTGCATACCTAGTACCTAATGACTTCTTATTTCCACGGCTAAAGGATAAATTACGGGGTTTACGTTTTACATCGGCCGTAGAAGCGGTTGATGCCTTTAAAAATGGAATAAACAAACACACTACAGCTAGAAGATAAGAAAAAATGTTTTCAAAATTGGTATTCACGGATGCAAAAATGTATTGACTGTGGAAGATAATACTTTGAAAAATTATAAATAAATGTTTTTTGTAAATAAATTGTGTTTTACTTTACCAGGCTCAGAGGAAAGAGAATAGCCCTCTATATATCATAAAGCTAACTACTTAATTCTACGTTTTATGTTCTATCTTGCAAAACAATGATATTTATACTTTGAACCCTCACAGTTTCAATTAGATGTCCTTCTCGTAAATATATAATATCCCAAATTAATTCCTAGTATACCAGATATCTTTAGATTTATTCTCAATTTAGCCACCTTGCTATTCATTTATAACTATCTGCAAAATTCGGTTTGTATTCTAGATAATTTCTGTACAAAAATAAATTAAATATTTATTATTTAGTTTCAAATTCATACTAGCTTATTTTAAATTGTCCCATTAAACGGCACTGATGTAGACCAACAACATTATAAAGCAACAAAAACGACCTATGTGTTTAATGACTAGCACAGAAAGATGCAAAAGCAAATCGTTTAATTAAAAGAGAAAGAATTTATGATTAGTAACTATGCAATGTTTAGCTTAAGTGGAATCGGTGTGTTTTCCTACATAGCATTTTTTGTGTTCAGAGATTCGTTTTTTAAAGGTTCTTCCCGTTTATTCAATATACACTTTACCACTCTCATTAGACCAGTAGTGTCATATGTAAAAGTCCCATGTAAAGACTTAATTAAACTTATATTAGAACATACAAAATTCTCATCAACTTTTGCCTTGACAAATTCACAAGATTTAATATATAAAATTAGAAACATGGAAATCCCACATAACTGTTGTAATGTCCAAAACCTATTTACAAGTATACCTCCCAAGGAAGTACTAAATCTTATATAATTAAAACTCGAACAAAATCACATTAACCCTATCGTCAAATCCGCATTATTTAATCTCCTTAAACCATGTATTGACCAACATATTTTTCAATTTAACAAAGTATTTTACAGTCAGACGACAGGTGTAGCAATGGGTCATCCTATAAGGTACATAATTATTAGCGGAAATTTTCCTGAATAATTTATGAAACACCATCAATAAACATCAACTATTTAAAAATTGTGTTTATTTGTTTAGATATGTGGATGATATTTTAGTGTGCTTTAATGAAACAGAAACACAATTAAATACTTTATATAATTACATATACACAATTCGTCCTAACGTGTTTAATGAATTAGCAAGTCCGAGCTCTCTTCAGGGGGGCAAGAGAAATTATGAGGGCTCATAAATCACGTCTCAAGGAAAACTTTTTCCATGCAAAAGTTATGTTGGTTGCATATTATTTTTTTTAAGACAGAGAATTAGACTCTTGTTAAAACATCTATTAAAATAATAAATGTGGTTTGCCCCAGCTTGCAGCATGCTCGTCATTTTGGTGTAAGTCTGAAAAATATTAAATGTATAGACTTGGAGAAAAACGTTTTTACAGTGTTTTAATTATTCAACCATAAAAAGTGTTAGGATAAAAATTTAGTAATAATTAATATAGTAAGACCTAGAAAACAACTTTGTTATCCTATAGAAATATGGATCTCCCTGTAGAATTGAAAATTGAAGATGTTATTTACGCGAAAAGAATTGGTTCTTTCGCGTATACATTTTCAGTACTGGTTAGAGACTCTCAAGTTTACAATAGAAACAAGTAAGTCTATCAACACACAGTGATATCACAATACGCGCAACCTCCTGTCATCCGATAATCATAAATTAGCTGCATATAATTCTACGATACATAAACTAGTAAATGTACCGATAAATAAGCAAAACTTTTAACTATAACATAACAGAATATGTATAATATAGCCCTTAATAATGGTTATACATAGGTTTGATGAACACTACCCTCAGTAAAATACAAAAAATACATACTTTGTCACTAATCTACCAAAAAATAGTAGAAAATAAATAAAACAACTATAGCTCTATAACTCACGTGGGTAATATACCGGGTGTCCCAGCGTAGCGATAAAGTCCATTATTGGTATCTAATAATGTAGATAGCGAATAATTTTTAATACAAAAATTGTAGATAATCATAAGCTGTACAATTTAAAAATATTTTTATTTATACAGAGTGTTCGACAACGACGAACCAACACAAACTTATGTTTTTTTAAATGGAATGCTATGAATGTTTTTACATTTTAGGATAGCCCTTAAAGGATTGATTAAACTGACATCAACTTATATTTTCCGATTTTCAACTGTTTCTGAGATATGGCGATTTTTCGTCAAAAATTGTGCAACATTTGAAAAGTTGCTATGAAATAACGACTGATGATGAAATACCTTTCATGGGCTCAATTAGTAGAGATATCCTTTCAGTACGTGAAAGTAATTTTTATTTTGACATATTTACGCATGTTCTTTAGAATTACATGCCATTCGCAAAAGTTAAAAATTCTAAAAAAAAATAAATGGAACACCTTGTATATTAATATGCCATTGAAAAATACTTAAAATTTGCTATTTAAAAGTATCGACTTTCTTACGCCTGTGCGCGATATTGCAAAAGTTATAGGGTGTTATATCTGAATAAACCCGATTACGACTTAAAAATATGAGTTGCCATGACTTGCACTGCTAATAAAACTAAAATTAATCGAAAAAAGTTACTTCTAATATTTTCTTTTTAAAATAAGTAATTTTTATTAAAACTTTAAAGCTCATGAAAAATTTGGAAATTTAATGAATTAGTAATAGTATAAAAAATATCGCAGTCGCTGTGTTAAAAATTGTTTAAACGTCAAACTTAGATTTATAGCTTCAGTTTAAAAAGACATCGTCATTATAAGTACATAAATGTACATTGTGTGCAAATTGAAATATTTAAAATTTGAATTAATAAATATTGTCTATGTTTTGGAGGAAGTGCTCGAAATTGTTTGCTGGCACAACGAATATACAGGAAAAAATATCCAAATATGCGACTGTCATCCACAAAAGTTTTTCAGAAATTGTTAACAAGATTTGAAGATACGCAAATCGATGTTTTGTTATGCGTTCAAGAAAACCCACATACAAGCGTACGTGAACTTTCTAGAGTCCTGGACGTAAGCAAAAACTTTATTAAAAGAACCTTAAATAAGTTTAAATACCATCCGTATCATATAAGCTTACATCAAGACCTTCAAGAGAATGATTTTATTAATAGAGTTGACTTCTATAACTCGATGTTGCACAAAATAAATCAAAACCACAATGTTGTAACTCAGATTTTGTTTTATGATGAAGCTACTTTTAAAAGTAATGGTCTAGTAAATAAACACAATATGCATTACTACGCCACTGAGAATCCGCACTGGTTGAGAAACGTTGATCATCAACATAAATGGTCATTAAATCACCATCAAGTTATCGGACCTATTACTTTCTTATACGTAGTATAAGGAAGTATTGTGATGATGAAAATTTTCGACCTCGAGATTTTTGCAGATGTCCACGTTTTGAAGTCCCCTGATACCGAAAAAGTGGTTTTTAAAAAATGTCTGTCTGTCTGTCTGTCTCTGTGTGTGTGACCACGATAGCGGTCAAACCGCTGTAGATATCAATTCCAAATTTTGTATTTACGTGTATAATCTCCCTCTTGAGATATGATTAGTTTTTCAGTAAAATCGGTAGACCGGAAGTAGCAGTTTACTTCAGTGAAAAATTCGAATTTTGCCAATATTTCGTCAATTACTAAGTTTAAACAAATTTATAAAGAATTGAAATGTACTCAAAATTAAATTTGAGACAAATTATTTTAAAGGGGTTTTTCGAAATTCCAACCGGAAGTAGGTCTTTTACTCTTATCGAAAATCAGTTTTTTGCGAATATCTCGCAAGTCATGCTTTCTAGGCAGGTACATTACGAGTATAAAAGTATTTAAATTATAATTTTAAATATCTTTTGTATAAAAAAAATTTCAAAATTTGGACCGGAAGTACTACTTTTACTCTTACCGAATAACGATTTTTTGCAGATATGTCATAAATTATGCATTCTATATATATTTATTAAGAGTACAAAAGTATTTAGAGTTGAATTTGCAATATTTTTTGTATACATGAAATTTCAAAATTCGGACCGGAAGTGGCACTTTTACTCTTAGCGAGTAGCACTTTTTTTTCGAATATCTTGCAAAGTATGCATTCTATAGCGATTTATTAAGAGAATGAAAGTACTTAGAATAGGATTTTGATAAGTTTTGTATAAAAAAATTCTTAAAATTGTATAGTTTGAAACGCTCATACGTATAAGAAAGTCGTGTGGTAGCCACACCTCATTTTTTTTTTGATGGTACACTAACAGGAGAGAGGTATCTACAATTTCTTGAGAACTATCTGTCTGTCTTATTAGAAAAAATAGATTTGTATACGCGCCGCGTAATGTACTTTCAACACGATGGGGCTACAGGACATTACGCAAGAAGCGTTCGAAACTTTTTAAATAATACATTCAGGGAAAATTGGATTGGCCGTGGTGCTCCATTATCGTGGACACCTAGATCGCCAGATTTAACTCCGATGGATTATTTCCTTTGGGGTTATGTTAAGGAGAGAATATGCAAGAAAGAATTCGAGAAGTATTTTCTTCTATTAACCGAAAACTAATGGCAAATGTCTATAGGTCATATGAAACACGACTTCAAAAGTATTTAGAAGTAGAAGAGCAGAAATTCAAACATTTATTATACATTTTTGTAAACGTATTTGTTTCCATATTTTATTACTATCAAACATACTATAAAACCAAACGCATACGCATTTTCTAATTTGTTAGTTGATAGCTTATAATAGTTGTGATGCTTGAAAATATTAGCTTACGCCATGTTTTTCAAGGTAGCTATTTTTAATAAAGTAAATTTAATTGCTCTTATTGACGGTTTGCTTCTCAACGCAAGTTATATACCTAAGTTTGAAGTTTTACATTTTTTGAGACATAACGACTGGAATGTTTTTTAAAATATTGCTAATCCATGAACTTCCAAACTTTTCATTTCATGAGTTTTAAAATTTTAATAAAAATTACTTATTTGTAATAAGAAAATATTAGACGTATTTTTTCTCGTTTACTTTTAGTTATGCTATGTGTAATATAAGTCATGGCAATTCATATTTTTAAGTCGTAATCGGGTTTATTCAGATCTAACACCCTATAACTTTTGCAATATCGCCAACATGAGGAAGAAAGTAGATATTTTTGAATAGTAAATTTTAATATCTTTTCAATGGCAAATTAATATACAGGGTGTTCCATTTAATTTTTTTTAGAATTTTTAACTTTTGCGAATGGCATGTAATTCTAAAGAACATGCGTAAATATGTCAAACTAAAAATTACTTTCACGTACTGAAAAGGTATCTCTACTAATTGAGCGCATAAAAAGTATTTCATCATCAGTCGTTATTTCATAGCAATTTTTCAAATGTTGCACAATTTTTAACGAAAAATCGCCATATCTCAGAAACAGTTGAAAATCGCCAAATACAAGTTGATGTCAGTTTAATCAATCCTTTAAGGGCTATCATAAATGTAAAAAAAATCATAGCATTCCATTTAAAAAAACATAAGTTTGTGTTGGTTCGTCGTTGTCGAACACTCTGTATAAATAAAAATATTTTTGAATTGTACAGCTTATGATTATTTACAATTTTTGTATTAAAAATTATTCGCTATCTACATTATTAGATACCAATAATGGACTTTACCGCTACGCTGGGACACCCGGTATAAGAAAAAATACGTAGGTAAATAAATAATAATACCAATAAGGTGACGGCATATAAAACCAATAATGCAGATAGCAAATATATAAAAAACAATAAGGATAAAACGGATAGAAGCCTAAACTCTGGAGTATATAAGTTAACTTGTCACTTGATGAAGCCATTGTATGGCGAAACAATATTGTAGAGGACAATAAAAATATTTGAGACTGTCAATTAGTTTTGTTTTGTTTATCGCAAAAGATCCTGATTTATCATGGACAGCAATTAATTCCGGTACACTAATAATATCGTGTAATTAAAGGAGTAAATCTAATAATTTACTTTTTTTTACATTTTCTCGGAAGATGATATCCCCTCCCACCACTATGTAACATATAAGTGTAGTTGCAATTAAATTAAGTAGATAAACAAAATTTAATAATTACTAAACTAATGAAACACAACTTCAATGAGTGACGTTTTGTTTAATCCAAACGCAAGATATTCCGCTGTGGAAGTAACTCAAATTAAAAAAAATGAGGTGTAGCCACCACACGACTTTCTTATACGTATGAGCGTTTCAAATTACAGAATTTTAAGAATTTTTTTATACAAAAATTATTCAAAATCCTATTCTAAGTACTTCTATTCTCTTAATAAATCTCTATAGAATGCATACTTTGCAAGATATTATCAAAAAAGTGCTACTAGCTAAGAGTAAAAGTGCTACTTTCGGTCCGAATTTTGAAATTTCATATGTACAAAAAATATTGCAAATTCAGTTCTAAATACTTTTGTACTCTTGATAAATATGTATAGAATGCATAACTTACGACATATTTGCAAAAAATCGTTATCCGATAAGAGTGAAAGTGGTACTTCCGATCTGAATTTTGAAATTTCTTTTATACAAAAGATATTGAAAATTATGTTTTAAATACTTTTATACCCGTAACGTACTTGTCTAAAACGCATGACTAAAATTATTTTCAATTTCAATTTTAGGTATATATGAATTCTTTGTAAATTTGTTTAAACTTAATAGTTGACGAAATATTTTCAAAATTCGATTTTTTCGCTGAAGTAAACTGCTACTTCCGGTCTAACGATTTTACTGAAAAACTAATCAGATCTCAAGAGGGAGATTATACACGTAAATACAAAATTTGGAATTGATATCTACAGCGGTTCGACCGCTATCGTGGTCACACACACACACACAGACACACACACACACAGAGAGAGAGGCACACACAGAGAGAGACATTTTTTAAAAACCACTTTTTTGGTATCAGGGGACTTCAAAACGTGGACATCTGCAAAAATCTCGAGGTCGAAAATTTTCATCATCACAATACTTCCTTATACTACGTATAAGAAAGTAATACGTATTACAGGCAAAATAATCAGTTTTAGAGAAATAAAATTACTCAGTATATACTGAGTCAAGAAAGCATTACATCCAGTAATAGTTAAATCCGCGCAATATATTCTATGGGCTATATTTCTGAACAATAGTGATAAAGGGAACGTTGTCATTCGAGCTTGAGATAGTGTATAGTCTCCAGTCGATGCGTCAAAACTACAATAAAAACACCCTTATCAGACCACATAATCTGCACAGCGCCTTTGTTTCAGCATCCCACGATCTGTCCCCGACTTACGAACTGCCTTTATCCTTTTATATTCAATTCATGGATGCGTCTTCGTCATGGCCGTCCGTTTGAAATGGTTCATTAAATGGGGGTAGGTAGTACGACGGACTATTCTGGTTCTACGAAGCTCGTAAAATTCCGGCAACAGAGAATCGGGGCTCCCTGTTTACCTGAGAGATTCGAATTATGGTCTCTTGATTTTCCGCCGGTTCCTGCGACCAACCGAGCCAGACGCAGCCAGCACTCGCGCTCGCCCGTTCGTTCGCCTCCGGCCTCATTATTATTGAATGCTGAGTGACGTGTTTTGGGGGTCCCGAGCGGTAGGTTAGATATAAAGTAAGGGTTCTTCTCCAAAATTTGCCCGGACATAACCAGCGTTGGGTATACGCGCGTCAGTCAACCGGAATAATTGATTATATTACCGGCTGGCATATCATTAATGATGTTTTTCGCAAAGAGTGCGTCATTCTAATATTGATTGCGTGATTAAATTTTTATTTTCCATTCATCAATGAGCGCCAGATCAACACGAAGAGCGTAAAGCATATATTTAGTATTAATTTTATGCTTTACTCGTTTTTACGCAAAATATAAAAATTTATTTCGTTTAACTTTCTTATACGTAGTATAAGGAAGTATTGTGGATGACGAAAATTTTCGATCTCGAGATTTTTGCAGAGTTCCCTGATACTGAAAAAGTGTTTTTCTCTCTGTATATCTATGTGTGTGATCGTGGTTTAGACGTATGTATTGAATTATTCAACCCGATTATGTAAGCCAAAATGATATGGTTTAGAAGAAAATTATTTTGAAATTTAAGAAATGTAAAACAATAAAATTAGTTTTCTACGTTTCCTCGATGATACAGAAATCTGCACTATTAAACTATTTGTTCGTTAGATTTCTAGTCTTGAATGTTTACAGATAAATATGTCTATATATTTTTTAATAGAATATTGAAAAATATTGAATTTTAATTAATCATCTCATGGGTCTTTATGTCGGTCATACAGCATGTGTCAATTTTCATTAGCCATAGGCGATCAATTCATAGAATACGTGACAACGTGGCACCCCTACTTTCCTCTCCAATGCCAGCGCGACCGATACATGCTCGAAAATACAAGTTAGCTTAGCAGTAACTATTGGACCATTGACTTGGGTGTTTGTAATGCGTTCAGAAATAATATTTACGAGTTGCAAGGATTTGTTTTTCTTTTTCCTTTCAGTAAATGCAGAGAATTATTAAGCTGCGTTCACGCTGCATGACACAAACAAACGCGTAATTCTAATAAAATTAAAAATAAGGTAAATAAAAAAGGATTCTGAAAATAATAATAAACTATTAGATCAGGAGATCGCGGCGGCCATTTGATGTTTACCGTTCCAGTAATAAGACGGCTTTTATTGCAGACTAGATCGCAACGTGTTCGCAGATAAACATTGAATGTAAAATCTGGTGGGGAGAAGTGGAAAAATCGGAGAAAATCGTTGTGATGTCGATTGTTGCCGGGATTGGTGACGGACAGTAGGGGTGCCACGTTGCCACGTATTACTTGTATACGTATAAATCGCACGTAAACATTGAATCCCTACACCCAATGAAAATTGACACATACGGTATAAGCTACGAGTAATATACACAATAATAGACCCAACAAAAGATAAATCAATGATCTCAAAAAAGATAGAGAAAACAGTAATTTAATATCCACAGAAACAGCTAGAACACTTCAAATCAATAATGCACAAGTCCGAAGAATATATGGACTACCTAAGCTTCACAAAAAAACTATACCTCTCAGACCAATTGTTACGTCGACACAAAGTCTCTCTAACTTGCAAAATTTCTTGCGAATTCACTGGAAAAAAAATCAATATTTTCTAAAAAGTAATCTTAAAAAATTCCTTGATATGACAAAGATACCGGACAATCACATCTTAATATTTATGGATGTCATTTCTATGTACACCAATATATCAACAAATTTGGCCTTGCAAGCGATTGACTCGCGATGGGGCAGCTTGAGGGAATTTACGCCAGTAACACTACCAGAGTTCAAAAAAGTAGTTGAACTTTCCCAAGACACCACGTACTTTCAATATAAAAACCAATATTATAAACAAAGTCATGGCTGTGTGATGGGATGACCCATCTCCAGCTCAACTAGTACTTGAACAACTAGAAGGAACTGTCATCGAAAATCTAAACTTCAAGCCTGTCTTCTTGAAAACATACGTTGATGATTGTATTGCCTTTATCCCCATTGACCAAATAGATTTCATTATCAGAAAATTTAGCTCATTCATGCTAAACTACAATTTGAAATTGAAATAGAACAAAACAAAACAATAAATTTCCTTGATCTCACCATTATACACATACGAAACAGCTTCTTAACAAAATTATATCAAAAATACTGTTAAGGACGTTTATTATTATTATTTTTCTTTTATTCCTTTTTTTATAAAGTAATATTCCCTATTCTACGTAAAATGTATATATGTTTAGTTTAATATCAATTTGCTTTATTTTACAAAGGTACAATTAATTAGAACATGTATATTTCTCTGTATAAGTGCTTACAGTCATTTTATTACTCCATAATCGTAAAATAATGTATATTTAAAATTAAATCTGGAAAGACCAAGAGGGACATCAGTCTCCTCTTAGAAACGTCTCTATTGAAGAGAACGTTCCAGAAATCGGTAAAATGCTTTGTCTAAATTACCATTTATTTTTTTCTTTTATTAACATCATGCCGTTGTAGTACTTAAAAATTCACAAACATTTGCCGGATTTCAGAATTATAGATAATCTGTAATTGAAGAAACCCGTAAACGCACAGTAGAGCTCATATATTTATATTAGATAATTGTATTGCTATTTGCTCCTCCCGAGAATATTTAATGAAACTTACAACCCATTAATGTTCGGTTTTCCAGACAACAATAGAGGAGGTACAGTTTTGTAAACTTACCACCCCACTCTAAATACTGAATTTGTTTATAACAGAAAATTGAAATCAGTTTATCAACGAAACTCAACTTGTTAGCAGTTAGCTATCATGTACGGTACAACTTGCCCAATGCAAGAAGCCTACATTTATTGGCATTGTTATTTTATTTAATTGTAAATAAAGTTGTATATAACAGTGTAGTGTTATTGCATTTGTGAATAACCACGTATAATGTAAATTCAGTGAGGAGTTATTCTTTACTACTTCTAAAACAAGAAGATCCAATTGAATGGAAAACGATTCAAGTCTTTCAAAACAGGAAGACTCGACAAATCCATTGCGACAGACTGATATCTTAATTACAAATACAATCAAACAAAAGCACTTAAAATAAATGTTGCAAAAAATCTAATCAATAGAGCTAGAACCTCGACAAATGCAATTTATAGGCCAGAAAGATTGTAAAAGGTAAAAATATCATTACAAAAGAACAACTACCCTTTACACTGTATACACAAAATCATTAAAACACAACTTTACATTTACTATAATGACAACCTCACACCAAAATCACAATCAAATACAAATTCCCAAAAACATATGTACCCATACCCTAACCATAATCTAACTGAACGATTCAATAAAATACTGTCATCATACAACATAAAGGCAAATTTCAATAATCTAAGAAATTTTTACACAAACCTCAAAGATAACATACCAATTCCAAAAAAAAAAAAACACGTCGTATATAAAATAGCGTGCAACAATTGCGAAGGATTGTGCATTGGACAGACTTTCCAACATCTGCAAGAATGTTTAAACGGACACAAATATGCAGCAAATAGTATCGCATTAAAAACACATCAATAAAACAAACCACTCTTTCAACTACAAATAGACATCAATTTTGTCCACCGAATTTAATAATAAATCTGGGAGTATTCATGATAGTTTACAAATCAAAAAACATAAAAATGCCATAAATGACAGAGCTGACACACAAAATATATCACACATCTATTTTTCTATAATGCGCAACCTACCACGCGATCATTTAAATTCTAAATTATAGCAGGCGGGATTTTTTTTATCAGGTTGTCCTGAATGTCAATTATTGATTAATTGATATTTGCGGTTATGTTATACTTTGTGACATTTGTGAATCTTATGTGTAATCGATTTAAATTTAATGGAAATGAAAGCATTACAAGATAAATTAGTTTTATTGTGAATTACAAAAGGTGTTCAAAGTGTTCTCCCCCTGTTGCAATGCAACTGTTAACCCTCCGTTTCATATTTTCAAAAGCATTTGCCAACATCTGAACGGTTATAGCGTTACATGCATTAGAAATTGCCTCTTGTAGTTCTTCAAGATTTTGTGGGTTATTTTTGTAAACTGTGTTTTCAGATACGGATAAATGAAATAATCAAGAATCGTTAAGTTCGGACTGCGAGGCGGAAATTCAATGACTCGATTATCATAAAACTCGCGAATTCGAGCCATACTTTCCCATGTTTTGTGAGCTGTTGCATTGTCCTGTTGGAAATACCCATGTAAAAGTTCGTCATCATGAAGATTTTGTAAAAACGGTTCAAGTAAATTATTTCGATATCTCTCAGCATTTATCGTTCCTTCAAAAAACACAGGTCCAAATATACGCCTTCTAGAAACCGATGGCCAAACACCAATTTTCTGCGGATGGAGAGGCGATTGAATAAACTCATGAGGATTCTCCGAAGACCAAATACGCATATTTTGTTTGTTTAAATTATTCAAAAATCACTGAAAGTATTCTATTCGTACAGGAAAATCTCGAGGGAATAGCTCTTGAACGACGTTAATCTTATAGGGATAAAGATTTAAATTTTCTTTTAAAACTTTTTGACAAGTTCCATATGAAAGGTTTATTTCTTGGGCTAATCTGCGAAGAGCTTTTTGGGAGACTGTTCCATTCTTTCTGCAACATCTGCCACAATCTCAGGAGTCCTTTTTTTGGGCGCGCCATTACCAGCTTTCCTACCTACAGTTCCAACTAACTAATTTTTGATAATCCGCAGAAAAATTAGGGAAGGCATTTTGAAAATCATTGATGCAGTGCGGTACTGAATATGTCCATTCACCATTCTCTTGTCGTTCGGCGTTTTTAAAATAACTTTCAGTAAGAAAAATCTTATGTTCTAAATCAAACATTTTGAAACGTCACTTTGACAATTCAAATTGTAAATTAGTAGGTACTTATATAACAACTTAATTTAAATTTCACAAACTGTTCTAATTTAGAATTTAAATGATCGCGCGGTACTAAGTTTAAGATGACACTTTTTGTGTGTGCAAAAGTTTTAGCTGAATTAAAGTTAAGACATCTGCTCGACCTGGTCTTCTTGGTATGACACTTTGTAAAAAAAATATTAGTATTATCATTATTATACACCTATTAATTTATAAGACAAAATATGTTAACCAATGTGTACTAAATTTTAAATAATTTTAAAATTAGTTTTTCTCAGAGTAAAAAAATTGTAATTGTAAATTCTGCTTAGCATTGATAAGTTAATTAGATAAATTTAACTATAAAAGTAAATTACTAACTTAGTAAATACGTTCGCTCACTGACATCTTCATATCTGTTCTTGATATTACTCATTGTGATATAAAATACTTGAACTCACATCGTCCTCAATGGCCTGGATGGATAGAGTATCTCACGCGTTGGTGAGTTTGAATAATTAAATTTAGCTAATTAAGTTCCAAAAATTGCCCGATTCCTTACTTTTAACTCCAATCAAACAGATATTAGAGTATTGACGTAATTGTGTCCTAATGATAGAGGATGTATCCTTTGTTAAGTTTGAAGATTACAATTAATAAACTCTTTCAGATAAAATACAACAAATAATTCGTCTTACCATGTATTGATATCCAAAAAAAAATAAGTTAAAATTACACATATGCATGAAGAATATTACATAATCGTTGCTTTTCCGTGTGCCAATACAAGATGCTGTAATAAATTTAAGTTGCGCTCGCAAATCTGCACTGTTGTAACGCAAGGGTGGTTCCGAATGAAAAAGGTAATTCAGAAACTCAGGAAAACATTGGGAGACTAGCTTGTGATGGTGTTGGATAAGAGAAGAAAAAAAAGAAAAAAGAATGACACAGTAAAACGAGAACTTTGTTGTAAAGGTTTAAGGTTGGTAAGATCGTTCCAAACGAGAAGGGATTTGTTCCTAGGTATACGACGGACAACGAATTTACGTTTTCGAATGCGTGAACGAAATTGAATGTCCAACGTTTGTATAGATGTTGATCTGTGGACCGTAAATTCAACATCTCACAGAAGGCATCGACCATTCACGCTTTTTCTTCGACAGATAACAAAGAAGGAATAAGTGTGAATGTGCAAACACATTTTGCAAAGATACCTGTAGTAATTATCGTACGTTATTTTGAGTAGATATCTAAGAAGTTGATATTCTTTGATACTTTTCATTTAAAATGTGTATTAGAAAATGTAGGATTTTAACAAAAACGTTTTAAAGTAATGCTAAAGGTGTGTTTTATATACAGGGTGAGTTTTTTTGAATGTTTAGCATTGGGATCTCAGAAACTACTGGAGATAGAAAAACGCTTAAATGGGGAAAGATGCGCAGTTTTACGAATTTGATTTAAAACTGCTTTTGTTTCTCCGATAACTTTCATGGCTTATTAGATATTCAAAGAAAACTAAATTTTACGTTTTTCTTTAAACATGCTTAGCATCGTTAATAGTAATTTTAGAGAAAAAGTGTTCAGACAAAAGTTTTAGATAATTTTACGCCAAATAAAACTATGTAGCTAATATTTTTTTTTCGTTCGCCATTATCGAGTTATGACACAAACTTGTGTTTTTTTAAATGGAAACCATAGTTGGTTTTGACATCATTAAAAAGCTTATTTTTTGCTGATTACAATGATATAAGGTTTGATATGGTTATTTTAAAAAATAAAGAGGATATAGACATTTTTATGGTTTTTATGGAAAACAATTGAATTTCGAACTGATAAAATACAAACCAAACGAAAACTTATTTTGAAATCTTATGTAGTAATAAAATGAAAACTATAAGAACTTTTATTAAGGGCACACAACATTATTAATGTTCAAAGATACCTCCATTATTATTAATACACAAATTGCATCTCTTCACAACAGAATTTGTAGCATTGCGTACTTTACGCCTACCAATGTTATTAAAAGCAACTAAGACAGCTTGTCTTAAATCGTCGATTGTTTCATATGTTCTTTTGTATACTGTGTCCTTTAGTACACCCCACAAGAAAAAATCCAAAACTGATAAATCAGGGGATCTAGCCGGCCATTCAATGGGTGCATTTCGTACTATCCATTGATTACGGAAGTTCAAATTTAAATAATTTATAACATTCAGTTGATTGTGCGGAGGCGCTCCGTTATGTTGAAACCATTGCATTGCTCGGGTTCTTAAATTTAAATTATCTAACATTTCCTCGAAATCTTGTAAAAAATTAAGATAACGATTGCCAGTTAGTGATCCATCAAAAATAAAAGGAGGAAGAACAGTTGATCCTATAACACCACCCCAAACATTAAACCCAAATTTAATTTGTGGTCTCCTATGTTCAACGTGAAGCGGATTTGTTTGAGACCATATTATGTGCTCATTGTGCCTATTAAACATTCCACAATTTGTGAAACGAAATTCATCAGTCCATAATATTTTCATTGAGCAGTGTGGATCGTTTTGACACTGATCTTTAAACCATCTACAAAAAGCTATTCGTCTGATGTTATCACCTTCATGTAAAGTTTGTGATACTGATAATTTGTAGGGACGAAATTTATGCTTCTTCAACACTCTGACAATAGTGCGTTGAGAGGAGCCCATTTCTGTTAAAATTTGTCGGGTCGATATAGATGGATTCTGAGCGACACATGCTAATATGTTTATTTCTCTATCTTCATCCATCCCTTTTTTTGATTTTGGTTTAACGAACGAACCATAATCTGCTAAATTATCCCATAATCTCTTAAAAGTAGGTAGCCACGGCTGACATCGATCAAAATAATTTTTAAAATAAACTTCAGCAGCTCTAGTAGAATTTCTCTGGCACTGAATGTAACATTCAACCATATCACGCTTTTCTACGTTAGAAAATTCCATAGCCAATGCAAACTTATGATTAACGGCCGTTTACACCGCTTATAGTTAGGTTACAATTAAATTAATTAATAGTTAATTGTCAACATTGACAATATTAACAAAACTTACCAGGAAAAATAATCTTCAATATAGAATCACAAGTAACTTCACGTTCATTCAAACTAATAACGAGTAAAATCCATTAAATTTTTTTGTCAAAACCAAAAGTCCTTTATATCAAAGCCATATTCCAATACACCATAAATATAGCACAGTCCCTAGATTCCAGATGATAATTAACAGAGCTTTAACAAAGAAAAGGATATAACATAACTACAAAGGATATTTAACTTAAACGCATCGATAATTCGGTATAACGATTACAGGTGACACCTTAAGCTACAATAATAATAAATAAACCCGAACGCAAAATTAATAAAAGAAATACCAATATACAAAATACAGCACTAACAAAAAATAAAGAATAGAGAATTAGAGGCATCATTAATTTTACTCAACATTTTTTGTCGTCCAATTTGTGTTGAAGGTCCGATATATTTGAATTAAATCTAGTAAATAACTGTTTTTCACTCACAAAATACGAATTGTTTTAGTGTGGTGACGATGTCTCATTGAGGAAGTACAATAAATGTATTGTTCACACGGTTTTCTCATATACAAATTACGTACAAATTGTAATATTCAATTGGACGCTAAGAAGGAAATAAAAATAATTAGCAAGGAGAAACTCCAATGGTACCCACATGCGACAAAATTTATCAAGATAAATAATCTTCAACATAAAATCACAAGTAAATCAACGTTGATTCGAACTAATAACAACCAAAATTCATTAAATTTCTTTGCCAAAATCAAAATTATGCTGAGTCGTGCCTTTGCGTCCATATTTCAATACATTATAAATATAACACAGTCTCAAGATTCATTATTGATATTCTTTATTAAAATCTCCACATTATTCGCAAATAATTAAGTAATCGATTATAAATAACTATTGAAATGTTAATAGAAAATATACATCAATGTAAGTCTGGAAAACTGTGCGATGCTTCCACAATAAATTCCCAAATCGAGTAGATGGATTGACAGTCACATATTTATTTATTTATCTCTAAAATGGTTTTTGACAGCAATGCTGACACGACAGACATAAAACATATTTGAAACAATACAGCAATAACCAATGTACAACGTACGTATATATGTATACAGAAATACGAATTGAAAATAACGTAAATAATATATAAACTGCTCACACGGTCTGCACTTAGCAACAACATCACTTAGGAACATTTTACCAACAAATCAATGGTTGGCAGCACCTCAGATACAAAAACAAAGAAAGAGATAAAACAGTGGGGGTCAGATATATTGCGATCATCCAACCATGTAACGAAATCAAAAGCGTACGAAACGGTTCAAGTTCAGAATTCAATTTGCACACGTAAAGAGAGAGAGAGAAAAGATGTAGCTAGCGGCGGCCAGTTTCCCGTAAGACAGTTTTGACGTTCTACCGGAGAAATGACCAATGAATAAGATTTTAGCGCTTTTCGTATTACGAATTTTCTTCCCGCTTCACCGTTTTACGAGTTATCGTTTATTTTATTTCTGCCGGTGATTTCGATATTGAATAACGTATTAAATTAAAAAGGAAGGTCATTTCGACCCTTCTTAGTTTTCTATTCTATGGGATTTATTCTTTTATTTATGTTTATGTATTGTCATAATCGAATGGGAAAGAACTCCACGAATAAGAGTAAAGTAGTCTCAAATATTATTAATTTTATCAAATAATGTAGAATATATTAATACTCCTCACCCTGCAATGCCTAAAGTTATTGCAAACAATTTTGATAAAATTTTTCTACGAAAATGTGTTAGTTTCCATACTGGTTATTATATTATTTGATGAAGTGATAATTCCAAAAATAAAATCTATTATTTTTTATTACTAAGAATTGAGAGTTAGGTTTTACATGAAGTCAGTGCCGCGATAGTAATACATTGCAAATTTTGCTTTAGAGTTGAATACAGATGCGGCGCAAAAACCCTTGCTACAACGTTGCCTACATCTACCGCGATAGATACAACTACTTTTATACATACATATTGTAAGTAGTTAACATTATTATTGACGACAAATAAGGGGAAGCCAACTGCGTCGCGTTGACAAACCCGCGTCAAAAAAAATGGTATCAGAACATTACATACCGTGCATTCAAAATCTTTAAAGTAGGCTGTTTTTTAGTAATTAAGTAATTAATTAGTTGAATTTTCAATCTCTTCGAGCTTGAATCGCTTAAAACACGAGCATCGCCTTGATGCTCTTTATAATGCCCGGTTTTCTAAACTTTTGACGTGCCCTGTATATACGTCTAATTTAAGTTTTTACGCAAATTCTCATTGCGTCTGAAATTAGATGACGTTTAACCGTCATTGTTGACATAAGTAAATGTGGCTATTGCGTTATTTTTTTTTTTTGGTATTAAGAAGCATTTTTATAATAGGGTAAGTCCGGGAGAGTTCGACCACTTTTTGGGGAAACAATTATAACTTGCTTGTGTTCTGAGATAAAAATTTTTTAAACCGTCAAAGCATTGCCCAAAGGGTTTAGAGACTATATAAATATAATTTATGATATCATAGGAAAATAAATTTTTATTTTGAATAAAAAGTACAAACATTGCAACTGGGCGATCTCACCCGTATATCTGGGTTAGACCGACCACCAACTACGGGTGAGATCGACTACAAAAAATAACAAACGTATATCTTCGAACAGCATAATAATAATAGTATAATAGAAAAGTATAAACAAAATTAGTTCTTACGACTGCAAGCTGTCTACCTCGTGTTTTAACAACTGATTTTGCACTAGTATTAAGAATTGGCGAAATAACTTTCTCCAACAATTTCCCTGGTGTGGGGTCAATATCAACTGTTGCAGTGTAAGATCTTGCGAACAGTCAGGCAAAGGTGATGAAATACGTTTGTTAGTTTCCTGAATGGTAATGAATCGTGGCGGAGTCGAAGGAGGGGATGGATTTTTAGCCATACTACTTGAGTCATGTGATGTGGCTTCTGCATCTTGTTCCATTTGAATGGCAATATACGCGTAATCTGGAATGGCTTCTGGATTAAAAGGTGCAATGCCTGTGGCTCTAAAACCAGACATCCCATTTTCCACAGTTGCGGCTATAGCCCAGGCTTTTTCCAAAAGGGTTCCAAATACCATCCTTATTATTTTCCTATTTGGATTGGTTTGTAAGAAAGTGTTACAAGCCGCATAGTAATTGTTTTTCAGTGATTTAAAAAAAGGACCTATCTAGAGGTTGTAGGTAATGAGTGATGTGACTCGTCAACCGAAGTAGAATGATGTAGTTCGCTTCGCAAAATTCCAGTACTTCTACAGAATTTGTGTGAGAAGTATGGCCATCGACAATTAACAACAATTTTCCAGCTGGTTTTCGTGGCAGAAAATGGGATGCCAATCAATCCTTGAAAATGGTAGCGTTGACATAAGCCGATTTAAGTGACATAGCAATTTGAGAGCCAGGTGGCATTCCGTCTAAAAATTCATCCTTTCTATTTTTTCCTTTAAATATTGCGTAAGGTGGGAGAAACATTCCCTCTGCATTGCAGCAAGCTATGACGGAAATGGTTTCGCGCTTCTCGCCTGATGTCAACGAAGAAACATTTTTTGAGCCTTTTGCGGCTAACACTTCAGTTGGTTTATTGCTCAACTGCAAACCGCTTTCGTCCATGTTAAGTGAGAATATAGTCTAATAGGGTAAAACAGTGTGTCACATTGTCACGGTTCATTCCAGTCGCTCGAGCAATCGAAATTCCTTCGGCTTTTCTAATTAATATATCTGGATGTCGTTGCAAAAAAGAGTTAGGCCAATCATAGCCGGCTTTGTCGTTTTCTTTATTGAACGTGTGCTTCAATTTCAGTTGTTCGGCAAGTTGAAAGGCCCATATTCTGACGGACTCCCGATCTGGTGCAAATCCAAATGTTTGCATTTTTTTAATATGTCGCACTAATTTCAGTTCTGCATCATCTCCCAACACTGATGACGGACCCAGTCTCTTTCGTTTTATTCCATCTGACTTCTTAATATAATCTTTTAGAGTTGTTTTAGGAATCCCAAACTCTCGGGCGGCTTCATTTACACCCATTGAACGATTTTGTACACATTCAATTGCATTTCTTAAAGAATCGGCACACCATTTAGTTCTTTTTTCATTTTTTCTTTTGTAAATTGTGGGCATTTTTGTTAATCTGTAGGAATACTATTTTACAAAATATCTAACTGTTTAAATTGGGCTTCATTAAATCTCTAATTTCCTTCAAATCAAATTTTTATTTTTTTTTGTGGTCGATCTCTCCCGGATTAATGTGGTCGAACTCTATCAAAGTCACGGGAGAGATGGACCACCTTATTAATTGGAGAAAAAACGAAGAACGACTACATTTTTGAGGTTATGTTACAGATTCATGCATATTTTACCATCCAATATCGAAATAGTTTAAATAAACTTTCCCGTCTTTAAAATATCACTAACACAGTAAATAAGTCAAAAAACTTTCAAGTTGGTAAAAAGTTTAAAACTTAATTTATAAATTCACACTGATGTCACGGCCCGTGTTTACACGTTGGTTGCAACAAGTTCAACTAATTCCATCGAATATGTGAGACACAGGGCCCTCTCTTGTTTTTTTCTTGAGTTATCCGTACTGGTCGGACTGTCCCGGTGGTCGATCTCTCCCGGACTTACCCTATTAAAAACTCGTTACTATTTTTATTGTACTTACATGTGATAGCTGAAATCCAATTTTCGAAAGACTATCGTCGAAAATCAAAATTCAGTCGGATGTTTGAAGTTTCTTGCATTACTTCTGATTAGTTGCGATTAGTTGCGATTAGTTTCGATGACATATAAAATATAGAAAAATCGTTATATTTATTACTGTACTTACGTGCGATAATACACTTTAAGTTTATTTTATCATATCCGTCGGCATTGTTCATATATTCATATAGAAAAGAAATAGTAACAATTGACAATAATAACACTAATACGTATCTGAAAGGTACCACATTTCAATTAAAAATGCACTTTTCCTTCGTAGTCTCTTTATTTGTCGGCCTTCTGACATTTAAACTTGACAACCGATCGATGAATGCGAATATATAGTCTTTATGTGTGTATTGCATGACTGGTGCTATATGCTTTCCGCCAATTTTGACGTTTCCTGGCAAATGCCATATCGCGAACTCAAACTGATTGACGGTATTGATAATTTATAACCTGAAATTGAATTTTTCGTGCTTTTAACTTAACCTTATCCGAACTTTGAGGTGTCACGGTCATCTGTGCCAATCCACCACCATTTTAAAATCGAACCTAGTCCACGATAAAATATTCTAAACGTAGGCTTTATGGCAAAATGCTATGATGCACAGTCTTCTTCTGCACGTACGAAAATTTTCAAAAATTCCTTTCGGGCCCTCGTTCTCTCTTCAGAGACGTGAAAAATAGCCTAAGTTACATGGGACCGTAGTCCCCGTCACGTGATACTTTCGTTTCCACCGTAGATGGGCCAGGTTCTCAGAAAAGTGTCGCCCCAATTCGTCAATTTTGGGGTATAGCTGTGCCGTATTAATCGTTCGTGTTAAAAAGAGCGAGACAATTGGCTTTTATATATTGTAAAATAAAATAATAATAATGTTGATGTATATGCTACGTTTTTGAAATTATAGACGCTTATATTTTTTAAATTATTTTATTACAATGTTAGAGTTACAACATAAAATAATTATTATTGAACGTTACTGTAGAGCTGGCGAAAAATTAGAAAAATTCCATTATTGAGTGCTTACAGGATTTTCGGCAACAGTTTCCTAATCTGCCAGTTACTTACGCACAAGCGCAAAAATATATTCATGCTTGTTTCTATAAATTTGGCGAAACAGAAGCAATAACTCGTAAACCTGGCGGTGGAGTCACTAGAAAGCGAACAGCAGATTGTATATACGATATTCAACGTCGAATGGACAACTCGCCCAAAAAATCAATAGCACAGATCTCTCAGGAAATTCAGTTGTCAGTGAGAACATGTCATACTACTTTTAAAAAATGACTGAAAGTTGTTTGCATATAAAATTCAAGCAGATTCGGAACTAAAACAGGTAGATTTTAGTACGAGAACACGGTACTGTCAATGGTTTTTGAATAACATATGTAAATAATAATCACATTTTCGACAAATGCTTCCTTTCGGATGAGGCTTGGTTCCATCTTTCAGGATATATAAACAAGCAAAATATGTGAATTTGGTCTGCAGAAAACCCTCATGAATTTGTGGAAACTACGCTACATCCACAAAAAAAATAGGCGTCTGGTCAGCTTTAAGAAGACGAATAATTGGGCCTATATTTTTAATGAAACCAAACAGGTGAATGATATCAAAATAACTAATTGAACGGGATGTTACTTGTTGAAACTCTATGTTAGAATAAATAATAGACGTAAAGATAGTTTCAAATAATTTTTATTGTTTCACTCACAACAAGATTGTTTCGTCAAACTTTGGCTTCATCAGGTGATGACAGAGTAATGCTTACAAAATGATTGTTATTATTATATATTTTACATAAGTGTCGGGGTTCAAAGAGGAGGTGTTTTTACTATTTTTACGAATTTAGAAAGACAGTAGAGGGGAGTGATTTAAATTTGTTTGTTCGTTTAGTGCGTGACCTATTTTCTTATATGTATTAATTACTAGAGCTTCAAATAAATTAAGTTTTTTCCCCTTTATCTTGTACATGTAAAATTTGAAATTCTTTATTAAATTTATGGTTTAGTTCTATGCAATCGTTGGCAAATGTTGAATCCGTCCTTCTTTCCTTGTCGCTTTTTTCGTGTTCCTTAATTTTTTGTTCAAAGGTGCATCCTGTTTGATGATGTACACTTTATTACTATTCACTTGTTAACATATAGACTTTCTTTCTATTTTATCTTTGTCATTCCTAATGTATTTTTGTAGCGAGTTATTTGTTTTAAATGATATTAATTCATTGTTGGATTTTTTAATTAGATTTCCGATCTTGACTGAAATTGAACCTAAATATGTGAATGAGTTGTATTGGTATTTGTTATTGTTGGTAACTTTAGGATAAATTAGAGATAGAGTTGCGCTCTTTGTTTTTGTGTTAGAAGTTTGTCTATTAAATTTATTGTGTATCCATTATTGATTGCTATATTGTATATTCTATTTAGTTCTACCGGAAGTAACACTTTTACTCGTATTGAATAGCGATTTTTTGCAAATATGTCGAGTACAAAAGTATTTAGAGCTTGATTTGCAATATTTTTTGTATATATGAAATTTCAAAATTCGGATCGTTAGTAAAAATTTTACTCTTAGCGAGTAGCACTTTTTTTCGAATATCTTGCAAAGTATGCATTCGATAGAGATTTATTGAGAGACTAGAAGTATTTAGATTAGGATTTTGAATATTTTTTGTACAAAAAAAATTTCTTAAATTAAATTTAAGAAAAATGTTATTAAAAAGGTTTTTGGAAATTCTTTTACTCTTATTGAAAATCAGTTTTTTGGGAATATTTCGCAAGTTATGCTTTTTGTCGCAAGACCAGCTATATGAAAGATATATCTCGTCCACTCTAATAAATTCTAACACGAAATAAAGAGGGATTATATTCAATTTTTATAATAGCTAAGTTTGAGTAAATATACCTAACTGCTTCCTAAAAGAATATACAGGTGGCATTTAGAAGTAAATATACATATTTGAAATATTCCTCATTTATGATTTATCCCACTATAACATTGATGTGTCAACATTACAAAGAAATCTTTTTGCTGTTCTAGAAGTGTTTGGGGCTTTCCTAATTTATTTTATTTTTCAAGGGCCAGAATGAATGATTTATTAGGATCTCCGTTTCAGAGAATATTTACAAGTATGTATCTGTCCTTAATTTTTTTTGAAATATTCATTTTAAAATAGATACAAAAAATTATGGGTTCTTCATTATAATTTAATTCAAAATTCTTGATAATATTACTATATCTGTATTCTAAGACTTTTTTACCTGGGGCATGCTTGCTTAATATGTATTTACCTTGGGGTATTTACAGCGCAATTGCTAGGGATGTTTAAATTTTGGAATATTATTTAAATCAAGATTTTTTGTAGCCCATATATCAACTACTTTTTTTCAGCCACCTCTCTAAAGATCAATTATTTCACCATTCCTTGTTTTATTAGTATGGTAATTTCTCTGCATTTTTAAAACTACATATGTTAAAACGTCGGGGGTAAGTGTGATATTGTTCTTATTTTACATTTTAAAATATTTTCCTTAAAATATATTGTCTTCAAAAGATTCTTTGTGTAATTTTTGTTTAGGTATTTATTGCTTGATTATGCTGGATGTATTTTATTTTTGACAAAATTTAATATATCTCTGAAGTGAAAAAAATATTACAATCTCCTTTATGGTTTATTAAAATTCAGTAGGAAATATTATGGGATTACTAGAGTTGACCAGTGATACCTTCCATATAGCTGATCTTAAGACCCGACAAAACTTTTTGCCGCGAGTATACGTTACGAGTACAAAACTATTTAGAACATTATTTTCAATGAATTTTGTATAAAAAAAATTTTAAAATTCGGACCGGAAGTAACACTTTTACTCTTAACGAGTAGCACTTTTTTTTCGAATATCTCACAAAGTATGCATTCTATTGATTTATTATGAGAATAAAAGTACTTAGAATAGGATTTTAAATAATTTTTGTATAACAAAAATTCTTAAAATTGTATAATTTGAACACTCATGCATATAAGAAAATCGTGTGGTGGCCACAACTAATTATTTTAGCTTAGAAATATTGCACTGGTATAACTTAATTTCTTATCAATCTTCCTATATTTTATTACTTCTCATGCTGTACATGTATTGGTAAATTTTAGTTTAGTCTTTCAGTAAAATATTTCGCCTCCTCATTGCATATTAATTAGAGATGGTCTTAACGGTGATTTTTCATTCACCGTTCTAAAGCAAACGGTGATTTCAAAATCGCGGTGATTTTAAACAGCTCTTTTAATCACAGTGAAAGCAAGAGCCGCTTATTTTCACCGTTTGTTTTCACCGTTTATTTTCACCGCGCATGGTAAAGGGTTCCTCCGAGCTGTTTACCGTGAGCGGTAAAAATAAACGGTGAAAACAAACGGCGAAAACAAACTGTGAAAATAAACGGTTCTTGCTTTCGCCGTTCGCTTTATTTAAAACAGCTCTTTTAATCACCGTTCTCCGAGCTGTTTGGGTTCGGTGAAAATAATCGGTTCCTGCTTTCGCCCATATCTTGCCGTTCGATTTTAAACAGCTCTTTGAGCTGTTTAACTATATGCGTAGTGAAAATGAATATCTTAACAAAAATTCACGTTATATAATGGAAATTATTGATTTATTATATATTTATTTGTATGTACATAAATATTTCTACAAAATGTGTATGGAGAATAAATTAAATATAACTTACAAAACAGAAAATAAGTAAAAAGTAACTCCAAGCAATGAAGTATATTTTATTTATAATTTGTTCAGTTTAAAGTACCTATATGCAATAATTAAATACATTTCAGTTTCTCTTCTAATATTATATTTATTAAATATAAAGTTTACTTGAGCACTTTTTAGTTATTAATTTATTAAAATACATTATTAATAATTATTATTAAATATAAGTATACTAACTTTGTTAGAACGTAATCGACTTCGCCTATCCTATAAGTAACATTGAAAATAATATCATAATTGTTACGTTACAGCTAGTGCGAAACATATTTATGTCAAATTGAATATATTATTTAAAGTTAAGTAAATCTTAGAATCGCAGACAGAAATATTTCTTTACATGAAAAAGATATTTATTTGCCCATATTGAAAAGAACCCTTTCCATCATAATAAATACGAAAGTAATCACTGAGATTCCACGAATTTGCAAACGGTGAAAACAGTGATTAGGAAATCACTGTGAAAAATCACCGTGACCAATATCTGCTCTCATCTCTAATATTAATTGCAACACCGGATAAGTCAAACTTAACATTCAACGATTCAATGTAAATTAATAATTTCAAAACGGCCAATTTCGCCGAAGTAATAAAATCCAGAAAGATAGCAATCAATCGGGGGACATTCCGGAACTAACAAGAATGAAAATCACTTCCGCCGGTATTCGACGAATTAAAGATTCGATTTAAATTAAACGAAATTCCTAAACTACATTCAAGCGGTCTACATAAATTACAAAGAATTAATTTGCAAAGGATGAAAAGGGACAACGGGAGGTAAAAATTGAACTCACTCTCGTCAGTTCGATTCAGTTTCCCCGAACAATTTTCGTTATTGCCAGGAGAGAAGGTTACATCTGCAAATCTCCAATAATATGTTAATTCGGTAAGGCCGATTTCGCAATATCAATCAGCGGCATCTAAACCGTGACCTCAAAGTGAAACCTCTTTCGGGTTTGTGGGATTTTTCTTTACGTTCAATTCTTTCTCACTTATATGTTCCGCTATTTGATTTTCTGCCCCGTTTGTGGAGCGTAGGAAAAGTGCGAAAAGTGGAAACTTTTTGCCCGATGCGAGTTCGGAATGTGCTATACCCATCGGGACGTAACTATAAATTTTTGAGATAAAAGAAACGTTCACCATTCTTTCATGTAATTAAAAAAGTTGGATGATTTTAATTCCCTTGCAAACTTTTCCTTTAACTTTAACGTATCTTATTATTCATTTGCGAGAAAAAGGGGAAGGTGTAATTTTCTTTAAAGCCACTGCTCATCTAATGAACTTTTTCAGGATCTGATTATTTTATTGTTGTTAATTAACGAGCGGCTCTAAGGGATAATATGTATTAATTTCCAGTTTTTTTTAAAATTTATTAAGGCCATATGTATGTAAATATTTATTTTAGATATATGGGTGTATTAATTGAACTTGCGCGGCTTACCATTGTGGAAACAACGGTAAAGATAGAATACGCCAACACCGAGAGAAAAAATGAGGTGTGGCCACCAAACGACTTTCTTATACGTATGAGCGTTTCAAATTATAGAATTTTTATATACAAAAATTATTCAAAATCCTATTATAAATACTTCTATTCTCTTAATAAATTTTATAGAATGCATACTTTGCAAGATATTCAAAAAAAAGTGCTACTCGATAGGAGTAAAAGTGTTACTTCCGGTCTGAATTTTGCAATTTTTTATGTAAAAAAGATATATAAAATTATGTTGTAAATACTTTTATACTCGTAACGTACCTGTCTAGAAAGCATGACTTGCGAAAAATTGGCAAAAAACTGGTTTTCGATAAGAGTAAAAGTTTTCCATACTATAATCAAACAGGTAATAAAGTATTAAAATGCATGTATTATTTAAACTGAATTTTAAATAAATATATACCTATGTATCGTTACTTACAATTATGAAGACAAGTAGGTATACATGTGCACACGTAGGAGTACAAAGTAGAATGATATAAACATACAAGCTGATCCGATGCACACATGGTCAAAGTACGGAAATTAGTTTAAGACTACTACTCAGATTAGATTCACCCTATGAAATATACTCTTATAAGCAGCAATACTTGCTTTTAAATAAGCCCTTAGTGTGCAATACGCAAAAAATTTCCTGGTAACATTTTTTGTTTAACAAATTTTAGAACGTTGTTTGAATCGCTTATTTTTCTAGATTCATCGAATTATTTGTTAATTCTAAATTTTATATTTAACACTGTGAAAAAGTTTGAATTAACGTTTCTTGTTCTCTCAGTGATACGGGTTTCTGTTTGTAAGATCAGAAAGTTAGTTCCACAAGAAAATCGGTCGGTCGGTGTTATGTATTCTCTACCGCTGAATAAAATGTGTCATGTTTGATACTTATTTAAAAATTTTAAATTCTTCTTTTTATTAAACAACTTATGTGCCTGTATACTAATGTCGAGTGTATTTACACTAAATTACCGCTCTAATCTCTAACACTCGGGTGTATTGGTAGGCCAAGGAGAGTATTGATTATAATATAAAAGATAGAAAATAACTATGCCCATGTATAAAAGAAATTTACTGCTTCTAATGTTCATTCGGTTATTTTGTAAATAGTAATAATAATAATAATAATAATAATCTTTATTACCCAACCGAAACATCTATTTACAGGGTAAAATATAAAAATTACAATAATCAATTGACAATACAGTACAATAATAAAAATAATAATAAGAAAACTTAAATATACTATGCAAAAATAAAATGAATAAAAAATCAGATTGCACTCAGTGCAAAGAAAAAAATGAGGTGTGGCCACCACACGACTTTCTTATACGTATGAGCGTTTCAAATTATACAATTTTAAGAATTTTTTTATACAAAACTTATTCAAAATCCTATTCTAAATCGCTATAGAATGCATACTTTGCAAGATATTCGAAAAAAAGTGCTACTCGCTAAGAGTAAAAGTGCCACTTCCGGTCCGAATTTTGAAATTTTATGTATACAAAAAATATTGCAAATTCAACTCTAAATACTTTTGTACTCTTAATAAATATATATTTAAAATGCATAATTTATGACATATCTGCAAAAAATCGCTATTCGGTAAGAGTAAAAGTGGTACTTCCGGTCCGAATTTTGAAATTTTTTTTATACAAAAGATATTTAAAATTATAATTTAAATACTTTTATACTCGTAATGTACCTGCCTAGAAAGCATGACTTGCGAGATATTCGCCAAAAAACTGATTTTCGATAAGAGTAAAAGACCTACTTTCGGTTGGAATTTCGAAAAACCTCTTTAAGATAATTTATCTCAAATTTAATTTTGAGTACATTTCAATTCTTTATAAATTTGTTTAAACTTAGTAATTGACGAAATATTAGCAAAATTCGAATTTTTCACTGAAGTAAACTGCTACTTCCGGTCTACCGATTTTACTGAAAAACTAATCAGATCTCAAGAGGGAGATTATACACGTAAATACAAAATTTGGAATTGATATCTACAGCGGTTTGATCGCTATCGTGGTCACACACAGACAGACAGACACACACACACAGAGAGAGACATTTTTTTAAAAACCTGAAAAACCACTTTTTCGGTATCAGGGGACTTCAAAACGTGGACATCTGCAAAAATCTCGAGGTCGAAAATTTTCATCATCACAATACTTCCTTATACTACCTATAAGAAAGTAAAAAATGAGGTGTGGCCACCACACGACTTTCTTATACGTATGAAAGTGTTACTTCCGGTCCGAATTTTGAAATTTCATTTATACAAAAAATATTCCAAATCCAACTCTAAATACTTTTGTACTCTTCATAAATATACATAGAATGCATAATTTACGACATATTTGCAAAAAATCGCTATTCGATAAGAGTAAAAGTGGTACTTCCGGTCTGAATTTTGAAATTTTTTTATATAAAAGATATTGAAAATTATGTTCTAAATACTTTTATACTCGTAACGTACGTGCCTTAAAAGCATGATTTGCGAGATATTCGCAAAAAACTGATTTTCGATAAGAGTAAAAGATCTACTTCCGGTTGGAATTCCAAAAAACTTTTTTAAGAAAATTTGTTTCAAACTTAATTCTAAGTACATATGAATTCTTTATAAATTTGTTTAAACTTAGTAATTGACGAAATATTTGCAAATTTCGATTTTTTCACTGAAGTAAACTACTACTTCCGGTCTGCCGATTTTGCTCAGAATCTAATCAGTTCTCAAGAGGCAGATTATACACGTAAATACAAAATTTGGAATTGATATCTGCAGCGGTTTGACCGCTATCGTGGTCACACACACACAGACACACACACACACACACACACACACACACACACACACAGACACACAGACACACAGACATTTTTTAAAAACCACTTTTTTGGTATCAGGGGACCTCGAAACGTGGACATCTGCAAAAATCTCGAGGTCGAAAATTTTCATCATCACAATACTTCCTTATACTACGTATAAGAAAGTAAAATGAGTTTCTTCATTTTTTTTTGCATTGAGTGCACTTTCCACAAGAGGTCAGAACACGAACGGTTAGCTTTCGCACACATATGATAGAGAGGGAATTACAATAAAACATTTGTACGAGCTGTGGTTATACGTAGAATGTATCAGCTGACCTAGCAGCATACCTGGGTACTAAGAAATTAACTTGAGAAAGAAAAGCAGGTGAAACAATGTCATTGTTAACAAGTTTTAGAAGAAAGTTACAACTTGTTTCGTCCCATCTTTACTTAAAGAAGTGAAACCATGTCTGTCCAATAGGCTGTCATAATCAATGCCGCGCTGTGGGTAAATGTCATCCATTTTAAATGAATTATACTTTAAAAATGAGGTGTGGCCGCCACACGACTTTCTTATACGTATGAAAGTGTTACTTCCGGTCCGAATTTTGAAATTTCACTTATACAAAAAATATTCCAAATCCAACTCTAAATACTTTTGTACTCTTCATAAATATATATAGAATGCATAATTTACGACATATTTGCAAAAAATCACTATTCGATAAGAGTAAAAGTGGTACTTCTGGTCTGAATTTTGAAATTTTTTTTATACAAAAGATATTTAAAAGTATGTTCTAAATACTTTTATACTCGTAATGTACCTGCCTAGAAAGCATGACTAACGAGATATTCGCAAAAAACTGATTTTCGATAAGAGTAAAAGACCTACTTCCGGTAGGAATTTCGAAAAACTTTATTAAAACAATTTTTCTCAAATTTAATTTTGAGTACATTTGAATTCTTTATAAATTTGTTTAAACTTAGTAATTGACGAAATATTTGCAAAATTAGATTTTTTCACTGAAGTAAACTACTACTTCCGGTCTGCCGATTTTGCTCAAAATCTAATCAGTTCTCAAGAGGGAGATTATATTCGTAAATACGAAATTTGGAATTGATATCTACAGCGGTTTGACCGCTATCGTGGTCACACACACACAGACAGACACACACAGAGAGAGAGAGACACACAGACACACAGACATTTTTTAAAAACCACTTTTTTGGTATCAGGGGACCTCAAAACGTGGACATCTGCAAAAATCTCTAGGTCGAAAATTTTCATCATCACAATAATTCCTTATACTACGTATAAGAAAGTAAAAAATGAGGTGTGGCCACCACACGACTTCCTTATACGTATGAAAGTGTTACTTCCGGTCCGAATTTTGAAATTTCATTTATACAAAAAATATTCCAAATCCAACTCTAAATACTTTTGTACTCTTCATAAATATACATAGAATGCATAACTTACGACATATTTGCAAAAAATCGCTATTCGATAAGAGTAAAAGTGGTACTTCCGGTCTGAATTTTGAAATTAAAGTTTTAAATACTTTTATACTCGTAACGTACTTGTCTTAAAAGCATGACTTGCGAGATATTCGCAAAAAACTGATTTTCGATAAGAGTAAAAGATCTACTTCCGGTTGGAATTTCAAAAAACTTTTTTAAGAAAATTTGTTTCAAACTTAATTTTAAGTACATATGAATTCTTTATAAATTTGTTTAAACTTAGTAATTGACGAAATATTTGCAAAATTCGATTTTTTCGCTGAAGTAAACTACTACTTCCGGTCTGCCGATTTTGCTCAAAATCTAATCAGTTCTCAAGAGGGAGATTATATTCGTAAATACAAAATTTGGAATTGATATCTACAGCGGTTTGACCGCTATCGTGGTCACACACACAGAGACACACACAGACACACACACAGACACACAGACATTTTTTAAAAATCACTTTTTTGGTATCAGGGGACCTCAAAACGTGGACATCTGCAAAAATCTCGAGGTCGAAAATTTTCATCATCACAATACTTCCTTATACTACGTATAAGAAAGTAAAAGTTATACTGCGGCGGTGAAACCTTCACTAACGGAAATATATGGACATGATAGATTAATATTTGCGCAAACAGTTTGACGTGCATTTACTACACGGTAATTCATCAATACTCTTTGCGTTGGACGCCATGTTGCATAGAAATAATACTTTAAAATCACTAATAACGTTTTCAAGACCACCTAAATGTTGAAAGAATATAGTGAATTAAGTTTGTAGAAATTATCAACAATTTTGTCTTTTTAGAGAATGAATACAAAATAAAATAAAATAAGAACTTCGAATTCATTGGCCACATTAATAAATAAAAACACGTACATATCTAAATTAGAAATAGCAAGATGCATTCGCCTTTAGATGGCAACAATAATTATTTTACATTCAAACATAATAAATAGTAGATGCCCGTAAATTACGGAATTTCTTAATGAACATAATGGATACAGAAATATGTCTAGATTAATTACTAAAAACGAGCTGGCGCTAATAATTAGTGCAACACAATTATTTATGTCTGGTAATTACTTCGCTCAGAATCGTGACTCCATTTTAATTACGAAAAAAAAGGTATGTATATACATATACATATATACAAGAGAATTGGTTTTCCATTTATTTTATTTTCTTTAATTAGCCCTAATGTTTCGATATATATCTTCGTGCAGGGGGAATATTCCGCTCTCGCAACAGTCCCATTTATAAATCGATAAGCTCTACTGTTATAAGATTATTTAGACGATATCGAATTTTGTAAATAATTGGTGATATCTTAATGGCACTACTGTTGCGCGAATGAAGCACTTTATTGCTAATAAAATTCCGTTTGAAGTTTGATTAAAATTTGATATAATTTATGCCACTATTAGTAGAAAATTCGAAATTAATTTACACGATCTCTTGTAAAATGTCAATTGTAAATTCTATCAGTGTTAAATATGCACTTTAATAATCAATTTTTTTAGAACTGTATCACTATACAAACTCAACATTATATCACTACACAGTGATACAATAAACTGTTCACTATACAAATGCTTTTGTATAGTGACACAATGTTAAACAATTTGTATTTATTTTAAAGCTGAACGTTCTTTTGTGTTTTAACAAAAAATACAAAAAAAATACATCAGGTTAGTGTTAAGACTTATGTTATTTACAAACGCTTCTGGATATAACAGCGTGGCATGACTATCGTTTTAAAATATTTTAAATCAATCAAACTCTATTTACACTTATATAAGCAATTTCTGTAATGATGGAATGAGTAACTCATTTTAGTTTATTAAGTAATTATTTTAAAAGATATAGGATATTAATTCTATTTCAGTTATAAAATAAATTTTAATTTTTTTTTAATGCAATCATTAAATTGGAAATTAATTTACACGATCTTTCGTAAAAGGTTGAATGTAAATTCTGTGAATGTTAAAATGCACTATCATTAAAACATTTTTTAAAGCTGTATCACTACACAAACGTGCTATATCACTACGATGTGTACTTATACAAGGAACTAGAGATGGTCGGAGTTAAAACAGGTGTTCAAAAATGCGCCAGTTACGTAAGTTTAAAGCCTATGAAGGTTTCGCGTATATGAAACCGCTAGTTGTTGTAAAAGAAGATGTCCAGGTGTTAAAGAGTCGACCCACTCCAAATCACAAAAAATTTTGGTGAAGAGTGATTTAAACAAAAAACTTAAAGTTTACAAAAAACCTCTATTGCTTCACTTAAATATATAGGTTCAACAAACAAAATCAATTTGCTGGATCAACCGGTATATGTAAATAGTAGCTATAAATATAACAATAAGAACTCAGATGCAAAATTAATAATTCATCTGAAAAACGATTCTTTAGCGTTAAGTTAATACAAGATAATAAAATATAATAAAAAGACTATATAAAATTTAGCAAATTTGAACAGATTAAATTTAAAAGAAAGATAAACCAGTTTGTAGGTTTACTTTGATAATTAAAATAATGAGGTGTGGCCACCATACGACTTTCTTATATGTATGAGCGTGTCAAATTACAGATTTTTAAGAACTTTTATACAAAAATCATTCAAAATCCTATTCTAAGTACTTCTAAGTATTACTTCCGGTCCGAATTTTGAAATTTCATTTATACAAAAAACATTCGAAATCCAGCTCTAAATACTTTTATACTCTTGATGAGTATATATAGAATGCATAATTTACGACATATTTGCAAAAAATCGCTTCGCAATAAGAGTAAAAGTGTTACATCCGGTCCGAATTTTGAAAATTCTTTTATACAAAAGGTATTGGAAGTTAAGTTCTAAATACTTTTATACTTGTCACGTACCTGTCTAAAAAGTATACCTTGCGAAATATTCGCAAAAAACTGGTTTTCGATAACAATGAAAGACCTACTTCCAGTAGGAATTTCGAAACACCTTTTTAATAAAATTCTTCCCAAATTTAATTTTTAGTACATATGAATTCATTATAAATTTGTTTAAACTTAGTAGTTGACGAATAATTGTCAAAATTCGATTTTTTCACTGAAATAAGCTACTACTTCCGGTTTGCCGATTTTACTGAAAATCAAATCAAATCTCAAGAGGGAGATTACATTCGTAAATACAAAATTTGGAACTGATATATATAGCGGTTTGACCGCTATCGTGATCACACACACACTTACGCACACACACACACAGGCATTTTTTAAAACCCACTTTTTTTGGAATCAGGGGACTTCAAAACGTGAACATCTGCAAAAATCTCGAGGTCAAAAATTTTCATCATAACAATACTTCCTTATACTACGTATAAGAAAGTAAAAAGCTAATTCTGCGCCAATACCGGCAATACCAATGCACACTACAGAATGAGTAACTCTACTCTACCCACTAAACATAAGAGCTAACCCCAAGAATTACACAAATCCTCCACGAAAGTAACCTCCCTGATGACACACCCTGTATATCGCCTGCAAGCGGGTATGCAAGAAACAATGACATACAACTCCAAGTAATTGCGATTGAACGTACACCAAGTATATTTAACTTACAGGTATAAATAAAAAAAAAATTATAAATCATTCAAAAGCATCTATAAATATTATACAAAACATTTGTCGCACCTTGATCAAGCCCTCGCATTACATAAATTAATTACAAAATCCTGTAATATGCTTGTTAGGTTTGTTTATGTAGAAAAAAAAGGAGAACATTTAAAAATCTACGTAATAACCCCCCCCACACCAAAGAAATATAAGTAAAATTTATAATTAAATTGATTAACAACAACCGTAGCAAGTGGACTTATACTGATTTAGTTTCAGCTAGATGTCCGGCCCATCACTCAGAGAATATGCTAATCCCAGCATTTTATCAGCTACCAGAGCTCTGTCAGGACCACCTTTCTGATACTAATGAAAGTGAAAGTGATTATGAAAGGATATCATCAATTCCTCAACGTTTCAACCAGGATGAGTTAAATTACTTCAACAGAGTCTCAACTTGTCAAAACAAGCTTCTGAATTAATGGTCTCCAAGTTGAACGACAAAAATTTACTGAAACTAGAAATCAAAATTTTCTTTTATCATACAAGTGAAAGGGTCTATTAGACTTTCTCTATCAAAAAGACAATCTTGTATTTTGTCACAAAATTAAAGAGCTGGAAAAATTGGGTCTTCCTGAATATTTTCCAAAGGATTGGTGCCTATTTATTGAGAGCTCAAAGCAAAGATTAAAACAAACATGGTTTACCAATTGCTCACTAAACAAAAATGAAAGAAGAATATAACACCATAACTTTGGTCCTGGAGAAGAACATCAATAGGTGATTTGTGTAGACTTAAAATGGTAAACTTTCTGCTTGAACAGCAAAGTGGCAACACCAAATATTTTTGCATTTTATTCCTCTAGGATAGAAGTGACTAAACAGACCACTGGGTCAAGAAAGAGTGGCTTAAGAGAGAAAACATGGATGTTAGGGAAATTAATGTCATTAAGGAATGCTTATTTGGAAGAGGTAAAATCATTTTTTCCTCCACTTAATATCAAGCTGGGGCTTATGAAGCATTTTGTCGAAGTTCTTGACAAGAACCGAGTATGCTTTGCATATACATAAAATATCCCAGTTGAGTAGGGACAAAATTAAGGCAGAGGCAGAAATTGTTGACGGCCCACAAACAAGACAACTCATTGAGGATCCTGCCTTCGTTAATTTGATCAATGAAGCTCGGCAAAAAGCTTGGACCTCATTTGCTGCAGTTTTCGGAAATATTCTGGTCAAACGTAAAGTTGAAAATTATGTCGAATTGTTAAACGAGAGTTTCAAATCCCTTGGGTGTAACATGAGCAGTAAGGTGCACTATTTACACCGTTTCTCTAAAAATTGAGATGACACCAGCGAGGGGCAAGATGAAATATTTCACTAGGATATAAAACTATGGAGGACCACTCACTCTACCAAGGAAGATGGGATACGCACATGATAACAGATTACTGCTGGAGCTTAAAAAGGGACTATTCCAAAATACATCCAAGAATGTTCAGTGATTAGTTGGTTTCGTTGATGACTTTTTTTTGATCCATGGATTTATCTTAATATTCGAGCTCCTAGACAAAAACTAATGCCATTCATGTGAAATCAGTCTCCAAATAGCTCGGCTTCAAAGCAGCTGTTAGCATGTGTTATTTTATAGACCTTACAGCTATTTAAACATATTGCCACTTTACATAGAGCGCGTATTGTATTATTTGACAACAGTCGATAAATATCTATTTTTCAAATACATTTTTATAACACAGTAAAAGCAAATAATGAATTAATTAATGATTTATAAACACAAAGCGCTGTAGACAAGCTATCGCACATCGTGGTAAATTTATTATCGTTTGTATAAAAACTGAAATAAACATCCATAGTTTCATATTTCACCCTTTATGAAATAATTTTTCGCAATCACCACTGAAAATATAATATGCGTAAAAAGATAAAAGTTACACAAGTTCAAAGTGAATAATAAATTACTTCTACAAGAGCGGTATTAACAAATAATAACCTGATAATTGATAAATTTAATATCCCGTACGGGGGACACAAAGAGATGTCTCGCCGTATCGGGCATCAATGCACTTGATAGGCTGAAATTCGAATTTGAATAGCCGTTTCGGGATAATTTCGACTGTCAGCCCCTATGTGATGGTTGTGACAGAGATGTGAAGGTTGTTGTTGTTATTATTGTGTTGTTGTCATTGGCGTATCTCTCTCTCTCTCTTCAATGTGTAGATTTTGTGTGTATACGTGTCTCTTGATCCCTGTCAATATTCTGCACTGATAAGTCGAAATCCTGTTAAATTTGATTACGTGATTCCCCTGTTTCCCGAACTCCATTCACGCCCAATAGATTTATGATGAAGGTGCTGCTCTCCGCGTGCGGGGCACTCTAGATTAGATAATCGAAATTGAATTCACAAACGTTTATTCAACTCCTTTACAGTCTGATTGTTAATTTCACGAATGACGTGTCAGATTATAATTTGAATCTCTTAAGAATTGCAAGAGATTATTATACAGTGGTCCTACTTAAAACAAATTCTCTCAATTCTCAACACATTCTATATGGTATGTTCGTTCATGGTAGTATAACAACAATTTAATAGTACAACGCTTTAGTGCTTTTAACTTTTCGTAATATAAGGAAGTATTGTGATGATGAAATTTTTCGAAGATTTTTTTGCAGATTTCCACGTTCTGAAGCTCCCTCTTACCTAAAAAGTGGATTTTAAAATGTCGCTCTCTCTTTCTTCTCTCTTACTCACCATGATAACATCCGAACTGCTAAAGCTATGAATACCAAACCTTACATTTATGAGTATAGGGTTGATTAGATTTTCAGTAAAATCGGTAGACTTGAAGTGGTCGTTTACTTCAGGGAAAAAATATAATCTTAACAATATCTCGTCAAGTACTAAGTTTTAAAAAAATCTTGGGAACACGAAAATATTCAAGTACCAATAAATTTTTTTTTTAATCTTTATTTTTTCGAAATTCCTACCAGAAGTAATACGTCTTTTACCTGATAGAACAGAGTTTTTTTGGGAATATCTGTCATGCTTTCTTGGCAGATACATAATGAGTAATGTTGGAATTTTTATGCACAAGAAATGCATGAAATATGCGCAAAAATATGTCACGTTTTCCGAAAAAATATGCTTCGTTTCTACCAAATATGAATCTTTATGCACTTTATTTTTGATGATTTTGCCTGCTGGAAATCAAGGAAAAAGTAGTAAAACAAACAATAAGTAATAAAAACATAACATATATACAAAAACGAATAATAATTACAAAACACGTGATGACTATATTATATTATACATACAAATTAAGAATATATAATATATAAAATATTAATACTTTATCATTACTAGCAAAATACTATATACATCGAAATCATTATGAGTAAGTATTACTCGAAAACTATTTTCTTTCATAATCAAATTTATTTGATTTATTATTGTACCAATTTAAAATTATAATTTCTAGATTTTCAACACTTAATTTTTGTCTCATATCGCTTATATTCTTATATGTCGAAAATATTCTTTCAAAGTCGACCAAAGTGAATAGGTGCGTATTTTAGTAACGCAAGGTGCTTTGGATCTAAATGCAAATCATTACTATCTTTATCAGTCACATTTGATTTTAACATTTTTGATATTGCTGTTAACTTTTGAAATTCATCATTCTTTCTTGCAATACTATTAAATTTATCTAGTATAATTTTAACAGTATTACCTATTAAACTTTAGCACTGTTCTAAAATACAAATTGACTAAAGACATTTGACTAGTCTCTAATTTCCTAGTTAATCCTCTTAAAAATTATAATGAGTTTTAATATACGCCAACTGGTCTGTAATCTCTGGAATCTGGAGCAAAAGAAATCCATTATGCTTTCATTATCAAAGCGAACAATCTCTACACTAATAGTTTTCTCTAACTGTTTTGCACTTATCAAAAAAGATTTTGGCAAAATATTTTGATTTAGAACAGCAATTAATAAATTTGCATTATGGTGACCACGGACATTTAGTCATTTCATCAACAACAATACAGACAAGGTGATCCTTAATACGGCTTTCTATCTGTGTACTTTCATGTGGTACATTTTTGTTACAAAATGTTTCCAAAAACTGTTTACATTTTATGGTTTTATGACTTTATGATTGCCATATCTGCTTTTGAAAATTCAGAAATTTATAATGTAGTAACTTTAACACAGTTTTATAATGTAGTATAATATAAATATAATAATTTCTACTACTTTTCCACGGGCGTTTCATAACACTTCTTCTTTTTCCCAAGTTAGCTCTGGATGATTTTTGATCCACACAGATACAAAATACGATTAGATTTCAGCATTTTGAATATGAACGAAGTTTTTAGTAGTAGGGAAAATCCCAGGGAAATTAAATTAATAAACTAGTAGAGAATGGGCAAAAATAAGCATTTTATATTCAAAAAGTGGAAAATATTCACTTTATACAAAAAAAAAAAATATAAGTACTAAAACTATATTTCATGCAAAATATGTACCGGATTTGTTTATACCGTTAGTCTCATTATTTCACTATAGAACGGATATATTCAAAGTATTGGGTTGATATTCCTAATACTAATAAAGATGTTTCTTATATAAAATCCGATCTTTAATTATGAGTATAAAAAAAATTAAAGCTTGACTTACTTTTTTTTTGTACTTTTGTATAAAAAAAAACAAAGTTCTAACTGGAAGTAACACTTTTACTCTTATCGAATAGCAGTTTTTTTTATTTGCTAATATCTAGCAATGGATTTTGAATAATAAAATAAAGAATATATAAGTATTCAAAACTTAACACAAAAAAACTTATATCTAAAAATGTTTCTAGAGTAGTAAATCTTTTACTCTTACCGAAGAATATTTTTTTGCAAATACCTCGCAAGTTATGCTTTCTAGACAATATATTCAGATCATGAACGTATTTATAATAATAATAATAATAATAATAATATCGTTTATTTGCTATAGATTCATACAGAACACGAGCAACTGTCAGAATAGAAATAAAATAAGAACAAAAATACAGATAAAATATACAGATAGAATTATATATATATATATATACAACAAACTAACTATATTAACTAACAAAACATACACAGTGATTACAATCAGTAAGTACATCAACGAACAGGGCAACAATGATCATTATAAGATTATAGCTTGATTTAGAATAATTTTTTTATAGGTGAAAGAACACCAAAATTCTGACCAGAAGTAGCAGTTGTACTCTTATCTGATAGCATTTTTTTTTTGCAAATATCGCGCAAATTATGCATTTTATGAAGAAGTTAGTAATGTTATAGATGTAGATAGAACAGGATTTTGATTATTTTTTATATTTAAAAAAAGTTCGATTCGAGAAGATTTTTACATGTTTTGGTGGAAGCGCTGGTGGAAACAGTTATTTCTCAATAAAATCAATTCTAGTTAAGAACACTCTTTATAATTAAATTTTGTTTATTAGATCTTCAAAGACTAAATGAAGAAAATTATTTATCTAAAATAAAACACAAGTGATTTTTCCAAAATAATAATAATAAAGCAATTTTTTGGAAATATTCTCTCAAATTATGCATTCTATAGAGAATGTATTAAGATTATAGAGGTACATAGAACAGGATTTTGAATATTTTTCATATTAAATAAAAATCAATTCGAAAAGATTTTACATGTTTTGGTGGAAGCGCTGGTGAAAACAGTTATTTCTCAATAAAATCAATTCTCCAGTTAAGAACACTTTTTATAATTAAATTTTGCTTATTAGATCTTCAAAGATTAAATGAAGAAAATTATTTATCTAAAATAAACACAGGTGATTTTTCTAAAATAATAATAATAAAGTAATTTTTTGGAAATATTCTCTCAAATTATGCATTCTATAGAGAATTTATTAAGATTATAGAAGTACATAGAACAGGACTTTGAATATTTTTCATATTAAAAAAAATCAACTCGAGAAGATTTTACATGTTTTGGTGGAAGCGCTGGTGAAAACAGTTATTTCTCAATAAAATCAATTCTAGTTAAGAACACTATTTATAATTAAATTTTGTTTATTAAATCTTCAAAGATTAAATGAAGAAAATTAGTAATCTAAAATAAAACAGGTGATTTTTCCAAAATAATTATTATAAAGCAATTTCTTAGAAATATCTCTCAAATTATGCATTCTATAAAGAAGTTATTAATATAATAGAAGTACATAGAACAGGATTTTGAATATTTTTCATATTAAAAGAAAATCAATTCGAGAAGATTTTACATGTTTTGGTGGAAGCGCTGGTGAAACTGTTATTTCCCAATAAAATCAATTCTTCAGTTAAGAAGACTTTTTATAATTAAATTTTGTTTATTAGATCTTCAAAGATTAAATGAAGAAAATTATTAATCTAAAATAAAACAGGTGATTTTTCCAAAATCATTATTATAAAGCAATTTCTTGGAAATATCTCTCAAATTATGCATTCTAAAGAGAATTTATTAAGATTATAGAAGTACATAGAACAGGATTTTGTATATTTTGCATATTAAAAAAATATCGATTCGAGAAGATTTTTACATGTTTTGGTGGAAGCGCTGGTGAAAACACTTATTTCCCAATAAAATCAATTCTCCAGTTAAGAAAACTTTTTATAATTAAATTTTGTTTATGAGATCTTCAAAGATTAAAGGAAGAAAATTATTAATCTAAAATAAAACAGGTGATTTTTCCAAAATAATTATTATAAAGCAATTTTTTGGAAATATCTCTCATATTATGCATTCTATAGAGAGTTTATTAAGATTATAGAAGTGCATAGAACATGATTTTGAATATTTTTCATATTAAAAAAAAATCAATTCGAGAAGATTTTACATGTTTTGGTGGAAGCGCTGGTGAAAACAGTTATTTCCCAATAAAATCAATTCTCCTGTTAAGAAAACTTTTTATAATTAAATTCTGTTTATTAGATCTTCAAAGATTAAATGAAAAAAATTATTTATCTAAAATAAAACACAGGCGATCTTTCCAAAATAATTATTATAACAATACATATTTGTATTACAATTCATGCTTCGAGAAAGACAAAAGACCGATGTTAATATCGGAAGCGTCAGAGGGGCACATCATCCAAAGATAACAATTATAACATGCAAGTTTAGGATAAGTTTCTAGAGTTCACTTCATAAACAGATAATTATTTCCCGTCACGCGCAAGCAATAGCACACCCATTATAAGGCAATGTAATCTCATAAGAACCGTAATTGCACACAATGGAAAGTCTCGCGAGCGAGTGGTAAGGGTAAGGTGTTCTAAAATAGATAGGATGCAGAAGTTGCATCGAACGTGACACGTCACAGGACTAAAACTTGGCCAAAGATCTCTTGGAACAACAAACTCGGTTTTGCGGAAAACCTAATTACCATGCTCCCGGAATAGAAATTCCCGGAATTGGCTTTCTCCATTCCCGAATGAAACGGCTTCTTACCCGGCAAACAAATTGGTAACTCCGATTTAAATCTCTCCCTCTTTACTCCTCGGAATTGTAGACAATGACGAAAAAATGACGGACCTTGAACTTCTATACTCGTTCTACATGTTGCCGGATTCACTGGACGTTTTGGTCCTAATACAAGTAAATTCAATGAGATCGACGGTGAGACAAAGACAGAAAGAGAGCGAGATGAAAACGAGAAGTGGACAGAATGAGATTGCGAGAGCTAACGGACGAATGTTCGGGTACGCTAAATTAATTTGAAATTGAGAAGAAAAATATCAAAGGCAACGACTGTCATGTCGTAATAACTCCATTCAAATGGTGTTCCGAAATTGAAATATCACTTGGATATAATTTATGTATATTTTAATATTTAAAAGTTCTATTATCTCAACTTTCTGCGGCTAATTAAATTCGCCTTTGAAAAGTGAAAATTAACCCCACGGTCGCTTTGAAAGGTTTTCGTTGTCAGTGAAAATTGAGATGATGATATGTTGGTTCTTGTTTCAGTCGTCTTTAACATAATAGACATGAAACCTTTACAATTACGGACCTCTTTGCAGAAACTTTTTGTAATAATTATACAGTAGAGTTTACGTCAAAAATGTACAGGCTGTGCCAACACTGAATACCATATAACTTTATTTAACTTTTAACAAGCTAGCATGGACACGATGCGTAGGTACGGTTAAAATTTACAAAAAAAAAACCAACTGATTTAAATCTTTTTTCAAATTATGTTTCGATAAATTTTTGTATAATTTTAAATGGTTTGAATAATTTTCGATTAACGTAGAAGTGTGAGTCTATTGAGAAAGTTTAAAATACTAGGTATTCCGCACTTGTTAGTCCTCCATCACTACAGCATAGCGCTACTGAGTATGTGTGTTGATTGGTTGGCTAATAACTGCTCCTCTTTAATTGGCCTGGCTGTTGGTCTTATAAGGCCCATAGCTTGCAAACGTGCAGCAACAAGATGAGAGACACGGATTACGCTACCATCAAGAAGCATAACACGCAACTTGCGTCTATTATTAATGTAAATCAACTTGTTCAAATAAATCATCGGGCACATATAATCTATGGGTTCAAATATACATAAATTTACAGGGATATTGCGTAATAATACCAATATCACACGTAAAATAAAAATAAATGATATAGAAGGAAGTGTCGGTATTTTTACTTTTTATTATACAACGTAGCCCAAAATTCTCGGAACAATGCCATACTACGGTTTGAAGTAGCAATAAAGGAACACGGAAAAATTCCACATTCAAGAAGATATTGACCTTTTTGTAAAGGTAAATTTGGCAAAACGTTTGATTTATGCTAATAACAGATAAGGTACTAGAGTTGCCCGTATCCATAGGAATAAGAGAGAACAATTAATTTAAAATTTTGATGTCAATGACAAATACGATAAATGTCAAATTTCCGCTCTTCTAAATATATTCCTCTGCACTCTTTCTAGCACTTCTCCATCTATTGAACGAGATGCTTTAAATATCCGGTTAGTTAAATCTGCATCATTTAAAACTGGTGTTTTCTACACCAATTGTTTAATGTGGCCAACGGAACGGTCCACCTTTTCCTATACACCTTTTGGGAAACTGCTCATTTAACCAGTTTATCACCAGTGCCGCATGATGAGCAGGAGCACCATCCATGTTATTGATTACCGCTAATGGTGGTTCATCTACTAAATCTTGAAAACCATTTACCAAGGACTTCTAAAAAGTTGTCCCCCCGCCAGCCTGTTAGGAATAATGACTGGCCCGATTAACCGATTCCCGATAATACCTGCCCAGACATTTACGTTAAACCTATGCTGGTGGTTAGCTGGTCTAAATACTTGAGGATTTTCCAAAGCATAAAAATGTGAATTTCGCTGACTGTAAAATCAATCTCGTGAAAAATTAGCTTCGTGCGTCTACGAGATATTTTTGCAAAATTGAGGATTTCTTTGTATTTGTTCTAAAAACCAGTTACAAAAATTCTCACGACATGGAAAATCTTCAGGTAATAAAGCTTGGACCTTTCTGTAATGATAAGGATGAAACCGCTCATCTTTAATAATTCGGCCAACTGAATTGTGTGATATGTCTAGTATATACCGAGTTCACCTGCTGATAATATTGGATTGTTTGCTAATAAATTTAAAACGGCATCTCTACTTCAGGGGTCCTTGTAGTTCTTGAACGACCTCTATTCAGATAAAAGCCACCTTTTTCTCTTATTCTTCGGGCTACCATCCTCCTTCGACATTACTATTAGAATGTCTTCTCAGAGATACCTGTCGCGATAGACTCTAGCTTCAGCAGCAGCATTGTTTCCGCATTCCCCCAGCATCAAATGCATGTCTGCATATTCGTCATTTGAAAGCATTTTAACATAAATTTAAAAAAAAGCACCAACACAAGACAGAAAACGCGAAAATTGGCACAAACACTATAGAACTAATCGACGAAAAATACAGCTAAGGACTTGAACATCCAAAATGCAACGAACATTAATAAGGTAGCAATAGGGTTGAAATAAGCAGGACAATTTGACAACGTCAAAATGACATTAATGAGCAATTTTGTTTTCGATACTTCTTGACGTTAAAGTGGTTTAAGCGCAAATTCAGGATAACGTTGCGATATGTTTTTTTCAGGTAAAATTAGCCTAAAATTATTTTCTGGAAATGATGTAATTAGAAGAGTGATTAATTGTAACAGTTAGGAATACCTGTTATGGTTCAGTAACAATCATTGTTGCCGGTGTGACAAGTAGCATGTGTAATCATAGAGGTTTTGAAGCGGCTATATTCATGCGCTTCTTTTTGTCTATTGACAGACACATATAAACTAGGTCGAGAGAATTTTAGCTCTCTTTTTAATTGCGAAACCTTAGAAGACTTTAGGGTAAGCTCAATTGTTAATAATACCATTTAATTTAAATCTCAAGTCATCATGCTTAGTAATGATAATAAGTAATGCACCTGTTGATAATTGTGTCTAATTCTACAAGCACTACTTGTAACGCATGTATTTTTAAACTTAAAAGAAACACATGCTAATTATTATTTCGACTTTTACGCTTTTAAGGAAATCCTTGTTTAAAGGAAATTCTTGTGTTAAGGAAAATCCTTTGTTACCATTTAAAGAGAAGGAAATATTGCAAGTAACGACCTAAGCAGACTATGTGTAACCAGCAAATGAACATCTAAATAAGAAATACCTTATGGAACGTGTTCTTAAGAACAGTGTGGCAAGCTGTTAGGCAGAGAATGCAGGCAATATGATTTATTATGAAATAGGCGACAACATCTCGATATGTGCGACAGTATGCAGTATGTACAGGTGTAAATATTCGAAGAGATTAACCAAGCATCGGGATAATCCTACAATTACATGTGTTAGCGAATAGAGAAACAAGGCGAAGCTAAGAAGTATTATAACCTTTTCAACTGTATGAAGCCATTATTCACTAGTGGAAGTTCATCGACTAGATGCAGATATGATACAGTGTGAAGCAGAATAACAGACATCGGTCTACATATTTCAACGAGACTTTCACTTGTGCAGATTGTATAAGTAGTTTTAACTGTAGTTTATTTATTGGATACAAAGGCTCCAAGATACTGTAGCTAATTAACGCCATTTAGCATTGTTGTTCGGAGATTTCTTGTATTATATGCAGGAACTCCGGAATAACCTCTCTTTAGCATCGTTGTCAGCCAGAGCATTGTTGTATTTTAGAGACGTTGTAGTTGATTATAATTGTATTATGTATTATGCACATTATATCATCTAATGTGAGTTATTTATAAGTCAAAAGAGAGACTCTGACAACTGTTACGAGCCAGATCATGTATGTTTAGGATTTTTGAGAACTATGTTCATTAATTGACTGCCTGTCGACAGTCTGTATATGTTTGTGTTATACAGTAGCTGTGTTTTCATTCATATATATATATATTACTATTAATTATACAATTAAATTAGATCTTGTGTGTTTGATTGCTACTGCTATAAGTCCTAATCCTAGTTTTAATGCTTTTGTTTTTTAAAAGCATGTGGCGCTTATAGACCCATGCCCTTTTGCACCGACTAACGAGTTACAGAGGGCAACGTTCTTGATTTTTGCTTCAATTATTGAGCAAGTTCAATGACATATTAAAACTGACATCCTTTTATTGGACCAAAACATCTAGTCAATAACAAGAGAGGTCGCAAACCTCGTTATAGTTGTTCAAAATTATTATCCGATTGACCATATTAAAGCCAATCTTTAAAATGTTTTACAGTAATTTAGACAAACGACATCTAAAGTGTTAATTTTGAATTTTAATTTCTTTGAAGTTAACAGCGATGGAATTTTTTCCATATTTTTCTTATGATCCTTGATCCTCACATAATAATGTACCATCCTGGTGTCCCGCAAATTTTGGGACACGTCGTATATACTTTAGATTACTAAGAATAATTAGTCAAAATAAATTGAAAAAATCCATCTTAACCCCCTGTGCATATAGGCGACCTGTCATACATGAATGTTTGCTTACATTAATAGTATAGAAAAATAACTAAATAATTAATAATGCAGTATGTAACATATTGTTGTGAATTAAATGAGGTAACCATGCTTATTACTCCATAAAATATATCGATGAAAAATATATACACAAGTATTCAAAATAATAAAACTCTATATATAGCATATTCTGTAATTTTCTTTACGATTTCATGTTGATATTATATTATTTTAATTTCATTAATACTACCACAATATATATGTCATGAATTACACTTCAGTGACGTTGTGAGTATTGTCGTCTGTTTGATGTGGAATTTTAGATGACTCGCGGTTATCTGCGCAAACTATGCGTTTAACACAGTTCCTCCCGACAACTTTCGATCCCGATCCACCTTCTCGAAGCTACGCTACACACAGCGCCCGTCTACTCACTAATAATAAACCAAAGCCGTCGGAGATAAACATCGGAGTTTCCGTTTCATCTCGGTGTGACAAAGTGAAGGGCACGCAATTAAGGCAAAGGGAAGTCACCGTACGGTTGTGTTTTGAGGCCGGAGGTGTGAGTATATGTATAATTACGAGGAGTCGCTCTAAAACAATGACGGTTTTAGGACTTAATTAAACCTTGTCTTGTCATGTTTGCTCAGGCCTCGGTGGCGGTTCTCCGGTTGCAAAGAGTACGACGCTGAGCTGTCGGCGACGACTACTGTCTCTACACATATATATATATACACAGGCAAGCAGGCAGAGGCAGGCGGTTTATAACTTGTCATTACCATGCTCACTGAGATTTCTGAATTGGTTGGCCCGATTTAGGAATTAATTTACGACATGCTCCAAAGAGTTTCCAAACCGCCCTCGCTCGCGCGTACAACTTCAATTAGCTTTCCCACAATGATCGTTCCAAAATATTTTTCGATTTTCTACTTTATATACGTGTATATATTATATACCTGCTACATTATATATTTCGTGTGTACAAGCGATAAATTGTATTTTATTATTAGCATCCACTATGTTGTGGATAAATTATACTGTCTCGGTATACGGAATCCATTATTCCAACGGATAAAATCATACTTAAGTAATAGAAAAATGCTCGTATCGCTATCCAGCCACCAATAGGAATAAATTACGAATAATATGGGAGTACCACAAGGGTCAATCTTGGACCCTTTACTATTTTTAATATTCATTTATGACTTGTCGCAGCATATAAAAATTGGACTTGTAGTGATGTATGCTGACGATACATCGGTTGCGCTTTCTGCAAGTAATCGGTAAGATCTGCAAAATCTAATACAATCGATGATTAACCAATTTCAATTGCGGTGCAGGGGAAATAGACTAATGATTAATAGTGAGAAGACGTGTATATTCTATTCTCAGCGTAGACTTATTACTGCGACAAGGATCTGTCTAATATAGTATCCAATCTACGGTGCAAAAACACCGTAGAATTAACTGATTAATAGAATCAACTGTGACTCCTTTTTAGCTGCCCTCACTTTTGAAAGTCATGTTGACTCAGTATGTAAAAATTGAAACAAATCAACTGTTTTAAATACATAAGAGGTAAGTTTCTAAAGATGATTGTTTTACTTTCTTATACGTAGTATAAGGAAGTATTGTGATGATGAAAATTTTCGACCTCGAGATTTTTGCAGATGTCCACGTTTTGAAGTCCCCTGATACCAAAAAAGTGGTTTTTAAAAAATGTCTGTGTGCCTGTCTCTGTGTGTGTGACCACGATAGCGGCCAAACCGCTGTAGATATCAATTCCAAATTTTGTATTTACGTGTATAATCTCCCTCTTGAGATCTGATTAGTTTTTCAGTAAAATCGGTAGACCGGAAGTAGTACTTTACTTACGAATTTTGCAAATATTTCGTCAACTACTAAGTTTAAACAAATTTATAAAGATTTCATATATGCTTAAAATTAAAATTAAGAACCATTTTATTTAAAAAGTTTTTCGAAATTAGTACCGGAAGTAGGTCTTTTACTCTTATCGAAAATCAGTTTTTTGCGAATATTTCGCAAGTCATGCTTTTTAGACAAGTACGTTCACGGGTATAAAAGTATTTAAAACATAATTTTCAATATCTTTTGTATAAAAGAAATTTCAAAATTCGGACCGGAAGTAGCACTTTTACTCTTAGCGAATAGCACTTTTTTGATAATATCTTGCAAAGTATGCATTCTATAGAGATTTATTAAGAGAATAGAAGTACTTAGAATAGGATTTTGAATAATTTTTGTATAAAAAAATTCTTAAAATTCTATAATTTGAAACGCTCATACGTATAAGAAAGTCGTGTGGTGGCCACACCTCATTTTTTTTCTTTTTTCACCATCCCAATTAAAACCAAAAAAATAAGGTATGGCCACCACACTACTTTCTTATACGTACCAGCGTTTCAAATTATAGAATTTTAAAAATTCTGTTATAAGTACAAAAATTATTCAAAATCCTATTCTACGTATTTTCTTAATAAATTTCTATAGAATGCATAGTTTGTAAAATATTCAAAAAAAAAGTGCTAGTCGCTAAGAGTAAAAGTGATACTTCCGGTCCGAATTTTGAAATTTCATGTATACAAAAAACATTGCAAATCCAGCTGTAAATACTTTTGTACTCTTGACAAATATATATAAAGTGCATAATTTGCGACATATTAGCAAAAAAAGGAATTGAAAATTAAGTTCTAAATACTTTTACACTCGTAACGTACCTGTCTAAAAAGCATAACTATAACTTACGAAATATTCCCAAAAAACTGATTTTCGATAAGGGTAAAAGACCTATTTCCGGTAGGGATTTCGAAAAACTTTTTCAATAAAATTCTTCATAAATTAAATTTAGAGTACATTTGTATTCTTTATAAATTTGTTTAAACTTAGTAATTGACGAAATATTGGCAAAATTCGATTTTTTCGCAGAAGTAAACTACTACTTCCGGTCTACCGATTTTACTGAAAAACTAATCAGATCTCAAGAGGGAGATTATACACGTAAATACAAAATTTGGAATTGATATCTACAGCGGTTTGACCACCATCGTGGTCACACACAGACACACATACACATACACACAGAGAGACACACAGACATTTATTAAAAACCATTTTTTCGGTATCAGGGGACTTCAAAACGTGCACATCTGCAAAAATCTCATGGTCGAAAATTTTGGTCATCACAATACTTCCTTATACTACATATAAGAAAGTAAAATTGTCTTTTTGAGAAATTCTGTAAAAGCAGTGTTTTTCTATTTTATGTTTTAAAAGCAAGTGATTTATCAGGATGCCACTTAGGAACATTTTCTCAGTCCATATAGCAGTTACATCTTCTTAGTACAGTTTACAACTTGAGTTGATTTTATTATTATTTACTGAAATTACACTACCTTGATAAGTCGATTTAAACTGAAGATAAAATAGCTTCGGAGATCCTTTTGCATATCCTTTTCGCTTACCTGCAAAAAAAGAAAGTATATTAATAATTGTGCATTAATTTAATTGTCATTGTAGTGTATATAAACACCAACTACATTCTATATTATAAGAATATCTTTAACGTAAATATAAATCAGATTTTAAAATTCAGACAAAGTTTCTATTTGAAAATAAATACTTTTTCTTTATATAGGAGGTAAATGTAACATATCGATACGTAAATCAGTACTTATCGACCACTTGATTTTCGCCTCAGAATATTTTATGGACTGGAATCAGAATACTAAATTTACCTTTTTTGGTAATCAGAGTTAAAAAAAAACAGGAATAAATTGGTTTCTCCGAGTGATCGGTATAAACAGGTACAATTTCGCCTTATTCTAAATACAGCGACGATTTTACCTCTACATATAAGATTTATCTTCTTAAATTGTGTTTTATTCGTCTAATGTTTATGTTCTATGAATTTCATGTTTATCGTTTGTATGATGTCGTTCAAAGTACTCTACAATCCTCAAAACGTAATTATTTCCCAAAATTACTCACGTCGTTACTTGAAACGGACAAGTATATTGAAGGTATTTTCTTGGTCTGATTTTATTTTCTTAATAATAATCAATTTTAGTTCGTAGTGTCTAAATTTTATGTGTTTTCACTTTGTAAAAAAATTATTCCTTTCCGCGATTGTTTTTTCCACCTCGACCAATACTATACCGTAATCGAATAATTACCTCCTAGATATTTCATATGTGATTAATTTATTATATATTCAGTGGCATAACAACAACTATCTTTAATATAGTGGTTGTTTTCTAGTAGGTATAGCTTTTAAGGGGAGGTTTTACTTGAGAAAAATTATCGAACGCTGCATGTCGGGTTGCCTGAAATATATTGAATATATTTGCCGAGTTTAAAATGCATGTGCCTTTTATAGGGTACACGTGTGAAGACCAGCGATATGAAGCGATGACTGGTCAACTGGAAAGCAAATAAATTTTGGATATTTGTCTCCTGCATTTATATTTATTGCATGAAAACATTTATGCGTCTACTTTATTCAAAAAATTTTTTTGCTCTTTCTCAAGATTCCTCTAGCTTGTATTTATTTAGTTTTATCATGAGTACCGTTTTATGTAATTTGTAATTATTTTAATGATATTTGACGGAGTTAATTATATATTAAGTTTTATTCTGAAATAAATATATAGTTTTATTATTATTATGATTATTAATTATTTAAGTTGTACTTCTTATTATTTCCCACCACGATTTATATTTACATGTTGAGGCTCTTTAATAATATGAGCAATGATTTAGAGAAAACTAAAAAATGAAAAAAAAGAATTTTGTATTGTAACAACAGTTACAGTTGTTTCTTACAAAAAGTAAAAATATTTTTTCTCTAAGTATGGCATGTTTTAAATTATTGAAAATTATATACTTCAAAATCGGCACTGATATTGTTAATTACCAAAATTAAATTATAATAGTTTCACCGTCGGTAAGATACGAACGTAGAGGTTTGCCGGATTCTTCGAAGTAATCATTGATTGGAAGCAGATTTTAATACAATTTACAATCGATTGTTATTGATATTGTTATTTTTTTTTATTAATATCTTACATTGTTAATTTTTTTTTTCAGAAAAGCTTCTGCAAACTTTTTATTTATAAATAACCGTTATGTGGCATACAAAACGACAATGCACTCCTTTGCGCACTACCTTAGACGTAGAATGCATAGCGCGTCTTTGTTCTCATGGTATCCCTAGTAGGCCAAAATCATGTTTTTTTCCAAAAAATATATTCTCAAAAACATAGGAAACCAAAGAATATGTAGGAATTGACAAGTAGCTCCCTGCAAACTACTCCACTGCCATTATTTATGTCGTTCCTTTTGTAGGTGCAATAATGTGACATGTGACAATCAGTAGTACCACTTGTCGAATTTAGCTAGCGCCTCTACTACGTAATTTGTCGATTTCTCAAAATGCGAGGATCAACAATTTCAGGTAGTAAAGCAAGAAAATAACATTTCTCTAAATTCTCTCTAATTGTGTATTATCTCATGCCAAACATATTTCGGAGTTCAGATTATGAAATAACATAATTTTTTTTTAAAGTTATGTTCAACTATCCCTGTATTTTGTATATGTAATGATGCCTAGGTTTTGAAAGTAATTGAGCATCCAGAATTTCAGAAAATGCAATTAACTTTTTTCCATATCTCCAAAAGGAGTTACTTCGCGAGCCTTGAATGGACAAGTAACTTCAATAACCGCGTTTTGATTAGCAATTGTTCCGTCCTGAGATGCCTATCTATATATAGGATGAATAAAAAGACCACCAAAAAAATCGACTTTTATGTTTGCCGAAAAAATGCTTCAACATCTAAAATAAATACAAATCACCGCGAGAAATAATAAATAACAAATAAAATTTTATAAAAATAATAATAACATATATTTATTCCAGACAAAGAATTAATACCTAATACATTTTCGCAAATATCATTAAAATAATTACAGAATAAAGCCGATATATGAATTAAACATTCGTTCACCCGACAAATAAAAGACAAAAGGATAAAAACCGCAAAAATTTATTTTTCTAATAAATCAATGTTATCATGCTAATATCATAAATAACTGTGAAATTTAAAATATATTTGACTGAATGATTTTTTTATAAACTTATTTAATATATTCTCTTACACTAATGTAATAAAAAAGTTGAATACCATCTCTGTTTATTTGGTGTTCAGCTTATTACAGTTGACCAGACATGCCTTCCATATCGCTAGTCTTGTACATTACAAAACTGTGAATAGACGTTTCGATTGTGTGTTACCTATCTGCATTTTATCAGTACGCAATTTGTGATCAATCTCATTACTTTCAAAGTAATTGTTTGTAGAGTAGGATTATTTTGAAAGTAAAGTAAATACATTGTCGCGTGCAGAATGAAAATATCTAGCGTCTCTCGATTCAAAAATGTACTTTATAAGCACAGTAAGCTTTATATAGTTAAAAATCCAAGAAATAGGCTGTATTTTAACTATTTTTAAATATGATTGTAAATTTTAATCGAGAGTTACTAGAACAAATATTGGTTATTTCTCTCATGTAGTGTCAAATTTTTCAAGTGCGTAAATTATTGCGATTTTTGCATGGGAATTGACCATTTGATGGCATACGCTGATCAAGTAAAACCCCTCATTAAGTTTATTATTTAAATTCTCAACGCAACATAACGTTTCATTAAGCTTGTGTTTACATATATTTTTTCCAAATTCCGAATTTTTAATCTCCCATAGCTGACAATTACTCTAGTTGATCAAATAATAAATTAACCCTGAACTTTAATAATGTAACCAGTCCTATAAGAATATTAAGGGAACATTTTGTTAGGTGAACAAAAATGTATTTAGTGCAATATACGTTCAGTTAAAAAATAATATCGAACACATATATTCATACATACATACACAATAAAATAAAATATTTACCCCGGTGTCTATTATGCGATGCACATCTGGCAATGTCTGGGGACTTGTAATTATGTGGACAGATGCGACAGATTTTAAATATGTCGTTTTAAAATCGGACGGTGCAACATAGTAACAGTAGCAATACAGACTGTTTTACGAATTCCAATCTATATTCTCCCGCTCTCTCACTCGCTCTCAATGGTTTATATTACCCCCCAGATCCCTACACCGAATAGTTATGATGTATTGCGCATAAATTCGTTCATAAGCGTGCGTATATATCTACGTCTATATATGTATGTATAATGTATATATGCGAGTGAGCGGTGTGAGCGGTATATCTAAATTAAATAAATAATGCCTGCGCTGAGATTTAAATTGAAACGCAATTAATTAATGGTAGGTACGTATAAAACACGTAATTCTCGGGCAATTTATGTTTTGCTATGTTTCGGGACACGCACGTCGCGACGGCGGCGGCAGCGTGGTGCTCCGTAATTAAATATGAGAATTTATTGGATGCACAAAAACAAATTTTCCAATTTTGGAGATAACGTGAAAACGCTATAAAACATTTACTGCTATTAGTCCGATTTTTTTTAGTTTGTCGTTCGTAAAATGGGGCCTACGTATGTAGTATGTAGGACATACAAAAAAATTAATAAAAATTATTGACCATTTTGATTTATTATTTCCATTTATATATGATGTCCCATTGCAACAAGTAGGCTTAACTCTAAACTGAGCTTAAATACATGTAGTACAGTCAATCTGTAATTTTTTTTGGAAAAAAATATGGGAGGATATTTTATTTGATAAATCGTTAGTGGGGCATGCGGCGAGTCTAAAACCAAAAAGTTGTAGCCCCCCCCCCTTGGGATTTTGGTAATCCCCGAAATTCTTTTGAATCGATTGGTCGGACAAATTTTCTTTTAACAAAAATTGTAGAGGACAATATTCTCTGCAAAAATGAGTTTTTACTATTTTTCGACGCGAAAAAAGTTTTTAGCGTTTTAATGCAAATGCAAAAGTTGTTGAGAAAGAAAAACCCCACAAAATTCATAATAATTTTTTTCTTGTGCGATACACTGTTGCGGAGTTGTAGCGCTTTTATTTTCGAACGTCTGCTTTTTTAGAATAACGCGGTGTATTGTTATTGTACAGTGAACGCCAAATTAGATGATGAGTGGTGGAAGTAAGTCAACGCAGCATTAGAGATAGTGGGACAAATATAGTCCAATAGTCTGACTACTACTTCAGTCGGTGGGCGTATGCGTTTTTAAAAACGACTACAGCGCCTCCCCACTGCTAGTCATCTAATTTGGCGTTTACAATACCTTGTTTAGAAACGCGTTAGAAACCGATTCTAACGTCTGCCTCAATTCGTCTGACGTTGGTACATTAGAACGTAACTTCTCTGGCACTTCGAAAATGGAAGCATCAGGTCATCAAACCAACCAGGCCTTCGAAGATGCAGACCGCCTTGTAGTCGAGAGCGCAGTCTGAACATCACCCGAATATGAGTCCGCAATCATCATTGGCGAAAACATCGACCCTGCTGGTACCGCTCACTGCTTTGTGTAGAAAAGAACTCAAGACATTTTTCTTGAAACTGGGCCATGGAGAAACTCCTGAGCGATTGTACTCTGTGGAATCTTTAAAGGACGCCATCGTCAAGCATGCTGTTTATTCGTGCTTTTAGCGGATGCGCCTTTTTTTCCAAGGCAAAAGAAAATTCATGACCCTGCTCGCAAAAGTTGAGATTTTGCGAATCACTGCAGGTATTTTCAATAAACAGATGAAGCCGCGGGACAAATCATATTCGTGGCATTGTACGGTGGTGCCACTTGCGAGGGTACACTGCTTTAACTTCGCTTTAACAAATTCACGCAATCCGCGACCAAAAGCAAAGTGAATCTTTCTTCTTTACCGCCTTCGCCCGATGCAGATAATCTCCATAGCCGAAGGGCTATTTTCAAGTGCAGGCTTGGGTGGGAAATGACTTGGATCCCTTGGATTGGTGTTGGAAGAGGACGGCACTAGGACTTGAATCAGAAACAAGCACAAAGGAACCAGCACTAGCAACCGCCGCCCGTGAACCTCATCATCTGCCATACAAGACCAACAAATGTGGTGTAACTTGTGGATTCCAGCTTTTTGTTCCATGTCCAGTATGTTTTCCACCATTGTTCTTGGTATTCTTCTTTTCAATCTGGTGTTGTGGACTATATGTTGACTGCTTTGCGATCTTTTTCAGTTACTGATTCAAGACTTGTTCGTATAACCTCACATCAGTACTTAGCAATGCTTATACAGTTATTACAGTGTCTCTGATCTGATTTTTTTTTTTAAAAAATTCATCTTCATTATACGTTTATTTTAGCAGTGTTTCCTTCCAATGTATTCCCATACTATTATGCATTTCTATAGTTCTTATATATAGTCTTTGCGCTTTTCGATTCATTAGTTTTCTTAAGTCTTATTTTTACTATGATTATTCTGTAGTCCTTTCTTTGTTTTATCTACTTTTGTTTATTTCATCTTGTCTTTCCTGTACATCTTGTTTTCCTAGCGATTCTTGAAAATATTCTTATTATACTAGACGCGAAGTCCGATACTGGCCTTTCTTACAGGCGCTATTTTGTGTGATTCAATAGGTATGAATCTTTTTTGTCAAGTATACTTTCTGGCATCATAAAACTTCACGAGATTAAACTGTGAGAGTAATTATTAATGTTAGTAATTTTTGTTGGAATATTTTTTGTTACACCAGAGATATTTGAAATGTTTCGGGCTTTACTGACATAAAGTAATTGTAGAAAAAAATTCTTTCGCCATAAAATTATAAAAAAAACGTTCACATTTGACAAAAAGGCAAGTCCTGTTTCACCAGGATAACGCTCGGGTTCACAAGTGCATGGTTGCAATGTTAAAATTGAACGATTTGAAGTTTGAATTGCTTCGGCATCCACCCTATTTGCCAGATCTGGCTTCTTTTTCCTGTTTCCAAATTTTAAAAGATACTCGGCGTAAAAAAATTTCGGTCAAATAAATGAGAATGAAGACGCTGTAAATCAGTATTTTTCAGTTTTGGATAATCAATGTTTTTCTGACGGTTTGAAGGGATGGGAAACACGTTGGACCAAATGTATCGAATTGCAGGAAAATTACGTTGAAAAATAAATTTTGTTTTGCTTCGAAATATGTGTTTTTCTTAACCCTTAAGTGGTTACGTCGTATATATTCGTCATGGCCTTTTGTATTGTGTAGCGTTTATGACGGATATATTCGCATCATGAATTTACTTGGTATACTGAGTTGAATATAAACGCCCAATCGTTCCTAGTGACAGAGAAGGGATATGAGTATTGCAAGATTGAGTTTGTCTAGGGTCGTCGGTGTTGCTTACAATGCAGAAAACATAACGTGAACTTAATTCTCTTTTCGCTCTTCCATGTGTTAACTTTGTATTATTGAAATAGTGTAAATTATCATTATTATGATTAAAATAGTGTTTTGAAATATATTCTTTCTTAAAGTATGATAGTATATATTACTTCAACATTTTTTAATTTATATAACAAAACATTTTTTTGCCATATTCTTAATGAATGAATTAATTCAATTACTTAGAAATTGTTTTAGTTAAATTTATATATTATGTACTTTGAATAAATTTTAAATATGAATAATAACACTTATTAGTAGACTGCCAATTGCGTGCTATAGCCTTGAAGTTTTTGGAATCTTTTTGCGTTGAGAAGCAGTTTGAGGTCTGTGGAGCAACTTTCATATCTCCTGATAAACAGGTAAAATTTAAATTACTGAATATATACAGGTCTCCAGATTCAGATGTCGAGCTGTTTTTTCAATCTCTTGGTGGGGTACTTCACAGGATATGTATGGATGCTAATGTCGAGGTAATTGTATGCGGTGATTTTAATATTGACCAATTAAAAGATTCAGACCATAAGTCTGATTTGAATAATCTACTATCCTCCTACGGCTTCGAAAACTTAGTTAATGAGCCCACTAGAATTGCACCTAATTCATCCACACAAATTGATTATATGTGTTCTAATTGCTCTCTTGATTCTGTCTGTGAAGTGGTTCATAATGGTTTATCTGACCATTCAGGTCAATTATTTTCTAAGATGCACAATTTGGGAAAACTAAATGTAAACGCACCTGTGAGCGGGAGATCTTATTCCAAACAAAATTACGACACATTTGTAGCTAGTATATCCAGAGAGAGTTGGAATGAGATCTTCTTCGTTGATTGTGTTGATGAGGGCTTTAGGTTGTTTGTCGAAACTTTAAAATTTTATATTGATATTTCTTTTCCTATTAAGAATAAATCAATTTCGACTGACCAAAATCAGTGGATTACTAATGATATCCGTACATCGAGTGCTAACCTAAAATATTTGTTTCGTGTAGCTACTAAGTCACAAATTCCAGCAGACTGGGAGTCATATAAAAACTTTAAGAGAGAGCACAGAGCGAATATTAGAGCTGCTAAGCGACTGTACTTTACAAATCAAGTTTCTTCGGCTCCTAACAAAACAAAAAAAATCTGGAGCATAATCAACAGGAATGTTGCTACATATGCCAGAACGTCTCCTGATTACATACAATCTGAGGAGGGCACTTTTTATGAACCTTGTGATATTGCTAATGTATTTAATCAATATTTTGTAAATATTCCTGTTACATTAAGTAAGAATTTGACACATCGTGGTCAGAACACCGGTAACATATTCGAGTCTAGCTTACAGCCTACAATGTTTGTAGAGCCGGTAACACCGGAAGAAATTTACTTGATTATAATTAATTCGAAGTCCTCAAATAGTTGCGGCGTTGACGGTGTTTGGAGTGGTGCACTAAAGGCTTGTGCTGATAATATTGTCACGCCTTTGGCCTTTTTAATTAACAAGTCATTGTCAACAGGAACTTTCCCTACAATTTTTAAAACTGGTAAGGTACTTCCTTTATACAAGAATGGAGATAGGGAGTATGTGCATAACTATCGACCCATTACATTGTTGTCTTCCATTTCTAAAATACTCGAACGTGTAGTCTTCAACAGGGTTTACAACTTTTTCATTAAATATAATATTCTTTCTCCGAAACAACATGGCTTTCAGAAAGAACGTTCGACTAACACAGCAATGTTAGACTTTTTAAACCAACTGTATTGTGAAATGGATTTGTCCAAGAAAGCAATTGGAGTTTTTATGGACTTAAGCAAGGCCTTCGATTTGGTTAATCACGAACTATTATTAAATAAAATGCATCACTATGGCCTTCGAGGAGTAATTTACAGTTGGTTTTCTTCATATCTTTGTGACCGTCGTCAAGTGGTTGAGGTGGAAGGCAAAAAATCGGGCTATCTTTACAGCGAGCGTGGAGTTCCGCAAGGCTCTGTCTTGGGACCTCTACTTTTCTTAATATTTATTAATGACCTACCTACCATTTGTACGGAGGGTAGCTTGGTCCTGTTTGCTGATGATGTGTCATATGTGTGTGCCGGTGATGGTATTGACGAAACTCTCGTAACTGTGAAGAAAATGCTGCGTAATTTTTCCAGTTGGTTCAGTTCAAATGAACTTTGTTTAAATGAAGATAAGACTGTCTTCATGAACTTCACGCCCAGATCTAAAACGGTAAATTACAGTTACCTAATAAAATTAAATAAGAAATCCTTGAAACAGGAAAAAACAGTCAAGTTTTTGGGCTTGTACATTGATTGTGATATGGGCTGGGATACACATATTGATGGCCTCTGCGGTGGACTGTCATCCGTTTGTTATGCTTTATTCAGGCTCGCTGGATTGGTGACCGGGGATGTGCTGTTGACTTATTACTTCGCTTGTTTTCAATCTAAATTGACCTATGCAATAGCTTATTGGGGAAAATCTGCGAAATCGCGACGAGTTTTTCAAATTCAGAAACGCGCTTTACGAAATATGGCTGGTGTGCCGATGCGTTCTTCTTGCCGACGGCTATTTAGAGAATACAACATACTACCGCTGCCGTGTTTATACATTTTTCATGTTTTGTGCCTTGTTAAAAGTAATATTGGAAACCTTGCAAAAAATAATTTCAACCACAATTATCATACAAGGTATGGTAGTGATTTTTTAACGCCTAGGCACAAAACAACGACCTTCGAGAGTAATCCCATGTATGCTGGAATTAGACTGTATAACAAATTAGGACCTGAAATTAAAGACAGCATAAATATAACTATATTCAAGCGGAAGGTTAAATCGTACCTTCATCAGCACTGTTTTTATAGTGTGGATGAATTTTTGGTGGCCTAATTTTTTATTATACTGTGAATTAGATGTAGAGGTGTGTGTGTTGAATGTTTGTATGTAACTGCTAGTTAGGTTTTTTGAATTGTAATGTACACATTTTGACATATCCCATGTCGCTGTATATGTGATCTAAGGGACAAATATATTATTATTATTATTATTATTATTATTATTTCTTATTTTATTTTATTTTATTGGATATGACGAATATATGCGCCAGCTAGAAAAGTGTGGCCATTAAATACAATGCCTCAAGCCGCTTAAGGGTTTTGTTAAAAAGGCCGGAAATATTTCAAATGCCCCTCGTATTGTATCTAATGACACAGCTATATACCAAGCACAATCAGAGAAAGCAACCCATTTCAAATACAGCTCAAAAAGTCGGCCACAGCCATCTTCTTACATGTTTATTGAATGTCGACAAGGAAATCTCTTTTGTCAAGTCTGTGACTGCAACCTAAAAAAAAAGCACATTCCCGAAAGATGTTTTATAAAGCATATTTTTTAAATTCTTCTAGACTAAAATAAATAATGATAATAATTACCGATACATAATGAATAGTAAAATAACTCATGTCAAATGTAACAATATATGTACGTAGGTACACATTTCGTATAGAATATTATTGGATTTTTGTTTCTGTTGTCAGTAAATCACCCGAGGCAAAGAAGTAATATCAACGAGACTAGTACAATAAAATTTGAATATCTTGATCGAACGTGTACTTATGTAGCGAAAACGCAATCTTTCTGAGATAAGGTCTTGATTGAATTAGAGGCGGTGGATTTTTCTTGCTCTTCAATATCAAGACATCAAAATACGACGTACTTTCAGATTATATTTTTATTGAATTATGGAAATTTCTGTCGTGGAACACAGTGAGGGTACGTAGAACTTTATCATTGTGCTTCTAGAGTCGTTAGATTACTTCGCCGGAAACGGCTGTTTAAATTAAATTTTTTGTCGTCCCAGTCTAGTTCTTTAGACGCCGCCCGTCTTGAAGAGGTGGAAAAAACGAAACTTTTGTATTTTTAATATTTTACAATACTTTTTATTGAATACTAACACGATATGAAAGTCTGTTGTTTATATTCAATTTCATTGCTTATTGACGTTGAAAATATTCTTACCACAGATCAGTCTCTAAATTTAATCCGTATTAGTATTTTTCCCAGTAAAAATCAGAATAATGATACATATCATTTATGCATTAATTTTAATATAAATTTTAAAACGGAAACTCAAATTTTTGCAAAGATTAATAAACGAAATTGGTTTATTTCCAGAGAGAGATAATTATCAAGCAAGTACCGTTGTAAAGGTACTTTACATATTTTATATTTCAAATATGAATAGAAAATTACTTTTCAAAACGTATGTGTCAGAAACAGATACATTCCTTTAGGTTGGGCGTTTATCATCGTCTGGTACGTGAGAATATGTGTGTGAATTAAAAAAGGTGAAGGTTACATGTGCGAAGCCAGATTGATCGAAAACAATTCAACAGGGGACCTTCCAGAAAAGCGGTTGACAGCATCTTAGACTGTTCTGAACCGCATAAGTAATATAAGGTTCCCTATTTATAGATAAGTAAGTCGACTCAAACATAGCCGTCGACAACGTATTAGTTTTGAATCTCATAAATAATAAATAAGGTTCTTTCGTGTAAAGTTTAATATATATTCATATAAGAAGGGGGACAGGTGACTAATAAATGGGACTAGAGCAGTTAAAGTAGCTTCTAGTACCTCTACCGGAAGCCTCTCACGAGGCAGAGCGATAACAGCAAGATCTTCTGTACAGTGAAGAAAGAAGAAAAAAAGACGAAAATGAAAAAAGTTATTTAATAGTTATTAATACACAAGTGTTAAATAAACTCAAATGTTAAAATACGTCAACGAGTTCGTAAATAGTTATTGTAAAAGGATTTCTTATTCAATTTTTGTGTGCATCTGGCATAGGAAAATAATCACAAAAGCTGCGCCGAAGATTTTCAATATGTTGTGTGAAACTTTGTAAATTTTTATTAGACAGGTTTTTCTCAGTAGTTGCATGACAACATTTGGGATTTAGAAATGAATCGTAGACTTGATTCGATAAACGGTGGCTCCACAAGTCTCATTTTTTAACATAGCTTCAACCACGATTTTCAAAATCGTTATAAGCCTTGAAGGCATAAATTGAGAGTGCTTAAATGAGAAAAGATATCTGACAAGTATGCTAGTTTACATAAACAGAAAAAATCATGAAAACGTGCATTTAATGAATGTGCGAGGGAGTATTCTGTGAAAAATATTGTTATCTCGTATCTCAACTCAAAAAAATCGAGATAAAACTTTTCCCCGGCATAATAATCTCACTTCCGTGTGCAACAGCAATTGATGATGTTGACTGTGCATAGCCTTGCACAACTCTCCAAAAAGTATTGAACTTAATGATATAGCTTCGATAAAATGAACAATTTTTAGAGTTTCATTCATGCTTTCTTTCAATGTATCCGGTATATTCACGTTTATTACGCCGTTATTATTACCTCGAAGAAAGAAAATTGCAAAAAGTGATGAAGTTTTATTGTTGTAAACGTTTGTTGGCTAGTCACTACGGAAACAACAGGAACAGAACTGATTTAATTTTTCTGATCATTTTTATTGTCAATATTAATTTATTTTCTAAAATTTAATTATACAGCTTCAAAAAATATATAGAATACTTGGGGGTCAAAAAAGTGTAGGGAGACCAGGGAGGCTTGAGACAAGGGAAGAATGAGACACTACATTTATTTCCTAAAATCGAGTAAGCAGAGCCATCTGTTGGTTACTGGTTCATAGCTTTAGCCCAGTTTCTCACCACTTTACCAGCGAACCAGCGCCAGTTATTAGTAGAACGTTGTTTTTAGTGCACGTGGAAAATTGCTGCCAAAACTAAATTTTAATTTTGCGATATCATTGTAGTTTGAAGCAAGTTCAAGTGAAAATTCGAGTTGATTCTTTAGGCATAGTGACCTCAGGTATGTTTTGAATTATTCATATAGTTATCCGGTGAATTAGATGTTTAACAAGAATTTTAGGTTAGGTTACTTTATAAAATGCTATGTAGGGAGACATGAGACGTCTCAACCCTCCTCGATAGTGTCTCATGTCTCCCTATGTAACATTGTTATAAAATAGTCTAAACTAAAATTCTTGTTAAACACCTGATTCACCTGATTACCAGCATTTTTAAATGATTAAAAAATTCTAAACTGAGTGAAAAATAATGTGATAATAAATACGATCTATATTATTGGGACGGATTCATGTTTAGAAAATAAATATTTGGCTATTTCGCCACTAAAAATACTACTTTAAATTAAAATAAAAATGAAATATTCAAAATTAAAAAAATTTAAAATCAAAATATTTTGCCTAAAAAAGTCAATTTGACGTTTCGACATCTTATCTGGTGTCGTTGTCAAAAGTAAGGTAAAAATTAAAAATAAATAAATTATGTTTATAATCTTTTACCAAATCGCCTTTTGAATGCTCTCTTGAAATATGCTTGTTTTAATTTTTTTTTCAATTTTCAAATTTGTTGATTACAAAAGCTTTTAATTTTAGTAAGGATGTTTTTCACCTTACCTACTTTTAACAACGACATCAAGTGAGGGGTCGAAACGTCAAGTTGACTTTTTTAGGTTGAATTTTTTGATTTTAAAGTTTTTTAATTTTGAATATTTCATTTTCATTTTAAGTTAAAATAGTTCTTTTAGTGGCAAAATAGCCAAATATTTACAATTTTCTAATGTAATGATATTGTTACAGATACAATATGCCCCATTTTTGGATTAAAAAGACGAAACGAGTAGTTCCTCCACCTGACGTTATGGAAACAGCCGTGGAAGAAGTTCTTGGGGGAGCAAAATTACGCGCAACTGCTAGGAAATGATATAGACAAGTAAACGCTTTGCAGATATGTGAAGAAAAGAAATTTGAATGCCCCTGCTGGTAACATTACTTACTCACCTGATTTTAAAACTTCGTTAGTGTTTACCCAGGAAGAAGAAACTCTCCTATCGGATTATCTAGTCCATGCTTCGCAAATGCATCATGGTTTAACGGTCACATGTGTACGTCAACTGGCTTTTCAATTTGCTAAGGCCAACCATAAAAAATATCCTAAGAAATGGGATGAAAAATCCATTGCTGGCTACGATTGGTATCGCGGCTTTAGACATCGTCGCCCGGAGTTGTCGCTGAGGACTCCGGAGTCAACCAATTTGTCACGATGTACGAGTTTCAACCACACAAATGTTACCACGTTTTTTGACAATTTGGAATCAATCCTTAAGCGCGAAAAGTTTGAACCTCATCAGATCTGGAACATTGATGAGACAGGGTTTACAACCGTACACAAACCACCCAAAGTCCTGGCAGCGAAGGGTGTTAAGCAAGTTAAAAATGTCACATCGGCTGAACGAGGCACATTAGTAACTGCCTGTTGTGGTATTAGTGCTGGAGGGAGATTCATCCCTCCATTTTTTGTCTTTCCAAGGGTGAATTTTAAGGACTATATGTTAAGGGGTGCTTTTCCAGAAAGTGCTGGAGTTGCTCATCCCGATGGATGGATGACTTCCGAAAATTTTGATGTTTTCCTGGATCACTTCATAAAGCACGCTGGTTGTTCCATGGAAAACAAAGTATTGCTGCTAATGGATAACCACGAGAGCCATATTTCCGTCGATTCCCTGAGGAAAGCAAAAGAAAATGGGATTGTGATGCTCACGTTTCCGCCACACTGCAGCCATAAAATGCACCCCTTGGATGTATCAGTCTACTTCCTCTTCAAAAATTTTTATAATTCGCAGTGTGCCTCATGGATGGTTTCAAATCCAGGTCACACTTTGTCCATTTATAACATTGCTGCTTTAGCTAGTCAAGCTTTCGAATTAGCTTTCACACCAAAGAATATTGTATCCGGTTTTTCATCGACCGGCATTTGTCCTTTAAATCGTGATATGTTTACTGAAATTGATTTTATGTCTGGCGCACCGACCGACCGACCACTGGAATCATCAAGTACAATTATTCTAGAAGATGCAACATCCATATCAAAAACCGGCGAGCAAGAGGAAGTTTTGAAGCCTGCAAATATTCTAGAATGTAAAGCCTCAACGTCAACAGCCAATGTGCAAGAGAACAATTTAAATACTAACCAAAATTTTGTTAGTCGAGAAATTTTGCGACCACTTCCGAAGGCAGGTCCACGAAAGCGGATTACAAAACGAAAACGGGGTTCCTCAAGAATTCTTACCGACACACCAGAAAAAGAAGCTATAGAGGCTGAAGCAAGTGCTCGAAAGATAAAAAAAATTGTTCCGTTGAAGCATGATAACCTTTTTTCATACAAAAAAAAAAAAAAACTTTACGCCATCTCAGTCTTCTTCGAGTGATGAAGAGGAGCAAAGTGAGTCGGGCGGAAGCAGCGAAGATGTTTCAGATATTGAAAGCTACGAAAGAGAAATGCTACAAATTAAAGATCTTGAAGATGTCAAAACACTCCAAGCGGGAGACTTTGTTTTGGTTAAGTTCGACACAAAGGTTTCAACTATGCATTATGTGGGTTTAGTAATAACAAAGGAAGATGATGAATACGTAATTAAATTTTTACGTCGTCACGGAACCACCTGGAAATTTGTTTATCCACCAATGGAAGATATTTCTTCAGTTCCAAAAAATGTAGGTGGAACAGAAAGAGTAAAATCTACACTGACATTTGGGTTGGACTACCGTCATTATCAAAGTGTTCGTTGATTTTCTGTTTTTGTTTTTTTTCGATAATTAATAAACATTTTCCGAATGCTTACAATGTCTCAATGCTCCCTATACCCAGTCTCAAAGCTCCCTTACCTAGGGAGCGTTGAGACAATTTACACCACGTTGTTGAAATACATTTAAACTATTCAAATAATATTTTTGAAGCATGAAAAAGTATAGCAAGTGTAGCTAAATGTCACACAATTCACTTGCAATATATATTATCCTCAAATTGCAAATTGTAAAATGTACAGCAAATAAAATTCAACTTTTGTCTCAAACCTCCCTGGTCTCCCCACTTACTTGACTCAGTGGTTCAAATTTGCCTCGCCAAGAAAAGTAGCACTTTCCTGTCTTTTATGTAAATAACTATTTTAAGCTTTGTCGTAATAATTTTATTTGAAGTTGAACATATTTCTCTTTCTTTGTCAATATAAATAATAATCATATCGCTACTTCATGCAAGAAGTGCAAGAGACGAATTTGCCCCTTCATAAACGAAAGAGGCCATAAAAACTGCTACCCTTGCAAATATCTCGGAAAACGACCAACACAAAAAAGAAATATTACTCTAAATTCCGTATGTACAACATACATACTTTGGCACTTGGCCGTTGTTGACGCTCTGTCCTCTTCCTCATAATATTCCCGTTTTTATCGACAATATCTCAACAAAGACCGAAAACTCCATACAAAGAAAGTTCATTGTCGTATGTATAAAGGCCAAAAGTGGGCAATTTGTATCACTTAGTAATACTCATAACTTTTATAAAACTAGACGTCGGAAACGTTAAGACTGTATTAAGAATAAGCAGTTGATGCAGTCATCGTCACAAGAATGGGAAAGCCTTGAAAAGTTACATCATAATACAGTAAAGAGCATCGCAGAGAAGAGTATTGTTTGAGCAATTGGCGGAACGAAATGGTCTAGACGTAAAGGCGCATTAGCCCAGACGAGAACATTGAAAATTGATAGAAGAGAAGAAAAGAGAACGAAAAAGCAAGCAAGCAAGCAATATCGGGGCATCCAGGAGTCTTTATAATTTACATTTTGGTGAAAAACTTTTCTTTTGTGAATGCGCATGAAGATCGTACACTTCTCTCCATAAGCGGATTTTTATTTGCTCTGTTCGACGGACGTCTTTTGTTCTACTACAATCTGTTTTGTGTCATTGTTACAATGTTCAATGAGATTTTGTCAAGAAACAAAGACAATATTATCTGCTGGTTGAGTTCATACAATACTAGATCTTATTAGCACATTCTCTTCATACAACATATATTAAACGTATATATACACATAGTATGTACAGTCAGGTCTCGCTTAAAGTGCATAATGTGTGTATACATTCTTGTAAGTTAAACGAATATACACAAAGCAAACTAATTTTTTTTTTATTTAAAAACATATATTTCCAGTTTAATTCATTCTGCTTGATGCATTTCCTCCTATTTCAAATAAAATGGTCTGAAGAACGTGCACAATATTCGTGCAGGGGATGTAGTCACAGTTTTGGGGTCGCTGAAAATTAGAGTGCCTTCATAATCAGAGTGGTGACATTGATAAGATTAATTCTGATAGGCTGACGCAAATTGTACTCACATAATGGCGTCTTGTGCAAAAATGTATTTTACAGTTACATTTTTATCTTTGTTTATCACTTTTTTTAAATATATATTTATTTAATACGCAAATTATAGGTTAGTATATCAATCCATATTTAATAATACTGAATTAGTTGTTATTTTAAGCGGCAGTTACCCACAGGTTACCCACATAATGGCCGATTTGGTTTACATTAATTGGCTATCTCGTGTCACCACTTCCCTTATAAAGGCACTCTACTGAAAATCTATTTCGAGCGCCATCTAGAGGCGGAACATATAAATATTGACGATTAATGTTGGAACTTTAACATTATGGCAGTTAAAATGTTTATTTGGGATTTCCCCATGTTACTTGTATTTGTGTGTAACTTAGAATGTCATTTAGAAGCAATAAAACTGTGTTATTAAGAAAAGAAAGTAAAACAAACAAATCTTCCTCTCTTATAAATAAATCCCACTTCTAGTTTTTCCCTATTTTTATACAGCACATCCTAATATATCCTACCGATTTGTTGAAATTTTAACAAATTCAAATTAACACATACATAAAATCTTCAGCTCATCAACTAAAAAAATAGTGTACACGAAAAAAAAATTTCACAGAAATATTTTATAGACAGCAAGATAGGCTATAGCGGCAACACCCTCATCGAGGCAAAATATGATCTGCAATTAGTTCTAGTACCCATGCTAAATAATAATGTAATTACAAATTTTGAATTTGTAAAATACGTATCGCACAGGTTGAAACCATAAATTGTCTAAAATGTCATGTAGCTATACAGGGTGTTCATACTTAAACCCGCACCATTGGTAACTCCGTTATTATTGGAGCTACGAATTCGTCCAAATTAGCAAACTAGTAGGATTTTTCCTGGCGGTTACGACGATGAAAACAAAAAACAATTGAACGTCGCGTTTTTCAGATATTTGACAAAATGTAATTTTTTAAATGGAACACCCTATATATTTTTATGCGGTTGAATAAAAAATTTAGTTCTGAATAAAAATGTTTAAATACATTATCTTAAAAAAATTGAAAATAAAAAAGTTATCACGTGATTTCTTAAACATTGCATTTTGTTTAAAAAAATTTATGAAAGACGTATCATGTTTCACATGTTTATCCAATTGAAGTCATCTTCAGATATTAAATAAAATAATATCATAAACATCCTTAAAATTTGCTTACTTTATCACTAAAACGTAAGTTTTCAAATGAGATACCGTGCATTTTTAGGGATTTAGGATTTGTTTTTAGGGATGCCTAACGAAATTTGTAATTAAATAATATGTACCGATTATTGTATACTATTCTCTTGTTGAACGCATGAAAAAAAGTTTTGTATAGGTCCTAGAATGTTTGTTCATAATATTCCTAAATGAATTCAAACGAAACGTTGTGTTTTTGACGAAATTTATTTTGATTTCATCCACGAAACTTAAGAATAACAAATAAAAGAATAATAAACACTATCAATCAACATACATAACTAAAATAGTTGTTCGAAGGTACCACCTTCTTGGTCCAGACACTTGCGGGCTCTTTTCTGAGTGCAGCGCGTGGCTTTGAGAAGGGTCCTTCCATCGATATTCCGAATAATGGCCGTAATGTTATTTTGAAGTTCTTCCACATTTTGGTAACGATGTTTGTAAACTTCATTTTTCACTCGGCCCCATAAAAAAAAATCTAGCGGAGTTAGATCTGGTGAGCGTGGGGGGCACAGAACTGGTCCATGAGTTCCAATCCAACGGGGTCCAAACAGTCTCTCCAGTAATGCGTTAACGATATGGTGATTATGAGCCGGTGCACCGTCTTGTTGGAAGTATGTCCGCGGCCTAGCCATCAAGTTCACGTTGTCCACGAAATCTTCCAATACATGAGACATAAAGTCCTCATATCTCTCTGCCGTTAATGAGCCGCGGTAAAAAAAAAGGACCCACACTTTTAGATCCAATCATACCACACCAAACATTAAGGCTGAACCGATGTTGTGGATTAGTGGGATGAGTCAAAAAAGGATTTTCCCGACACCAAAAATGATAGTTTTTTCGATTAAACATTCCCTTATTAGAGAAGTTACTCTCATCCGACCATAAAACATATCGAGGAAAATTTGGATCTTCTTCACATTTATGTGGGAACCATTCACAAAATTCCATTCTTCTTATACCATCATTAAGATGCAAAGTTTGTACTGGCCGATATTTGTATGACTCAAAATTATATTTTTCAAAATTTTATGAATCGTTCCCAATGAAAGGTCTATTTCTCTTGCCAATTCTCTAATTGAATTGTTAGGATACGCCTCAAAATATCCCAGTACATTTATCTCTTCTTCCTCACTAACCACAAATTGCTTCTTCGTTCTATTCTTCTTGAAAACCTCTTCGTTTCGCCGAAATTGTCTGTATAATTCCAAGAAATATCTTCTTTGAGGAATCGCGCGCTCGGGGAACATTGCACTATAATGTTCGCGAGCTCTAATAGTGTTTTTTCTCTGAAATATGTAAGCTTCCATAATATCACATTTTTCCTCATGTGTGAAAACCAGTTTTATTAGAAGAAAACAAGAAGAAAACAGCAAAATAACAATGCGAATTTTAAAACACCGACAGATTAATTTGATGGATTGTTATTGAATATATTTTTTTATTGGTGCCTATTTGATCAAAATTGTAACAACTATTGTAATGTAGGCTAATTTCATTTTCTCTTTTCCTTTTTTTCTGAGTGGAATTTTAAATTATACTGTCCCATTTTAAAATGAGTACTTTTCTGATTATCTCGGGAATATGCCCCTTTAAAGAAATCAGGTGATAACTTTTTTATTTTCAATTTTCTTAAGATAATGTATTTAAACATTTTTATTCAGAACTAAATTTTTTATTCAACCGCATAAAAATATATAGGGTATTCCATTTAGAAAATTACATTTTGTCAAATATCTGAAAAACGCGACGTTCAATTGTTTTTTTGTTTTTATCGTCGTAACCACCAGGAAAAATCCTACTAGTTTGCTAATTTAGACGAATTCGTAGCTCCAATAATAACGGAGTTACCAATGGTGCGGGTTTAAGTGTGAACACCTTGTATATGTACACACATTATACATTAAATACATTTATTTTATGCTTAATGTTTTATGTAATGCTACGCCCTCCACCGTTACACGTAAAATTCAGTAACAGTAGTCGAGCAGAAGGCGTAGTAAAAATGGCGCCGTCGGAATCTAAAACGTTTTCATCCTTGCGGTAATGTAAATGAGCCCGTTTATCAATTGCAACTCTGCACAACAAATACTTATGAAAATCTTAGTTTTCAGGTGTTACGTCTTCAAGTTGCCTTACCTTCACTTCCCTAGGTATCGTTGTCAAATATGGAGGGGAGATCTGCCTCTAACTCGTCGGTTTTCAGGTGGGCATGGGTCTACTAGAATTAGATGAAGAAAAGGCGCCAGCTCCTTATAATATTAATGCCCAACCCCAAAAGTCTCTTGACCCAGGAGCAAAATCAAAATAATACCCCTGGTAGTAAAGTCCAGTCAAACGACGAAATTTCAAACAAAACAATTTAATTTACAAATATGGATCTGTGCGAGTAATTATAAAAGTAATAAATAAATTTGAAAACCGTGACAAGAAGATTATGAACACAAGTGAAACAAACTTCAGCTTGAGAAAAAAACAAAATATGGACCGGCAATATGCTAAAATTAACTAAATCTAGTTTCAAATGAATGTACTAAAAGAAAGAAATATGGTAACATAATATAATATACGAGAATTAAAAATGTGACCGAATTCTCCGACAATAAATATCCAAAAGCTTAAATAAAAGTGAGTTAGCACTAGGTATAACTAAACAAGTAAGTAGTCAAGATCTCGACCTAACATTGATTATACGTCTTCATCAACAGGATCTACCTGTATACATGTGTAATATTTATACACTATGTCAAAACAATGCAATTTTAATGGAATTTAAGATTTAAAGCAAGGTGAACAAAATAATTTTGGCTGAAGTGTCAGGTATGCACTTATAAATTCGACAAATAATTCAATACAGGACGATAAGTCCACGTAACTGACAAATGCTTAGAGTTACTAGCAAAATTACAAACGCAACTTAGAATTTAGTTCTTATGTCTACCCCAGAATCACATTCTCATGCTTAATTAGCGGCAACAGATGCTCGGTTAGTTTAAAATCTAAAATTACCAAATAAATGTAGGACAAGACTTAGGAATCATTTTCCATAAACTTATGGTTGAAATTAAGATTGTTAACATACCAAAATTACACGAATTGACACAGTAAACAAGGAATTTGTAAAACGCTTAGCTATACAGGTGCGATGAGAACGGAATTTACTCAGATTTCCAACATCATAACTCTTTTTGGTTAATTCTACGGAATTCCAGGCATGATTTAAATATTAAAGTCAAATCCTCTACCCCGAGGTTCCACATCAAAATGGCGCTGATGGAACAGCTTCCAGAAATTCTCATATATCTGGCCGATGTTGTTAACCAGAATTACTAGCCGGTAACTAACAGCTAAAAGGGCAATAGAACAACAACGTTATGGATGATTAATTGGAAAATTAGGCATCTTACCAGAAATAAAACATTCAGCGACTGTGTTCAAAAAAAAAACGACAAAAATGTCTAAATTTTAACGAGATTAACTCCAATCCAACTGTTGCATCTGCATCCACGTATATATCGTGTCAAATTGTCGGAACTCGGTACTATTCACCATCAATTGCAACAGGAGTCCAAGTCGGAAATATTTCTGCTGTTTCCAATAAGACGACAAATTTTAAAAATCAGAAAATGCCATCACGATACATGCAATTGAACGAGAGGTACCGACACCACACAAAACTAAAAATACATCGACGCTACTTATAAAATACAACCGCTCTACACGCAAGATGGCGCCACGGTCTAGTAACTAGAACTTCAATAATGTTAAATAATTCACAAGTGAAACAGGCGATAAATGTTACAAAAAAAAATTAAACTCAGAAGCAAAGATGGAGGACTAAAACTAAAGAGTTCTCAAACCACAACAAATAATAGTGGCATTTAACCAAAAATAAATACCGAGAAGCTGGTACTAAGGCAGCTGCGAACCGACAACGACTTCACTCTGTCCACAGATGTCGACACGGTGAAAAATTAGGATTAATTTAAGAAATAGCTCGAACACAAAATAAAACAACAATTCTGAGAATTATTCAACCAAGTGCAATAAATTCCAAAATATAAATATAGCTTCGCTCGAAATTAAAAGAACTAGAATTCCAAAAAATTAACACCGGCGAAAAAATCGTATGAGACCCACAGGATAAAAAAAACGTAACATAATTTATACTTGAGCCGGGAGCCAAATAGTACAGTGTATGAGAGCTAACTTACCCACCATTCCCTTCCTGAAAACTGATTGCGGGAGCCAACTAGTATGTTCGAAAATGTCAGACAAGTATTTTACAAGGCCCTCGCATATCCTACTAAATTTAGTCTTATGCTAGATCCAAATAGTGTTTGTTTCTGCAAGAAACGTGGGTTAGGCAATGTACTAGCACTTTATCTGCCATAGTAAAATGATTTTTTTATGAGATCTTTCTTAAAGGCCAGAAAACACACTATTTCTCCCCAATGTTCAACTCACTTCTCACTTCAGTTCTCGAGGTAGGACAGGTACATTAAAACACACGAAGTTATTATAGATATTATTCGTTATCCCATTTCTTTTATTGCCAAAATATACCTGAAGTCAACTTAAACACCGTAGAAACATGTAGAGAATATAATACTAAAACGACGATATTTTTCCAGACAAGATACTGCAGTATTGATAGTGTTTCCCATCCATAACTATGGTCAAACATAGGAGCTTTCGCATGTTCTTCAAAGTCAGTACAAGATAAGGTCAATTAATTAATTAATTATTTTTCAAGATTTATTTTCTATAGTTTTATATAAATACTGTGCATTAAAGTAATTTTTTCTATCTATTTAACTACCACTATAATAGGTTTTGACATGTCTGATGTTCAATACACTAAATTCAATCAATCTTCTTACATTCAAAATGTAATATGTATATGTTTTTATTACGTATATTGCTAAAAAATTTGATTTTCACTTCGTATATGTATAATTCTAAAATGCAGTAACTTTATGTTACATCACTAATGAAGCATACCTATTCAAAAGAACAAAACGTGAGAGATTATGATAGTATGTAAAGAGCAAGTGAGATTCAGCGAGGTTACATACCTATACCACCGGCCAAATAAGCATTTCACGTGAACAACACACACGTGAATGTAAGGAGAAAGCATATAAGCGGCTTGATATGTTAATCACGTATGCATTAAAGCTGAACATAATTAAAATGAACCAAGTACAGTGATTAATTTATGATGATATCTGTCCAGATAACAGTAGAGATAAGAGGCGAAGTTTTATAAGAGGAGACCCACCGGAATATCCAAGGAGTTTACTACACGGTGAGTTGACATTTGAAATAATCGGTTTAAGTGTTTCAAGTGAAGAAGAAACCACACAGCTTACTCTATACAATAGAGTGCGTAAAAGGAGTGGATTTTTGAAGATAAGCTGTCGTTGTGGATTTCTATCTCCGAATAGTCGCATAGGTATTTAATATAAAAAATTTATTATAAACCTTGCTGCGCTCTGTGTAGAATATGAAAATGTATTTTGAACGATTTAATACTGAGAATAACATTATCGATTTTTAATAATATATCCAGCTTTGTGCAGAGTTTTATAAAAATCACGTTTTTTGAGAAGAATATGTTTTTTGACAATTCGGCAATGTAATATTATTTGCAATTTTAATATTTTACATTTGGTGATGGTTTCGTTACTGTTGATAAGATTTAGAGTCAAATGTAATTTAAATATCAGGTTCTCCTTCATCGCTCTTGTACACTATTTATTAAAAACAGACAAATTTACTTAAAAACTGAAAATTTTACCAAAAAAGAAAAAAAAACTGCAAAATCTGCTCATACTATTATTCTATTTTTTCTTCACACGTTTGCAGATAGAATTTTAAGTTGAAATATGTTTCATTTGTAAGAATTTTATACCCGCTTACAAAAATTAATATATGGTCTTCTTTGTCAGTGACGTTGGAAAATGTAAAACTACTAAAGTATTTATTTTAGCATTAATGTTTTTACAGTGTTCTGTTAAGTAAGACTTGCCTTTTCTTTTATAAACAATACTTGACAGTTGGGCACCATTACGATCTACGCATTCTTGTAGTCTTATTCGAAAACTTTCCATTGCTCGCCGTAACATTTCCGTTGTAACACACCCAACTTCTTGAATTTTTAGTTTTAGTTCCTCTAACGTCTGTGGTCGGACAACGCCACCTTACTCTTAAGCCAACCCTAAAGAAAAAAATCACATGTGGACAAATCGGTGATCTAGTCGGCCAAACAATATCTCCATTTTTGGATATGATACGGTTCGGAAAGAGTTCCCTTAAAGCAGCAATAGACATACGAGCAGTATGACCGGTAGCATCGTCTTGCTAGAACCACGTAATCTCTGGAAATCGGACAAGTTCTTGCCTCAAAAATGTTGTGACCATGTTTGTGTAATGAATTGGAGTAACAGTTGTAACATGTTTTCAATCATCTTCAAAAAAGATTGGTCCAATAATGGCAGATGATGAAAGAGCGCACCATACTGTCACCTTAGGTCTATGCAATGCTTCATGTAATTGAAGCTTGTTTTCATCTCTCCAATATCGGATATCCTGTTTATTTACATAGCCATTGAGGTGAAAATGGGCTTCACCTGACATAAACATATGGTGAATTAAAGTTTTCTTCCCTATCCAAACGTTGCAACATTTCTTGACAAAAATTCATGCGATTAACCAAATCAGCATCTTTCAATTCTTGGACAACTTGAATTCTATGTAGGGGTGAAAAATTAAGTCCTTATGTAAGATTCGACGTATCGACAATTCACTGGTATTCAATACTAATGCATGTCTAATCGCAGAACGTTTTGGACTACCTGTTATGGCAGTTCGAACCCCAACAACAATTTCTAGCGTTCTAACACTTTTTGCTCCTGCTTTATGTTTTAATTCAAAGTTGATCCCGTTCCTACAAACTTTTGTCCCTACAAATTAATGACGTGAACAGACGGAATCCGCGCGGTTTTGCTTGCATTAGACATGTCGCATTGTTAATGCTAAATAACTTATAACAATTTGTTTCCGTGAAATCCTAGAAAAAAAAACATGAAAATCAACCGAAAATTTCGTACTTAGTGCTTAACATGACAATACCAACTCTCAGAGTACCTTGTCAAAGAATTCATCGTTCTTTGAAGAAGAAAAAAGACATGGAAACAATATTACATTTCCCGTATTCGTCTGATGCATCGCCCAAAGACTTCGTTGTACCCCAAAGTCAAACAAGAAATGCATGAAAAGCAATTTTCATCACCACAAAAAGCTGTTGAACATTTGAAAAACCAGGTAACCACATCAAAACGATTTTTTTTCGAGAACTGATTTAAATACATGCATACACAAATATTAAAAAAAAAAAACAATAAAGAATTTGTTCCAAAATTTTTTTTTCTTTCCTAGTTTTTGTTAAAACTTAAAATATAAGACAGCATTCATAATTACATGTCACAGTGTTATATAATTCTAATATATACCGAGGTCGTCATATTTTAATTTCTGATAGGAAAGTAGTAAGTGGAAAAGAGCGCGACGAATTAAACTAAAGATAGACATAAGCGAGGCTGCCACACTGGACATTTGTAAGGCGTGGGGGTCCCCCGCCACTCCGTTGCTCTCCCTCCACTGTTAGCAAGCATGCAACGCTGCATATGATAAGATCATCTTCTGCATATGATAGAAGTGCAAACCGAAATTAAAATTTGACGCTTACGGTATAGTCGTCATATAGCACAGCGCAATATACTTTATTTATTAACTCAGGAGCAATCTATTGTCAGCTTTATGCCTGCATCCTCCGAGACTATAAATAATGTATGTGTAGTGGATCGTTCTTTTTTATAATATTCCGGTAAACTTGCGCTGCGCTTATGGTTCAAAGGAGCATTTGCTGTTTCCGGGTACCGCAAGCGTTCTTACGCCACTTTGTGTCCATACAATCGAGAGTTCAAATTCCATGAAATCGCGTTGCCTTTGTGAAATTATTATGAAATTAAATTATTATGACTAGCAAATATTTATTTTCAAAAAAATCTATAATTTGTTTTTTCAAAGTATATTAGAGAAGTAAATTTAATTAAAAACATTTTAAAAAATAATAATATTCGAATTTAAATAATTTAATACATTTTATTACATGTGAACAGTTAACGGTATGCAACCCGTCAAAATTGAACCATTTCTACCCTGCCCGTACCCCACCTGGCATCAGTTTATTTGTCGATAAACTGACATTATGCTCTCTCTATATATCTAACTTACTCTGAGATTCACACATAAACTTGTGAGAACGCAATGTCAGACTGACAGTGCTTAACCAAATTGTCTTTCCAATTGTCAAATGAAATTAACAACATAACATGATGAACTTTAACAAAACATGTTTTAAACTTACAGGTCATTGAGAGAATTAATTAATTTTCATATTACGCTTTAATAGTATACTATGTAAAACCCAATCGAAAATCTTGCTGGCTCCTATAATACCATTTAACCGAAAATATACTTCTGATTAGTTGGTGCCAACCCGCAGTCGCATGCTTTAAATGCTTGCTTTTATAACTGAATTGGTAAACGAAATTACATAAATGCTTATGAGAATAAAAACGAAAATAAAAAGTGTGAACACATGGATGTTAAAACTAACATCAAGCACTAAATAATTACTGTGACTTACATATATACCTTTATACGTAAAACGTATATGCATATATGCATGTGTTTATTTTATTGATGTATTTATTTTATTTCAAAGTGTTTCGGACACATCTGACAAATAAAGATAACTCACCCTATTATTTGTATGTTGAAAGATCGATGAGAAATGTTATTAAATGATCCCATTCGTAAAATGGCTTAAATTTATATAACTACATCTTGAACACTGACATATTTCCAACATTCTGTTGACATTTAGGTTTTGTATAATTCGTGTGCATCTAATGTAATTTGGCAGGCCCAAAGGGCAAAACTCAGATGGTTCTTCTTTATTTAGTCTTGCTTCAAGTTCTTCGTTGTATGAAATTGGCCTTACTTTTTTGCGTCCAGTTTTAAGCAAAATATAGCCCGTACTTCTCTCGCGAGCTGTCATCGTGACGACATTTCGATGACATATATAATGTATGTAGTGTATTTGTATTTAATATGTATGCATTATGTGTGTATTGCACGACTGGTGCTATATGCTTTCTGCCAATTTTGACGCTTCCCGGCAAATGCCATATCGCGAGCTCAAACTGATTGACGGTTTTGATAATTTATAATCTGAAATTGAATTTTTCGTGCGTTTAACTTAACCTTATCCAAACTTTGAGGTGTCACGGTCATCTGTGCCGATCCACCGCCATTTTAAAATCGAACCTAGTCCACGATAAAATATTCTAAACGTAGGCCTTATGGCAAAATGCTATGATGAACAGTCTTTTTCTGCACGTACTAAAATTTTCAAAAATTCCTTTCGGGCCCTCGTTCTCTCTTAGCAGACGTGAAAAATAGCCTAAGGCACATGGGACCGTAGTCACCGTCACGTGACACTTTCGTTCCCACCGTAGATGGGCCAGGTTCTCAGAAAAGTGTCGCCCCAATTCGTCAATTTTGGGGTATAGCTGTGCCGTATTAATCGTTCGTGTTCAAAAGAGCGCGACAATTGGCTTTTATATATTATGTTTAATAAAGGTGTTTCTTCTCTCTCCACAGTTACGGTTGCCCCCGTTTGCCTATTGATTCGAACATTCGAATAACTAAAAATTCTTAGCCATAACCTACAATTTGTGCATTTTCATTTTGTGTATACATATAGAGAGTAAATGACGACTTCTCCGTTTTGCGTAATTTAGGACTAGCACAGTTCGTTACATTTGATTTATGTAAAATGAATTACGCAGAAAAATTTCGAATCTACGACAGCGGTTGAGGAATTTTACACTAATAATAACACTGATACGTTGCAGTGTTATGAAGTAGGTAGTGCCCCTATGTTAGGCAAACAAACATAGGACAGGTATTTATTATTTTGCAAAGGATATTGAATACCAGTCATTGGCATTAAGAGGAGCGTTTACCTATCGAAAACTAAGGCATCGCCGTTTTGCGTTTTTTTAAATTTATTTTGTAATTTTAGAATCTCAAATTTGGGTTAGTGATGCAAAAGGCATAAATTTATAATGTCAAGGCCAATTTTTGTACTAATTTATGTTCTTGTGTTTTAGAAATAACCACAAAAATGCATGAATTTTATTAATTTCTACTAACTAAGGCCGGTACACAAAAGAAAAAAACAACCTCTACGCGCCAGCTGCACATTTGATGAACGATATAAAAAAATAAAACTTCATGTAATTATTTTTGAAGATAAAAAATGAGGTGTGGCCACCACACGACTTTCTTATACGTATGAGAGTTTCAAATAATAGGAATTTAAGAATATTTTTATATAAAAATTATTCAAAATCCTATTTATAAATACTTTTATTCTCTTAATAAATCTCTATAGAATGCATACTTTGCGAGATATTCGAAAGAAAGTACTACTCGCTAAGAGTAAAAGTGTTACTTCCGGTCCAAATTTTGAAATTTCATTTATACAAAAAATATTCCAAATCCAACTCTAAACACTTTCGTGCTCTTGATAAATATATAGAATGCATAATTTACGACATATTTGCAAAAAATCGCTCATCGGTAATAGTAAAAGTGTTAGTTCCGGTCCGAATTTTGAATTTTTTTTTATACAAAAGGTATTGAAAATTAAGTTCTAAATAGTTTTATACTCGTAACGTACCTGTCTAAAAATCATAACTTGCAAAATATTTGGAAAAAACTGTTTTTCGATAAGAGTGAAAGACCTACTTCCTACTTCGAAAAACATTTTTAATAAAATTGTGCACAATTTTAATTTTAAGTACATATGAATTTTTTTGGTTAAACTTAGTAGTTGACGAAATATTGGCATATTCACTGAAGTAAACTACTACTTACGGTCTGCCGATTTTACTGAAAATATAATCAGTTCTCAAGAGGGAGATTGTACTAGTAAATGCAAGTTTGAATATGCAAAAATTGAAGAATGAAGATTTTATCGACTTTAAAAATAGTTTTATAATAACTTTAAGGATCAGAATGTGTTCAGTAAATACGTATTTTCTTATAAATGTATTATCCATTTACTATTTATCATAAAACATATTCTACATTTTTCTTGTTAATGTTGTATTTAATTTTAATATAAATTCTAGTACACTTAAAATATGTAATTCCTTATCACTGGACATTGCACACCTATACCAATATACAGTGCGTTCATGATGAAAGGAACAAATTCGTTTAAAATTCAAGTAATTATTTTGCAGAAAAACGCTCGGACAGGTTGATTAGTATTTTTAGTTTTGAATTTTTTGACATAAGAAAATTATATACAGGGTGTCTAATAAAGAACATATGCACCAATCATTGTTTTTTTTAAATGGAACTTACTGTATATTATGCCATATTTGAATTGTATGGTAAATTCTCAACACTTTTTGTGTAACATACAATATGCCCAAAATCAGCGGTTTTCGGAATAACGACGTTTGAATTGTGCTAATTAAAAAAAAAATACATGAAAATCGATTAATTTGAAGAAGAGTTTTTTGTTGAAGATAAAATTTGCAATACCAGGTTGTTTTTGTTGGCTTTTAAAAAAATGTTCAAGGTGTCCTTGTTCAATTTGAACATTTTATTTCATTATCTATGTGTATTTTAATTTATCACAAAACTCATTATTCCGAAAACTGCTGATTTTCGGGATATAGTATGTTACACAAAAATGTGTTTAATGTGTTTAGAATTTACCCTACAATTCAAAAGTGGCATAATATACAGAGAGTTCCATTAAAAAAAAACAATGTTTGCTGCATATGTTCTTCTTTAGACAGTCTGTATATAATTTTCTTATGTCAAAAAATTCTAAACTAAAAATACTAATCGCCCTGTCCGAGCGTTTTTCTGCAAAATAATTACCCGAATTTTAAACGAATTTGTTCCTTTCATCATGAACGCACTGTATATTAAATTTTAGCATTTTGTCTAAATAGCACCTAGTACATCTACGTACATAAAAAAATAATCCGAAACGTTTCAGTACATCATCCTAAAATGCATGTATTGACTGACGGCCATTGCATATTCAGATAAATGTACATATATGTGCTCGTCTACTTTCAATGGAAACGTGCAGGGGTGAATCTAGCAGCTAGAAGGGGTATATCGTTCATTACAATCGGTAATCACATACGAGAGAATAAATTCGTTTGGTCGATGGTTGCACTAATACGGCAGCGTCATGTGTTTCCTGAATATCTCTCTCTGTGTGTGGCACTTAATCACTTTTTGATAATTTATCATCAAAAAGAACGCGCCTCGCTCAAACGGCTCTTGGTTGCAGTCCGCCAACACCTTGCTCATTTGCGAGTGCGGCTTGCTTGTCTTTGGTCTACAACCACAATGACGCACACATTTTCACCACCCCACGATTGTAATTTAACAGTCAGCAAATTTTACAACAACCAACTTGTATGTGCTACGCTGCTGAGGCATTAAATCCTTCTGCACCTTATCTGCGTAGCGCAGATGCACAGTCAGGCATCGTGTCGACTTCACACAGTCATCTGTCTCTATTTCCTAGGATTTACGTGACTATTTTATGTCTGTGTGTATATGTTCCCCATTGGTATTCAGAGAAAACTTGTTTAACTGCAATATACCTAAAAGTAAAATATTGGTTACATACGTATAATATCGCGTAAATGAGTCTCAGTGATACAAAATAGTTATCCTTTTTATCTTTATTTGCGATGATACTCCTTGTATTTTTACTATACAATTATTGAACTTTAACTTTTGAGTATTATTTTATAAATGACTGTAGTTCTTCTCTTTTGTGATATAATAATCTTTTTTTGGCGTTTTGAATTAATAGCCTTGGCTTTAAATCATGTAAGTTGTGCACAAGAATTTAAATACAGAAACTTTCCACTAGATACTAAACCAGCAATTTAATCAATTACTGCTTAATAGTATTGTAACGAAACGAGTTTACATTAAAAAAAGAAGCAGACCTCTGGGCGACGTATAAAAACGCTCTTGTTTACAAACCGTAAATCATCTCACATATCCACTGCGAAGCGACGGTCTCTCGAATAATTCCCGCATGTGGAGAAAAATCCAGACTGTGCCCGTATATTCTCGAACTTTTATCTACAGATATAAAAGCAGTTGAACCGATGGATGAGTCATTACGGAATAAGAGATTCGTACGGTAGAAATAAATACAGTGAGCGGTGCAGTTTTTATAGTGCAGATAAATAAATAAACATAAATAAATAGTCGAAGAGTAAACATAAATATAAGTAGTACAAAATAAATATAGTGGTGCGGAGTTATATAGATAGAAGTATATAAATACGGTACAGTGTTACATAAATATACGGACATAAATATTAGTAATAGAAATAAATACCTGTGTTAATTTAAATCGTAATAGTTTAAGTGTGATACATTTATTTTATATTTTTATATTGTAATTAATTTTACGTGTGTGAATATACAGACTGTTTTAAATAAATAAATTGCACGAGTTGTTTATTGCGAACCCGAAAACGCAACAGAATTATAACATTTTGTTTCGTTGCACTGTAGCCCTGAAGGTACAATATTTATCTTGTTTCTTCTAGCAAGCAAGAGAAAAGTTATTGTTAAATCCCAAATAAAACGTATCCCTGTTGATCAACGCACTAGTGTAACGCTGACAAGTCTTTTACGATTCTGGCGAAACAAACCAGTGGATTCTATAGTCGCTGCTAATTCAAAAATTCGCAAACTCGTTTAATTATATTATTGAGATCAGTATATCTTATGATTATTCCCTTTTCGTTTGCAAACAAACCAAAACTGCAGATATGACTTTAGAAAATGTTATAGCGTTGTCTGAGGCTAAGTGAAGCCTAGAAAATTTACTTGTACAAAAAAAAAACAATATTTTATGATAATATTGTTTGTAACTACATTCCAGATTCAGGAAAATGTGATGTCCTAAAACAAACCAAATTTAAGAGTTTATCAAATTCTGTAGATGTTAGTACGTCGACGTTCATAATAGACCAACTAGGTATAGCTTCGTCTAGAAAACAAATCCTAATCTTGTTTTTGGCAGGGAGTATGGTAGACACAAGACCTAGAGAACGATAAGCTGAACTGGGCAAAACAGACATTTCTGATTGGAAATGACGATTGCGAAATTGCGCATGTTTTGAAGAAATATGTACGTTATGGTATGAAAACACAGCTTTTTCATGACAAAATAAGCAACGTGAGTACTGAATTAGGCTAGTCCTAAAATAAGAAGTTCTACTTTATTTCCTTTTAATTTAAAAGACTGACTGTAGGCTCCTATACAAATAAAAGATCCTAGTAATTCAAGGTTGTTAGCTGTAAACGTATACTTGGGCATCCTTTCAAATTGATTTTTAATGACAAAATTTTAGGGACAAATAAGTTCACATTTGGAAGAATTAATCTTGAGATCAGTGTCAGGTATTGAGTAGATAAACAGCAGAACATTGTTTAAGACAATTTTTGGTTGGTCTGCCAAGGGTGCATCATCCAGATAGCAAAGGTTTAATTCTAAACCAATTAAATATTAGTTGAGTTGCTAAAGGCCATTGGCCGACACTGGTTACCACGCTGACACCAACTTCTGATGCAATAGTTTTTTCAAAGAAAGGCGTCTATAACATAGGGAAGTTTGTAGAAAGTTTGATCTTATTTGATTAAAAATCTATAAATAATTGTTTGAATATTTAAATATCAGAGGCCAATATAATAAATCTCAAAGAGTTAAGTGGTTTTTGTGTTTTCTACTCAAATAAATAGCTGCACGTGGTAATGCCCTCTTCCATCGGTTCTTAGGCCGTGGAGTACAATCGCTTTTAGTTATTTTTTTATTGCAATGTAACGTTCAATTTAAAGTTTATTTTTACCTGAGTTAAAATAAAATAAAAACATGTCATTTGCAAGTAATTTTTTGAATTAGGTTAAATCACATAACAGCTGTACCTGCAACTTTTTTTTAATTTAAGTTTAAATTTTGAATTTTGGGATTATGCAAAATAAAAATTAAAAAGTCGAAAAAAACCCGTGGGATTAATATTGAGTTATTGAGCTTTAAGAGACAGCAAATGACTCCGGCTATCGTCGAAATTAATTTGTCAAACGATGCACCAAATACCCTGTATATCTAAGCGTGACAAACATTTTTAAGTTTCTATTAGCAATGGCAATTGTTTGGACAATTGAATTGGACAAAAATTTTATAATACAAGAGCATTGTTTGTTTGTGCGGCAAAGTAGTTTTAGGTAATTTTGACTCAGTAATTTATAAGGTACCGTGGTACTAAACTGCTACTTTTAGCAATTGTAATAGTACTTTTACGCTTAGAATAATAACTATAATTTAGTAATAATATAATAACAATGATATTACTGTCATCAATTTATATTTTACTGATTTTAAGGAAAATTACTTTTCTAACAGAAAGAAACAGCTGGAAGCTGGTAGAGCAAGTGTGTAGCTCTCAAAAGAGACTGACTACACTCTTATCTATTCATCATAAAAATAACACGTATTTTCACGCGAATTATAGGATTTCTTTTCAAAAGAAACTTGATCGATTATTCATTTGAGGCACGTACATATATTCGCACAGCATGATATGAATGTATTGGACAATAAACTTGTGTGCAAAGGTAAATTACGTTTTCACTGAAAAGGGTCGTCGGTAGACGGTGTAGTCAGTGGCCGGGACGCGATCTAAATACAATCTGAACACAACGATACCGAAATTCACACACCGCATTCGTTAATGAATGTTTTCCTAATTAGTTAGTGTTTCACACTAGCACCTCCCGCACACTGTAAATTACCTCGCCGCCATATTCAGATTCTCATTCACAGTTTCATATGTATACCAATGTGTTGGTAAATGGATTCTACAAAACTTTACCGAAACAATAACTAGGAACTAACAAGACATTATTTTAATTAGATATAATTGTTTTTTCAAATGTAGAAAACTAATAATTATCTTGTGCTTAAAGTTGTAAACAATAACATGATACAAGAAAACACGTTTTAATATCAGAAAACACTTTCACCAAAGGTCTATTCTTTGCATACAATTACCAATTATTTCCCTTAAAGAAAGCCTAAGTATACAATACAAACAACTATGACAAACCTATTATCACCATTAAAGTTGATGATTGAACATGATTTTAAAATTTATAGAGGAAAAACTATTTTTTTCATTTAACCACAATTAATTCAACAAAATCTTTAGAGTTCGTTCCAATTAATATCAACAATCGACATAAGATGTGTTTTCTAAACTCGTATAAATATACTTTACGCTTATTTCTGTAGAAGTGTGTGTGACGTGTGTTATAGCTACGCGTAGTTACATCAGTATTGGCAAGTGACTATACCTAAACTAAGCACTTGCTTCCTGAATTCACAACAGAATATGTAGGCGCCTAATTGATCAGTGGTCTTCAAATGGGAATAAAAATGTTATTCATGACGTGAAAATGACGTGGAGAAGATTTGTAGCACCCAGGCTGGCGTTTTTATTTGTTTTGAGTAATAAGTTAGACAAGTATTCTCGTCGTTATTATTCATGCGTTTTGATCTTCACTACAATAGTGACAGGTCTATCGGTTTTTTCGGTAGATTTACCAATTTTTTACTTTGATTTACCGGTCCACTTGCTATTCATTAGTGTACGTAGTTTTATGACGGAGTAAAGAAAATAGATATGTTTATTACTTCAATACTGTACTACATCTGAGAAATAGATTCGTGGCATATGTTACACTAATTTATAATAAAAATGTTAAATAAAACATCGGAAAACCAGCGATATGCAGATATGCTTGTGAAACCTTATGCACAATGTGTATATTCACTACTGCCATTGCAAGGCATTAGAGGGGAGGGGGGGGGGAGATAGAGAGAAAGCGAGAGATATAAATATTGTACTGGAGGGGGTATACAGCTATGCCATATACTCCCAACCAGTAAATTCGAAGTTCAAAATATTTGTTCCACTATAAAATGTTCTATTACCCTACATTCGGGTGTTATTAAATGTACTGTTTTTCTTTTTAAATCTTGTTAACTTACTTATTCTTTTTTTTTTTTTACTTTTACTATTTATAATTATTCTTAAATACCCTTTTTTCTAGCTCAGTAAAATTATTAAAATATTTTTTAATCTTTCTTGCTTATTTATTAGAACATGAGACAAATATAGTTTACTAATATTTATGTAAGAGTAAATCAATATGAAAATCAATTTTTATTTTAATTAAAATCTTATGATATTTTAAATCAACCAAATTTCCTTATTCCGGACCTGTATCGAATATTCAAATTGACATATACGGTTCGACTAGTAACATGCAAAGTTATTATGTGTAATCCTGAACTATCAGAATTTAGGCGCTAAATAAATCAATGTAGTTACAAATTTTCTCAGTTAAATACACTCAATGGAATCTATAAATGTTAAATACCAGTTCAAATTACTTTACTACACCTTCATTTACCTTATATAGGTAAGTATTCCTTCTAATATTTGTATATACTATAATAAATTATGTTGATGTACTTTTATTATAGGTTACCTATGTCATACAAGTAAACACCTAACCTTACAACCAAGAATAATGCGATACAGTAAAACAAATTTCAATTCAAGATCAATCAATATTTTCACTGTGTCATTACGTACAGAATAATATTTTATGCAAAGTAGAAAATGCCATTTTACAATATCCTTCCGTAAACTTGTTGAATGTTTATTATGAATCCAATAATAATGATGTGAGATGTACATAACCTTTCAATAACACAAGGTAAGCTATGTCAAGATACACTAATTTTGTAAACACATAAATCAATTAAATACTTTTACCCAAATAAAAATATGAATTTAGATATTAATTACTTCTGCTATTTCAATTAAACTTTGAAAAATGGAGATCAAAACAATATAACTGTCAAATATCTTATGAATACATACACTACGTATGTATTTATCATAGAATTAATTAAATTATGCATAAAAGATTATTGCATATCAAATACAATACATTCTTGTAAAAAATTGAATATATTCTTAAATAATAATATAATTTATATGATCTTTTAGTCAAATTGCACCAGTATAATTTCTACTACTTCAAAAATTAATTTATATTTACTTGTAGGTACTGCTTCCACGATATGACTTGGATTTGATATTTAGATGATATTCTCCGAGGTCTTCTAATCTACGACGACTTCTTTGTACTCCTTTAATGGAATTACGCCACTATGATGCACGGATCTTCCTCTTGAAAATTCATCGAATACCTTTGAAAATACACGGTCGGACTCAGAAAATTCTCTTCGAAGTTCTTCGCACGATGATGTACTGCAACTCTAGAAGAAATGTTTCCTACACGTTCGGACTCAGAAAATTCTCTTCTCATCAATATGGTCCTCGTCTTTGGTTAATCTTGATAATAAACTAGGAACTTCGTCTTTGGGTAATCTTGAAAATACACTAGGATCCTCGTCGATGGATTATTTTCAATATATGTAAGTACTCTTGTTAAATTATTATTAAACCTGTTTTAATATTACTTTCTTTATCTATAAATCGTTCTATCTATGATTTATAGATGTATGATGGACTATATATGAACTTTTCACTTTAATCTGAATTATTCGCTATGATTTCGGTAAATTATATTATTTTAACACTTTTAAGTACAAAATGTACTATATTTGTGAAAGTATCGATGAATTTCTTTCAATTCGCCGATAAACACAACCACGTTGTATGAAAATTATTTTCATCTCCTTGTTTTATTTGTTTATATCTCCTTAGTGATCTATTAAATTTAAGTTCAACCAATGATCAAATAACTCACGGTTATTATACTCAAAATAGAATTTAGATCAGTATTCTTTCCTTACATACTTTTTATAATTCAGTACTATTATTTTAATAAAACTATCCATGAATTTAGTAAGAGTTTTATGTAATTATAATAATTTTAAAGTATTTCTCCTTAAAAATTCTCACCAAATGTCCAAATTTACAATGACATGTCAGATCCCAGATACAAATCTTAGCGGGAATATTTAATTGATTTTGACGATTCTCTTTACAAAGTCAGTCCCTTAATACCTTCTCTCATCATTAATATCAATTCAACAATTTTTAACAATATAAAAATACATATCATTAAACACATCGAATATTGAAATCTCTATCTTTCAGATTTTTGGTGAAATTAGAAGAACAATGAAACTTTGTCGACCATCCATATACAGGATGTCTCCATCAAAACTGTAATTATTAAATACATTCTAATAAATATTCTATTTCAAGATTCTATCCTAGTTATTAGATATTTACAAACTTTCTATCATTGTTATTCAGTAAATTAATTTCAATACTAGAAAACACTTCACATCTTTATATTGTGAGTAGGTATCTACACTACCACAATATATTTGGCACTCAATGTGTAGAATTAATTTAATAAAATAAAATTACTGTGAATTTTTCCGATGTTTCATGCTTGTAGTTAGGGTAACATTTTCGATCATCTTGCACGCAACAAAAATAGAAATCTTTCTCTCATCCATAGTTAATAGTTCGCATAAATTCCACAGTAATATAGCGCTTTGAATATATTAACTGTACTTTTGCATTTAATGTTATTCTCTCATATTGCAGGGGAATCCTGAAGAAACTCAAGTGTTCAATTATATTACTATAACAAACCTCTATTTTGGCTTCGCCAAACAACTTAAGATAAAAACATAAGATAATATTTAGTGACATCTAATGCATTACAGCACACTCAAATTAAATTAAATTTATCCAATAATATATCAGTCATTTTTCCACATGATGAAACATATCTCCTTATTTAAATTTGCAACCGTTTGAATTTTGATGTATCCATCAGCATCTTTATCAAATAGCGATTCAAATAAGTACCGCAAGCCTTGGGAAAAAAATATGTTTTAGAAACTATCGCATCCACCATTTCAAACGTACGATATTAAAAGCTTTAAAAAGCGCAAATCTTGATAAGAAAGTTCGATAGTCGTGCTGCACTGAAGCCCATGGTTTAACTTAAACCGTAACAGTGAATTGTCACATGTCTTTCAAGGTTTCCATCTGTTATCCCACAGTTTAAGTTGAGGCATTACCAGAAATCAAACCATATACATACATGTACGAATTAAAAATTCATTCATGCATGCATGAAATGGATGCACATCTGCTCCAGAGCTGGCATTACAGCAACCAACGCACAGACACAGTGTTTCAGTCTACTATGACTTCGTCAGTGTGCGACGTGGTTCACTGTAATGCCTAAGAACTCTAAACCTCCAGTTTCTGCGTCTGTTTACATGACGATGTCTGTGAGAAAACCTCAGCGACATCTGTCATGCAAATGCAACGCGCCAAGGAGGTGTGGTCTATCGATAACTAAGTTATCATTCAAGGCCACTGCATGCATGCATGAATGAATTTTTAATTCGTACATGTATGTATATGGTTTGCTTCATCTTTTGGAGATATTCCAAGTATTCACTATCATTTTTGATATTGGTACGCTACCTATTAGTGGGATAGTGGATGCACATATATCTGCAGTGGTCTTGAATGATAACTTAGTTATCGATAGACCACACCTCCTTGGCGCGTTGCATTTGCATGACAGATGTCGCTGAGGTTTTCTCACAGACATCGTCATGTAAACAGACGCAGAAACTGGAGGTTTAGAGTTCTTAGGC